>CM046964.1:21826555-23146643 GCA_025698475.1 Gossypium anomalum | reverse complement strand
TCATTGATCGTGAAGTTGAGTTGCATTTCTCTTTCTTGGAGTTCCTTCATGCGTGCATGTCCCTCTATCGTCTTGGTCATTCTTTTTCTTCTAGAGCCTTCAGTGGAGGTTATCTAATTGTTTTGATTGTGAGATTGCAGCATATTTTCTAAATCTCGTACTCTCCTTTAATTCTCGATGTTCAGATTGACTATTCGCAAATTCCATGATTCTACCGTTTCATACTCTGCATTCTTCCTGCTCAACTCTATTGCATGCATGCCTTTTCCTCTTCCTCTCTTTGCTTTTCCTTCCAAAACTCCATTCCTCCTTTGATGTTGCTAATTTCTTCTTTCCACTCCATTTGTTGACTTGCCCAATCCACTATTCTTTATAGTGCTTCTTAATTTCTTGTTTTCCAAATGAAGATCCCTTAAGTCGTTTCTCACGATCTCGGCCTCCTTTGTACTCTTTTCGATTCTGGACCTTTCAACTTGAGCTTCAATCTTCAAGTGATGGTTTTCTTCTTGAAGGGTCACCAGAGGTCCTAGATATCTTAACTTTTTCTCGCTCGAATTCTTGTCTAGCGATGTCCAACTCGGACAGCATTTCCTCCAAAAAGGGTTAGGCGGTGCAATTTGTTGATGAGATTTTCTTGACTACTTACCGTTGCTTTCTCCATATGTCATAGTCTTGGTAAGGGTATCCGACATACAAGGCTAATTCCATGAAATGAATTTCATTCCAAGACTTTGCAATATCTGGACTCTCTTCATATATCCTCTCACCCGCTGAGCGAACTTTCGGGTGTGCTAATCCTCCCATTGCGGGTATAAATTGTCGCAAGAAAATTGCCTTTTTGGACTAATAGCGGAGCATATCCAACTCCTCCCATAACTTGAGTAAAGGTACCCAATCTTGGCCTCCACATTTGTATATGAGGTGAAGGGCGGATCAGGGTGCTCTCCACGTTATATCCTGTAGCGAAGATTACGAAAAGGATACCCAATGTTGCTCAGTGACTTCTCTCGCCATTCTTTCTTGAGGTAAGCTTCTAGCCGGGGCGAATGTTTTTGAAAACATGTGGAATGGAGTGCGTTCTACTTTCCAAAAAATGACTGAAAATCAAACATTGGCGAAATTTGTGCACACACGATAAATAAATCCCTTTCTACCATGACAAGTACTCAACGATGGCTGAATGTCTAAAAAGCTAAGATAGTCGGGACGAGGTTGACTCCTTGTTTTAGCCTTTCGAGAAGAAATCAAAATCTGCGACCTCAAGATGTCAGGAACTCTGGAAAATGACCAAGCAACCAGTAAATAGCCAAGGCGAATAGATTAACTCTCTTCATATATCCGGATGACTTAGAACCAGATTCTCGTAAGTAGGACCATGGAATGCAAGCGGTTTCATTCTTCTTTTTATTTGTTTTTAGCCCACGCATCATCATGTCATATGCTGGTCTTACTAATTTTTCCTAAAGGTCAATGGCTTAGGCTCCTTCACGTATATCTTGCCGAATTGCACATTGTCGATGCGGAGTAAAGCATGACATACTCTTCTACGGTTGGAGTCATGTCTCTTGATTGAATGTAAAGCAATCGATAAGGCTGGGTCGAGAATCGAACCATAGCTGAATCAGCTGTTTCGTCTACCACGAATGGTGATCAAGTGAGCTATATCTCCATACTTCTTCGGTGAAAATGCCCACTAGTGTCTCGAATCCCATTGGTTCCAAACTGCACCAAATCCTCAAGGTTATTTTGGCGGACATTCACGATTGTATGTTCGAGGCAAATCGGCCAACACTCCTTCCACTAGCATTTGTCCCCTTTTCTCTCTGAGTTTTTAGAGACCAGTCTCGAACCACGGCATTCTTCTCGATTATTTGTGTAATTGACTCCTCCATCGAAACCCGTTCTTTGGCAACTATCCCTTAATCAACACCTTCCAATGTGATGCCTTATGATGCATGATGAAAATAAAAATAAAAACAAACAAACTTGGTTAGTAATATAATTTGAGAAACGAATTAAACTACTCGACCCAATTTTTACATAAACGATTGTAAATGAAAGGCAAAAAGGCATTATCCCCAGGTGTACTTATTTTGGTGGCTATAAAGCGGATTGGAGGTTGATATGGCTCTAATTGGAAGGCTCGTATGGTTCATTATATGCGGGTTTTGGTTCTAGATGAGTACTCGAATTGCTCCGTACTATCATCTGCTAAGACTAGAATGCGGAGGCCTCTGGTCATAGCCAAATCACTGAGCTCACGAGTTCAATTCGAGGATTACATTTACTTATGCCTATGCGGAGGAGGGTTAAGTTAACTCACGAAAGCATTAGTCATATGTAACTAAAGTATTCACTAGCTGCATGCTGGAGGGACGAGTTAACTCAACGAAGGCGTAGCGTTTATTTTCACTTCAAGCGGACGGAGACGGGTATAAAGCTCATGTTATGCAAAATGCAAGTGCACGGTGTGTGGGAAAACTCATAAACCTTTACGTTTTATTTAAAGAAACTAAAGCGAAATTAACGCCATAAAAATGAGAGCTGAAAAACAAACAAATAACAAGTTAGAAGAAATATTTACAAACACGATGCAAATGCATGAATTTTGAAAATGAGATTTTGGATCACGACCAAATATTTACTTTGAACAAGGAAATTTGAAAACTTTGACAAAACATGTTTAATTTGACTTGGACTCGCACCGAAGTCCCAGGTGGAGTCGCCAATTTGTAGCGACGTAAAAATTCGTTTGGTTTGATCGCTAATTGTGGCGATTAAAAATTTGGAAATTGAAATTTGATTTTAAAAATAAAACCGGAGTCGCCACAGATCCTTTTATTAGGTGTGATCGGACACCTATTAGATTTTCCTTTAAAAACGAAGGCCGAGTTTAGGTCTACTTTAAAGTCCAAAGAAAAATTAGGGTTGCGAGTCGGTTCACATTTACGAGGAAGGTATTAGCACCTCATGGCGCCCAAAATTGGTATCTTATAAACACACGATGTCTCCATTTTCCTAAATACGAGTTCAATATAAAATTTAGCCGTGATTCGATTAAAGGAAGGAATTTTCAATTTTTTGATTTTTAGAGAAGGATATACCGATTTGACACGAGCCTAAAAATTCCACCCAACATAGCGATGGAATTTACGGCCTAATGTTACATCGATACATTGCCTCATTTATTTCAAAAACACAAGAATAAGATTTTGAAATAATACTAAGCAAATTGATGTGAAATAAAGATAAATAAACGAATTAGAAATATATTGAAACGACTAATGGGTATGACAATAATATAAGAAAATAATAATAACACATGCAAGATTAAATGTAACAATAGTATTAAATGAGAAAACAATAAATACATGTATATATATATAATGATATTAAAAATATGTATGCAACGTATGTGAGAAAAATATATATATACATAATATATTTAATATGAACATATACAATACACATATATAATAATATACATGAAATAGTAAAAAAAAATATAATATAAAAAGATATATACACATAAGTACATATACATATACTAAGCATGTATGTAATAATAGCATTTAAAGAAGTACATATTAGAAATGTATATACGTAAGATGGGTTAAAGAAAATATATGAACACATAAATAATAATAACAAGTAATAAATAAATATAATGAAGATAAAAATATAAACATAAAAAAGGAGAAAATATGATATATAAACAAAACTATGTATAATAATAATATATAGAAGATAAAATAATAATGTTGAAAATAAATAATAAATATAATAATGTAAAATATAGGAAAACATGTCTATACGTATAATGTAAAATATATATTAATAATGATGACAAGGGCAATATAGGTATATATACATGAAATAGTATAAAGAATATATTTGACTAATAATATTAAAATACATATATGATAACATAAAATATTAGAAAACATATGTACGTATATTTATATATATATATACATATATGTAAAATATGCATAATATAATATTAATACATGTATACATAATATATACTTATTGGAGATAATGATAATGCTACGAGACTATTATTAAATATACCATATGAATAAATACACGTATATACATTAAAGAATGTTTACATACATAGTAAAATTATACAATGGTATTATCCATAAAAATAATCAAAAAAAAAAAAAAAAAGCGAGGTTAAATTGAATTAAAACAAAATATTCAAGCGAAATTGAAACAAAGATAACAGAGGAGGACCCTCCCGAACACGCGGGAAAATGGCGGGGCTAAAATAGCAATATTACGGTCATTAAAAGCGTATGCAGTGAAAGGGGTTAATTCATAAAATAGATAAAATCTCTGGGGCCAAATTAAAATAGTGAAAAACTCGATTGTAAATGGCAAAAAATGCGGAAGGGCTGTTCGCACAAATATACCATTGACTTAGAAAACACGCGGATCGACTTGAGTGCGGGTCGGGTTGACGACCAGCGTCCCAAACAGCGTCGTTTTTAGGTTTAAGCAGAGGGACCAAAGCGGTGCGTTTTGGTCCCTATAAAATAAAAAAAATGGAAAAAATTCATTTGGAAGGGAAGAAAAGAAAAAAGAGAGGAGAGAGAGAAAAGAGAGAGGGGTCTGCCGGCGGAGAGTCATCGTACGGTCGCCGGGGGCCAGTCACTTGGACCACCGAGCGCCTTGGTATGCATGCATGCTGCCGTACACAATGGCGGATAAATAATTTTCTATTTTTTCTCTTTTTTTTTTTGCTTTATTTGTTTATTTTATTGTTATAGTTTTTATGTATTTGTGGTAAAAATGGACTTAAAAACAAGCCTCATGAAATGAAGAATTACCTTTGGGTTTTACTTTTGAATCCTTGATCTTTTGTATTCTATCTCTGCTTGAATGTTGTTTTGTGTTCAAACCCTAATTAGATTGCTATTTTTGCTCTACAATCGAACCTTTTACATCTTTTTATCTTATAAGAAAAACAAAGAAAAATCGACCCCCTTACATGAGTTTCAATGGCCTTTTATAGCCTTCTTTTACATTGTTTGTTTACTCTATTTTGCTTACGTGCTTCTCTTTGCTTTTGCGGGGATGGGGTCTTTGCGAGGGCGGTGGGATGGGGTGATGGCGAGAGAGTTGGTTAGGACGGCACAAGTGGGGAGGTGGCTAGATTAGGGTTTACAGTTAGGTGTTTGGTGATATGTCTCCGGGTGTAGGATAGTTGGGTTAGTATTTAGGTAATTGGGCTTTGTTGTAAAAGGGGTAAATGGGGGGTTATTAAATGGGTCAAAATGGGTCCTGGGTAGCTGGGCTCCGGGTTTGGATATGGCCCAAAATTGGCCTACTACAACGTAAAATTCTAGGAAAACGTCACGCATTTGCTATCTTATTTATCAAAGACAAATAAAATACGTTATAAAGAATTAATTGGTGAGTTGGATATTCGGGAATCAAAAAATCGTTAATTTGCAAATTTTGAATTAGTCGATTTATTAGATTTTCATTTTGATGTACTTGTTTTCGTTTTTAACAATTCATGTAAGAATGAATCGAGAAAAAATTTATGAATCTATCATTTCTGAGAAAAAGACCTTATGATAGTCAATATGGGAAGCACCACCTATCAATATATATATATATATATATATATATATATATATATATATATATATATATATATAAAAGTAAGGTGTAGTTAGGGGATATGAGGCTTAGGCCCGACTCCCATAAAATAAAAAAATTTATTTAGACTTTTTAAAATTTTAAAAATTTAAATTAGTAAAGATAAAATTACACTTTGATCCCCTTTAAAAATAATAAAAATTAATTTAATCATCTAAAAATTATAAAAATATAATCTATTAAAGCGATAAAATTATACTTTTACTATAATAAAAATTATAATTTAATTTCGAGCCTTTAAAAAAATTTCAAACTTCTCCCCAATGGATGATGTCTAATGTAAATCCAAACATGTATAAATTTGATTAACCATCTTAATTAAGATGCAAAGGGGTAGTACCACATCGTGAGTGCATCCAGCATATGCTGCATGCAAGCATCATATTTGATAGTTTTTATCAATGTTACGGGGATTTATATTTTATAATACTTTATGTAATTTCTAAAAAATATATATTTTGTGATTTCAATTAATTAGTTATTAGAATTATATTAAAAAAGCATAGACTTATATTAAAAAATCATACTTTTTTAATAAAATATAATAAATAATAATTTTTTTGAGTTTTTACACATTTGATATATTTTATATATTTTTAGAATTTTTATAAATTTAATAAAATTTTGAAGATTTTTGAAGATTTTTAGTTTTTGCAGTTGTTCAAAATGAATTTGGACAACCATTTATCTAAATTCATTCTACATGTACATTTTAATTTTAAAAATATATATATTTTTGTAATATTTTTTTTGTTGATCTAGCAGACCACTGGTGGTTTTAGTCCACCACATCAACAAGGTTAACGATTAAACTGGTCAACCGATAGTTTTGTTAATAAGAAGGGCTAATTGATTTTTATGGGTCCATTACATATCGACATAGATCATATAAATTATTTAGAAATTAACATAATCTTTTTATAAATAAGAAAGGAAGATAGAACTAACCATAGCTTTTTATTGGAATATTATTATTGAATGTGTGCAATATTATTTTTAAATGTTATAAGAAATGCATTTATTATAACAAAATTTGGAAATTTCGTGATTAATTTTATTAATTTTAAGCGTTATTTGCACAATTATTTGATTTGTAAGAAAAAAAGACCTTTTAAAGATTTCTTAATATATTAGGGACTGCAATTGTAATATGGAGATGAAAGTTCGAAAACATTGAAAATAGTAAAATTAAAAAGGACTAATCAGGTAAATATAAAAAAAGTGGAAGAACTAGGTGTTAATTTCAAAATGACAGAGGGGTTTATTATGGAAATAACCCATTCACACTTTTTTTCTTTTCATTTCCTTCTTTATCATCGTTTCATCTGCAATACTGCTGCTATTTGAAATCAAATAAATTGTTGGGTTTAATTTACAAATCCTGCAAGATATTCAAATTGTAAATTCTCTTTTTTTAGTCAAAATTAAAGAACAATCGTGGGTAACAATAACTAATCCTTTCATTGTGAACATTCTTCAAAAAAGTAAATAGCTTTGTAAATTCTTAATCTTTAATTACTTATATTCAAATTGTAGGCTTAAGTTGAGCCTAGCCTATTATTACTAATTTAGAATAGAGGTAAATTATATCTAATGTTATTGATTTATTAGTAATTTACGTTTAATTTAAGTCATTAAACTATATTCGAAAGTTTTAATTTAAGTCATTGAACTATTCAAACGTTTTTTATTTAAATCATCGGACTGTTAATTTTTTTTAAAGCCTGGCTAGCAGGCTTTAAGCGATAAATCGACGACTGATATAGTGGATCAGTACACATTAACAATTAAAAGAGCATGCTTTAGATCCAAGTCGATATGACAGTTAGTGCTAAAGATCGAATAGGAAAGTTATTTGGATCTTTGGCATTCATGATGTTCAAAGTTGTTTCATAAAAAAAATGAACCATTGAAGAGAAGGTGAAGGAGAATTTTCAATTGGTATAAGTGGTGCGAACAAAAAAAGCCACACAACAAGGGTTTTAATAGCTCGATGACATAAATGAAAACTTCTAAATAATTCAATGACCATTTTATAACTTTTTAAAGTTAAGTGATCAAAATGTAAGCTTACTAATACTTTAATCATATTAGGTGTACCTTACCCTTTAAAATACTCTAAATATAAGAAATAAATCATAAGCAAATTTTGATGTAAAATACTAACAATGTGTTAACAATTGGATTAGAACTAAAAAGAAAAAAAAGAGATTTAACTTTTAACTTATAAGAAATAAATCATAAGCTTTACGAAAGTATAGGGACTGATTTCATATTTTAACCTATTTTTTGGTTAAAATATGTTCTAAGTCTCTGTACTCTTTATATATTGGGAATTTAATCCCTTTTACTTTTATTTTCAAGAATTTATTCCTTTACTTTTCAGATTTCAAAATTCAAGTCCAATTTTAACACAACTAAAACTCTTTTGCTAAAGTATTTGTATGATATTTTGAAATGAAAAGATATTAACAGTAGCCATGAAAAAAATAATGTATTGAATTTAAATTTAATAGAAGAATTTTAACAATTTTAACAATTGGACATATATTTTTAAAATTAAAAAGTAAGGAAAGGGATTAATTCTAAATATATGAAAGTACAGGACCTGTAGCAAATTTTAACTTATTTACCGAACTATTTGAAATTAGTTACAATTGGGGACCATTTTGCACATTAACCCTTCAACTTATGAAGTAAAAAAGTAAAAATAAAAAATAAAAATCTAAAGAGCAGCTACCTCTTCTCTGCAACAAAAGCAAAAAAGCTCTCCTCCCTCCATTCTCTTTTGATTAATATTTTTCCCCTTTTTTAAAATTTAATTTTAAATAAACCCTCTTTTTATTTGATTTCTCTTTGAATCCCTTTAAGAATCAATTTATAGTGATCTCTTTCCCTTCCTCCCTGATTCAAATCCCCAATCCACAATCCGAGAACGCTGCCGTTTCGTTCCCTCAATTCGTCGAAATGAAGCTCACCGTCAAAACCCTAAAGGGCAGCCACTTCGAAATTAGGGTTCAGCCCAACGACACTGTAATCCCCTCTTTTTGTAATTTTCATTCAATTATTGTTTTATTAGGGCAAAAATTTTGGTTAAAGTTTCATTTTTGTTTGGGAATTAGGTTATGGCGGTGAAGAAAAACATAGAGGATATACAAGGGAAAGACAATTACCCATGTGGACAACAGCTTTTGATTCATAATGGGAAGGTTTTGAAAGATGAAACTACGTTAGCTGATAACAAAGTCTCTGAAGATGGTTTTCTTGTTGTCATGCTCAGCAAGGTTAATTTGATTAGTTTTCTTACTATTTGTATCGTTTTACTAGTGTTTTTGAGTTTAGTAGTTAATTTATATGTGAATGGTGTTGTAATCCTATGTTATTTGGACTCGGGTATGATTGTCGGATATGAGTCTAACTCGGGTATTAAAATTCTTTTTCCAAGTTTTATCATGCCATATCCCCATTACCTTATTTGGAAAAATGTCATTCACATCAATACGGAATTATTGAAAAATGAAGAGTTGGAGCAACGTAAAGATGATCTACAAGATGGGAATTTGATATATGATATACACGCGTCAGATATATATATATATATATATATATATATATATATATATAAAGGTGTTTTAAATAATATAGTTTTTGGATTGTTTGGTTAGTAACTTAATGTTGATGGTTAATTCTGTACAATTGGAGGGTTAATATTCATACAGATAGTAGTAACAAACCCACACCACACGCCATGTCCTAAGGGAGCTGCACTTTTGTTGTATCCAAGTAACCCTTATCTTTTGATTTGTGCCCTAATAAACTTTTACTTCAAATGAAAGGTTGATTTATGTTAAAGCTCATTTAGGTGCAAATTAAGGTTTAAGTGCTCATTTGAGTACGAATTTATGGTTAATGGCTTAATTTGGTGTATATTAATGGTTAACGGCTTTATTTAGTACCAGTTAAAGGGTAACGGCTTATTTGGGTGTAAATTAAACTTTAGAAGCTTACTTAGGTAATTTGGTAAATTCAGCTGCTTTCCCGTGTTTTTAGCCTATTGATTTTAATGATTAATCTACCTAATTGAAGATGGGATCTGATTTGAAGATAGTTTTTGTTAGTTAACCGGCCCATCCTTGTAGCAAGATACCTTGGTTGTTCTAATATTATACCAATTTGAGGCTGTATAGTTTTGGTGGTGGAGCTTTCGTCAAAAGCTGTAGGGTTCATTCTGCAAATCTTGAATGAATACATGTTGACCAGCAATGTGGACTGTGGACTGTTTCGTGATTGCTTTTTATTAGCTTCCTTCTTGTACAGATTAGTACAGTTTGGTACCTTTTGTTGATTTTAGAAAATCCTGGTTTAGCATGAGCTCTTTGTATGTACTTGTTGTATTACTTACAATATTTTCAGTTCTTTGGTTGTGCTTACAGAGCAAATCTTTGGGTTCGGCTGGGACCTCATCTGCTCAGGTTTCCTTGATATTCGTTCTTCTTGTTTCGTTGAGCATTATGTTCAAGTTTCGCATAGTATATAATCAACTTTTTCCTTGTCTTCCATCACAGCCTGCTTCATCAGCTCCGTCTACAACTGCACCTGTTTCTAATCCTACCCCTGCCCCAGAAGTTCCTGCACAAGCACCGTAAGTTCATTCTGGAATAGTTCCTCCCTCAAAATCTGCCCTTTTTCCCAAAGTCAGTAGCATTCATAATTTCTTTCATTTCAGGGACTCAAAGAGCGGTACATCTGCTTCAGATGCTACAACAGCTAAGTATGTGGTGTATCTCCAAAATACCTGTATATAAGGTTAATAAATGCTTGGATTTATGTGCATGGAACTCATGCTATTAAATGTCATGATAGAGAAGTATTTAAAACCACTTATTATTCGTTTTTGCTTAATGAGGAAAGAAGATAAGAGAACAAGAGTCTTTAGATATCAGTTTGATTTCCTTTTGGTTAGTATTTCCATTCTGGAAATTACTTTTAGATGGAAAAAAAACCAAATAACCAAATGGCTGGTGGACAAAGAGAAATAAAACCTAATAGTTATTATTTACATTCTGCAGTCCCCTGTTTTGTTCTTTTTATTTTCTTCGTGACATATTTTCCTTCCTGTCTAACTACTGAAGCTGACAATTTCCGTTCCCTTGATTGAAACAAGAAAATGAGTTGATGCAGAGATCACATTCTTTATCCCAAGCTTTAGGCATTCGTTTATCAAGTGGTCTCTAACCCCTTTTTTGTCTGTCTTGCTTAGATTCTATTTTTATTCTTCATTTAAATCTAGATATTGAGAAATTTGAAAGGGTTATTTTCTTGTTCTAGGGTCTTTTATCTTTGCCTTGAATTATTGGGTTTAGGCATTACTTCAACGATATTTAATCATTTAAAATATGGTAGCAACATGCCCTTTTTTTCTTTCTATCAAAGAATCATATGAACGATTAATTCCCGCATGATACACTTTTTATGAAACCGAGAGAGCTGTTTTGATCAACAGATTTCTAACCTGTTTTTTTTGTCAGAACTCGGTAGTAGAGTTGTCAACTGACACTTGATTTTTAGTTTTTGTTTTATTGATTGGAACTCTTATTATCAGTTCGTTTATTGTTGTAACACATTATTCTATCTTGGATTGTATCTGTTGACAAACGGTGCTAGGGTTATTCTTTTTTCTGTCTAGACATGTTGAGATTTTATCAGGTGTTATTTGTTTGATTTTATCTTCTTTTGATTATTTTCTTGGAACGTGTGTTTCAAAGCTCTAGCAGACTTCCTTTTTGGTACTTTCTGAACATTGTGAAAATAATGGGAAAAAACTTTTATCTTACCTTGTTGCAGTCCAAATACTGATACCTATAGTCAAGCCGCTTCGAATTTAGTTGCTGGAAGTAATCTCGAGCAGACTATCCAACAATTGATGGATATGGGTGGTGGCAGCTGGGACAAAGAAACAGTAACACGTGCACTTCGAGCTGCTTATAACAACCCCGAGCGAGCAGTGGATTATCTATATTCTGTATGTCTGAAATTTAATGGTTGTATATACAGCCAGAATTCTAACATTAAACTACTATATTAATCTGGTTGCGGTTATGATGCCATTTTATCTTCAGGGATTCCTGAATTGGCAGAAGTGGCTGTTCCAGTGCCTCATTTTCCTTCAAGTCAAACCACTGAATCGGTGCTGCCCCAGTTGCTCCTGTTTCAGGGGCTCCTAATTCATCACCTTTGAACATGTTTCCTCAGGTAAACCTCAGATTGTTGATGTGCTTTGATCACGTGTAGAAATTGGTAGTTTCTTCTTTGAGTGGTTTGATTTGGGTTCCTAACATGCTGAAATGATACTAGGAAACACTCTCTGGTGCCGCTGCTGGTGGACTTGGATCCCTGGATTTCCTCCGAAACAATCAACAGGTGCAGGCTTGTTATACGATCTTTGTTTATTTGCTTTCTCTGTTACTATGAAGATCTTTAATTCTTGACATAAGGAATTCTAAAGTGCATGTTTGTTTGTGTTTTAGTTCCAAGCATTGCGTTCAATGGTGCAATCAAACCCACAAATTTTACAGGTTTGCATTTCTATGTTTTTCACTGGCTAAACATCAAGAGCTTTTATTGTTCGGATTTAATCGGCTTTTCTTCTATTACAGCCCATGCTTCTGGAGCTGGGAAAGCAAAACCCCAGCTTTTAAGACTAATTCAAGAACATCACATGAGTTTCTTCAGCTAATAAATGAACCTCTCCAAGGTTCTGAAGGGTTAGTGCTTACCAAATATCATATCCGCTTTTGATGAATCATCTACAGTTTTATTGGGGATAGAGCTGAAGCTTTGTTATTTATTTTATCTTGTTTTTTGAATTCGTCAGTGATAAACCATTAACTTTGGCCTTTTAAAACCTATATTATTCGGATTCGGGGGTGAGTATCGGTGATAAACTTTTTTTTTTAGAGAAAGTTTTCTATGTATTTGGAGGATCCTTGGAGGTTATATCCTAATCTCGGTGTGTTAAATATGAGTAGTTCATGAAGAGTTCAAGCAGACACTATATCTTGAGATTTATATTGATCCGGCTTTCGTATCTTTTCAATTATCAATATCGATAGTTGACTTATATCTGAAGATGGGTATAAGATATAAGGACAAATCTTGTAAGGATTATTGAAATACATGAAAAGGCCTAGAAAAAAAAATCATATCCGTCTTGAACACATACATGTCTGACACTCACACCGAGTCCTATTGAGATTAATAGAAGCTTTATTGTATCATTAATGTATAGACTATCTATGCATCAACTTAAGCATTGTTAGTAACATTAGTATAAATTGGTATTTCAGGGATATATTTGATCAAGCTGAACAAGAAATGCCTCATGCAATCAATGTGACCCCGGCAGAACAGGAGGCTATCGAACGGGTATGCAAAATTGGTTGTTCTTCTTTTGGGGACCCTCTCTAAGTTCTTTTACTGAGCAATTCTTTTTTCTTTTTCTTTTTTTTTGCCTTGTAGCTCGAAGCAATGGGATTCGATAGAGCGCTCGTCATCGAAGCATTTTTGGCTTGCGATCGAACGAAGAATTGGCAGCAAACTACTTACTGGAAAATTCTGGGGATTTTGAGGATTGAAAAGTTGAATCTTTCCTTACCTGATTTCATGTTTACCCTGGAAAATTTAATTGAATGTTTTCTTTTTAATTTCCCATCTAAATTGTTTCTGATATAGGCTTAACAAAATTTATTTTCTTTTAATTTCACTGAACTAAATTAAAAACCTTCTTCATTTGATTGAATTAGCTGGTGTATACAAGGCTGTGATAGGGATTTATATTGGTGGTTTTGGTTGGTTTTAAGTATTGATTATATAAAAGGTTAAAAAATTTCAGCCTGAACTGAAGCTGAAATTACTCTAACTCCAAACAAATCAAATTTTGGTGTGAACGTGGTTCTTAATTACATAATAGAAAGCACTGATTAAATTTTTGGGATGGTTATTTTGATATGTTTGGTTCACTTGGCACTTTATTAAGGATCTTGATGTGGTGGTAAATTTCAAATTTGCTCCCATTGAACACAGTACAAAGTTTATTAATTTTAACATTTTTCAATGATATTTATTATTAACAAAAGTTAGTTTATTATTTTTTATTTGTTGGCTTAATGGTTAAGGTATTTACTGTCTTAGGTATGGTTTGAGTTCAAGTCATGTTAGTTGTGTTGTTATGTTAGAAGCGTTGTCCTCTTTTTGTAATTAAAAGAAAAAGTTTGTTTATTGTTACAAATATGTACTTTAGTATAGTTGTTTTAAAATTATATTTATCTTTAAACAAAAAATAATAAATTATCCCAAAATTAATACATGGCTATATTTTAAAATAAATTTAAATGTTGTATTTAAATTAGAATATAATTTAAAATTTACTACGATAGCATTTAAAATAAATTTAAAATGAAACCATTTTTATGATTTTGTGGTGAAAAAAATATTATTTCACTACACTATACGTCTCTGACCTTTGCCTCTGATGTGTTTCCTTTGCCAAAGTGGTTGTGCTGCCCCATGTCGACTGTACTTGTGGTGCTCCTTGCTCTCCCCTCTCTTGTGTGATCCGTGTGTTGTGCGGATAGTGTTGCCAGCTTCAACTTTGTTTCTGAGGGTTTGGGATTTGGTCTTTTCAGCTTTCGAGCTTGTTCTCTTGGGGTCATAGATTAGGAGTTTTGATGTTAGTTTTCTTATGAACAAAATAAAGAAAATAATAAATTTCCCCCATAGTAAACGCACACTTAATTTATGTGATCCATGTAGTCATTAGAAGGGTAAACTGTCAAAATAGTTATTTTTGTTTGTTTCAGGTTACATTTTAATCACTTATGTTTGAAATGTTACATTTTAATCACTTATGTTATTATTTTGTTACGAAATGATCACTCTCTTGTTAAGATCTATTACCTCCCAATGACAGTCTAACGTGACAGTTAAAACAGGTTGTAAATGCTAACGTGGATGTCCAGCCAAGTAAATTAATTGATTTTTTAATTAAATAAATTTATTTAATTGAAATTTCTAAATTAATTAAAGGAAAATGTTAATTTGATTTCTCGAAATAATCAAAACCAGTGCATCAAAAAACCCTTGGTTTCCTTTTTCTTTTAGTTTTCGTTTTCATTTTAAAGGAAAAAATCATCAATTTTCATAATCTATCTTTGTTGAATCGAAACAATAGAAATCGAATTAAGTGGTTCATCAATCATTTGGATTTTTTTTATTCAAAACAGAAGAACAAATGATCGATTCAATGGAGGGTCCAAGCATGGTTTACAATAAGTAATTGTTTTTTGTTCTTTACTTGGGTTTTGAGTTAATGTTTTTTTTTTTTTTTTTATAAAAATGTGATCTATCTTTTCATTTTTTTTTTTTTGCATATGTGATAGAAAAAAAGACATACTTCATCTTTTTTTTATTTGTGTATTGTGAGCAACCACAATAGCAAGCAGGTATAGAGGTTGGTGCATCAATTTCTTCTTCTTCATCTCTATTGTTCTTGTACAAGCCCGTTTGGCCCCAGACCCAAACCCAATACACCCTATTACACCCAAAAATAAACTAACCCCAACAGAAGCCCAAAACCCAACTAATCCAAAATCCATTACAGCCCTAACCCCAAACAAATCCCAACCCAAAACCTAAAAGAAACCCTAGCCTAATCGCCCATACCGTCTGCCACCATCTGTCACGTCCACCGCCACTGCCTGACACCAGCACCCCCCACTTTTTCTGCAAGAAAGACAGAGCAGTTATTAGGGAGCAAGTTGTAAGTGGCTATAAAAGGCCACCCCTAAAACCATTGTAAAAAGGTAGGATTTTTCGGTGAAAATAAAAAACAACTTTAGATTTAAAAAAAAAAACACAAGCAAGAATAGAGACTAGCAATATCAAAAAGCAGAAGTAGTTCAAACACCAAGAATCAAAATCTAAAAAAACAAAGGTGATTTTATTTTATACATTTCTTTGATTTATTTCGTTTTTTTCTTTCGAATTTATTATTCGCATATACATGTACATATATTACAAACAAATAAAAAAGAAATAATAAAAAAAAGAAAAAAAAAAGGAAAAATTTTACCTCTTTCCGGCCACCGTGCACGGTAGCCGGCGTCGGCAACGGTCCGACGACCGGACGGTGACCGGCCTTGCTACCGAAAATCGTCCCCCTCCCCTCTCTCCCTTTTTTTTTTCTTCTCAACAGCACATATGAGTTTT
The DNA here is from genome assembly GCA_025698475.1 of Gossypium anomalum. Lineage (NCBI taxonomy): Eukaryota > Viridiplantae > Streptophyta > Magnoliopsida > Malvales > Malvaceae > Gossypium > Gossypium anomalum. Next base: position 23,130,701 of record CM046964.1, on the reverse strand, counting down.
TTTTTGAAAGAACTTTGCCTTTTCTAGCCTCCCAAAACGACGTTGTTTTGGGGACTGCCTTTTAACCCCAAAACGACGTCGTTTTGAGCACGACCCGAAGACCTGACCCATCTTACCCTGGGATCCGCGTGTTTTCACTAATTGGGCTATTTACTCCCATGGTCCTTCCGTATTTTTCATTCTTTTAATTTAATCCTTTTGTTATTTTTCTTTTGTTTTTAAATATGGCCACGTAAATTCGCTTGGAGTTCAATTTGGTCCCTAATGCGTGGATGTGCCGGTGATGGACACATGTTCAGAAATTGGTTTTATTTTCGTTTGGTCCTCAAAACTCACGAGTGTTTTCGTATTTACCCCCCGTTTTTTATTTAATTATAATTCTCACCTCTGATTTTATTTTTACTCCAATTTAACCCGTAATCAGTTTGATTTTAATCCCTTTTTTATCTTTATTTACTTTCATTTTATTATTATTAATTCATTATTTTCATTTAGTCATTTAATTTGTCATTGTTATTTTATTTATTTTATATTTTATTATTCTTACTTAATACTTATATATATATATGTTATATAGTATTATTCATAGTTTAATATTATTGTTTTTTATTAATGTATTTGTATGTTATATATGTATTCTTTTAATGTATATACATTACACTCCATATTACGCGTATATATATTAGTATTATATTACGTATATTTGTTCTTTTTAAACATCATATATATATATTATGTATATTGTGTCTATATTTTAATATATTATGTATATTTTTTATATATATCATGTATATATTATGTATATACTTTTAATATCATCATTTATAATATAAATGTGTATCGTATATATATATCCTTTTAATATTGTATTTTTATATATGTTATGTATATATCTTTAATACTATATATTTTTTATACTATCTTACGTATATGTTTTTAATAACTATATTATGTATATACTATTACTATTATCCTCATTAACATATTATTGTTTTCACTATACTATTATTATTCCCTTTTTGAACTTACTAATATTATTGATACTAATATATATTAATGTATTGTTAGTATTATTGTTATTATTATTTTATTATTACCATTATTATTATTATCCTTTACGTATATATTACTATTTATATTATCGTTATTATTATTATTATTGTTAATATTTTCACTACTACTATTTTTATTCCTCTTATTTATTGTCAATATAATATTAATTACTATTATATTTCCACCTATATAGATTTTCTTACTACTTATATTTCTTATCTATTTATATTTTCGTTATTATATTCTAAGTTTTACTTCTATATTTATATTTAGGTATTAATATCGTTATTTCGCTACTATTATATTTTGCATATCATTATTATTGACTAGTATCATTTTTTCCTTATTCACTCACAATTAGTTTATTTATATTTTTAACTTATTCATTGTCTCTCTCTTATTTTAAGCTTTTCCGTTTTATTTTATTTTATTTTTACTTTTATCGTTATCGTTATCGTTCACGTTTGCGTTTATGTTTATTCTGTTACGCTCATTAATACCGATGTTTGTATTCGTTTATGCATTCTTTATTTTTACAAACTTATGTTGTATTAATTTTTCCCCGAAAAAAAATAAGTTTTTCATAAAAAGCGATACTCCGTATTTAGAATTTCGAGAAAATCGTGCCCTAACTTACTGGGTTTCAATTTTTCTTATTTTACCAAAATAACGGAATATTCTTTTAAATCACAATACGAGTTTTAAAAATGCTTATTTTCGGAGATACGAGGTGTGGTGCCCTAACTTACCGGGTATGACATTTTGTTACCTCAAAATAAGATTTTTCGCAAATAAAGACAATATTCGATGTTCGAAAAATCGAGGAAACGTGCCCTAACTTACTGGGTTTCAATTTTTCTCGTTCACTCTAACTAACCGAATATCCTTTTAAAAGGAGTTAAAATACACAAATTTTACATAAAAGGCAAACTCACTCTCAAAAGCTTGAGATGTCGTGTCCTAACTTACTGGATGTGATATTTTAGCACTTCGAGACGAGAAGGTCTTTAATATTCGAGTTTTTTAAAAAAAAGAGAGGTATCGTATTTCATAGTATTTTAAGTTTTCAATTTTCGAAACTAAGACACTAATTAATCAACTAGGTACCAATTTTTGGGCGTATCGAGGGTGCTAATCCTTCCTCGTGCGTAACTGACTCCCGAACTCATTTTTTGATTTTCGTAGACCAAAAATTATCATTTTAGTAAATCTTAACTTTTATTAAAATGATTAATTTGAGGTGACCCGATCACACCTCATCAAAAAGGATTGGTGGCGACTCCTCTATTCGTTTTCATTTTCAAAATCTAAGTCGATTCCCATTTTTTTAAAAAAATGGTTACGACAGTTCTTTTCTTCTCTTCTCTAATGGTACTAAAAAAAAAATCCAATTGTTCCTTCTTTTTAAATAGGAAAAAATTGGGTTTTAGGGTAAAATTTTGTATTCTATTTTCATAAAAAAAAAAACTTTTTTCATCTTAGGTGGGTATCCAGGTTGGCATTTAAAACCCATTTTAATTATCATGTCGGACTGTCGTTTGGGAGGTAACAAATCTTAACGGCAGAGTGACCACTTCGTAGCAAAACGATAATGTAAATAATTAAAACGTAACATTTTAAATATAAGTGACTAAAATATAATATGATGTAAACAAAAGTGATTATTTTAATAGTTTACTCATAGTTAAAAGATGACACTCAATAGATGGGGAGAAGGAAGCCAAGAATCTTGTATGTTCGGAGTCGACAATTATTTTTAATTTTGTATAAACATAAAGTAGGTCAAATTCTGTAAAAGATTATCAATAATAAGTAGCGGATTTTTTTAATTTTAATTTGATCATTTTTTGTCATTATACTTTTTAAACTATAAAGTTTCAATATGGGCCCAAATGATGGCCATTAGTTTATTAACTTAAATTATGTTATTTTCATAATTTTATGTGACATATACATTATCACATATGTAATACTATATCAGGTTGTTATTTTCATATAATATTAAAATAAAGAACATCATTTTAATTAATGAATTTAATGACTTCTATTTGAATCGGAATTAAAACTTGAAATTTTGAAAATTATAAAGATTAAAAATGATTAAATTGAAGAACATGAACTAAATTCACAATTTTCAAAATAATACAAACTAATAGCAAAATTTAACCTAATAGATTTAATTGTTGTTGTTTTAATCAAGACTAAAATTGACCGAATTAATATATACAAAGAAGAAATACCAATGTTTTAAAAATTGAGCTGGTGACAAAATTGGTTAGGCCACTAGTTCACCGATTCAACCGGTCCAATTAAAAAATTATTAAAAACTAAAGAAATTAAAAATCTACAATCGATCCATTTCGGTTCTTGGGTCAACCAGGTTAAAAGACCTCCTTGGATCAGTACCTCGACTGATTCCTAATCCAATCGGTCTAATCGACCAGTCTAGTCCAAACGACATTGCAAAATACCTAACTTACGCATAGTGTAGGGACTAATAACATAATTTGTCTAAATTAAAATACATGACTAAACCCACAGTTTGAGCTAAGGGTGTAATTGAGTCAAGCCAAACCTAAATGGTGGCAATCTCAAGCTCGACTCAGAGACTTAATTGAGTTATTTGAGCAAGCTTGAACTCATTCATATTTAAGCTCTTTCAATATAGTAAGGATAAAAATATAGTGAAGCTCTTTCTATATAATGAGGATAAAAATATAGCGAAACGAAAAATCTTGATTAGGCTTGTGAGTTGTTCAAATTAAGTATTAGGGTTTAGAGTTTAGGGAGCTCAAATTTAGCTCGAGCACGAATGGACAATTATCTAATTGATTAGAATTTTTCTAGGTCGAACTCAAATAGCTTCCAAGTAGCAGTGTCTCATTTATGCCCCTAATTTGAGGTAAATATGGCAACATGGTGTGGCGAGGTGGTTTTTTCCCTACCCCAACTTCAACTGGATATACCCCTGCCAAAACACGATGTTGCAGGCCAATTTTGGCCTACCACAAATTAAACCCATTTATAATAAAAACCAAAACCCACCTAACTTATCCAAACCCCAATCAGCCCACATCCATCTAAGTTAACCCACACTTAGGCCCATATTTAACCATAGCCCTAATCCAAAAACAAAAACAAAAACAAATCAAGAAACCCTAGCCACCTAGCCACCTTCCCCACTTGCGCCCCTAGATTCTGACACCACCCACCGCTAATCGCTCCACACGCTGCAGCACCACCCTTGTCCCATCGGCAAGTTGCACCTGCAAGAAAAGAAAGGAAGTGACAACAATTAATAAACAAAAAAATGTACATGGCTATAAAAGCCAAATCAAAAATCAATGTAAAAAAAAAAAAACTCTCTGGACATTTTTGAATATGAAAAATAGAAATAAAAAGTAGATTCAGACACTAATAAGAGCATTCAATCTCAGCAAGAAGCACAAAAAACAAAGAAACAGATTCGGACGAAAGGTTTTTTTTATTTTCCCTTTTATTTATTTTGCTTTTCTTCACACAACTTAGATCTATTTATTTTCTTTTTTTTACACATATATATTAATAATACAAAAAAAATAAAAAAAAATACCTTTTTGAAATTTTCGGCCACCGTGCGCGGTGGCCGGCAACGGTGGCCTGTGGCGGACTGCGGCGGTGACCGGTCAGGGGACCTCGCCTGAACCTGGACCTGCAGAGAAAATAAAGGAAAAATTTTAGTTTTTTTTTGAAACAGATAACAAATGATTTCAAAACAAAAAATTTTAACTTATATAGACGTTACAAAACGACGTCGTTTTGGTTGGCACCCATAAGCCCCAAAACGACGCCGTTTCACTCTGCCCAACCCGACCCAACTTTGACCCGCTAGGATCCGCGTGTTTTTGTGCGGAAGGGCTATTTGCGCTTTTGGCCCTTCCGCTTTTTCGTTATTTTGCAATTAAATTTTTTTAGTTTTAAATTTGCCCCGAAGATTATGCTTGGATTCCAATTAGGTCCCTCGCGATTGCTACACGTTTTAAAAAAGGGGTTTATTACCCGGTTTGGTTCCTACCCTTTGCTTGTGCGTTCAATTTAGTCCTTTTCTTATTTGTTAATTTTCAAATTTGCCCCAGATTTTCTGCTTCAAATTCAATTTAATCTTTTTTCATTATTTAGCTATTTTATTGTTAAATTAGTTAGTTTTACTATTTTTATTATTATTTATAGTATTGTTATCATATTTATGACTACCGTTATTATTAATTTTTATATTTTATTACTATTACTATTACTGTATATTTATTACCTTTTTATTTTCTATGTTATTGTTATCTTTATATTTTCTATTATTATTATTGATCGTTTATTATTACTAACGTTATTATTCCCGCTACAATTATTTTATTAACATATTATAATTATTTTTTTTTCATCACATTATTATTTCCTATCCTGTATTATTATTGTCATTAGCTTAAATCATTGTCATTAAAGCATCAATATTTTTTTATTATTGTTAGTATTACTATTACTTCTTTATCTTTATATTATATTATATTATATTATTGGTTTCCACTATTATTAGTATTTGTTCTAGCTACAATTAATATTTCTAACATATACATATATATAATTTTAAGTAACATTATTAATTATTCTTTTAATATTTTTATTATTTTTAATACATGTGTATATTCTTTTAATACCATATTATGTATATACTATTACTATATCTATTTTTATCCCTATTATATTTTATTGTTGGTATTGGTACATATATTTCATTATACGTGCATATATATATATACTTTTTATATATAGTATTATTTTCATATACCCTTATATTTATTATTATGCTTATTATTTTATTCTTATATTACTCTGTGTTTGTTTTAAAAATATATGTATATATTTATGTAGTATTATTAACGTATATAATTTTTATGTTATTAGTATTTACAATGTATCTTGTATATGTTCATTTCATATATTATGTATGTATACGTTATGTATGTATTTTAGTATTACTATGTATATACTTTTCACTCTTATCATTACATATATACTTAAATATATATATATATATATATATATATATATGTATATATATCTAGCACTATTAGCATTTTTAAGTTTATATCACTTTACTTCTTATATGCTTATATATATGTTCGTTCTTATTTCGCGTTTAATAATATTGTCATCATGTTTAATGTCGCATACTTTGTTATTATTTTAATATTATTATCGTAGTTATTATTTGTTTCAATGTATTTCTAACTCTGTTATGTTTTGCTACCTCCTATTTTTGTATCATCTTGTTATTCATCGTTTTAAAGATTTTTATTCATGTTTTTTTATTTCAAAAAATAAGGCAATATACCGATTTAACATTAAGCCATAGATTTCATCGCTAAGTTGGATGAAATTTGTCGGCTCGTGTTAAAGACGGAACACCCTTCTAAAAAATTGAAAAACTAAAAAAATCTTCATTTTTAATTAAATCACGATTAAATGTTAAATTGAACTCGTATTTTTTAAAATCAAGACAACACGTGTTTATGAGATACCAATTTTTGGGCGTCGCGAGGGTGCTAATACCTTCCTCGCACATAACCGACTCCCGAACCCTAATTTTTCTCTGACTTTTAACGTAGACCTTAACTCGGCCTTTTGCTCGTTTTTAAAGAAAAATCTAATAGGTGTCCGATCACACCTAGAAAAAGGATCGGTGGCGACTCCCGGTTTATTTTAAAACTAAATTTAAATTTCTAATTTTTCAATAAATCGCCACAATTTAGCGACCCGAATCCACAAAATTTTTACCTCGCTACACACGAAATTAAATATTACTTGACGCACCCCGAATCCAACCCAACAGATCAAAGCTATACTTGATTCGGACTTGAATCGATCTAATTAAAGTTCAATGACCAAAATATAATCTGAATCATACATAAGTAACTATTTATGTTGTTTACCCTCCTATTAAAATTTTTTCTAGCTTTAATGTATAAACATTAATATAAATTTCATTATCATATATTTCAAACTAATATTATATATAATGGTACTTTAGTAATTATACTAGGTTGAGGCGGGATGGATTTTTCTTAAGAGATAATATAATTTTTGGCCTCTAAACTTGACAACTAGGTTCACTTTGATACTTATATCCTTTTTTGTTCATTTTGGTAATTGTACTTTTTTTGGCTCACTTTGGTACCTAAACTTCGCAACTAGATCTATTTTGGTCCCTTAAACTTGGATTTCGTCAAGATTTGATGATGTGACCAATGTTCTTAGAACATGTATATTGGTCCACACTAAGGGGTTGAATTGATTTAATGGAAAACTGGGACAAAACCAGGAGTTGAATAAGTTGAATCGGTTTAATAAAATCTTTTATGAAATTTTAATTATTTATTGTCTAGTAATTGAATTGATCAAACCGATTAAATTAAGGATCAGTGGTCTAGTCGGTTCAATCATTGGTTCGGTTATTAGAAAATTATATGTGGCACTCTAATATTGTACCATGTCATCACATGAAAATTTATATAATTTTTTAATTTTCAAGTGATGATGTGGCACAAACTAAAGATGTATTATCAAACTTCATATATTTTTTATTTTCAAAAATCAAAATGAATCTAATTGCTACATTCAGGAATACACAATTATAATTTGGTTTTGAAAAATACCCGACATTCAAACCCATGGAATTAAGAATTTTTCTTCTTTTTTAATCTCTATTGTAGCGACGTAAAAATTTGGTTTCGGTCGCTAACTGTGGCGATTCATTGAAAACTGGAAATTGAAATTTGGTTTTAAAAATAAACCGGGAGTCGCCACCGATCTCTTTTTTCTTCTAGGTGTGATCGGACACCTATTAGATTTTTCTTTAAAAAAAACAAACAAAAGGCTAGGTTTAGGTTTACGTTAAAATCCAGAGAAAAATTAGGGTTCGGGAGTCGGTTACGCCCGAAGAAGGTATTAGCACCCTCGCGACGCCCAAAATTGGTATCTTATAAACACATGTTGTCTTGGTTTTCAAAAATACGAGTTTAATTTAAAATTTGGTTGTGATCCGAAAAAAGACGAGAAATTTTAATTTTATTTCGGTTTTTGATAAGGGTATATCGCTTTAACACGAGTCAATTGACATTCACCCAACATAGCGATGAACTCGATGACTTGATGTTAACTCAATATATTGCCTTGATTATTGAAATTGATTTAAATCATGAATAAGGATATTGGAACAACATTGTAGGAAAATGCGATTTCTGAGATACATATGAAGCGAATGATGAAATAGTAACAAAAGATATTCACGATATATTTGATATTATGCATGATAACAATAACACTAGACATGAAGTAAAACAATGAATTATATATATATATACGTAATATATAAGAATGAATATATACAAGACATATTATAGATACTAACAATATAAAAATTGTATATATTAACAATACTACACCAACATATACATATATTTAAAACAAATGCATAATAACGTTAGAATAAAATAATAAATATAATAATGAATGTAAAGATATATAAAGATCATGCCATTTTTTTTTAAAACATATATATATATATATATATATATTAAAGGTAATAAGTAAAAATGTTTAGGCGATAAAAAAATACATACGTATGTGGTAATATCACTAGAAACATTTAGTATATGACATTAAAAAAATATATATACATAATACAAAAATATATATAACGTAGTACCAAAACATAAATACAATACATATATTTCGAAACTAATAAATAATAAATAAAAACATTGATAACATTTTACAAATATAAATATATATATATACTAAAATATGTATAATAATACATAAAATATATATAATAAAGTATTAAAATTTACGTATAATATATGTATAATAATACAATATCAAAACATTTACCTAATATATATATATACATATTAGAGATAAATAACAACTAAGAATAATAATATTAAAAATAATAATAGAATATATAAACGTATATATACATACATATATAATATACATGTATTAATAATAAAAGTACTAATAACAATAATAATAATAATAAGATAAATAAAAGAAATAAAATGATAATAATAATAATATTAATAATATGTAAAAAGGAAAAATAAACGAAAAAGGACGAAATTGGAGTAAAAATAGAATTGCGGGGCGAATTTAAAAAGAAAATAAAGAGGAATGGCCTATTGGAACACGCGGACAACTCCGGGGGATTAAAAGCGCAATATTCCCTATTGTCCGAAACGCAGTGTAGGGCAAGGGATTAAATTGAAATCCATTGAAAATTATAGGGCCAAATTGCAAAACTGTTAGAACTTGATTGCGAAAGTCCAGAAAAGCGGAAGGACCAAGGGCGCAAATAGACCCTTGGTCCAAAAACACGCGGATCCTAGGCCTCCCTGGGTCGGGTCGTCGGGTTACCCCCAAAACGACGCCGTTTTGGGCGCGTTTGGGGGTTCTTCAAACGGCGCCGTTTTAAAAAATTATAAAATCAAAATTTTTTGTTTTGTTTTCATTTGTAGCAGCAGAAGAGAGAAAAAAAAAGAAAGGGAAAGAGAGAGGGGAGAAAGGGGAGAGGGAGGAAGAAGAGGAGAAGTTCGGCTGGGGAAGGGACCAAATCGGTCATCAGGGCCGACCGTCAGCCACCGTCTGTCACCGTGCGGTGGCCGGAAAGGTAAAACGCTCCCTTTTTTATTTATTTTCTTGTATTTTTATTTGTACACAAAATAAGAAATGAAAGAAACACTCTAAAAAAGGGTTTCGAAAAATAATAAGGAATACAAAAAAATCACCTTTTGCTTTAGATTTGATTCTGTTTCTGATTTTTCGTTTTGATTATATTCTTCTTTTGTATTGATTTTCAAAGAAAGGAAAAAAAAAGAGAGAAAAAAAAAACCCCCTTTGCATTTTGTTTCATGGCTTTTATAGCCTTACATATCTGTTTTCTATTATGCTTTGTCTCTTCATTGCAGGTACCAGTGGTGTAGTAGACTAGAGGCGGCGGAGTTGGCCAGGTGGTGCAGAGGAGTAGGTGGCCGACAGTGGCTCCAGTGCTCGACAGTGAGTGGTAGGCTCTGGCGCCACCTATTGTTAGGGGATTAGGGTTTTGTCATTTTCTGAAAATAGGTTTAGTTAGTGGGCTTTCGAATTGGGTTTGGGTTGTATTTTATTGGGTATTTTATTGGGTTTTAGGGCCTGGTGTGTATTGGGGTTTGGTGTTGGGTTGTTTAGGTTTTAGTTTGGGTTTTTTTTTTTATTTAAAAATTGGCTGTCATGTTTGCCCCTCTTTGCTCATTGTCGTGCGACGATAATAGAGCAAAGACATAAAGAAAGGCCAATTTTGCTCAATTTCGCCGAGTCTTAACTTCATCTGTGCCCCTCTTGCTCAGGTGGTCCCATTCTAGTCCATCGCATCTTGTGGCTTTGGTTCAATCCACTGTATCTTTTGACATATGTCTTGTAGCTTCAATCTACTCCGATGTGACTTCAAAGATATGAAATCTGTGGCTTCGATCTACTCCGATGCAGCTTCATAAAGGTCAAGTCCACGACTTCCTTCTACTCTTCTATTGTTTCAGTGAGACAAGGTTCGTGGTCTTTTCTTCTGTGACTTTAGAAAGGTAAGATCTGATATCTTTGATCAGCTCCACTGCAACTTCAGGGGAATAAGACTTGCCACTTTGACCTGCTCTACTGCAACTTCAGGGGACAGAATCTGACATCTTCAATCAGCTTCAATCTTTATTCTTTACTTGGCTTGTGATCCTAAGTTCAACTCATTTCTCGCAATATGAATTGACTCTTTAAAAACAGACATTAAAACAAAAATTGAAAATATCTCAGCATGTGAACTGAGGCTCAACTCATTTCTCGCGATATGGGTTGATTTTTGAAACATAGAAATTAAAAGCAGTGATTAAAAGGCTCAACTCACCTCTCGTAATATGAGTTGATAATTTGAAAAGTAGATTTCGAAAAACAAGAATTAAAAGCTCAACTCACCTCTCGCAATATGAGTTGATCTTTGAAAAACATAAATTAAAATTAGAAATTTAACATACCTCAGCTTGCCCTGAGGCTCAACTCACCTCTAGCAATATGAGTTGATTCTTTGAAAAACATAAATTGAAAACAGGAATTGAAAAGCAGAAATTGAAAATACCTCAGCGTGCCATGAGGCTCAACTCATCTTTCGCAATATGAGTTGATTTTTGAAAAACATAAATTGAAATTACCTCAACGTGTCTTGAGGCTCAACTCACCTCTCGCAATATGAGTTGATTTTTGAAGCATCAATTGAAAATCGAAATTGAAAATTCCTCAGCGTGTCCTGAGGCTCAACTCATTTCTCGCAATATGAGTTGATTTTCCTTGAAAGACATGAATTAAAAACATCAAAATACCAAAACCTGTCCTCTGGTAGAACTCAGGTGTCTTTTCACTTGATTCAATGCGACTCTCATTCCAAATTTCTTGCTTTGCTGGAGTACCTATATATGCTATGCATGTTGTCATCATGATATGCACATGTTTGTCTTAAATGCTTTTATGCCTACATGATTATGCAGTGTCCCTTAAGCATGTTTGTCGTATGTCCATTTAGCCACGATTGTTGAGGATCTGCATTCATTACTTCGGCTCTTGACTTTCTCTTTAAGCCATGTAAACGCCTTCAGGCTTTACAAGTAATCAACGTTTCTCAGATATCACTCTTTAGCCCCTGGTTGAACTTTATTCTTGCTTTGAGGCTCTTGTGTTTATCAAATTTTCATCCAAGTAATGTTTAACATTTCTTTTGTTTAGAGCATGTCATTTCACCATTTATCATGCAAATAAACACATAATGAAGTGCATGAAAAAAAAGTCAAGTAGGGACAAAAATGACATCTCATATTCATTTATTTCAAGTGTGGCACACAAAGGAAGTTAACCAATGAGAGTAAAAATGTCAAAAAGAAAGAAAGGATCGTATTCAACGGATACAAATGCTCTAGATATTCAACACATGAACTCTTCCATGTTCCTCAATCAAGAATCTTTTCGAGTCTGGCTCCTTGCGTAGAAGATTTTGAGCTTTCAGAGATGCTTCAAATACTGTAGTCTCACTGTTTGTCGTACAGTTTAAAACATCTTGCCTTGTAAGCCGAATGCTTGCTTCATTAGAACGCCCTTTCGGGTTTTCATCCTAATCTTTTGCGTTTAATCAAAGCGCCCTTTTCGGGTTTTCGCTCTGATCCTTTTTTTTTTTTTTTAAGATGCCCTTTTCGGGTTTTCATCTTGACTTTTTCTTTCAAGCATAGTATTTCTTCATCGCATCCTGAAGTTTCTCTGGATTTGGTAGCTCCTTGCCATCCATCTCGGTAAGGATCAAAGCTCCTCCTGAAAATGCCTTCTTTACGACGTATGGTCCTTCCCAGTTTGGTGCCCATTTTCCTCGCAGGTCTTTTTGTATCGGGAGAATTTTTCTCAACACAAGTTCTCCTTCATGGAATTCTCTTGGTCGTACCTTCTTATCATGGCGCGATCATTCTCTTTTGGTACATCCGCCCGTGACAAATTGCCCTTAGACGCTTTTTCTTCTATGAGGTTCAATCGATCGATATCGAGCTCGAACCCATTCTCGCTTCTTCTAATTTTGATTCCATTAAGACTCGCATGAGAGAGGATCTCAACCTCGATAGGTAGCACGACTTCCATTCCATAGACTAGAGAGAAAGGAGTTGCTCGTAGATGTTCGCACAGATATGCGATATGCAAACAAAGCAAATGGAAGTTTTCGTGCCAATCTTTATACGTCTCGAGTCATTTTCCGATGATCCTTTTAATGTTCTTGTTGGTCGCTTCAATGACCCCGTTCATCTTTGGGCGATAAGGAGAAGAATTATGATGCTTTATTTGGGGCGCTCGCACACTTCTTTCATCATCTTATTGTTGATTCGTGGCATTATCTGAAATGATTCTTTCAGGCAAACCGTATCGGCAAATGATTTCCTTTTTCAAAAACCTGCAAACTGCAGTCCTTGTCACATTGGCAAACGAAGCGGCTTCTATCCATTTTGTGAAATAATCGATGACCACAAAAATGAATCGATGTCCATTTGATGCTTTTGGAGAAATTGGCCCTATAACATCCATGCCCCACATGGCAAAAGGCCACGGAGAGGTCATGACATGAAGAGGAGAAGGGGCTACATGAATTTTATCGCCGTGGATTTGACATTTGTGACATTTTCTGGCAAAATTGATGCAGTCACTTTCCATTGTCAGCCAATAATAACCGAGTCTCATGATCTTTCTGGCCATATTGAAACCATTGGCATGTGTTCCGTAGATTCCCTCATGGACCTCTTCGAGTATTTTCCTAGCTTCAACATCATCCACACATCTCAAGAGCATCTGATCCTTTCCTCTTTTGTACAGGATATCCCCGTCAAGAACAAATCCAGCTGCCATTCTTCTGATTGTTCTTTTGTCGTTCTCGTTTGCTTGTTCAGGATACCTTTGATTCTTGACATATTCCAATATATCATGGAACCATGGTCATCCATCTGCTTCCTTCTCAATGCTACAATGTGATCTTGTGAGGACCTCGTATATGCTCATTTTGAGGGGCATTATTTCTGCTTCTTTACTTGCTTTGAACATTGAAGCCAAAGTGGCCAGGGCATCAGCTAATTGGTTTTCTTCTCGTGGGAAGTAATGAAAGGTTATTTCTTTGAATTCTTTGATCAATTCGGCCACTAAATCACTGTACTTGATCAATTTTGGATCCCTCACTTCCCACTCTCCACGGATTTGGTAAACCACTAGGGCCGAGTCTCTGTATACCTCTAGGATTTTGATGTCTCGATTAATAGCTGCACGAAGCCCCATGATACAAGCCTCATATTCTGCGATATTATTGGTACAAAAGAAATTCAGTCTTGCAGTGAACGGATAATGATTCCCATCTGGTGATACCAGGATTGCCCCAATTCCATGCCCCAAAGCATTCGACGCACCATCGAAGCACATCCTCCATGGCTTCTCTTTTGATGGCTCTGGTTCTGTTTCTGTTATGCACATTAAGTCTTCGTCCGGGAAATCAAATCTTAAAGGCTCATATTCCTCCGTCGTTCGAGTTGCTAGAAAGTCGGCTATTGCGCTTCCTTTTATTGACTTTCGACTTACATAGGCAATGTCATATTCGAAAGGAGAATCGCCATCGGGCCATCCTTCACGATAGTCTTGGCGATTCCATCATGTATTTTATCGGGTCTAGATTTGAAATTAGCCATGTCGTATGGTACAACATGTATTGTCCGAGTCTCCGAGCTACCCAAACTAGAAGCGCAACAAAACTTTTCAATGGGCGAATACTTTGCCTCATATTCGATGAACTTTTCTTGAGGTAGTAGATCGCCTTTTCTTTCTTTCCGTCTCGTCATGTTGCCCAAAGACGCAACCCATTGAATTTTCGAACACGGTCAAATACAAAATCAATGGTCTCCCGGAGTTGGCGGTACTAGCTTTGGAGGACTAGACAAATATTGCTTTATCTTATCAAAGGCCACGGCATTCCTCATTCCATTCTCGAGGTTATGTTTTGAAGAAGTCGAAAGATTGGGTCGCATTGGTTGGTAAGTTGAGCGATAAATCGGGCGATGTAGTTTAATCTCCTAAAAATCCTCTAACTTCCTTTTGCGATGCGTGGGGTGGCAACTTTGAATGGCCTTTATTTTATCCGGATCAACCTCGATACCTCTTTCATCGACAATGAAGCCTAGCAACTTCCCGAGGTAGCCCCCCAACGTACATTTGGTGGATTAAGCTTTAACTGGAACTTTCTCAGCCTGTCGAACAACTTCTTCAAGTTCACTATATGCTCTTCTTCCCCTCGGGATTTAGCAATCATATCGTCAACGTAGACCTCTATTTCTTTATGCATCATGTCATGGAATAACGTCACCATAGCCCTCTGATATGTTGCCCCAGCATTCTTTAACCCGAATGGCATCACCTTGTAGCAGAATGTTCCCCACATTATTATGAAGGTAGTTTTCTCCATGTCTTCAGGGGCCATCTTGATCTGATTATACCCCGAGAATCCATCCATGAAAGAAAACAATGAATGCTTTCTTTGTGTTGTCCACCAACGTATCAATATGTAGGTAAGGAAAATTATCCTTTGGGTGGCTCGATTCAAGTCACGGTAGTCCACACACATTCGTACCTTGCCATCTTTCTTTGGTGTAGGAACTATATTAGCCACCCATTACGGATATTTGGAGGCTTGTAGGAAACAGTCACAAATTGCTTCTTGACTTCCTCTTTTATTTTCAGTGACATTTGGGTCTCATCCGTCTTAATTTTTCTTTGGATGGGCTTGCATTCGGCTTTAATGGGAGCTTGTGGACTACTAAATCTTCATCTAGCCCTGGCATGTCCTGGTATGACCATGCGAAAACATCTTTGTATTCGCAGAGTAGAGCGATCAAATTATGCCCGGTGCTCTCTCGAAATAGAAGTCCCAATCTTCACTTCTTGTTTCCTTTCTTGATTGCCCAAGTTTATTGTTTCCATGATTCTTCATGAGGCAAAATCTGTTTATCCTCTTGTTCCACCATTCTTAACAATTCAGAGACGAGGCGTAATCTTCAAACATTTTCTTGGCTTCAAATTCCCTAAGCAAACGACCTTCTCAAAATCAATTTCAAGACTCAGTGCTTGGGTTTGTTCATGTCATCGATATCTCGAGCACTGAAAGTTGAATGGAAAAGGAAGCTATAGAGAGGTATCCAAGTATTCGAATCAACAAAGGAATGTTATGGCATGGATTGTGGCAAATGTGAATATGGGCTATGAAATGAGAAAATGATTATGAAATTAGCGATAATGCGAAAAATCGTGACAAAATGCATCTTCATTGATATTCATTTAAATGATAAAGAGCGAATGCACTCTTACAAAAGAATTCTATTATATCTAAGGACACAATAGAAGGTTAATGTTTGGCATTACTCAAGACTTATAAACTACAAGAAGCTCCTCTCGGAAGTCCAATTGTTCAACATGAAACCGGAGAGGCGGGGCGTATCCTCGAGACATCTTTACTTGTACCGGCCCCTTTGTCAATAACATTTATGCTGACATTTTGAAAACCCCTTTCAATTATCCTCAGCATGTTTCGTGGATCGTCTTGCCCAGGGTATATCGTTC
This sequence comes from Gossypium anomalum, assembly GCA_025698475.1. Lineage (NCBI taxonomy): Eukaryota > Viridiplantae > Streptophyta > Magnoliopsida > Malvales > Malvaceae > Gossypium > Gossypium anomalum. Next base: position 23,114,423 of record CM046964.1, on the reverse strand, counting down.
CCGCAGACGTAAATGTTTTTGACAAAGGAGGGTATTCCATGGGCTCCCATTCTGGTTCTCGGCCCAAAGTTCTTGCAATCCTCCTTTCCTAATCTTTCTTCCACTGTCTTCTTCTTTGACGCATGTCAGGCTGGAATCCCAAACCGTATCGAGCCTTGTGCTGCACCGGCTTTAAAGCCACGACTATTCCTTGCGGATGTCCGCCTAAACCTCTTCTTGCTCGAGCTCCTCTTCCTACGGTCAATTTGACACCCATTACGGTATTTCCGAGCGGTTCAGCCTTTGGAATTTCTGTTTCCTCGGCAACAAAAGTGGCATTGACGAATTCGAGGATCGGAAGGAACACTCCACTCGTGTCTTTGCTTACTTCAAGATATGGCGCATCTGCGAGAGATAGATGCGACGATGTCTTTCTTCTCCTCAACCGTGACGACGACCATCCATGATAAATTTTACCTTTTGATGGAGGGATGATGGGACCGCTCCAGCAGAATGTATCCAGGGTCTCCCCAAAAGGCAGTTATACGATGGCGTAATGTCCATGACTTGGAACTCGACATCATAAATGTAAGGGCCCACTTCTAGAGGGATCTCAGTCTTTCCCATGACTTCACGCCTTGTCCCATCAAACGCCCTTACCGTGGAATGACAGGGCCTTAAATAGGATAGATCCATCGGAATTCTGGAAAGCGTGGCCAACGGCATAACATTGAGTACTGACCCATTATCGATGAGCACATTTGGTATTATGTAGCCCTTGCAGCGGGTCATGATATGCAGCGCTTTTACCAAGCCTCTACCATTTGGTGGTATCTCATCATCACTAAAAGAGATGAAGTTATCCGCATTCAGGTTGTTTACCCACCTATCAAGCTTCTCGACTGATATGTTGTTGGCCACATAAGCTTGATTTAACACTTTCAATAAAGCGTTCAGGTGCGGCTCTGAATTTAATGATGAGAGATAGAAGCGAGATCCATGTTGGTCGCTTGTTCAATTGTTCCACCACACTATACTCACTGTGCTTGATAAACTTCAAGAATTCTTGAGCTTCTTCCTCATTCACGAGCTTTTTAGTTTCTTGCACAGTGGAATTTCTTGCTCGACTTCGTCTTCGTGCATCTTCGCTTTCCTTTTGTTTCAAGTCGCTACTTTTCTTTACCGGTTCAACTTCTTTAGAATAGCATCTCCCGCTGCGGGTGAAGTGACCCACTTCCCGACGCTTCGATTGTGCCTGGTTTTTCACTTTCAGGTGTTACGATGTTGACATCGTATTTCCAAGGTACCGCCTTGTCATTTTTGTAAGGAAAAGGAGATGGTATTTCAATGATCATCTTTGGTTTCACCGGCTCCCTCTTCGCGTCATAGTAAATCACCAATGGTCGATCAGTAGCTATAAGGGGACTCGATGATTGATTGTCAGAGGCACATATTTCTCCACTATCGGCCTCTTCGGCTTTACAAAAAATCCCTATCTCCTTGTTATCCATCATACTTTGTAACAATCTTCTGAATTCACTACAGGACTGAACGTCGTGTCCTTCGATGCCATGGAACTCACAAAAACTGTGACTCTTTGCATCCTTTCGTTCGAATGCTCCGTTTAAACGACGAAGCAACCCTTTTTCAACTAGTACCTCCCAGATTCTCTGCAGAGGTGTTCTCACTTCAGAAACCCATCTTCTACTTTGTCGTTTATCCTCCTCTCCCACTGTGCTCACATTACCTTCGGTGTGGTTTGGGAATGGATTCCCAGCCGTACCGCTAGTACCATCAAATCGCAAAATGCCCGCATCGATGAGCCCTTGAACTCTCCTTTTGAAAGCAAGACAATTCTCGGTAGAATACCCCTGGTTCCCCGCGTGATATGCACAACTAGCGTTTGGATCGTACCATTTCGGGTATGGAGGCTTAAGGGGTGCCATGTAATGAGGGGAAATCAGTTGTTTCTCCAAAAGTTTTGGGTACAATTCCCCATATGACACAGGGATGGGAGTAAATTGCGGTCTCTCGGAATTTGGCCTTGTTGGTCTTGGTTCATTTCTGGGTTGGTTTTGAATGGGTGCAGTGTTTTGTGAGAAAGTGGTAACGGGTCTTTGGTTGTTCATGGCGCATACGGGGTAAGAAGGAGGTGGTGTTTGGTAGTAAGGGATTTGAGGAGGATAATAGAAATTTGAAGGTGGAAAATTTCGGGGTCGGGGTTGGTTAGTATATGAATTAGAGGCATAGCGGTTTCCTATCCCGACCATGTGGGTTTCTGGTTCCTTCTTTTTCATAGGCGCTGCCCTTTTCGAACCCTCTAAACTTTCCATTCTACCGCTCTTAACGGCGTTCTCTATGAGCTCCTCAGATATTACAATATCTGCAAACTCCTTCGTGGCACTTCCCACTAGTTTGTCATAAAACGGTGCCTTTAAGGTGTTGATAAAGAGAACGGTTATCTCCGTTTTTGTTAGTGGGGATTCCACTTGGGCTGAGACGTCTCTCCATCTCTGCGCATACTGTCTAAAGGTCTCTGACGGCTTTTTCTCCATTATTTGTAAGGTCATCCGGTCTGGCACCATGTCTGATACATGCTTGTATTGCTCGCAGAATCACGGATGCCAAGTCTTTCCAGGATCTAATCTTTTCCTCTTTGAGTTGGTTGTACCAGCGGAGGTCGACCTGATTAGACTATCTTGGAAGCAATGTATAAGTAACTTATCATCGTTCACGTAACAGTCATTTTTCGATGAACATGATGAGATGTGCTTTTGGGCACCTAGTCCCATCATACTTCTTAAAATCAGCGCCTTGAACTTCGGAGGCAAAATTAGATCAGTGCAGGTGAGTTCCTTGGCACCTAGGGCGGAGAAGACCTCGTTCCTTCTATTGCTTTGAGTCTTTCCTCCAAACTCCTATATTTCGCGTCATGGTTATCCAATTTCAATTTGGCTACTTCTACGGGTCGTCCAGATGCGGAACTGGGGATCGGCAAGACCGGCCCTGGGTTCGGACGTGAATATTCCTTACCCCAAATTAGTGGGTGGAGCGGTGGCATAGGTCGATGTTCCAAGCCCGCTTGGTTCCCTTGGGCATACCCTCTCTGTGTTGTATATGCGGGTGGTGGAGTGAATCCCGGGGGATAGAGTGGATCCTGATCGTGGTGAATTCTTGATTGGGGTTCCATAACATCGGGGTTCTGCATGGGTCCTTTTCCTTTGACGAGTTGTCATCATCTCCATCATTTTGGCCATCCGATCTCTTTGCTCGAGTGACTCCTCTCGAGATCTTACCATTAGATCTCTCGTTTCTTGTTGCGATTTGGCCAGTTGCTCTTGTAATTCCTTTTGAGCCCTTTCCATCCTTTCGATTCTCTCATTGAACTCAGCTTCCATTGCCCTAGTTTGTCGACGCGTTCTGTATAAATGTCGTGATTCCAGTCTTGAAGTCTTGCAACTGCGGATTATACGGTTCTTTTAGTTTCGGTGGATGATTATGGTGATATGTACATGTGATGAATGAATGAATGGATGAATGTCCAAAGAATAAATGATGCATAAATGTTAGTTATGAATAAATATGCAAGAATTTGGTGTTGATTTCAAGATAGCCCCATATGTAGGCATTTCATTTATCAGAAGAGTACGTTACAAAAAGTTTTTATTTTTCCAACAGTTACACAAATTTTCTAGCCACATTGCCTTGTTTCTTCACTTGCTCTAGAAACTCGATATACTCGATCTTTGGCTCGGAGGAATTGCAATCGAGAACTTGACTTCATCGATAATTGAACAACACGCATAGCCGCTTTGTAATTTCATTGATCAGGAAGTTGAGTTGCATTTCTTTTCTTGGAGAGTTCCTTCATACGCGTGAATGTCCCTATCGATCTGATCATTCTTTTCTTCTAGAGCCTTCTCGGGGAGGTTATCTAATTGTTGTTGACGAGATTGTAGCATATTTTCTAAATCTCGTACTCTCCTTTTAATTCTTGATGTTCAGATGACTATTCGCAAATTCTGCAGTCACCATTTCATACTCGACATTCTTCCTTCTCAACTCTATCATTGTACATGCGCCTTTTCCTCCTCTTTCTTTGCTTTTCCTTCCAAAATTCCATTCCTCCCTTGATGTTGCTAATTTCTTCCTTCCACTCATTTGTCGATTTGCCCAATCCACTATTCTTTATAGTGTTTCTTAATTTTTGTTTTCCAAATGAAGGTCCCTTAAGTCGTTTCTCACGATCTCGGTCTCCCTTTGTACTTTTGATTCTGGACTTTTCAACTTTGAACTTCAATCTTGGTGATAGTTTTCTTCTTCTTGAAGGGTATGCGAGGTCCCTAGATATCTTAGCTTTTTCTCGCTCGAATTCTTGTCTAGCTATTTCCAATTCGGATGGCATTTCCTCCAAAAAGGGATTCTGGGCAGTGTAATTTGTTAATGAGATTTGCTGACTACTTACCCGTTGCTTTCTCCATATGTCATAGTCTTGGGTAAGGGTATCAGCATACAAGGCTAATTCCATGAAACGAATTTCCTTCCAGGACTTTGCAATATCTCGGACTCTCTTCATATATCCCTCACCCGCGAAAGCGAACTCGAATTGTGTCAACCCTCCAGTTGCGGGTATAAATTGTCGCGAAGAAAATTGTCTTTGGACTAGTAGCGGAGCGTATCCAACTCCTCCCCATAACCCGAGTAAAGACACCCAATCTTGGCCTCCACATTTGTATAGCGGGGTGAAGGGGGCGGATCGTGGTGCTCTCCACGTTATATCCTCTCGCGCGAAGATTCTGAAAGACTGATACCCAATGTTGCTCGGTGACTTCTCTCGGCCATTCTTTCTTGAGGTAAGCTTCTAGCGGGGCGAATGTTTTTGAAAACGTGTGGAATGGAGTGCGCTCTACTTTCCAAAAATGACTCAAAATCCATACATTGAGTAGCTGTGCACACCCGATAAATCGTCCATTTCCTACCCTTCGACAAGTACTCAAGGACCTGAATGTCTCGGCTAAGATAGTCGGGACAGGGTTGACTCCTTGTTTTAGCCTTTCGAAGAAATCAAATACTGCGACCTCAATATGTCCGAGAACTCTCGGGAAAATGACCAAACCGTAAATGGCCAAGGCGAATAGATTAACTCTCTTCAATATGTCCGGATGACTCAGAACCGATTCTCGTAGGCTAGACCATGGAATGCAAACGGTTTCATTCTTCTTTTTTATTTGTTTTTCAGCCCATGCATCAGTCATGTCTGTCAGTCTTACTAATTTTTTCCTAAAGGTCAAGGGCTTAGGCTCCTTCACGTATATCTTGCCGAATTGCACATTATCGATGCGGAGTAAAGCAGCATACTCTTCTATGGTTGGAGTCATGTCCTCTTGATTGAATGTAAAGCACTGATAAGCTGGGTCCCAGAATCGAACCATGGCTTGAATCAACTGTTCGTCTACACGAATGGTGATCAAGTGAGCTATATCTCCATACCTCTCGGTGAAAATGCCCCTAGTGTCTGAATCCCATTGATTCCAAACTCGCACCAAATCCTCAAGGTTATTTTGGCGAACATTCACAGTTGTATGTTCGGGCAAATTGGCAACACACCCTTCCATTAGGCTGTCCCCCTTTTCTCTCTGAGTTTTTAGAGACCATTCTCGAATCACGGCATTCTTCTCGGTTATTTGTATAATTGGCTCCTCCATCAGAAACCCGTTCTTTGGCAACTATCCTTTAATCAACACCTTCCTAACGTGATGCCTATGATGCATGATGAAAATAAAAATAAAAGCAAACAAACTTGGTTAGTAACACAACAAATATATTTTGAGAAACAAATTAAACTACTCAAACCAATTCTTTTACATAGATAGTGCAACTGAAAGGCAAAAAGCGTTTCCCCGTGTACTTATCTTGGTGACTATAAGCGGACAGGGGTTCGGCATGGCTCTAATTGGACAGCTCGTATGGTTCATTATATGCGGGTTTTGGTTCTAGATAGGTACTCGAATTGCCCGTACTATCATCTGCTAAGATTAGTATGGAACCTCGGTCATAGCCCATCACAGGCTCACGAGTTCAATTCGAGGGATTACATTTACTTATGCCTATGCGGAGGAACAAGTTAACTCACGAAAGCATAAGTCATATGTAACGAAAGTATTCACTAGCTTTGTATGGAGGGACGAGTTAACTCACGAAGGCGTAGTGTTTACTTTCACTTAAACGGACGGAGCTCGGGTATAGAGCTCATGTTATGCAAAATGCAAGTGCACGGTGTGTGGGGGGAAAACTCATAAACCTTTACGTTTTATTTAAAGAAACTAAACCGGAATTAAAACCATAAAGACTGAAAAACAAACAAATAACAAGTTAGAAGAAATATTTACAATACGATACAAATGCATGAATTTTGAAAACGAGATTTTCGGATCACGACCAAATATTTACTTTGAACAAGGAAATTTGAAGACTTTGACAAAACGTGTTTATTCGACTCGACTCGCACTGAAGTCCCCAGCGGAGTCGCCAGCTGTAGCGACGTAAAAATTTGGTTTCGGTCGCTAACTGTGGCGATTCATTGAAAATCGAAATTGAAATTTGGTTTTAAAAATAAGCCAGAGTCGCCACCGAGATCTTTTTTCTTCTAGGTGTGATCGGACACCTATTAGATTTTTCTTTAAAAAAACAAATAAAAGGCTAGGTTTAGGTTTACGTTAAAATCAGAGAAAAATTAGGGTTCGAGAGTGTTCACGCTAGAAGAAGGTATTAGCACCCTCGCGACGCCCAAAATTGGTATCTTATAAACACATGTTGTCTTGGTTTTCAAAAATACGAGTTTAATTTAAAATTTGGTTGTGATCAGAAAAAGACGAGAAATTTTAATTTTATTTCGGGTTTTGATAAGGGTATATCGCTTTAACACGAGTCAATTGACATTCACCCAACATAGCGATGAACTCGATGACTTGATGTTAACTCGATATATTGCCTTGATTATTGAAATTGATTTAAATCATGAATAAGGATATTGGAACAACATTGTAGGAAAATGCGATTCTGAGATACATATGAAGCGAATGATGAAATAGTAACAAAAGATATTCACGATATATTTGATATTATGCATGATAACAATAACACTAGACATGAAGTAAAACAATGAATTATATATATATATATACGTAATATATAAGAATGAATATATACAAGACATATTATAGATACTAACAATATAAAAATTGTATATATTAACAATACTACACCAACATATACATATATTTAAAACAAATGCATAATAACGTTAGAATAAAATAATAAATATAATAATGAATGTAAAGATATATAAAGATCATGCCATTTTTTTTTTAAAACATATATATATATATATATATATTAAAGGTAATAAGTAAAAATGTTTAGGCGATAAAAAAATACATACGTATGTGGTAATATCACTAGAAACATTTAGTATATGACATTAAAAAAATATATATACATAATACAAAAATATATATAACGTAGTACCAAAACATAAATACAATACATATATTTCGAAACTAATAAATAATAAATAAAAACATTGATAACATTTTACAAATATAAATATATATATATACTAAAATATGTATAATAATACATAAACTATATATAATAAAGTATTAAAATTTACATTATAATATATGTATAATAATACAATATCAAAACATTTACCTAATATATATATATACATATTAGAGATAAATAACAACTAAGAATAATAATATTAAAAATAATAATAGAATATATAAACGTATATATACATACATATATAATATACATGTATTAATAATAAAAGTACTAATAACAATAATAATAATAATAAGATAAATAAAAGAAATAAAATGATAATAATAATAATATTAATAATATGTAAAAGGAAAAATAAACGAAAAAGGACGAAATTGGAGTAAAAATAGAATTATGGGCGAATTTAAAAAGAAAATAAAGAGGAATGGCCTATTGGAACACGCGGGCAACTCAGGGGATTAAAAGCGCAATATTCCCTATTGTCCAAAGCGTGATGTAGGGCAAGGGATTAAATTGAAATCCATTGAAAATTATAGGGCCAAATTGCAAAAGCTGTTAGAACTTGATTGCGAAAGTCCGAAAAGCGGAAGGACCAAGGGCGTAAATAGACCCTTGGTCCAAAAACACGTGGATCCTAGGCCTCCCCGGGGTGGGTCGTCGGGTTTACCCCAAAACGACGCCGTTTTGGGCGCGTTTGGGGGTTCTTCAAACGGCGCCGTTTTAAAAAATTATAAAATCAAAATTTTTTGTTTTGTTTTCATTTGTAGCAGCAGAAGAGAGAAAAAGAAAGAAAGGGAAAGAGAGAGGGGAGAAAGGGGAGAGGGAGGAAGAAGAGGAGAAGTTCGGCCAGGGGGAAGGGGACCAAAGTCGGTCATCTGCCGACAAAGTCCACCGTCATCATCACCGTGCGGTGGCCGGAAAGGTAAAACGCTCCCTTTTTTATTTATTTTCTTGTATTTTTATTTGTACACAAAATAAGAAATGAAAGAAACATTCTAAAAAAGGGTTTCGAAAAATAATAAGGAATACAAAAAAATCACCTTTTGCTTTAGATTTGATTACATTTTCGATTTTTGTTTTGATTATGTTCTTCTTTTGTATTGATTTTCAAAGAAAGGAAAAAAAAAGAGAGAAAAAAAAAACCCCCTTTGCATTTTGTTTCATGGCTTTTATAGCCTTACATATCTGTTTTCTATTATGCTTTGTCTCTTCATTGCAGGTACCAGTGGTGGTAGACTAGGGCGGCGGAGTTGACCGGTGGTGCAGGGAGTAGGTGGCCGACGGTGGCTCCAGGCTCACAGCGGTGGTAGGTGTGCTGCGCCGCCCTATTGTTAGGGGATTAGGGTTTTGTCATTTTTCGAAAATAGGTTTAGTTAGTGGGCTTCCAATTGGGTTTGGGTTGTATTGGGTCTTGGGTGTTAGGTTAGGTGATGGGTTAGTTGGGCTAAGGGTATTTTATTGGGTTTTAGGGCCTGGTGTGTATTGGGGTTTGGTGTTGGGTTGTTTAGGTTTTAGTTTGGGTTTTTTTTTTTTTATTTAAAAAATTGGCCTGTACATCTATTCGAGGCGTAGTATAGACAGGGGCAGATCTAAGGGGTGGCAGGGGGCTGGCCCGAAAATTTTTTATTTAGGTCATTTATAATTTATAAAATTTTAAATTAGTAATGATAAAATTATACTTTGACCCCCTTAACATGATAAAAATTTGATTTAATCATTTAAAAAATATAAAAATATAAGTTATTAAAATGACAAAATTATATTTATATTTTTACTATTATAAAAATATATAATTTAATTCCGATACCTAAATAAAATTTCTGACTTTGATATTGACTATAAAATAAATTATTTTTAACCAAACAAAAACAAAAAGACGGTTTTGCCAGTAAAACTAAGCACCCTCATATTATTGTTTTTCTATTATGACGTCCCTTGCACCGAGACATAAGGAGAAGATAAAGGGAAGCTCAGTGATTATATAAACATATGAAAATCACCCAAATAATACCTCCCCCCATTGGTTGCTTCTTCCATTTTCATCATCCAACCTTGATTTTCCCTCCTTTGTGTAAGTCCATTTTTTTTTATTATTCATTTCCAGTTTTGGGTTTTGTTTCCTTTTTTTAATGATACAGATGGATTTTTTTTTTTTTTGAATTTGATGTTTGTTTGGTAGGAAAAAAATGTAAATAAATTCTTTGATTTTCTTTCCTGTTATGGCATTTGGTTTTCCATGTATGTTTGAAAAATTTTCTCAGGCTTTTTCTTAAAAAGGATTCTGAGTTGATAACATGTTTTCATTATGGCTGCAATGAGGAACATTTTTTGGTTAAATAATTACAAACATGTTGTTTGTTGATATGCTTTGTTGTAATCTAATTCGACGTTATTTTTGGATACATATTCGAGCATGAATATGATGGGGCGAAGCCCGGAATTTTGTATAAAGTTCGAGATAATACTATAAAATTTTGTGTTAAAAAAACTTAAATTGAATTATTAAATTTTCAGAGGGATTGAAAATGTAATTTTCCCATTTAATTGAAGGTTATAAAGATGTTGTCCAGACATTTGAAAGCAAATTTATGATAAATATCCGACGTGATTATATTAAATTTTTTGAGTTACGTTATGTTGGTAGTTCGATGTTTCTTCTTGACGCTAAAATTCTTTTAAGAGTTAGAAATTAAATTTATTTTTAATAGTTTATATTTTTGTAATTTTTAAAAGATGAAATTAAATTTTTATATTTTTAGAGGATTAAATGTAATTTTATCTTTACTATTTTAAAATTTTAAAATTTTAAAATATTTAAAGCGTTTAAATGGATAAATTTTCCATTTTAGGGGTCGAAGCTCTATCATCCCCTAATATGCCACTGACCTTACTCGAATTTGACTATGAATATATACACGAGTATTGATAAATTAATTTTTTGAAGAAATTAATGTATTTAAAGAGTATTTAGAGTATTATATCTTCCTACATGTGTTCGAATTCGTACTCGACATATGCCGAATACGAGTCCTTCCCTATGATTACACACACTATGTTCTTTGTCTTTGAGCCATGCTCTTCCCTATGATTTCATATCAGATCGGGGAAGGACTTCCGGTCTTAAGCTATGGTTGTTGAAAGCATGGTTTCTACTCCGTATCGGAGGTCGGTACCGATGAGGAAGCAACCCCACGAGTTTGGTAGCTTTTCAACACTCGTTCGGAGGCACAGATTCCTCTTGACCACTTTCGGTTTCTTGACAATCCTTTGTACGATCTACCTTTACTTCGCCGTTACTTTAGTGGCCTCGGATACGTGTTCCGGCTTGGAAGGAACACAGAGAACGACATGCCAACTCCGGCACGCAACGTCGATGATGTACAATGGGAAACTGAAATTTCTTTAGTATGTTCATGGTAAATTGAGAGCTTATACTTATCACATACAATGTCTAATATTAAGTTGGTCCCATTTCTTATTTTTCTTGCATTTTCGAATATATTTAGATATGGGTTTGGGTATGATTCTCCAAAAAAATCTCTTTAAATATATACACATGCCCAACACACATTTGAATCCAAGTAAAATAATTAATAGTTAAAAGGAAAATCAAATTGAAATTGTCAGGTAATTGAGTATTAGTTTAATTGGTATGATATTGTTACTATAACTTAAAAGCTATGGGTTCGAGTATGTTTAAACATCTAATGCCCTTCAATTTAATGGTTTTGAGAGCGGCAATTACCGAGATAGTAACGACACTTTTGCAAATACAAAGCATTTTATTTTTTTTCAAACGCTTTTGGATGACAAAACGTAATTGTACTTTAATTCGTTATATTATGTTTGGTAGTACATTGTAATTACAATAAAAAAAAAAGATTTATCGTGACTAATTATCTCACATAGTTTTTCAAATTATCAATCCTTCATAAGCATTATAGAAATTAATTGGAGTGTTCCAATTACAAGCAATTATAATAAATTACTAATCACACGTGTACTTATAATTAATTACATCTAAATCCAATTACTAAGCATATTTGGGTTATAATTGGTAGGTTCACTGTGATGACTTTCAAATTTTTTTTTTAAAGAAGTAATTATACTTGTTAGGCAAATACGTTTAGGGTCTATTTCAACAACATGGAGTAATTTGATGAAAATAGAATTATTAGGGTAATAATTACACTCTATTGTAATTACAAATTTTTTAGATGTGTTTGGCTGACAAAGTATAATTACATCGTAATTCCCTATCATGTTTGGTAGTACAAACTAGAATTACAAATTGTAATGACACAATTACATAATTTATATATATTTTAAAATACTAATTACTATTAAGAATTATGAATATGATAAATAAATAGTAAACGAGTAACAAAAACTAAAATAAAATAATCATATGTAATATATTCATCCAAGAAAGTAGTCTAGAATACAATTACTAATAAAAATAATAAGAGCAATAAATGTCATATATAATTTTAACTAACTGTTCTAGCATTCCATATTTGTTGGATTGTTCCCTCTAAAATTTAACATATACTCCTTATCATCATTTGTTGGCCCTTAATTGAATTATTCATCATTTGAATCTGAATTTGTATTATTAACATGTACTCTTCAAAGTATGGATCATCTCGATTCCACCTACAAATGAAGTAATGAAGTATGCAATGTGCTAGTACAACCCAACTTTGTTTTTTATGCTATACTAATGTGATGTTAATATGAGAAATCTTATTTTAGAACAACAAATGTCCTCTTAACCACATCTTGAAGCTTTGAATGTCTCAAATTAAAGAATTCGCAAGCAAACTTCAATGCTTGTGTCGGGCTCCATTCTCTCAAATAATATTTTGTCTTATGATATGGTGTAAGAAAACCTTTTATATTTAAATAACTAGCATCTACCACATAATATTTGACTTCATGGTATAAATTATCTGTAGTTTTAATTATAAAAACTTGTATAGACTTAATTTGGAGAAAAACCTACGCTATGTTATAACCTTTTTATAATACATACATTAGATTAAAAATAATATAAAATTTATAACATATAACCTTTATGAAAAGAAAAGTTTTATAAGGTGTCAAATAACTTTAATAACACATTTTATAAATAGTATAAATTTTTGTCATAACATTATAAAGTTATTTTTTTATAAATAAGTTGCAAAAAAAATTACAGCATTTTTTTTATAAATAGTATATTATTTTTATAATATATAACATAAGCATGTAAATTAGTTACATTTATACTTTTTGCCCATAACTTTTCTTTTTATAAATAAATATATTATAACATTGCGTAATTGGATTAGGGAATAATATATGAATGTTTGGCCATGGTTACCCAAATATACCACTCTTGTTTAATTACTTTGAATCCGCAAAATTCAGGTCTGGATATTCGAATAGATATTCCTACAGTTGCGGAATTGAATTCAGATATTCGTAGATATCTGATCCAAATCTACTAGTTACAAAATAAATGCTTCCAACAGTATTTGAACACAAATCTTTTATATATAAAAACAAGTTTTAACCATCAATATTTGCCTTAAATATTTATTATAATTTACACAAATTAATAAGTGACATATAAAAACATAATAAAATATTTTATAAAATTAAATATAATAATTAATAATAAAATTAAATATAATATTATTATTAGAAATATATATTGTTTAATATCTTATTATCTTAAATCTCATTTAATCGTATTCTTTTGTATCCGTAAACCTAACCAAACAATGAGATGTGATTATCAGAATCCTTAAATTTGAAAAATTAATTAATATTTATTTAATTAAAATAAATATTATAATATGAATTTATTTTATAATGTGGGATATAATTATATTTAGTACATATTATATTACAAAAAATGTATAAATACACATTTAGTTGCATATAATGTTTCAATTATTATATATTAGTAAACTGCGAATATATAATAATTATACAATTATGATATTATAATGTGCATTCTTTTAAAAATGATATGTAGCCTAAACATTGAATATGTAACTGATTTTATGGTAGATTATAAAATATACAATTAACATTATATAATTAAGGTGGATTATTAATTATATGTATATCTATATATAACTATGTTATTATAATGTACATTTTTATATTAATAATATGTAAACTTAAACCCTAAACGTATTATTAACTTTATGGTAGATAATAATATATACAATTAGCAGTATATAGTTAAGATTGATTATTAATAATATGTAACCTTATATTCAATTATGAAATTATAATGTACATTTTATATTAATGGTACGTAACTAAGGGCGAAGCTAGAAAATTTTTTTAGGGAGGACAAAGTGCAATTTTACCTTTACTAATTTAAAATTTTAAAAATTTTAAAGGGCCAAAATAAAAAATTTTAGGGGACACCTGCCACCCCCCTAGATTCGCTCATGTACTTAACATTAATCCTAAACATGTTACTAACTTTATAGTAGATTATAACATATACAATTAGCATGGGTTAAGTAATTAATTTAATTGGTATTATGGAACTTTTAATTTAGTTGGAATTCTTGTATTTAAGTTGTTAGGTATATTTAAATTATTGTGAAATTGTTATGTTTAATTTGTTTGGATTGTTATTTAACTACTTTTGTTAATTTGCACTTATTTATTGTTAATTATGAATAAATTTTATTTAAAATTAATTTTTTATTTTATATTATTTTGCAGATTCATATATATCACATATGATTGAAAATGTTAAATTTGATTTTTTTTTTTTACATATCATTATGGAACTTTTAATTTATTTGAAATTTTTATGTTTAAGTTATTACGTGTATTTAAATTGTTGTGAAATTATTATGTTTAATTTGTTTGGATTTTTATTCAATTACTTTTTTTAAAATTTTCATTTATTTATTATTAATTATAAAAAAATTATTTAAAATTATTTTTTAATTTTATATTATTTCGCGAATATGGATTCAAATTTTTGCAGATCCGAATATCCTCCATATAATTATATTTAATTCAAATTTAGATTTGGATAGTAATACTCAAATAATATGCAGATTCAAATTTTTAGGCAAATTTGCGGATTCAGATTTGAATAATCCTGAAATTGTATATATCTGCCTTGCTATCATTAGTTGGTTTCCCAAACCCCACCTTAGAGAATTAGAATTTCTTATAATTATGAGCGGGTGTAATTATTATCCTAGTAACTGCACTTTCTTAAAATTACTCTATGATGTTCAAACACACCCTAAACTTCAATTTATTCTAATTGAGTCCTTAAAATATCAATGTCATATAAATTAGGCCATGTCATCATTTAGTTGTCAACTTGGGTGTTAAATTTAGCTCGAATCTATATTTAAGTATATTTAAAACACATGGAAAATGTAACGCCCCAAAATTTAAGAACTTGATTGCAAAAATCTATAGTAATTAGATTTCTATATCCGTGTTTCTGTGTTCTGCGATTGAGTTTAAGGTCTAGAGTTCGAGTCATATCATTAAAAGTTTTGTTGTTTTAGACTTAACCCACAAGCATGCGCTACCCACTTAAGTTCAATTCTATGTGAAAGGGTGACAAGAATGAGCTTATTGGTTCACTGGTTAAGTATTTGTTTGTATTCTATCTGGTTTTGAGTTTGAATCCCGTAATATGTGTAAGGAAAATATTTTTGCTAAATGCTGGAAATCTAGGTGGAAGTTAATTAATAATTAATGTTAGTCCTTCTTCCATATTCTTTTCCTCTATTTTCTTCCCTTTTTCCTTCTTTACTTTTTCCTTCTTTTCGATCCTTTTTCTTTTTCTTCTTTAATTGTCGTAAGGAATACGGGACTAGTTGAGTTACGTTGTTAGCATTATCTGTTGGGAGTTATTGAGTAAGTTTTAATGTCAATTCGTTCAATTTTTGGGTTTCTCTTTTTGCTTTTCATAGTATACTTTGAAATGGTTGTTCGAGTGTGTTGTGTAAATCTCTGATAGTCAATCGCTTGGTTTCCCTATTAGGCGGGGATATTAAGAGTAGCGAACCTCATCACGTCAAGTCGAGTAATCGGCGTTGATCTTCTGTAAGTATTGATTTCGTTGAAAGTTCGTGTCAAAACTTTTGACATAGGTACTTTGAGTATAATTGTGCATTTTTGTTGATAAACTTGATTGATTGAGTTATTGGATGGTCGTTTTAGGCTTCGGAACTTCTCTACATTGTTACTACTTTGGAATCGTCTAAGGTGCGTATCGAAAATCTTAGTTTTTACAAGTTTTGTAGCCAAAAATAGTGGCTATCGACACCACATGGCCAGACACACGGGCATGTGACTAGGCCGTGTGCGCCACACGGGCATGTGGTAAGTAGTGTAAACGGCCGTGTAACTCATTGTTTATTGAATTAAGACCACACGGGCGGCTACACAGGCGTGTGTCTAGGCCGTGTGTGGCCATGCTAGTGCAGGGTTCATACGACCAGGGACACGGGCGTGTGCTCAGGTCGTCTAACTCACTGTTTGGGGTATAAAAACCACACGACCAGGGACACAGGCGTGTGCTCAGGCCGTGTAACTCACTGTTTGGGGTATAAAAACCACACGGCTAGGAACACGAACATGTGCCCAGGCCGTGCAACTTATTGTTTGTGCTTAAAAACCACACAACCAAGGTACATGGGCGTGTGCCCAGGCCGTGTAGCAGGATGTTGGATCCAAGAACTGTTTCTAAGGCTGAGAAGGTTGCTCAACTTTGATATTGGTTTACTCGATGTACGAATGACTGAATTTGCTTATATGAGAACTATCTGATACACTGAGACTGATCTGTGAATCACATACTTGAATGTGCACTGTAATACCACTCTGATATCGAACTGTTTTATTAATTATGTAATGTATCAGAATGGCTGAACATGTGTTACGAATAATTGCATTTTGCATTAGCATGTAGTGGGAGATTGTGAAGAAAAATAGAGTCTGTACTGAAATCGTGGCTATGCCACAATAAGTATCATTCTGATTCTGGCACTTGTAGCATATTGAACTAGCAGCTAAGCTGCGTTTCTGTGAAAGTGTCATTGAACACTCCAAAGGTGTGCAAGGATGGCCGAAGTTGGTGTGTAATGGATGGAAATAGGAACATTGCATTCGAATATAATCTGAACTATATCTGAACTGGAATAATACATGTATACATATGTAATACCTCTGCTGTGAACCTAGATCAAACATGCTTCTAGGATGAACTGAATATCTAAACTGGAAATTCTCTATAAGTCACTGTTGTTGATTTACATTCTTTTCTTTTACGCACTAAGTTCATAACTCATCTTGTTATTGTTTGGATTTCAGGTGGTAATCAGTTTTGATCGGGTCGGTGTCGCGGAAGCTCGGTCAAACACTTAATGTTGTTCTGCTAACATTATTATTAGGGATATTTGTTTTATGATGTTATGGATTTATGAAGACTATGTCTTTAAATTACTATTGTGATGAATATTATGTGACTATTGGTTTAATTTGATTGCGTTATAGTAGTATGGCTTTTAGAACGGATGATGTAACTCTCCAACTTGTTTTCAACGTCTAGGCGGGTTTAGGGTGTTACAAAAAATTTTAAAACATGCATGTGTACTTATGTATGAATAGCTTAGATCTTATGTGTAAAAAGACTAGATATTCTAAAATTGAATGATATTACATGTTTTTAGGGGTTAATGTGCAAATTTCTCACTATATTTCACTTTGCTTGATTTTTGTATTTGCACTTATGAACTTAAGATAAAATTACAATTATATTTTAACTCTGTTGAATTCCTCATGTTACTTTTTTTTTTAATTAAAATTTTCCACTAAAATTTTATTTCTGATTTAATTTTATTATTCAATTTTAATTTAAAATGATTTAAGATAATTTATGTAGCGACGTAAAAATTTTGGTTTCGGGTCGCTAAATTGTGGCGATTTATTAGAAAACTGGAAATTGAAATTTGGTTTTAAAAATAAACCGGGAGTCGCCACCGATCTTTTTTCTAGGTGTGATCGGACACCTATTAAATTTTTCTTTAAAAACAAATAGAAGGCTAGGTTTAGGTTTACATTAAAATCCAGAGAAAAATTAGGGTTCGGGAGTCGGTTACGCGCGAGGAAGGTATTAGCACCCTCGCGACGCCCAAAATTGGTATCTTATAAACACGTACTGTCTTGATTTTCAAAAATACGAGTTCCATATAAAATTCAGTCGTGATCCGATTAAAAAAAAACGAGAAATTTTAGTATTTTCCAATTTTGAGAAGGGTATATCGCTTTAACACGAGTCAATTGACATTCACCCAACATAGCGATGAACTCGATGACTTAATGTTAAATCGGTATATTGCCTTAATTATTGAAATTAATTAGCAAAACAAGAATAGGGTTTTGAAATAATGTAAAGCAATTTGGAATAAAAATGAATAACTAACATAACCAGAAATATATTGAGGCAAATGATACTCATGACAATAATCTCAAAAAATAATAATCATGCATGCTATATAAAACATATTGATAGTATTAAACTAAAACATTACAAGTATATACATGTACATATGAACGTATATTAGCAGTGATAATAATAGTAAAAATAAAAAAGATGGGTATATATATAATTTAAAAAAGTAAGTGAAAATAATAATAAGTATAATAATGAATGTAATAATATACGAAAATAATACTATATATAAAAATGTATATACAAAAATAATGAAAGATGTATACATAAGATCGTATAAACATATAACAAAAATATTAAAGTATATACATAATAAGTATAAAACGTAATATGGTTTTGGAAATATATACATGGGATAATGCGATAACGTGTACATAGGGTGATATACATAAAAATTTAGCTAACAATATTGGAAATACGTATTCACAATATACATAAAACGTATATATAATTTAAGATATTTACATAATACATACACCTATAATTTCAAGGTTAAATACATATTAAAAATAAAAAAATAATAATAATAATATTACATCAAGATATACTTATATATGTATACTAAAATTGTGTAGATAATACAATAAAATACATGGACAATACAAAATTCAATATATACTTGGAATAGTAAGGAAATAATGCATAATATAAACATATACAACATATATACACGTATATTAAACATAATAACATAAAAAGAAATTTATTAGTACAATACATAAACATATATACATAGACACATACATAAATATTAAGTAATAATATATATTAGTACTAATGATGTTATTAGTAAATATAACAATAGTATAATGAAAATAGCAATAATATGACAAAATAATAATAATACGAATGGTGATTAATATAAATAATATTAAAATGAGAAAAATAAGAAAAAAAAGAATAAAGGACGAAATAGAATTAAAATCGAAATTCTTGGGCGAATTAAAATAAAAACAGAAGAGGGGGGACTAATTCGAATGCGCGCTAAACATTGAGGGGCCCAAAGCATAATTATTCCGTCCCCCCCAAAACGCAGTGCAGTGAGGGGACCGAATTGCAGATAAAAATAAATCACAGGGATAAATTATAAATGGTAGAAAATCTAATTTCATAGTGCTAAAAAAGCGGAGGGGCTAAAAGCGCAATTAGCCCCTCCTGCGAAAACACGCGGATCCTGAGGCCAACGGGTCGGGTCTTCGGGTCATACTCCAAAACGACGCCGTTTTGGGGTTAAATGCTTGACCCCAAAGCAGCGTCGTTTTGGGGTGCTATAAAAGGGCCTAAAGTCTGAAAAAAAATCATTTGAAGAAGGGAAAGAAAAGAAAAAGAGAGAGGGAAGAGAGAAAGGAGAGAGAGGAGGGAAGGGGAGGGGAATCCGGCCGGGCAACCTCCGGTCCGATCGCCGGACCACCGTCGCCGGCGCCGGCGCCGGCCACCGGGAAAAGGTAAAATTTAAATTTTTTTTTTATACTTTTTATTTCCCTTATATATGTATATATAAAAAATGGGTTAGATTTAAACGAAAAGAACGGTGAAACTACCTACTGTTTCTCCGATTTCGTTTCCCGCTTCTTCGTTTCCTTGCTCTCAATGATGTTCGCGTGATTCGGGGGTATCCCTTCGCTGTCAATTATTAAAGTTACTATTTTTTTTGTTTGAAATTTTCGGATGTTTGTATTGGAAAGAAAATCCTCCCTCGTTACAGCGTTTCGATTTGGCTTTTATAGTCTTTTGTTTACAAGTTTCTTTTCTTCCCTTTTTTTTTTGGCCGTTGCGTGTTCTATTTTGTTTCTTTTATTGTGCAGGGGATGGCCGTTGGAGCAGGTGCTGGAAGTGACCCTTGGCGGTGCTGCAGGTGGTCAGTGGTGCAGAGGGTAGGTGAGTAGTCAGTCGGCGCAAGTGGGAGAGGGACAGGGGGCTAGGGTTTGGTGGGATTTGGGCCTTCTGGGATTGGGCTGCTGTGTTGGGTCTTGGGGTAGTTAGGCTAAGGTTTGGGTAGGTTTAGGTGGACTCCGGGTTTTGATGTAAATGGGTTGAGGTTGGGTTAAAATTGGTTAATGGGTTGGGGTTGACGTAATTTGGGCTTTGTAAGATGTAAATGGGCTTTGTTTTAGTTTGGGGGCCAAAATTTGGCCTGTACAATTTAATTGAAGAAAAACTTTTTATGTTTTATTTAATTGAAGAAAATTGTTTTCAAGGGTAGAAATGAATAATAAATTTTGAGAAGTTAAAGTGGAATTTTTCCATTATATTAACTTTAATTTCATAAAATTTAAAAGGACTAAATAGATAATTTTCTTTTTAGAGGCGAAGGTCGTTGCCAGCGTCTTCACCCCTATTATTAATTTTTCTTATTTAATTTTATTTTTAAATCATCATGATTAATATGTTTTGATAAATTTTAATTAAAAAAATCAAAATTAGCGTCGGAATTCAATAAAATTCAAAGTTTAGTGTAATTGTCGTTGCCTCTATTATTAACTAAAATAAAACTTTTCTTATTTAATTTTATATTCAAATCATCAAAATTAATATATTTTGATAAAATTTAATTAAAAAAATTCAAAGCTTATATCAAAATTGAGTCAAATTCAAAGTTTAATAGCAACTATCTTCGCCCCTATTATTAACTACTAAAAGAAAACTTTTGAAAGAATCTTATTTATTTTGTTTTCAAATCATCAAAATTGATATGTTTTTGACAAATTTTAATTAAAAAATCAAAGTTGGTGTCAAAATTCAATAAAATTTAAAGTTTAGTGGCAAAATTCAATAACACAAAAATTGAGTGTATATTTTACTCATATTTTCAAAATATAATATTCACCTACAGTTTTATGGCAAATTTGCACTTCTACCACTTTTCTTTAATGTGTTAGATATAATAAACAATTCGTGTAGTAAGTACAAACGTAGTTAAATATGCTTCATATCATATCCGGGCTAGAAGTTAATGTTCAAGTTAATGATTAGGTTGACATAAATATTTGATTTATATATTATTCATACGTTGAGGATTCAATTAAAAGTTTTAAAGTTTGTAAACCAATTTGAAATATTGATTGAATTTGGTGATAGTTTGGTGCAATTAATGATATAAGAAATAAAATTTAGGTTTAATACATAATTTAGTACCTAAGTTTTTTTACACTTTTTTTAATGTGGTATTTGTATTATTTTTTGGTCCAATTTGATACTTATATTTGACAAAAAATCATATATTTTGGTACCCAAAGGTAACAATGTTAACTTTTTAGTATTTAATTTGTGTTTTAGAGTTGATTTGATGAAACTTCGTAATTAGCTAATAATATTAGCAATTAACTTTCATCAAATCAACCTTAAAACCCAAATTAAATCACATCCAAAGGATTGTATTTGACAAATTAAATATAAAATTAAATAAATTCACATTTAACACTAAACTTATTTTATTAACAAAATTAAGAAAAATTCAAACCTAATAATATTAGCAGGTAATTTTCATTAAATTAATCCTAAAACCCACATTAAACACTAAATAATTGTAACGACCTGGTTTTCGGTGAGTCAAAAACTACAGTTTTGAAATGTCATTTTCATAAAATGTGTTCATAGATATTAATACTTAATATTTATGAGACTACTATAGAAACATATTAAAGTTAGTCTACTAATTTTGCTCAATCGGTAGTAAATTAAGGTACAAGGGTTATGATACTAAAGTCAGTGAAGTTGAAATTACGATTCCAAGATCCCGTTTCTATAAATTGAGTTAGTAAATATTATTAAATAATATTTACGAGTTAATTATAATTTTATATTAACTTTTGATCGGATAAATTTACTAATTGGACAATTAGTAAAAGTATAGGTGCATCGGTTCTTAAGTTAACAATTTTAGAAATTGACGTTTTGAGATCCCGTTTCCGTAAACCAATCTCGTAAATAATATTTATAAATATTTACGGAATTAATTTTTAGATAGACTAAATTTTGGTTAGGTAATTTCGTATATTTAATGCATAATTTCGTATACTTCCATTTGTATTATGTTTTATTTTATTTTAATCTAGTCGATCCATTCAAAAAAAAAGTACAAAGGCTAAATTGTATAAGAGGTAAAAATGCAATTTATAAAAGGATTATAATTAGAAGTTAATAAAGTGACTAAAGTGACAATTTAACCACTAAATTAAATTGTTTAGTTGTTTAGTATATACATATATACGTGTGGCCAATTCAAAAAGGGAAATGAAAATGAAAAGAAATTTTATAAAATAAGTAAATAAAAAAGGTTTAATTAGTGGGGTGGGTAAAATAGTAACAGATTGTTTATTCACCCTCACACCATCAATGCAGGGGAGAAAATGATATGGTTTTCAAAAGTTGAAGCTTCAATTGGTATGTTTTAATTAGTTCATTTTTTGTAATTTTTATATTTTCGGAATCTCAGTTCTATACGCCACTTGACTCATATATTAATTTTTGGTACTGTTATATTAATGCGAATTTATGTTATATTAACTTTTACCCGACAAAAATAATTCTTTCATAAAAGCAATATTCGGTATTTAGAAATTCGAGAAAATTGTGCCCTAACTTACTAAGTTTCGATTTTTCTCATTTAACCTAAATAACGGAATATTCTTTTAAATCGCAATACGAGCTTTGCATAAAATACTTATCCTCGGAGATACGAGGTGTTGTGTCCTAACTTACTGGATATGATATCTTGTCACCTCGAGATGAGGTTTTTGCAAACAAAGGCAATATCCGATATTTGAAAGTTCGAGATATCGTGCCCTAACTTACTGGGTTTCGATTTTTCTTGTTTACTCTAAATAATCGAATACCCTTTTAAAAAATTAAATTCCCCTATCTTCAAATAAAAGGCAAGCTCATTCTCAAAAGTTCAAGATGTCGTGTCCTAACTTACTGGGTGTGACATTTTATTACTTCGAGATGAAAAGGTCTTTAACATTCGAGTGTTTTTACAAAAAGAGGGATCGTATTTTAAAGTCTTTTAAGTTTTCAATTTTCGACACTAAGACACTAATTAATCAACTAGGTATCAATTTTTGGGCGTCACGAGGGTGCTAATCCTTCCTCGTACGTAACTGACTCCCGAACCCATTTTCTAAATTTCGCGGACCAAAATCGTTGTTTAAATAAATCAAATCATTTATTAAAAACAACCACTTTTACGAGGTGACCCGATCACACCTCATCAAAAAGGGTTGGTGGCGACTCCCGTTCTTTTGTTTTCGTTTCCATAGTCGATCCCCGTTTTTTCAAAAAAATGGTTTCAACAGCTTAGCGACTCCACTGGGGACTCAAATAAGAGAGTCAAGCCACAAGTTGATTAAATTTTGTCTTTTTGTCGAAAATTGAAAATTTGATTTTAATATACGATCCTTTCATTGCATTTCATCCGTTTTGTGTTACGATCTTCATCATTTTATTCATATTTTCTTTATTTGCTTCGAGCTTTTTGTATATCCCTGCACATTGCATTGCATGACCGCGCGGTTACACCCTTTTAAGTAGGAGTGAGAAACTATTCCTTCGTGAGGTCTTCACCTCCGTGTAGGATAGTGGATCGCTTTCGGGATACATCTGTACCTATGTCTTCGTGAGATTTTCATCTCCGTGCAGCCATAGGGAAATGTGTCCCCCTGAACTGAACTCGATCCATATGAGCCTATAATGGGTGAGGATCGAGGAATCTGCTGGTTCAGGTACCCTTACTTTAGAACCAAATCACATATAGAGAGACCTAGGAGCCCACCCTAGATAGAGCCACTCCGAACCCCTAGTGGTCACCCGGATAGGTACTCTATTTTGTTTATTTCTTTTGTACTGATGCGTTTGATTTTACTTCAATTACATTGCATTTTCATCATAAGAGATCCTTTCGTTGCATTTCCATTCGTCTTTGTTACGACCCTTATCATTGCAGTTTATATTTGTTGTATCGATTTGGGTTTAGGCATCTTTTTGCATATTGCATTGCATGGTTGGTCGATCTTACCCTTTTAAGTGGGAGCGAGAAGCTACGCCTTCGTGAGGTTTTCACATCCGCATAGGCTAGTAGACTACTTCCGGGATACATCTGTACCTATGTCTTCGTGAGATTTTCATCTCCGCATAGCCATAGGGAAATGTATTCCCCTGAATCGAACTCAATCCGTATGAGCCTATGATGGGTGAAGATCGAGGAATCTACTGGTTCAGGTACCGTTCCTTAGAACCGGACCACATAGAGAGAGACCTAGGAGCCCACCTTAGGTAGAACCACACCAAACCCTAGTGGTCACCCCGATAAGGTGTTCTTTTTTTATTGTTTATTTCTTCTGCACTGACGTATTTTGTTTTGTTTTTTCTGTGATTGCATTATATTACATCATCATAGAAAGAAGGTGTTGATTCATATTCGATTGCTAAATAGAAGAGCTTGTTATAAGGAAATAGATTTCTTGATAGAGTGGAATATAATACGGTCGTCTGAATATGGTCTGAGTAAACAACAAGAGAAGGCTGATAGTTAATGAAAGAATACACGACTTTGCTTCGTCGCTTGAGGATTCAAGCCAACAAAGATTATTCGAGAGCCGCCATATCTTAAAGAAGTTAACGAGCATCGCGGGGATAAGTGAGCAATGGGCCGCAGTCCAGATCAAGTGGAAAGGAGATAATAGGGACATCTTTTTGAAAATTTACAAGATTCAACCATAACATCCGGATATGAAAATGATCGATGTCTTTGCTTGGAATATGAAGGAAAGGCCGCATATGTAATCCGTTTTATGTAAAGAAATTTGTTTTCTAGAAAAGTTGTTCTAATGGAATTGAATTTAGAATCAATGCCTCTCTTTCTTTTTGCATTCATCCCATACATTTGCATTGCATTTCATCACATGCATTACATTAATCAAAAGAGTTGGAATTCTTTGAAGAGGTTAAAGGCCCAGAAGGAATGTTTGGAAATTGGAGCATCAATGCCATATCCAAAGAAGGAATTGGAAAATATAATTGATCAAGCATTCGCCCTAATAAGCCGGAAAGTGTTTTGAACAATGGGACGTGGAAGTGATTCCTGTATTTCTTAGAGCCAATTTAGAGTAATATCCAAAATACGCTTGTTGCTTTAAGCCTAGAAGCAATAAGAATCCTTTTGTGAAATAGGCTTGGGTCCAAAGTCTTTATTTCAATAAAATGCATTTTTGCTATCATTTCGAGTAAATACTCTTTTATTCTATACAGACAATTATTTTTTAGATTCTTTTGTTCTTTGAATTTTATCTCAAATATTCTTTTATTCTTTATTCGTGATCATACCATAATCATCCTTAGAATCATTTATTCTTTGGAATCTGCCTTCGTATCTATAACAGGTCTCCAGATATCAATGACGTGAGTGACACTGTCACTGACTCCGAGTCTCTTTTTGAGAAAGATATGTGTTTAGAGGGATCTTAGGACCTTGAAGATGATAGGGATTGTAGCCTATCTCCTGATTTGTCAAGGAGGGTAGAACAAGATTAGAAATAGATCCTACCTTACAAAGGGGCAATGGACATCGCGAACCTAAAAGAAGAGAAAGAGGTAAAGATTGGAGTATATACCACCACAGAGACAAAGCGAGATGACAAGAATACAAAGATATTTTCGCATGATTGTATCAAGATATGCTTGGGCTACTAAGGCCTGTGGATGCTAAAAAGGGTCCATACGAGCGTCAGAAGGACACATGCTTATGGTTTTACGTTAGCCAGACTAATCATGAAGTTCGGGTACTGCTGATCCACCATGGAAGGGGATTGTATCAGTCAAGCCATGAATGCCAAACGGAGGAAAACAAGACTTTTATGCCTCCTCAATTTCTTCACAAATTTTCTATATGTGGGGCATGAATATTATGGGGCTGATCTCATCAAAAGTTTCTAACCAATATCGATTCATCTTTGGGGTCGTCGATTACTTCGCAAAAAGGGTGAAAGTTGTTTCATATGCCAATGTTACTAAGTCGACAGTCATCAAATTCCAAAAAAACAAAAAAATAAAAAAGGGTTCCAACAAAGAATGCCAGAAAAGATCATGTCTAACACAACTGCACAATGTCAAAACTTTGCAGTCTATTCAAAGATTAGGCGCTATATTGCAGTGCAGCAAATGCAGCAAAAAAAAAAGAAAAGAGAAAGAAAAAAATAAAAACCACAAACTAAGGATCATGCGGAAGATGACCGAGACTTGTAAAGATTGGCATAAGAAGTCACCATTTATCCTCTATGTTTATTGAACGTCGGTTAGAACCTTAGCCGGGGCAACACATTGCTTATTGGTTTATGGAATAGAATCGGTTTTGAAGATGAGATTTCTTTTCTCTGAGTCTTGTCAGAGCTAAAGTTGGATGAGGCAGAATGGATCCAATCCTGATAGGATCAATTGAATTTGAAGAGAGACGGTCGAAAACTATCTGTCGAGGTCCAACGATAAAGAGGTTCATCCTAGAGAGTTCCATAAGAGAAAACTTGATATTGAAGAAGATCATTCCTATACAAAATGACTACAGAGGAGAAATGATGCCAAACTGAGAAGGACCTTATGTAGTAAAGAAGACCTGTTCTAGAGGGGCATTGATATTGACCTAAATAGATGGCAAAGATTTGCCCAAATCGGTGAATTCAAATCCAGTCAAGGAGTATTACCGAAAAGGAAAGAGGCTAAGGTGAAAACCCACAAAGGGTGCCTTGAAAAAAAAAGAGAAAAAGAAAAAGGAGAGGCCATGGCGAAAACCCGCAAAGGGCGCCTTGAGACCAAAGAGGATTCGAGTTGAAAACCCGAAAAAGGCGGCTCAAATTTGGATCAAAGTGGGACATACAGCAGTCTTGCTATGCCTAAATTAACAATGAAGAAGTATGTTACGTCTTAGGGCATCGACAAAGTACTCCAGATCCCCTAAACACATATTGAGCTTAGAAAGGTCCTCAAGAAGTTGGTACAGAGAAGCTCAAGCTACGATATCTGGGGCACTTAGTCTTCCATCTTACCCATTTTGAATTTGTTATCTTTGATTAACTTATTCTTTTCAAGATACGTCCCAATAAATTTTCTTCTTAATTGCATTTGCTGTCCTTGATTAACTTACTTGCTTCGAGCTATACTCCTGATAATTTCCTTCCTGTCCATTGTTATGAGCTTTTTCAAGCATTTTGCATTGAAATAACGATTAATGGACCAATAATACTTTCACAAAAGAAGTTCTGCATATTACTTTGGAAGCTTCTAAATAGTACAGGAGCCTGAAACAGAACTATTATTCAGAACTCACCAAGCCCAAGGGTTGGAAATATTTAAGCCCAAATTGGGTTTTCTGTCAAAGATATTGGTTGAGCAAAAAAAAAATTACATTTGTGTTATAATCCCGGCAAAGAACGAGTAATGGGATTATTCTCGGGAAAAGAAAAATGATACTCTGTATTCATGCAAATATCAAACATATACAACTGGTCATTACACCCAGGGAATAGTGTAACAGATCAAACTGATTGAAGATGATACAAATCCTATACCTTTGAGTTGCAGTAGGATGGATAGAAGAAACCAAAAGTTATTCCTCTAAAATTGCAGTGGGAGGCACAAACTTTATGTTCAGAAGGTACAGTGGAAGGGACTCTGAAATTACAGCGGGGCAAGCTTGCTGGGCAAAATGTGATTGTTTCTTTGACTTTTCTGTCAAGAATACCAGCCGAACAAGATGGCAGCGTAATACGTCAATAATAATGTCCTGATAAACAACGAGCGATAATACCTTAAGCCTTTTTAAAAGGATCATTTTCATTTCTGCATTCATATATCATTCATAACATATCTAGTTAGGAGCAGTTGATTCATTTCGATCATAGCATCCTAATTATTTGACACAAGCATCCCATCTAGTTAGGAGCATTTGATTCATTTCGATCATAACATCCTAATTATTTGGCATAAGTATAGATACATGAAATCGATTCTACAAATCATGTCCCTAGAGGATGGTGTAGCAACATCGATGAATTCATAGATCTTATCACCCTAAGCAGTAGGGAAACAGATCGAAGGTGATGTGCCTTAAACCCCTAAGCAGTAGGGTAACAGGCTGAATTTACATATCTTATCACCCTAAGCAGTAGGGAAACAGATCGAAGGCGATGGGCCTTAAACCCCTAAGCAGTAGGGTAACAGGCTAAATTTACAGATCTTCACCCTAAGTAGTAGGGAAACATATCGAAGGCGATGGGCCTTAAACCCCTAAACAGTAGGGTAACAGGCTGAATTTACAGATCTTCACCCTAAGCAGTAGGGAAACAGATCGAAGGCGATGAGCCTTAAACCCCTAAGGAGTAGGGTAACAGGCTGAATTTACAGATCTTAAGTAGTAGGGAAACAGATCGAAGGCGATGGGCCTTAAACCCCTAAGCAGTAGGGTAACAGGCTGAATTTACAGATCTTATCACCCTAAGCAGTATGGGATCAGATCGAAGATGATGGGCCTTAACCCTCTAAGCAGTAGGGTAATAGGCTGGAAATTAAAGATCTTATCTCCCTAAGCAGTAGTGGAGTAGATCGAAAACAGTGAGTCTTAAACCCCTAAGCAGTAGGGTAAAAGGCTGAAAATTACAAACCTTATCTTCCTAAAGTTGAAGTAGAGTAGAATGAAGCTACAAATCCCTTCTCCCTGAAATGGCACTAGAGAGGCTCGAAGCCACCATTCGTATCTCCTTGAAGTTCCAGCGGATTAGATCAAAGCAACAAATCTCTTCCCCCTGAAATAGCACTGGAGAGGCTCGAAGCCACCATTCATATCTCCTTGAAGTTCTAGCGGAGTAGATCGAAGCTACAAATCTCTTCCCCCTGAAATGGCACTGGAGAGGCTCAAAGCTACCATTCGTATCTCCTTGAAGTTCCAGCGGATTAGATCGAAACAACAAATCTCTTCCCTCTGAAATAGCACTGGAGAGGCTCAAAGCCACCATTCATATCTCCTTGAAGTTCCAGCGGATTAGATTAAAACTAACCCTATCTCCCTGAAGTTACAGTGGAGCGGATTGAAGCAATAAGACGCAGTAGACTAGAATGAGGCTACGAGAAGAAAAGGAGCACTAAAGAAGTCAAGACTCGACGCGGCCGGGCCAAACTGGTCTTTCTTGAAAGTCCTTGTTCTGTTCTCGTTACACGACAACAAGCAAAGAGGGGCAGCTGTACAAGCCCATTTTGGCCCGGGCTAAACTAATAAAACCCAAATCCTAAACAGCCCAATAAAACCCAAACCAAACCTAACTACTCAAGCCCATTATCCTAAACTCTTCCAAGAAACTCTAGCCCCTAGGTTTGCCGCCCTATTATGCCGCCACACAGACACACCCCACCTGTTTCCATCTGCCACTGCTCCATAGCCTGCAAGCACCTCCACTTGCACCTGCAAAAGCCAAAAGAAGAAAAGACAGCAAAATATATATAATAAAGTTTGTAAATGGCTATATAAGCCGAGGGAAGAACCTAATGTAAGGAGGGGATTTTTCGAATACAAAGGAGAGATTCAATAAAAAAGAGAGATTTTAAAAAAGCAACAAATAGCAAATCCACAAAATCGATTCAAAAAACAACAAAAGGTTACTGATTATTTATTTTTTTCTCTTTCATTTTATTTTCTTTCCAAATCTATTGTTCCCTATTTTATCTTCTTTTTTTTTTTTAAAAATAGCATATATATAGTTACATATAAAAAAATAAAAAATACTTTTTTTTGAAGTTTTGGCCACCGTGCTCGGTGGCCCGCGACGGTGGCTGACGGCGACCCCACGGTGGCGATCTCGCCGGAGCTTGGCTGAGGGGAGAGACACTTGAGAGAGACGAGAGAGCTTTTGAAGGTTTTTTTTTAAAACAAAGGATGAAATGATTTTTTTCCCAAAAATTTGACTTATATAGGCCCTCAAAACGACGTCGTTTTGGGGCTGGCCTCAAATGCCCAAAACGGCGTCGTTTTGCCTTGGTCGACCTGGATCCGACCTAACCCGCCTTAGGATCCGTGTGTTTTTAAGTGGAAGGGCTAATTGCACTTTTAGCCCTTCCGCTTTTTTATTGTTTTGAAATTAAATTTTTCATTATTTTTAATTTTACCCCGTAATTTATTTTGACCTTCAATTTGGTCCCTTTTGGTGCTGTGCGTTTTGGGAAGGTGGGATATTGCCCATTTTGGTCCTCCCTTGTTATCCGCGTGCCCAAATTGGTCCTTTTCTTTGTATTTTTATTCTGAATTCGCCCCAAACTCCTATTTTAGGTTCAATTTAGTCCTTTATGTTATTTTTGCTATTTTACCATTATTATTATTATTATTATTATTATTATTATTATTATTACTACTTAAATTTCATATTTATTTATACGTTTTACATAATACTTATTTATATTACTATTATAATTATTATTATTGTTATTATTACTATTATATTACTATTATTATTTTTATTTACTACTATTATTTTTTATTATTATTTTTTGGCTATCATTATTATTATTTTATATATTATCATTATTATTTCTATTATTATTTTTACTATTATTATTTCTTGTCCTTATCATTATTACATTTACTATTATTATCTTTTATTATTACTATTATTCTTATTAATGTATTATTACTACTACCACTTTCTACCTATCATTATCTTATTTAAAATATTGTTGTTATTATTATTATAGCTATTATTATTATGGTATTATACTATTACGTTTATTAGTAGTATTATCATTAATTATTATTACCATTATATTTATTACTATTATTACTATTATTATTTTCTTTAGTACTATCACTATTATTAAATTGTTTGTCTTATTAATGTACTATTATTATTTCTTACTATTATTATTATTAACCTTTTATTTTTCTTTTACATAGCTTGTTCATTTTATTTCTCCATTTCTGTTCTCATTATTCATATTATGCGTTTATCTTTATTCTGTTATATTTGTTAAGATCGAAATTTTTATTTGCTTGTTCATTCTTCATTATTGCGAATTTATGTTATATTAACCTTTACCCGACAAAAATAATTCTTTCATAAAAGCAATATTCAGTATTTGGAAATTCGAGAAAATTGTGCCCTAACTTACTGGGTTTCGATTTTTCTCATTTAACCTAAATAACGGAATATTCTTTTAAATCGCAATACGAGCTTTGAATAAAATACTTATCCTCGGAGATACGAGGTGTTGTGTCCTAACTTACTGGATATGGTATCTTGTCACCTCGAGATGAGGTTTTTGCGAACAAAGGTAATATCCGGTATTTGAAAGTTTGAGATATCGTGCCCTAACTTACTGGGTTTCAATTTTTCTTGTTTACTCTAAATAATCGAATACCCTTTTAAAAAATTAAATTCCCCTATCTTCAAATAAAAGGCAAGCTCATTCTCAAAAGTTCGAGATGTCGTGTCCTAACTTACTGGATGTGACATTTTATTACTTCGAGATGAAAAGGTCTTTAACATTCGAGTGTTTTTACAAAAAGAGGAATCGTATTTTAAAGTCTTTCAAGTTTTCAATTTTCGACACTAAGACACTAGTTAATCAACTAGGTACCAATTTTTAGGCGTCACGAGGGTGCTAATCCTTCCTCGTACGTAACCGACTCTCGAACCCGTTTTCTAAATTTCGCGGACCAAAATCGTTGTTTAAATAAATCAAATCATTTATTAAAAACAACCACTTTTACGAGGTGACCCGATCACACCTCATCAAAAAGGATTGGTGGCGACTCCCGTTCTTTCGTTTTCGTTTCCATAGTCGATCCCCGTTTTTTTAAAAAAAATGGTTTCGACAGTTAATATGTTCTATTTATTTAATCCATAGCTGACGTCAACCCGAAACCTTCGAGGAAGAAAGGAAAAGACAAGATTGACAACAAATAGTTCGATGATCACGGTTAGTGTTTCTATAACCCGACTATTTCAATTATGGTTATTAATTATACATATATACATTTATATCCATATACATATCACTTGCTTGATAAGTTTATAAGAAGAATTAGTTCTTGAAATAATTTGGTGTAATGGTCAAATACAATTAAAACATGAGTTGGAAATGATTTCATACATATTTGTCAGCTTTACCGACTAGTGCTGGGCACACATATTTTTCGGTTCTACCGACCAACTTAGGGCGCATTTATTGTCGGTTATACCGACCAGTGCTAGGCACACTACTTATCGATTTTACCGGCCAACGCTAGGCACAATTCATTAATACGGATTTATCCATTAGGCACCGGTTGCCAAATTTAGAGTGTTAATTGGAACCGTATACATGCCTAAAGTTGAGTTATATTAATGAGGAAAATAAAGAGATTGAATGGAAATAGGGATTAGAAATGAGTTTGAGGAATGATATTAAATGGAACGTGGATTTGTTGATTATTCCGCAATATAACTTGGTTTCAGGTAATAAGAATATTTCTAATTTGTTATCCAGTAAATGGCTCTAATTTCTGTTATGTGTACACAGGTCAGGTACTCTTTTGTCAGATTATCAGTTCAACATCCAACGGCAATCCTAGACTTAATGTTGGTGGTTTGTTTCTTTTTTGTCTTTACATGTACCTAGATGGTTTACAGTCTTTTGTTTAGTTATCCCTTTTGTAACGATGTAAGCATGCATATTAATAAATGTATGTGATCATTTTGCAACGTTAAAAATGTGTCGAGGTGCCAATTGTGGCATATTGGTTAGAGTTAGGATGAATGATTTTGGCATGCTTCTAGTGTCCTTGGAACTGTCATAAACCATGTTAAATCTAAATTTTTGCAGACGCTTTTTCGTAAAATAAATAGAAATGTTGTCAATTTTTTTTAAAAATAAATAAATTTACCACTAAACTACCATTTCAGTAAAGTGAAATAGTAAAATAGGTTGTTACGGCATTTAAAGGTGGCATTTTATATTCGGATCCTCTAACTGGGTCGGATATAAGGTTTCACAATAATTAACATTGTTACATTTGGGTACCAAAATATATAACTTTTTTTCAAATACAGGTACCGGATTGGACCAAAAAGTAAATCATGTACTATGTTAGAAAAAAGTGCCAAACTCAAGTACCAAATGGTGTATTAAGCTTAAATTTATAAAATCAAATCTAAATAATTACGGAGAAAGCAAAAAGATGAATTACCCAAAAATGCATACTTTTAACCATAATTACCGAATTAGGCCAGTTTTTGCGAAATTTACTAGATTAGACCGGTTTTGGGAGAATGCTTCCAATTGGACGCACTTTTAGCTTTGGTCAGATGGTTAAATGTTAGTGTTTTTATCCTTGAGCCCCTGGTTCGATTTCTCTCCTACTCACATTTGTATCTTTTATTAAATTTTTTAACATATTAGTTAGATGGTTAGATAGTTGCAATTACATCCTTGAGTCTCAAGTTTGATTCCTCTTTTACTCATTTTTTTTTCATGTTGCTTCAAGCTTTTTAATATTTTAATTAATGATTTTTAACATATTAATTTTTTTCTTAGATGATTAGATAGTTTTTTTTTTTGAACCAAGATGGTTAGATAGTTGTAATTACATCATTGGGTCTCGAATTTGATTCCTCTAGCATTTGTATTTTTTATTTCACATTGCTTCAAGTTTTTTTAATTAATATTTTTAACATATTAGCTTCTTTCGTTAGATGATTAGATAATTGTGATTACATCCTTGAGTCTGAGGTTCCATTATTTTTATAACCATATTAATGTATTTTTTTATTTTTAATTAATGTTTTGATGATATTTTTTAATTATTTTTAATTTTTATTAATGTATTTTTTATTTTTAATTATTTTTGTAATCATATTATTATTCTTTCAATTAATGATATTTGCAATAATTATTTGATTCTATAAATAAAAGAATTAAAAATACAAATGCGAGCAGGAGAGAAATCAAACCTAGAACTCAAGAATAAAAGCACTAACATTAAACCCTCTAGCCAAAGCTAAAAATGCATCCAATTGAAAACGTTTTCTTGTCATATTAATTGAAAACGCTTCCACGCATTTTTCTCAAAATTGATCTAATTCGGTAATTATGGTTAAAAATCAACATTTTTGAATAATTCACCCAAAGAAAACACACACACACACACATATATATCCTTAATTCATATTTGTATCTTGGGTTGAAAGTAGGCTTCATAGGTTCACGACCAAATTAAATCAAATAATTTTTTAAAAAATTTGAATGAGAATTAAAAAATTAATAAAAGTTTAATTATCACGTTCAATTAATTTTTTATATAATGTTTAAATTTATCCATAATTTCATTTTAATTTTTAAATAGGAGTGTTTTAGCCCAATTTTGTCCCATTTACCCGGAGCCCAATTAAACCCACTGGCCCATTTACATTAACCCTAAATTAAACCCCAAAACAGATCAACCAAACCTACCCACTTAGCCAACTAACCCAACAGAAGCCCAAACCCCTTACAACCCAATACCCATTGAAACCCTAACCCTAGCCCCTAAAGCGGCGCCGCAACCACCCAACTTGCCCTCTGACACCAGCACCGGTCACCATCCCTTGGCGCCACCAGCTCTGCTCCACCGCCCCAATACCTACAAGAAGAGACAGAAATAATATAAAAATGAATGTAAAAGGGTTATAAAACCCGAATGAAGTGTTTTTGTAAGGGATTCGGCAGTTCAAAAAAAATACAAAAACAATAATACAAAAACAGTGTTTTAAGCACCACCAAAATCAGAGAATCAGAAAACAAAATCAAAATAAAAGGAACGAAGGTGATTGCTTTTTTTTTATTTCCGATTTTCTTTCTTTCTTTTTTTTTTCTTTTTTCTTCTTTTCCGTCATAAACAATACATATACATATTAAATAAATATATAAAAAAAATACCTTTGGCGCTGGCGACGGACGGCGACCGACGATCGGCCGGTGACCGGCCCATGGCCGGAACTCCTCTATCCTTTCTCCCCTCTCTCCTTTTCTCTCTCTTTTTTTTTCTCTCCAGGTTTCAAATGAGTATTTTAAAATTTTTTTTAACTTATATACGGACCCAAAATGCACCGTTTTGGGTCCCCCTCATTTAATACAAAACGACGTCGATTTGGCCCCGGGTCGGGTCGACCCGACCCGCTCCAGACCAGGATCCGCGTGTTTTTGAGCGGAAGGGCAATTTGCGCATTTGGCCCTTCCGCTTTTTCAAACCTTTGCAATTAAGTCTTTTGTCATTTTTTAATTCGGCCCCATAATTTTTCATGGTTTTCAATTTAGTCCCCGTAATATTGTGCGTTTTGATCGAAGGGGTTTATTTCATTTTTAGTCCTCCCATTATTTGCGCGCTTTGAAATCGGTCATTTTCTTTTCTTTTTTTTTATTTTAGATTTTCCCTAAACTTTGTTTTTTATTCGAATTTGGTCCTTTTTGTCATTTTTGCTCTCAAATCAAACTTGTAATATTAATTTTATTTAATAGTATTATTATATTTACTATTGTTATTTATAAATATTAGTGTACTTTGTATGTATATATTATTATTATGTATATTTTTAGTATGTATATATATATTTATGAAGTATTATTACTAGTTGTTTATAACATTATTATTCTTTAATATATTATGCATATATTTTAATACTATATTATATATATACATTTTTTATACTATGTATACATACTCTTAATATTATATTTCATATGTGTACTCTTAACATCATATTATTATATATATCATGTGCAAATTTTAATACTGTATTACATATATATTCTTATATGTCATATGTATATTTTAGTACTATGTTTTATATATCTATGTTTTTAATACCATACTATGTATATATTATTTATATTTATTATTAATATTAGTACATATATTTTATTACACGTATATATATACTTTTTATTAGTATTATCTTCGTATATCATATTATTCATTATTATACATGTATATATATATATATAGATATTTTTTAGTACTCATTGTAATATTTTCTTATTATATTATTGTGCATATTATTTTTACTCATTTCTTCATTATTTTTATTTATATTTTTAATACTCCTATATTCTTATATTATGTATATTCTTATTTTTATTATACGTATTACGTATATATATTCTTTTAAAATATCATAGTATTCATGTATTTTATTATATACGTATATTGTATATGTTCATTTTAAATATATTATGTATATATATATATATATATATATATATATATATTAGGTACCTATATTTAGTATTATTATGTAAACATCTTCCATTCCTATGTAATAGTTATATATATTTTTATCATTTCATGTATATTTAAAATATTTTATATAGTATATTTCCAACATTATTGTATTATGTACATACTCTTAATGTCGCTTTTTATGTATATTCATTGTGTTCTCGTATTTGATACTATAATTACATTTAATCTTGCATGTGTTGTTTTTTTGTTTTTTAATATTATTGTCATATTGATTATTTGCTTCAATATATACCTAGCTCTTTCATTTATTTATTTTTATTTCATATCAATTTGCTT
Organism: Gossypium anomalum; assembly: GCA_025698475.1. Classification (NCBI taxonomy): domain Eukaryota; kingdom Viridiplantae; phylum Streptophyta; class Magnoliopsida; order Malvales; family Malvaceae; genus Gossypium; species Gossypium anomalum. The sequence goes on along the minus strand of CM046964.1, from coordinate 23,077,812 downwards.
TGCATTATTTCGAAAATCATATTCTTATTTTTTTAATTAATTTCAATAATCAAGGCAATGTACCGATTTAACATTAAGTCATCGAGTTCATCGCTATGTTGGGTGAACATCAATTGACTTGTGTTAAAATGGTATGTCCTTTTCAAAAGATCTGAAAACTAAAAAATCTCATTTTTCAATCGGATCACGATTAAATGTCAAATTGAATTCATATTTTTGAAAATCAAGACAACACGTGTTTAATAAGATACCAATTTTGGGCGTCGCGAGGGTGCTAATACCTTCCTCGTGCATAACCGACTCCCGAACCCTATTTTTCTTTGAATTTTAACGTAGACCTAAATTTGGCCTTCTTTTTTATTAGAAGAAAATGAATTTTCTTATCAAAAAAATAAATTTATTAGGTGTCCGATCACACCTAGGAAAAAGGATCGGTGGCGACTCCCCCCTTTTTTATAAAACTGAGATTCCATTTTCAAATTTTTAATAAATCACCACAATTAGCGACCAAAGCTAAATTTTTCGTCGCTACAGCTGGTGACTCCACTGGGACAAGTTTTTGAGAGTCGTGTCTGGAATTAAACTCGCGTTGTCAAAATTTTCAAAGTTTCTTGTTTAAATTAACGTTTAGTCGTGATCCTCAAATTTTTGTTTTCAAAAAGTCATGCATTCGCATTATGTTGTACATGTTTTTCTGACTCGTTTTGTCCTTTTTGATTTTCAGCTTTAAGTTTTATGGTTTTGGTTTTGTAGTTCTTTTAAATAAAACGAAAGGTTTGTGAGTTTCTCCCCACACACCGTGCACGTGTATCTTTACATAACATGAGCTCTATACCCCAGCTCCGTCCGTTTAAGTGAAAGTAAACGCTATGCCTTCGTGAGTTAACTCGTCCCTCCGCACAGGCTAGTGAATACTTTCGGGTTACATATGACTTATGCTTTCGTGAGTTAACTTGTCCCTCCGCATAGGCATAAGTAAATGTAATCCCTCGAATTGAACTCGTGAGCCTGTGATGGGCTACGACTGAGGCTTCGTACTAGTCTTAGTAGATGATAGTACGAACAATTCGAGTACCTGTCTAGAACCGAAACCGTATATAGTGAACCATACGAGCCACCCAAATAGAGCCATGCCGAACCTCTGTCCGTTAATAGTCACCAAAATAAGTACACGGGGAAAATGCCTCTTGCCTTTCATTTTCTTTACATTTACACTGTTTATGCAAAGAAATTGAATCGGGTAGCTTAATTTGTTTCTCAGTTTATATTTGTTGTGGTTACTAACTAAGTTTGTTTATCTTTATCTTCATTTTTCATCATGCATCATAGGCATCCTGATTAGGAAGGTGTTGATTAGAGATTGGTTGCCAAAAATGGGTTTCTGATGGAGGAGTCGATTATACAAACAATCGAGAAAAATGTTGTGGTCCGGGATTGGTCTTTGAAAACCCAAAAAGAAAAAGGGGATAGTTTAATGGAAGGATGTGTTTCTAATCTACCCGGGCACGTAACTGTGAATGTTCATCAGAATAATCTAGAAGAATTGGTTCGAATCTGGAATCAGTGGGACTCGAACACTAGGGGAATCTTCACTGAAAGATACGGGGATATAGCCAACCTGATTGCCATCAACGTTGACGAACAATTGATTTAAGCCATGGTCAGATTCTGGGATCCAGCTTACCAGTGTTTCACCTTCAATCAAAAAGACATGACCCCGACTATAGAAGAATATGCTGCTTTGCTTTGTATCAATAATGTGCAATTCTACAAAATATATGTGAAAGAGCCTAAGCCGATGACCTTCAAGAAAAAGTTAATGAGATTAACAGACATGACCGACATATGGGCCGAGAAATAGATAAAGAAGAAGAATGAAACCAGTTGTATTCCATGGTTTTCCCTCTGAGATTTGGTTCTGAACCACCCTGACGTGTTGAAGAGGGTAAACCTGTTCGCTTTGGCCATTTACGGTCTGATCGTTTTCCCAAAAGTTCTTGGGCATATAGAAGTTGCAGTAGTGGATTTCTTTAAAAATTTAAAATAAGGAATCAACTCTGTCCCAACTATCCTAGCCGAAACCTTCAGATTGCTAAGCATCTGTAGGAGAAAAGAGGAAGGTCGTTTCATCGGATGTGCGCAGTTACTCAATGTTTGGATTTTGAGCCACTTCTGGAAAGTAGAGCGCACGCCGTTCCACATGTTTTCTAAAACATTTGCCCCGTTAGAAGCTTATATCGAAAAAGAATGGCCAAAGGAGGTCACCGAATAGCATTGGGTTTCAGTTTTTCAGAATCTTCGTGCTGAAGATGTAACCTAGAGAGCTCCGTGGATACGCCTTTCGGTTCTGTTATACAAAGTAGGAAACCAAGAGTGCCACTGCTTGGCTTATGGGGAGGAATTTGTTATGCTCAGTTACTGGTCCAAAGGTAATTTTCTTCACGACAATTCATACCCGTCACCGGAGGATTAGCACAGTCCGAGTTTGCTTTCGCGGGTGAAGGTTATATGAGAAGGGTCCGAGACACTGCAAAGTCTTGGAAGAGAATTTATCTCATGGAATTAGCTCTATACACTGACACTCTCACCCAAGATTATGTCATATGGAGAAAGCAACGATTGAATAGTCAGTACGTCTCGTCGACAAATTACACCTTCTAGAATCCTTTCTCAAAGGAAATGCCATCTGAGTTAGAAATGGCAAGACAAGAATTTGAAAGAGAAAAGGCCAAGATGTCTCAGGACCTTAGTGCTCTTCAAGAGGAAAACTACCAACTGAAGATTGACATTCAGATTGAAAGATCTAGAATCGAGAAAGTGTAAAAAGAAGTTGAAGTCGTAAGAAATGACTTAAGGGACCTCCATCTGGAGAATAAAAAGTTAAGAGGCACAATAAAGAACGGTAGGTTGGGCAAGTCGTCAGTAGAATGGAAGGAAGAAATTAGCAATATCAAAGAAGGGATGGAATTCTGGAAAGGGAAAGCCAAGAAAGAAGAAGAAAAAGCTGCACGTGCGATGATGAAGCTAAGGAAGAAGAACGCCGAATATGAAGCTGTGTCTGCCGAGGTAATGACTAGTCGATCTAAACGTCAAGAACTAAAAGAAAGGATACGAGATTTAGAAGGTATGCTGCAAGATCGTCAACAACAGCTAGATACTCTCCTGGAAGCTTTGGAACAAAAAAATAATCAGTTTGTTAGAGACGTTCGTGCTTACGAAGAGAGTCTCCAAGAAAAAGAAATGCAACTTAGCTATCTGACCAATGAAATTCGTAGGGTAGCCATGTACGTGGTACAACTGTCGGAAGAAGCTGAAATTCTCATTTGTCAATTCCCTCCGAGTCGAAGATCAAACATACAGAGTTCTTAGCACGAGTAAAGGAATATGGCGATATACCTAGGAAGTTTGTGTAATAGCTGAATCGAAAATGACAATGTTTTGTACTGGACTCTTTTGATAAATGAAATTCCTAAATAGGGGCCGTCTTGAAATCAACACTAAATTCTTGCATATTCATTCATGACTAACATTCATTTGACATTTATGCATGCATTCATTCATTTATTGCATATCCCATAATTATTTGCTAAGGTCAGAATCATATAATTTGCAGTTGCAATTCTTCAAATCTGGAATCACGCCATTCGTATAAAACGCGCCGACAAGCTAGAGTAATGGAGGCTGAACTCAATGAAAGGGTTGAAAAGATGGAAAGAATCCAAAGGGAATTACAAGAGCAGTTCGCCAAGTCACAGCAAGAGACAAGAGACCTAATGGTGAGATCTCGAAAAGAATCGCTCGAACTGAAGGGTCAAATGGCCAAAATGATGGAAATGATGTCAGCTTTAGTTAAGGGAAAATGACCTATGAACCCTGACGTTGAAGAACCTCGGTCAAGAGTTAATCACAATCAAGACCCACTCTATCCCCCAGGATTCACTCCGCCGCAAACCCACGCAACACAAAGAGGGTACACCTAAGGGGAACCCACAGTCCTGGAGCAACGGCCGGTGCCACCAACTCATTTGGGGCAAGGAATGTTTGTATCAAACCCAGGGGCTAGTCCTGCTGATCCACTCGTTCCAGATTTGGACGATCTAGTAGAGATAGTCAGGTTAAATTAGATGATCACGATGCAAAAGAGAAATATAGGAGCCTAGAGGAAAGGCTCAAGGCGATAGAAGGCATTGAAGTCTTCTCGGCACTGGACGCTAAAGAGCTCAGTTTGGTACTCGATTTAGTTTTGCCTCCTAAGTTTAAAGTACTAGATTTTGAAAAGTACGATGGGACAAGATGTCCAAAAGCGCATCTCATCATGTTTTGCCGGAAGATGACCGGTTATGTGAACAAAAATAAGCTACTCATACTATCTTTTCAAGATAGTCTAGCAGGATCAGCTCTTCGGTGGTACAACCAACTTAGTGGGGAAAAGATCCGATCCTAGAAGGACTTGGCGTCAGCATTCTATGAGCAGTACAAGCATGTGTCAGATATGGTGTCTGACCGAATGACTCTGCAAATGATGGAGAAGAAACCAACGGAGACCTTCAGACAGTACGCTCAAAGATGGAGAGATATCTCAGCCCAAGTAGAGCCTCCACTGACGAAGACTGAGATAACGGTTCTTTTCATCAATTCTCTGAGAGCACCATTCTATGACAAGCTGGTGGGAAGTGCTACGAAGGATTTTTCGGATATCGTAATATCTGGAGAACTCATTGAGAATGCCATCAAAAGTGGGAGGATGGAAGGTCAAGAAAGTTCAAGAAGGGTAGCGCCCATGAAGAAGAAAGAACCAGAAGCCCATATGGTGGGAGTGGGAAACTGTTATACCCCTAATCCATATCCAAATCAACCCCGACCTCGAAATTATCTACCTCTAAATTTCTATTATCCTCCTCAAACCCCTTACTACCAAACACCACCTTCTTCCTACCCCGTATATGCCACGAACAATCAAAGACCCGTTGCCACATTTTCCACAAAACACTGTACCCGTTCAAAGCCAACCCAGAAACGAACCAAGACCAGTAAGACTCAATCCTGAGAAATCGTAATTTACTCCTATTCCTGTCTCGTATGGGGAACTGTACCCAAAACTCTTGGAGAAGCAATTAATATCTCCCCATTACATGGCCCCCCTTAAGCCTCCATACCCGAAATGGTACAATCCAAACGCTAGTTGTGCATACCATGCTCGGAACCAATGGCACTCTACGAAAAACTGCCTTGCCTTCAAAAGGAGAGTTCAAGGGCTCATTGATGCGGGGCATTTTACGATTTGATGGTACTGGCGGTACGACCGGGAATCCATTCCCAAACCACACCGAAGGGAATGTGAGCACAATAGGAGAGGAGGATAAACGGTAAAGTAGATGATGGGTTTCTGAAAGAAAAACACCTCTGCAGAAAATCTGGGAGGCACTAGTTGAAAAAGGGTTGCTCTGTCATCTTAACGGAGTATTCGAAGGGAGAAATGCAAAAAGTCACATTTTTTGTGAATTTCATGGTATTGAAGGACACGACATTCAGTCAGGCAAAGAGTTCAGGAGATTACTGCAAAACATGATGGATAATAAAGAGATTAGGATTTTTTACAAAGGTGAAGAGGCTGATAGAGGGGAAATATGTGCCTCTGACAATCAATTATCAGGTTTCCCGTATAGCGCCGACCGACCGTTAATAATTTATTACGACGCGAAGAAGGAGCCAGTGAAACCAAAGGTAATAATCGAAGTACGATCTCCTTTCCCTTATAAGGACAATAAAACAATACTATGGAAGTACGATGTCAACATCGTCACACCTGAAGGTGAAAAACCTAAAGCCACAACTGGAGATATTGGGGAGGTAGGCCATTTTACCCGCAGTGGGCGTTGTTATTCTAAAGAAATTAAGCCGGCAAAAAAGAATAGTGACTTGAAACAAAAAGGAAAAGCAGTAATGTATGAGGCTGAAGTCGAGTAAGAAATTCCACCTGTGTAAGAAACTAAAAAGCCTGTGGATGAGGAAGAAGCTCAGGAATTCTTGAAATTTATCAAGTATAGTGAATACAGTGTGGTGGAACAATTGAATAAGCAGCCAGCACGAATCTCGATTTTATCTCTACTGTTGAATTCAGAGCCACACAGAAACGCTCTGCTGAAGGTGTTAAATCAAGCTTACGTAGCAAACAACATATCTGTTGAGAAGCTTGATAGGTAGGTGAATAATCTGAACGCGGACAATTTCATCTCTTTTAGTGATGATGAGATACCGCCAAACGGTAGAGGCTCAGTGAAAGCATTGCATATTACGACTCGCTGCAAAGGCTACATAATACCAAACGTGCTCATCGATAATGGGTCGGCACTCAACGTCATGCCTTTGGCCACGCTTTCCAGAATTTCGATGGATCTGTCCTATTTAAGGCCCTGTCATTCCACGGTAAGGGCATTCAACGGGACAATGCGTGAAGTCATGGGAAAGATTAAGATCCCTCTGGAAGTGGGCCGTTATATATATGATGTTGAATTTCAAGTCATGGACATTACACCATCATACAATTGCCTCTTGGGAAGACCTTGGATCCATTCCGCTGGAGTGGTCCCATCATCCCTCCATCAAAAGGTAAAATTTATCATGGACGGCTGTTTGGTCATTGTCGAGGGAGAAGAAGACATTGTAGCATCAAATTCTACAGATGCACCATACATTGAAGTGAGTAAAGATGCTATAGAATGTTCCTTCCAATCCTTTGAATTCGTCAATGCCACATTCATCGCTGAGGGAAACAGAATTTCTGTGCCAAAACTGTCAAGAAATACTAGGATGGGTATCAAGCTGATTGTGGGGAAAGGAGCCAGAGTGAGGAAAGGTTTGGGAAAATTTCAGCAAGGAATAGTTAGGGCTCTAAAGCCAGTACACCACAAGGCCCGATACGGTCTAGGTTTCCAGCCAGACGTGCTTCAAAGAAGAAAACAGTGGAAGAAGGATCAGGAGAGAAGGATTACAAGAGCCTTAGGCCAAGAATTAGAATTAGATCCCATAACGTACCCTCTTTTGTCAAAAACATTTACATCTGTAGGAATGATATACCCCGAGTGAGATAATCCACGAAGCACGCTGTCGTTAATTGAAAGGGGTCTTCAGAATGTCAGTATAAATGTCATTGACAAAGAGGCTGATGCAAGTAAAGACGTCTCAAGGATACGCTCTTGTCCCCCCGGGTTTCATGTTAAACAATTGGACTGCCGAGGACCTTCTTATAGTTTATAAGTCTTCAGAGTAATGCTCAAATGTTAACCCTCTATTGTGTCCTTAGATATAATAGAATTCTTTTGTAAGAGCTTGCATTCACTCTTTATCATTCAAATGAATATTAATGAAGATACATTTTGTCACGATCTTTCGCATTATCACTAATTTCATAATCATTTTCTCATTTCATAGCCTATCTTTACATTTGCCTCATGCCATACCATAACATTTTGTTTGTTGGTTCCCATACTTGGATGCTCCTCTATAGTTTCCTTTTCCATTCAACTTTCAGGTGCTCAGATATCAACGGCATGAACAAACTCGTTACGAGTCCTGAAATCGATTTTGAGAAGGCTGTTTGTTTAGAAGAATTCGAAGCCGAAGAAAATGCTAAAGACTATGTCTCGTCTCCTGAACTACTAAGAATGGTGGAACAAGAGGATAAACAGATTTTGCCTCATCAAGAATCTATTGAAACAATAAATTTGGGCACTAAAGAAAGGAAGCAAGAAGTGAAGATTGGGACCTCTATTTCAGGGGGCACCAGGCATAATTTGATTGTTTTGCTCCGTGAATACAAAGATGTATTCGCATGGTCATATCAGGACATGCCGGGATTGGGTGAAGATGTAGTGGTCCAGAAGCTCCCATTAAAGCCAGAATGCAAACCCATTCAGCAAAAGCTAAGACGGATGAAACCTGAGATGTTGTTGAAAATAAAAGAGGAAGTCAAGAAGTAATTTGATGCTGGCTTCCTACAAGCCTCCAAATATTCAGAATGGGTGGCTAACATAGTCCCGGTACCAAAGAAAGATAGCAAAGTACGAATATGCGTGGATTATCGTGACCTGAATCGAGCAAGTCCTAAAGATAATTTTCCCTTACCACACATTGATACGTTGGTGGACAACACGGCAAAACATTCATTGTTTTCTTTTATGGATGGATTCTTGGGATATAATCAGATCAAGATGGCCCCTGAGGATATGGAGAAAACTACTTTCGTAACAATGTGGGGAACATTCTGCTACAAGGTGATGCCATTTGGGTTAAAGAATGCAGGGGCAACATATCAGAGAGCTATGGTGACGTTATTCCATGACATGATGCATAAAGAAATAGAGGTCTATGTCGACGATATGATTGCTAAATCCCGAGGGGAAGAAGAGCATGTAGTGAACCTCAAGAATTGTTCAAAAGGCTGAGAAAGTTTCAGCTAAAGCTTAATCCAGCCAAATGTACATTTGGGGCTACCTCGGGAAAGTTGCTAGGCTTCATTATCAGTGAAAGAGGTATCAAGGTTGATCCAGATAAAATAAAAGCCATTCAAGAGTTACCACCTCGGCGCACGCAAAAGGAAGTCAGAGGATTTTTAGGGAGGTTAAATTACATCGCCCAATTCATCGCTCAACTTACCAACCAATGCGACCCAATCTTTCGGCTTCTTCGAAAACATAACCCAGGAGAATGGAATGAAGAATGCCAGATGGCCTTTGATAAGATAAAACAACATTTGTCTAGTCCTCCAGTGCTAGTACCGTCAACCCCGGGAAGACCATTGATATTGTATTTGACTGTGTTCGAAAATTCAATAGGTTGCGTACTGGGGCAACATGACGAGTCAGGAAAAAAAGTAAAGGCGATCTACTACCTCAGCAAAAAGTTCACTGAATATGAGGCAAAGTATTCGTCCATTGAGAAATATTGTTGCGCTCCAGTTGGGTAGCTCGGAGACTCAGGCAATATATGTTGTATCATACGACATGGTTGATTTCAAAGCTGGACCCGATAAAGTACATGATGGAATCACCTGCACTCTCAGGAAGAATGGCACGATGGTAGATCCTCTTGTCAGAATACGACATTGCCTATGTAAGTCAGAAATCGATAAAAAGGAGCGCAATAACTGATTTCCTAGCGACTCGAACAATAGAGGAATACGAGCCATTGAGGTTTGATTTCCCAGACGAAGACTTAATGTGCATCATAGAAAAGGAATCCGAGTCATCAAAAGAAAAGCCATGGAAGATGAGTTTTGATGGTGCGTCAAATACCTTGGGATATGGAATTGGAGCAATCCTGGTATCACCAGATGGGAATCATTATCCGTTCACGGCAAGATTGAAATTATTCTGTACCAATAACATAGCAGAATATGAGGCCTGTATCATGGGACTTCGCGCAGCTATTGAATGAAACATCGAAATCTTAGAGGTGTACGGGGACTCAGCCCTAGTGGTTTACCAGATCCGTGGAGATTGGGAAGTGAGAGACCCGAAATTGATTAAGTAAAGTGATTTAGTGGCTGAATTGATCAAGGAATTCAAAGAAATAACTTTTCATTACTTCCCACGAGAAGAAAACCAACTGGCTGATGCCCTGGCCACTTTGGCTTCAATGTTCAAAGCAAGTAGAGAAGCAGAAATAATGCCCTTCAAAATGAGCATATACGAGGTCCCTACACACTGTTGTAGCATTGAAAAAGAGGCAGACGGACGGCCATGGTTCCATGATATCTTAGAATATATCAAGAATCAAAGGTATCCCGAACAAGCAAATGAGAACGATGGCAGCGGGATTTATTCTTGATGGGGACATCCTGTACAAAAGAGGAAAGGACCAAGTGCTTATGAGATGCGTGGATGCTATTGAAGCTAAGAAAATACTCGACGATGTCCATGAGGGAATTTGTGGGACACATGCCAATAGTTTTACTATAGCCAGGAAGATTATGAGACTCGGTTATTACTGGCTGACGATGGAAAGTGACTGCATTAGTTTTGCACGAAAATGCCACAAATTTCAAATCTATGGCGATAAGATTCATGTAGCCTCTTCGCCCCTTCATGTCATGACTTTTCCGTGGCATTTTTCTATGTGGGGTATGGATTTTATAGGGCCAATTTCCTCAAAAGCTTCTAATGGACACCGGTTCATTTTTGTGGTCATTGATTACTTCACAAAATGGATAGAAGCCACTTTGTTTGCCAATGTGACCAAGACTGCAGTTTGCAGGTTTTGAAGAAGGAAGTCATTTATCGATATTGTTTACCTGAAAAAATCATTTTAGATAACGCCATGAATCTGAACAACAAGATGATGAAGGAAGTATGCGAGCAATTCCAAATAAAACATAATAACTCATCGCCCTATCGCCCAAAGATGAATAGAGCTGTTGAAGCAGCCAACAAAAATATTAAGAAAATCATTGGAAAAATGACCGAGACCTATAAAGATTGGCACGAGAAGCTACCATTTACTTTGTATGCGTATCGCACATCTGTGCAGACATCTACGGAAGCAACTCCTTTCTCTCTGGTCTATGAAATGGAAGCTGTGTTACCCATCAAAGTTAAGATCCCTTCTCTACGAGTCTTGATGGAATCGAAATTAGAGGAAGCAGAATGGGTTCGAGCTCGATATGACCAGTTAAACCTTATTAAAGAAAAACGTTTAAAGGAAATTTGCCATGGACAGATGTACTAGAAGAGAATGATCGCAGCCTATGAAAAGAAAGTACGGCCAAGAGAATGCCATGAAGGAGAACTCGTGCTAAGAAAGATTCTCCCAATACAAAAGGACTTACGAGAAAAATGGGCACCAAATTGGGAAGGACCATACATTGTAAAGAAAACATTCTCGGGTGGAGTTTTGATTCTCACTGAGATGGATGGGAAGGAGTTACCGAATCCAGTAAACTCAGATGCTGTAAAGAAATATTATGCCTGAAAAAAGAAAATCAAGATGAAAACCCGAAAAGGCCATCTAAAAAAAAAGGATCAAGGCGAAAACCAGAAATGGGCGTCTTGATTAAACACAAAAGATTAGGATGAAAACTTGAGAGGGCATCCTAATGAAGTAAACTTGGGCTTAAAGAACAAGGCGGTCGAACGATGGGTCAAACAGTGAGACTACAGTATTTGAAGCATTTCTGAAAGCTCGAAATCTTCTACGCAAGAAGCCATGCTTGAAAAGATTCTTGATTGAGGAATGTGGAAGAGTTCATGCGTTGAATATCTAGAGCATTTGTATCCATTGAATACGATCCCTTCTTTCTTTTTGACATTTTTTACTATCATTGGTTAACTTTCTTTGTTTGCCACATTTGAAATAAATGAATATGAGATATCATTTTTGTCCCTACCTGACCTTTTTCATGCATTTCATTATGTGTTTATTTACATGATAAATAGTGAAATGACATACTCTAAACAAAAGAAATGTTAAGCATTACCTGGAAGAAAATTTGATAAGCACAAGAGCCTCAAAGCAAGAACAAAGTTTAACCAGGGGCAAAAGAGTGATATCTGAGAAACGTCAATTACTCGTGAAGCTTAAAGACGGGTACGAGGCCTGAAGAGAAAATCGAGAATCAAATCAATGAACGCAGATCCTCAACAATCGTGGCGAAAATGACATACGACAAACATGCTTAAGGAGCACTGCATAATCATGTAGGCATAAAGGCATTTAAGACAAACATGTGCATATCATGATAACATCATGCATGGCATATCTGAGTAATCCAAAGAGAGCAAGAAGGCGTGATGGTTATGTAATGAATCAAAGGAAAAGACTCCTGAGTTCTACCAAATGACAGGTTTTGATATTTTGATATTTAATTTCTGTTCTCAGAAATCAACTCATATTGCGAGAGGTGAGTTGAGCCTCAGGACACGCTGAGGTAATTTCAATTTCTGTTTTCTAATTTTGTTTTTCAAAAATCAACTCATATTTCGAGAGGTGAGTTGAGCCTCAGGACACGCTGAGGTAATTTCAATTTCTATTTTCCAATTTTGTTTTTCAAAAATCAATTCATATTGCGAGAGGTGAGTTGAGCCTCGGGTCACATGCCGAGGTATTTTCAAATTCTGTTTTTAATTTTTACTTTTCCAAAATCAACTCATATTGCGAGAAGTGAGTTGAGCCTCGGGGCACGCTAAGGTATTTTCAAAATTCTATTTTCAAGAAAAAAAAAGAAAGAAAAAAATCAACTCATATTGCGAGAGGTGAGTTGAGCCTCAGGACACGCTGAGGTATTTTCAATTTCCGTTTTTCAATTTATGTTTCAAAAAAATCAACTCATATTGCGAGAGGTGAGTTGAGCCTCAGGGCACGCTGATGTATTTTCAATTTCTGCTTTTCAAATTCTGCTTTTCAAAAAAAATCAACTCATATTGCGAAGGGTGAGTTGAGCCTCAGGACACGCTGAGGTATTTTCAATTTCCGTTTTTCAATTTATGTTTCAAAAAAATCAACTCATATTACGAGAGGTGAGTTGAGCTTCGGCTCACATGCTGAGGTATTTTCAATTTCTGCTTTTCAATTTATATTTTTCAAAAAAATCAACTCATATTGCGAGAGGTGAGTTGAGCCTCAGGGCATACTGAGGTATTTTCAATTTCTGCTTTTCAAAAAAAATCAACTCATATTGCGAGAGGTGAGTTGAGCCTAAAGACACGCTGAGGTATTTTCAATTTCCGTTTTTCAATTTATGTTTCAAAAAAAATAACTCATATTGCGAGAGGTGAGTTGAGCCTCGGCTCACATGCTGAGGTATTTTCAATTTCTGTTTTTCAAAAAAAAATCAACTCATATTGCGAGAAGTGAGTTGAGCCTGAGGACACGCTGAGGTATTTTAAATTTCTGTTTTTTTCAATTTATATTTTTCAAAAATCAACTCATGTTGTGAGAGGTGAGTTAAGCCTTGGGTCACATGCCGAGGTATTTTTAAATTTTGCTTTTCAAATTAAGTTTCAAAAACCAACTCATATTGCGAGAAGTAAGTTGAGCCTTGGCTCACGCGCTGAGTTATTTTCAATTTCTGTTTTTAATGTCTGTTTTTAGAGAGTCAATTCATATTGCGAGAAATGAGTCGAGCTCAGGATCACATGCCGAGTAGAGAATAAAGATTAAAGCTGATTGAAGACATCAGGTTCTGTCTCCTTAAAGTTGTAGCGGAGTTGATCGAGGATATCAGATCTTGCCTTTCTAAAGTTGCAGAAGAGAAAACCACAAACCTTATCTCATTGAAGCGATAGAAGAGCGGATTGAAGTTGTAGATCTCATCTTTCTGTAATTACAGTGAAACAGGTCGAAGCCACAAATTTCATATCCTCAAAGTTACATTGGAGTAGATTGAAGCTACAAGGCATATCAAAAGATGCAGTGGATTGAACCAAAGCTATAAGATGAGATGGGCTGGAAAGAGACTACCTGAACAAGAAGAGTACCAAGGCAAGTCAAGACTCAGCAAGATCAGACAAAATTGGTATTTCCTAAAAGTCTTTACTCTATTTTCGTTACACGACAACAACTTTGTTCTCGTTACACGACAATGAGTAAAGAGGGGCAGCTGTTTTAGCCCAATTTTGTCCCATTTACCCGGAGCCCAATTAAACCCACTGGCCTATTTACATTAACCCTAAATTAAACCCCAAAACAGATCAACTAAACTTACCCACTTAGCCAACTAACCCAACAGAAGCCCAAACCCCTTACAACCCAATACCCATTGAAACCCTAACCTAGCCCCTAAAGCGGCGCCGCAACTACCCCCACCTGCCCTCTGACATCAGCACCGATCACCATCCCCTAGCGCCACCAGCTCTGCTCCACCGCCCCAATACCTGCAAGAAGAGACAGAAATAATATAAAAATGAATGTAAAAGGGTTATAAAACTCGAATGAAGTGTTTTTGTAAGGGATTCGACAGTTCAAAAAAAATACAAAAACAATAATAAAAAAACAGTGTTTTAAGCACCACCAAAATCAGAGAATCAGAAAACAAAATCAAAATAAAAGGAACGAAGGTGATTGCTTTTTTTTTATTTCCGAATCGATTTTCTTTCTTTCTTTCTTTCGTTTTTCTTTTTTCTTTTTTCTTTTTTCTTCTTTTCCATCATAAACAATACATATACATATTAAATAAGTATATAAAAAAATACCTTTAAAGCCACCAGGTGTACGGTTGTGTTATGTAACTAACAGACGGCGACGCAGTCGGCCTGGCGTGGCCATCGCCCATGGCCAGAACTCCTCTCTCCTTTCTCCCCTCTCTCCTTTTCTCTCTTTTTTTTTTCTTTTTTTTTTCTCTCCAGGTTTCAAATGAGTATTTTAAAATTTTTTTAACTTATATAGGGACACAAAACGGTGCGTTTTGGGTCCCCCCCATTTAATACAAAACGACGTCGTTTTGGTCTCGGGTCGGGTCGACCCGACCTGCTCCAGACCAGGATCCGCGTGTTTTTGAGCGGAAGGGCAATTTGCGCATTTGGCCCTTCCGCTTTTTCAAACCTTTGCAATTAAGTCTTTTGTCATTTTTTAATTCGGCCCCATAATTTTTTAGTCCCCGTAATACTGTGCGTTTTGATCGAAGGGGTTTATTTCATTTTTAGTCCTCCCATTATTTGCGCGCTTTGAAATCGGTCATTTTCTTTTCTTTTTTTTTATTTCAGATTTTCCCTAAACTTTGTTTTTAATTCGAATTTGGTCCTTTTTGTCATTTTTGCTCTCAAATCAAACTTGTAATATTAATTTTATTTAATAGTATTATTATATTTACTATTGTTATTTATAAATATTAGTGTACTTTGTATGTATGTATTATTATTATGTATATTTTTAGTATGTATATATATATTTATGAAGTATTATTACTAGTTGTTTATAACATTATTATTCTTTAATATATTATGCATATATTTTAATACTATATTATATATATACATTTTTTATACTATGTATACATACTCTTAATATTATATTTCATATGTGTACTCTTAACATCATATTATTATACATATCATGTACAAATTTTAATACTTTATTACATATATATTCTTATATGTCATATGTATATTTTAGTACTATGTTTTATATATCTATGTTTTTAATACCATACTATGTATATATTATTTATATTTATTATTAATATTAGTACATATATTTTATTACACGTATATATATACTTTTTATTAGTATTATCTTCGTATATCATATTATTCATTATTATACATGTATATATATATAGATATTTTTTAGTACTCATTGTAATATTTTCTTATTATATTATTGTGCAAATTATTTTTACTCATTTCTTCATTATTTTTATTTATATTTTTAATACTCCTATATTCTTATATTATGTATATTATTATTTTTATTATACGTATTACGTATATATAGTCTTTTAAAATATCATAGTATTCATGTATTTTATTATATACGTATATTGTATATGTTCATTTTAAATATATTATGTGTATATGTATATATATATATATATATATATATATATTAGGTACCTATATTTAGTATTATTATGTAAACATCTTTCATTCCTATGTGTAGAAGCCCAAATTGCCTGGGCCCAACTTTACAACTATACCATTACCCAAATAATTAAAACCCCATTTACAAAATATTAAATCCCTTAAAATCCAAAGCCCATTACAACACACAATTACCCCTTTTATCCACTACCCAAACTCAAACCTTAACCCATAACCCAATTTAACCCACAAGACTTACTAACCTAAACAGCCCATTTTAAACCCACTAATCCAAACCCTTAGCCCAACTAAAATCAGAAGCCCAAATCCCTAAACCCAAACAAAAACCTTAATCAACCAACCCTAACCCCTATCCCCTAAAGCAGTGCCGCACCAACCCTCTGCCAAAGTCAACCAACTGCCTCTGACACCACTGCGACCACCAGCTCAGGTCAACTCCGTCGCCTTAGTCTACCACCACTGGTACCTGCAATGAAGAGACAAAGCATAATAGAAAACAGATCTGTAAGGCTATAAAAGCCATGAAACAAAATATAATCGGGGCTTTTTTCAAATATTAAAAAAAAAATGAAACAATCAAACACAAATCTATTTTGAGAAGCAATCTAATCAATATCCAAGCAAAAGAATAGAACAAGATCCAACATAGTATCAAGAAATCGAAGAACAAAAAGAGGAGAGGTTGATCTATTTTCTTTTTCTTCCGATTTTGTTTCTTTTATTTTTCATATTACAAGTTTATTAATTTCAAGCAACGAATAATAAAAAGCAAAAAAAGAGAAAAAAAAAAAGAACTTTTTACCTCTCCAGCCACACTGTACGGTGGTGGCGCTGCGTACAACCGGCGAGCCTCGTGGCCAGATCTGGCCCAATGACGTACTGATGACCCTGGCCGTGTCCCCTCTCTCTCCTTCTCCTCTCCCTTTTCTCTCTTCTCCTCTTCTTTTTTTTTTCTTTCTCCCCTTCCCTAATGATTTTTTTAAAAAATTTTTATCTTTTATAAGGGACCAAAACGCACCGTTTTGGTCCCCCCTTGTTCAATAGTAAAACGGCGTGTTTTTAAACGCGGAAGGGCTATTTGCGCAATCGGCCCTTCCGCATTTTCAGTGTTTTAAATCAGGTTTATTTTTGTTTATAAATTGGCCCTAAAATTTAATCTGATTTGCAATCTAACCCCTGCTGATGCGTTGCGTTTTGATAAAGCGGGAAATATTCTTCATTTTTCGCCCCCATGTTTCTGCGCGCATTGCAATTAGGTCCCGTGGCTTATTTTTATTTCAAATTTGGCCCCAAAGCTTCTATTCTAATTCAATTTTAGTTTTTTTTTCTGTCCTATTAAATATTATTACTATTATTTTGATATTAATTAGTGTTATTATTTCTCTTATTATTATTATTAATGATGTGGTTATTAACATATTAATATTCTAAATGTATTATTATTACTAATAATTATTATATCTAGGTTTTTATTGTTATTAATGTTAATGTATGTATATTATATATATGTATATATATATATTTATATATATATATTTATATATATAGTACTATTTTAATTACTTTATTTTTACCATTATATTATATTTGTTTTTTTATATACTTCATTACTATTTCTAATATTTTTATTGCTATTATTATTCGTTATTCGTTTCTAATACGTATGTTATGTAAATGTTATTATATTATATTATATATGCTTTTTTATATGTTATGTATATAAGTTTTTAATATTATATTTTATATATATTATTACATATTTTTTTTATATTACTAGTTATATATGTTTCTTATACGTTTCCATGTACATACTTTTATACCATCTTGTGTATATATTTTTAAATACTATATTATATATATATATATATGTATATTCTTAATACCACATTACGTATACATCATGCATATATTTATTTTTACTCATGTTGTATTTATTATTAATATT
The DNA here is from genome assembly GCA_025698475.1 of Gossypium anomalum. Taxonomy (NCBI): domain Eukaryota; kingdom Viridiplantae; phylum Streptophyta; class Magnoliopsida; order Malvales; family Malvaceae; genus Gossypium; species Gossypium anomalum. Next base: position 23,060,334 of record CM046964.1, on the reverse strand, counting down.
ACTACATTTATTTTATCTTACGTATATATATACTTTTCTTTAATATTGAAATTTTATATATATATACATATATATATTATGTAAATATTTTATCGTTACTAGTTATATATTTTTTATTATCTTATGTATATGCTTCAAACACTATATGTATAGTATACTTCTAACACTACTATTATTTATATACACATATTTTACGTATATACTCTTAATTATCTTCATATGTATATTCGTTGTGTTCTCATTGCGTTCTCGTATTCAATGCTATTATTGCATTTAATCCTGCATGCAAGGTTATTATTTTTAATATTATTGTCATATTTGTCATTTGCTTCAATATAGTTTTAGTCTTTCGTTTATTCATTTTTATTCCAAATCAGTTTTGCTTTGCATTACCTCGAAAATTATGTTCTTGTTTTCTAATTAATTTCAATAATCAAGGCAATATACCGATTTAACACCAAGTCATCGAATTTCATCGCTACGTTGGATGGAATTTGACGGCTCGTGTTAAGACGGTATATCCTCCTCAAAAATCAAAAAAATAATAATAAAAATTTCTCGTCTTCTTTTAATCGGATCACGACTAAATTTTACACTGAACTCGTATTTTTGAAAATCAAGACAACATGTGTTTATGAGATACCAATCTTTGGGCGTCGCGAGGGTGCTAATACCTTCCTCGCGTAGAATCGACTCGAACCCTAATTTTTCTCTGGCTTTTAACGTAGACCCTAAACCCAGCCTTCTTTTCATTTTAAAAAGAAATCTAATAGGTGTCCGATCACACCTAAGAAAAAGGATCGGTGGCGACTCCCTGTTTATTTTAAAAATCAAATTTTAGCTTACAAGTTTTCAATAGATCGCCACAATTAGTGACCGAAACCAAACAAATTTTTGCGTCGCTACACTATGTAATAGTTATATATATTTTTATCATTTCATGTATATTTAAAATATTTTATATAGTATATTTCCAACATTATTGTATTATGTACATACTCTTAATGTCGCTTTTTATGTATATTTATTGTGTTCTCGTATTTGATACTATAATTACATTTAATCTTGCATGTGTTGTTTTTTTGTTTTTTAATATTATTGTCATATTGATTATTTGCTTCAATATATACCTAGCTCTTTCATTTATTTATTTTTATTTCATATCAATTTGCTTTGCATTATTTCGAAAATCATATTCTTGTTTTTTTAATTAATTTCAATAATCAAGGCAATGTACTGATTTAACATTAAGTCATCGAGTTCATCGCTATGTTGGGTGAACATCAATTGACTCGTGTTAAAATGGTATGTCCTTATCAAAAGAACTGAAAACTAAAAAATCTCATTTTTCAATCGGATCACGATTAAGTGTCAAATTGAATTCATATTTTTGAAAATCAAGACAACACGTGTTTAATAAAGATACCAATTTTGGGCGTCGCGAGGGTGCTAATACCTTCCTCGTGTGTAACCGACTCCCGAACCCTATTTTTCTTTGAATTTTAACGTAGACCTAAATTTGGCCTTCTTTTTTGTTAGAAGAAAATGAATTTTCTTATCAAAAAAATAAATTTATTAGGTGTCTGATCACACCTAGGAAAAAGGATCAGTGACGACTCCCCCTTTTTTATAAAACCGAGATTCCATTTTCAAATTTTTAATAAATCACCACAATTAGCGACCAAAGCTAAATTTTTCGTCGCTACAAGGAGGATAAATACGCTTAAGTGAACTTGAACTGACGTCCTCTACTACATTATCAACAATATCAATATCAATCGAGCTAAGACTCAATCGGCAAGTTCAATTAATTTTTTAAGTCAAAAAGGTACAATTATATAATTAAAATATATTCGAATCAATAGTTACAAACTATAGCGACGTAAAAATTTACTTTCGGGTCGCTAAATTGTGGCGATTTATTAGAAAATTGGAAATTGAAATTTGGTTTTAAAAATAAACCGGGAGTCACCACCGATCTTTTTTCTAGGTGTGATCGGACACCTATTAGATTTTTTTTCTTTAAAAACAAATAAAAGGCTAGGTTTAGGTTTACGTTAAAATCCAGAGAAAAATTAGGGTTCGGGAGTCAGTTACGTGCGAGGAAGGTATTAGCACCCTCGCAACGCCCAAAATTGGTATCTTATAAACACGTGATGTCTTAATTTTCAAAAATACGAGTTTAATTTAAAATTTGGTTGTGATCCGAAAAAGACGAGAAATTTCAATTTTATTTCGATTTTTGAGAAGGGTATATCGCTTTAACACGAGTCAATTGACGTTCACCCAACATAGCGATGAACTCGATGACTTAATGTTGAATCGATATATTGCCTTGGTTATTGAAATTGATTAACAAAACAATAATATGATTTTCGAAATAATAAGAAACAAAATTGATATGAAATAAGAATAAATGAATGGAATAACTATAAACAGATTTAGAAACAAATAACAAATACTACTATAATGTTGAAAGTAAACATTAATAATATATGTAAGATTAAACATAAGGATAGTATCAAATACAAGAAAATAATGAGTATACGTATAAAAAAAATAATATTAAGATCATGTACGTAACATAAGTGAGAAAAGTATATATATACATAACATATACAATGTACATATGTAATAATATACATGGAATAGTAAAAAAAACACATAACTAATAATATAAAAAGATATATACATACGTAAAAAGGTACGAGTAGTAAAGAAGTATACAATAAATAACATTAAAAATATATGCGTATAATATATAAATATATAAGTATATACATATATTAGAAATAATAATAATATATAAAAAATATTAGGAATTACATAAATACATACATACGTATATATAAATAATGATATTAGAAATACATATATAATATAATATTAAAATTATACATATAACAGTATATAAAATAACTAATAATATTAAAATGTATAAAAAAAAACATGTAAAACATGATATTTAAAATTTACATATATAAAATATATAAAAATACACATAATGTAATCTTTAAGCATTTTGTATAATATACACATCAGGGATAAATAACAATCAATAATGTTTACAATAATATTAGGAGTATTAGGAATAATAATAGTATTTTAAGTATAAAATAAATAAAGAAGTGAAATGAAAAGGGATGAAAATCGAATTAGAATCAAAGTTTTGGGCGAATTTTAAAAGAAAGTAAATGGAAAAGGGCCTATTGGAATACGCATGCAAGTAATGGGGACCAAAAGAGCAATTTTTCAGTGCTTTTAAAACGATGCATATCAGGGGGAACCAAATTGCAAAGCGCAACACTTTGTAGGGCCAATTCGTAAAATGCCATGAACTCGATTGTAAAATCATAAGAAAGCGGAGGGGCTGAAAGGGCAATTAGCCCCTCCGCTTAAAAAACACGCGGATCCTAGCCACAATGGGTCGGGTTTTCGGGTCATGCTCCAAAACGACGCCGTTTTGGGTGCTGAATGCATGCCCCAAAACGACGTCGCACAAAGGCCCTATAAAAGTCAGAAATTTATTTTTTAAAATCATTCTTGCTTGGGTTTTTTTAAAAAAAGAAAGAGAGAATGAAACATTCTCTCTGATGAAACCCAGAAACCGGCGAGGGTTCCGGTCTCCGGCCCAAGGGCCGATTGTCCTCCGCCGCACCGACCGCCACGCCGGCCACCGTACACGGTGGCCGAAAATCGCCAAAAGGTATATTTTTTCTTTTTTTTTCGTTTTTTTATTTAAATATGTGTATGTATGATTATACGCAAAGAAAAGAAGAGAAAAAAAATATATAAGAAAATGAAAATGAAAACCGAATAACCAAAAGTCACCTCTTTGATTTTTTATATTTGCCTCTTGAGATAACTGTTTTTGTATTATTCTTGTGCAGATTCTTCTTTCAAAACCACTGTTTTCGTGTAAATTACAATGATCTCTCCTCTTCTTTTTACATTTTTTCTTGCTATATATAGTCGAATGATGTTATCATTTTTTCTTACATCTCTCTGCCTTTTCTATCTTCGCTTGCAGTGCGAGCAGACGATGGATGGTGGAGCAGGGCTGGTGTGCCAGAGGCATGAGGCGCTGTCAGGGGGCAGGTGGGGGGTGGTTGCGGCGGCCAGGGCAAGTGGGGAGGCTAGGGTTTCAGTTTCTGAAACCCTAACCTGGGCTAATTGGGTTTAGGTGTTCAAGCGGGCTTGGGTAGGGTTGTAAATATTGGGCTGAGGGTTTATTGGGTTTTAGGGGGTTAATTTTGATTGGGCTTGGGGTGTTTGTATTTGGGTCTTAATGGGTAGTAAATGGTTTAATGTATTTAGGTGGGTTTGGGGTGTTTGGGGTGGCCCAAGATTGGCCTGTACAGCTGCCCCTCTTTGCTCATTGTCGTGCAACGAGAATAGAGCAAAGACATAAAGAAAGGCCAATTTGGCTCTGTCTTACGAGTCTTGACTTCATTGGTGCTCTTCTTGTCCTGGGTAGTCTTCTTCTAGTCCACCGTATCTTGTAGCTTTGGTTCAATCCACTGCATCTTCTGATATATGCCTTGTAACTTTAATCTTCTTCAATGTGGCTTCAAGGATATGAGATTTGAGGCTTCGATCTACTTCACTTGTAGCTTCGGAAAGATAAAATCTACGACTTGATCTACTTCACTTGTAGTTTCGGAAAGATAAAATCTCTGACTTGATCCACCTTTCTATGGCCGGTGAGATGAGGTTTGTGATCTTCTCTTCTGTGACTCTAAAAGGCAAGCTTTGATATCTTGATCAGCTCCACTGCAACTTCAGGAACAAGACTTGCAACTTTGACTGCTTTCTCGCAACTTGGGGAGGCCAAATCGATGTCTTCAATCGACTTCAATCTTTTAGTCTTTGCTTGGCATGTGATCACGAGTTCAACTCATTTCTCGCAATATGAATTGACTCTCGCAATATGAGTTGATAATTTGAGCAGTAGATTTTGAAAAACAAAATTAAAGGCTCAACTCACCTCTCGCTGTAATATGAGTTGATCTTTGAAAAAACACAAATTGAAATTACCTCAACGTGTCTTGAGGCTCAACTCACCTCTCGCAATATGAGTTGATTTTTGAAAGACGAGAATTGAAATTACCTCAACGTGTCTTGAGGCTCAACCCACCTCTCGCAATATGAGTTGACTTTTGAAAAACATAAATTGAAAGCAGGAATTGAAAAGCGAGAAATTGAAAATACCTCGGCATGCCAGAGGCTCAACTCACTTCTTGCAATATGAGTTGATTTAAAACACAAAAAATTAAAAATACCTCAGCGTGCCCCGAGGCTTAACTCACCTCTCGCAATATGAGTCAACTTTTGAAACATAAATTAAACATACCTCGAGTGTGTGACCTAAGGCTCAACTCACCTCTCGCAATATGAGTTGATTTTTTGAAAAGCAGAATTTGAAATTACCTCAACGTGTCTTGAGGCTCAACCCACCTCTCGCAATATGAGTTGACTTTTGAAAAACATAAATTGAAAACAGGAATTGAAAAGCAGAAATTGAAAATACCTCAGCGTGCCCCGAGGCTTGACTCACCTCTCGCAATATGAGTCAATTTTTTTGAACCATAAACTAAAGATACCTCAGCGGGTGGCTTGAGGCTCAACTCACCTCTCGCAATATGAGTTGATTTTTGAAACATCAATTGAAAACCGAAATTGAAAATACCTCAGCGTGTCCTGAGGCTCAACTCATTTCTCGCAATATGAGTTGATTTTCCTTGAAAGGCATGAATTAAAAACATCAAAATACCAAAACCTGACTTTTGGTAGAACTCAGTGTCTTTTCACTTGATTCATGCGACTCTCTTTCCAGTTTTTGCTCTCTTTGAGTACTGTATATATGCCATGCATGATGTTATCATGATATGTACATGTTTGTCTTAAATGCCTTTATGCCTACATGATTATGCGGTCGCTTGCCTTAGGCATATTTGTCATATGTCTTTTTCACCACGAGTTTTCATGATCTGCGTCCATTTCTTTGATTCTCGACTTCCTCTTCAGGTCTCGTACCCATTTTCACGCTTTACAAGTAATCGACGTTTCTCAGATATCACTCTTTTGCCCCTGGTTGAACTTTATTCTTGCTTTGAGACTCTTGTATTTATCAAATTTTCAAGCAGTAATGCTTAACATTTCTTTTGTTTAGAGTGTGTCATTTCACTATTTATCAAGTAAATAAACACATAATGAAATGCATGAAACAGGTCAAGTAGGGACAAAAATGATATTTCATATTCATTTATTTCAAGTGTGGCAAACAAAGGAAATTAACCAATGAGAGTAGACATGTCAAAAAGAAAGGAAGGATCGTATTCAACGGGTACAAATGCTCTAGATATTTAACACATGAACTCTTCCACGTTCCTCAATCAAGAATCTTTTCAGTCCGGCTCCTTGCGTAGAAGATTTTGAGCTTTCGAGAGATGCTTCAAATCTGTAGTCTCTTTGCTTTGTTAAATGACGGTTTAAAACACCTTGCCTTGTAAGGCGAATGTTGGCTTCATTAGAATGCCCTCTCGGGTTTTCATCCTAATCTTTTGTTTGATCAAAGCGCCCTTTCGGGTTTTCGCTCGATCCTCTTTTTTTAAGATGCCCTTTTTGGGTTTTCATCTTGACTTTTCTTCGAGGCATAGTACTTCTTCACTTTGCATCCGAGTTCACTTTGGATTCGGTAGCTCTTTGCCATCCATCTCGGTAAGGATCAAAGCTCCGCCTGAAAATGCCTTCTTTACGACGTATGGTCCTTCCCAGTTCGGTGCCCATTTTCCTCGCAGGTCTTTTTGTATCGGGAGAATCTTTCTCAGCACGAGTTCTCCTTCATGGAATTCTCTTGGTCGTACCTTCTTGTCATGGGCGCAATCATTCTTTTTCTCGTACATCATCGCGTGACAAATTGCCTTTAGACGCTTTTCTTCGATGAGGTTCAAGCTGATCATATCGAGCTCGCACCCATTCCCGCTCTTTAACTTTGATTCCATTAAGACTCGCAGAGAGGGATCTCAACCTCGATAGGTAGCACGACTTCCATTCCATAGACTAAAGAGAAAGGAGTTGCTCGTAGATGTTCGCATGGATATGCGATATGCAAACAAAGCAAATGGAAGTTTCTCGTGCCAATCTTTATACGTCTGAGTCATTTTCCCAATGATCCTTTTAATGTTCTTGTTAGCTGCTTCGACAGCCCCGTTCATCTTTGGGCGATAGGGCGAGGAGTTATGATGCTTTATTTGGAATTGCTCGCACACTTCTTTCATCATCTTATTGTTCAGATTCGTGGCATTATCTGAAATGATTCTTTCAGGCAAGCCGTACCGGCAAATGATCTCCTTTTTCAAAAACACGCAAAGCTGCGATCCTTGTCACATTGGCAAACAAGCGGCTTCTATCCATTTTGTGAAGTAATCGATGACTACAAAGATGAATCGATGTCCATTTGATGCCTTTGGAGAGATTGGCCCTATAACGTCCATGCCCCACATAGCAAAGGGCCACGGAGAGGTCATGACATGAAGAGGAGAAGGGGCCACATGAATTTTATCGCCGTAGATTTGACATTTGTGACATTTTAAAGCGAAATTGATGCTGATCACCTTCCATTGTCACCAATAATAACCAGAGTCTCATGATCTTTCGGCCATATTGAATCCATTGGCATGTGTTCCGCAAATTCCCTCATGGACCTCTGCAAGTATCTTCCTAGCTTCAACATCATCCACACATCTCAAGAGCATCCGATCCTTTCCTTTTTGTATATGATGTGTCCCGTCAAGAACAAATCCATTCACGCCATTCTTCTAATAGTTCTTTTGTCGTTCTCATTCGCTTGTTCGGGATACTTTTGATTCTTGATGTATTCTAATATATCATAGAACCATGGACGTCCGTCTATCTCTTTTTCAATGCTACAACAGTGTGCAGGAACCTCGTATATGCTCATTTTGAGGGCATTATTTCGCTTCTTTATTTGCTTTGAACATTGAAGCCAAAGTGGCGTGGCATGACTAATTGGTTTTTTTCTCGTGGAAAGTAATGAAAAGTTATTTCTTTGAATTCCTTGATCAATTCGGCCACTAAATCACTGTACTTGATCAATTTTGGATCCCTCACTTCCCACTCTCCACGGATCGGTAAACCACTAGAAATTGAGTCTCCGTATACCTCTAGGATTTTGATGTTTCGCTCGATAGTGCGCACGAAGCCCCATGATACTGAGCCTCATATTCTGCGATATTATTGGTGCAGAAGAAGTTTAGTCTTGCAGTAAACGGATAATGATTCCCCTCTGGTGATACCAGGATTGCTCCGATTCCATGTCCCAAAGCATTCGACGCACCATCAAAGCACATTTTCCATGACTTCTCTTTTGATGACTCGGTTCTATTTCCGTGATGCACATTAAGTCTTCGTCAGGAAATCAAATCTTAAAGGCTCATATTCTTACATGTTGTTCGAGTTGCTAGAAAGTCGGCTATTGCGCTTCCTTTTATTAACCGACTTACATAAGCAATGTCATATTCGAAAGGAGGATCGCCATCGGGCCATTCTTCCCGATAGTGCGGTGATTCCATCATGTATTTTATCGGATCACTTTGAAATCAACCATGTCGTATGGTACAACATGTATTATGCGAGCCTCGAGCTACCCAAACCAGAGCGCAACAAAATTTTTCAATGGGCGAATACTTTGCCTCATATTGGTGAACTTTTTACTGAGGTAGTAGATCCTTTTTTTCTTTCTTTCCAGGTCTCTCATCGTGTTGCCCCGAAGACGCAACCCATTGAATTTTCGAACACTGACTAAATACAAAATCAAAGGTCTTCCGGAGTTGGCGGTACTAGCTTTGGAGGACTAGATAAATATTGCTTTATCTTATCAAAAGGCCACTGGCATTCCTCATTCCATTCTCGGGGTTGTGTTTTTGAAGAAGTCGAAAGATTGGGTCGCATTGGTTGGTAAGTTGAGCGATAAATCGGGCGATGTAGTTTAATCTCCTAAAAATCCTCTAACTTCCTTTTGCGTATGTGGGGTGGCAACTCTTGAATGGCCTTTATTTTATCCGGATCAACCTCGATACCTCTTTCACGCGACAATGAAGCCTAGCAACTTCCCGAGGTAGCCACGAGCGTACATTTGCATTTGGATTAAGCTTTAATCTGGAACTTTCTCACTGTCGAACAACTTCTTCAAGTTCACTATATGCTCTTCTTCCCCTCGGGATTTAGCAATCATATCGTCGACGTAGGCCTCTATTTCTTTATGCATCATGTCATGGAATAACGTCACCATAGCCCTCTGATATGTTGCCCCGGCATTCTTTAACCCGAATGGCATCACTTTGTAGCGAACGTTCCCACATTGTTATGAAGGTAGTTTTCTCCATGTCTTGTGGGCCATCTTGATCCGATTATACCCCGAGAATCCATCCATGAAAGAAAACAATGAATGTTTGGCTGTGTTGTCCACCAATGTATCAATATGTGGTAAGGGAAAATTATCTTTTGGGCTTGCTCGATTCAAGTCACGGTAATCTACGCACATTCGCATTTCTTTGTCGTCTTTCTTTGGTACCAGGACTATGTTAGCCACCCATTACGGATATTTGGAGGCTTGTAGGAAGCCTTGACATCAAATTGCTTTTGACTTCCTCTTTTATTTTTAGCGACATTTGGGTCTCATCCGTCTTAATTTTTCTTTGGATGGGCTTGCATTCGGCTTTAATGGGAGCTTGTGGACCACTAAATCTTCATCTAGCCCTGGCATGTCTTGGTATGACCATGCGAAAACATCTTTGTACTCAAGTAGAGCGATCAAATTATGCCGGTGCTCTCTCGAAATAGAAGTCCCAATCTTCACTTCTTGTTTCCTTTCTTGATTGCCCAAATTTATTGTCTTCACAGATTCTTCGTGAGGCAAAATCATTTATCCTCTTGTTCCACCATTCTTAACAATTCGGGAGCGAGGCGTAATCTTCTTGACATTTTCTTGACTTCAAATTCTCCTAAACAAACAAACCTTCTCAAAATCAATTTCAAGACTCATGCGGGTTTGTTCATGTCATCGATATCCGAGCACTGAAAGTTGAATGGAAAAGGAAACTATAGAGGGCATCCAAGTATTGGAACCAACAAACAAAAATGTTATGGCATGGAATGTGGCAAATGTAAGGATAGGCTATGAAATGGGAAAATGGTCATGAAATTAGTGATAATGCGAAAGATCGTGACAAAATGCATCTTCATTGATATTCATTTAGATGATAAAGAGCGAATGCATGCTCTTACAAAAGAATTCTATCATATCTAAGGACACAATAGAAGGTTAATGTTTAGCATTACTCTGAAGACTTATAAACTACAAGAAGCTCCTCGGAAGTCCAATTGTTCAACATGAAACCAGGAGGGCAAGGGCGTATCCTCGAGACATCTTTACTTGTACCAGCCCCTTTGTCAATGACATTTATACTGACATTCTGAAAACCCCTTTCAATTATCCTCAGCATATTTCGTGGATCGTCTTGTCCAGGGTATATCATTCTCGCAGACGTAAATGTTTTTGACAAAGGAGGGTATTCCATGGGCTCCCATTCTGGTTCTCGGCCCAAAGTTCTTGCAATCCTCCTTTTCTGATCTTTCTTCCACTGTCTTCTTCTTTGGCGCATGTCGGTGGAATCCCAAACCGTATCGAGCCTTGTGTTTGCATCGGCTTTAAAGCCCTAACTATTCCTTGCGGAGATGTCCGCTAAACCTCTTCTTGCTCGAGCTCCTCTTCCTACGGTCAACTTGACACCCATTCGGTATTTCTCGGCGGTTTTGGCCTTTGGAATTTCTGTTTCCCAAAGAACGAAAGTGGCATTCACAAATTCAAGGGATCGGAAAGAACACTCCCCGCTGCGTCTTTGTTCACTTCCAAGCACGGTGCATCAACGAGAGACAGATGCGACAATATCTTCTTCTCCTTCGTTGTGACGAGACGGTACCGTCCATGATAAATTTTATTTTTGGTGAAGGGATGACGGGACCGCTCGGTGAGAATGGATCCGTGGTCTCCCAAAAAGGCGGTTGTATGATGGCGTAATGTCCATGACTTGGAACTCAACATCATAAATGTAAAGGCCCACTTCTAGAGGATCTCAATCTTTCCCATAACTTCACGCCTCGTCCCGTCGAATGCCCTTACTATGGAATGACAGGGCCTTAAGTAGGACAAATCTATCGGTATTCTGGAAAGTGTGGCCAATGGCATAACATTTAATGCTGACCCATTATCGATGAGCACGTTCGGTATTATGTAGCCCTTTGGTGGTCGTGATGTGCAATGCTTTCGCGATCCTCTACCGTTTGGCGGTATCTCATCATCACTAAAAGAGATGAAATTGTCCGTATTCAAATTGTTTACCCACCTATCAAGCTTTTCAACGGATATGTTATTGGCCACATAAGCTTGATTTAACACCTTCAATAAAGCATTCCGGTGTGGCTCTGAATTTAACAGTAGAGATAAAACTGAGATTCGCGCTGGCTGCTTACTCAATTGTTCCACCACACTATACTCACTGTGCTTGATAAACCTCAAGAATTCTTGAGCTTCTTCCTCATTCACAGGCTTTTTAGTTTCTTGCACGGGTGGAATTTCTTGCTCGACTTCAACTTCGTGCATCACTGCTTTCCCTTTTTGCTTCAAATCGCTACTTTTCTTTGCCGGTTCAATTTCTTTAGAATAGCATCTCCTACTGCGGGTGAAGTGACCTACCTCCCCAACATCCTCAGTTATGGCTTTGGACTTTCCAACTTCCGGTGTGATGATATTGACATCATATCTCCACGGTACTGTTTTGTTGTCCTTATAAGGGAAAGGAGATGGTACCTCGATTATCATTTTTGGCTTTACCGGCTCCTTTTTCGCGTCATAATAAATCACTAATGGTCGATCAGCGCTATAAGGGGGCCCTGTTGATCGATTGTCAGAGGCACATATTTCTCCACTATCGGCCTCTTCGGCTTTACAAAAAATCTCGATCTCCTTGTTATCCATCATATTTTGCAATAATCTTCTGAATTCATCACAGGACTGAATGTCGTGCCCTTCGATGCCGTGGAACTCGCAAAAACTGTGACTCTTTGCATCCCTTCCTTCAAATACTCCGTTAAAACGACAAAGCAACCCTTTTTCGACTAGCACCTCCCAGATTCTCTGCAGAGGTGTTCTTACTTCAGAAACCCATCTTTTACTTCGTCTTTTATCCTCCTCTCCTACTGCACTCACATTCCCTTCTGTGTGATTTGGGAATGGATTTCTGGCAGTACTGCTAGTACCATCAAATCGTAAAATACCCGCATCGATGAGCCCTTGAACTCTCCTTTTGAAAGCTAGACAGTTCTCCGTAGAATGCCCTTAATTCCCCGCATGGTATGCACAACTAGCGTTTGGATCGTACCATTTCGGATATGGAGGTTTAAGGGGTGCCATGTAATGGGGAGAAATCAATTGCTTCTCCAAAAGTTTTGGGTACAATTCCCCATATGACACAGGGATGGGAGTAAACTGCGGTCTCTCGGGATTAGGCCTTGTTGGTCTTGATTCATTTCTGGGTTGGTTTTGAATGGGTGCAGTGTGTTTTGTGAAAAAAAAAGTGGTGTGGTCTTTGGTTTTTCATGGCGTATACTGGGGTAGAAAGGAGGTGGTGCTTAGTAGTAAGGGTTTTGAGGAGGATAATAGAAATTTGAAGGTGGATAATGTCTGGGTCGGGGTTGGTTAGGATATGAGTTAGAGGCATAGCGGTTTTCCATCCCGACCATGTGGGTTTTCGGTTCCTTCTTTTCATAGGCGTTTGTCCTTTTCGAACCTTACGAACCTTCCATTCTACCGCTCTTGACAAAGATTCTCTATTAGTTCACGGATATTACAATATCTGCGAATTCCTTCGTGGCACTTCCCACTAATTTGTCATAAAAGCGGGGCTTTAAGGTGTTGATAAAGAGAACGGTTATCTCCGTTTTTGTTAGTGGGGTTCCACTTGGGTGAGACGTCTCTCCATCTCTGTGCATCTTGTCTAAAAGGTCTCTCGACGGCTTTTTCTCCATCATTTGTAAGGTCATCGACCGTACCATGTCCGATACATGCTTGTATTGTTCGCGAGAATGCGGATGCCAAGTCTTTCAGGATCTAATCTTTTTCCTCTTTGAGTTGGTTGTACCAACGTAGAGTGACCAGTTAGACTATCTTGGAAGCAATGTATAAGTAACTTATCATCATTCACGTAACCAGTCATTTTAAATGAGAACATGATGAGATGTGCTTTTGGGCACCTAGTCCCATCATACTTCTCAAAATCAAAGCGCCTTGAACCGGAGGCAAAATTAGATCAGCACGAGGTGAGTTCCTTGGCACCTAGGGCGAAGAAGACCTCGGTGCCTTCTATTGCTTTGAATCTTTCCTCCGGACTCCTATATTTTGCGTCATGGTTATCCAATTTCAATTTGGCTACTGCTGGGGTCATCCGGATCGGAACTAGGGGATCGCGGGATCGCCCCTGGGTTTGACGCGAATATTCACGGCCCCAAATTAGTGGGTGGGAGCGGTGGCATAGGTCGATGTTTCAAGCTGCGGGTTCTCCTTGAGCATACCCTCTCGTGTTGTATATACGGGTGGTGGAGTGAATCCGGAGGATAGAGTGGATCGATTGTGGTGAATTCTCGATTGAGGTTCCATAACATCGGGGTTCTGCATGGGTCCCTTTCCCTTGACCAAAGTTGTCATCATCTCCATAATTTTGGCCATCCGATCTCTTTGCTCGAGTGAATCCTCTCGAGATCTTACCATTAGATCTCGTCTCTTGTTGCGATTTGCTTGATTGCTCTTGTAATTCTTTTTGAGCCCTTTCCATCCTTTCGATTCTCTCATTGAACTCGGCTTCCATTGCCCTAGTTTGTCGGCGTTACGTATGAATATCGTGATTCCAGTCTTGAAGTCTTGCAACTGCGGATTATATGGCTCTTTTAGTTCCGGTGGATGGTGATATGTACATGCGATGAATGAATGAATGAGTATATAAATGAATGAATGTCCAAAGAAATAAATGATGCATAAATGTTAGTTATGAGTAAATATGCAAGAATTTGGTGTTGATTTCAAGATAGCCCCATATGTAGGCATTTCATTCATCAGAAGAGTACATTACAAAAAGTTTTCATTTTTCCACCGATTACACAAATTTCCTAGCCACATTGCCTTGTTTCTTCACTTGCTCTAAAAATTCGATATGCTCGATCTACGGCTCTGGAGGAATTGGCAACCGAGAACCGGCTTCATCGATAATTGAACAACTTGCATAGCCGCTTGGCGAATTTCATTAATCAAGAAGTTGAGTGCATTTCTTTTTCTTGGAGAGTTCCTTCCGATGCGCGTGCATGTCCCTATCGTGATTGATCATTCTTCTCTTCTAGAGCCTTCGTGAGAGGTTATCTAATTGTTGTTGGCGAGATTGTAGCATATTTTCTAAATCTCGTACTCTCCTTTTAATTCTCGATGTTTGAGATGACTATTCACAAAGTCTGCATTCACCATTTTCGTACTCGGCATTCTTCCTTCTCAACTCTATTGCATTGCTTGTGCGCTTTTCCTCTTCTCTCTTTGCTTTTCCCTTCCAAAACTCCATTCCTCCCTTGATGTTACTAATTTCTTCCTTCCACTCAGCTGTTGATTTGCCCAATCCACTATTCTTTATAGTGTTTCTTAATTTCTTGTTTTCCAAATGAAGGTCCCTTAAGTCGTTTCTCACAATCTCGGCCTCCCTTTGTACTTTTTCAGTTCTGGACCTTTCAACCTAAACTCCAATCTTCAGCTGATAGTTTTCTTCTTGAAGGGTACTAAGGTCCCTAGACATCTTAGCTTTTTCTCGCTCGAATTCTTGTCTAGCTATTTCCAATTCGGATGGTATTTCCTCCAAAAAGGGATTCTGGGCAGTGTAATTTGTTGATGAGATTTGCTGACTACTTACCCGTTGCTTTCTCCATATGTCATAGTTTTGGGTAAGGGTATCAGCATACAAGGCCAATTCCATGAAATGAATTTCCTCCCAAGACTTTGCAATGTCTCGGACTCTCTTCATATATCCCTCACCCGCGAAAGTGAACTCAAATTGTGCTAAGCCTCTAGTTGCGGGTATAAATTGTCGCGAAGAAAATTGCCTTTGGACTAATAGCGGAGCGTATCCAACTCCTCCCCATAACCCGAGTAAAGGTACCCAATATTGGCCTCTACATTTGTATAGCAGGACTAAAGGACGAATCCAGGGTGCTCTCCACGTTATATCCTCGGCGCGAAGATTCTGAAGGACTGATACCCAATGTTGCTCGGTGACTTCTCTCGGCCATTCTTTCTTGAGGTAAGCTTCTAGCGGGGCGAATGTTTTTGAAAACATGTAGAATGGAGTGCGCTCTACTTTCCAAAAATGACTCAAAATCCAAACATTGAGCAGCTGTGCACACCCGATAAATCGTCCCTTTCCTACCCTTCGACAAGTACTCAAGGACCTGAATGTCTCGGCTAAGATAGTCGGGACAGGGTTGACTCCTTGTTTTAGCCTTTCGAAGAAATCATATACTGCGACCTCAATATGTCCGAGAACTCTCGGGAAAATGACCAAACCGTAAATGGCCAAGGCGAATAGATTAACTCTCTTCAATATGTCCGGATGACTCAAAACCGATTCTCGTAAGCTGGACCATGGAATGCAAACGGTTTCATTCTTCTTTTTTATTTGTTTTTCGGCCCATGCATCAGTCATGTCTGTCAGTCTTACTAATTTTTTCCTAAAGGTCAAGGGCTTAGGCTCCTTCACGTATATCTTGTCGAATTGCACATTATCGATGCGGAGTAAAGCAGCATACTCTTCTATGGTTGGAGTCATGTCCTCTTGATTGAATGTAAAGCAGCGATAAAAGTGGGTCCCTGAGAATCGAACCATGGCTTGAATCAACTGTTCGTCTACACGAATGGTGATCAAGTGAGCTATATCTCCATACCTCTCGGTGAAAATGCCCCTAGTGTCTGAATCCCATTGATTCCAAACTCGCACCAAATCTTCAATGTTATTTTGGCGAACATTCACAGTTGTATGTTCGGGCAAATTGGCAACACACCCTTCCACTAGGCTGTCCCCCTTTTCTCTCTGAATTTTTAAAGACCAATCTCGAACCACGGCATTCTTCTCGGTTATTTGTGTAATTGACTCCTCCATCAGAAACCCGTTCTTTGGCAACTATCCTTTAATCAACACCTTCCTAATGTGATGCCTATGATGCATGATGAAAGTAAAAATAAAAACAAACAAACTTGGTTAGTAAACACAACACAAATATAATTTGAGAGACAAATTAAACTACTCAACCCATAAATAGTGTAAATGAAAGGCAAAAGGCATTTCCCCGTGTACTTATTTTGGTGGCTGTAAGCGGACAGAGGTTCGGCATGGCTCTAATTGGATAGCTCGTATGGTTCATTATATGCGGGTTTGGTTCTAGATAGGTACTCGAATTGTTCGTACCGTTGTCTGCTAAGATCAGTACGAAGCCTCGGTCATAGCTCCTCACAAGCTCACGAGTTCAATTCGAGGGATTACATTTACTTATGCCTATGCGGAGGGACAAGTTAACTCACGAAAGCATAAGTCATATGTAACTCGAAAGTATTCACTAGCCTGTGCGGAGGGACGAGTTAACTCACGAAGGCGTAGCGTTTACTTTCACTTAAACGGACGGAACCCGGGTTTAGAGCTCATGTTATGCAAAATGCAAGTACACGGTGTGTGGGGAAAAACTCATAAACCTTTATGTTTTTATTTAAAGAAACTAAACCAAAATTAAAAACATGAAAATTGAAAACTGAAAAACAAGCAAATAACAAGTTAGAAGAAATATTTACAACATGACGCAAATGCATGAAATTTTGAAAACAAGATTTCGGATCACGACCAAATATTTACTTGAACAAGGAAATTTAAAAATTTTGACCAAACGTGTTTGATTCGACTCGACTCTCAAAACCGTCCCCAGTGGAGTCGCCAGCTGTAGCGACGTAAAAATTTACTTTCGGGTCGCTAAATTGTGGCGATTTATTAGAAAATTGGAAATTGAAATTTGGTTTTAAAAATAAACCGGGAGTCGCCACCGATCTTTTTTCTAGGTGTGATCGGACACCTATTAGATTTTTTTTCTTTAAAAACAAATAAAAGGCTAGGTTTAGGTTTACGTTAAAATCCAGAGAAAAATTAGGGTTCGGGAGTCAGTTACGTGCGAGGAAGGTATTAGCACCCTCGCAACGCCCAAAATTGGTATCTTATAAACACGTGATGTCTTAATTTTCAAAAATACGAGTTTAATTTAAAATTTGGTTGTGATCCGAAAAAGACGAGAAATTTCAATTTTATTTCGATTTTTGAGAAGGGTATATCGCTTTAACACGAGTCAATTGACGCTCACCCAACATAGCGATGAACTCGATGACTTAATGTTGAATCGATATATTGCCTTGGTTATTGAAATTGATTAACAAAACAATAATATGATTTTCGAAATAATAAGAAACAAAATTGATATGAAATAAGAATAAATGAATGGAATAACTATAAACAGATTTAGAAACAAATACTACTATAATGTTGAAAGTAAACATTAATAATATATGTAAGATTAAACATAAGGATAGTATCAAATACAAGAAAATAATGAGTATACGTATAAAAAAAATAATATTAAGATCATGTACGTAACATAAGTGAGAAAAGTATATATATACATAACATATACAATGTACATATGTAATAATATACATGGAATAGTAAAAAAAACACCTAACTAATAATATAAAAAGATATATACATACGTAAAAAGGTACGAGTAGTAAAGAAGTATACAATAAATAACATTAAAAATATATGCGTATAATATATAGATATATAAGTATATACATATATTAGAAATAATAATAATATATAAAAAAATATTAGGGAATTACATAAATACATACATACGTATATAAATAACAGTATTAGAAATACATATATAATATAATATTAAAATTATACATATAACAGTATATAAAATAACTAATAATATTAAAATGTATAAAAAAAAAACATGTAAAACATGATATTTAAAATTTACATATATAAAATATATAAAAATACACATAATGTAATCTTTAAGCATTTTGTATAATATACACATCAGGGATAAATAACAATCAATAATGTTTACAATAATATTAGGAGTATTAGGAATAATAATAGTATTTTAAGTATAAAATAAATAAAGAAGTGAAATGAAAAGGGATGAAAATCGAATTAGAATCAAAGTTTTGGGCGAATTTTAAAAGAAAGTAAATGGAAAAGGGCCTATTGGAATACGCATGCAAGTAATGGGGACCAAAAGAGCAATTTTTCAGTGCTTTTAAAACGATGCATATCAGGGGGAACCAAATTGCAAAGCGCAACACTTTGTAGGGCCAATTCGTAAAATGCCATGAACTCGATTGTAAAATCATAAGAAAGCGGAGAAATTTGAAAGGGCAATTAGCCCCTCCGCTTAAAAAACACGCGGATCCTAGCCACAATGGGTCGGGTTTTCGGGTCATGCTCCAAAACGACGCCGTTTTGGGTGCTGAATGCATGCCCCAAAACGACGTCGCACAAAGGCCCTATAAAAGTCAGAAATTTTTTTTTTTAAAATCATTCTTGCTTGGGTTTTTTTAAAAAAAGAAAGAGAGAATGAAACATTCTCTCTGATGAAACCCAGAAACCGGCGAGGGTTCCGGTCTCCGGCCCAAGGGTCGATTGTCCTCCACCCGCTGCGAGCGCATGCATGCAAGACCACGTACAGTGGGTGAAATCATCAAAAGGTATATTTTTTCTTTTTTTTTCGTTTTTTTATTTAAATATGTGTATGTATGATTATACGCAAAGAAAAGAAGAGAAAAAAAATATATAAGAAAATGAAAATGAAAACCGAATAACCAAAAGTCACCTCTTTGATTTTTTATATTTGCCTCTTGAGATAACTGTTTTTGTATTATTCTTGTGCAGATTCTTCTTTCAAAACCACTGTTTTCGTGTAAATTACAATGATCTCTCCTCTTCTTTTTACATTTTTTCTTGCTATATATAGTCGAATGATGTTATCATTTTTCTTCTGTCCTCTGCCTTTTCTATGCTGCTTGCAGGTGTGAGACGCTGATGGTGGAGCAGGGCTGGTGTGCCAGAGGCATGGGGCGCTGTCAGGGGGCAGGTGGGGGGTGGTTGCGGCGGCCAGGGCAAGTGGGGAGGCTAGGGTTTCAGTTTCTGAAACCCTAACCTGGGCTAATTGGGTTTAGGTGTTCAAGCGGGCTTGGGTAGGGTTGTAAATATTGGGCTGAGGGTTTATTGGGTTTTAGGGGGTTAATTTTGATTGGGCTTGGGGTGTTTGTATTTGGGTCTTAATGGGTAGTAAATGGTTTAATGTATTTAGGTGGGTTTGGGGTGTTTGGGGTGGCCCAAGATTGGCCTGTACACAAACCATTGAATAATGATAACTAATTAAATTCAATTCATCAGAACAAATTTGGGGCAAACTAAGGACGACCCTAAGGTGGTAAGCAGTAGCTTTGACTTAAGGTGGTAAGCAGTAGCTTTGACTTCTCCTAAAATAGTAAATTTTTGTTTTGGCCTCTTAAAAAAAAAATCTAAAATTATAAGTTAATACGGTGACAAAATTGAACTTTGATCCCTCTGGATGATAAAAATTCAGCTTAATCCTTTTAAAATTTTAAAATAATAAATTAATACGATGATAAAATTATAATATAAATCCTTTAAAAATTTATAATTCATCGACTCTAATACAAACTCATGACCTCATCCCACACATGAAATCTTAAAATTTTTAAAAATCTCCTCTTTAACATCAAATCGAGTCCTCATTGGCAATCTCTACTAACTAATTTCATTCCCATCATTATAACAACTAATGCAATTTAACAACATTAGGAATTGTCATTTAAAAATAATCACATAGTTGTAGGCAGATTTAAGTTGGCATTTTCATATAATTCATCATCCAACTTGTACAAACTTTCCTATAAAACACTTTTTATCTTTTCTTGGGAAGAGAGTTGTAACAAGTGGTGTAAAAGTCAACTTTTGACAATTCGATTTTACATTGCAATACGTAGGCCTTATTTTTTATTGCTTTTGGGATGAACTTTTTCTCAAAAAAGTACTTTTATCTGAAAAGAAATGAAGAACAACTATCAGTTTGGCAACTTTTTTAACTTAATTTAAGGCCTTTTTTACAGATGAAAAAGCCATTTATTTTAGCTTTTCCAAGCCTGAAGTTCATTTGGGTTGGTATTTTACCGTTTTAACCTATCTCCTTCACGGTAGAACTTTCCTAATTCTTTGTCTGAAATTATTCTCTATATCTTCTCTTCTCCACTAGTACTCTATCTTTTTCTTCTCTTCTTTTTCTAATTTTTCATTATGCTTTAGTTTTTATTTTCTGATTTTTTGATTTTATGAAATAATTATGAAATATACTCTAGTTTTTTCACATTTCTTTCAGCTTTTCTCTTTTGCTTTTACCCATTTTGGTCTGGTTCTTTGTTCCTCTTCTCTTCTCCACCGGTGAGTTTATCTTTTTCTTCTCTTCTTCTTCTAATTGTTCATTATGCTTTTGTTTTTATTCATAGTATATTTTAAAATAAAATAATACAAATGTGTTAAAAATATTAATTAAAAATAAAAAAATAATTTTTAAAATAATACAATTCTGTCAATATCTAATTACAAATATTTAATTATTATATTTTAATATTTTAATATAGTTTATATATTCTAATTAAATTTAATAAATAATTAATATTAATTACTTAGAAATATTTAAAATTAATATTATATATTAATTTTTTAACAATAAGTTATAATAAATTATTTTATATTATTGCTAAAATATCATAATATTAACTAATTTAAACATTATTTAAATACATATTTGCTACTTTATAATATCATGTCTAAAATGGACATTTTATTTCCCAAAAGCACTTTTTAACAGCAATACCAAACACCTAAAATTTTCAAAAGCACTTCTCAAAAGCACTTTTCCACAGCACTTTTTAAAAGCATTTTTCAAAAGCATTGCCAAACACACCCGTAATAGCGAACTTAAAATTTTCAAAAATTGTACGGGGTTTGATTAAAATTTTCAAAAAAAAAATTGGGTTTAATAAGAATTTATAAATATTTTGGGGCTTATTAAAATTTTTAAAATTTCTGACAGAATTAATGGGAATTTTTAGAAATTCCGAAAGATTCGATTAAAATTTTTAAAACTTTTGGAAGGCTTGATTAGAATTTTTAAAAGTTTTAAGGCATGATGAAAATTGTCTAAAATTTTGATCCCTCTACCTCCAAGCATGGTTCACCCTTATCAATATGTATAGCAGAAAAGATCAATCAATCATGACTCCACGTGGAATTTTTTAAGGGTAGGTAGACAACTGATAGGGAAATCTGTGATCATGTCACAAATTTGAGTGTCCTATTATAACCTAGATTTTAATTTAGTTTCAAGTTTTTAAAGCATTAATATTATATTAATAGGTTATTTTGTTAATTTAACAGTCAATTCGAGCACTAAAATTTGAAACTGACATAGTGTTGAGTGCATCCCTTCTTAATTGGGAATTAAGGAGATGAACACTATTTCAAAGGAGGTGTATCACATATTTGGGAGATGAATCATCCACATTCATATATGTTATTAATTCAATTTACATTTCCCAAGCTCATCCATTTATGACGGATATTGCTAAAAGCTATGAATGATGTTTTTTGAGAACCCCACTGTCTTACTATAAAAGGAGGCTTTGGGAAGGCTTTTGGTAGAGAGGAAGAAGCATCAAAACTCAATCACAAGTGAGTTCACCAAGAGAAAAAAAATAGAGAGAGAGAGCCACCATTGTGTGAGAATTGTAAGCCATTCTAATTGGATGAGATATTAAATGTAATCCTACTCATATAATAGTAAAAGGCAAGTTTGTACTAGACTAAAGTCCTGCGATTTTCACAACTTGGGTTTCCACGTTAACAAAATGTTTGGTGTTCTTGTTCTCTTTAATTTTCACCTATTATTTCTCATTTCAATTGCACAAAGAGGGAAAGAAGTATTCTCTAACATACTCGGTTCTTCCCAAGCATTCTTAAAACCTGTAAAACAAATTACAAACGCATGTATAACTATCGTGTGGATAACTTGGATAGAACATATAAAGAAAAAGTTTTAAAATTTTAGATGCCATATCCATGCAATAGTACAAACGTTTAAAGGGATAATACAATTTTTAGCCCTTAAACTTGGCAACCAGGTCCACTTTAGTACATGTACTATTTTTTTGTTCACTTGGTACCTAAACTTGGCAACCATATTCATTTTGGTTCCTGAGCTTGAATTTCGTCCAGATTTGATAATGTGATCAGTGTTCTTGGAACAAAACTGGATTGGTTGGTAGGATTTGTTGGATAAGAATCAACTGATATACTGGTTCGAACAAAGGGGTTGAATCAATTGAATCGAAATTGCTCGAAATTGGTAAAAATTGAAAATTGGGACAAAAATCAATAATTGAACATATTGAACAGATTTAATATTTTTAATTTTTTTTGTGTATAATTAATTAGTTAATTAATTAATTAATGTTGGTCTAGGAATTGAATCGATTAATTAGATTGAATCAGGAACCAGTGGTCTGATTGGTTCAATTATCAGTCCGGTACTCTAGTTATTAAAATACTATATGTGACACTCTAAGACTGTACGACGTTATCACTTGAAAATTTATATATATCTGATTGGCGAATATAGGAAAATTGGCGGTGGCTGGCCCCCCCTAAATTAGAAAATTTATGTTTAAGCCCTTGAATTTTTCTTAAAATTTTAAATTAGTAAAGGTAAAATTGTACTTTGGCCCCCCCTAAAATTATAAAAATTCTATTTAATCCTTTAAAAATTATAAATATATAGACTATAAAAAATTAAAATTTCATTCGCCCCCCCTAAAAATTTGTTCTGACTTCGCCCCTGTATATATATATATATGTATATATATATATATTTTTTTTAATTTTCAAGTGATGATGTGGCATAATCTCAAAGTGCCACATCATGAAATACTTATATTTTTCAAGTTCAAGGCCAAAATGAATCTAATTACTAAACTAAGTACTAAATTGAATAAAAAAATTCAAGTAGCTAGGTGAATTTAATTCACAAGGAGCCAAAAAGTTATTATCCATATTTAAAATTTAACCTCTTTTTTTTTGTATTTTAAATATACTGATTCGAGCTTATATTTAATGTCGAAACATACAGCTAACCCAACGAAAGGACGAAATTGACTGAGTTTTTGGGGACTTAAATTAAAATATTTTAAAGTATTTAAAACTTAAAATCTCGTGCAAGTAATCCTGAAATTCTATAAAATAAATTAATTGAATTAAATTTAGAATTTACCTCGGTACCGTTTATATATGGAAATACTATATCCCGAGGTTGCAAACTACATTGGACAAACGCTAGGCACGCAACTGGTGGCAATAATCAACACAAATAATAATAATAATAATAATAATAATAATAATAATAATAATAATAATAATAATAATAATAATCAGTGATTAGAACATAATTGAATAGCTCAATCAAATTAATTAGATCGAAAATTGATTAATAATATATCAATTCAGATAAAGAGATTTAACCGTCCTTTAAACGAATAGTTCAAAATTAGTAAAAAAATAAGAAATATAGATAAAATAATCGACTGTTGAATATGTTTATAAGTTTTTACTTTCTTATTATTTTTATAAAATTTTTAATTTTTAATTAATTATTATTGGACCAATGATCAAACAATTTAAATCGAGAATTTGATCGGTGAATAGTTTTATAAAATTAATATATCAATTCGCATTTTAATTTAGTAACTTTTCTTAAGTTAATAGTTAATTGTTTTCTATTGGGGTCGATTGAGTCTTAACTCAATTGGCATTGACATTGTTGCTAGTCTAGGACAGTGTGGGTTCGAGTGTGTTGAAGCGCATTATCCTCCTATTTAAAGGTTGGAGAAAGACTATAGATAGTTCTAGATATTATATAAAAAAGAACAGATATACTAAGAATCTATAATTAAATTAATGTTCAAAAAAATTATTTTTTATTGGGATCAAGAAATTGTTAGTCATTTGATAGTCAGAAATCGTGGTTACCTAAAGTTAATGTAGTTAATTGTGATAATGTATAAATAAACTATATAAATTATAAAAACTAAAATATATAAATTTAAAATAAAATCAGAATATTTTAATTAAAATTTTAGAAAATTACAATAAATTTGAAAAAAATAAAAAATATATATCTCTAATCAAATTTTAAAAAGTCAATATACATAAATTCTAAAAAAAAAAGTGAAATCATATATATATATATATACACATAATTCAAAACATGTTAAAGTGAAAAACTTTAATTAAAATTTTATGGAATATCGAAAATTCAAAAAATATATATAATTTTTAAAATTATATTATAAATTCAAAAATATATCTAAAAATTAAGAAAAAAAATGGATCAGCTTTGATTAATGTTGACAAGCTTGATCGACATTCACTAACGTTGATCAACATTTGAAATTTGGAGTGAGTCAAGGCTGGTCAATGCTAGTCAAAGTCCATCTATGCTTGTGAATTTTTTTAAAAATTTTAAAATACTTTATGAATATCTAGTAGTTTTTTTTAGAAATTATATGTTTGAAATTTTAACTAAATTTTTTTATTTTATGTATATTTCTGAATTTATAGATTTTTTAGAAATTATATTTTAGATTTTTTTAATATTAATCTCATTATAGGTTCTTATCATATCTATTCTTTTTAATTTATTCGAATCCACGTCTTCTTGTATTGGCAACAATACCGATGTCAATTGAGCTAAAACTCAATCAGCATATTTTAGATTTTTTTATTTTAATTATAAATTATATATTTTTTATTGTTTAATAAAAATTTAACTTAAATTCTCATTTTTTATAATTTATTTTGAATTTATATATTTATTTATATTTTATAATTTTTTACGTAATTTTTTCAACGCATCGTGGGTGTTCTACAATCTAATTTTACTTATTATTTTCTAATTTTTTTAATTATCAAATTTTAATTTTATAAAAAAATTAAAATTAACTTTTATTTCATTATCAGAGACAAATATACGATATAATTTTGATATTTTTATACTCAAATTTGTTATCGTTAGATCAACCATGTTTAGGTAGAAAAAATTTTCCTAATCCAAAAGGTCAATGCTAACAGATTATTTTTATAATTTTTAAAAAATATATAACTAAAATTAAATAAAATATATTTTACGAATTATAAAAATTAAAATATACAAACACAAACATAATGTAGAAAAATAATGTAGAACACAATTATTAAAAAGAAACTTGCCACGTGACAAGCTATTAGTCTAATTTTATCAAATTGGAGATGCAATTTCATGGGAATAATACAGATAGATAAATTGATTAATTAATTAATTAATTATCAAATTGAATGAACTTCACTTGAGAAATTTAAAATGACAATTTTCTTTTCAAAAAGAAAAAATTAGTCAAAATCAAGTCAGACTGAGATATAATTCATTATTCCACTTGCAGAAACTTTCATATAAAGCGATGAATAAAATTTTCAGCTACAATCCAGGAAATAACAGCTATTTGTTTTCACTTTTATAATAATGTTAAAATAGGTAGAGTCACATGCATGTCTCGATATTAAGAGTGAGAATGTATGTGGTTTGATTTATTCAAAAAATAGATAAATTAATTTTTGTAGATTAAATTAATAAATTAATTTTTTTTTAAAAATTATTTATTTCACTATTAAAATTTAATGTGATTAATGAAATAATCAAATAGTTACATTAACATAAACCTGTTCATGAGTCAAGCTACTCATTCAATATCAAAGGCCGACTTGAAATTTGGAAGAATTTGGACAAAAATATTATACCCGAAAAATGGGCTTAGGCAAAAAAATTAGGCCTGTTTAAAATATGGGTTGAGTTCAGGCTTGAACATTCAAGGCCCGAGCCCAACTCGGCCCGTTTTCAGTTAATAATACTTTATATTATGTTATTTTTATATATTATGTAATTTAGAACACATTAAAAAATTAAACATATACTAAATATATAATATTACTCTAATGTAAATGCTAAAATAAAGTTAAGATGACTATATAAAAAATTTCAATAAATAAAAAATGTATAAAATTATTAAATATTAAACTAATATCATATAAATATATTGTTTTTAAAAATTAAAAAGTAATATCAGCAGACCAAAAATGGGCTTGGGTTAGTCTTTTGCAAATATGAACGGGTTTGGACAAAATTTTAGGGTCAGGTCAGGTAGGGCCAAGTTTGGGCAAGCATAAAGTATGTTAATACCCCGGCCATGAGCACCTCTACACAGACATGTCACGTATACCTCATGTTGACAAATAAAAATTAGTTTTTATCAGTAGAAATGAATAGAATTTTTACAAAATGACTCAATTTGCTATTTGATCTAATGTATAGGGACTAATTTGCCCATTTTTTTGTAGAGGGGGACAATGTAATCTAACTCCTAATATAAGAACCTCCATGGTACTTTTATAAATTAAAATATTATACCAATCTTGTATTTAAATGAAACCTGAAGTTTAGTCCCTAAATTTAAATTTCAGTTTAATCATTTACGAGAATATTAATAAAGACTGTAGATTCAAATATTTATGAATATTTTAGTTAATCTTGCAAATATTGGTAAAATTTAAATTCGAGTATTGTAATTAAAATCTATATTAGATTCAAAGTGGATGTAGGTATTAACCTTAAATGTGGATATTCAAAGGATTGAGATAAACAACGGATAATTCTATTAATTTAATGTATATTTGTAAATTTGAATTCAAAATTTTCAAATAATCCCATTAAACTCGACATTCGTTCGAGGTGCTATAATCATTTCAAAATCATTATCCTAATTTCAAGTGAGCGTTGAAAACAAAACATTTATATTGAACTCGACAATCATAATTATTCAAATCTTACTTAAAAAAACATATTTTGGGAAATAAATTTCCCTTCTACCCATTTCAATAAATATTATATATAACTATAACGTCCTACTTAAAAGCCTTTTTCTTGCTAGGTGTTAGAGCTTTCTGGATAGGATCTTCGATGAAAACATGAGAGAATGGGGTAGAGTATTTATAAGAAATAACATATATTGACAATTAAGGTATATTGGACCATTCAAAATATCTTACACCGATCTAGATCGTCATTCCACCCTATCAAAGTGGTGTCACTTGACAATGTGGAAACAAATATTTGGCACCTGCAACCTTCACAATGAAGAGTGCTCGTATGTTGTCACTGATAGAACATCAATAATTGTGTTCTCTAGGTTCAACCTCCACATAGATGGTAATCAATTACAATAAATAAAATTACATTCACTTACAAGAATAATTACTTCCATTAAGTGCGGATGAAATATTAATATACCTCTAGATCGACTAATCAATCAGTTTCCTATCGCATCCAAGTAAGATTCATTGTATAACCAATATGATCTACACAACCCCTACGTCGGTTCAAATATTAAATGCAATAGACATTATAAATACTCATCATTTAATGCGTTCTAAAATATTTAGTGTAATTATATTGTTACCTCTGCATAAAAGGGAACTCTCATGATTGAGAAAAGAAAAGAAAAGAAATACGCTAACCACAATATTTGTAGTATAGGCAAAACTAGGGTAAGAGGCCTTTGTCCTCCTTCACTTTGGTCAAGTGGGAAATTACTATTAATAGTTTGCTTAAATATTAATTATTCAATTTAAGTTTTTAATTATTTAAATAAATGAAAAAAATATTTTTCACCCCTCTTAAAAGTTATTTTCCAATCTAAAGAATCTCTTTTAAAATATTTTTTTTAAACTTCGCCCCTTCAAAATTTTAAAATTTTATCTTAGCCTTTTAAATGAAGTTTTCGACTTCATCGACCCTGCACCTAAGTTTGCAAATGCAAACAACAATCATTTATTTCATCAATTTAATATTGAGTCACTCTACATAGCGTCTTGTACATATATGTTAGAGTGTCACCCCTAATTTAATGTACTAGTCAAATTAAAATTTGATAATAGATAAAGATACATGCCATGCATTTTGTTGCCAAACTTGTTTGAAAATAACATTCCTCTTATTATCCAAAAGCATTCAAGCTCTAGTATATTACTTTATTTACTCCAAAATTGTATTACACAAAGGGATCGGTTCGACATATTTCTTCAACCATGTGAATTTCACCTTATTCTCAACGCATTCATTCTCCTTCTTATCTAGCAAAGCACTCATAATATAATGATTCCAAGCTGATGTTATCATCTTCGGTTATCACTTGTTCATTAATTCGAAGGCAGGCATCTTTTAGCATTATTATCGTTTCCTGCATGAAAAATGAAATGTATGCAGTTTCGGCTTTCATCTTTTTAATACGACGACAAGCAACTCCAATATCATTTCAAATTTGATTACTGTAGATGTTTCTAATAAACTAACCCTCTTAAATGGTATTCGATATGTCCAACTGATTTCAGAAAGCTTAAATTATGTTAGATACAATGTAACACCCCAAAACTTAGCATAGAAGTTTAGGCCGGATTCCAGAGGTCACATTGATCACCGAAGTAATCGTGGGAGAAATTTTAGTTTAACCAACTAGAAAACAAACGGTATTTAAGTTACGTAAAACTCTCAATTGTAAAATCTCGATATTACAAAAAATTTAATCCCAAAATACACTTACGTGCATATGACACTATTTCGTACCACAATATTCAAAATAAACTTACAATTCAAACTATTTATTTATAAATGCGGAATTTATGTAAAATTCTTTTAAAGTCAATAATAAAACGTGGCTATTCGAGACCTCCTGCTTGCCGAGTCCAGCAACAGCATACGAAAATACCTGAAAAAGGGAAACTGATAGGGGTGAGCTACACGAGCCCAGTGTGAGATCGAAACGACAGAAAAACGAAAATTAAGCGCTATAATAAAAACAAATTATCGCATTGGCAATCTGATATCCAAATAATCATCACAACCAAAACAGAACCATCAGTAATGAACACATTGATCTATATACCGTTAATCTTGCAATCAGATAGACAAAATACAGAACAAATGCAACAACATGAAACCCACCCATCCAGCCAAACACCTCTTCATCCCCCATTCACACCACAAATGAGCTAAAAGAAACTCAACCAGCCCTGCACACCATATAGGACCTCGAAAGGCCCATTCAACCCTACACACCATGAATGTGGAACAAAGCCACGTAAATAGCAGTATGCAACTGAGCTGCTAGAAATATCGTACTGTGCGGTAAACCGCTATACAGACGTATTGTAGTTAAAATTGCCAAATCAGAACAGACTTCCTTCTCTTCATATCCCAAACCCGAAATCATAATGCAAATGCAAGAATGCACGCCAAACATTGTCAATTACACAGCGCGAAGCTTCGTAATCGATTAATCGATTCTGAGAATCGATGTACACGGTTTCGATGACCACACACATACATACACATCACTTAACCACTGAAGCAAATACTCATTTATTAAGCAATATCACATTAACGAGTCACTTAACTAATGCAACGATTGCATAAAACAGATATGTCCGAGTCAAAACAGAGTCCCGACTACCCTTACTAAGACCTAACCAAAGGTCAGAACACACAGAACCACAAACAGGTCATAAATCAACATAATACAAAAATTTGGCAAGGTAGGACCACATAGCTATGTGCCCCAGCCGTGTGGAATTGCCCAAGTCGTGTGGGGGTCTACACGCCCATGTGGAGGCCACATGCTCGTGTGAACAGCCTGTGTAATTCAGTGTCCAAAAGTGCTAAAAATTAAGAATAGAGGAGACACGGCCGTGTGGAGATCTCACACGCCCACGTGGGACACATGCCTGTATGGCCAGGCCATGTGGTACCAAAAATCATTAAAAACCCTAAATTTCCAAACACATACGCCCGTGTGCCTAGGGGACACAGCCATGTGAAAATCGACTAATTTCCCCAAATCTGCCACATGGCCATGTGGCACTTAATCTTACCTAAAAACCCTAATTCCTAATTCTACACGGCCGTGTGAATAGGCACACGCCCATGTGGCCACCCATGTGGTCACGAAACCACTCTAAAATAGCTTGGGAAACATGAATTCCAACATCAAATGATCCTTAACCTCTAACAATGCAAAAACACACCCTAACCAATCGAATTTTTACGCAAAACCGCAACAATTGACACTTCAAATGATAACTTCAGAAACCCACAAACCATGTCGAAATTCACAGAACCAAATCAGAATTTCGTCAATAACAAAAAAAGGAAAAGTTTTCGAACCCACACCTTAATTCGCGATAGCAACCACCAAAATCGTTCGATGCGCTCCTCCAAACAAACTTCGATTTCAAACCAATCCAACAGAACACTCGAGCCAAGTTAATCAACCATGATGATGACAAACTCGAGATTAACTTGATGAACAGAAATGAAACAGAAGAAAAAAAAAATCTTGAAATTGAAAAAAAACAAAAGGAGAATGTAGAAATCGTCCAAAGAGGGAGATGAAAAGAATGTGTGTTTTTTTATTATTATCAAATTTCTTATAACCCATTTAAAATAAAAAT
The DNA here is from genome assembly GCA_025698475.1 of Gossypium anomalum. NCBI lineage: Eukaryota > Viridiplantae > Streptophyta > Magnoliopsida > Malvales > Malvaceae > Gossypium > Gossypium anomalum. The sequence goes on along the minus strand of CM046964.1, from coordinate 23,029,447 downwards.
AAAATAGAAATAAATAAACAAATAAATAAATACTTAAAACTTAAAAGCAACAAAAATGAAACAAATTTCTTAAAACACACATGAAGACTCGAACTTAGGACCCTAAGCTAAACTAACATACAACCAACCACTAGACCAACAGGCCCATTCTAACATTAAAACACAACAACAAATCCAACTGTCCGATCTAGCCACTGGCCCTACCCACACTTCCAACCCCAAATTCCGAGGTGTTACATACAAGTAATTCGATCTTTTTTCTGTTCAAAATATATTAAAAAAACATTAATATTCAATTTTGTAAAATCTAAAAAATGTTACTTTCATAATAATAAATTTTAATGGTAACAAAATCATATAAAATTAAAATTAAACACTCTTGGATATTGAGATAGTCGTAAAACAAAATATTTTGAAACTATTTGAAAAATAAGTTTCTTAAATAGAAAATTGGTTTAGATTTCTAAAATTAATTTTGAAAAATAAATAATTAAAATTCCTAAAATTTAAAAATAGAAAATTTTATTAAATTGGTTTAACCTATTCAACTATTGGTTTTTGTCTCAGTTTTTTTATTTTTACTGATTTCAAGTAGTTTGCGACTCAATCGTATCACCCTTTTGTTTGGGACAGTATACTGGTTGGTTCTTAGTCCAATCGGTCGGATATGTCAATCCAGTTATGTTCTAAGAACATTAGTCACATCATCAAATCTTGATTAAATTCAAGTCCAAAGACTAAAATAATCTAGTTGCCAAGTTCAAATACCAAAGTGAATAAAAAATATAAGTATCAAAATAGACTTAGTTACCAAGTTTAGAAGTCAAAAATTATATAAGCTTAACACACAAATTGGTACTTAAAGTATACCATTTTCCCATCTTGGTATTTTTTTTTTTATAGTTACAAGTGGTACCTAAACTACTATTTTTTTTCTCAAGTTGGTACTTCCATTAATTAAACAGTTTGTCAAACCGTTAAATTTATTTTAAAAGAGGCTTAACTCACAAATTGATATTTAAACTATGTCTTTGTTCTCGTTTTGGCACCTAAACATTTTTTTTGTCATAAATGATACCTAAACTTTTTTTCCCAAGTTGGTAACTATGTTAGTTAAATCATTAAGTCTATTTAAAAATAAAAAATGACATGTGACAAAAAGATAAGAAGCATTATTTTCTCTTATATATATATATATATATATATATATATATATATATATATATATATATATTTCTTCTTCTTTTTTTATTCATAACTAAACTGATGGTTGAACTAGTCAAGCCATTAGTTCCCGATTTGATCAAATAAATTATTTAAAAAATTCATAAAAATAAAATATTTAAAAAACAGAAAATCGATTCAATTAGTTTTTTTAAGCTTGGTTCAATCACTATGTATCAGTCAGTTTAACCATTATCTCCAGACCAGTACTTCAATTGGTTCCCAGTCTAGTTCTAAAAACATTGATTTTGATTGATGAAATAACTTTTTTGGTCCCAACAAGTAGAGCAAGTAGACAATGAAGTTTGAAAATAGAATTAATCGCCAGCATCTCAACCTCATGAGGGCAAATTTCGAGTATTGGTAGTATTGTCAGGTATTATAAAAGAAGAAAGAAAAAATAGGAAAAATAAAGAGAGATAAATAATCTAAAAGAAAAAAAAAAGGAAAAATAAATGAATTAAAAAATATATTTTTTCAAGTTTATATGGTGTGGCAGTTTATTATTAGCCGAAATTTTTTTAACAAATATAGCATTTTGGTGTAAATTAGGTAACATAAGAATAATTTAGGTGTCACTTGTGACGAAAAAGTTTAGCTACCAACTTTGAAGCAAAATTAGTTTAGGTACCACTTGTAACAAAAAAAAATTAAGTACCAAGATGGGAAAAATAGTATTGTTTAGGTATCAGTTTGTAGATAAGTAAAAATTATATTATCCCTTAATTTAATAAAGGCATAATACTTTTTTGGCCCACCAACTTTGCAAAAATAAAAAAAATTGTTTAGCCCTTTATTTAATTTTTCGTCTCTTTTAACCCTTAAACTTGCATTTTTTATCAAATAACCTCAAAATGGATAAAAAAAAGTTAATATTTTTTAACTTTATTGACATGGTATACACGTGAACTACCACGTGGATATGTCAGTATTTAGTTAATTTTTTAAAATTTAAAAAACATTTAAAATATTTTTTCTACAAATTTTATTATTTTTTAATGATTTTAAATTTTTAAAAATAATTTTTATATATTTTTGAATTTTTAAAAAATTTAAAAGTTAATTAAATGTTGATGTGTCATCCACGTGATGATCTATGTGTATACATATCAACAAAGTTAAAAAAATTAATTTTTCATATATTTTAGGGTGATTTGATAAAAAAATAAATTTAAAGACTTAAAAGATAAAAAAATTAAATAAAAAACTAAAATAAATTTGTTTTATAAAATTAAAAGATAAATAAATCATTATGCTTTTAATAACAAAACTGCGAACTTTCCAGTAAGGATGGGGACAAAGTAGGCCAAATCGTGCCAAAAAGCAATAAAAAAAATACAAATTACTTACTCAATATATAATTTTTAATTTGGGTTTCTTTTCGTTATATATTGACCAAATCCTTTATATTTCCTATAAATTTAAATTTAAATTTTTATATTTTTATTTTCAGGTTTAAAAATATAAGTTAAATTATTAATACTATTAAAATTTCTTTTATTAAATTCAAGTTAATTATAATATTATTTTTTAATTATATAGCTATCAAGTGAGTATTTTTTTTCATTTTAAAATATTGCATTAATAAATTTAACAAAAAAAAATTTAACATAATTAACAATTGAACCTTTATTTTAAATTTTGAAAATAAAAATACAAAGACAAAATTCCAAAAATATATAAAAACTTATAGCATATTTGAATGGGATTATATAATTTTTGCCCTGAATTTGGCAACTAAATCCATTTTAGTCCAAAAACTTAGATTTTATTAAGATTTGATTATGTGACCAGTGTTATTGGAATATAATCGCACTAAATGGACCTATAATTTATCAATATAAGGGTTCGAGCAAAGAGGTTAAATCGATTAAATCAGAAACTGCTTGAAATTGGTAAAAATTAAAAAAAAAAGACAAGAAATCAACAATTGAACCAGTTTAATAATTTTTTTAATTTTAGATTTTTATGAATTTTAATCATTTATTTATTTATTTTTACTCAAATGATTGAACTAGTTGAATCGAGAATCGATAATTTGATCTATTTAATCATTAATTAAGTTATTAAAACATTGAATGTATTACCCTGAAATTGTATTATATCAGCACCTGAATTAAAATAGATTTAATTATCAAAATAAACAAAAATACATATATAATTATCAAAATGAAGCGAAGTTTTGCTTCAAAAACTATATTATCCACATTTTAACTAAGAAAGGCTGCTGTTGTGCGTCCTTAGAGGTAGATATTAGTATAAGAGCTGATGAGTGAGAGAAGTCATCCTGTTTGGGAAGCGAGAAAATTACAGTATAAAATAAGGGGGAAAAAGCCATGATTTCGAGGCGGAATCGACCGTCTTCTTCCGCATACTTTCTCCCCCACCTATTGTTCTTCGTTGTTTCCTTTTGTTGCAGCAAATCCAACGCCCAAAACGCCACCACTGATCCCGCCGAAGGTACACTCTCTTCAATTCTCTCTTCGATTTTTACATTTCTGTCTTTTCAATTTCCAAAAAAAGCGACGCAATTTCAAGCCTTTTTCAGCTAAGAAAACCAGTCGAAAGTGTGAAAACAAAAGAAAATCGTTCTTTCCTAAACTTCCGAAACTTCATAAATGCCGAATATGTTATCGATCGGATTTTTCTTCATCTTCTTCTTTTCAAAATGTTTGTGCGTGAATATGATATTTTGATTTGTAAATTAAAACCACTATCTTTTCTTCTTTATTTTTGTTTGAAAGTTAAATTCACGATCCCATCCTTCAATTGGTTGTTTTTTTTTTTTTTTTTATATATAGTTTAACTTTTTTGTCACACTGATACAGGACTTATCATTTTCAACCAACTCCTAAAAGTTTTTAAAATTTTTCTTAGGTCCCCAATAAATGAGACACTTTATAATAATTTATGTACATTTTATATGTAATGCAAATTACTACCTAATGTAAAATTAATATCTTGTGTGACACAACAACTTCAATTAAATCCCAAACAACTTTATCCTACTAATTATTTAAGAAAATAGATATTAACTATTTAGTTCAATTTGTTGATTGAATAACTTGTGGAGTAGTAAAAGATTTATTTTCAAATCTTTAATAATTAATCTTATTTTTTAGGTGTGATGTTAAATTTAAACCTCAGTATTTTTTTTAAAATTTAGTTATTATATTTGTTGAACTAAATTTGAGTATTAATCTTTTAAAAAGAGTTAAATCTTTTTTTTATGGAGATGTTAATTAAAGTATTAATTTTTTAAAGATGTTGGCATAGAAACTCGCATGGCAGTCCATGTATGATTTATGTTAAGATGACACTATTTGTTTTATATACCACGTCAACAAATAATTAAAAAATTATAAAAATATTCAAAAAGATAAAATAAAATAATTTTAAAAAATATATAAAAGTTTATAAAAATTAGCATGGAGTACATGCGGATTGTCACGGGTTGAAATGTTTAAAAATTGAATGTTTTAGTTTATATTTCTGTTTAAATAACACCAATCCACTCTTTTTGAAAGGTTGATAATCAAATTTGATTCTTTTAAAAAAGGTTGAAGGTTAATGGATTAATAAGTGTTCTATAAGAATATATTAAAATATTAAAAAAAGACATAAAATAATTTTTTAAGACTATTTGTGAAATAAAAAAGTACAATAATAATGTACCAAATATCAATTTTTAAAGCATCAAATATTGTCAAACACACTCTAACTTGGACTAAAACTCACACATGAAATTAGTATATAGAGGGGCTTTGAAAAATAAATAAAATTTGAAATTAAACATTTTATTTTTATTTATAAAAGGTAATTAAACATTAAACAGAAAAATAAAAATCGACTTTAATAATTATAAATTTTTAACTTATAAAATTCAATTAATATCCCAGCCAAAAATATACTAGGATTCCGATGGATGTGTAGTTTTCACAATCATTCAGTATACTTCCTCTTCAATACCTAGTTAAAAAAGAATAAGGCGAAAAAACAATGGAATGGTACAGACTCTATTTTTTTTAAGTGGTATAGTACAAAATCATTGTCATTTTACTTGTATTGATTGGACCACATATGTCATGTGGTGAAAAAATTTTGGTACATAATATATGATAAAAGTATTTTGAATTTTTTTATTAAGATTTAGATTAAATTTTGTTCTTTTTATTTAAAAGGTGAGCAATTTAATTTCCATATATTAGATTAAAAAGTAAATTAATTATTTTTGTTTAAAATTTCATCCATTGTTAAAAACTAGCGTAATTGACAAAATAACCAAATAATTACAATTGACATGCTACGTAGACCTCATTCTGACATACATTGACTAGTTTTTTATAGTAAAAATTGATGGAATTTTTAATAGAAAGGCTCATTTGTTCTTTAATATAATGTATAGAGGTTAATTTATCCATTTTTTGAGTAGTGAAGACAAAATATAATCTGATTCTTAGTATAAAGGCCTCCGTAATATATAATATATACTTATAAAAGATTCATAAATTAATCAAATAAATTAATTTAGTTGAAAAAAATAAAAATAAAAAATAAAAATTATTATAAGAATTCAATAATTTTATAATTTTTAAAAGAAATTATATATCTTAAATTATAATCTTAAAAAATCTAAAAAATGGTTAAACTGAAATTTTTATTTTTTTATGTGAATTTAAATTCTGACGTTGATGTATTAATTTGATTGCCTGTATTAATCATAATTTTTTTCATAAAATTTATAATATTTCATTAATAATATAATTAAGAAATTAAAACATGATGTATAAGTTTAATTTTAAAAACATGAAAAATAAAATTATTTTTAAAATATAAATATTATAATTGTAGATTGTGTAAAATTCTATTTTTATATATAGTTTCATACTTAATTTTAATTACTAATTAGTGAATATAGATTGTTAATAAAATTTATATAGTGTAACTACTAAATAATTTATCGTAACATTAATTATATTTTTAAATATCTATTTCAATTTTAATAGTGTATTTAATTTGTAAAAACAGTGATAAACTTAAAAAGTTTTTTAAAAAAATGATTTTAAAATTTACAATGAGTTATTATATAAATTATAAATTGAATTATTGAATATAAACAAATTAAAAATGTCTTATCATGAAAATATAGCTTACGAAATATCATTAAAAATTATATAAAAGTTAATATATACGGAGTTACACTTGACAATTTATATCTACTTAGTACTTAAAAAAAATTGGACCCAACCGTAAGCCAAATTAAAAACTGTAAATATTTTTTGTCACATATCAAAATGTAAAATTATCATGTGTCATTATATTATTGTTGTTTACTCTGAAGTTACAATTTTTCCCTCCAAATGCTTACTTTCTTTTGTCCTCATGCCAACATATTAAAAATTTAAACATATGATATATGATATATTGAGCATGTGTTATATAATAAAATTTAGTTAATTTCCGGAGTTAAGTCTGCATCTATTACATCATCATTTCTTAATTCATATGCTGTGACATCCTTTTTCTGATAGTGGGTAAGCGCTGCTCAATTTTGAATGCTTTCCATTGACTTGTTTATTTATTTATTTTTTAAATTTCTAAGTCATTTGAGAAATATATTTAGAATTTATAATAATATCCCTCGGGTACACCTTTTTTTTCATAATTTATCATCCTGGAAATTGGTCATTTTGCAATAATTATCTCACTTTTGTCTCTTTGTCAAACATTTTATGATAATTTATAGGTCTGATGGGGTATAAAATAATTAAGGATTGGGTTATTCTTTTGTATTAGGTTTTGGATATGATTTTCTAATAAGACTTGGATAAGAAAATTTAATATTGTTTAGGTCTTCTAATTTATATGTATAAAGATAAGATTGTAATTTTAGAAATGTCACCTTCATATAAACTATGACTTTATTTGGTCATTGATGTCAACAAAAATATACTTGTTGTTTGAAAATTCTCTAATTTTGTTAATAAAAAAGGTTACCAAATAAGTTGAACTAATATAATCTTTTCAAATTTTACTTGAATTATATTTCAATTTTTTAAATCGATTTTTATTTTTTTTTGGTCAAAAATAACATTTAAACTATCAGTTTTATCTTATTTTACCCAAAATAAGGTACATCGTCTAATAAGCTTTACAGTAAATTAGATCAAAATTGATAATTTAGATAAGGACCAATTTGAGAGCTGAAATATAATTCAGGAAATAAAAAACTGCGGTAATTAAGATTAGTTTTGATCTATTAAATTACATGTTTAACTATGGTTTACTCATATTAGATGGAAGAATTTTGTGTTAGATTAGATAGAATATGTTTTTATAGGGGCATATATATATATATATATATATATATTAGAAACTTTTTGGAATATTTGATGTATAGGATGTAAATGTGATGTAAACAATCTATTTACTCTATATTTGAATAACTAATAATAAAGGAAAGAAAAGAAAAAGAAGGAAGTGAAAGAAAGTTAAAGGTTGTTAAAATGGTTGAATTAGTTAGGTTATCGATTTATCGGTCTGGTCGGTTCAATTAATTTCGGTTAAATAAATCATTAAAATTTTAAAAATTAAAAATATTAAAAATTTAGTTCAATTGGTTTATACTGGTTTCCTAGTCAAGAGGTTCAGTACCCTTCTCTTGACTGATACTTAGGTCGATTCCCGATCCAATTGATTCAGTCCGCTTAAACAACTTTAGAAAGTTAAAAAAATATTTATTTCTTATTTGGATAACTGAAAAAAAAATTAACATATTTTGTTTGATTAAAACGTGGAAAGAAAAGTAAACAATTTGTTTAAATAATATTCCAATTATAATGTTACTTAAATAACCCATAATAATTAAATTAAATTTGTCTAAATCTCATTATGTGTTTGATTGTTATAGATGTTATATAAATCCTCAAAGTAATATTTTTTACTTTATAAAGTGAGGAAGTTCTTAGTCATTTTTTAATTAAACCGACGTTCAATTAACTCAATTAAACACATTATATATATACATATACTTACATAAGATTAACTATGTGAAAACAGTGAGGGCATTGAACTCGATATTTCAACAATGGGGTACACAAGCAGTTGATTCATGGAATATCAGTGGAGAGCCATGTAGTGGGTCTGCACTGAGTCAAAGTGACTCAGTGTTTGAAGACCCTACAAATAACCCAGCTATCAGATGTGATTGCTCTTTCAACAGCAACACTCTTTGCCACATCACTCGATTGTATATAATCTCACTGTCATTCCTCTTTAATCATTTTCGGATTTCATTTTCTTTAAAAGTATTCGTATTCAATACATATTCTTATGGACTTATCTCAGGAGAGTATATGCTTTAGATAGAACAGGAGTTATACCAGAGGAACTTTTGGGTTTGCCCTTTCTTACCTTTTTGTAAGTCTTCTTTTCTCTCTCTTTTTTCCTCACATTTGTAATAAATTCAGTTCAGATTAGATGGACTATATATGATATTAGGTTGGTTTTTAAATTTCATTATTTGGTTATGCAGGAAGATCGATCAAAACTTCTTCACTGGTTCATTGCCAGCATTTAGTGGAAATATGTCAAGATTAGAGTCACTGTGAGTATTGAAAGATTACCCAACATAAGTTATTATTAATTAAGTTATTATCTCGAATGTGAATGTGTCATATTTGAATGAATGAAGAGTTCCAACAACATAAAAATACTACAAAATCTAATGTTATTAACTTTTTTCTTTTTATTTGTTTATTTATTTTATTTTGCCTAGGTCAATTGCTCATAATGATTTCACTGGACCTATTCCAAAGGAGCTTGGAAATCTTAGGCAGCTAAAATTGCTGTAAGGCCCCTTTTTCTCCCATATAATATATTTAATTTTTGGAATAAAATAATATTTAATCTCGATATTTTTTAAATTTAATTTTGGAATTTAAATTTTATTAAGATATAATATTGTGATACTATGGTATTGTAATATATCATTATCTAAAAATTTTTGAAAATTGATATAAAACTTTTAAAAATTATTTAAAATGTATAAAGAATTTATTTTTTTTTAAATTCAAATAATAATGTGGCATAATCTTAAACTGTCATATCATCATACCTTAACGAATCCAAGATAAAGAACTAAAATTGAGAAAAGCTGTTAAATTTTAAGACTAAATTGGATAAAAAAATTCAAACCTTTCAAATTTAGAATAAAGTTACACATTACATAAGGTTAGGATGATTACCACGTTTATAGGAGATAGAAAAAATTAAAAAAGAAATATATAAAAGAAATAAGGCAAGTGATAAATTTATAATTTTGGTTGTGGAGTTATAAAAAGTGCACTATTAACATATGAAATCCCCTCATACCGTTAGTAGGGTTTTTTAGTGTACGAAAAGCATATAGTAATGTGTAGTAAAATAAAGATAAAAAGATAAATATGAAACTTGTCTCACCTTTTATATAATTATAAATTTGTTAGATTTATGTGATGTAGGTCTTTTGGCGAGAATAGTTTCTCCGGAACACTGCCTTCAGAACTTGGTAACTTAGTCAACCTTGAACAACTGTAAGTTCCAAACTTCTTCAGTTATTAACAAGGATTCACATGATCTTTTTTACCCTATGAAATTATAAACATTGTTTGATATGAATTTCGACAGTTACATTAACAGTTGTGGTTTGGGTGGTGAGGTTCCCTCAACATTTGCCAACTTTGGAAACCTGCAAGTTCTGTAAGAAAAATACCCAACCATTACAAACCTATGCGTGTGTGTGTGTTTAAATGTATATGGACATTTCCATGTCCTCAATTATGAAGCATGGAAACTTCTGTCTCGAGAGTGTTCATGTGTCGGACACGAATACAATTCCGGCAAACATGTCCATACCATGCCGTACTTTTATTACGTGTTCGTGTTCATTTCCGTGCTCCAAAATGTCTTGCAATTGCCTTATGTCCTATTAGCTGATTTCAGGTGGGCATCTGACAATGCTTTCACAGGCAAAATACCTGATTTTGTTGGCAATAACTGGACTCAGCTTACATCATTGTAAGTTATTTACAACTACTTCTCGAATTTTATAAAATTCGGCATGAAATTTTAACAAATTAAAGTAAAGAAACCAAGTAGACCCTCTCTAATATGAAGAACGGTATCATTTCAGGAGATTTGAAGGGAACTCTTTTGAAGGACCTATACCTTCCAATTTCGCGAACTTGAACTCATTGACATCTTTGTGAGTACATATCAAAACGACTCTCTCGAATTTTTTCCACGTATTCATCGTAAAACTCTAATCTCACATTGAAAATCTCGAAGATCCGTTGTTAGTCTCACTATATAATCATAATGGATTCTCGAAGTTTCCGAATGTGGATTGGGGGTGTCACAATCATATATATATATATATATATATACACGTGTTTGATGCTTTAATATAAATATCATGTAGGCGAATTGGTGATATTTACAATGGGAGCTCTTCTTCTCTTGATTTCACTAGAAATTTAAACAACTTGACTGACCTGTAAGTTAAAAGCATCATCTTGTACTCATCTTTTTCCCCTATTTTAATGGACTAATCAATGATGTTTGATTGGATCGGACCGGTTGAACTGAAAATCGATTGAGTATGATCTGGAGAATAGATTTGAATCGGTTAGTTAGAGAATCGGTACAGACCAGTTGAAATGTTTTTTAATCAAGTTGGTTAGACTGATAAATCAGTAACTTGATTGGTTCGACTATCAGTCTAGTTCTAAAAACTTTGGGACTAATTACATACTAATTAAATTCCTTTTTTGTTGTTTTTTAATTTCATGTAGAGTTCTAAGAAATGTGCTACTCACTGGTACTTTGCCTTCTTATATCACAGAATTACAATCTTTGCAAAAGCTGTAAGTTACGTTCTAAGGAACATTTAAAAAATTGTACCTATAGTTCGAGAATTTTTCTTATGTGTTTAGCTTCTTTTGTCTTCCAGAGACTTGAGTTTCAACAATTTAGCAGGCCAAATTCCAAGTGCTTTGTTCAATATGGATTCTCTTACATACTTGTAAGTTACAAAATTTATTGTATTGTGTGACTTTATTTTTCTTGAAGTACTTATGTCCGATTCATACATACACGGACTCTTGAAATGGCCAGGTTTCTTGGAAATAATAGCCTGTCAGGTCCAATTCCGAGCCGAAAGAGTGAAATTCTTCAGACTATGTAAGTCATCCTTTTACACACTAAACTTATTCATTCCATCAGAATTCGTGTTTAATATGTATTCGAATATTGAAACAAAGATATGACCCTTCAAATATATATATATATATAAAAAAACCTTAAAAATTGAAAATACTCATGCTGGACGCAGGTAATGATATGACCCGTTTTAAAAAATTGAACATATTTATGTCGAACATATGCATTTATTAGACCGTACGCTCGAATTCAAGTAACATGGGGTAATATGTGCATAGTCCCTACTCACTTTCAGCTATTTGACTTCTCTATGCAGTGATTTATCATACAATATGTTATCAGGAAATTTGCCTTCATGGATAAACTCAGATTTGAACCTGTATGTATCTTAAAGCATGATACTTCCTTTATGCATATAATCTATCCACTACATTGTCTAAGAGATTGTTTCACGGCTATATATGCAGGAATTTCGTGGCCAACAACTTCGAATTGAACAGCTCGAGCTCAAGGTAACTATCGTTTCGATGAATAAGACTCTGAAACTTTCCACAAAACCATGCAATGGATTTGTTTTGAAATTCTGCAGGCTTTTGCCCGGATTAGAATGCCTTCAAAGAAGCTTTGCCTGCAATCGGAACTCTCCTCGATGTAAGCTTTTGCAAAAAACTCGGAAACAAGCATATGTTATTGAGGTTTTAATTTTGTGTATAGATTGGTTCCCCTGCTTACATGTTTTTTCATGGTGGAATTGACAGATGCAAACTTCTCGATCAAGTGTGGCGGTCCGCGGATGATGTCGAATGGGATAGTTTTCGAGGCCGAGAACCAAACTCTCGGTGCAGCGGGGTTTAACGTGACGAGTGCTCAGAATTGGGCAGTTAGCAATGTTGGTTTGTTCGCGGACCGGCAAAATCAACTGTATGTGCAGAACACCTTAGCACAAGTTACACGTACGACCACACCGGAGCTATATCAGACTTCGAGGCTATCCCCTGGATCACTTAGATATTATGGCCTAGGCCTCGAGAACGGATTGTATACAGTAAACTTGTTCTTTGCTGAAACAGCTTTCTCGGACCGAAGCACACGATCATGGAGGAGTCTGGGAAGGCGTATTTTTGATGTTTATATTCAGGTAATATCTCAGTTTTGGATCATATAATTGATGTCCTCTGGTTGGAGTGTTTCTATGTCAGCAACTTATCGATGCTTCATTAGGGAACCCGGCAATTAAGGGATTTTGAAATATCGAAGGAAGCAGGCGGTGTTGAGAGAGCAATAGTTAAGAATTTCACTGCTAATGTAACGGATAATCATCTTGAAATCCACCTGTTTTGGGCCGGTAAAGGGACGTGCTGTACACCGGAACAAGGCTATTATGGTCCTTCGATTTCAGCCATTAATGTTGTTCCAAGTAAGACACCTTAAACGCTTATGAATCTATATGGAATATAAATTTCATGTGCTTATTCTATGCTTTTCATTGTTCAGATTTTGTACCAACCGTCAGCGGGATACCGCCAGGCACACATAAAGGGAAGAACCAGACAGGATTTATTGTCGGTATTACAGTTCCCATAGTTTTCGTGGCGTTGATACTGGTATTTGTGATTATTTACATTAAGAGAAGAAAAAAAGACGACGATGAAGAAGGTAAGATCATCAATGTATCATAGAACATATATGCATCTTGATATAAAACAATGAATCATCCCATTCAAAAGTTCTTGACAAAATTCAGGAAAGACTCTGTTTTCACTTGTCAACTAGGCCAGTTGCACCGGATATTATATAGGGAATGCAGCTGTTCTAAATTCAAATCTCCGACCAATATCGTTTCTCCTATGGTAACTAGAAATGTTGCATTTGTAGCCTACTAAGTGCCTTACTTGAACCTGCAGTGTTTATTGGTATCGGCCCTAGACCGAACACATTTAGTTACGCCGAGTTGAAAACCGCCACGGAAGATTTCAGTCCTTCAAAGAAGTTAGGGGAAGGCGGGTTTGGACTTGTATTCAAGGTAAACTATTTTAGCCTATAACTATAGTTACAGCTCGACATGCAACGGCAAAAGTTACCAGTGATTTACGACAATGTTATTATGTTTTAGGGTACACTTTCGGATGGGAGAGTTGTAGCAGTGAAGCAGCTTTCGGTAGCATCACACCAAGGGAAGGATCAATTCGTTACAGAGATAGCAACCATCTCTGCTGTTCAACATCGTAATCTCGTTCAACTATACGGTTGCTGCATCGAAGGGAATAGGCGTCTCCTTGTTTACGAGTACCTCGTAAACAAAAGCCTCGATCAGACACTCTTCGGTATGAGAACATTCAAAATAATCCTTCCATGCAGGACACAATGGCTATGAGACTTATTGAACTGTAAATGCAGGATATAGCGGCTTGCATCTCGATTGGCCAACCCGGTTCAACATCTGCTTGTCAGTCGCGAGAGGCCTAGCGTATCTTCATGAGGAGTCTAGGCCGAGGATTGTCCATAGAGATGTCAAAGCAAGCAATATTCTGCTCGATGCAGAGATGTGCCCGAAAATATCGGATTTCGGATTGGCAAAGCTGTATGATGACAAGAAAACGCACATCAGCACTCGCGTTGCAGGCACCATGTAAAGCCCTTTCCGACTTTTTTTGACCTTTTCATTCAACATTGCTTCCTTAATGACATGTAATTTAATCACCTTGTAGTGGCTACCTAGCACCGGAGTATGCAATGCGAGGGCATCTCACTGAGAAAGCTGATGTTTTTGGCTTCGGTGTCGTTGCATTGGAGATTCTGTGCGGAAGACCGAACACAGACACTACATTACAAATCGACAGAATATATCTTCTTGAATGGGTAATGAAAATGGAACCTTTTAACCCCTTGTAGTTATGATTAGACCTATTCATGTATAGGCCGCATCGAATGATTATTTGTTACGACCAATGTCTTCAGGCATGGAACCTGTATGAAAATGATCAAAGCTTGAACCTGGTCGATCCTACTTTAGCCGAATTCAACAAAACCGAAGCTTTCCGAGTGCTCGGGGTGGCACTGTTATGCACTCAGGCTTCACCGTCAATGCGGCCACCGATGTCCCGAGTCGTCGCAATGCTTGCCGGTGACATCGAAGTGAGCACGGTTACATCGAAGCCAAGTTATTTGACTGACTATGATTTTAAGGATATAACAGGCACTTTCATGAGTGAAGAAACACAAACATCCATGGCATCTAGCAGCAGCGACAACATGATGAAGAGTAACAACAACGCCGTTATGGTGACAGATCCGAGTCCCTCCCCCGTAAATGTTTCTGGATTTAGTGACATTCTCGGAGAAGGGAGGTGAAGAGTCCTTGGAATCAGATGTAAATATCGGATACGGGTATGCTCATTTTATTTTCCTTAAATTTTCAATATATTTGGAGGATTGTTGAAGCTTTTTTTAAAAAATGGATACATTCAAAGAAAAAAAAATAAAGAGTTGGGGCAACGTAGGATGTTTCCGGATTTATTCTTTCACTAAAGTATCCATGTACAACATGTTGTAACATTATCCTCCAAATATATCAATTTAAAAGATTAAATCAAATTTTATATTTTTAGGAGGGTCAAAGTGCAATTTTACTTTTACTAATTTTAATTTTTTAAAATTTTAAAGGAGCATATGGAAAATTTTTCATTTTAAGAGGGTTGAGACCCCTACCAGCCCCTTAGTTTCACTACTGCATGTATTTAAATTTTAATTTCATGAGATTTATATTTTTGTGAATTTGATCTTTATTTTTTTAGTTAAATTTAACTCTTAAATTTTTAAAATAGTCGAATTTGACCATAAATTTTTACTAAAAATATTGAATAAAATATTAAATTTTTATACATGCAACCTATATAACAATCCAAATGTACTTCATGTTACTTTTTAAATTTTTATGAATTTTTATTTTTAAAAAATTATTTTTTTATTTTTTATTTGAATATTTTTATAATTTTAAATTATTTATTGACATGACATATAAGAAAAATCGTATCAATGCAACATGACGTATAAATGAACTGTCACGCGGGTTGTAATGCCAACATCGTTAAATAATTAATATTTTAGTTAACGTTTTCGTTATGCAAAAGTATTTTTAACTCTTTTTGAAAGATTAATAATCAAATTTAATTAAAAAATAAGAATTAAATTAACAACAGATATAAATGTTAAAAGTTAAATTTATCATTATTTTAATTTTAATAGATTTAATAATTTGTGCCATATTTATTTTTTAACCAATAAAAAATGCAAAACATAAGATATATATATATATATATATATATATATTTATATATATTGACTTTACATAACCAATAAGAAATCTGAATTAAATTCATCTGATGAAATCCGATTTTTTTTCTATTTTCACTAAAATGACATTAAAATATTTTTACACTCAATAATGCCTCTATAATTACCTAAACATAATAGGGTATCATTCTCAATAAAATCATACGTCGACAACCACATTATGTATAGTACGGTATCATTCTAGTGAAACTTATCAAAATGCTGTTATATCCTCAAAAAGTTCTATACACTCATAACATCAATTGAAATTATTGTACTCAACGGCTTTTCACACTAATCTCCATGACAACCACCCTTGTCTTAGTGGCTTTTTGCACCACAAAACCATCGTTACAAGCCACTCTCAACTTTTTTTTGTTGTAATAATATCATTTTTTTTCATTATAACTATGTACGTATATAAATTTTGTTATTTTAGTGATCATGTTACACAAATTTGATTATCTTATTTTATAATCCTTTTTATGTAGTGCGTAAATTACTCATAATCCCTTAATTTTTAAAGAGAAAGATATTATGGGCTGAAGCACGTTCCAACTCACATCTAAATTCCTACAACAATTGTGGTGCCAACTAAATTAAAATCTAATCGGTATGTTTTTGTAAATTTTGACTAGTGGTAGTTGTCTATGTTGTTTATAAAATTTGACATGTTATTAGTTCATGTTATATAAATTTTAATATATTCATATATTAGTATTATTTTGGGTAAATTACACTTTAGTTACTAAATCATGGTAAAATTTTATTTTAGTCACATAATTTAAAAAAAGTTACAATTTAATCAATGAATTATTCAAAATTTTTCATTTAAGTCACTGGACGGTTAAAATCAATGTTCTATGGCTTTCTCTATTTGCATTGTCTACACCAATCAAAAGCTCTATTTCCCCTTCTCTTTTACAGTTTAGTTTTTTTTCATGAAATAGCTTTGGATGTCATAAATCAACAAATCAAAATTCGAACAGTTTTTTCCTCTAATCTCTGACACTAACCATCAGATCGACTTGGATCTAAGGTTTGTTCTTCTATTTGTCTATGGGTACTAATCCACTTTACTAATTGTCGAATCATTGTTTAAACTCGCTGACAGAACTTTAAAGAAAATTTAATATCCCAGTGACTTAAATAAAAACTTTTAAATAGTTCATTGACCAAATTCGAATAATTTAGTGACCAAATAGTAACTTTTTTTTAAGTGACAAAAAACGAAAATTCACTCATAATTTAGTGACTAATAGTGTAGTTTATTCTATTATTTTCTATACAATACTAGTTTTGGGAGGAAAAAATAATATAAAAATATTTAAGTAATAATTTTTTTAAAAATCATTATTGATAAGATAATAAAAATATAAGTAACTTTGTTTATGGAATTTTATGGAATTTTAGTTGTATTAGCATAGTTAAAGATATTGATTTTTTATTTTATTTTTAAAAAAATAAATTATCTTACATAAAGTTAGGGCTAATTTTTAGAAATATGTTAAAGAAAAATTTATTCGAAAAAAGTAGGTTGCTTTTTTTAAAAAAAAAATTACCAATCTACATTATTTTTGGAGAGAGAAAAGAAAACACGTCTTACAAGGCATATTTTTACTGCTTTGTTAGTGAAAACGCGTCTTGTAAGACTCGTTTTCACTGAAAATTAATAACTCAATTATTTTGGTCAGGTGGTTAAATATTAGTACTTTTATCCTTGAGTCTCGGGTTCAATTTCTCTCCTATTCACATTAATATGTTTTATTTCATGTTGTTTAAAGCTCTTTTTATTTTGATTAATATTTTTGACACATGATTTCTTTTAGTTAAATGGCTAGATAATTGTGATTTCATCCTTGAGTTCCTAGGTTCAATTCTTCTTATAAGTATTTTAATATGTATTTTTTATTTCCTGTCGTTTTAATTTTTTTAATTAATTAATAATTATAAATATTTGAAAAACAATGATATTTGAAATAATAATTATTTGATTTTATAATATTAGAAATCTCCATACCCCACAATATAGGTGGAGAAAATAAATATTTGACATATAAATATTATATATAAAGAATTAATTGATGTTTTTAAAAAAATAATTACATATTTATTATTTAATTTTTTAAATGAAAGAGCTATTAATTAAAAATAAAAAATTTAAAAACAATATATCTATTAATTATAAACATTAATTAAAAAAAGCTTAAAACAACATGAAATAAAAAATACATACTAAAATGCTCATAAGAAGAATTGAACATAAGGCTCAAAGATGAAATTACAATTGTTTAACCATCTAACCAAAAGAACTAATATATCAAAAATATTAATTAAAAACAAAAACAACTTAAAACAATATGAAATAAAAAATATAAATGTGAATAGGAAAAGAATGGAACCCGAGACTCAATGATAAAAACACTAACATTTAAATCATCTGACAAAAAGAGTTAAGTTGTCAATTTTCAATGAAAACATGTCCTACAAGACGTGTTTTTATAGACATGACAGTGAAAACGCACCTTGTAGGTTGTGTTTTTATTTCTCTCTCCACAAACAATTTAGATCGGTAAATTAAAAAAAAAAAGCAGCCTGCTTTCTCAAATATATATATATATATATCAGCATATTTCTAAAAATTAGCCATAAAGTTAGCTTATTATTTTGGCATAATAACTTTTTTTGTCTTCTAACTTTATAAAAAAAAATATTTTTTAGTTCTTCATCTAATTTTTTCGTCTTTTTTAACCTTTAAACTTGTATTTTCTATCAAATCATTTAAAATTAGATGAAAAAGTTAACTTTTTTTTAACTTTGCTAAAGATTAAAAAGGACGAAAAAATTAAATCGAAGGTTAAAATAATTCTTTTTATAAAATTAGAGGATCAAATAAATTATTATATATTTTTTTTAATTGAGTGGGTTAGATATCAATGAACCACTTTATAATATATATGTATATAAATCCTTTAGGCCCAACTAAATTGGAAATCAAACCCCTAAATAAAAAATAAAAATATCTCAACACTAATGTTATTGGACCAAATCTATCGATGAGGTCGGTTTAACTAAAAATTAGTAATCATGCTAAACAATTGAATCAATCAATTTTAATATTTTTTATTAATTTATTGATGATTTATTTAATCAAATCATTTGAGCCACTAACTTAACTGATTCCATTACGAATGTGATTCTGAAAACCTAATGATGCCAAAAGCCTACATATGATGGAACTTATCTGACCCACCACTAAAAAGGAATTAGAATAAGTAGCCGTTGAAAGCTTTTAAAAGAATCTGAAACATCCAGAAGCCAAAGCCAGTAAAAGATATCTCTTTATAAAATATATTCATTCCCACTTAGGAATTTAATCAAACACATAGAGATCATCAACAAGGAGCTCAAAAAATTTCCAAGATAAAATGGGTATGGTTATAATCATCTCTTTGCCTTTAATTTTCTTTTGCTTATTACTTGGACTTGGATGTTACTTATTGGGAAGATATAAAGGGAGACAAGAAATACGTACCAATCCTGAGATTTATGGTGTACCAGCTCCGCCGTCTAGACCGGCAGCTTCTTTCCCGTCTCCTCCTCCACCACTACCGGCGGCGGCGCCACACAATAAGCCTGATAGTTTGGCCTATGCTTGACAGGTGTCCAATGCTAGATTTTATATTTGGTTTTTCTTTTTCAGGGTTGTTTAACTATAGGTGCGTGATTTTGAGATATGTTTGTGATGGTGTACAAATTGGTGTGAAGTCCAAATGGATCAATTTTAATCTCTTTATTATTAAAATAAATTAAATAAGGCTAAATTTTAAATGCCATTTTCAAATTAGTTAGATTCAGCTTGCATTAGTGTAGCATGAAAATGTTTGTGAGTTGGGTTGATCCAAGCATATATATATATATATATGATTTTAATATCATATATAGTTATTTTGACTCGATTCTAATTATATTTGTAATTGACTAACTCAAATCTACTTTGGCTCACTTAATTTTTTTTTAAGTATGATTATTTTATTTAATAATTATATATGCCTTTTACTACCATTATTTTTAAGGTAAACTATAAAAATAGTCACTTTTGTTTGCCTTAAATTACATTTTAGTCACTTATGTTTGAAATGTTACGTTTTAGTTACTTATGTTATTATTTTGTTATGAGGTGATCACTCTGCTGTTAAGCTCCGCCGCCTCCTTAACGGCAATCTTACATGGCAACCGAAATGGGTTTTAAATACCAACTTAGATGTTCAACTGGGACGAGAATATGTTTTTAGTCAAAATAGAAAAAAAAACTAAAAGAAAAAGAATTAACTGAAAGATAAATTTTAAGTGCATATTAACAATAAAAGTGCATTTAGATAAAAACATTTAAAAGTAATCATCAAAATCATATAAGGATTAAAAAGAAATAGTAAAAGATTGTACTATTAATAGTAACATGGGAAATTTAAAAATAATTTTAAACTTTAATAACATAAAAAAATGTGCATATTTATTAAAATTAACAAAAACTATTTTTAAATTTCACAAAAATGTGCACGCATACTAGTAAATATATTTTCAGAGGTTGAATTGATTTTTTTTTTAATTATGATTTTTTTTAAAATAATTATATTCAAGGGTTTCATTATATTTAAGTGTCATGGGTTAGAATTTTCGTCTGCAAACCGTGAAATTTTAAGGAGATTTTTTGGGCTCAAATTCATCTAAGTCGGCCTAACATTCGAAAGATGAGAATTCTTACATAAATTCTCAAAAGGCACTGAAACAAACAGAAGCAAACTTGAAACGAAAGAATAACGAAAAACAAAAAAACAAAAGCACGTTAAGTTTTTGAGTAAATACTCTCAATTTATTCTTTAACTCAAGAACGAAATGATTACAAATCAATGGGAGGACTCTATTTATAGTTGAGCTCCCCCAGATCTAATAGTACAGATAGAATTACATTAATGGTTGAGATTAGTTCCCATCTACAATAAGAGAGTCCTAAGATATTTAAATTCTATACTTGTTTATCATTTAGTATTTACAATAATTACCCTTATCACACCTCAAGTCTGATGGATTTGAGAAGAAAGCGTAGAGTCATGAAGTTTCTGTTTGGCGAAGTGTAATCCGCCAATTAGCAGGCTTTGGGCAGATTTGAGAAGGCATAAAGTATCCGCCGTATAAATAATTAAGGATTTTGTTCCAAGTTATTCTGCTATGTGAGAAAAGAATATGTCAAGTGAAGAGTAAGTTGAGTGAGAGTTACCGCCAAAAGTATTGTTCGCCCAGTTACTTGAGTATTATGCAAAATGAGTTTTTTATATTGATCTGGTTAAGAGCCAACTAGATTGATTGGACAAAAATCAATTATGCGGGATTTTCATTTTATGTTTCACTCGAAATCTGTAGGTCATTAAGAAGGACAAATTCTGGATTTGAGTGACACTTGTTAGTTCCACTATGAGGAAATGGATTATATATATATGTGTGTGAGAAGGGTTTGAAGGGATAAAAAAGGCATTTTTTCTTCTATTTAATCTCTAACCCCAAAAGTGTCATCTTTCATTGGAGATAGTAGCCTCCTTCGTCCCACAATGGCGTAAATGCAAAAAGAAAAGGGTAAGGTTTCCCCCTTTTTTATTTTATTTTATGTTTTTATTAAAATAAATAAAAAAAACTAAAAAATATAAAACAATCACCTCTTTCAACTTTGAAGTCTTTTTTTTTTTTATTAATGTTGTTTCCATTACAAGTTATTTTCATGGCTTTTATAGCCAAACATTTGATGTTACAACTGTCACTGTTTATGCCTTTATTTGCTACTGTTTCTATTACTGTTCTTTGCTATTTTCTTCTGCTTTGCATGTTTGCAGGTGACTGTGGCAGAGCTGCAACGGATGGCATGCTGAGGACGCACATAGGGGCAGCGACGCGCCTAAGGCTAGGTTTCTTTCTCTGCCGAAAATTGGTTTAGGTAGTGGGCTTTTGGGCCGTCTAGGGTTTTAGGTTTTGGGCTATATTGGGCCATTGTAATTTTGGACTGGTTAATTTTGGACTGTTTTAATTTATTTGTATTCTTTTTTGGTGTTTTGATTTTTGCTTGTTGGGCCCGGGCAAATTTGGCCCATTACGCTCGTTGTTCCTAAAAAAGTTCCTTCCTATCAGCTTCGAGATTCATCTCCAATTTAACCTCTGTAATCTCCGCTAAAACCTCATCATTGATTTATTCAGTACTTAATTCAATCATTCTAGAATTCAATTCATTTGTTTGAAGTTCTCGTAAGCCTTTCTCCTTTTTTGCCTGTTTGCTCAATCTTACCCCCAACTCGTTTAGTTTCACCAAAATATCCTTCTCATTCGATAACCACACATGTTTAACTTGCTCCTTGAAATCTTTATCCTGTATCCAATCGGCATTGAAACGGATTTGCCTTTGTCGGTCTCCAAATTTTATTCTCCCATCCCCATTCGTATCCACTAACATCAGACGGACAATGATCACAAAAACCATGTTGCAAATGATTCACCGAATACCCTGTAAAAAGATCCCACCATTCTTGGTTAGCAACCTCACTATCCAATCTTTCCTTAATATTATTTCCAACCAATCTATCTCTTTCCCAAATGTACCATTGCCCAAAAAATCCTAAATCACTCAGCTCACAATCTTCTAGCACCTCCCGAAAAGTAACCATCTGTCTTTCCTCCCTTATCCTTCCCCATTGTTTTTCAAAAGAAAATAAAATTTCATTAAAATCTCACAAAATTAGCGATGGCTTATTATTTCCATGCTTCAGATACCTAATAAATTTCATGACTCCTTTCAATCATTCTCCACAGGTGCTCCATAGAAACTCGTGAATCTCCATACAATATTTTTGTTCCCTTCATCCACCTCTACATCAATATGAGATTTTGAAAAGCTTTTTAAAGTTGAATTCATTCTTTCTCTCTATCCTAACGATAATCCCCATCTTGTTCATTCTACTTCAACGTCAATTCCATGTTCAAATCCACATTTCCTCCTTATTTTCTCTATACGCTTACTAGCAACCTTTGTTTCCATAAGAAACAAAATATGGGGCTGAATGTGGCTCAACTTGTTTTTGAGATAACTGACTGCTCGTGGTTGCCCCAAACCACGAACATTCCAACTGAATATTTTCATTGTGCTCGGTTGGCCTAGTTGGTAGCGGCCGCCGATATTGCATTTTCCAATTCCCCATCCAGTAATCCCCTCCTGTTATCAAAACCACCCACTTCTAGATTAAATCTTTGTTTTTTCTTCCCATCTACAAATTCTACAGGCATATCTTCTAACTCTGCTTCATTTCCCCTTCCCTCAATTTGTCCCATATTATCTTCAATCCTCAAATCCATAGGCTTTCTTGTATATCGCATAAACAGCCCCACCAAACTCGTGCCTCCTTTATGTTCACTTTGATTGGTTACATTAGCACTAAATCTTCTTGCCATATTCTCCCTATCGATATCCATATTTGCCCACCTTTCATTCTTAGATTCCTCCCGCAACCATTTGCTCATCAATTGCCCTCCCCTTCTTGGCGTAGCCCTTAGAGATAAATCCCAACCAAAACCCACTTCTTGATCCCTTAAAGTTAATCGTACTGGGCAAAAACTCTCTCCATGACCAAGATGGCCACATAAAAAATAAAATAACGATAATTTTTCATATTGAAACAATGCATATATGAATTTATTTTGCCCAATACCAATCCGTTTCTTCCTTTTAAGTGGGATCCTAGTATCTATTGTAACTCGAATCCGCATATATTTACTAATCCCCCTCGTGACCATCGACGTGTCATACTCCATAAATTTTTCAATAAAATCCCCTAATTGCCGCGCCATCCCTTCCGTTATAAATCCAGCTGGTAAATTGTGGATCTACACCCAGAAAATACTATCAGATGTTGGTTGAAAAACCATGGCATGCTATCCATAACCCATTTTAAATCAATTTCACTATAGAACCGAAACAAAATACGCTTATCTTCAATTTCCATAATAGATACTTCTCTTAGCGGATGCCACAAATCCACCAGCATAGTTTTTAGAGATGGGAAATTTACAATACTATCTGTAAGAACTCGCCCTACCAAACATAACCCATATTCTGGATTAGTATATATATCATCCCTACCACCACCAAGGGATCTTCCTCCTCAGCCATAATATTGAGATTTGCCAGATCTGCCCCTACCATATTAAGATTAGCCATTACGTACACCCGAATATGAGATCTAACCTTTCTGCAGATGACGAACCCTAACAAAATAAACTCAGTATGCAAACTCGTGTAACAAGGCAGACAATAAAACCCTAATTCGTGCCACAAGGCAGACTAGTCATCTTAACATTTTTAATGATTACATATATACTACACTATTATATATTTAATTTTTATGTGTTATAAATTATATAATATATAAAAATAATATAATATAAAATATTATAAACTTAAAAAATGGGTCAGACCAGGTCGTGCTCGAGCATTGAATGTTCAAGCCATGAGCTCGATCCATAATATAAACGAGCCAAATTTTTTTTGTCAAAGTCTATTTTTTGAGCCAATGTTTTTGCCTAAACCCTTCCAAATTTTGGGCGGACCTTCGGGTTTGGACGAGTAACCCGACCCATGAACATGTCTCTTACATATTTAGTTTTAATTGATAGTATTTTCTTTAAATGTTAATATTTGTGGTATAAAAAATATATTGATTTTTTTCTTAAATATACTCTTCAAGAATATTTAATATGTCTTATATTGCAATTGAGTCTTAACTCGATTGGCATCAACACAGTTGCCAGTGCAAGAGGACGTGAGTTTGAGTGCGTTGAAACGTATTATCTTCCTATTCAAGGGTTAGGGACGGGTTTATAGATAATTTTAGGTATTGTATCAAAAAAAGCAAATATGATAATAACCTATTGATTTTAATGTAAAAAAAAGTATTATATTGCTAATTTTGTAGAAATTCATATTTTATTTTTAATATAAAATAATTAAAAAGTATTGATATGTTTTTTTTTCATCGAAAAAATAATTCAAATTTAAAAAATTTAATAGAAAATAATAAAAAAATCATCTTTGACGAAATTAATATATTTAGCAGGAACTTCCATTCTGGAGGAAACACATGTAATTTTCATTTATCACAAAAAAGGAAAAAATTGCAATATATTAAGTGTTAATTCTATTAACACCCTCAAACTATTATTGAAATTTTAAATTGACTCTAATATTTCAAAACTTTCTAATAGAGTCCTTAATATCATTATTATATCAACTAAATTATTTCATCAGCCCGTCATTAGCTTAGGCGTTAAGTGCATGCTCAAAAATAACATGGAATATATTTAAAACATATGAATTAAATTGCAAACATGTGTGTACCTATTACTTGAATAACTTGAACTTTATATATTAAAAAAAGAAATAACCCTCTTAAATTTTAATAACACTATTGTTTTTAATACATTAAATCCAAATTATTTATGCAGGCAAGTGTATATATATATTTATAATTTAATTCTCGTGTTTTAAAAATACTTCACATTAGATCTGAACTATCATTTAACGCCTAAATTGACAACTTGATTAAAGAAAACACTTAATTGATAAAACACTAATATTTTGAGAACTCAATTAAGAAGCTGCGAACAAAAAATTCAGGGACCAATTTAGAATCCAAGCAATAGTTAGGGGATCTTTGGTTGTACTAATTCTTATATTAATTATATGCCGCGACTTGACTCCTGAGTCAATTCTCAATAATCCGGAAAAACAGGGATGACCTCGTAATTTCGTAAAACCAAATTTAATATATAAATCATAAAAAAGAATTTCGTACACTTAAAAAAGAAGCAGTGAGAGAGTAGCGAAGCGCCTCCCTCCGCCTCCAGGTTATTTATCTTTGTTTTTTTTCCTTCAATTTTTATATATAAAATTTAATAGATTTGTATTTGATTCTTGCTTTTTGATGTTCTAGCTTAGATTAAAAAATAGAAATTGAAAAAAAGGAAATAAATTGATGGAATTTTGAGCTTGTTGAAGAGGTAGGGGTTTCGATTTAAATTTCGAGGAATTTTAAGCTCCAAGCATTTAATATCTAAACTCTTGGGATTCTTTGCTAGTAACTGTATATTTTCTTTCATATATTGCAGATTATTAATTTTTTGTTTTTTTTAATCCTTGGAAATTATTTTCTAGGTTTTCTTTGGGTGAAAGATTGAACTGATTCTTTTTTATTATTATTATAATTAACATATTTATATTTTTAGGTTGAAGGTATAATGAAGGAGATAGTGTCTCCGGGATATCATTAGAAGATAGAGGCTGTGATCAATTTGTTGAGCACAAATTTACCTACTCGACACAAGCCAATTACCGTAAGGTTGGTGGATGATGAATAATTTTCAGATGAAATCTTTTTAGGAGATTTTGTATATATTTTATTTAAAATTTGACTCGGTTTTATTAGATTTTGGCGGTGTTTATATGGGGAGGATTTGTAGAACTTTACAAATTAAATATAAGTAAATTCAAATTCTTTAATTTTCCAAACCATAAATTTGAATTAATTCAAAATCTTGAATTTGAAATATTTTATTTACCGAACAAAGATTTTTAAATCCATGAATTTGAAACCCTAAACTTATCTTGAAGATTTCTAGTTAGAGTCATGAGATTTTGAGTTATGGCTCAGTTTGTGTTATCTGTTGTCTGCCTTTGAATAATTCTGGTATATTTGATTTTCTTTTTTCGATCCTACTGCTTGTTACTCTCTCTTATCTCAGACTCTTCTGTCTGATTACTGTTTTTAGAAGAATTTATTTAAAAGGTTTTGGTTTAGAGGAAATAGTGGACCGTTACCTCTGGTATTATCCATTACATTGTCATTTGTGGCCATGATCCACCGCTATTGATGTGAAATTTGTTCACACCACTATTAAATTCGGTGGCAGACACTGCTATGCCATTGCCATTTGGAACCCTGGTAATTATAATGGGGTGCTTTCCATGTTCATTGTGCAGCATTTTTTTTTCTCATTCATGTCAACATAGTCTTACATTGTTGTCATTTCTCTGATTAGAATAGTTCTAAAGGCTGGTTATGAAGAAATAAAGTCCTGCTCATTTTATAGGGATTTGTCTTTTGTTGGAGGTGTCATAGTGTTAGGAGAGAGAGATATAGCCAGAATGTTACCTGGGGATTCCTCGCATCATTCGACATCTGATAGCGGGCCTTCTAGAAATTCTCAAGATAAGCAAGAGGAAGTCCGTCGTTGGTATTTTTCAAGAAAAGAAATAGAAGAAAATTCCCCATCAAGAATGGATGGTATTGATTTGAAGAAAGAGACATACTTGCGCAAGTCATATTGTACATTTTTGCAGGATTTGGGCATGAGGCTGAAAGTGTAAGTTCATGGTCCACATTTGGATGCCAATGGGCTGATTTATCGTGTTGAATGTGAATATTGGGTTTCATTAGTTGCCATTCTGAACATCAAGCATCATTTATAATGGAAATAGAAAGTTAATGTAATTCACTGCATGTTTTATGTGTAACGCACATGCATGTCTTTCCTGTTTATCGTCAATGTATGTATTCAATTTCTTCATAAAGTTTATAGCTTCAAAAAATGGAAGTAATACTAATGTTATATTACGTAGAAGGTTTTAAATTTGTTTATTCGACGCTGTTATAATTCATTTTGCAAACATTGAGATGTTATTTACTGCAATTTGCTGGTTGTTTCAATGCTGGTATCTGGATTGAAAGTAGAATTTGAATTCACTATATCATAATTATAGAAATGGAATAAAGTTTTTAATGTTAGCATTTTTCTTTTAAAAGTATATATCCTTATTTTACTGTCTATAGTGTACATGTTTATGGCTGCTGTCATTGATAATTTTGGGCAACATTGCCTGGTTTGGATAGGATGCCTTTGGTGAGCGATTGTTGGATCTCTATGGCTTGCTGTGATGAAACTATAGAAGAATCTAGACAAGTGGTTGTTTGGGAGTAGAATGACGTAGGAAATGGTATTGTGCATGCATGTTGGCACTCATGCATGTGTGTGTCTGTAGTCTGTCATTCTTTCTATTATTGGCAATCTTTTGACACTGTGTGGTTTAACTCGTAGTAAAAGCTACTCATGCACATATACGTGTAAATTGTGTGTGTGTCTATGAGTGTGAATATCTGTCATCCTTTTCCACATTATATTTCTGGGAAAGGTGTCTATATCAGTTATAAATAACTAAAGGGTGTTGTTCAAGGAGGGCTTTTTCATATTTGACTAGGTTTGATCTATGAGAGTTAAATCAAGCCCTGACAGTGTGACAGTACTTGTATTGATAATATTTGGATCTTTGTTGGCTTTGATTGAATGAATTTGACTCCGTTTCTTATCTGATAAAGGCCTCAGGTAACAATAGCCACAGCAATAATCTTTTGTCACCGGTTCTTCATTCGACAATCACATGTGAAAAATGATAGAAGGGTGAGTTGTTATTCTCATTGTCCAGTTAATCTTTCTTAAACTTTATCAAGGTAAATGTATTTACTCTTTCCTTTTAAAATTCAAAGCTGTCCTCGTATTTTGGTTCCATTTCACTATGCATTTTTATTGGGTTGCCATTTCTTTTGGATGGTATAATGCCAGTATCCATGCTGGAATGACTGAGGGTTAAAACCATGAAAAGTGTTATTATACTAGCTGAAGATTTTTTTTTTTTTTTTTTTGTTATGATCATATGCTTAACTTCATTTCCTTGCTTGGCAGACCATTGCTACTGTGTGTATGTTCCTAGCTGGGAAAGTTGAAGAGACACCTCGTCCGTTAAAGGATGTTATTCTCGTTTCCTATGAGATAATACACAAAAAAGATCCTGCTGCAGCTCAGAGGATCAAACAGAAGGTGTTCTTTAACTTAATGGTGCTTTCGCCAGTTTATATGTATTCCTCGTACTGATGCTTTGACCACTTTTCCTCCTTGTCGTGTATCTTGCTTCCTGACTTGTTCAATAGTTCTTTTGCCTATTCTTACTTGCCATTCATGATCTTTCTCATTCCATTTTCTCTCTTTCACTCATTTTCTTATTCATCGGACATATAAGACTAACCCCATATTTTCTTCTTAGAAAGCCTAATGAGCTAAAATTCCCATGCACGGTTCGGTATGAGGACTTCACCTTTGAGATGTTAGGCACGTGTAATATTTGTCCAGTCTGTTGATTATTGTGTGATATATTGCCCATGAGTGTAAAATCGCAATCATGGTGTGTTTCTCTTTCCTTCTGTCTGTTCCTCTTGAACTCAAAATTCTTGCTCAGAATCCAATTTTTTCCTCCAACAGCTGTGTCCTTGGTAAAATATCTCCCTGCTACTTTATTTTTTTTTCTTTTAAATTATTGTTAAAATATAACATTTCTTTATGCACTCGTTATTAATTTTTTGTTATTAATTTTCTTTTGTTTGCATAATATAGTTATTAGGCATTTCTCATTAGCCTCGATATCTCTTGCAGGAAGTGTATGAACAACAAAAGGAGCTAATATTAATTGGGGAGAGGGTTGTGCTTGCCACTTTGGGGTTTGACCTCAACGTTCACCATCCATATAAACCTCTTGTTGAGGCTATAAAGAAATTCAAGGTTGCTCAGAATGCTCTTGCCCAAGTCGCATGGAATTTTGTTAACGACGGGTATGTTTTCAAGCGGTGCTCCTTCAAGTTTGAAAACAATCACTTCTGTTTTTCTGACTCATTGTGAAGCGCTTTGCAGGTTGAGGACGTCGCTCTGCCTCCAATTTAAGCCTCATCATATTGCAGCTGGTGCTATTTTCCTTGCTGCCAAGTTCCTCAAAGTAAAGCTTCCGTCAGATGGTGAGAAGGTCTGGTGGCAAGAATTTGATGTCACCCCACGCCAGTTGGAAGGTTGGTGTCCTCTCCATAAATTTGTTTTTCAATATCTTGTGGATATACTATGTTTTCTGGACTCGAGTGTGAGCGTCGGACACAGGTATGTTGTTCTTTTTTCTTCATTATCTACATGTCTGGATATGCATCGAACATGATTATTTCCAGAAAAATGAATATTGAAGTATTTGAAAGATGTTGTTTCTCTTAAATTTAACCCATTGGATGCAAAATGGTATCTATCTGTTACTTGCAATTCATTTGGTTTGGTAGGCAGTCTATTTATTGCCTCGTCGTGCGAAATTCCGTGGATCCTACTGTGGACGCATAGTTATCTTCTTTTTCTTTCCCTTTGTGTATTTAGTTGGATATCGTACTAAGTCAACCATGGTTATTTTATCTTGAAGAGGTTAGCAATCAAATGCTGGAACTTTATGAGCAAAACCGAGTACCCCCTTCTCAGGGTAGTGAAGTAGAAGGAGGTGGTGTCGGTGGTGATACATCTCATCGAACACCGGCTAAACATCCATCGGGAAGTGAGGAAAAACAAGTATCTTCACGGTCAGTGGCCGACCACTCATCTGTTGACAAACATGGTATGTCAACAAGGACTGCCCCAAATCAAAGTAGTGCTAATGGTGAGATTGGAGGTGTTATTACTGATCACAAGTTGGATACTGAGACCAAGGATGGTAATCAACATGATGAGCTATTACCGCATAAGGAGCACATGAGGGAAGTTTCAAATAAATCTAGGTCTGGAATGGAGCGAACCGGAGGAGAAGACCAGGAAAGAACTGGCGGAAGAAATGACACTGCAGAAACAGGTGAATGGAGAGATGAGGGAGCATCACGTAAGGGTAGCGGTGTGGTTGGGCGAAACTTGGACATTCGGGAAGGACCTGTTGGCCAGTCACCAAAAGAAGCTATTAAAATAGACAAGAATAAGTTGAAGGCTGCGCTTGAGAAAAGAAGGAAGTCGCGTGGGGAAACGATGAAGAAAAAGGATGTCATGGACGAAGACGATCTTATCGAGAGGGAGCTAGAGGATGGTGTTGAATTGGCTGTGGAAGATGAGAAAATCAAGCGAGAACGACAAAACTGGTCTAGAAATGAGAATCAAGATCATGTGAAGGACCATGGGGAGATGGGAGAAGCAAACCACTACATCACAAAAGGGCAATCATCTCAGGGATTCGAAACAGAGGCTGCCGAAGAAGGAGAAATGCTGGATGATGCTTCTCCAAAAGTAAACCCCCGAAAGCGAAAAGGTGGAAGCCCACCAGAGAGGCAATCTGAAGGGAAGAAACGTCATGAGTACACGTCAAGTTACAACCACGACACTGTAGAAGACGGGCCAAAAAGTGGTCGTAATAGTTATCCGGATAAAGAATATCGAAGGCATGCACATGAGAATCATTTCTGAGGCAGTATTAACAGTAAGTCCACGCATTTTGATTTATTAATGAGCGTATGATATCGGAAAACTGGTTTCTGACTGATTTTCGAACCTCGCTTTCTATGTACTAAAAATTAAATTCTGATTTTGATTGCCTACACTGGCTTTTATATCTTGACTGTAACAGAATGTTCGGAACGAGGATGCTTAGGCTTGAAGAAGAGAAAGTAAAAGAGGCAATTAATTTATTTACTTCATATGGATGGGTTAAAGTACTTTGTGAGGTCCCTATAATCCTCTCATAGAGTTAATTTTTACTATATAAAAAATGTCTTTGATATTTCTTTTTTTTTCAATTGCTTTTAATTTCAAACAAAAGATTTAATTTACAAAATTATAAAAATAATTTTTTGAATAGTAAATTTTAACTCTATTTTAATTTGATTTTATTCGATCTTTTCTAATAGTATATGCATTAAATTGATCTATTTAATAGTAGGGTAAACTATTAAAATAGTTATTTTTGTTTATCTTAGGTTACATTTTAGTCACTTATGTTTGAAATGTTATGTTTTAATCACTTATATTATCGTGTTGTAACATTTTAGTCATTGAGTCGTTAATTGTCGTTAACGATGTAATGGTAAATTAATGTGGCACGTTAAATCATCATTTCAAGTAAAAATTTTAGGTTAAATTATACAATTGATTCTTATTTTTTCGTTTTGAATAATTTAATTTTTTCTTTTTATGTTATTTTAATCTCTCTTTTTTCTCCTCTTTTGCTTCTTTTGTTTTTTTACATTCTCCATTTCTTTTAACGGATCAAATAACAAATAAATATCAAATAGGATGGTCTTAAAATACAATATAAGGCATAATAATGTAAGCAACAAAAAAGAACTCTCTAAATTCTAAGCAACAAAAAAATTACCGATGACTTCAGTAAGGTTTTTGATATAGCAATTGATCATTTCTTGCTTAATAGCTCATTCTCTACAAGGTTTATCTATAATGATAAGTCAATGCTTATAATCACAATCATTAAAAGAATATAAAAGAATAAAAATTAATTTGTCCAAAATTTTAAAAATATAAAGATTAATTGTATGATTTAATTTAAAATGTTTGTTTGAAATGATGACTTAAAGTGTCACATTATCGTTACATCGTCAACGGTAATTAACGATTTGGTGATTAAAATATTACATCACAATAATATAAGTGACTAAAACGTAATATATAAAAGTGATTATTTTTATAGTTTATATTTTAATAGTAAAGGGATTAATTTAATTAGGTTTTTATAATAGAGGGATCTCTTTGGTACATCCGTTGTGCATGTTTTTGTTATTTTATATATATATTTTAATTCAATTTAAACTTAATTTAAAAAAAAAAGAAGAAGAAAATACTCGGATAGGATAAACCTTTTTTTTTTTTTTTTTTTTGGGGGGGGAGGGGGTACAAAGATAGAAAACACATAAAACATTATAATTTTCATAATTTTGAGATTGTTATTTCAGTGAAAACGTCATTTAATTTTATGAATATATTTTTTACATAAACAATAGCTGTACTAGTAGACATCAAATTGCTTTCAACTCGGACTAAACCGATTCAGATAAAAAAAATTGAATAGAGTGTTGAGTAAATCGCTCGAAAGCGATAAAAAGAACATTGATAAGCAAGAGCTGATTTAAATTTTTAATTATCTAAACCGATAATCCAACTGTGGATCGATTCAACTATACAACAAATAACAAACACAAAAGTTATAATGAAAATACAAAATCCCAAAGAAAATAAAAATTATAATTATAATCGATTTCTTTCGTGATATTTTTTTTGGGTTAGAGAATCATTCGTAAGAGCGTTCGGTTTTGATTTTGTTGGAAGGTTGAGTGAGGAAAATAAAGATAAAAATAATAATAATAATTTCCCTTTACATTGATTTTATTCTTCTTCATCAACCTTCTCAACAGTCCCACAACTCTCAATTTTTCTTCATAATTTTTTTCCCTAAAACGTTCCTACGTATATTTCTTTATCTGTTATTATTTTTGGAACTTAAAAATCTGATCATCATCATCATCATCATCATCGAAACACCTCATGGCCACCACTGCAAACAAGACCATCAATGCTAAAATAGTCAGTTTCCTCTAAACCCTCCTTAAAAATTGCTATTGTCATTATCAGTAGAATTTTGTGCTTTGGGACTCGTTTAAATGCGGGGTTACGATCTGGTTCTTTGTAAATTATGCGTCATTGCATGTTTTTTTTGTGAAATTTTTATATAGATTTGCATGTTCTTGCATTTTTATTTTTAAAAATCTTTGTAGGTTTTGCTTTGATTCTCGTCCCCCCCCCCCCCTTTTTTATCTTATTGCTGAATTAATTTGTTAAGTTCTTTTTAAAAAAAAAATTATGTTCATTTTGTGGTGATGAGGTGTGTTTATTGTTTTATTATAATGAATGATCATTAAGAACATGATCAAATTAGAGGCTAATAAATAAGTGTTCTGATTGAAAATTACTAAAATTAAAATCAAGTAAAATTTATTTACAGATCTTTAAAATAAAAACAAACTGGTTGAGGGGATTTCCGTGGAAGGTCGATAAACCCCTCAATAGGCCCGATATGAGGCTCGGGGTGTCTATGTTCGGCTGTCTTCCGACTTCACCAAAAGCTGCGAGGAGTCGATGGAGTGGGAGCACCAATACCAAACCCGTTGAGGGGATTCGTCCGCCGATACTAAATATAAAACATATAAACAAATTTAAATATATAAGCACCATTGTTTTTCCCCTTTTAAGTTCTATGTTAGAGATGTTTTTGGAAAGGAATGAAAGCAATATTTTCTGTTTTCATAGCATGCATTATAGTTGTCAACTATGTTACTCGGAGTCTGGTATGGATGTTGCCATATGGATACTTGGGTATGTGTTCAATACCAGTAGTTTTCAACCCATTTCTGTATATATGGAGAGTCCTTGAAGGGTTATTTTCTCAAATCATGTTTGAGAATGTGTCTGTATCAAGCATGAGTATCTAAAAAAAACAGAGTTAACATAAATTGTTGAAAATGTGTTGTGTTCCTCAGGTTCTACTTGGGGATGTTGGAACTGGAAAATCTAGTCTTGTGTTGCGCTTCGTTAGGGGCCAATTTGTCGAATTTCAGGTTGGTGATGTTAAGTATTTTTGTTAGTAATTTTTATATGTGCGTACATACGTATGTATGTGTCTGTACATACGTATATACATTTAGAGGCCAACTAGTTAGTAATATATATAGCTTGACATTTATCTTATGATGTAGGAATCAACTATTGGTGCTGCATTTTTCTCCCAGACGTTGGCAGCGGATGATGCAACCGTAAAGTTCGAGATTTGGGATACGGCCGGTCAAGAACGGTACCATAGCTTGGCACCAATGTATTACAGAGGAGCTGCGGCTGCAATTATCGTTTACGATATAACAAATCTCGTAAGTTCATTATGAGTGTCGGATATGAATATGTTTAAATATTTTTAGTAAGGTTTTCCAGTTCCTAGACTTATGTATCGGACATGAGTGTCAGATTAGGTCATTTCAACAAAAATAAAAGTTCAAAATGTGAAACTGGGAAATAAAGCATTAAAGCTTTGGGATTCCCTAAACATTCCTGCAACTTTCTTGCCATCTTGCTCGGGTTTTTGTATGAGTGTTAGATACGAGTATACATCTTTTTAGGAGTATATCCTTGTACCCAGGTATGTATGTCGAATATGAATATTTTAAAAAATACGAAAAAACGCCACCACATGAAAAGCTCACATTTATTCATAAAGATTTAAAATTCGAGAGTTAAATTTTGTTCTAGTTTGAAGTTTATAACAATATGTTCTTATTTTTAGGCATCATTTGAGAGAGCTAAAAGATGGATTGAAGAACTTCAAGCACAAGGTAGACCCTTATTTTTTTTATGGTTTTCAGATTTAAATGTGAGTGTCAGATATGAATATATGTTCAACATGAGTACCTTTTTTTTTTTTTTTTTTTTGAAGTCATGTGTTTGAAGGATTGTATTCTCATATCCATGTTTAGGAATGTGTCTAATACGAGTGCCTAACACAGATTCTTTAAAAAAGATGAAGAATCGAAGCAATATAAATTATTGGTGAAAACACATTTCCCGTCCCTATCAATTTTGAAATTGAGCAAACTGGTCTCTCTAAAAATTTTGGGCTATTTAATCCCTATCAATTTTAAAAGTGGGCAAATAAGGACAATTAATTATGAGGTTAATTTTTTCTGTCAATTGTACCTAATTTTGATTTGTATAATAACAAATTTAACCTTCAATGTTTACATATCTTGTGTAAATGTTGACAGATGTGTAAATTTTGCAGGTTAAATTTGTTAAATCAGGATCAAGCTGACAGAATGTGTAACTGTTGCAGGCTAAATTTGTTAAATTAAAATTAAATTGACAAAATGTGTAAACTTTGAGGGCTAAATTTGTTATCGTATCAATAAAATACATGTACAGTTGATGGAAAAACATTAACGTTATGATTAATTGTCTTTTGTTGCTCACTTTTAAAATTGACAGTAGTCAATTTGCTCCAATTTCCTTTTTAAAGGGGCCAATTTACTTAATATCGAAATTAAGAGGGACCAAAGAAGTTTTTTTACCTAAATTTTTATATGTTTTATTTACTCTTTTTCTTTTCAATGTGAAGGCAATTCTGATATGGTAATGGCACTTGCTGGGAACAAAGCTGATTTACTGGATGCAAAGAATGTGGAAACCGAGGTAAGTTATCATTCTGTTACTCGAATTCGAGTGTGTGTTTAATATAAATACGTCTTTGATACGGGGTACATTCAACTTGTTCTTAGAAACGTTTTTCATGTATTTAGAGCGTCATTAGAGGAGGACCATATCTTTCATATCCATATTGAAAAATGTATCAGACATTTCAATTTTTCGACTAGATGTAGTCTAGTTTTCGACTGTTTTGACATTTCAAAACAACTCGTTATCTACATAGGATATGGAAAAGGATCATATAGTTCTGTGGTTCATTTTGTTTCAACTCCAATGGTCGGTCCGATAGACCGACCAGCATGCGAATGTCCAATTTGACTTCTTATTCCCTTTGTTCTTTCAGGAAGCAAAAACTTATGCTCAAGAGAACGGCCTTTTCTTCATGGAAACTTCCGCCAAGACTTCGTCCAACGTCAACAACATTTTCTATGAAATAGGTGTTTCATTTCTCATTTATGTTACTTAGACTCGGGTGCGAGTGTCCAATACCGAAATGTTCAATAACAAAAAACGGTTTTTTCATATATTGGAAGGTTTTCGGAGGGATCATCTCTCAATATCCATGTTTGAAAATGTATCCGACACGAGGTTTTGTTATACAAGTCAGAGAATTGACCGATTTTTTTTCATTTTCGTACAGCGAAAAGGATACCTCGAGTGCAGCCGTCACAAAATCCCGCCGGAATGGTTCTCATGGATAGATCTGCAGAGCAAACAGCAAGGGCATCTTGTTGCTCGTATTAGGCGATGATTATCTACGCTACCCAAAGTCAAGATCGAGTATCATATATGAATATGCGTTCAACAAGGGTATGTTTAATTTTTAAAACTTTTATTTTCTTCCATATATTAAAGGCTTGTACTTCATACTCAAGTTTAAATATATGTGGGACACAAGTATTTTAGAGAAAATGAAAAGTCCGGATGACATGGTAGTGCTTATATATTTTGGTTTCTCATTTATTTACCGATTCATTTCGGAATTGTACATGATGCACGATGTCTAGAGGTTTTTGGGGTTGGAGAGCGGGTTTTCCTTGCAAGTTCCATATATTCCTGACTTACATATTCAAATAAGAAATGCCATTTTTCCTGTTTTTATAACCAGTTTTGGTTGCTCATTTATAAGTCTAATTCATTGTTAAGAGATTGTATTTGTTCCATCTTAATTTATGGTAAAAATACTGCACAAGTCCTTGTATTATAGCACGAAATACATTTTGATTCTTGTAGTTTTAAAATGAGAAAACGGGGTAAAAATACCATCTTACTCAAAAAAATGATTAAACTAGTCTTTGTAGTTAGATTACAGAGAAAATTAATGGCTGTTAAAAACTTGGCATGAGATACATATAGCTCATCATATGGTACTATCTGGTTATTCTTGTCATACACTTAATTTTTAATTGTATAAATATATGAAATTTTTAACAACCGATATAATCTTTGATATAACATATAAGAATTAATTTGTGTAATTCTTTTCTGATAAAGAGAGCAATCTACAATCTGATTTTAATGTAAAGGCCTTCGAGGTACTTTTACTAATAAACAAATATATGTATGTTATATGTTAGAAAAACGAGCAAAATTAATTTTTTTTTTTTTTTTGTAACATTCATCATTTAAATGCAATAGTTGAAGTTTTTTAAGTGTAGATAAACTCAATTAACAAATTTTTTGCATAAATATAACGTGAGCTATATTCAAATTTATTTTTATATAAAATTACATATATTTATATATTTAGTTTGTAATTTTAATTATAATTATTCAGACATATATTATTGAAATTATATTTTAACTTTTTTTATTTAAGCTCGAATCACATTAAGCTGATAGTTTATTTTACTATTAAAAAATATGAAGATTTTTATATTAATTTTGATTATTAAATTTAAACAAAAAAAATATAAAGAATAAAAATTCTAATTTAATTAATATCGCATAAATAATTATTTAGGTATCCAAATTGCTAAGAAAATGAGGATTAGGGCTCTATATTTTTAATCTTCAAAAAATATTTTTTATTTTTAAAATTAAAAAATCTTTTTACAAAGGTTAAAGTTCGTAGTCAATCTAT
Organism: Gossypium anomalum; assembly: GCA_025698475.1. NCBI lineage: Eukaryota > Viridiplantae > Streptophyta > Magnoliopsida > Malvales > Malvaceae > Gossypium > Gossypium anomalum. Next base: position 22,991,430 of record CM046964.1, on the reverse strand, counting down.
GTACTTGAGCAAAATTTGATATTTAATTAAAAATTAAATCCTATTATTCATTCTATTTAAAAATATTATTGTTAATATTTTCTGTCAATTTTGTCAAATTAAAATGTTAATTAAGTTATCTTCATACGTTATGGCATATTATTGATGTAAAATAAAAATGTTAAATTGATCAATTTTGATGGAAAATAGTAACAAAATAAATTATTATGATTGAACTAAGACTTTTAATCCAAAAAAAGAATTTAATTTTTAAAACTTAAGGACTAAATCTTAAACTTTGTCAAAGGATAGACACTAACAACATATTTTGACATTTACAAAAATAAAAATACAAAAAACAACCTATTTTCTCATATTATAATCATAAAAATTCGGTATTCAAAAATGGTTAAAAAAGAGAGTGAGAAGATTTTTACTTTTATTTAAACTTGAATTAATATTAATTCATTATCAATTTTTCTAGTTTTGTAAAAATATTTTTAGTGAAAATAATGATTTTTTTTATTTTATTTTCACAAAGTCATCTTTAATTTTTCAATGAAACATATTTATTTATTTTAAATATTTTTCATTTTCTAAAAAAAAATAACACAAAAATGACCTTTATTTTTTTTTCTAAAATCAAACCCACTCTAAATATTTCTGAATTTTCCTATCTTGATAATGATATTATTATATTTTATCTATTTTTTAAATTTTATATTCATATTACTTTTCTATATTACTTTATAATAGTTTTAAATTATTTCTAATTATATAAATTTTCACAAAATAGTTTTCCATGCTATATTGTTTCTTTTTAAAAAAAATTCAAATGAAAAAAGGTTTTAAGGATCTAAATGAGAAAAATAGTATAGTTCAGGGACTACATAAAATATTAAGCCTAAATAAACATATGAATATGAAAAATAAATTAAAATTTTAACGGAGTTAAACCCTAACGTAGGGTTTTATAAAAAAGGCAAAAAACAGGGCTCAAAATTCCATTAAAACTCCTCTCTGATATTCATCAAAATCCCAATTTCTCTCCGTTGTTCTTCATTTTAACCTAAAGAATCTTGTTTGGGGATAGACCTCTTTATCAGATAAGTAACCCCAATTAGCTTCTTTTTGCCAATATTCTGCAAAATCCCCAATCTTTTTTTGGCAAAAAAAATGATAAAACCCGCCAATATTTTCCCTTTTTCCTCTCAGAAAACCAATTTCAGCTTAGCTTTTTTGCTAAATTTTGTTTAGGGTTTATGCTGCGATGTTTATATGCAGAATCAGGAGAAAAGTCTCTAAGTTGTCTAAAATGATTGCTAATTTGGACAAGTTTGTTGTTTTCTCTCATGTTGTCTGTGATAAATCCGATGTTGTTCAAAACCCATGTTCTGTTTCATTGAATGTTAGATCTTTTAGGAGTTCTAGGCTTCTCTGTGAGTCCGTACAATCATCGAGTTCGGGTTTAGCGATTCAGATCTCGCGAACGGCTAAAACCGGGGCTCGAGATGTTTTATTCGAATACTTGCATTCCACCAGGGGCTTTAGTTTCATGGATGCTGAACATATAAGCAAGAACTCACCTCATTTTTTTGAAAAATTGTTGTCCAAGTTTGATCCTGAAGAAGATGTGGTGAAATCTTTGTCTAAATTCCTTAGATACAACCCTATTAACGAGTTTGAACCGTTCCTCGAGAGTCTTGGGTTGAGCCCTGCGGAGATAACGTCTCTCGTTCCGCAGAGATTGATGTTTTTAACTGATGATAGTGTCATGCTCGAGAATTTTCGTGTCTTGCGGGATTATGGGATTCCTCGTATTAAGATAGGAAAGATGTACAAGGAGTCTAGGGATATTTTCGAATATGATTACGGGATATTGGCTTCGAAACTTAAGGCTTACGAGAATTTGGGTCTCAGCAAAGCAATAGTTATAAAGCTTGTTAGTTGTTGCCCGTCTCTTTTGGTCGGTGGTGTTGATGCAGAATTTGCTGCAGTTCTTGAGTGGTTTAAAGAATTAGGAATGAAGAAGGATGAGATTGGAGGGTTTGTATCAGGTAAGGGCATATATGATTGGGGTAGAATGCTGGACACACTCGATTTTCTCGATAGAGTGGGTTATACTGATGGGCAGTTACATAATTTGCTTAAAACAAATCCAGCATTGTTGTTTCAAGGTTCCGGGAAGAAGGTTTATGTACTATTTGGCCGGTTACTCAAATTAGGTCTCAAGATGAACGAGGTTTATTCCTTGTTTATGCAGAATCCGCATATCTTGTCGGTTAAGTGCACCAAAAACTTTTGTAAGGCATTGGATTTCTTGTTTGATATTGCGATGCAAACCGAAGATATTGTGCACATTGTATCTACACGGATGGAACTAATGGGTTCATATTCTTTGAAAGGACCTAAAACGGTTTGTAGAGAGTTAAACGTTAAGAGAGATGAATTATGCCAAATTATAAAGGAGGATCCGTTGAAATGGTTTGATGTGGCTTCAAAATCCAAAATTCAAAGCAGTATCCAGGTAGCTTCGAAAGATCCAAGTACATTCCTTGAGAAAACAGCTTTCTTATCGAGATTAGGCTATTTGGAAAACTCAGACGAGATGTTGAAAGCATTGAAGCAGTTCCGAGGCAGAGGGGATCAACTTCAGGAGAGATTCGATTGTTTGGTAAATGCAGGTTTGGACAGCAACGTTGTCAAGAACCTAATCAAACAGGCTCCGATGGTGCTTAACCAGTCGAAGGACTTGCTTGAGAAGAAAATCGATTGCTTAACAAACTGGTTAGGGTACCCGCTCGAATCCGTTGTGGCATTCCCTGCATATTTATGTTACGACATGGAAAGAATTAATCAAAGGTTTTCGATGTATGCTTGGCTAAGGGAGAGAGGAGCCGCCAAGTCGATGTTGTCATTGAGCACCATACTCGCGTGTTCGGATGCTCGATTTGTCAAGTATTTCGTAGTAGTCCATCCTGAAGGTCCAGCCAAATGGGATAGTCTAAAGAATTCATTGAATACAGCGTAAGTTCTTCTCATTATAGTGTATATATAATATATATACACATACATATATATATGTGGTGTTCTAATAAGAGGATTCATTGAGTTTTTGTTTTAATTCTTGATTTTAAACTTAACTTATTTAATTTTCACAATAAGTCTAATGGTTCAAATGTTGGAAATTTTGTGACTTCTTCCTTTTTATTGCTATATTTGATCACTTTTCAAGGTTTTCAAAGTCATTTCGAGCTTGAGCAGGTTAGGGTTTAAGATATTGCGAGGGAAGTTACATTAGTATAAAACTTAAGTGGTTTTACATTCTTCAGTAACCTACCATACGTGTAAATTTATTAATAATTTGTACTTATCATACATGTAAATTTTTGTATTGATCTGATATTATTATATATTTAATGGGTGCATTTTTTTTTATATAAAATTAGTAGTTATAAATTTTTAATTTATGCTAGACTTGGAATGCATGATTTACATTAATGGGGCATGAAATATGACCTTAGGATTGTTAAAATATTAGTTGTGTAAAAAATATGAAAAGGTGTAACGCTACTAAGTTTTACACGGATGTAAATAAATTCCTCTATGATGTGTTTTAACATTTTTGAGGAAACTATATATGGACATAAGTAAAGGGATACGAGCGAATTAGGATCATTCTAACAACATGAGTTTAGATTGACTCGATTACACCCGTTGATGTTGTTTCAGAATGGTATGATCCTCGAAGATATTTTCGGTCATGTATATTGCTTTGGTGATCTATCATTAAAAAAAAAAAAGTGCTTGATGCCTTTAGACTTGCTTAAAGGTCGAGTTATCCATTCAAATTTGAAAATTTGTCCGATACTTGAGAAGATTTTGATCAAAAAGTTAGATCCAACGTTGGCTAAATCTATATTAAATTTATACGAGGAAAATTATATATACAATATAATGTAAATATTTAAAAATATGTTGTATATATTTAAATTTTAATAAATAAAATTACTAAATTTGATATTAAATAAAAGCCTTCAGATTCCATCAAAAACTAAAAATAAAATAAAATAAAAGAGTAATATAATTTTTTATCCTTGGCAATTAAGTTTACTTAGGTACATGATTTTTAGTCTATTTTGGCATTTGAACTTGACTAACTAAGTTCATTTTTTGTATCCAAACTTAAAAGTAAAAATTTTATTTAGTCGGTTCAATCTATTCAATTGTTGATTTTTGTCTCAATTTTCTATTTTTACCAATTTCAAACAGTTTTCAAGTCAATCCTTTGTTTTGTATGTTATATTGAGCAGTTCTCAGTCCGTCTAATCCGAGTCACATAATAAAATCTTTGTAAAATCAAAGTCTAGGGACCAAAGCAGATATAGTTGTCAAATTCAAAGATTAAAGCAAAGAAAAAAATTATAAATACCAAAATGGAACTAATTAGCAAGTTCAAAATAATAATAAAAAAAATTTATAAAAAATGAATAAAATTAAAAGAGCTTCAAATAATCATTTACAAATACGGATAAATTTAAATAAAATTTAGTACTCATATTTCAAACCAAATTAAATTTAAATAAATATTTGTGATCAAATTTGTGCTTGATTGGATGAAAATATAAAAAAAAAAAAGATGGAATGAAAAAGTGAAAATAAAAGAAAATTGGACTATGCTTGGTTGAAATAAAGAGAATGAGAAAAAAAAAAAATATATATATATATATATTATTTCAAAATTATATATTTTTCCATCTTTCCAACTTTTTATATTTCCTACCGCGCAAAGGAAAAATTATGTTTTCCATCCTTGTAGTTTTCTACCTTTCAAGTTTTCATCCTTATAATTTTCCTTTCACCCTATCAAGCAAAGCCTACAAAAATACATTTAAAAAAACCATCTCTATAGACATTTTAATGGTTTGTTAAGCAATTAAAAACATTAATTTCACAAAATAAAATAAAATAAAACAAAACCCAGACTTCTTCATAATTTTTGGAGCTTATACCGACCGCCATCTTTTAAAGAAGACGACGACGATGAAGTTAAGCCGTTGCGGTTAAACTCAGCTTTGTCTTTATTAAATGCTTTCTGCACATCCTCCTTCAGCTCCCTGAAACGCGATCTCTTTAACTTTTGCTCCTCAAGGCTGCCCCGCTCGAGGTAAAACAAATCGGGAAGGTCGTCTTCCATGAACTTATCTAGCACTTCCGAGCAATGCGGGAAATAACGCCGACCCATTTCCACTGTGGAAAAACAAGCATATTGATTAAGAATCGCATGATTTAAACCGAACATGGCAATGGAAGACCCACATGTAAGGGTAGTTCGATCACCTGTTTTCATAAGGGCTTCCATCCTCGCAAGAAGTCGTTTCTTCTGCATTACAGGCGTCTCGTTCAAGTCAACTTGACTTAAGTTCCCGTTTGAACCTTTTGATGAGAGACCAGAAAACTCGGAGGTTCTCTCCGCATGTGCGATGTCCATGGCAAGTTTCGCTTCACTCGGGAAAAGTAACCTTGCAAATGCCACTGCAATAGACGACAATACTTAGAGCTAACCTTCTAAGAATATGGACTCGTAATGAATCAAATGCATTCTTGATGTGTAAGCCGATGATTTCAAACGAGCAAAAACTATATCTTAAACCAAATTATCAAGGAAGCATGCATAAAAGAGGAGATAAAGAGCCTCGGGAGATCCCAACGTAGAGTAATACCTCGGTTCTCTAGGTATAGAAGTCGCATGTGCATATCATCAGCCATTGTATGGGAAGTAACTGAAACATCTCCGGCCATAGGATTTCTCCTCATTTCTCTCTCCAAAACATCGATGCATATCCGATCTTTATTTGTTTCCTTCCCTTGCTCCGTTTTCGCGTGATAATCCTTCGGTCTCGTCAATCTCTGGCAGATGTTAAAAGCACTTCGTCCATCCAACGTCAACTCCGAAGCAGATGCCCCTTTTGCTAAAAGTGACATTATCACCGACGGTTCTTTACGCATTGCAGCTATGTGAAGAACTGTATAACCACGAGAGTTTCGTCGATTGACATCAGACAGTCGTAGGGCAAGAATCTCAGAAACAACCTTGGGATCACAATACGCTGCAGCGTAATGGAGGGCAGTGGCATCATCCAAAGTTACATCGGACTCGGTTAAAAGCAGTTTAACAAGCTCAACATCGTCGGAGTCTAAAGCTTTTTGTATTCTCCGGATTTGTTTCTCTCTCAAAGGAACAACCACTGCCTCACCATCTTCAGCTTCAGTGGGAGGCTTGCAGCGAAGTAACCGAATGCTCTCTGCAACTTCATAAGGAAGCTCTTTCTCGATGGAGATGCTATCGAGATCCGACCTTGTCACTCTATCAACACATTGAGAAACAAGCTGACTGCATTGACAATGGAAAGCAACCACAAGGATCGGAATAATGTCTTCTACGAGAGCCTTATCCACGAAATTAAGAAGCCGTCGCTGCAAATATATACACAGATAGAAAATCAATATACATTCATTTGGCCTAATCAAGCTAAAAGTTCGCCAAAAATCATGCATGATTCTCCATTTCAGTTACGATATGAACTTAATAGCTTCCTATTAGGTTAAACATCCTCACAATGTGCATTTAGAAAGGGTTAATTGCAGCAACAGTCTCTAAACTACAACTCAAATTCTAAATTGGTCTCTAAACTCCAAAACTTTCTAATCAAGTCTCAAAGAGTCAGTATTATACCAATCAGGTCCTTCCATCGGCCTAACCATTGGTTTACACCTTAATTGCCGGTTTGGGTTTGAGGAGTATTTTGAACTACATGAAGCAAATTGTAAACACGCATGCGTAACTTGGATAAAAAAGATGATGACTACAATTTTAAAAAGTTTTTTTTCTTCTAACACATTGAATCTAAGTTGTTCACTCATGTGCTTTAAATATACTCCATAACATATTTAAACTAACATCTAACACGCAAGTTAGTGACGAGGCTTACGAAAGTAGTTAGTGGACACGATATTGATACTTCAAGGACTCAATTAAAACATTTAAAATTCGGGACCAATTGAGAGCCTGAGTTGTATTTTAAGACATCTAGTGCAACTAACACAAAAGTGCTAAATTTCAATACTTTAAAACATGATAAGTCATCATTTAAAGTAAATGGGCTAAATTAGAGGGACTAATTAGCTTTCCAAACTATAGTATAAGGACTCCTCAAGTAATTTAACCCTTTCTATTAAACCCACAGGCAATAATCTGTTAAAGCATTCAACATATCAAAAAATTTCACGCATCTAGACATATATTTACTGCAATTATACACAAATTTGCTAAAAAAAATGAACTAGAAAAGCCCCCTTTACTGACCTGAAAAAGTGAAACCATCTCAGGTATTTGAAATATAGAAGAAGCATACATCAATTCCACAGCAAAATCGACGGCGGGTCGACAAGCATCATGTGCACAGTGTGTATCAACACAAGTGGAAACCTCCATGGGAGAAGCTTTAAGCTTCCCAGTATATAAATAACTCAAGAAAACTTGAAAAGCTTCAAGCCCAATCTTACCATAAGGCAAGAACTCATTCATGTTATAACTGGGTTTCCCTTCTTTTTCAACACACCCATTATTATTATTCTTTTTGTCAAAAAGCTCCTTAAAGAACTTACTTCGAACAGCTAATATGCATCTATGAACACCTACCGAAACACCTTCAATCACTACGTCGGCGTCGCTAAACGGCGGTGAATTGTCGGAAACGAGGTGTTCTAAGCTGGAACTAAGCTTGGTCAAGCTTATAACCTCAAGGGTAGCAGCAGCAGCACTGGTTTCATGAGTGATTGAACCATTTGAGAGATGAGATGATGAACTGAAGCTTAAAGATGATGATGGTTCAGATAAATTAGCCATTTAAAGATAAAAACAAAAGTAAATAAAATAAATTACTATTGATCTTTATATGGAAATTTGAAGAACCCAGATTGGATTTTTTGTTGGTATTACTATTTTGTAACGAATCACATGGTTGAAAATGATTATACTAAGGGATTAAAAGATGAACTTGCTTGAATTTCCAGGACCTTTTGATCAACATAATAAGGGAAAAGAAAGGAAAAAAAAAATTTATAGAAAAAAGACAAGGATTTTAAAGAAAGATTACGAATCAGATCCTGAAAAAAAAAAAAGAAAAACCCAGTAATTATTTAGAGAAATTACTTTATAAATTGCAAGAAAAAGAGGAACTTGGCAAAGATCAAAGATAGAATTTGATTTTTTTTTTAAATTTTGGTTGCTTTTTTTTTTTTGATAAATGTTAAGAGAACATGGAGAGAGAAGACTTGAGGGAAAAGGAAGGGAGTCAATGGACGAGGAAAAGAAAAAATAAGGTTTTGGTTAAATTTTTCTATTAGTCCCTGTGGATTTAGTTTATGTATTTTTTGTGATCAAATGGTATCCGTAATTTTTTTCTTCAAAACCTTACATAGAAAATATATTATTAAATAAATAATGTCAACTTGCTATTTTTATATATTTCTCACGAAAAAATCATTAATAAATTTAACTATGAACATTTTTGTTAGGACTAAAATTTTAAAATTTGAAAAGTATGAACTAATTTTGAGAGTACCTACCAAATCAATTACTTTAAGATAAAATTAATAGAAAATTTTAGCTAAACTAATTTAACTGTTACATATTTGAGCCACGATTGAAATTGCAAAATTCAAAAAATATATGATTAAAAGTAATTAAATTAAAGTACACATAGTACAAATATTAATAATAGAATTTGACTCAAAGATTATTGCGTAAAATAGTTTCAAATTATGATCTAATTTTAAAATAGCCTTTGAATTTCAAAATATTCTAATTAAGTCCTCAAAGTACTTGTATTGTATCAGTAACTTTTTTGTCAACCTAGTCATTAGTTTGAGCATTAAATGCTAACTCAAATACAACAAATATATTTAAAAGATATGGATCAAATTATAAACATATTTGTACCTACTGCATAAACAATTTTGATCTATTAGTTCTTTTTTAAAAAGTAGTCCTCCTAAATTTTATTGATACTATTTTTTTTTAATATGTTAGATTCAAGTTGTTCATGCAATAAGTAAACACGTGTTCACAATTTAATCACATGTTCAAAATATTCATGTACATTCTAAATCGAATATAATATGTAAATTGACGGCTAGACTGAAGAAAAGGCCTGATTAATATAATATTGATACTTTTAGGATTTAGTTAGAATGTTTTAAAGTTTAAGGATCAATTTATAATCCAGATGATAGTTTAGGGACACATGGTGAAATTAATCCTATTATAATAAATAAAAATAATTGCAATTTTCGAAAATAATTAATAATAATAATTACGCGGAAATTTCTATATTTCGCTTTCGAAAGAGCCATGAAGTGGTGTGGATGACTTAGAAGATGACGTGGTCAATTGGAGCTGGGTTCCACTGACGTCATCCATGACGTCATCTCCATGAGGGGATAGACGCTGTTGTCAATTATCAACTGTCATCAATTTTTCTTTTTCTTTTTCTTTTTTTCTTTCTTATTATATTAGAAGAAAAAAAATCATTTAAAATAATTTAAAACAAAATTAATTATATATTTATCATCTATATTATTTATATATTTTTTAATTGAATTAATCACACTTTATAGATTTTTTAGAAAAAAAAGTTAGGTTAAAATGTCAAATTTTAGTGAAATTACTATGTCAGACAACGGTTTAATAAAAAATGGACACGTGATAAGTTAATATTATTATTTTTAAATTTTTAACTGTGATATGTATCGTATACATAACGAACACACCATCTGACATGGCGGGATCAATTTTTGAAGAGAGAAAGTCTACCATTCTTCTCTAAATAATCTAAAATCATAATTTTTTTAAATTTTTTTTCAATACTTCTATCTTTTTAAAAATTCGACGTAAAAAACTTTATATAAATATTGTATCCAAAAAGATTAGAAAAATATGGTGGTTTTTAAATTATTTAGAAAAATTATACTAAATTTTTTCTCTCCAAAAATTAATCTCATCGTGTCAAATGGGCGTGGCACATGTCATATGCATAGTGAATCTTTCATCTAACATGACAACATCACTTTTTGGAGAGGAAAATATAATCTAAACGTTTTATTAAATACTACTTTTATAATAATTTGTAAAATGTGATGATAATATTAAGTGAATAAAAATCATATAAAATTCAAATTTTGGCAGTACTTTACGGTCATTTATTATTATCGAAATATATAAAACATAAATACTGAATTATTATACGATATTATTATTAAGCATTTATTATTTTAGTATACGTTTGGTGGTTGTTTTCTATTTCACATCTGTTTAAGATTGGCATACTCACGAGGCGGTCCAAATTTATAAAAAAAATTATTTTAATCTTTTATTTAATTTTTTTATATTTTTTAGTTCGTGAATTTATATATTTTATTAAATCACTTTAAAATCAATGAGAAAGTTAATGTTTGTTAATTTTGCTGATGTGGCATATACGATAATATCATGTTAGCATTTAATTAATTTGTTTTAAAAAAATGAAATTAAATAAACATTAACGTGTCATTCATGTCAGAATCCACATAATCAAAGTTAAAAAAGTTGACTTTTCTATCTATTTTGAATAATTTAACAAAAATTAAATAAATAATTAAAATAATTCTTTTCGTAAAATTAAAAAATTAAATAAATCATTATTATTGATATTTAATTAGTAATAAGTTTGCACTAATAATTGGAGGACAGCTTGGAAACAAACAAAAAGTGGGCAGCTATAGGCTATAGTAATTAAATAAAATAATAATAATAAATATGAATTTTTTTTTTAATTTAATGGAATCTGTTTGACTTATCCTCAAACTTAATTATTTGCAATTTGAAAAGAATAAATATTTTTAAATGAAATAAAAAAACAATATTTTTCTCATTGAAAATTAAATATAAATTAATAAAAGTGATGGTTAAAAATAGTAAGTTTTCAGGTTTCTTTAATTATATAATTTGATTTTATCAATATGTATCCACCCAGGGGAAGTGCTGAGGTCAATTTTTAATATTTTTATTTAAAAACCTGCGATAAATATAAATCTTTTTGGTTCATCAATTTTTTTAATTTTTTTGAAAATATTATAATTTCTTAAACAATGAAACTTCAATAATTATAAAATTTCTTCAACAGATAATTATTTTATTATCAATTTTTTATAGATTATTGATAAATTAACTATTAAATGATATTTTCGTAATAAAGTTTTCTCTAAATCGAGCTAAAATTTAGATAGCAAAAAGAAAAAATTGCAAAAAAGAATTTCTTGCTTAGTGAAATCCAACTTATTTGACATTTAAGGAGGTTTTTTTATTTAAACCAAATAAAATATTTTTAAATTAAAGTTTAAATCAAAGTTGATCCCAATTTTGGAAAACTATTCGGACCGAACAATTAAATATTTGTGTTTTTTAAAATTTTTTAGTATAATTAAAAGTGGGTAAAATTTGATTTGATTCGAAAAAATAAAAAAAAAAGTTTTAAATTTTGAGTTATTCGAGTTAACTGGAATAAGTCATTTGAGTTTCAAGTTCAAATCAAGTTAAAGTTTACAATTCGAAGAACTCTAATAATTTGAATAATAAATTATTGTAAATATTCTTTTGGTCCCTGTCAAGTTTGAAAATAAACAAATTAGTCTCTCTCTAAATAAAAATTACAAAAAAAATTAAAATAATTTTCAAAAATTCAAAATATTTATAAAAATTTCTTTTAAAAAATTATAAAATATTCAAAAAAATTCAAAAAATATATAAAGAAAGTTAAAAAATTAAAAATTTTGTAGAATAATAATTTTGAGACCTAAATAAGTTAATTAATTATTCAATTTATCATGCTAAATTTTTTTTTATTTTTTTGCTTTTAAAAAATTTCAAATATATATGGTGTCAAAGTGCTCTAACATGGAATTAGTTATACTGTAACAAGAGTTTAATTTGATATGTTTAATATTTTAATTTAACTAGAATAATTTCACTCGATTTGACTCAATTCAAAATAAATTTAATTTTTTTAACTCGAATAAAATAGGACTCGTCAACTCAAAATTTTTTCACCAAATTCGATCGAACACTTAGTTTTTTTCTCAAAGTATTTATCGAAGTGAGCCAGTAACTAATCTTCCACATTTTGTAAGCCCATTAAGAGTATAAATGCTGGCTACAAGTTTTAAAGCAACTCTATATTCAAGGCGAGAATCTCGACTATTGGTTAAGGTAGGAGAGACTCTTATCATCTCACCTAACTCCCGTGTCTAGTATTATATATAATTTTAAAAAATTAAAAAATTTACTTAATATATTCGTAAGTTCTATTTTTTATTAAATTTGAGCTAAAATCTGAGATTTAATTATTTTATTTTAATTTGATATAGTTTGGATTTTTATTTTATTATAATATTTCTAGTAAATTCAAATCAATATTTGTTAACATGGTTAGTTGTGGTGGTTAAAAACAAATACGTGAATTTATTATTATTTGATTACACAATTAGACACACATGAAAATTCAATTTATCATGTTTAACAAGTCAATGAATTCTTATGATTTTTTTAGGAAAAAAAATCCACGTCACCACCATCAAACAACATTGAACTTTTTCAAATTAAAGTAAAAAGTTTAAATTTTAAATTTTGGCATAATAAAAGGACTTAAACAAAATAAACCTTTTTTTTACTATCTTGTCTTTGCTGGTTTCTTAGATCCCTTGCCTCTACCGACACCAATGGGACAGGTTTCTTTTTTTACATTCTCAAGTAAAATGACTTCAACAAATAAATAAAAAAAAACAATTTTATTTAATTATTCAATACAACATGTATCAATAATTTTAATTATTTTTTAACGATTAATATGTCATTTGGTACTCGAGTTGGTATCAATGTTTAATTTTTTTTTAATTTAATACTTAAATTTTTGTCTCAATTTGATACATGAGTTTAGATTTAATGTTTAATTTGGTATCTAAATCAAACAACATCATGTGGCCTAACGAATGCTTGACGTAAAAAAAAGCATAGATACTTAATTGCAACAAAAAAAAATCAAGTACTAAATTAGATAGTGAAGTCAAACTCAAGTAGTTAACTAGGTTAATAAAAAACTAAAAGTATCAAATTACAAAAAAGTAAAAATTATCAATACCAAATTAAACATTAAACCAAACTCATGTAGTAAATAACAAATTAACCGAAATTTTAAAACCATCCATAGACTTGATTGATAGGGTCCTAAGTCCCTAGTTTTATAGATATTAGAAAATTATGTTTTGTTTACTATTGAATATCTTTGACTTCTCCACAATATAAGGGTTAAAATACCAAGACTTGTGTTTGTAAAGCTTTTAGTGTCCCAAAATCACATGGATTATGATATAGATGCATGCACCTTTATTTTCCCCCTTTTCCTTTTTATTAGCATATATGTACAAACCAAAGATTCTCATCTAGGTAAAGAGAAAGTTGAAGAAAATTTATTTATTATTAGTTTAGGATAATCTATAGTTTGTAACCCAATCTTTTGTTTAATTATGTGGATGCCCCCTTGTTTTATGAAGCAAATCAATTTGAATGCTAAAAAGATAAGTAATAAAGTTAGGAAAATTATTTAGTGGAGCCAACTCAAGCAACAGATGCATTAATTGTAAGTGAATCTATTCATGTCTAAGATTAAAGTTCCATCTACAAATTTATCTGTATGGTAGTGTAGTGGGTGTGTTTTAATTTGTATCTTCATAAGTAGGATTGAAATATTGTCGGTAATATTCAAAGGAAAAATATGTAGTATATTGTCAGTAAAGTTTTTAAATTTTATAAGCAGGGTTGGAGTGATGACAAGTATTTTATAGGTATAATAAAAAATAAATATATGAAAGAAATGAGTCAAATGAAATTTGTAAAGTTAAAAATATGCATTGTCAGTGTGTCAAATATTAATCCATATTAAAAAAATTAAAATGATTAAAATAGGAGAAAATATTTGGTACATTGCTAATGACGTTTTTAAACTCCACAAGCAGGGTTAGGAGTTGACAAGTGTCCTATAAGAATATAGTAAAATATTACTTGTGGAATAAAAAGATGAACATTGTCAATGTACCAAATACCTATACCAACAAGTATTGAATGCAGTTGTAAGGCACATTATATTCTGAAGAAAAATATGCATGTTGGAATCTTAAAAATAACGTTGTTAGAATGGTAGCTACAAACTTTAAGCAATAGACCGTAAAACGAAAATGAAGAATAATTATAATTAAAATAAAAATAAAATAAATAAATAAATAATGAAGACAACCTAGAGCACGTTAAGAATATGATTACGTCATTAGATTCCAAATATGTCGTTATAACTTTAAATAAAAATAAAGTAAAAAGGAAACAATAAAAAGAAAGAGGGTAAAAATAAATATGCTTCCATTGTAATTCTAATAAAAAGGAATTGCTTAAAATGATTAATCTAGAACCATTATGCTAAGCATGTTAATTAAATATTCTTAATTATCCTCTCCTTATTTGATAATGGAATATTCTTTTTAATAAAGTATGAATAAATTCTATTCAATTCATATACTTATTAATGATAAATTATATTAAAAAAATAATTGATAAATTAAATGTTCATGAAAATGTTAAAAAGTATGTCGAGTTAATTACTTTTAAAAGTTAATAAAACAAAGTATATAAAATTAATAAGTATTTAAGTAAAAAACATAGTTATAAAAAATAAAAAATAATATATACATACCTAAATGAACTCCGCTTAATCATTATATAGATATAATAGGTTTGGAATAAATTTAAATTTTATATTTTGAGTCGAGCTAAGTGCAAGTAACTATGTACCTTAATAATGAGGGTTTGATCTGAACTCAACCCAATTTTACTCATGCATATTTCTAATAAGTAATAATTGAAAATGAAACGACCTTTTCAAGGTTGGATCTGAGCAGAATGGGTAAGATGTTCCATGAGATGAGTAGAAAAATTGGACTAGACCATACACTACTCACTACTATCTACCATGCTTTTATGTTTCATTTCACTTGTTATAGTTGATTAATATTTTGGTTTGGGGAATTCAGCACAACCAATGCAACTATGGTCGTGAAATCTTAAGGAAAAAAAATTCTAAACCCTAAATCTTAAGTTTTGTTACACCTCTTCATTAGACATTTTGAGAACCCATCGCATTCTAAACACCATGCTTAATGCCTTACATAATTCTTTGCTTGAAAACACCTCGCAGAACAACCCTCGACAAGTGATAGCACATTTCACCCGAAAAGATCTTTAATAAAATCCCTATCCATATCAAGTGGGCCCCAATCACAAATAACCTTATCCAATCCAAAGAGTTTTGTACATGTCGTAGCTCCACCCTACTTGGACTTGTTAATACGAACTACCAGCTCACCTAAACCCAATCATAACACAAAACATGTTGCCTTGAGATAAGAAAAGCCTGCATGTATAAGCTAAAGCCCAATGAGAGAGGCTAAGGGACCAACTACTGAGAACCTTCACGCCAAAAACCTAATCACCTCAAATTAGGGGCGAATCTAAGGGAGGCGAGAATGGAAAATTACTATTTAGGTTTTTATAAAATGAATAAATTAAAAATTAATTTTTAGTAAAATTACACTTTACCCCTCTCAAAATAAAAAAAATTATGTTTTGTCCATTGAAAAATGATTAAAGATAAATTAATACATTATAAAATTATGTTTTAATCTAAAAAAAATGATTACTTAATTCTGGTTCTAAAAAATATATTCTAGATTCGTCCCTGCCTCAAGCTATACGAGACCCTAACATTATCTTTGACTGCCACACAACACCACGTTCATCCTGATTATGGACCGAATGAACCGTCGTGACATACCCCAAACTCCTCTGTGTATAAATAATCCCAAAAATCCATTGCTGCGTACTAGAAAGCAAAGGGAAAGGTATGAAAAATGAAGTTTGTGAAGCCTTAGATTCAGGCATAAACACTTATGGATTTGGATTGGAACTTAAAAGTGTTGGCTTCAAAAAAACAAAAGCACATGACAGACGAACATTTCTGAATTATTTGCATCTCGGAAACCAAAAACAAAACATCAAGTTTATATCAACTTTATGACAAGACTTGAAAACTTCATTTACTCCATCCACAGCTTGAAATATGGACCAGGCCAGGCTTTAATATTACCCAGCTTTGCTGTTTTTCAAGTTTATAATATATATATATATATAATCTATATGATATGAGTTGAAAGAGTATTAATTCGATTAATATTAATATTGTTATTAGTTTAGGAGAATGTGGGTTCGAATTTGTTGAAATATATTATCCTTCTACTTAAGGGTTGGGGTGTACAAAAAAGAATATATATTATCATGGGCGAAACTAAGGGGCTGGCAAGTGTCCCGACCCCCTTTAAAATGGAAAATTTCATTTTAAATTAGTAAAAGTAAAATTACATTTTGGTCTCCTTAAAAATATAAAAAATTGATTTTATCTTTTAAAAATTATAAAGATATAGGTTATTAAAATTGGAAAATTACATTTTTGCTATCGTAAAAATTACAATTTAATTTCGGCCCGCCCTAAAAGAATTTTATGGTTTCGCCCCTAGATATGATAAAAACCTTTAATGAGATTAAAGTTAAAAATATTAATGAAAGAAAAAATATACAATAGTAGTAAAAGGTATAATATAATTATTAAATATGAAATAAAAACAACTATATTTTTATAAATTAAAAAATATATGAGTACTTCTAAATAAATTTGAATTAACCATTTACAAATACGAGTGAATTTGGGATAAAATTAATTTTAAACTTAGGCAATTATACATGATATCGTCTTATACATAAGCTCGACTCGAACCCGACCCGATCAAATCTAATCCATAAATGCTTCTAAAGTCTAAGACCATTGAACAAAAATTTTAGTGATAACCTAAAATTTGTACATCAATTTGATTAAACTTGTAATATGGTACATAAATTTTGCTTTTTATGTAATTGAACCCAATATTTATACCCGAATTATAGATGCATATCTTACAAAATTTGTGTAAATGAAAATAGAGCTCATAGATTGACCATTTTATTTAGGGTTTTCAGCCAAATTTCTGTTGATCCAGCCCACTTACTATGATGGGTGTCACGACTTAGACTCTTTTATTTCACTATTTCGGCCATTAGGGGAGAAATTGAAAATATTTTTTTGAAAGGGTTAGATTTGAATTATAAATTATTCAGTTAAAATTTATTTACATAAAATTTTATATTTTTATAAAATTAAATTATAAATTTTTGAAGGAAAAAAAAACTAAATTTTAAGTTTTAAAAAGGGTAAAATGAAATTTTACCATTATGGGTCAAGGCCATATCTATCCCTCTATCCAATTTATTTCAGTTTGGTTAGCTTTTTTGGTTTTTTTGTATTAATTTTTAATTTTGGATTTTGACCAAATAAATTTTATTTTATGACTTTTAAATATTATTTGATAAATATCTAATGTCTTTCTATAAATATTTCTAAAAAACAATAAAATTTAAATTATTTTTACTATTTTAAATGTAAAATATTTTTTTGTATATAATAAAAATTAAATTAATTATATATTAAATAAAAAATAGAATTCGATTCGATTTTAGGTATCGCGATTTTTAAACTTAAATTCCATAAACCATCCAAATACCTCAATTTAGATTGATTTTCGATTTTTTTTCTTGTTCTGTCTTAATATGAGGCACTCTATTTGATAAAAAAAATATATACATATTAGACGAATAAATTTAATATTGTTATGAATATCTTATTAAGTGGATGTCCATCACGATCAAGATAAAGTTTTAATATACTTTAAATTCTAATAGTTATTAGAATTAGATCTCTAATTCTATTATATTTCTTATGCCTATAAATAGAGACTCTGATGAAGCATTGTAATTACCCCTTTTGATCAATAAAGTACATTCTCTGTTACTTTCATATTTTTTTTGTTCTTTATTCTCCCTATCTCTCTTTCTTTTATAACACTTTATCAGCAGAATCTTGCTCAAAGTGATAGTTCCTTTTATCGACGATCAAATTTATCCTCCATAATTTTCAATTTCTTTGACAGCAAGATGCAAATTTTTTACAGGAAGTTTCTTTTATTTAATGTTTCATATCTGATTATTATTTTTCATTTTTCTTTCATTATATGTTATCATTATTTTGATTATCTTATTTTACTTTTTGTTCTTAAGGATGGTGAAAGATTTGATATCGTTATCCATATAAAATCAAGAATATTTTCGAACTATCTCATACCTTCTAGTGATGACGACGATATTAAAGATCTTCAGATATATTTTACTATGTTTTATTTATTATTTATTATAATTGGAGACTAATCATAACAACATGTATGGATAGATTTTGATTTGAAATCTCTCGCATGTTTCCAATGGTAATTATGAAATAAAGAATCTATTGGGATGTTTATAAATTTGTCTTACTAGATTTGTTGCATTCCCCGAAGTGAATGTAAACATAAAGAAAATAAAAGATATACTCATGAACCACTAAAAGTAGGAACATAGTAATAAATAAGAAAACAATGAGAGTTCTCAAGATAACTTTTCAAAGAGTAAAGATAACTTATGTTATCAATGTGATATGAAAGATTATTGGCCATATATGTGGCGTATGCCCAAATATTTTATTTTTGTTAATATTCTTTGAGGAATGATATGAAAATGTAGTAATGAATTCTATCATTATAGATAGAAAATATTTATCTTATTTGGTATTGAAACAAATCAATATTATTCCAATATTTGTTAGTACAAAATTAGTTAAAAGTTACAGAAGAGCTAATATATTAATACCTTGTGATGGTTAATCTATTGGTTTTAAAAGATATTCACAATGGATCTTATATTGAGATTTTGAATGAGGAAAATATTATATTTCATATGAATAAAAAAAAGGGGATTGGGTTTTTAATTTATAATCTTTGTGATATTCTTTTGGCATCATCCTTATTAAAAGGGTTGAAAGCAAAATATTTGATTGTGAAAGATCTACTTATGAGTAATAGAATATGATAATTTTATCTAAAGCTTATTATGGTTGGATACATCTAAAGTTGCAAGTATTTTTTAAAAACTGTGAGTATAACTCTATAGTATTCAGAATAAATTCTCAATTAAAATTATGTGGTAAAATATTACTGATGAGAACTTGCAAGAGAGAAAACTTATGTATGAAAAGTCATTGGTTATATACATGTTATACACATGGAAAATAAGATTTACTCTTAAAGTTTGCTATTAATAGATTTTTGGGCATTTGAAGATTTTGGCATATTCCCTGAAGCGAATATTGTATACAATTATTTGAAAATTATATTTATTGACTTGGTGGCATTATAGACTTCATATTGATTTAGACATTTCCAGTAGTAAATGTCACAATAGTACTTATATGTGGATACAAATTAAAAAGAATGATAGTAAAATTATTAATTTGTTATAATTTAGTACAATTGAAACACAAGTTAAAGTAACTAGAAGTTTACTGATACAAATGCGTTTACTACTTGGCGTGACCAGTTAGACCATCCTAGATCATATATGATGCAAAAATTAATTTAGAATTCATATGGACATCCATTAAAGAACTAGAAGATTCTTTAATTTAAAGAATTTTCATTTGTTGTTTGTTCTCAATAAAAATTGGTTCTTAGAAGCTCACTAGCTAAAGTTGAGATTTAATGTCTTGCATTTCTGAAATTAATATGGGCCCATTCATCCACCATGTGGATGGTTTTGATATTATATGATTTGGTAGATGCATCTATAAAATAATCACATGCGTTATCAACTTGCAACTTGTCGTTTGCGAGATTACTTGTTTAAATGATTAATTTCAGATTATGCAACTAAAACAATTCATCTTGCTAATGTTGGTGAGTTTACATCTCAAGTTTTCAATGATTATTGCCTGTCAATTGGGATAAAAGTTGAACATCCTGTAGCTTATGTTCACACACAAAATGATTTAGCTGAATTATTTATCAAATGCCTCCAACTAATAGCTAAATCATTACTTATGAGAACAAAACTTTCTATTGCAGCATGAGATTCATGCTTGTATTGATTTACATATTGTACGCATCAAACCAATAAATTATAAATACTCCTCATTACAATTGATTTTTGGTCAAGAGCCAAATATTTCCCATCTTTCAATTTTTTGATGTGCGATATATATTCCAACTGCTCCACCACAACGCACAGGTCATAATAAGAGATTGAGAATGTATATTTATATGAGTCTCCTTATAATATTTTTGAGCAATTAATTTGAGATTTAATTGTAACATGAGTTGTCAGTTTTCTCAACATTAGGGGGGGAGAAACAATAACTTGTAATGAGTTAGGGGGAGAGTAATTGAAACAGAAGTTTAATAAGGATAACTCATTACAAGTTAACTGTTAGATGTATTTACAAACTTAATGAGAATAACCAAGTGTTATATAGATTGATCGGTTCCAAAGATGAAAAATTCTTCTAGATGGTCATATAGTGGAGGCGAGTGCTCCAAAAGAGACTCAAGACATAACTAATAAGTAAAACTCCAGAAGAGATTCAAGTACCTAAAACTGAATTTTAAAATAATAAAAATAAGAGATCTCGATAAGTTATGTCAATTCTAGAAAATATGGAATTGAATAATAAAAGTAGTCGACAATGATTTTACATGCAATATTATGATTAAAATAATGAAATAAAAGGAGAATCCTGAATAAATATATTGAGAAATATAGATATAGAATAAATTGATCAAAATAGAAAGACGCAACTCAAGTACAATTAAATTCGTGGAGTTTTTGGACCAGTAGTCCAAATATCTAAAGGTATAATGCTAGTAAGGGTGCAATTGAAGTAGTTTTGCAAAAGCGGAATAAAAATATGAAGTATTTCGCTAAGTCTTGGCATTGGTTATGAAAAGATATAATATTATTTTGTGGTGGATGTAATAACCTTTAGATATATTATTAAATTGACAATTCATAAAAGATTTAACTTGCGTCTAATGGTTGTTGTTACAACCTTTATAAATCACTATGTAGTAAAGTTTATATTAAAATCCTTGAAGGATTTAGGATGCTAGAAGCATATTGAATTCTTGGGAAATTATTCATTTATATGAATTGAAATAATTTGAACATATGTCGTAAATTTGAGTAGTTGAATGAGGATTATAAAATGATCCAAAATACCTATTTGTGTTTTTATATAAGAATCATGATTAAAGTTTGTTATTGTAGCGACTTAAAAATTTTGGTTTCGGGTCGCTAATTGTGGCGATTTATTGAGGGATTGAAAAATGTAATTTGATTTTTAAAATAAAGAGGGGAGTCGCCACCGATCTTTTTTCTAGGTGTGATTGGACACCTATTAGATTTCTTTTCCTTAAAAAACGAGAAAAAAAGGGCGAGTTAAGGCCTACGTTAAAAGCCAGAGAAAAATTAGGGTTTGGGAGTCGGTTACACGCGAGGAAGGTATTAGCACCCTCGCGACGCCCAAAAATTGGTATCTCATAAACACATATTGTCTTATTTTTCAAAAATACAAATTCAATGTAAAATTTAGTTGTGATCCGATGAAAAAAAGACGAGAAATTTTAGTTTATTTCGGTTTTTAAGAAGGGTATATCGCTTTAACACGAGTCAATTGACATTCACCCAACATAGCGATGAACTCGATGATTTAATGTTAAATCGATATGTTGCCTTGATTATTGAAATTAATTAGAAAACACGGATGGGATTTTTGAAATAACATAACGTAAAGTAAATTGGAATGAATAAATGGAAGAATTTAAACATTTTTGAAATGAATATCGTAATTTGGTAAAATATTTAAAGATGCTAACAATACATATAAAATTAAATATGATCACAGTATTGAATACGAACACGTAATGAATATACATATGTAAAATGATATTAAGAATATATACATAAAACATATACATATAGATAGTGACAATATTAGAAATATATCATGTATATTGTTTGAACCATACACGAAATGATGAAAATGATAAACATAAGAATAGATAATATGACATACGAAAATACTACAAATAAAGAGTACATGTATATACATATGTACGATAAGCACGGGTATTAATTATAATAAAGAATAATAATGAATGGCATGATATACGAAAACAAATGGCATACATACGAACGTATAATAAAAACATGTATACTAATATATAACAAAACCTAAAACCTAGATATATGAAGAATATTAAAATATACGTAAAAATATATAAGGGTATATACATCGTAAAGTATTAAAAATTTGTGCGGGATATATATAATATAATGTTAAATGTATACGTATAAAATATAATAAAAAGAGTGTACGCATAATACAAAAAATGTGTATATAATATAACTATATGTGTAATATATATACATTAAAAAGTAATAATGTTATAAACAATACAATACTTTATAAATATATATTTATATTGAAATATACGTAAAATATAATATATACACAAAATACATTAGTATTTAAAAATAATAACATTGAGATAAAGTAATTAAAATGATACTATATATATACACACATACATGATATACAATATATTAACATTAATAATAATGATAAAACTAGAAATAACAATTATTAATAACAATAATACTTTAAAAAAGAATTAATATATTAATAAAAAATAGTAATAATATTAATAATATGTAAAAAGGGAAATAAACGAAAAAGGACGAAATCGAAGTAAGAACAGAATTTTGGGGCGAATTTAAAATGAAAGTATAAGGAAAAGGGCCTATTGGAACACGCATGCAAGTAGTGGGGACCCAAAGAGCAATTTTCCAACGCCTTTAAAACGGTGCGCATGCAGAGGGACCAGATTGAAAACGATGTAAAATTTTAGGGCCGAATTAAAATAAAGAAAAACTTTAACTGTAAAGTTCCAGAAAAGCGGAGGGGCTGAAAGCGCAATTAGCCCCTCCGCTTAAAAACACGCGGATCCTGAGTGGGTGGGTCGGGTCGGCCCGACCCAGGGCCTAAACGGCGTCGTTTTAAGGGCTAAGTTTCGGCACCAAAACGGTGCCGTTTTGGTGGGCTATAAATAGCCTAAAACTCTGAAAAAAAATCATTTGTAGAGGGGAAAGAAAAAAAAAAAGAAAGAGAGGAGAGAGAAAGAGGGCGGGGAAGAGAGAGAGGGGGGGGAGAGCTCTCTGGCCGCGGACGATCACGAGGAGCTTCGCTGAAGCCGGCGCACAACCACCGCATGCGTGGTGGGCGAAAAGGTAAAAATTTTCTAAATTTTTTTATTATTTTTATTATATATTTTTATGGATTTGTAATATCCTATAAATGTTTGTGTATGAAAAAAAAAAACAAACCTTAAACAGCAACGAAAATAAAGATTTTTCCTTAGGTTTTATCCCCTTTTTTATTTCTTCAATCTCTGATGTCTTTTCTGATCTGGTGATGTTATTATATTGAGTACTAATAGAAGTGATATTTGCTCAAAGATCGAATGGATTTTTAGTATATTAGATTCAAAATTTTTGAACCCCTGTTCTCTGTTTACATTCGGCTTTTATAGCCTTTTTGTTACATCTTTTCTCTTACTTTCTGTCTCTTCATGCAGGTATTGGGGCGGTGGAGCAGGCCACGGGGCAGGTGGCGCCAGGGGATGGTGTTGGCAGAGGCTGAGTGAGGGGGTAGTTAGTTCGGCGCAAGTGGGATTAGGGTTAGGTAGGGTTTGGGTTTGGGCCAAGGGTAGTGGGCTAGTGTCTGGTTTAGGTTAGCTGATGGGTTAAAGGATTGGGCTTGTATTTAGAGGTAAAGTGGTATTGGGTCTGATGGGTTTAGGTTATAGAATATAGGTGGGTTTTGTAAAATGGTATTGGGCTGAGTAGGTTTTGAAATTGGGTCCCTAAAATTGGCCTATACAGCTGCCCCTCTTTGCTCATTGTCGTGTAACGAGAATAGAGCAAAGACAAAATGAAAGGCCAATTTTGCCCTGTCTTGCCGAGTCTTGACCCCATTGGTGCTCCTCTTGTTCAGACGGTCTCCTTCCAGTCCATCGTATCTCGTAGCTTTGGTTCAATCCATTGCATTTTCTGATATACGCCTTGTAGCTTCAATCTTCTCTAATGTAACTTTAAGAACATGAGATTTGTGACTTCGATCTGCTTCCATGTAGCTTCATAAAGATGAGATCTAGAGCTTCAATCTGCTCTTCTACCGCTTTAGTGAGATAAGATTTGTGGTCTTCTCTTCTGTCACTTTAGCAAGGCAAAATCTGATATCCTCGATCAGCTTCACTGCAACTTCAGGGGGATGAGATTTGCAACTTTGACCTACTTTACTGCGACTTCAAGGAATCCAAATCTGGTGTCTTCCATCAACTCTCACTCTTTATTCTTTATCTCGGCATGTGAACCAAGGCTCAACTCGCCTCTTGCAATATGAGTTGACTTTTGAAAACTAGAAATTAAAAACAGATTTTGAAAAACAGATTTTGAAAATAACTCGGCATATGACCCGAGGTTCAACTCACCTCTTGCAATATGAGTTGATTTTTGAAAACATGAATTAAAGAAACAGGAATTGAAAATACCTCAGCGTGCCCTGAGGCTCAACTCACCTCTCGCAATATGAGTTGATTTTTTTTTTTTGAAAAGCAGAAATTGAAAGGTACAACTCACCTCTCGCAATATGAGTTGATCTTTGAAAAACATAAATTGAAGACAGAAATTTAAAATACCTCAGCTTGCCCTGAGGCTCAACTCACCTCTCACAATATGAGTTGAAAATAAAACACAAAAATTGAAAATACCTCAGCGTGCCCCGAGGCTCAACTCACTTTTCGCAATATAAGTTGATTTTTGAAACATAAATTGAAATTACCTCAACGTGTCTTGAGGCTCAACTCACCTCTCGCAATATGAGTTGATTTTGGAAAATTAAAAAAACAGAACTTGAACAACAGAATTTGAA
The DNA here is from genome assembly GCA_025698475.1 of Gossypium anomalum. Lineage (NCBI taxonomy): Eukaryota > Viridiplantae > Streptophyta > Magnoliopsida > Malvales > Malvaceae > Gossypium > Gossypium anomalum. Next base: position 22,966,312 of record CM046964.1, on the reverse strand, counting down.
AATACCTCGGCATGTGACCCGAGGCTCAACTCATTTCTCGCAATATAAGTTGATTTCTGAAACATAAATTGAAATTACCTCAACGTGTCTTGAGGCTCAACTCACCTCTCGCAATGTAAGTTGATTTTTGAAAAACATAAATTGAAATTACCTCAACGTGTCTTGAGGCTCAACTCACCTCTCGCAATATGAGTTGATTTTTGAAAAACATAAATTGAAATTACCTTAACGTGTCTTGAGGCTCAACTCACCTCTCGCGATATGAGTTGATTTTCTTGAAAAACAGGAATTGAAAAGCCAAAATTGAAAATACCTCAGCGTGCCTCGAGGCTCAACTCACTTCTCGCAATATGAGTTGATTTTTGAAAAACAGAAATTAGAAACGAAAATTAAAAATACCTCAGCATGTGAGCCGAGGCTCAACTCACCTCTCGCAATATGAGTTGATCTTTATAAATTGAAGACAGAAATTTAAAATACCTCAGCTTGCCCTGAGGCTCAACCCATTTCTCGCAATATGAGTTGATTTTCCTTGAAAGGCATGAATTAAAACATCAAAATATCAAAACCTGTCCTTTGGTAGAACTTAGGTGTCTTTTCACTTGATTCAATGCGACTCTCATTCCAGATTTCTTGCTCTGCTGGAGTACCTGTATATGCCATGCATGATGTTATCATGATATGCACATGTTTGTCTTAAATGCCTTTATGTCTACATGATTGTGCAGTGCTCCTTAAGCATGTTTGTCGTATGTCCTTTTTCATCACGATTCTTGTGATGATCCGCATTCATTACTTCGGCTCTTGACTTTCTCTTTAAGCTATGTACCCGTCTTTAAGCTTTGCAAGTAATCAACGCTTCTCAGATATCACTCTTTTGCCTCTGGTTGAACTCCGTTCTTGCCTTGAAGCTCTTGTGCTTATCAAATTTTCATCCAAGTAATGCTTAACATTTCTTTTGTTTAGAGCATGTCATTTCACCATTTATCATGTAAATAAACACATAATGAGATGCATGAAAAAGGTCAAGTAGGGACAAAAATGATATCTCATATTCATCTATTTCAAGTGTGGCAAATAAAGGAAGTTAACCAATGAAAGTAAAATGTCAAAAAGAAAGAAAAGATCGTATTCAACGGATACAAATGCTCTAGATATTCAACACATGAACTCTTCCACGTTCTTCAATCAAGAATCTTTTCGAGTCTGGCTCCTTGCGTAGAAGATTTTGAGCTTTCAGAGATGCTTCAAATACTGTAGTCTCACTGTTTGCCGTATGGTTTAAAACGTCTTGCCTTGTAAGCCGAATGTTTGCTTCATTAGAATGCCCTCTCGGGTTTTCATCCTAATCTTTTGTGTTTAATCAAAGCGCCCTTTTCGGGTTTTCGCTCTGATCCCCTTTTTTTTTTTTTTTTTTAAGATGCCCTTTTTGGGTTTTCATCTTGACTTTCTTTTTTCAAGCATAGTACTTCTTCACCGCATCTGAGTTCACTGGATTCGGTAGCTCCTTGCCATCCATCTTGGTAAGGATCAAAGCTCCTCCTGAGAATGCCTTCTTTACGACGTATGGTCCTTCCCAATTTGGTGCCCATTTTCCTCGCAGGTCTTTTTGTATTGGGAGAATCTTTCTTAGCACGAGTTCTCCTTCATGGAATTCTCTTGGCTGTACCTTCTTGTCATGGGCCGCAATCATTCTTTTCTGGTACATCTGCCCGTGACAAATTGCCCTTAGACGCTTTTCTTCTATGAGGTTCAACTGATCATATCTAGCTCGAACCCATTCTGTTTCTTCTAACTTTGATTCCATTAAGACTGCGCGAGAGAGGATCTCAACCTCGATAGGTAGCACGACTTCCATTCCATAGACTAGAGAGAATGGAGTTGCTCCGTAGATGTTCGCACGACAATGCGATATGCAAACAAAGCAAATGGAAGCTTCGTGCCAATCTTTATATCGTCTCGATCATTTTCCCAATGATCCTCTTAATATTCTTGTTATTTGCTTCATGACCCTGTTCATCTTTGGGCGATAGGGCGAGGAATTATGATGCTTTATTTGGAACTGCTCGCACACTTCTTTCATCATCTTATTGTTCAGATTCGTGGCATTATCTGAAATGATTCTTTCAGGCAAACCATACCGGCAAATGATTTTCTTTTTCAAAAACCTGCAAACTGCGATCTTCGTCACATTGGCAAACGAAGCAGCTTCTATCCATTTTGTGAAGTAATCGATAACCACAAAAATGAATCGATGTCCATTTGATGCTTTTGGAGAAATTGGCCCTATAACATCCATGCCCCACATAGAAAAAGGCCACGGAGAAGTCATGACATGAAGGGGCGAAGGGGCTACATGAATTTTATCGCTATAGATTTGACATTTGTGGCATTTTCTGGCAAAATTGATGCAGTCACTTTCCATCGTCAGCCAATAATAATCGAGTCTCATGATCTTTCTGACCATATTGAAACCATTGGCATGTGTTCCGCAGATTCCCTCATGGACCTCTTCAAGTATTTTTCTAGCTTCAGCATCATCCACACATCTCAAGAGCATCTGATCCTTTCCTTTTTTGTACAGGATGTCCCAATCAAGAACAAATCCTGCTGCCATTCTTCTGATTATTCTTTTGTCGTTCTCATTCGCTTGTTCGGGATACTTTTGATTCTTGATAAATTCTAATATATCATGAAACCATGGACGTCCGTCTACTTCTTTCTTGATGCTACAACAGTGTGCAGGAACCTCGTATATGCTCATTTTGAGGGGCATTATTTCTGCTTTTTTACTTGCTTTGAACATTGAAGCCAAAGTGGCCAGGGCATCAGCTAATTGGTTCTTTTCTCGTGGGAAGTAATGAAAAGTTATTTCTTTGAATTCCTTGATCAATTCGGCCACTAAATCACTGTACTTGATCAATTTTGGATCCCTCACTTCCCACTCTCCACGGATCTGGTAAACCACTAGAGCTGAGTCTCCGTATACCTTTAGGATTTTGATGTCTCGATCAATAGCTGCACGAAGCCCCATAATACAGGCCTCATATTCTGCGATATTATTGGTACAGAAGAAATTTAGTCTTGCAGTAAACAGATAATGATTCCTCTCTGGTGATACCAGGATGGCTCCGATTCTATGCCCCAAAGCGTTCGACGCACCATCAAAACACATCTTCCATGACTTCTCTTTTGAGGACTCGGATTCCATTTCTGTGATGTACATTAAGTCTTCGTCTGGAAAATCGAATCTTAAAGGCTCATATTCCTCTATCGTTCGAGTAGCTAGGAAATCAGCTATTGCACTTCCTTTTATCTACTTCTGGCTCACATAGGCAATGTCATATTCCGAAAGGAGAATCTGCCATCGTGCCATTCTCCCTGATAGTGCCGGCGATTCCATCATGTATTTTATCGGGTCCAGCTTTGAAATCAACCATGTCGTATGGTACAACATGTATTGTCTGAGTCTCCGAGCTACCCAAACTAGAGCGCAACAAAATTTTTCAATGGACGAATACTTTGCCTCATATTCAGTGAACTTTTTGCTGAGGTAGTAGATCGCCTTTTCTTTCTTTCCCGTCTCGTCATGTTGCCCCAGTATGCAACCCATTGAATTTTCGAACACAGTCAAATACAAAATTAAAGGTCTTCCCGGAGTTGGCGGTACTAGCACTGGAGGACTAGACAAGTATTGCTTTATCTTATCAAAGGCCATCTGGCATTCCTCATTCCATTCTCCAGGGTTATGTTTTCGAAGAAGTCGAAAGATTGATCGCATTGGTTGGTAAGTTGAGCGATAAATCGGGCGATGTAGTTTAATCTCCCTAAAAATCCTCTAACTTTCTTTTGCGTGTGCGGAGGTGGTAACTCTTGAATGACTTTTATTTTGTTTGGATCAACCTCGATACCTCTTTCACTGACAATGAAGCCTAGCAACTTCCCTGAGGTAGCCCCAAACGTACATTTGGCTGGATTGAGCTTTAACTGGAACTTTCTCAGCCTTTCGAACAACTTCTTCAAGTTCACTACATGTTCTTCTTCCCCTCGGGATTTAGCAATCATATCGTCGACGTAGACCTCTATTTCTTTATGCATCATGTCATGCAATAATGTCACCATAGCCCTCTGATATGTTGCCCCAGCATTCTTTAACCCGAATGGCATTACCTTGTAGCAGAACGTTCCCCACATGGTTATGAAGGTAGTTTTCTCCATATCCTCAGGGGCCATCTTGATTTAATTATACCCCGAGAATCCATCCATGAAAGAAAACAATGAATGTTTTGCTATGTTGTCAACCAACGTATCAATATGTGGTAAGGAGAAATTATCTTTTGGGCTTGCTTGATTCAGGTCACTGTAATCTACGCACATTCGTACTTTGCCATCTTTCTTTAGTACCGGGACTATGTTAGCCACCCATTCTGGATATTTGGAGGCTTGTAGGAAGCCAGCATCAAATTACTTCTTGACTTCTTCTTTTATTTTCAACAACATTTCGGGTCTCATCCGTCTTAATTTTTGCTGGATGGGCTTGCATTTTGGCTTTAATGGGAGCTTATGGACCACTAAATCTTCATCTAGCCCTGGCATGTCCTGGTATGACCATGCGAAAACATCTTTGTATTCGCGGAGTAGAGTGATCAAATTATGCCTGGTGCTCTCTGAAATAGAAGTCCCAATCTTCACTTCTTGTTTCCTTTCTTCAGTGCCCAAGTTTATTGTTTCCACAGATTTTTCATGAGGCAAAATCTGTTTATCCTCTTGTTCCACCATTCTTAACAATTCAGGAGACGAGACGTAATTTTCAGCATTTTCTTCAGCTTCAAATTCTCCTAAACAAACAGCCTTCTCAAAATTAATTTCAAGACTCGTAACGGGTTTGTTCATGTCATCGATATCTGAGCACCTGAAAGTTGAATGGAAAAGGAAGCTATAGAGGGGCATCCAAGTATGGGAAACAACAGACAAAAATGTTATGGCATGGAATGTGGCAAATGTGAGTATAGGCTATGAAATGAGAAAATGATCATGAAATTAGCGATAATGCGAAAAAATCGTGACAAAATGCATCTTCATTGATATTCATTTAAATGATAAAGAGCGAATGCACACTCTTACAAAAGAATTCTATTATATCTAAAGACACAATAGAAGGTTAATGTTTGGCATTACTCTAAAGACTTATAAACTACAAGAAGCTCCTCGGAAGTCCAATTGTTCAAGGTGAAACCAGGAGGGCAAGGGCATATCCTCGAGACATCTTTACTTGTACCAGCCCCTTTGTCAATGACATTTATACTGACATTTTGAAAACCCCTTTCAATTATCCTCAGCATATTTCGTGAATCGTCTTGTCCAGGGTATATCATTCCCGCAGATGTAAATATTTTTGACAAAGGAAGGTATTCTATGGGCTCCCATTCTGGTTCTCGGCCCAAAGTTCTTGCAATTCTTCTTTTCTGATCTTTCTTCCATTGTCTTCTTCTCTGACGCATATCAGGCTGGAACCCCAAACCGTATCGGGCCTTGTGGTGCACTGGCTTCAAAGCCCTGACTATTCCTTGCAGATGTCTGCCTAAACCTCTTCTTGCTCAAGCTCCTCTACCCACGGTCAATTTGACACCCATTCTAGTATTTCTCGATAGTTTTGGCACTAGGATCTTGTTTCCCTCAACAACAAAAGTGGCATTGACAAATTCAAGGGATCGGAAGGAACATTCCAATGCGTCTTTGTTCACTTCCAAGTACGGTGCATCGGTAGAGACAGATGCGACAATATCTTCTTCACCCTCGACTGTGACCAAACAACCATCTATGATAAATTTCACCTTTTGATGGAGGGATGATAGGACTGCTCTAGCAGAATGGATCCAAGGTCTCCCCAAAAGGCAGTTGTACGATGGCGTAATGTCCATGACTTGGAACTCGACCTCATAAATGTAAGGGCCCACTTCCAAAGGAATTTCGATCTTTCCCATAACTTCACGCCTCGTCCCATCGAATGCCCTTACTGTGGAATGACAGGGCCTTAAGTAGGACAAATCCATCGGTATTCTGGAAAGTGTAGCCAATGGCATAACATTTAATGCTGACCCATTATCGATGAGCACGTTCGGTATTATGTAGCCCTTGCAGCGAGTCGTGATATGCAGCGCTTTCACCGAGCCTCTACCGTTTGGCGGTATCTCATCATCACTAAAAGAGATAAAATTGTCCGTATTCAAATTGTTTACCCACCTATCAAGCTTTTCAACGGATATGTTGTTGGCCACATAAGCTTGATTTAACACCTTCAGCAAAACGTTCCGGTGTGGCTCTGAATTTAAGAGTAGAGATAAAACTGAGATTCGTGCTGGCTGCTTACTCAATTGTTCCACCACACTATACTTACTGTGCTTGATAAACTTCAAGAATTCTTGAGCTTCTTCCTCATTCACAGGCTTTTTAGTTTCTTGCACGGGTAGAATTTCTTGCTCGACTTCGACTTCGTGCATCACTGCTTTCCCTTTTTGCTTCAAGTTGCTACTTTTCTTTACTGGTTCAACTTCTTTAGAATAGCACTGTCCACTTCGGGTAAAATGACCTACCTCCCCAACATCTTCAATTATGGCTTCAGACTTTTCACTTTCAGGTGTGACGATGCTGACATCGTATCTCCACGGTACTGTTTTGTTGTCCTTATAAGGGAAAGGAGATGGTACTTCGATTATAACTTTTGGTTTCACCGGCTCCTTCTTCGCGTCATAATAAATTATTAACGGTCGGTCAGCGCTATAAGGGGAACCTGATGATTGATTGTCAGAGGCACATATTTCTCCACTATCGGCCTCTTCGGCTTTACAAAAAACCCCGATCTCCTTGTTATCCATCATATTTTGCAATAACTCTCTGAATTTATCACAGGACTGATTGTCGTGCCCTTCGATGCCATGGAACTCGCAAAAATTGTGACTCTTTGTATCATTTCCTTCGAATACTCTGTTAAAACGACAAAGCAACCCTTTTTCAACTAGTACCTCCCAGATTCTCTGCAGAGGTGTTCTCACTTCAGAAACCCATCTTCTACTTTGTCGTTTATCCTCCTCTCCTACTGCGCTCACATTACCTTCGGTGTGGTTTGGGAATGGATTCTCAGCCGTACCACCCGTGCCATCAAATCGCAAAATGCCCGCATCGATGAGCCCTTGAACTCTCCTTTTGAAAGTAAGACAGTTCTCAGTAGAATGCCCCTAGTTCCCGGCATGATATGCTCAACTAGCGTTTGGATCGTACCATTTCGGGTATGGAGATTTAAGGGGTGCCATGTAATGGGGAGAAATCAGTTGTTTCTCCAAAAGTTTTGGGTACAATTCCCCATACGACACAGGGATGTGAGTAAATTGCGGTCTCTCAGGATTAGGCCTTGCTGGTCTTGGTTCATTTCTGGGTTGGTTTTGAACGGGTGCAGTGTTTTGTGAAAAAGTGGTGATGGGTCTTTGGTTGTTCATGGCGTATACGGGGTAGGAGGGAGGTGGTGTTTGGTAGTAAGGGGTTTGAGGAGGATAATAGAAATTTGGAGGTGGAAAATTTTAGGGTCGGGGTTGGTTAGGATATGAATTGGGAATGTAACGACTTCCAGTTCCCACCATGTGGGCCTCTGGCTCTTTTTTTCTTATGGGTACTGCTTTTCTTGAGCCTTCTGATCCTTCCATTCTACCGCTCTTAACAGCATTCTCTATGAGCTCACCCGATATTACAATATCCGCAAACTCCTTCGTGGCACTTCCCACTAGTTTGTCATAAAACGGCGCCTTTAAGGTGTTGATAAAGAGGACGATTATTTCCGTTTTTGTTAGTGGGGGTTCCACTTGGGCTGAGACGTCTCTCCATCTCTGCGCATACTGTCTAAAGGTCTCTGACGGCTTTTTCTCCATCATTTGTAAGGTCATCCGATCTGGCACCATGTCTGATACATGCTTGTATTGCTCGCAGAATGCAGATGCCAGGTCTTTCCAATATCTAATCTTTTCCCTGCTAAGTTGGTTGTACCAACGAAGGGCTGACCCTATTAGACTATCTTGGAAGCAATGTATAAGTAATTTATCCTCATTCACGTAACCAGTCATTTTTTGACAGAACATGATGAAATGTGCTTTTGGGCACCTTGTCCCATCATACTTCTCAAAATCAGGCACTTTGAACTTCGGAGGCAAAATTAGATCAGGTACCAGACTGAGTTCTTTGGCACCTAGCGTGGAGAAGACCTCAGTGCCTTATATTGCTTTGAGTCTTTCCTCCAGACTCCTATATTTTGCGTCATGGTTATCCAATTTCAATTTGGCTACTTCTGCGGGGTCGTCCAGATCTGGAACTAGTGGATCAGCAGGACTGGCCCCTGGGTTCGACACGAATATTCCTTGCCCCAAATTAGTGGGTGGAGCAGGTGGCATAGGTCGATGTTCCAAGCCTATGGGTTCCCCTTGAGTATACCCTCTCTGTGTTGTATATGCGGGTGGTGGAGTGAATCCCGGGGGATAGAGTGGATCCTGGTCGTAGTGGATTCTTGACTGAGGTTCCATAACATCGGGGTTCTGCATGGGTCCTTTTCCTTTGGCCAAAGTTGTTATCATCTCCATTATTTTGGCCATCTGATCTCTTTGCTCGAGTGATTTCTCTCGAGATCTTACCATTAGATCTCTCGTCTCTTGTTGCGATTTGGCCAGTTGCTCTTGAAATTCCTTTTGAGTCTTTTCCATCCTTTCGATTCTCTCATTGAACTCAGCTTCCATTGCCCTAGTTTGTCGACGCGTTCTGTATAAATGTTGTGATTCCAGCCTTGAAGTCTTGCAACTACGGATTATATGGTTCTTTAGTTTCGGTGGATGATTATGGTGATATGTACATGCGATGAATGAATGAATGAGTATATGAATGGATGAATGTCCAAAGAAATAAATGATGCATAAATGTTAGTTATGAGTAAATATGCAAGAATTTGGTGTTGATTTCAAGATAGCCCCATATGTAGGCATTTCATTTATCAGAAGAGTACGTTACAAAAGGTTTTTATTTTTCCAACAGATTACACAAATTTCTAGCCACATTGCCTTGTTTCTTCACTTGCTCTAAAAACTCGATATACTCGATCTTTGGCTCGGAGGAATTGCAACCGAGAACTTGACTTCATCGATAATTGAACAACTTGCATAGCTGCCTTGCGAATTTCATTGATCAAGAAGTTGAGTTGCATTTCCTTTTCTTGGAGAGTTCCTTCATACGCATGAATGTCCCTATCGTACTGATCATTCTTTTCTTCTAGAGCCTTCAGGAGGTTATCTAATTGTTGTTGACGAGACTGTAGCATATTTTCTAAATCTCGTACTCTCCTTTTTAATTCTTTATGTTCAGACTGACTACTCGCAAATTCTGCAGTCACCATTTCATACTCGGCATTCTTCCTTCTTAACTCTATTGCAACGTGCGCGGCCTTTTCCTCTTCTTTCTTTACTTTTCCCTTCCAAAATTCCATTCCTCCTTTGATGTTACTAATTTCTTCTTTCCACTCAGCTGTTGACTTGCCCAATCCACTATTCTTTATAGTGTTTCTTAATCTCTTGTTTTCCAAATGAAGGTCCCTTAAGTCGTTTCTCACGATCTCGGCCTCCCTTTGTACTTTTTCAGTTCTGGACCTTTCAACTTGAACTTCAATCTTCAGCTGATAGTTTTCTTCTTGAAGGGTACTGAGGTCCCTAGACATCTTAGCTTTTTCTCGCTCGAATTCTTGTCTAGCTATTTCCAATTCGGATGGCATTTCCTCCAAAAAAGGATTCTGAGCAGTGTAATTTGTAGATGAGATTTGCTGACTATTTACCCGTTGCTTTCTCCATATGTCATAGTCTTGGGTAAGGGTATCAGCATACAAGGCTAATTCCATGAAATGAATTTCCTTCCAGGACTTTGCAATGTCTCGGACTCTCTTCATATATCCCTCACCCGCAAAAGCGAACTCGAACTGTGCTAATCCTCCAGTTGCAGGAAGGAATTGTCGCGAAGAAAATTGCCTTTGGACTAATAGGGGAGCATATCCAACTCCTCCCCATAACCCGAGCAAAGGTACCCAATCTTGGCTTCCACATTTGTATAGCAGGACTGAAGGGCGGATCCAGGGTGCTCTCCACGTTATATCCTCGGCGCGAAGATTTTGAAAAACTGATACCCAATGTTGCTCGGTGACTTCTTTCGACCATTCTTTCTTGAGGTAAACTTCTAGCGGGGCGAATGTTTTTGAAAACATGTGGAATGGAGTGCGCTCTACTTTCCAAAAATGACTCAAAATCCAAACATTGAGCAGCTGTGCACATCCGATAAATCGTCCCTTTCTAACCCTTCGACAAGTACTCAGGGACTTGAATGTCTTGGCTAAGATAGTCGGGACAGGGTTGACTCCTTGTTTTAGCCTTTCGAAGAAATCAAATACTGCGACTTCAAGATGTCCGAGAACTTTCGGGAAAATGACCAAACTGTAAATGGCCAAGGCGAATAGATTTACTCTCTTCAATATGTCAGGATGGTTCAGAACCAATTCTCGTAAGGAAGACCATGGAATGCAAATGGTTTCATTCTTCTTTTTTATCTGTTTTTCGGCCCATGCATCAGTCATGTCTGTCAGTCTCACTAGCTTTTTCTTGAAGGTCATCGGCTTAGGCTCCTTCACGTATATTTTGCCGAATTGCACATTGTCGATGCGGAGTAAAGCAGCATACTCTTCTATGGTTGAGTCATGTCCTCTTGATTAAAGGTGAAGTAATCGATAAGTGGGTCCCAAAATCGAACCATGGCTTGAATCAACTGTTCGTCTACACGGATGGTGATCAAGTGAGCTATATCTCCATACCTCTCAGCGAAAATGCCCTTAGTGTCTGAATCCCATTGATTCCAAACCCGCACCAAATCCTCAAGGTTATTTTGGCGAACATTCACAGTAATATGTTCGGGTAAATTGGCAACACACCCTTCCACTAGACTGTCCCTCTTTTTTCTCTGAGTTTTTAGAGACCAGTCCCGAACCACGGCATTCTTCTCGGTTATTTGTGTAATTGACTCCTCCATCAGAAACCCGTTTTTTGGCAACCAACCTTTAATCAACACCTTCCTAATGTGATACCTATGATGCATGATGAAAATAAAAATAAAAACAAACAAACTTGGTTAGTAAACTCAACACATATAATTTGAGAAACAAATTAAACTACCTAATTCAATTCTTTTGCATAAGCGGTGTAAATGAAAGGCAAAAAGTATTTTCCCCGTGTACTTATTTTGGTAACTATAAGCGGACAGAGGTTCGGTATGGCTCTAATTGGATGGCTCGCATGGTTCATTATATGCGGGTTTGGTTCTAGATAGGTACTCGAATTGCCCGTACTATCGTCTGCTAAGATCAGTACGAAGCCTCGGTCATAACCCATCACAGGCTCACGAGTTCAATTCGAGGTATTACATTTACTTATGCCTATACGGAGGGACAAGTTAACTCACGAAAGCATAAGTCATATGTAACCCGAAAGTATTCACTAGCCTGTGCGGAGGGACGAGTTAACTCACGAAGGCGTAGCGTTTACTTTCACTTAAACGGACGGAGCCCGGGTTTAGAGCTCATGTTATGCAAAATGCAAGTGCACGGTGTGTGGGGGGAAAAACTCATAAACCTCTACGTTTTATTTAAAGAAACTAAACCAAAATTAAAACCATAAAAACTAAAAAACAAACAAATAACAAGTTGGAAGAGATATTTACAACACGATACAAATGCAAAAATTTTTGAAAACGAGATTTTTGGATCACGACCAAATATTTATTTTGAACAAGGAAATTTGAAAACTTTGACAAAACATGTTTAATTCGACTCGACTCGCAAGGCTAGTCCCCAGTGGAGTCGCCAGCTGTAGCGACTTAAAAATTTTGGTTTCGGGTCGCTAATTGTGGCGATTTATTGAGGGATTGAAAACTGTAATTTGATTTTTAAAATAAAGAGGGGAGTCACCACCGATCTTTTTTCTAGGTGTGATTGGACACCTATTAGATTTCTTTTCCTTAAAAAACGAGAAAAAAAGGGCGAGTTAAGGCCTACGTTAAAAGCCAGAGAAAAATTAGGGTTCGGGAGTCAGTTACACGCGAGGAAGGTATTAGCACCCTCGCGACGCCCAAAAATTGGTATCTCATAAACACATATTGTCTTATTTTTCAAAAATACAAATTCAATGTAAAATTTAGTTGTGATCCGATAAAAAAAAGACGAGAAATTTTAGTTTATTTCGGTTTTTAAGAAGGATATATCGCTTTAACACGAGTCAATTGACATTCACCCAACATAGCGATGAACTCGATGACTTAATGTTAAATCGATATGTTGCCTTGATTATTGAAATTAATTAGAAAACACAGATGGGATTTTTGAAATAACATAACGTAAAGTAAATTGGAATGAATAAATGGAAGAATTTAAACATTTTTGAAATGAATATCGTAATGTGGTAAAATATTTAAAGATGCTAACAATACATATAAAATTAAATATGATCACAGTATTGAATACGAACACGTAATGAATATACATATGTAAAATGATATTAAGAATATATACATAAAACATATACATATAGATAGTGACAATATTAGAAATATATCATGTATATTGTTTGAACCATACACGAAATGATGAAAATGATAAACATAAGAATAGATAATATGACATACGAAAATACTACAAATAAAGAGTACATGTATATACATATGTACGATAAGCACGGGTATTAATTATAATAAAGAATAATAATGAATGGCATGATATACAAAAACAAATGGCATACATACATACGTATAATAAAAACATGTATACTAATATATAACAAAACCTAAAACTTAGATATATGAAGAATATTAAAATATACGTAAAAATATATAAGGGTATATACATCGTAAAGTATTAAAAATTTGTGCGGGATATATATAATATAATGTTAAATGTATACGTATAAAATATAATAAAAAGAGTGTACGCATAATACAAAAAATGTATATATAATATAACTATATGTGTAATATATATACATTAAAAAGTAATAATGTTATAAACAATACAATACTTTATAAATATATATTTATATTGAAATATACGTAAAATATAATATATACACAAAATACATTAGTATTTAAAAATAATAACATTGAGATAAAGTAATTAAAATGATACTATATATATACACACATACATGATATACAATATATTAACATTAATAATAATGATAAAACTAGAAATAACAATTATTAATAACAATAATACTTTAAAAAAGAATTAATATATTAATAAAAAATAGTAATAATATTAATAATATGTAAAAAGGAAATAAACGAAAAAGGACGAAATCGAAGTAAGAACAGAATTTTGGGGCGAATTTAAAATGAAAGTATAAGGAAAAGGGCCTATTGGAACACGCATGCAAGTAGTGAGGACCAAAAGAGCAATTTTCCAACGCCTTTAAAACGGTGCGCATGCAGAGGGACCAGATTGAAAACGATGTAAAATTTTAGGGCCGAATTAAAATAAAGAAAAACTTTAACTGTAAAGTTCCAGAAAAGCGGAGGGGCTGAAAGCGCAATTAGCCCCTCCGCATAAAAACACGCGGATCCTGAGTGGGTGGGTCGGGTCGGCCCGACCCAGGGCCTAAACGGCGTCGTTTTAAGGGCTAAGTTTCGGCACCAAAACGGTGCCGTTTTGGTGGGCTATAAATAGCCTAAAACTCTGAAAAAAAATCATTTGTAGAGGGGAAAGAAAAAAAAAAGAAAGGAGAGGGAGAGAAAAGAGGGAGCGGGGAAAGAGGAGAGGGGAGGAGAGAGCTCCGGTCGCCGGACGACCGCCGGAGCTTCGCCGACGCCGGCGCCAGCCACCGCGGAAAAGGTAAAAAATTTTCTAAATTTTTTTATTATTATTTTTTTATATATTTTTATGGATTTGTAATATCCTATAAATGTTTGTGTATGAAAAAAAAACAAACCTTAAACAGCAACGAAAATAAAGATTTTACCTTAGGTTTTATCCCCTTTTTTATTTCTTCAATCTCTGATGTCTTTTCTGATCTGGTGATGTTATTATATTGAGTACTAATAGAAGTGATATTTGCTCAAAGATCGAATGGATTTTTAGTATATTAGATTCAAAATTTTCGAACCCCTGTTCTCTGTTTACATTCGGCTTTTATAGCCTTTTTGTTACATCTTTTCTCTTACTTTCTGTCTCTTCATGCAGGTATTGGGGCGGTGGAGCAGGCCACGGGGCAGGTGGCGCCAGGGGATGGTGTTGGCAGAGGCTGAGTGAGGGGGTAGTTAGTTCAGCGCAAGTGGGATTAAGGTTAGGTAGGGTTTGGGTTTGGGCCAAGGGTAGTGGGCTAGTGTCTGGTTTAGGTTAGCTGATGGGTTAAAGGATTGGGCTTGTAATTAGAGGTAAAGTGGTATTGGGTCTGATGGGTTTAGGTTATAGAATATAGGTGAGTTTTGTAAAATGGTATTGGGCTGAGTAGGTTTTGAAATTGGGTCCCTAAAATTGGCCTGTACAGCTATGATTATTGTTGAATCTCCTGAAGAGGTCAAAATATATTTCCCCAAATTTCCCTCACTCATGACTTTTAAAAGAATGGTAATATAAATGCTTAGCAAATACATTCAAATAGTCATTTGAAAAACTAGTATTCAAGATTGAATACATAGAATATAATAAAATATGTGATGTTTTCATGAGGGGGAGTAAATACACGTTGTACTCTTTTTCTCTTAACTGAGGTTTTGTCCCATTGGGTTTTCCTGGTAAGGTTTTTAATGAAGTAACATATTATGCGTATTATAGATTGTGTACTCTTTTTCCTTCATTAGGTTTTTATCCCACAGGGTTTTTCCTAATAAGGTTTTAATGAGGCATATTATCTAGTAATGGACATCCAATGGGGAGTGTTATGAAAATCTTATTAAGTGGATGTCCATCACGATCAAGATAAAGTTTTAATATACTTTAAATTCTAATAGTTATTAGAATTAGATCTCTACTTCTATTATACTTCTTATGCCTATAAATAGAGACTCTGATGAAGCATTGTAATTACCCCTTTTGATCAATAAAGTACATTCTCTGTTACTTTCATATTTTCTTTGTTCTTTATTCTCTCTCTCTCTCTCTTTATTTTATAACGAATATCTTTTTTATTATTGGATGATATGTTATATTTTTTTGCAAAATATTTTGTTAATATAAAATGTTGAAATGCAATTCTATAAATCATTTATATATTTTAAAACATTATTTATGTCAAGCATCAAAATATAGGGGGTTAGTTGAAATAATTAATTAAGTAAATGAATAGATTTGATGGATAAGTAGTTAGTGTAATAGCCCAAATTTACCCGGGCTTTTAATAAAATTAAACAGTCTAAGTTTTTACAAATGGCCCAAAACCCGAATGGCCTAGACTAAAAAACAAAAAAAACCCTAATGGCCCGATAAGCCCACTACCTAAACACTTTCTGCAAAAAGAAACCCGAGGTGTCGTTTCCCCCCCCACGTGCCTCGAGCGCGCCGCCCGCTCTTTGTACCAAAACGGAAACCTTCTCGCTTGTTGACTCTCTGGACCTGTAAAAAAAGCAAGAAAAAAGGAAACAGAAACAGAACAGATAGCAGACCAACAGTAGCAGATAAAAGTAAAAGAAAAACTAATATTTTGTAATATTCATTGGCTATAAAGGCCGTTCCAAAACCAGTGTATTCACGGAGATTTTTCCAATACAAAAAACAGAGAAATCAAATACAACAAAAAAAGAATTTTGAAACAGATTCAAGAATAAAAAGGTGCCTTTTTTATTTTATTATTCGAAATAAAATAAATAAATAATAAACTTACCGTCGTTTTGCTTTCTCGTCGCTATCGGAGGCTATCGCCGACTCCTGGACATCTCGTAAACCGTTGGGTTTCCGATGAGGGTCCAAAGGGGAAATAGTGAGGTCGAAAGCCCGTGTTTTTATTCTTCGCTTATCTTTTCATCATTTTTTGTTCAAAAACCTCCAAATCGGGTTTGCAAAGGGGAAAAGAGGTCTAAAGGGCCGATTTTGGTGCACCTCCTACCACTGTCCACGGCGGGGCAGCGGTGGCTCGGCGACCGACCGTCGGTGGCCTTCTTGGCTATTTTCTGGGTTTAGCCCAGAGAGAGAGAGAAAGGAGAATAGAGAGTTTTTTTTTAAAGGCTGAAAGAATGATTTTTTGTTGTTGAATTTTTTATATTTATAGAGGGACCATGTGACGTCGTTTTGGGCCCTGGTTTCAGGCGCCAAAATGGCGTCATTTTAGCATCTATCCTTGCATGACCCGACCTGCTCTAGGGGGATCCGCACTTTTTGACTAATGGGCTATTTGCGTGAATAGCCCTTCCGCTTTTACAGTGCGCTTCAAATCAGTCCAATTCACTTTTTATTCTCTTTTAATCTTGCCACTCACTTTATTTTTGCTTCAATTTGGTCCTTTTGGAATGATGCATTTTGGAGGGCAGGGAATATTTCCCATTTGGTCCCCCATATCATTCGCGCGTTATATTTTGATCCTTTGCTTTATTTTATTCCGTTTTTTTCCCCTTAAATTCTATGTTGATTTCAATTGAACTCATGTTTGATTAACTTGATCATTTACATTTGATATATTGATTCATTTATTTATTTATCATTCTCTTACTTTTAAAATATTTAATTTTAATATTAGATACTATTTTATCTGTTTTTTTTACTCTTAAAATATTTTAACTTAACATTATGTATACATATTTTATCTATTTCGTTTCTTTATCTTCTATTATTTTTATTATTATCTATTATGTATTTATTTACAAATTGCTCCTTTAAATTTGCTTTTCTCAAGAACTGTTTCATTTATTTTATTTGATATTTATTTGGTTTCAAATTTTTTAATCAAATGTCTTATTGATGTTCATTTATCTATTTATTTACTTAACATTTCTTTTATTTTATTTTTATAATCGACGTCCTTTATTTATTTTCTTTTATTGTGCCTTTTATTTATTCTTTTATTTATTTGCTACTTTCAATATTTCAAAATTTAGATATTATTATTAGTATTATTATTATCACAGTTATTATTTTCATTATTATTGTCCTATTATACATATTGGTATCATGATCTATTGTTATTATTATTTTTTATGTTTTGTTGTATTATTACAAATTACGTCGCATTATCTTTATTCATTAAACATGACATTTTTACGTTTTAGCCACTTTTTTTACCATAATCAAATAAACTAAACGTATATCATTTTAAATTTTGCATTAAATTTTTTACCTAAATTTGTAAAAAAGGGAAATTAAAAAAAATATAAATGCAATATTTTGTATTTGAAACTTCAAGAAATCGTGCCCTAACTTACGGGGTTTTGATTTTCTCGTCGAACCTAAATGGCCAAATATTCTTTTAAATTTTAAAATACATGAAATTTCAATAAAAATTAAAGGCAAGCTTATTCTCGAGGGTTCAAATGTTGCATCATAACTCACGGGATGTGACATTTTGTTATCATGGGACGAGAGGGCCTTTAATGCTCGTTTCAAATTTTTTAAGCAATTTTAAAGTAAAATTGACATTAGTAAAAAAGGATCGTACTTCTAATTCATTCTAAATTTCCAACATTCGACATTAAGACATTGATTAATCAATTAAGTACCAATTTTGGGCGTTACGAGGGTGCTAATCCTTCCTCGTACTTAACCAACTCCCGAACCCGTTTTCTTGAAAAATGTAGGCCAAAATCATTGTTTTAGATGCTCAAAATATGTAGACCAAAATCGTTGTTTTAATAAATCAAAATTGTTTATTAAAACGATTGAATCGCCAAGGTGACCCGATCACACCTAATAAAAAGGATTGGTGGCGACTCCATTTTCATTTTTAAATAAGTCGACCTTTTTTTAAAAAAAATGGTTTCGACAGTTAGTATATCTCTTAGAGGTTTTAAGTTCAAGTCACTCCTCTCTTATTTCTTTACTTTTTATTTTCAGGAAATTAGAATGAAAAATCACACTAAAATAAATATTATTTGGAGTAAAATCTATTAAGAAATGGGTAGTAGCCTAATGGTTAAATATTTGCTCCTTCCCTTTATTAAACCATGTTCAAGCCACCCTATTTCCAAGGTTCTTTCAATTTTATTTTGACAGAGGGGAAATTACCATGCAACCCCAAAGTTTGAAAATCCTAACTATTTAGTCTATTTTCCCTAATTATATCTTGATTTAACGTTTAGACCCCAAATTTCGTAGGACTTCTATTCGGCATTAATCTTTCAAATCAATTAGTCAATCTTTCATGGTTCTTGATGAATCTTTCATTAATAACGTTAAATCTTAGAAAACAAACTTTAACAATGGTATAAATGTCGTTTGAAGGACCCGTTACAGGTGCAACGGACCAGATTTGAATGTAAGGGACATCGTTCAAGATCTCAGTTAAAAGTGTGTGTTCTTTTACATGCGAATTGGGGCAAATCGTGCCTCGAAATAGGGCTACATGACTTCTCACATGGAAATGTCCCCTCAAAACCCTAGGCTAGTTTGTGAACTACATGGCCAAGACCCTTCCACACGCTTGCCACGACGGGGTCTCCCCTGTATCTTAATTTTGCAAATTTCTACATGGCCATAGTCTATTGCATGGCCTGACCACACGGCTGCGTAACCCTTCTACACGGCCATGTGCCCCTGTTTTACAGTTTTGCCTAGAAATTTATGTTTTGTTCACTTTAGTCCCTGCTTGATCCTTGAATTGTTCCTAAAAGTTTTTGTGCATTTAATTGATCTTTGCATTAGTGTTTATACGGAAATTCACAATTTATATGTCTAAATTGTTGTTGTTATAATGTGTTTATTGATATTGATTAACTGAACCACTACGGTGATATGAATAAATATGTGATATTAATCATGCCAACTACTAAGTGTTACTGATAAATTTTAAGTGTTAACACTGTTGTCGCCCCAATGAATACATGATGAACATGTTTATTGCTTGTGTTAAACGGAATAAGTGTTAAGCATGCCTATAGATTTTTGCATTATTATGTTATAAGGTATGCCATAAAGGATTGCATGGGGTGGGATAATTTGTACGAAGGAAGAGTGACAGTTTAATCTGCTAACAAATGGTGGCTTGTCCACAAACCTAGTGGTAGTTTATTCAATCTGCAAATATGTTATGCACTCACAATAAATTATAGTAACTGCAAATTGTGGTTCGATCTCGAATCAAGTGGCAGCTTAGCTGCAAATGTTTTTATCTAAAAATACTGGTTGTTTACCCACAATTTTAACAAACCTAGTGATAACTTTTATCTGTAATTACGTTGTGTATCCACAACAAGTGGCAGTTATTTGCAAATCAACGGTGGTTCATCCACAACCCAAAGTGATATGGTAGATGAGTTTTGGGGAACTCATAAGTGAGGTGTGTAGCAGAGTTGGATAGGTCTTTTCTGATAAATTGAACTTGTATTGCCATACATTAGCATATGTATTTGAAACTGCGTTTTCTGAAATAATGTAGTGAAGTGGCTATATGATAAATCGTTAGTCTAAAGTGCTTTATGATTGTGATTATCATCATAACTGCTAACCTCTATCTTTGCCTACGATTTTGTTTCAGTTTTCTTGTGAACAAACTCATACTGAGTTTCATAGCTCACTCATCTTCACTTTATATCTTTACAGATAACCCACCAGGTTAGGAAATGGAATTGCCAAATCGGAGGGCTCGGCTCGGATTAAAGTTTTATTAATATTTTTATTTTTACCCATTATTATTTATAGTTCCTGTTATTTAAGAATTGTAACATTGTGTTTAAACTGTGGCACGAGACCTAGTTTCAGATTTATTTAGGGCATGCATGGTATTTTTAGGCTATTAAAACATGAGTTTTCATTTTACGTTATAATGCATGAAGCATGG
Source organism: Gossypium anomalum (assembly GCA_025698475.1). Classification (NCBI taxonomy): domain Eukaryota; kingdom Viridiplantae; phylum Streptophyta; class Magnoliopsida; order Malvales; family Malvaceae; genus Gossypium; species Gossypium anomalum. Next base: position 22,946,282 of record CM046964.1, on the reverse strand, counting down.
TTTCATTAAAACTACGTTTTTATCGCTTTTTCATTGCATTGTTGAATAATCAGTTTTTAAATGAATAGATAATTTATAAATCAACCAGTTTTGGATTAACTATATTATCCCGTGAGATGGGAGGTAAAACACTAATTTTTTCTAAAAATAGACTAAGTTTTCTCTAAAAATAAGCAAATGTTTTAAAACAACTATTTTATAAACTTCGCTAGCTTATTGGGTCATTTCGGTGGTCAATGTAATCTTTAGAATTAGGATCTAACGTCCAGGCTGGGTTAGGGAGGTTATAATTTGTGTAAAATGTGTATATAATAAATTTAAAAAAGGGGAAAATATAGATTAAAAAAGAATGGTTTGAAATATGTATGAACAAATATGGATTCAATAGCTATAAATAGTTTTTATACAAAATGAAAATCGATTGCTTAATGTAGCAAAAGGTTTTGAAGTCACAGGGACGTATTTAGTTCCAGTCTTAAAAAAGTAAGAGTTAATTGTGTAACAGTCCATTTTCAGTGAAATCGGAACAGTGGTTTCGTGACCACAAATCCGAGCTGAAAAGATAAAATATTTTAAAATTATTGCATGATTAGTGATATGATAGGAAGGTTATATGAAAATTCTGAAAAGAAAATTTTATCGATTATGTGATTAATTAGAGAAAGGACTAAATTGTATAAAATGTAAAAGTTAAATTCTATTAGCTATAAGGATTAAATAGCTATGGAATTCAAAACTTGAGGTCCTTATATGGTAATTAAACCATTAAAGAAAAGTATGTAGATATTTTTGGTGAATCATCCATGGAAATTTAAAAAAAAGGTAATGACTAAATTGGAAATTGAATTAATTTAATTAATTAAAAGATGATAAAAGAAATATCATCTTATTTTCTCATCATCTTCCCCAAATAATCTATGGAAGCCCTAGGAGAAAAAATAAACTAAACAAGCTTAATTGGGTAAGTTTCCAAGTCTAGTTTTTAGTAATTTTTATATTTTTAGAATCGGGATAGTTTACTCTCTTTATTTTGGGGATTAATTTGAAAAGTTATCAAAGGATGAAAATTTTGTCATGGATTTAAATGCTGAATTTATGAAATTTATGGTAGAAAATGAAAGGTTGTTGATAGATAAACAACTTTTACAAAGTGAATTTTGATGAAAACATTATTTAGGGATTAAATTGAAAACTTGGAAAATTCCATTGAAAATTCTGATTTTTGTGAAACACATGTGCTGAAAATTATATATTGAAATTTTGGTTAGTTAGGCTTGGAATAGGGAGTAAGTTTCATGAATTTTATTTTCCGAGCCTAGGAACAAAATTGAAATTTATGAAAAGTATGGGGGCAAAATGATAATTTTTCCTAGAATGTAAATTGAGTTTAAATGAATATGAAATGTGAGAAATTTATGATTAAATTCATTTATATAGATCCGGAAAGACCAAATACGAATTTAGATCGAGGAAAACAAAAAGTTTCGGATTAGTAGTTTTCAAACACAAACGAATATCAAGGTAAGTTTGTGTAACTTAAATGAGTATGAAATTATGTTGAATTGAATGTTATGTTTGAGTTATATGTGAATTATGTTTATGTAAATGATAAGAATGTAAGAAATGGATACATGTTTGAAATTGAATAAAAAAGGAATAATTTCCATTTGAACATTGGATTTCGATGGATGTAATTTTTTGAAATGAATGAGGTCTTACATTTGTTGCTGATGGGATTTAGCTCGGACAAGTAATCCTTTAACCTCATTTCTGAAAGGATTTAGCCCGGATGGGTAATCTTGATATAAGTCTCTCGAGCATATGTTATGGATTGGATTTAGCTCGGACGGGTAATCTAGGTCAAACTCTTAGAGCATATGTCATAAAAAAGATTTAGCCTGGACTGGTAATCCTGACTAAGCCCTATTGAGTATATATTGGAGAAAGAATTTAGCCTGGACTGGTAATCCTGTTGCATATATGAGTGGCTCGAGAGTGTATTATCTGAAATAGTGCCTAATGGGTATTACTGGACATGAATTGACGGATATACTGTTTTGTACACTTTGTGTGTACTACCTGAGTAACCATCGAAAATCCAATGATTCAACGAATAAAATATTTGATATTATATGGGAAATTATGTGATGGAAGAAAGATGATTTGAAATGCTAGAGAGTTGTGGCATGCTGAGCTCATCTATGCTTATTTAGCATTAACATGAGTTATTTAACTAACTTGTTTGATTGAGTGCATGTGATTAGGCAATTTGTCAAAAGTATGAAAATCATGTTATTGGTTGAATATTATTATTGAATATGAATGGTAAGTTTAGTTACCGTTATACGAACTTACTAAGCATAAAATGCTTACTAGGTTTTCTTTTCCCTGTTTTATAGTGCTCAAAGGCTCGGGAAGGTTGGAGATCAGTCGGAGCAATCATCACACTATCTACCTGTTGATTTTGGTATAAAAAGTAAACTAGTTTTGACATAATGGCATGTATAGGCTAAATTGACCAAATTGTGGTTTGTAAAAGATGGATGTAATCTAGCCATTGGAATGGCTAGTAATGGTTGGTTTTGGTATTTTAAGGCTATGCTATAATAACTATCTTTGAAGTGAAAATATTAAGTATGTATATCCAAGTTTTACATGGAATGTAGACTAAGCAAAGGTAAGTTTATAAACATGAATGTATGTAATAATATATCATATTGGATGTAGGAATTTGGTATGGAAATATGCTTGAATTGGTTACAATATGTTGGTGTGATTTGGTGCAGGTTAATAGTAAAATTTGGGTAAGAAATAAAGTTAGGAAATGGCTTTATTTTGTCCACATGGATAGGCACACAGACGTGTATCACACACGGTCTGACATATGGGCATGTAGTTTGGCCGTGTGTCCCCTACATCTTAGAATTGAGAAACAGAATGCTCAGAATTGAGCACATGGGCAAAGACACGAGCGTGTGCCTTAGCCGTGTGAGAGACACAGCCTTGAACACGGGCGCGTATCTTGGCCATGTGAAAACTGAACTTATTTTATGAAAATTAAATTAACCACACGGCTCAGCACACGAGCGTGTGACAGGCCGTGTGGCCCAAGTTAGAGAGTTACACTGGGTAAGACACAGCCTGAAGCGCGGGAATGTCTAAGGGTCACACGGGCGTGTCCCTAGACCACACGGGCGTGTGAGCCCTATACCTTGAAATTTTTTTGAAATTTCATGAAAAATTTTCAGTGATTTCAAATTAGTCCCGATTTGTTTCTACTATTCATATTGGGCCTCGAGGGTCCATTTAAAGGACATTATGGTTGATTTCGGATAAGAATAGTATTTTGATATGATTTGACTGTAATTATTTTGTAAACTCAGGTAATACTCTGAAACCCTAATCTGACGACGATACAGGTTAGGGGTGTTACAAATTGCATGATAGATCCTTGAATTATGACATTCATTTTAAATTTGTCTCGAAACTTCAAAACATTCTACTTATATCTTTAAATTATTAATATTATATTAATCATAATTGTTAATTTAATTATTAAATGACATGTAAAATCTTATGTAACATAATTTAAAATATTTAAATAAAAAAAAGTAAAATGTTGCTACATAACTTTTAAAAGTTAAAACTAAAAATAAAATAAAACAAAAAAAAAAGTAAACAATAGTTTGAGTAAAGATTAAAATACATAATACAATGCTCAATTTTTATTTAATACTTTAATTTAATTAGGTGTTTTTATATTAAAATTAAAATAAATAATTCAAAATTTAATTTTACTAGAAATAAAAGACAATAGAATTAAGGATAAAAATATAAAATGAATAGTTTCCAAAAATTAATGTTTACATTCACATTTGATTTTTTTTAGTATTATTCCAAACAATTTTTATAATTCAAAATCAATACCTATTAAATTCGATATTAAAAATTCATCATTTAATTTTTTAACATTTAATTTTTTAATTTATCAAATAACACATTAATTCCATAATAATCTTGATTCTTCACCAACATTCGAAGTCTATACATTTTTTTCTAACTTTTCAATTTGAACCTTGAAATTTTCCATTTTATTTTTTAAAAGAATATCTTTATAATTAAATTTAAATAAAATAAATTTGTTGATAAAATTCAATCCAAACAAACTGTAATTATAAAAATTTCCAACCCAATCTTATCTAAATGAAATTGGACGAATAGAATAGAATTTTTAATCTTCCATGTACAAGAGTCAAGTTTGATATATATGTAATGTGCACCCACTTGAATAAAATGAAAAAAAAAAAAAGACATCCACTATATAACCATTAATGTTGGCTAGTTGAGTTATGTTTGTCACAAAGTACTTTAATGTTTGAAAAAGAACTTTAAAAAGACATGACATAAAATCAACCTAACCAAGATGGGTGTTGAGTTGATTTTGCACTGAAACACATTTGATGTTGTAATCTTCAAACCCTCCATTAATGGAAATGAAAATGACCCAAAAGGTTATTTATATGCTAGGAGAATGTGATATGTTGATCTTTATTTTCTATCTAACACAACGTTCAGGTTTATTATTTATGAATTTTTAAATTTGAAAATAACTTACACATGTTGGATTTAGACTTAGATGTTTAAAAATTTTAAAACCTCAACAATACCGATATAACTAAAACCTCATTGATAAAAATGATTATAAAAAATCTTTGTTAAAAAAAATGTTCGCTGGGCAAACTGAGTAGGAGTCGTGTTAAGTCATTATATGTTATTATATTTATTCAAATTTAATCATTCATATTTCTCTATATACACATTGTTTTTGAAAAATGATAAATTTTTTTCATATTATGAGTAAGAATGAATCATGGACTACTAATATATTTTACACTTTAATACTACTTTTATTGATCCCCTCTTTTGGTTTCATCCTTGTTAGGTTTTGATTCACTCAACCATGGAACTAGCTTCAATTCTACTCCACTTATATATATATACATACATATATATATATGTATATATATTCCAAATCCATATGCATGTGTAAACCCATGGCAAGCCTCAAAATTCCCAAATAGAGGGATATGCATTGAGTTACGAAAGTTTGCAAATATCAACTTTATATATATAATAAATATAATTACATTTATTTTTTACTATAATAAAAAAGTTAGTCTAAATTAAAAACGATGTAATTTAGTTAAGGTTTATTAGGTTTTAATTGTTAAATAAATTAAATATGCCATAATTAATTTTTAATTGATGATGATGAATTTTTTAGAAATTAAAGCTAGCATACAAAAGTTATATTAGGGTTATGGTTTTTAAATTATACATACATAATTTTTCTGGCATTTCATCTTAAAAAAATAAATATTTACTTTCTCTAAAATACTTATATATTGATTTAAAAGATCAAAACCATAAGACTTGAAAATTTCAAGATATCAATGAATTCAAATATACTTCCTTATCTAATTCTTTTTATTTATTTATTCTTAATAATTTAACCTAACGGGTTTTTATATAATTTTTTATGGTCTTAACAATGGACACATGATTCTCTTTATATCACTATCTATCACAACTTGCTTTCATATTTCATGGGTTTCTTGGTGGAACAAAAGCAAAGTAACAACTGCTGGGTACAATGGTAAGACACATTGTATTTTTAAAGGAAGACATAAGTTCTAATTTTAGAAACAACATTATTGGAAGAGACAACCACAAACCCCAAAAATGAATCATAAAACGCACATAATATATATATATATATATATATATATAACAAAAGAAAAATAGCAAAATCATATAGGGTGGTTAATGTGTCATGTTCATACTTGTTTGATAGTAACATAGGGTTGGCAAAACATGTGAGATGATGAACTAATGGGGTTGTCTTGATAGCCTATAATGTCACTTTGTTGTTGACATATGTGGCCATGTTTGTCCAAAAACAATAAATAAGTAATAAATAAATAAATAAAAGAGAGAGAGATGAGCCTTATTCTCTTTTATGTCAAAGTTGTGAAAGCATCTTATCTTTCTTACTAAATGGGACAATACACCAATATGCATCTCTCCTACCCCTCCATTACCACCCTAAGACATTGATTGGGTGATGTGACTTTTCATAGATAATATTTGGTTAATTGTAAAAAATGTCCTCAATGTTCAAATTTTAAAGGTTTTAAAGGTATAATAATAAAATTGGTCTCTAATATTTATATGTTTTTGTCAATTTAGTCTTTATTCGTTTTCTATTGTTTTGGCTCTCGACCTTCAAATTTTAGTCAATTTGTTTTCTTTTGGACAAAAAAATTGACTGAACTGTTAAAATTTTAACAATATTGATGTGGCCACTCACGAGACAATCCACAGATAATTCATAAAAATTCAAAAATTAATTAAAGTATTTAAAAGTTCAACAAATTTAAAAAAAATCAAAAAACTTATTCACATTAACAGTTAAGTATATGCAGATTACCACGTGAGGTGTCACGTCACTATCATCATAATTTCAACAATTCAAATTGTTTTTCTGTCTGAAATAAGGCAATTTAATTGAATTTTCAAGGTTAAGGACAAAGTGATCTGAAAAGAATAAGGGTCAAAATGAAAAATTAAGTAATGTTAGGAGCTAAATTTATACTTACGCCAACTTTAAATCAAGTTTTAAATTTCAATATGTTCTATCAATCATGTCATTCTATAAGCATAACACTTAAACATAAATACTCGGATTTAATGTGTATATTTAAAACACGTTGATCAAATCTTAAGTATGTCTACACTTATCACATAAACGGTTTAACTATGATATGTTTAAATAAAAGATAGTGACATTGAAATTTAGAATTTTTTCTCTTTTTATAGTAGCACATGAGATCCAAATTGTTTAATTTATATGATAAGTATAGACATGTTTTAAATATCCTCAACGTCAAATCTGAGCTAATATTTAATACTGAAGCTGACGACAAGATCCAATTGATATAATAATATGCGGAATAACTAATCTCAGTAATATTTTAAAATCGAGTCGGGTTTGTTTTTATTTTTATGATACTTAAAATCCGAGTCTTTCTTAAGAAATATCGACATTCTTACTATTTAATCTTTGACTTTTCGATATTTAGTAATCCGTTGAATATTAACTAAATCGAAAGTTAAACTTAGACGGAATCAGAAGAAATTCATTCAAAAAATTTTAAAAATGAAAATTTATACGTGATTATATTGTTAAAAATTTTGTTTCATGACAAGTTAACGTGTACACTAGCATTGGTAATAAAATGACAGACGGGGCAAGTTCCAACCATGGCGGATCCACATATCCTACAAACACAAAGATGTCTGCATGGCAGCAACACCACACTCGCCTCTCCCTCCCCACACTTCTTACACTTTCTCATCACCGCCGTCCCCGACGGTGGCACCACCACCTCGCGCCATCCTTCATCGCTGCTTCCACAACAACTAGATTCCCCGCCATCATCCGCCGCCGCGCTCATCCCACGGCGCCGTTCCTCGCCTGCGTGCGCCAGGACTCGTTCCAAGTCGGTTCGTAATGAATTGGCCGCCGCTTCGTTTGTTCGCGCCAAATCTCGCCACCGTTGGCTCTCGACGCATAGGCATTTCACCCTTTGTTGAAGAACCCAATTTATTTTCCCCATTTTTTGAATCTCTTCATCTTTTGCCTTTAATTGCTTTAAAACCCTTTCTTGGATTAATGTAACCAATGTTCTCCATTGATTCTCCCTTTGTTCTTCAACTTCAAATCTCACTTTTTCAGCCTGCAAATTCAATAATTCGCCCATGGGTTATTTTTATTTTAGTCCCTTTACTATGCTAAAATTTAAAAGATTTAATCCTTTTAGTTTGACATAATTTGCTCATCTATCCTATAGTTACGGGATCTGCAGATGTCTAAAATGGTAAATTTCTAGTTTATCCCCTTTAGAATTTGCAAAACTTTAAATTAATATAATGAAAATAAAATGCATTTTGGCATCCAAAATTTATATTTCAATTTTGCCCCATCCCAAAAATGGTAAATTTATAGTTTAAATCCTATAAAAATTGTAATATTTTAAGTTAATACATTGATAAAATTGCATTTAACTCTTTAAAAAATTTATAATTCAATTCTACTCTCTTAGGAAAAATTTTAGCCTCACCCTACATAACAACTGTTTTTTTTTCTTAAAAAAAAAACTCATCAACAACTTAGATATTATCAGTTTAGACCTATTAATAACATTTTAAAAGTAAGTAAATAATCAAATTATACTAAATTAAAGAGATAAAATCCAAATTTGAGCAAGTAGAGGGACTAAAACCGCAATTAAACCTCCTCTTTGTTTTTTCTTCATTGAAACTTGTTGAAAAAACTTACATGTATACTTAGGTATTATCAGCTTAGCATTATAAGAGTAAGTAAATAACCAAAGATCAAATCCAAATTGCAACAAGTAGAGGGACTAAAACGATAATTAAATCACTCTTATTTTCTTCGTTCAAAAATCTTACATGTTGAGCAATGAATCCATCAAGTTGATGTAGTTGGATGTGATCCATTGATGAACCAAAGGCATTATTGATGAATGAATCTTTGGGTCTTCTCCTCATTCCCATATCATCAATTGAATTTGAGGCTAAAATTGGATCAAAAAGCTTTGCAAATGAAGCTTGTTGCAAAGGAACACAAGAATCCATCAAATTATCTTTGTACATTCCTTCATTTGTTTTCATAAAATATCTGCTCAAAAAGGAGAGAAAAAATAAATAAATAAAACCCAATTTTTTATAATAGAGGAAAAAAGAAGAAGAAGAAAGGAGATGGGTTATTTTTGAAGTAAATTTACCTATTGATGACTAATTGAGGAGGCAAATTTTGATTCATGTGTTGGGATTCAATTGCCATTGGAGCGAGGTTTTTGGGTGTTTTTTGCTTTGCTTTGATAAGAGAAAGATGAATATGATATGAACTAAGGGGGTTTGTCCCTCAATGGATTGGGATTTTATACTTTGGGTTTATAGTAGATGGGGAAAGTGAATTTGTATAATTATATATGGTAGAGTATTTATAAAAAATATATATATAAATAAAATATGATTTTAATTAAAATAATAGTGATTACTTCGTAAAAATAAATTCTTTTGGTAATTTCTCAATTGAATTAGAATCCAGTTGATGGTAAGATCAACTCAATGAAGAATTTAATATATAGTTTAGATATTATATTGGGGGTAAAAAATTTATATAAGACATATATTTATAGAAAAATGATGTAAAAAAATGACTATTGTCTCGTCTTAGGTTCAAGTCTCACTCTGTGTAGATATTTTTCTGAATTTAAATAATTTTTTATAATTTTTATATAAAAATATGAAAATGGACTTTTAATTCTTTCTCAATTAAATTAATGTTTAATTGAAAATCATATCTCTCTATATGTATAATTAATTAACAATGTAACTTATAATTTGATTAAAGAAATTCGATAATAAATAATTAATTTTATTATATTGAATAGAATTTATATTAATATTTGGTATACATACGATAGTAAATTTCTTTAAAAAAATATTTAATATTTTCCCTTAAAGTTTATCTTTAATATACTTGAATATAAAATCTGGTTTTAAATTTAAATTTTTATGAGACTCATTAATGTATATTCAAACATAAACTTCTTTTAAAAAAAATTAAAATATAAATATAAATTAAAATAAATTATTGTAAACCCACATTTAAATGAAAAATATATGTATTAAAGTTTTATGTAAAAAGGAAATAAAATTTGGTTGAGATAATAAGATTAAATATTTTAAAAATTAAAATATGGTTAGGTGTTTTCGTATTTAAAATTTAATTCTCTAATTTTATATAAAATTTTAGTCACGTGTGTTTTTGTGGGGCATTAATGAAAATTTGTGGTATTACCTTTGGGGTGTATCAAACGAGTTTGCTGTGATTTGAATCAAAGTAACAGACAAGCGGCATATCTGCCACGTATAAGCTCCATGATTTCATATACTGCCACGTAATCCTATAACCACCAACCCCATCAACCAAAAAGAATGAAAAATATATTTAATTTGTGCAAATTGATTCTTATCCAATATTTTATCCCAACAACTGCATATATTAACAATAATTCTGGCAAGATAATGTGCATATTTTTTTTTAATTTTATTTAATTTTCACAAATTATTATTAGATTATATTACAATTGAATGAAAATATCAAATTATATCATTTTTAATTGAGGAATTATAATCGATTTAAAAACAATTTTAATTTAATAAAAAATTCATTTTCTAACAATAATTGATATAAGTGTGTGTTTATCCCAAGTGAAAGTATAAACTATAAAAAAGAAAAAGAAAAACAAATTATATTATACAATTTTCAAAACATTAATGTATGTAAGTATCTACATTGGGGTTTATGTATTGAATACACAGCTTTATTACAAGCATTCAACAAGCCAACACAAAAGTATAAATAAATAAAAAGAATTCCCCTTTGAATAGCAACCAATGCGCATTTTGGGAAACACCTGTCGTCGGGGCGGTTACGACGAGCCTGCCGCAGCTGCAATTCGTTTAAGATAAACAATGAGAGATGATCATTTCCTATGTATTACACTCGAGTATTGAAGTATCGGATACAAGTATATGTTCAGTCTTAAGATATTGTTGAGGGGATTTTGACCTCTTGAGGCCATTGGACCCTCTCAACAGGTCGGTTTTTTCCCCGAGTCAAGCTGAGATTATCTTCTGGCTCAAGGGAAAGCTCGAGTGCCTTGAGAGGCAATGGTTTCACAGAGCAGGAGTGCCTCGTCAAGATAGACCGTGCAGGACAAGTGGCCAACTACAATGGAAATAGTGGACATTTGCCATTTGTAGGGCTTGAAACCCCAAAAAAAAAAAAAAAAATGGTCCATCCCAACGAGAAACTGAGTTCACCGTCTCTCAAGGCACTTGAGCTCTCCACAAAGTCGGGAGACAAAGTCCCGACTAAATCCGGGAAAAATACTGACATGTTGAGGAGGTTTGACAGCCCCAAAAGGTCAAAATCCACTCGACAGATACATATTTGAAAGAACATACCCTAGTATTCATCTTTGAATATGCGTGGAAAACAAGTATGTAACATGAGTGCTTAAAGGAAAAAAAATGAAGAATTCAGATGGGACGAGTAATTAACAATTCGAAAGAGATTCACGTATTCTATGCTACTCCTTTCATTTTCCTAAAGTACCAGTGTCCAACGTCCACAGAAGCGGTACAAACATATGGCCAACAATTACACCAAAATATGATTATTCATACTTACCACTGTTTTCGCCCGATTTTCCTTCAGAGCTTGTATCCCAAATAATATCTTTTAGTCCAGTGGAGAGATTATTATAGAACTGTAGAATCGAGATTAAGAAATGTGATGGTGAATACATGGTAATTTAAAGCCAAGAGGGGGAAAAAGAACAGGGGAAAAGAAAACAATATAGAACTCGAGGGTAATTGCAATCAATGGAACACCAATTGACATGCTTAGCATGATAAAAGTCACCATGGTCTTTCAACCACGGGTGTTAACCTATATTACTCTGACTCTCATTTTTCTTTATGTACCCATATCCAACACACATTCAGATATTGGTGGGTAAAAGTACCATGGAAGCCACTATACTTGGGAGTCGGATTACATTTTGCCCTCTTTACTGAAAAAATGGACCAATTAATTTTTATATGTTAGATCAAAAGGCAAACTGGTCCTTTTGTTAAAAATTCTATCCATTTCTAGTGTTAAAAACTGATCCTCATACAGTATGAGGTCCATGTCGCACGCCACTGTTATTGTTTGGTTATTCCATCAGTCACGCCAGTTTTTAACAATAAAAATGGATGAAAATTGTAACAGAAAAGAACCTTTTGCTCTTTGATTTAACGTACACGGGCTAATTTACTTATTTTTTGAGTAGAGAGGCAAAATGCAATCTGACTCCTAGTACAGAGGCCTCCATAGTACTTTTACCCACATTGGTGTGTGAACAATATCCTCCAAATACATGGAAAATCTTATCAACCTATACCCGTATTCAATTCTCATCCCTAAGTCCAAGTAACATAGGCACTAACTACCTAAAGAACTAGAATTTATATTCAATTGGAGAGGATTTTCGTAAGTAAATAATACAGCAGCACATTAACATTTGGTGTATACCTTGTGAAATTCCAGAGTATCCCCTCCAGATTTTCTAAGTTCAACCATGCAAAGAGAAGGAGCCACCTGAAAAACCTGGAAAAGGGAAAAAAAAATAAAAAATGAAAAGCAATGTCGGGGTAGATACGGAACCCAATTATCAACAACCCTGTTTAAACAACTTTAAATTAAGGTGAAACTTAAACTACACTCAGAGGTACCTCTGTTGTAACAGCTAAATGACCCTTGCGTCCAGTTTTCTCTCCACGAAGCTTCATCTGAGAATGGGTAAAAAGAAAGGGAATTCATCAGAAATAGAGAATGACTTAACTTCCGATGATATGAAGAGATTATATGTCATATTAATTTGTTTACATATGAATCTTTCTTTCTCAGCCAACAAGGCACACAGAAATTTGAAGCTATGTTGCTCCGACACATGGGTATGGATATATGGCTTCCAAGGATCCTCCAAATAAATGGAAAAAATCAAGCCATATCCGTGTCAAACACATAACCGTATACAACATTCACTCGAATCCAAGTAGGTAAAACATGTTACGAGTCCCTATACTCTATGTATATTTGAAATATAGTCCTACTTCTATTTTAAAGAATTCAGTTCCTCTACTTTTCATATTTAAAAATGTAGGTCCAATGTTAATACAGTAAAAATTGTTTTGTCAAATTCAGGTTCATTACTACAATTTTTTTTAATTACATAGCTACCAAGTGAGTGTTTTTTTTATTTCAAAATGTTACACCATCAAATTTAACAGAAAAAAGTTTAATGGCATTAATCATTGGACTTGAATTTTGAAATCAGAAAAGTAGAGGGGCTAATTCCAAGAAAAAAAAGTATAGGGACTAAATTCCAAATTTACAAAGAGTACAAGGACTTACAGCATATTTTAACCATCCAAGTAACATAGATCTTAAGTGCTTAATGCAGATCCAATGAGAAAGAACTTGGCATCAAAACAATCATTACCAAATGAAGTTGGTAACAAGCACCAATCACAACTGAATCTAGTTCAATCAGTGTCCATCAAATATAGGACCATGGCTAACACTGAAAAGGTAACAAAGTTATTAAGAAATGATAAAATCTGATAAGGAAGCATGAAGAATGCTAATTCTTTTCATTTAAACATTGACCACAAATTTGTACATCTAAATTTCTTGGGAAGATTAGTAGTAAAAAATGCAGAGGTTGGCAAGAGATCAAACCTTGTGGTTATTTTTCTTCACATCAAAACCCAAGGGCATAGCAGCTCTCTCTATTTGCGAGATTATCTCATTAGCAGGACGTTTTGATGTAAATCTTGTTTCCCTTTTAACAAGGCCCTGCAATCGGAAGAAATTGCAACCATTATCTTTCAAGGTTACATAACAAGATGACAAATAACATTCCAAGACATACCCAAATTATGCAATTACATAGCATATCCAATCAGATATTCAACACCTTTTTTATTAGTGAATATAACAAATAGAGAAAGGAGCAATAAACAATTAGTGAATATAACAAGATGCATCCTCCAGAACTAAATTTTCAGTAGAAGCTAGAAAGGAGCAATAAACAAAGAATATGACAGATAAATATGTACTGCATGCTTTAAAATTACGGACAACTCTCAAGTTGAAGAAAATTATTTGAGGAATTTTTAATGTCACTACCAACCAAGGGACCTTCACTACACGAGGTAAATCAAAATATTATCGCATAATAAGTCGGATATAAACGGCTATTACATACCATTTGCTTCTCAAACAGACTACTGAGGTTGAGACCCTGAGATGTTGAGATAAGATCAAAGGCATTCATGGTAGCAGGTAGTACAGGCCCTTCTTCTCGCCGTTCGACAACAAGGTTTCGAGAATCCTACTAGCAAAATCATGTGCACTGACTCATCCGATTCCAACAACACCACGAAACCACTTCCCAAAAATGAAAAACACAATTCTTACCCCTGATTCATCGAATATGGCATCCACATCATCAAGAGTAGCATCAACTTGCTCAAACCTAGTTGGTATATATCCTTTCTTAAACCACTCATTCTGATGAAGCTCGGCAATGGTTATCCTCTGGTTTAATCACAAATAATAGAGTGAAAACTGAATCCAAAACCAAACAACTAAAACAACCCCAGCTAGCTTCAGGCACAAATTGTATTTTAAAAAATACCATCAGAAAAAAAAAAAATAGGAAGAACTAAAGAATGCACAAGCAAAGGGAAAGAGACAAGAATTTACTGTCAAAGGATTAGGGTCTAGGATTCTCTTAATTAATTTCTTGGCATTTGAGGAGAACCATGGAGGACAGCTGAAGTCAGCCTTAGATATCTGCAGTCACATTAGAAACCCATTTAGAGAAAGAACTTTAAATTTAAAAGACACAAAAGGCTAACTACAAATTAACCGATCAGCAGCATGAGAGCATTTTTATACATAGATACAAACACGACAAGCATCGTTCTTTCGTGCATATTTGTTTTCTGATCGACATTTCCCTTGGTACTGTCCTACCTGCTACAAGTTACAACTACCACAATGCAATCACCAATAACTAAGATTATAATCTCTTAATTTATACATTTAAATAACACTGTTGATTGAAGAAATGGAGATTGGAGAATGGCTAACAATAGGATCCAGATTAATCTTTATTAGGAGAAATTTGATGATTTCCAGAATAACACATTTGATTCTTTGATACGTAACATATGCAAATGATGACGTAATAAGCTAATAACACATTACAGTTGATACGCAAAAGTGTTAATTTTGAAGTACAAGGAAAAAAGAATTTTAAAAAATGGAAACAGACAGAACAAACACCTTTTTATACAGAGAGACTAAATTGGAGTCCTCAAAAGGCAAGTAACCAGCCATTAAGACAAAGAGAATCACACCACATGACCACAAATCTGCCTTAGCTCCATCATAGCCTTTATTGTCGATCACCTGAAAATAGATATCACAAAAACAATAAAGCAAAGCTAATGGATCATAAAGAAGAAGAATCTCTTTTGCAACAAAAGCAGTGTACCTCTGGAGCAACATAGTTTGGTGTTCCACATGTTGTGTGAAGTAATCCATCCTCCTATATGAAAAGTGTAAGATAATCAATTCTGAAATATTTTATCAGCAAATTATGAAAAGTTGCCCAATAAATAGCCCACCACCAATGTGGTAGGCCAAATATTATGAAATTATGGGATTCTGATACCAACAAAATTCAAGCACCCAAGCAAGACTAAAACCACACACATACAAAGTGGGGACAAAGTCATCTTTCACTAAAGTGAAAAAGGGAATAGGACAGAGCAAGCAGTCATAAAAGCACTCCACAATGAATACAAGATCTTGGGTAAAGATTATCATTGAGAGAGAGAGAGAGATTTCATAAGACAAACTCACTCGAACTTGCTGAGGTAAAGCACTCAAACCAAAATCCGAAACTTTAAGAACTCCATTACCATCTAGCAGCAAATTCTCAGGCTGTAAGTTACACAACACAGTTATGCTTATCCAAGAAATTTATATATTTAACGTTTATAGGCAAGAAGCTAATCAACACAAAATATATACCGTACCTTGAGGTCTCGATGGTAAACACCCCTGCTATGGCAGTAATCGACAGCATTAATAAGCTGCTGAAAATACTTTCTAGCTTCATCTTCCTTCAACCTCCCTTTGCTTGCCTGGCAGAGGAAGATAACAAGACAATAAAAACCAGATTAATATATAGTAATAAAACATTGATACACAACTGAGATTTGATTCCTGAAGCACTTTTACATTCTAAGAGTAAACACAAATTTCTTACAATTTTGTCAAAAAGTTCACCACCAGTCACAAGTTCCAGAACAATGTATATTTTCGTCTTGCTAGCCATCACCTGTACCAAGAATATTGCTAGAAGTTACCAAGAAATATAGCCTTACCATACTTGAAATAATTTTTAAAAGCCAAGTGGAGTCTTCTTCTGACAAAATGCAAGTCAGATTTGAAAGAGAGCAAACGAGAAGCAAGGAAGAAATGCATGGAGATCAACAAAGTAACTAAACTAGTAAAACTTTGTGCCAAACCTCATACAAGCGGATGACATTTGGGTGTATGATGAGTTTCATTGTTGAAATTTCTCGTTTAATCTGCAAAGGAAAAGAAAAAGGAAAAAATGTAGCATGCATAAGGTAAAACATAAATAAGATTCATAAGGTAAAACAAATCCATCGCTTAATACTATTTTGAAGAATAGTTTTCTTCTTTTTGGGTAAAACATTAAGCAACCAAATGAGAGACATTCAAATAAGTTAATCTCAATTCAGGATTAAGTCAAGCTCACAAATAAAACATGTATAATTGCCACCAAACTGGAGGACATGTTATCCGGACTCTTCATTTTCCCTAAAATAAAGCATACCACACATGTGCTCAACAAATATTCAGAAATGAGTATGGGGGATTGATCCTCCACTTAAAAAAAGGAACTTAGAAAAAGTTTAGCAAACCATGTCGGACTCATACCCATATCTGAAACTCACCACAGAGTTGAGTAACATAGCATTGAGGGGAATATAACCCGATAAAGAGAAGAAAAGAAATAAACTAAATTCTCTTGTATTGACTAAGTTGAATTATACCTTCTTTTGCAAGCTAATTTCTATCCCGCAAAAACTCTAGGAAACGTGCAGAATTTTAAACAATCAACCAGTTTTTTAATAGTTCAAAAATATAAAACACTGGGCACAAATTAAGTTGACTCTGGTTTTTTTTTTTTTTCTTTTTTGAATTAAAAGCTCCATTGTTTTGTTTTTAATGTATTGTCCGTTCCTCAATCAACCAATCACTAAATCATCATATTCATCACAATTCATAATTCAGTCACAAGAAAAAAAAAACAAAGAAAAAAGGATAAAAAATCAATAAAAATAAGAAATCACCAATCAAAATGAAAATTACAAAAATCATTCTAAGTAACTGATAAAGAGTGATTTTGTTAAATTATCTAGAAATCCCTAAACCCTAATTAATCTAATAACATTCAATTTCAAATAAAGAGATTTATTACTGGAATTATTTTTTTTTTAAAAAGAGTACCTGAGCAATCATCTTATGTTTCAAAACTTTCTCTTTATCAAGAATCTTAATTGCTACATTCTCTCCCGTCTCTAAATGCCTCGCGAATTTCACCTTCGCGAACGTTCCTTCTCCCAACGTTCTCCCTAACTCATACTTCCCCACACACGTCCGACTCGAACCGCTACTGCGAGTCGCCATCGTTGTCTCTCCAAATCCTTTTTATTATTATTAAAATTTTTTCCCTATTTTCCCCCACTTCCTAAAGCTTGCTATTGATAAAATACCTCTTCTTCTTGCATGGCTGCCATACCCGAGATTTAGCCACCATTGTTTTGAAGAAAAAAAAAATCAAAATCCTAATATAAATGAAACAAATTTATAGCATGGAACGAAAGAAATCAAATTTGGTAGCCATGGGATCAGATATGGTGCCCATGAAATCGAAGAAATCGAAAAAGAAAAAAAAAAAAAAAAAAAGTAAGAAATTAGGGATTTTGATTTTGCACGGAATCCAAGGTGGGAGATTAGATTGTAAAATCGAACCAGAGAGTGGATCTAGTCCATGGTTTTTGTCTGGGTTTGAGTTAATAATTTATTGATAAAAAAATATAAAATTATTTGATATTTATTGGAAAAATAACAAATTATTAAAAGATAAAGACTTTTCTAAAATAATACCCAATGTTAGGTATAGTTTTATAGAAGGAATATAACCACGTGTTCAAATTATAAATTAATTGATATGATTTTTTTAGAATAAAATAAAAAGAAAATAAATATTGTGAGAGAAAATAAATAGGAAAGTAGGAATGAAGCTAGAGGTGTGCATGGGCCGAGTCGGGTTCGGGTCGGGCCGGGTCAAGTTTGGGCCGAGCTCATAAAAAATTCCAGCCCAAGAAAAAATGGTAGGCCCAAGCCCTGCCCGGCCCGACCACATTAATTTTTTTCTTTTTTTATTAAATAAAAAACTTTAAAATATAATAAATCAAATACATTTAAAAACATAAAGACAAATATTAAAACAAATAAATAAATAAATAATGAGACTAAAATAATTCTTAAAATAATATATAAATTAAAAATATAATAAAAAGTAATTATATTAAAATTGAAAATTTGAAACAAATTAGAACTAAATTAAAAACTAAATTATATTAACAACAAAAGTTTTACAATATAAAAATAACATTAAAAACAACAAAAAGTGTAAAGTAAAAATACCAAAGTTACTTAAAATTAAAAATAAAAATAATTTAATATTAAAATCGGGCCGGGCCGGGCCAAAAAAATCTTACCCGAGGCCCGGCCCGTTTTCTAAACGGGCCTCGTTTTTTGTCCAAGCCCATTTTTCGGGCCTATATTTTTACCCAAACCCTCCCATTTTTTAGGCAGGCCTTCGGGCTGGGCCGGGCCGCCTGGCCCATGCACACCTCTAAATGGAGCTAAACAAAGACAGCTTAATATGAAATATATTATATATATTGTTTAAATTTCTAGGTTAATATTTTTGTCAATATTATATTTATTTTAAAATTCGGTAAACTATAAAAATAGTTACTTTTGTTTGTTTCAAATTACATTTTAGTTACTTACCTTTGAAATTTTACGTTGTAGTCACTTACGTTATCATGTTATAACATTTTAGTCACTAAGCCATTAATTGCCGTCAATTATGTAACGTTAAGCTAAATTAGCATGTTAAATCATCATTTCAAACAAAAATTTTAGATTAAATTTTACAACTGGTCTATATTTTTTTTTTGAGCAATTTAAATTTTTTTCTTTTATGTTCTTTTAACTTTTTTTTTCATTATCTTTTACTTCTCCTTGTTTTCTTCCCTTCTTCATTTCTTTTAATGTAGCTTTTCTATATTTTTCATTTGTTAAAACTATTATTCTTTTTACATTTTTATCTAAAATCGGTATAATATGATTGACAATAATATATATTTACTCAAAAAAATTGATCTTTTAAAATAAATAAAAATAAAAATTATATTTAAAATATAATTCTCAGCCAATTCATACATCAATAGTTTTTATATTAAACTATTTAACATAAAAAATTATTATAATTAGAGAGTATATGAATATACATTAAATAAATAATCCCTATAATGATATAATAATATTTTATATTTAAATCTAAAAAAATAAAAATTCGAGTGTCACACTCCAGCTCGATGAATCCACATAAATAAATTCACTATTAATCATTAAAAAAGGGGAAGAAACTTTATGTTTGTTGAGAAGTAAAAAGTTTTTTAGAGTTAATAATATGAATGTAGTTTCATATAATGTATTGAAGGTCTGCTACCCTAGCACGCAACTGTCTGCCTTTTGACAAGTTTTTTTAGGTTTTTGTTTTGTCTCTTTGTTAGCGGCAGCCACCTCCATAATCACATCCAAGCCTTTAGGAAAAGCTTTCATGCTACTGATTATTTCCCTGCATCCATGGAAACAGATTTTGCAGGATTAAGTCTCAATGAAGAAGAAGGAGCAGTTTTGCAAATACAAGTAGATCCGACTATAGGGAAGGAAGAGAAAGTTCTTAGTTTGGTGGGTTGTTTCTTAACGACCAGTGTTATTCACTTTCCAGCAATGAGAGGTACTATGGCTAATTTATGGCATCCAGTTTAGGGGGTTCAAATAAGAGATTTGGGGGAGAAAAGGTATTTATTTCAGTTTTTTCATAATATGGATTTAGAAAGGGTTTTAAAAGGGTCTCTATGGACCTTTAATAAGCACCTATTGATTCTTTACAAGTTACAATGGGGAGAAGATCCATTAAAGGTCCCGCTGATTTCAACACCTTTCTGGGTACAGGTTCATGATGTTCCCATAGGGTTACACTCGGAAAATTTAGCCTTGCAGCTGGGGAATTTTATAAAGAATTTTTTGGAATATGATGGCTCATCATTGGGAAAAGAAAACAGAAATTTTATGAGAATCCGGGTCCAAATTGATATTCGACGTCCTCTTAAAAGAAAGAAACAAATCATGTTTTGTGGAATCTACTATTATGTTAAGTTAAATACGAAAGACTGTCCTTATTTTATGTCTATTGTGGTCGGCTAGGCCATAGTGATTCTTTTTGTGAAGCTAGGATGGCAGTAGGGGTAGAAATTGCTGAGATGGGTTGGGATTTATCTTTAAGAGCTCAATCAAGAAGAGCTCAAGCAATGACTAGCGTTTGGTTGAGGGGGGATGGTGGAGCAATGGGTGGCATCAATCCAGGTGGTCAAATCCAAGGAACTAGTGGATGGGGAACAGATAAAAAAATAGGGTGTTTAAAGGATGTTGATCCTATTTTAGGATTTAATTTGGAAGGAAAAAGATCCAAATCACAACAAGTAAGTGAGAATTCATCTATTAGTCAAGTACAGAATGCAATGGATCATGACCTGGAAGATGATGTGGTAATAGCTGAGGAAGGAAAAAAGAGGGCTAGAGGAGATGTCGAAGAAAGTAATAAGGCGATCATAAGAAACAGGAGGTTGTCGGAAAATAATCATTTTTTGTCGGCGGCTGTCATGAGGCAAGCCGACCGGACGCAATGAAAATCATAAGTTGAAACATCCGTGGTTTGGGGAATCCACGGGCAGTTCGCAAACTTCGGCATTTGCTGAGGTCACAATATCCCCAAGTGGTATTCTTTATGGAGACAAAAATAAATAAAAGTCAGATGGAAAAAGTTAGACGAAGTTGTGGGTTTCACTACGGTATTGATGTTGATGCTATTGGTTTAAGAGGAGGGTTATGTCTTGCGTGGAGAGGGGAAGTCAACGTCACGCTTCAAAACTTTTCAAGTTGTCATATTGATGTTTTAATTAGGATTTAAGCGACATGAAGAAATGGAAATTTACAGGGTTTTATGGTTCTCTTTACTCATATAATAAGGAAGAATCATAAAATCTGTTACGGCATCTACGAACTATGGGTGAGCTTCCATGGCTGGTTAGTGGGGATTTTAACGAAATTTTATATGGTTTTGAAAAGAAATGAGGACTACCTCGAGATGAAAAAATGATGGAAGCTTTCCGACAGGTATTAGAAGATTGTCGATTGGTGGATATGGGCTATTCAGGAAATTGGTTTACTTGGGAGAGAGGTAACTTACCAGAAACGAATATACAAGAAAGACTTGATAGAGGTGTAGCGACTGGAGAGTACATCTCTTTATTCCCAGATTCCTTAATTCAACACCTTTCGCATTCTTTTTCAGATCATTGTCCTCTACTTATTTCTACAGAGAGTGAAATGAGAATGCTACTTAATAAAAGTTTTAAGTTTGAAGCATGGTGGATCTTGGAGGAAACTTGTATAGAGGAGGTTCATGCTATATGGGGAAATTCTGTAGGGGATGTATTGAATAAGTTAAAAAGTATGAAAAGAGGACTTGAAAGATGGGTTGGAAAAATTTGTCGACAAAGGAAAATGAAGAAAGATGTTTTGAATTCAAAATTGGCAAGGCTGCTTGAGTCTGAGAGAAACAATGAAAATATGGCAGAACTTATTGACACAAAGATCCAACTGAATTTTGAAATAGAGAAGGATGAATGTTATTGGGAGCAAAGAGCCCGAATAAACTGGTTGAAATTCGGAGATAGAAATATAGTGTTTTTTCATAAGCAAGCAACACAAAGGAGGAAGAGGAATTTTATTCACAAAATGCAGTACGAAGATGGTAGGGAGACAAAGGAAGACAATGAAATGGAAGGAATTGCTAGATCATATTTCCAGAAACTATTTTCGGCAAGAAGACAAGACAGTTATGATCGAATTCTTTCAGGAATTGATTGCTGCATTACCGAATATGACAATGGGCGACTTAATGAAAGATACACTAAAAAGGAAATACGAGAAGCTTTAATGGAGTTGGGTCCCACCAAGGCACCAGGAGATGACAAATTTTCGGCAATATTTTACCAAAAATGTTGGTCGATCATCGGCGAGGAGGTTTCAGATTTTTACCTTCAGAAACTGAATGAATGTATGGAAATGAGTTCGATTAACAAAACAAACATTGTGCTAATACCCAAGGTTTCAAATCCTGCCAATATTACTCAATTTAGACCAATCAGTTTATGTAATGTAATTTATAAATTGATAGCCAAGGTCATCGCAAATCGACTTCGGGTAGTGATTAATAAATGTATTGATTTAGCACAGAGTGCTTTCGTACCAGGGAGGTTAATTTCTGATAATATAATATTGGCTTATGAAATTTTACAAACTCTGAAGTACAAGAAGATAGGAAAAAAAGGGCTTATGGCGGTGAAACTTGACATGAGTAAGGCATACGATAGAGTAGAATGGAAGTTTGTGGAGATGACAATGAAGAAAATGGGTTTTGATCCAAGATGGGTTGATTCGATCATGAAACGTGTGTCTACAGTATCGTACTCGGTGGTATTCAATGGAAAGGTAGGGGAAGTGTTTCATCCAAGTAGAGGTTTAAGGCAAGGAGATCCTCTAAGTCCGATTTTGTTTCTATTCTACGGAGAAGGTCTCTCGAGTTTTATGAGGATTACAATTGGAGAAAGAATACTTAAAGGAGTAAAAGTTAGTCGCAGTGGGCCATTTATCTCACATCTACTTTTTGCAGATGATTGCATTCTATTTGCAGAAGCTACTAAAGAAGGAGCGCATTCCTTAAAATAAATTTTGAATGAGTATGGAAAGTGTTCTGGCTTGTGTGTTAATTATGACAAGTCAACAGTGTTTTTCAGCACAAATACGCAAGATAGGGAAATGATCGCAGTCTCTAATGTTTTAGGTGTAAGAAGGTCAACTGAACCAGAACGATATTTAGGGCTTCCTAATATGGTGGGAAGAAAAAAGAGATCGTCATTTCAAGTTTTAAAAGACAGAGTCAAAAAGCGTATTGATAATTGCAGCATAAGGCACCTCTCTCAAGGGGGAAAGAAATTTTCATAAAAGCAGTTCTCCAATCCATTCCTACTTACACTATGGCTTGCTTTTTTCTTCCTAAATCACTATGTGTTGAATTGAAGGGTATTATAGCTAGATTTTGGTGGCAGAAAAGTCATGACAAAAAAGGCATTCACTGGTGCACTTGGAAAGAACTATGCTCATTGAAAGAAGATGGGGGACTTGGTTTTTTCGTAATTTTGTAAAATTTAATGTCGCGTTGTTAGCAAAGCAGGGTTGGCGCCTTATTAATTTTCCAAATTCGTTATTAGCCCGTGTTTTGAAGGTAAAATATTACCCAAACTCAGATTTCTACAATGCTCGGTTAGGAACATTACCTTCACTTACCTGGAAGAGTATCTGGTCAGCAAGAGGGCTTTTAAAGAAAGGCATGTACTGGAGAATTGGAAAAGGGAACCATATTTCCGTCTGAGATGATTTGTGGATATCAGGGGATGAAGCAGACAGAATACAAAACCAAGGAAATAATGAAAATATCAGGTTAGTTTTGGATCTGATAGAGGCCACTACAAGAACTTGGAAAATAGAGGTGATTATGAATACCTTTAATTTGGATGTTGCTAGGAAGATCATGCAGATTCCACTGGCAAAGATAGAATATGAAGACTTTCAAGTATGGAGAGGTGAACAGTCCGGTGAGTTCTCAGTCAGAAGCGCCTATAAACTATTACAAGAGTCTAGCGTGGATCCTAGCGATTACTTTATACAAACCGAAATAAAAAATTTCTATAAGAAATTATGGAAATTATACATCCCCTCAAAAGAAACATTGACAGTTTGGAGAATTTCTTGGAATTTTATTCCTTCCTTTGTGAACATTAAGTAAAAGAAAGTGGTGGTAGATGCATAATGCCCTCGATGTCGTCAAGATGAAGAGAACAGCAACCACATTTTTCGTCAGTGTCATACAACTGTTGAGACTTGGAATTATTTAAATCTGTATTAGGTACTGAATAATGAGACTCAGAATACGTGGGAGTGGCTTACCTGGGTCTTTGAACAGGGGAATAGTGAACAGATCTGATTTTTCTGTTGTGGAATTTGGCTGATTTGGTTCAACAGGAATAGATTAGTACATGAAAAGAAAACTGCAACAAGAAGAGACATAGCAAAACAGATTCAAAGTTTCATCTTAGAGTTAGACGAGGTAAAAGAGAAAAAACTTTCATACCAGTCCAGTAGAATTTTTCAACAAAATGTTCGCAGCGCAAAGGTTACAGTCTATTTTGATACAGCTTATGACCACCAACATTTCAGATCGGCTTCAGGCTTGCTTGTACGAGATGAAGAGGGGGAGATCTTAGCATCGAAAATAATCAATCATTCTGACATAGCTACTCCGTTCATGGCAGAGGCTCAAGCAGGATTACAAGCAATGAAATTAGGAATCTTCATGGGATTAAACAAAATAGAGGTAATAGGTGAGTCAAAAACTGTTATAAAGAAATGCCAAAGTTCTGAGATTGATAAATCGGCCATTGGAGCAATTATTAAAGACATTCAAAGCATAAAAGACATATTTCAAGAGATTGATTTTCACTTTATACCCAAAACAGAGAATATTTATGCTCATGTTCTTGCGAATGAGGCTCTAAGGAGGAGAGAAAACTGTTACCTGGAAGGGGGGATTCCAGACCACGTTCGTCAAGCTCTGGAGAGGTATAGACCAAGGCATCCAGATTGAGAGGAAATGGAGAAGGAAATCTCTAGAAAGGATAGTAGGTAAAGCAATAGATCTTTTTTTGAAAAACTACTATCATTATGGCTAGGGCTGCCTTTGGTTCACTGTTTAAAGCCAGTGAGGTGCAGTTGGACTACCAACCTCACTGGGAAGCTGTTTGGTTGAGTGTTTCAGTGCAACCAAAATCAATTCTCACCACACTGATATCCCAAAAATCAACTGGAGCTTTCAGCAGAAGTAAGCTCACTGGTGCAGCAGAGGTTGAACTTCCATTTATTATTTTACCATTTTATCCTTAAAGTTTCTTTATCAATCTTTTTTTTTTCAGATTTGGCAGCCAAATTCTGATGATAACGGGGAAAGAAATAACTCTGCTGCAAGCTGTGTCAACTCCTCCTCAATCGAAGACTGATAAGTCTGTGATTGTAAGTGTTAAGGTCAAATTTATCCCTTTGGAGTCTTCTTGATGCTTTCTGTGTGCCATTTCTTTTCATTTCTGGGTATATTTGTGCATTTTTCTCTCCTACGCCCTGTCACTATCCCCAAACCTCTATTGTCTCCCAATCTGCTTTCCCCCCTATGGCTTATGCCTTTAATAAAAATCCCTCATTTTTTCCATTCTTAAGACAGACTTTATTCATTGACCCAACTTTATCATCATTCTTTGACCATGGCATCGGTTAGTTATTGTTTTCTTTTCCTTTCTTTTTTTAATTGATTTCTCCATTTGCAATATGATTTTTGTTCATAGTTTTTTTTTCTGCTATCTCTTTTGTTTCAAACTTTGGGTTTTCTTCATTTCTTTGTTGATCCAACAATTAGTGTAACTTTCTGCTTATTCTAAGGTTGAGGTTAATTAGATCCTTGGGAAGTACTTTAGTCTTTGATTTTTTCTTCTGAATGTGTGTGCTTATAGTAAGCAATAGATTATATATCTTAATTTTTTTTTGTTTAAGGGACTGAATTTTACCAATTTCTTGTTTAGTTTGAATAATGGAAATAAACTGAAGAAATTCACACCTTACTCTTTCCTGATTTTGATGTGGAAAATCCCTTTATTGCATTAATTTTATACATTAGCAGATGTAGTTCTTGTTATGTATTTCTAAAAAACATTGTTGGAAGTGTATCTACCTTTGGTTCATTTTTGACTTTGTGGATTGTTGCATTCAATAAGCCATTTTTACTGAAACACGGTCCTAGGAACTTGAATCTCTTTATACGTAACTTAACTTGTAACAACCCCAACCCGTATCCGTTGCCGGAACAGGGCTACAAGGTATTACCAAGAAGTACAGAACACTTACAGATCATTTAAATCATTTATCGTTCAAATATTGAGATTGATTATAAAGATTCCTTTATCGAACCTTCGAGGTTCAAATAGTGCATTAAGATCGGGTTGGGACTAAACTGGATTCTCAGGATTTTTTTTTTTGCAACTTTTAAAATTTTTCTCACGTATAAGGGTTACACGCCCGTGTGACTGGGGACATGCCCATGTGGGTAGGCCGTGTGGTCACACACGCCTATGACCCAAGCCGGTGAAGCTCTCTGACTTGCATTCAAGAAGAAAATTGAGTCACACGGCCTGAGCACACGCCCGTGTTGCTAAGCCGTGTGCCTAAACTTGAACATTTTGTTTTTCATTTTTATGTACACAATTTCGTGTTATGTAATCATAACATATATCAGCCATATCTTTGTAATTTAAATATATTTTCATATCAACTTGTCTTAATTTCATACTATTTTATATTTAAGTTTTACTCACCAAAGTGTTTGAAATATCATCTTTATGCAAATAGTATACATGAGGTACATAATTCCATAATTATGAATGAACACATTTATCAAACATATTCCATATTCATAATTCGTTTGTCATAATCTCATGCTTTCATATATCAATAACCATTATTTTCTTGTATTTCAGGTAAATACTTATATTCATAAGCATATAATTCGCTATCTCTTCTTGTCGATCACAATCTCAATTAACAAATGTATATAAGTGAGCTCAATATTATTAACTACTTAAAAACTATCACTTTACTTCACATGTCATTTATCACCTTTTTTATCAAATTAGCGAACGTCTTATGAAATTGAGTATGTCATTTCCTTGTTGCCATAGTATTACTATAGTCTTACACATCATCACATGTCACTTTCCGAACTTCAAATATCAATTCAATAAATATGTAATTCGCTAACACATTCTGCCATACACAATATTTAATTGATGAAATCATTTAAGCGAGCTCAATTTCATGTTCACTACAAATTTATCTTTTAAATCCATAAACTCTTTCACTTACCACATTTTGTCAAATTAGTGAGCGTCTTACGGAATTGAGTACTTCATTTTCTCGATGCCATAGTTCAACTATGGTCTTACACGTAATCACATATCACATATCGATGCCATAGCCTAGCTATGGTCTTACCTGATCACATATCACATACCGATGCCATAGCCCGACTATGGTCTTACACGGATCACATAACACATATCGATGCCATAGCCCAGCTATGGTCTTACACGAATCACATATCTCGCGATGCCATATCCCGGATATGGTCTTATCTGATAGCATATATCACACCGATGCCATATCCCGGATATGGTCTTATACTGAAGCACATAATCACATCTCTCCGATGCCATAGCCGGACTATGGTCTTATCTGAAATCACATATCACATGTTGCCATGGTCCAACCATGGTCTTTTCAAATCAATTCGTTTTAGCCATTGAATGAAAGTACTCAACCTGCGTTCCACTCGATTTGAACATTTAGTTCAATTTTTCATACTTTTTCAATATTTACAATTTAATAATGAACATATGAAATAAAACATTATATCATTACTAATTCAACGTTTATTGTTTATAATCAGGCATGTAATCAATTTATACACAAGTCATTCATTTATTTTTCCTCCTCCTCCTCTCCATCCACATCCTTGGTATAAATAACATACTTGTAAGTAACCTTATCCATAATTTTTACTAATTACTTATGTGAATATTTAAGCTATCCACCCGTGTCATAGTCACTAAATTATTTATATTTGGAGATACAGAACTCCAAATTAAGATCCGTTAATTTTTTATGAAACTAGACTCACATATCTTCTTAACATAAAATTTTCAGAATTTTTGGTTTAGCCAATAAGTACAGTTTATTCTTTAAAGTCACCCCTGTTCTGCTGTCTGACAGTTCTTACCCTTCTTCACTCAAAATTAATTATCTCTTCATATAAAACTCGGATGATGTTCTTGTTTATTTCTATTGAAAATAGACTCATTCAGGATTCTAGAAATATAAATTTAAGCCCCTAATTATTTTTATTCAATTTGTTATGATTTTTCAAAGTCAGAACAGGGGAACCCGAATTCATTCTGACCTTGTCTCACAAAGTTCAATATATCTCATGATTTACAAATTCATTGCTTACACCATTTCTTTTATGAGAAACTAGACTCAACAAGCTTTAATTCTATATTTTATTCATCCTCTAATTTGATTCCCACAATTTTTGGTGATTTTTCAAAGTTCATCTACTGCTGCTGTCCAAAACAGTCTTAGTGCAAAATGTTGATTTCCATTTTGCCCCATATTTCACAATTCATACAATTCAGTCCTTGCTCAATTAACCCCTAAATTAAGATAATTTTATCAATTAATTCTTTTCTTAGACATGATAAGTTATTTCATAACTATTGAAATTCATAATTTCCACATAAAACTCCAACTTCAAACTATTTTACAATTAGGTCCCAAACATTCACTTTCTATTCAATTCTTTCAATAAAATCAGCATATAAACAATTTAAAGCTCTAATTCCATGCCAAATCATCACATACTTCCATCACATATTCATAAAAACCTTCAATTTCTTTCATAGAACCAAAAACTAATGAATTCAACAAGTGGACCTAGTTGTAAAAGTCACAAAAACATAAAAATTACTAAGAAAAAGTAAAAATTTAACTCACATATGTCAAAATATGAAAAACCAGCAACTTCCAGACCTCCCATGGCGTTTTTGCTGAAGAAAAATGATGATATCTCTAGATTTTTCAATTTTGTCTTTATTTTATATGTTTAATTTGCAAAATTTCCAATTTTGCCCTTGTTTCTCCTTGTCTTTTTGCTGATTTTCTTGCCCAAACCGTCCAGCCCATATAATTTGGGTCTAATTGCCTTTTAAATCCCTCCTTATTAGTCAGTTAAACTATTTAATCGCTTTACCAAATTTTGCACTATTTTCAATTTAGTCCTTTTTAATTAATTGACTAACCAAACGTTAAAATTTTCTAACGAAACTTTAATACTAACTTAATAACACTCCACAAATATTTATAAAAATGTTTATGGCTCAGTTTATGAATTCGAGGTCTCAATACCTCGTTTTTAACCCGATTTACCTAATTAATTCTTTTAAATCACAAAATTCACTAATAAAAAAAAATACTTCTATAATCACACTTGACTCATAGGTATTAATTTATTAAATTTTTAACTCACTCATCGGATTTAGTGATCTCGAATCACTGTTTCCGACACTACTGAAAATTAGGTTGTTACATAACTGATGATAAATCTGATCTTTTTAAACATTGGTTTCATATGACAAAGAGTATTGCTCTGTAATATGATTGGTTTGTCTTGCACTTTTGTCATTCTATTTTCTGGATTTTATGATTCAGTTTATGTTCCTTTGTTCACCTCTTACAAATTCCAAAGACTAAAAGATGGAAATGTCTTTGCATTGATATAGGGAGCATCACCACAATCACGATCTGATCGGCAGAAGGACCGAGTTGAGACAAATCCTAAACAGTTGGCAGCTGCATCAGCTCAAGCTGATATATCCTTAAAACTGTGTGCATTTTTTCTTTGTTGTTAATGAATTGACATTTGATTTTGTGTTCATTCTGAGTATAAAAGAAAATTAGTTCTCTGGTCACTAGTGTTGGCCTTTCCAGTGATTCCTAGTGATGATTTAAATCTTGTAAATCATGCTAAGTGTCTAGAAGAGACTAGTTTTTTTGTGTTCGTTAGCAATTGCCTTATTATCTAAAGCTTTAGTTTTTATAAATGTGCTTGCACTGTGTTTAATTTGAAATGATAATTTTTTCTGCTTAGCTGCTTTCACCAAAAGCCATTTTTAGAGCTAACTTGAATTTGTTAATTTCTGTAACTTACACCAAATGTCATCGGCATAAAAACGTAGAGCTAGTATAACTTTTACTAGAAATATCTTTCGTGTGTTCTGATTTAGTGACATGTTCAAGATTCTTAGCTTTGTTGTGAAATTAACTTCAAGATACAGAATGACTGCATCGAGGAAAAACAACACGAGTTATTGGGTGGTACCATTCACATCCCCATATTACTGTTATTCCTTCTCATGTTGGTAAGTTTTGAACATTTAGTTTTGTTTTTGCAAAAAATCTTAATTTGCTGACCTAGCTTTTTGATACGAAAATATATTCGTCTGTTTGAAGCATTATATTGAAATAAGTTGGGAGAATAACATGATAATCTTTGTATGTGCACTCTTTTGTTTCAGTTTGAGCAGAAATTTCACATGTACAGTTCCCTTTTTTGAAATCCTAAGTTGTTTTTATTTGTTTACTTGTATCATGAATTATTGAATGGACAGGTGCTTAGTCCTTTTTGCATGTCTAGGTTATTCAATTTTTGGTCACACTCTCCTATTAACTATTGGATGTATTTTATATTTAATCCAATGGTTGCAAGTTAAGATGATTGGTTTTCTAGTCCTGTTAATTTTCAACCTGGCAAGTATGGAACCACATCTTTAAGATTTGAACGCATGACATTGTGTAGCTGATATGAGAGTGTTTGCTTATTGGTGAAACTTGACGAAGAGGATTCTTTCATTGTGTAGGCCTGATTGGGATTGTTTATTAGTCATTACTTTTAACTGAAGCCCACTTTTGGTTATTTCTTGTTAGATAGTGTCATATTTATGATTGATTGCGGGGCATTGAAAAGATTTTCTACTTTTACCTTCTGCAGATGTGCGGACTCAGGCAATGTATCAACTTCTAGATTCTGGATTTATTGGGCTCATATTTTCTTGTTTTAGTGAAGATACAAACAAGGTTAGTGCTTCATTATAGAAGTTCTTATTAACCCCGGAAAGCTTAATAAATATAATTGTGATAATTTCAGGTAGGAAGAGTACAAGTCATTGCTTTTCAGTCATTGCTTTATCACCACTGAATAGAAGCTCAGTTATCGGACTGGAGTCATCTCTAAGCTCTTCTGAAAATCCATTGTTGACATCTGGATCTGCAAAAGTAGATAGTCACATGCTAGACACCAGTGATTCCAGACCAGTTCAAGGATCTGCCAAGGTGCAATTTATGATTGTTGAAGTTAAAATTTGTCATATATCTTGTTACCGTATCAGGGCTCTTAAACGAGCGAAAGTGAGGAGATAAGTAATGCTTTAGATGATGGAATAGAACATCTTTGTGTATCATATTGCACAAATTTTAGTTTCCATAAACAAAGTGCTTCTTTAGATTTGTTGTTACTTTGCTAAACTTTTCTTTCTTAGTGATCGCTCTAATTTCCTCTGAGAATTTTTCTACTTGGAAAAATGCAAAATGTTTAGGCAAAAATGGGCTATTCCTACTGTTAAGGGAAACTATTGTTATAAAAGAATATTTAACTATAAAAGATTAAAAATAATTATCATTTTATCTAATAAATAGTTTAAATTGATTATATAATTCATGATCCTATCTTGCTTTGATTTAGCATAATTTACTTTATTTCTGATTTCTTTTAAATTATTTGAGAAAATTTTCATTTCATTTTTGTTTTGAAGTAAGCTATTCCCTGTATGAACAAATTTGACTGAACTAGAAAACTTTGGTATATCTCCACTGAAATTATTATTGAGCATGCTAGGTTGTTTGCATTCCTATTGTTTTCATACCTTTAGGTATATCACTACCTTGTAGGTATATCATTAATATCATGCTCGGAATAATTCAACGGCACTTAGCCTGCTAGATTTAACCTGAATTCATTTCAACGGCAACTAGCCTGCTAGGCTCTTAGCCTGAATATCACACATAGTAATTTCATTTACTTTATAGCATTGACTAATATCCAATTTCATAATGCATTCGGTCATTACATGATACAATATATTTAAGTTACCATTCACTTATATTAATTCATAGCACGTTCGGCTATCACACGTAGCCATTACTAGATTCATACTCATATCATTTACCCTTGCTTCTCCAAAATACAATTGTCATTTATCATTCTCTATAAACTCTTAACATATAATTTATTGCCATCCACAATTCAATTAAACATGTTAGCCTTTTCGGTTCATAACGTAAATAAATTTAAATATGATTGGTAATCTTAATGCTTGAGTTACTTTTCTGTTATAGGTACATCATTTTGAGCTGCCCTGAACTTCCTCTTACTTTTGCTTATCCCACTCCTGAGTTCCCAACTCCAAATTTTGAGTATCAAACTGCCTTCGACGGTGTTGTGTTCGGAACTATAAGTAATTGATCACCTACATGGCATTGATATAATTCTTAGCTACTCTGTTATCGCCAGAATTATTGTAAGAATGCATCTTTGGTGAATTACTGCCTCTAAAGTTAATTAGTAATATTGAATGCATACAGTTGAAGACCATAGGCATGAAAAAACATGAATAACAGGATGTATGCTAACTTTTGGATAACAGGAACACTATTTATAGTTAGAGGTATGGCTTGTTCTTTGCTCTATTGAGTGAAATTTTCCTGTCGGTAATATGGTTTTTGTATTTCTTCTTATTTTATTTTCATATCTACATGACACATGACACATGAATTGTATCTCATTTTGGAAGATTTTTTATGCTTACACTTGTTTGATGGATTTATATGTATCTGCACAAGTTATTTGTTATTTAATGCCCTGTTTTATTTACTGATTTATGCTGTCCAAAGTAGGACATATTAATTTCACTTTTGCTGCCTAGTGCCCATTGTATTACTGATTTATGCTTACATACTGATTTATGCTTATACTTGTGTTATTTAATGCCCTATTGATTTCAAAATAATAATAATAATAGATGGTAAAAACACGAAAATTTGTGGAGGAAGATAGTACCTTAGCAACAAAAGCTGTTTGGGATGACGAGCTGACATTGATATTTTGTGAACTTTGCGTGAATGAAGTCAATGCTGGTAATAGACCGACAAATCATCTAAACTCAAAAGGATGGGAAAATGTTGTTGCTCTTTTTCAAGCAAAAACACAAAAAAATTATGGAAAACCTCAATTGAAAAATAAGTGGGATACATTAAAAAAGGAATGGAGGTTATGGAGGGATTGCTTAAGGACTCTACAGGTATTGGATGGTGTCCATCTAAAAGGACAGTCGATGCTATCGAAGAATGGTGGGCTGAAAAAATACAGGTTAGTGTTAACATTGTCATTATTTTAATGCATAAAGTTTATTGAAATTAATCATTTACAAATATAGAAATCTGAGTATAACGTTTAACATTTAACATTTTATGTAGGAAAATCCTGATTTTAAAGGATTTAAGAAGAAAGGAATTGAACCACGATTGAATGATTTAATGTGGCAAATGTTTGGTGGCATTGTAGCCACTGGAGAAGATGGATGGGCACCTTCGTCTGGTGTTCTTCCAAGTAGGGTTCCTATGGGAGATGATACACCTAATGAGGGATTTGGTGATTCAGATGAAAGTAGCAATGAGAATGAAGATATCCCTCCTAATGAGGTACCATCAAACCCTTCTCATGAAACTCCTAATTGAAGAAAGGAAACACTTGAGGTTGTACACGGTAAAGGAAAAAAATCAAGTTCAAGTAGAAAATCATCAAGAAATTCATTAGCTACTCATATTGAGAAATTGTGTGAGAGTATGGCTAGTCCAAGGAAGTCAGTGAATGAAATTATTTTTCCTCACTCTGAATATTCTATTTCAAATGCAATGGATTTGCGTGATTTGGAAGATGAAATTCCAAAAAGATGAACTGTGCTATTTTGCCATCAAAATGTTCCAAATACTGGGTGAAACGAGAAGTGTGTTTTGAACTTAGATCCAGATGTTAGAGTTTGGTGGCTTCGACGTGAGTATGCTGAACAAAATTCGATTGCATCATTTTCATCCTTGGTAGCAACATCCTCATTCCCCTTCCAACCATACCATCCACCACCTCCACCATAAGCTCCTTAGAATTATTATTGTAATATAACTATGCTAGTTTTTTATATGTAAAACTAATGTATGATCTACTTTTTCATTTGCAAAACTAATGTATGATCTACTTTTTTATATGTGAACCTAATGTATTATCTACTTTTTTATATGCAAAACTAATGTATGATCTACTTTTTTATACTTAAACCTAATGTATCATATTTTTTATAATATCCCGAATTAGGGCCTAATCGGAATAGTGGTTTTGTGACCACAAATTCGAGATAGAAATAATTATTTTATAATTATTTTGAGGTTTATGATATGAATGCATTACTGTGTGAGAATTTCGTGAAGAAATTCTATACGTAAAGTGCTTAATTTGAAATTAGGGACTAAATGGAATAAGTTGCAAAACTTGCATTCTAGAAGTTTTTAGTATGAAATTGATTTGGAATATTAATTACGAGGCTTTAAATAGCAAAATTTACCAATTTCTAAAATTTTGGACAAAAATGGGCTTATACATGAAAGATTATAAAGAAAGGCATTAAGGGCATTTTTGTCAAATGGTAAATATAGCCATTAAAAACGGAAAATAACACAAAAAAATCCGCTCATCTTCTCCATAAAAGTTGCTGAAATTCTCTTAACACCATAGCTAGGGTTTTCAACATTTCAAGTCTTGATTGTAAGTGATTTCCATGCCCATTTTTAATGTTCTTTTCGATTTTAAAATCTAGAAAGCATGTTCTATCATTTTTTAATAATATTTTGAGCTAGAATGCATGTATGAAAATTTACCCATGTGTGACATAATTGTATTTTGATGAATAATGAAGGAATATGATGTGTTAGTGTGTGTTTAACAACTTGTACCTACTGATTTTATGTGAAAACTCCTAAAAAGGGGACTTAATTGTAAAAAGGGTAAAATCGAAGGTAGTAATCTGATTTTCATGTAGAATATGGGCTGTTATGGATACTAGGAAATTCGGCTATGTCTATATGTCATGTATGTTTAATGTACTACCTAGTCCTTGAAAATTCATAAAAAAGGTGAACTTTGTTATAAAACAGAATCCTACAGCAGCAATGATTTGAGTTTGAAAAATCACTAAAAATAGTAGAGATAGGATTAGATGACGAATAAATTATAAAATTTAAGCTTGATGAGTCTATTTTCATATGGAAGAAACGAAATAAGCAAATGAGAGGTATTTTATAAGATATTTAAGTTTTTGCGAAATAGGGCCGGAGCAATTTCTGGATCCCCTGTTCTGATGTTGAAAATTCATTAAAAATTGTACAAAAATAATTAAGAGGTATACTTTATATATGCAGATTTCTTATTCAGTCTAATTTTAATAGAAACAAACGGCATAGTCATTTGAATTTTTTACAGAGAGAAAAATGATTCGTAGTGAACAGGGGTCATAGCTATCGAGTCCTGAATCAGGGGAAACTTTAACTAATA
This sequence comes from Gossypium anomalum, assembly GCA_025698475.1. Classification (NCBI taxonomy): domain Eukaryota; kingdom Viridiplantae; phylum Streptophyta; class Magnoliopsida; order Malvales; family Malvaceae; genus Gossypium; species Gossypium anomalum. The sequence continues at coordinate 22,910,613 of CM046964.1, read as the reverse complement.
AACTGTACTAATTGGCCAAACCAAAAATTCTATAAAAAAATTAGTAAATAGATATATGAGTCTAGTTTCCGGGAAAATTTATGGATCTTAATTTCAAGTTTTGTAACTCAAGATATGATTTTTTTAGTGACCGTGACGCAGATGAACAGCTTAATATAAATGTTGAAGTCAATGGTTTAAAATTGTCCGAATGATAAAATTAGGTTTATTAACACCTCAAGCTCGACTCCGGTGACGGTCTCGGCTGTGGGGGTGTTACATTTTTTATGTTTGGTATTTTTAGCTATGATTTTATTCAATTTTTTATGTTGTATAGAATGTCACAAGTTATTAATTTATTTTTATTTGATTACTTTTTCAGGTTATGGATGAATTTAACAATATGTATAATAGTTTTTATATGAATTATGATACCCCTGAATTAAGTGAAGAAGCTCAACGAAGAATAGCCACAATTGTTACACAAGTTCAGCACAACAATTATCAGGAAGAGGAAGAACAAGTGTTAAGCAGTGTATTGCTACACCATGAAACTTATTTCACTAAGCAACCGTGTATGGATTCAAATTATACAGGTCAAATGTGGGTGGACGAAGTATTAAATGGGCATGATGATCGTTGCATGAATAGTTTTAGGATGCCAAAATATATATTTCACAGCTTGTTGCATGATTTGCAAACAAATTATGGCTTAAAGCATGGGAAGGTATCTGCGATGGAGAAGTTAGCATTATCATTGTATATTCTTGGAAATAGAGAATCAAATTCAAATGCAGCAGAGCGATTTCAACGATCTGGGGAAACCGTTAGTCGAATTTTTACTGCTATGTTACATATATTTGCTCGAATGGGAATAGACACGATTAAACCCATTGAAGGTCAATTCGAGGAAGTACCGAACCATATTCGACATGATACAAGATATTGGCCTCACTTTAAGGTAAAATTTACATAATCTTTATATTTTTAAAATATAAATTATTTCTAACTTTTATCTCATTACTTGTATTTATTTTAAAGGATTGTATTGGGGCCATAGATGGGAACACACATAAAAGCATGCATTTCGCCTTCTTGTCAAATACCTTATATCGGACGGAAAGGTGAACCAACTCAAAATATTATGGCAGTTTGTGACTTCAACATGTGCTTTATTTTTGCATTTCCTGGTTGGGAAGGAACAGCACATGACAGTAGAATTTTTTTTCAAGCACTTAGAAAACAACAGTTAAAGTTTCCACACGCTCCACCAGGTTGAACTTTAATTTTTTTAATTAATCTTTACATAAAAAACAATATTAAAATTTTTAATTTATTTTTAAACTGATATTATGTTTTACTTTTTTGTAGGAAAATATTATCTTGTGGATTCAGGATATCCACAAATGGCAGGTTTTCTAGGTCCATATAGGGGGGAACGATATCATTTACTTGACTTTCATTGAGGTAATCATCGAGCATCTGGAAAAAAAGAAATTTTTAATCATGCCCATTCTTCGTTAGGCTCTGTGATTGAACGAACATTTGGAGTTTGGAAAAAAAAATTGCCAATATTAAGAGATATTCCAAGCTATTCATTCGACAAGCAAGTTTTAATAGTTATTGCAACAATGGTTTTGCATAATTACATTCGAAGACATGCTTGGTCAAATGATGAAGATTTTCGACAATTTGAGAATATACCCGACATGCCAATCTCTTCAGGCCATTTTGATAGAGGTGAATCGAGTTCTTCTAATAGTGAAAGTGACCTTGAAATTGTAATGTTAAGGGAAACCATTGCAAATAGTTTAATGAATCAATATTTGTAAAAACAAATTTGTATCAAAACCTAATTTCTAGTAATAATGAAACTTGTTATGTCTTATGTTAATATATATATATATATATATTTTTATTAAAAATCATTCGTTTAGATACTTCAAAATTTGATCCAAGTATAATGTTACTATTTGCGAAAATAATATTTATCATTGTTATAAAAGAATATTTAACTATAAAAAATTAAAAATTATTATCATTTTATCTAATAAATAATTTAAATTGATTATATAATTCATTAAAATATTTATAATAAAATATTAAAAGATACATTTTAATATTTTATTAAATGAATTTATAAATTCACATATTTTAATAATTTTATATAAGTAAAATAATTTAAAAACTTCTATTATATATCAATTCTACTATGATGTCCTTAATAGTCATTTTTCATTTTCACCTCACGGCTACAACTGCGTTTGAATCCAAACACGCACTCCACCGCTGTTTCTAATCTCACCGCTACAGTAACTAATCTCACCGTCACCACTGTTTTTAACCTCACCAGAGGTAAACACACCGCCCATCCAAACTAAGCCTAGGTCAGAAACGTGAAAAGACAGAGACTATTGGCATCCAGCTGTTGATTTGACTGGGTTAGGAATTGTTTTATTTTATCTTTTAGTTGAAGTTTCCCTCAGATAATGTTGGGGCAGTTTCAAAAAGTTTTAAACCGGCTCCCCTTTTAGTAGGCTTTTAGATTTTCTTTTATTCTTTTAGGTTTGGGCTACAGGAATTTAGTCCAATTTGCTTATGTGTAATTTGTTCTTTTATTAATTCCAGTCAAATCTTTTATTCAAAAAAAAAAAGTTTTTTAGAGCTTGTGCTCGTAATAACCAGTAGAATAATACAAAAAAAGTTAAATAGAGATTTTAAGAGTAAATATTTTTTATTTTTAAGTAAATAAAATAAAAGTACAAAACATCTTATCAAAATAATATATATATATATATATATATATATATGAAGGAAGGAAGGAACAACCAAACATTAATGATTTGATATAGGCTAGCATGTCACATGTTAGGACTTGTAAAATTTTAAATAGATTATAAAATATTGAAATGCTATTATTATAGACGTATAATTTTTATTATATCGGTATAGTTGGAATATTTAGAGATTCAACTTTAGAATAAGATTGAGGACAAACCTTTGCGTAAATATTTTTGTGGTCAAAATCTCGTCGGAAAATTTTTCAACATTTCAAACATCACTTTGTTTTTATTTTTTCCATCGGATAAATGTAATGGAAAAATAAACATAATGACAAATTTGGCTAATAACGTTTACATATTTTGTCAAAATGGTCATAATTGTATTTTTTAGTTTTTTTTTGGCCATCAACTTTTCTTTTCAAACTGCTTTTTCTAACAAATTTGATGAAAGTATCGTTAATGATGTGAAATATTTTTAATGAGATGTAATTTATTACTTAGGTAATCTAATAAGATAATTACATGTCAAAAATGATAAAATAAATAAATCATACATTAAATTAAAAAATAACACTTAATTTAAAGAAAATAAATGTAATTATCTAAAAAAAATGTTTCAAAATGAATGCAGATTTTGTTTACTGAGAGGTTTCAAAAATATAATTAATAAATCAAACCGAAAATACTGGGTGTGTGTGCATCCATTATGAAACCTTTTTTAGATAATTATGTTCATTTTTTTAAAATTAATAGTTACTTTTTTAACTTCATGAATTTTTTATTTTAATATTTTCTACATGTAATTATTTTACTGGGTTATCTAAGTAATAAATTTTTATATCTTTAAAAATATTCTACATATGAAATTCCACATCATCCAGTTACCTTTTTAACATACTTTCATCAAATTTATTAAAAAGAAAGACAATTTGAAAAAAAAATGAATAAAAGTTGATGTTTAAAAAAGGCTAAAAAAATACAATTAAGTCCATTTTGACAAAACATGTAAACATTAGTGGCCAAATTTATCATTAAATTAAAAAAATATTAACTCTATAACTATTTTTCTGAGAAAACCATAACTCTATAACTATTTTGTAACTTCTATGAAATTAAAAGTTACACAAAGTAACTTCCAAATAATAAAAAAAATTAAAGCAAATCTGATTAATTTTGAAATCAAAATGTAGTTGATTTTTCTTTTTTCTTCTTTCATCTATACATAATTAATTAAAAAATAAAATAATTAATTATATACAAATAAATTTATTTATACATAAAAAACAAATAATAAACATAAAAAAAATTAAAATTTATAAATAAACTCTTTTTTTTTTCCTTGCATGACCAAAATAACCTATATATAATCAACTAAAAAATAATTATTTATTTATAAATTAAATAAAAATAAAAATATTAAAATATATTTAAAATTTAAAATTTAAAATTTAATTAATTAACTTTTTTTTCGTAAAATTTCTAAATAACTCTTGTTAAGTCCTAATGTCTAAATTATCCATATTAATTTTCTTTACTACTTAAAATACCCTTATTAACTCCTATGGCACCCTTAAGAGTTATATAAATAAGGGAAGGTAACCTGAGAAATCAAGAATAAATAAATAAGGGAAGGTAGGACTGGTCTAACAGATTTTGGGATTTAAAAATTTTAGATGTTTCCGGAATCTGATTGGTGATTAAATTGATCATATTATCAGTTTGTGATTTAATTAATTTAATTGGCGGTTCAATTTTAAATAAGTAAATTATTAAAGTTTTATAAAAAATTTAAAATATATATTAAAAATTATAAAACTCAATTTAATCGTTGATTCAACTAATTTTTTTTATTCCAAACTGTACAGATTTATAGATTAACTATTTTTTTCCTTAATCCAAACAGATGTACCAATCAATTTCTAATCCAACCAATCAGTTCTTACTTATAGTTTACGATGTTTAATAATTTCTACCGAATAACTTAAAATGTTTATATACTAAGTCAAATTTAGTCTAATTTATAGTTTACATTTGAAATCTGGAGATAAAAAATTTCATTACTAATCCTAGGCATTATCTATTGAATTAAAAGAAAAAAAGAAAAGAAAGATTAATTTTGGTATTGAAAATTCAATATACAAATTTTGAATATTCAATTTTTGAAATACAATTTTATAATAGGAAATTTTCCCATTAATTTAATTTTTCCTCCTTCCATTCCATAAGGTCCAATTCACCTTTTATTTATTATAAATATATATAAATAATATAAAACTTAAATAATATTAAAATTTTATTTGGAAATATTTTATATATTATGTAAAATATTTTTGGGTTCTGATTGCTTCTCCCAATAATATTATCTCTACTATTCGAACTTAAATTCTTTTCTTAATTATGTAATATATTTTATCACTATTCTTAATATTGAATGGAATATTTTTTTTGACTTTAGAAAAAATTAAAAAAATTTACTATAGATATCTTTGAACTTGACTAGTCTATGATTTCTTTTCAAAATTAAAGACATAATTGTCACAACATATCTTTATTTATTTAACTAGGTAAAATTTTTTATTAAGTTACAATTTTAAAAGTCAATGGTGAAATTTTATTAGGTTAAAACATGACTTAGGTTCTTATACTCTTCATAAGTTAGAATTGAATCTTTATATTTTTATTTTTGAGGAATTGAGTTCCTCTACTTTTCAATTTTCAAAATTCAGGTCAAATTGTTAATTTTTTTGTTAAATTTATTGATGTGACATTTTGAAATTAAAAAAATACTCATGTAATAGCAATGTAACTAAAAAGTGGCGTTGAGATGAATTTGAATTTAGCAAAATAATTTTAACTATGTTAACAATTGAACCTAGATTTTGAAATATGAAAAGTGTAGAGATTAAATTCTTAGAAATAAAAGTACAAGGACTATAACACCCTAAATCTGACCTAGACGTTATGGCCGAATTTAGAGGGTTACAATAATACATTGAAATCTTTACTTTCCAAAACGTGGCTTGATACAAAACCGAAAATCAAAGTTTTATAAAACCCATTTCAAGTTTGCAGCGGAAAATCCTTAGATTGTTTTAGTTTTGAAAACCGAAATCTAATTTGTTAACTCGTGTGATTTGCGGTTTTATGCTCGAAAATATTAAATACCAACGAATAAAGCAAAACCAAAACAAAGCCCAAAAACAAAACCAAATATGAAAACTTAGTCCGGAAATCTATATTAACTAACCAAAATAGACCATTTTATATGAAAACCAATCCGAGCTCCTGCATGTCGTCCGATCGTATGTCGGAAGTTCACCTAAAACGTATCAAACAAACGAGTGAGTTAGAAGCCCTGTGTGTTACTCGGCCCATAAGTAGATTTTTATTTAACAAGCACATATGTAAATGTCATCACAAAATTTTACTTATAACGTACAAATATCATATTAGAATGTTGTATTACTATAAACATATATCAGATCATTATATCATATTTCCAGAACATATTTCGGATTGAAATATCATATTTTCATAAACATATATCAGACTAGATTGTCAAATTTTTAGAAACACATATATCATATCATACCAGAACAAATGTAGATACAAATCCTACCTCCATCCGCTACACACTAACTCTGTCGAACCAATCACACCAGTTAGGACTACAAGAGTCCATCCATCCAATCACACCAGGTCGTGGTGGTATGCCATTCATAATGGTGTAGTTGAGCTGTCAAACATATATTGCAGTTTAACCGCCGAAAATGCAGTATTACTGCCAGAAAACACTTCCTTCATCAAATCAGAACCCACCCCAATGCATATGCAAAATCATGTTAACATACATACATATCACATAGGTTGTATGGCATGCATACATAAACAGATATTATACGGAGCGTAACACAACACATAACTTATACATATCATAGCATATCATATTGCTTATACTAACAGTTATTTTTACTTACAGGTGCCATGCACGTATTTACACGTAATTACACTTTCAGAGTTATCGAAACACAAGTCGTACATAAGTTTTTCACCTACCTTAACCTGAGCACATACAAACACATCTTAGCAGATGTCACGTTTCGAGTCTTATTTAAGCCAAACAGTCCTCACGGAAGGTCAATTACGCATTTCTAGGTCAAACGGGCCTAAGTGGAAAATTTTTGAAAATGGGCCCATATGGCCTGCCAACACGGGCTACAAAATCACACACGGCCTTGTGCCCCACACGGCCTACCACGTGGCCATGTGATTGACACGGCTTGTCACATGGTTGGGTGACGCTAGGCAGTTTCGAGAAACAACCCTGTTATGCAATTTTTCCAAATTTTTGACGAGTTTTCGAGGTAGATCACACACCTGATAGCGAAATCGATCGATCACACAGCTAGGAACTCACGATAACTACATTCAATTATCAAATTGAACCAACTACTTGTCAAAAATCTATCCAAATTGGCATTCTTTTACCAAAAATTTAGTCCATAAAATGAAATTCGTATACGTACTACTCAAAAACAACACCAAAGACGAGAACTATTCTGCTGGAGGAATTTGATTCTCTCACCCTTCACCTAAAAATAAACCCATGAGAACACTTACCACAACATAGAATGAGCATTAAAACACCAACAACTCAATTCTTGCTAAAAAGCAATTTAAAGCTAAAATAACAGAAAATAATTTAATGAACTTACACCACACTTGAACTACAATCGAAGTGTGAATATCACACATGAACATAGAAGAAAATGGAACGACAGCAAACAAAAATCAAAGAATAAGGAAAAAAAGAAAACAAAAGAAAGAAGAAAAATGGAGAAGTGGGGGAGAGAAGAACGTGAGAATAGAAAATAGGAGAGATAATTTGGGATAATTTCATAACTACCCACATCCTACTAAATCCCATTAATTAACCACCCACCAGATTCCCTCATAGTTCCAAACAAAAACAATTTCTACTTTGTACACACAAGGACTAAAAAATGAGACCAAAGGATAAACTAAAGCCTTACCGCTAAACCAGCAAGCTCATTCTATCATAACTTGCACAAAAATAAGATTTAAGTCAAAAGACCAGGGATAAGAATTGAGCTAAAAATTAACAAAATTTCAAAAGATAGAATTTGAACTTAGGGCCTTACACACACATTCAAAGTACACAACCACTAAACCACATAAAATTACTTGTCATAATTTTCACTACCTTAATCCAAAACAGGGCGTGACCTCTCTTGGTTTCACTAACTCAATTTCTTCTAACTCAGTTTTCGGGATGTGACAGGGACTAAATTTCAAATTTATGAAGAGTATAATGATTTATGACATATTTTAACCAATTTATTTCTCCCTCAATGTCGACCCCTTTATAATTTTTTTTCAAAAAAAAATCTTTTACCTTACACTATGACTATTTCAAATTTTAAATAATGTGTTATAAAAATTTATCATACCACTAAAATTAAAAGTATAATACTCTATCATCGTACCACTCGGCTAATACTTGGTTATGTATATTTTATTTTCCAATAAAAATGACACAATATTTGAAAATCACATTTGCCAATTATTTCTAAGTCGGGTTAGTTCAGACTCTAAATCATGGGAAAACTTGTAACACCCAACCCGGTCACAAAGTCTAAGCTACGGGATGCTAGTATGGTTACTAGAGCAACTATAGTCACATACACAACATACAATCATTTACACATGCAATTAAGTATATTTCACATTCATTTTATGCTATATAATTATTTATGGGTTCTATAGGAGCTTACAAAAGCTCTTTTGCTAACCCAATGTTGAATTAGGACCAAATTGTGAAGTTTACAAAGTTTTGGACCGACTTCATGATATAATGACTTCCACATTGCAACATCGTCAATCAGTGAGTTATGTCACGACTTCAAGCATCTCGACATCGCGATGTCACTCACTATCGATCTATGTCACGACGTCGAGGACTCGAGGTCGCCACGCTACCCCTATTTTGGCAAAGAGTACATTTAATGCAAAATTCATGCTTTCAATCCAACACTTATACCATTTATACCACTTTTCACAATCCATATCAATCCATACTAATTCAAGTCTATGAACATGTGAAATCAAGCATTCAAGATAACATTAAACCAACATTTATCATTTAAGAAAATTCATTCCTTTAGCAAATAGTTATACCAATTTGTTATATTTTCCAATTCAAACATACCATACTTGAAAATTTTAGGATCCAAGCACTTCCCTAACATGAATCAAATGAAGCATACATTCAATTATATCTCATACTTAACATTCAAATATACCATTTCTCAAGCCATTCATCAATTTAGCTATTCCAACTAGCTTACTTGCAACCTTTAACATACCAAACCATACAAGTTTAAGATCATCATCCTTAATAGCATAAACTTAACCAAATCATGCATCATTTGACTATATGTCATGTTAAACATTCAAGTTCAACCATCACCATATTTACCATATAGCTATCAACTCAAGAATGACCATTTACACACCTAGGTACCCTTATATACGTGCTATAATATTTGTGTAACACCCCAAAATTCGTTACATTATGAAAGTAGTGAAAAATCGAGAATTTGTCCTTGATGAAGTGAAATAAGGAAATAAAGGTGAAAAAAGGAGAAAGTTGAGTAATGTCAAAGAAAAATTTAATTAAGAGGTATGTTGAGATACATTAATTTAAAGTAAGGACTAGATCGTAAATATAAGAAAGGTTTATGGCTCAAGTGTAAATATTCAAAATTTGAGGGATTGAAGTGTAAAAATGAAAAATTTACAGGAAAAATAGTGAAAATAGCCCAATTTATTATGTCATGGAATTGGCATGCAGGGACCAAGTTGAGTAAGTGGAGAATTATGAGGGACTAAATCGTAATTTTACTAAATTAAGTGATGATTCAATGATGGAATTTTGATAGATCATAAAGGGCAAAATGGTTAATTAGTAAGAGAGAGAATTCTAGAATGTAATGACTATGTTATTGATATTTTAAATTAATTAATTAGATAAATATTATTTTATTAATATTTTAATAAGATATTTTTGAATATTTTATTTAATTAAGGATCATATAAAAAGAAAGAAAGATGAAAAAATTTCTTCATCTTTCATCCAAGGCTTCCAACATCTATGAAGAGAGAAAGAAAGAAAGTTTTGCTTTCTTTACAATTTGGTCCTTCCACTAAAAATCTACTATTTCACTTAGAAATCAAAAGAATTTCCATAACCATGAAGAGAGAAAAATCATAAGGAGACTATGGAGAGTAAGAATATCAATTTAGATTCAAGAAAATAGAAGTTGGAGGAGAGAGAAAATCAAGTTAAAGCTTGGTTTCAAGAGAACAATGTATGGATGTTAAAGTTTAATGTTCTTTCAAGTTTAATAATGTTAGAAAAGTATAAAGATGATGCTAAAGTAAAGATTACTCATGGAAAAGTATTATGTTTTTGACATGTTGATGAAGAAAGAAGTTGAAAAAGTGAATTAAGTGATAAGGAAAAGAGAAGAGCAAGTGGTTTTTTTATAGAAAAAGGGTAAGTACCCTTGATTTTCATTGTTATTTAAGGATTAAAATGTGAATTTAGTGAAATATGTAGTAAGCTAGTAAAAAAATGTTTGAAATAATTTAACATGTCAAGTAGGAAATTATAATAAAAGCATAATAGATGCGTTATGTGATGATGAAAAATGCACAAAGCATTGAATAAGTGAAATTATGGAAAATATGGAATTTTTTATGATAACAAGTACTAAATTGTAAGACTTGAGAAGATATGCGGTTGAAATAATATAAATGAAATACATAGAAATTATAAGCACTTATTATTCCATACTCAACACATTTCCAAGCTTTCCCATTTCAATTATAATATATATATTTCTCGATGAATCTCTAGTAAAACGGACTTGGATACACAGGTGAATTAAGTTTCTCATCCGAGCTGAATTACATCAGGTTACCCATCCGGGCCAAACCCATGTCATATATTACCCGAAAATCCACGAAAAAGGTTGGATCTCATTATAACCCGAGAATCTGCAAGAATGCTAGATCTCATTATGTTACGCGAGAATCTACAACAAATACGAGATCTCATTATAATCTATAATAATCTTTGATCAAGCGCGCATATGACCTTATTAGCATGCCAATCTTATCCTGAGCTTTTACTAAGTTCACATAGGAATCAATTGCATATATTTCAGTATCATACCTGTAATCAATCATTTTCATACATTTATACCCGATAGTTATTCACATGTTTCAATTCAAATCCGTTCTAACCGTATGTGTCAAACTATTAGTATATCACTATATATTAAAACATACATATCACATAAGATGATTTAGTAAGTCCTATGCGAATTACCTATTCTAAACACCAAAACGAGTGGATTCTTCAGGGACTAATTCGTAATTTTAGCATTTCTCTTGTTAGTTGCACTTTGATCCAAATCTTGATCTATACAATTGTTTTATTTAACCAAATCAATATCAAACATTTCATACTATGCCTTGATATGCATGATCCTATATAAATATATTTTTTTATTTCCCCTCATATTTTACATTTTATTCAATTTAGTCACTAAGTTCAGAATAAACATAACTTTCAATTTCTAGTTTCGAATTAAAATATGATTTCATATATTCTCATTAGGGACCCTATACTTTCTATTTCTAACTAATTTCATAATAGGTTTTACTTTTATTCAATTTGGTCCTTAATGGAATAAAGTTAATAAACAAGCTAAATTAACTTTACAATCTAGTCCTTTTCTTAGCCTAAACTTAAAATCTATCAATTTCAAGTCTAATTCTTCAAGCAATCAACAATGGAAACTCCCTAAAACTTTAAAATTTTATCAAATTGGTACTTGGGCTAGCTAAATCAAGCTCTCATGACCCCAAATCTATAAAATTTACAAAAAAAATTACTTGAATTCACTTACTAATTAGTGGTCGAATGTGAAAGCTTCAAAAATGGTTTTTTTTTCCTTAGTTTTTCTAGGTTTTTATCCACTAACATTTGCCTTTTATACTATAATTAATCTTTAATTACTTAATTTAATTAATTTAATCATGTTTTAATTAACTTAATCCATCATTAATCAAGTTTAATGGAAACTTTCATCATTATCCACCAACTTTCATTTAAAGATGGTTTAATTACCATTTTAGACCTTTGGCTAATTGCTATTTAGGTCCTTAAGTTTTTTTTATCAATTAAAACTCTATAGTGATTGGACTTTTACAATTTAGTCTCTAGGCCTTAATTTACTGCTAATTCGACAAAATTACTCGGGTTGTTACAAAACTTTTGTCGTATACGCTTGTTTCATTTGCTAAATTCGAACTCAGGAGTTTAAATATCAAACTAGATTACGGCAATGAAATAATTTATGTAACAAATTTAAAAATACAATATAATAATTAAATGTGGATTGGGTAAATTGCAACTAAGGTTATTAAACTATTAGTAAGTTTATATTTTGGTTATTCAACTTTACAAAGTTACAAAATGATCATTGAACTATTCAAAAATTTCGTTTAAGTCATTAAGCTATTAAAATCATTGTTGTATGGCCTTTTCTATTCCAACTACCTGCACCAATTGAAAACTTTCATTTCCTTTCTCTTCTATAGTTAATTTTTTTTTTTATGAAACAACTTTGAACATCACGAATCTACGAACTAAGATCTAAACAACTTTCTTCTCTGATCTGTGAAACTGATCGCTAGATCAACTTGGATCTAAGGTATATTTTTCTACTCGTTGATGGGTACTGATGGCCAAATCATCGCTTAGAGCTTGCTAGCCAGACTTTAAAATAAAAACTTAACAGCCCAGTGACTTGAATAAAGAGTTTCAAATAGTTTGTGACTTTTGTGTGACTTTTTAAAGTTGAGCAACCAAAATGTAACCTGCCAATAGTTTAATGACTTTAGTTGTAGTTTACCCATGTGGATTTGGATGGAATAGTAAAGATCACAATGTTTTGGGTTCAAATCCCATTGTAAGTAACTATCATTCTAGATTTATATGAAATGACAAATATAACCTTAGAATAATATTTGATGCTTTGTAAAAGTAAAAGGGTTTTGGTAATTTCATGACTAAATTGAAACTCATTTGATGGATGATACCAACTCAATCAAACACATTATTAAGGTTGAAATGTTCCTATAGTCCTTGTACTTTTCAAAATTTAGGAATTTTGTCTCCTACTTTTCAGATTTCAAAATCCAGGTCTAATTGCTAGTGTTTTTTTTTTTTTGTTAAATTTATTGCTGTGACATTTTAAAATAAAAAATTACTCATTTGGTAGCCATATAATTAAAAAACATTGTAATTAACCTAAATTTAACCAAGAAAATAACAATAATAATAATTGAACCTGAATTTTAAAATTTAAAAAGTAAAAAAAAAAAAAACTAAATTCCTAAAAATACAAATACAAGAACTAAATTCTTAATATTCAAAAATTAGAAAAACTATAAACATATTTTAACACCACATTAAATAAGTTAGATTGTTTACAAATCAACTCCACTAATGTTGAAATTTGATGATTCTTAAAGTCCAAATTTAAATGTATTACTCTTTTTAAAATAATTCACTCATTGTCTTCGTGATTTTCCACAGCCAATCCTTCATTGCCTCCACAACGAATCTTTGGCATTATCTTAAGAATTTATTATTAAATTATGACATTCACGTGAATGAAAAAATTTATGCAATAAGTTTATAAATGAAATACGGTGTTGTCGAATTAATGTCAGGTTAATTTGTAACAACAACTCAATCGGTGACATTATCTATAAGATGTGGAAACCACAGATTTAGAATATAGATGTGTGTTTAAAAATAACATACAATAAATAATGAAACATGTGGCTTGAAATTAATTAGTCATAATAACATATGAAATATGTATGTCATTATTAAAAAAATCAAAATAAAGCTTTAGTAAAGAGGTAAATTTAAGGTTTTGTAATCCAATTGGTACGAGTTTAAATCTCACCGCATGCATTTTTTTCTTGGTTTTTGTTAAAACGAAAAGACTAAAATACCTTTAAATAATATGACTTATTTTAATTATAAAATTAACATTTCCATAATTTCCTAACCTAATTACCCTATTACACCAACTCAATTAGAGTTTTTATTAGTAGTATAGATAATGATTTTTTGGTAATTTCATACCTGAGTTGGCATCCAGTTTATAGGTGATGCTAGCTCAATCAAAATCTTTCTATTATTTAAGAGTCATTTTAATAAAAACCAATAAAAATTTATATATAATGGGATCAGAACACACATAAATTGAATTAATAAACCCTTAAATTTACCACTCAACCAAAAATTTATTTTAATATATTTTATACATTTTTATTTTAACATGCACAATTTATTATCCCATCATCTGTATATATTAACAATGTTGTTAATTGAGTTGGTGTCACAAGTGAACTTGACACTAATTCACAATTGACGACAATGTCATAATAAGTAATTGTAGTGCATTTAGTATTGTTAATATGATGAATTTATGTTGTTAATTTCATGTGTAATTATGGTTAATTAGTTTCAAACAATACATTTCATTTTTTATTGTATGTTATTTTTTAAAATATATTCGTGTGTTAAGTCAGCGGTTTTTCCACATGCATATGCATGTGATAGGATTTCTAGTATTATTTTATCTATTTTATGAAAAACTAAATTATGGTAGAGCGAAGAAATTTACGTAAAAATATATTTATAAATAGTTTATATAAATAACAAATTTATAAAAAAAAAATCATGTAAACCTAACATTACTGTAATTGAAATGTTACAATTAAAATAAGGCATAATTGCAAAAAAACCCTCAACGTTTGGGGGCTTTTGGTTTTGTGCCCTTGACCTTTTTATTTTTTGATTGACACCCTCAATGTTACGATTTTTTAAGAAATTGGCCCAGTTTTAACGGTCAACGTGAGTTGACCGTTAATCAAACAGTTGGTCAACATAATAGCCCATGTGGCATGCCACATAAGCGCATGACGTCATAGATGACGTCATCTATTTAACAAAAAATTTTCTCTCATTTTCTCTCTTGCCAAACACATGTTTCCTGCCATTTTTTTTCTCTCATTTTCTCTCTTGCCAAACACCATTTTTGAACATAAAAACATAAAAACATATCCCTTAGTATAACATAAAAATATAAATAAATTTGCATTTGACGAATGAGGAATAAAATAAAAAGAATTATTAAACAGATAAGAAAGAAAAAATTGAATTGTAGAAGTACTACAGTTCCTCTAAATTCTTGGGTTTATCTTTCATTTTCTACTAAAGAAGCCAAGGGAGCAGTTCCTTCCAACTTTTTTTTTCCCTCTCTGCTCCCTTCCCTTCAATTTTCTTCAACTTTCTCGCCAATTGCCCTATGCTTTTCCCTCTTGCCAAACAGATCCCTTCTTCATACTCCTGTCTCCAACCCTCTTTTGTCTCCCCCAATCCCTCTTTTCTTCTTCTCTTTTCAATTCCTCATCTCTAAAATTATAGCTTTAGCGCCCAACCTCAATGCGACTCCCGATTCCACCGATATCATTGACAACCTCCCAGAGAATTTCGACCAAAACCCAACCAACCCAAAGACGAAAACAACACCGACGACGATAATGACTCTAATAGCATAGCCAAATCGCGCATGATGATGGCAACAATGACAATTGATGACCGTAGCAATGGTTGTATCGATGGAGACTTGGTTCTCGATGTTTCCGGGAAAAGCGTGGAGTTTTCTATATTGGAGGACTCAAAGGAGTCCGTGGACAGGCTTTATTTGTACAAAAATGTATTCAATTTGATTCTGAAATCGGTTGGGGCGTTAAGTTGGTTAAGGAATTTGAAGTTCTTTGGAAATGAAATTAATTTGTTTCCATTGGAAGTGGGGCGTTTGGTAGGGTTAGAGTGTTTACAGATGAAGATATCGTCGCCTGGTTTCAATGGGATGTCTTTAAGAAAGTTGAAAGGGTTGAAAGAGCTAGAACTTAGTAGGTTGAAAAATGGTGTTTGGCCTGAGAGAAAATGAGAGAGAAAAAAAATGGTAGCAAGCATGTGTTTGGCAAGAGAGAAAATGAGAGAAAATTTTTTGTTAAATAGATGACATCATCTATGACGTCATGCGCTTATGTGGCATGCCACATAGGCTATTATGTTGACCAACTGTTTGATTAACGGTCAACGTGAGTTGACCGTTAAAAC
This sequence comes from Gossypium anomalum, assembly GCA_025698475.1. Lineage (NCBI taxonomy): Eukaryota > Viridiplantae > Streptophyta > Magnoliopsida > Malvales > Malvaceae > Gossypium > Gossypium anomalum. The sequence continues at coordinate 22,894,548 of CM046964.1, read as the reverse complement.
TGGGCCAATTTCTTAAAAAATCGTAACGTTGAGGGTGTCAATCAAAAAATAAAAAGGTCAAGGGCATAAAACCAAAAGCCCCCAATCGTTGAGGGTTTTTTTTGCAATTATGCCTTAAAATAAAGAAAATTTTGATGTCTTGAGTTCAAATCTCATCATTTATTTGTTTTTCTAGATTTTATATAAAAATACAAGAAATACTTTTAAAATAATATTTGTTGCTTTATAAAAATAATGGGTTTTAAAAATTTTATCACCGAATTAGAATTCGATTGATGAATGATACACTATGAGAGAAAAAATTATGTAAAAATATATTTATAAAAAGCTTATATAAAAAATAAATAAAGCTTTATTTTTTTTTTGATAATTTATAATAACAGGGCAAAGTCCGAACAACAAACGCGACTAATACTACTTGAACCCAAGCCACACTTATGACGGTGTTCTAGGATAGTGAACACCCTTAACCATCAGACCATCATATAGGGTTCAAATAAAACTTTATTTTAATCATAAAGTAGAGGTTGAAGATTTTAATGTCCTAAGATTCAATTGTTTTTTTTTTTTTATATAGTAAAATACTCTCACAATAATAATTATTAATTTTTAAATAAAATGATGTTTTTAATCAATTTTTAGTTAAATTAGTTTTTGGTTAATTTATTATACCAACTTACATAGAAACTTGAATGCACCTATAAAATCGGTTAAAAACAAATTTTATGTAGAAAATTTATATAAAATAACAATAACAAAGCTCTAATTGAAATACTAAAATTGAAATTTTAGAAAGTTGAATGTTTTATGTTGAAGGCCCACAATATAGATTCTTTTAAGATTTTTTAATGTATAAAAAGACAATTTACCTTATAATTTGTTTTAAATTTTATTCTTTTTAATATTTTTCTGGACCAAGTTAATATTGAATTAATTAGTTACATCAACTTAATCCATCAAATTTTTTTTTTTTATAATGCTTACTTTTACTTATAAATTGAATTCAGTAGTGAATCTGGGAGCTGATAGGAGCCCCAATCCCCATAAAATAAAAAATTTTCTATTTAAACTCCTCTATAATTTATAAAATTTTAAATTATTAATAGTAAAATTGCACATTGGTCCCCTCAAAATAATAAACATTTGATTTAATCTTTTTAAAATTATAAAAATATAAGCTTCAAATGGTAAAGTTACATTTTTACTATTGTAAAGATAAGAAATTTAATTCTAACCCCCAAATAAATTCTAGGTTCACCCCTAATTGAATTAAAGCTCAAACAACAATTCAATTGAGTACTTAAATATATATTAATAATTAATTAATTCTCTTGAAATAAATAATAATAATATTTTTGCAGTTCAACTGGATTCATGAAGACCTTAATTAAAAAGATAGGGTTACTATCACAAAATAATTGTCAGTTTAAAATTCTTTATATGTCGCTATTGCCAGATAAAGGATTTCTAAAGCCAAAATTACAAGCAACATTTAAGCATGTAATCGACAGGGGCGGGCGCGGCGCCAAAATATAATAAAATAAAATTACAAGCTAATGTAATAATAAAATGGTTCAAATATGTTACAGATCCTATACATTTCATATATTTAAATTTTAGTACTTCTATATTTTTAAATAAAAAAAATTCAACCATAAAACGACACAAAAGATGTGTATAATTTGAAAACGATTGGATTGAATTTCAATTTTTTCGAATAAATCCAAAAATTATTTCTTTTAAATATTTTTATTTAAAAGACATTAAAATATTAGAACATTATATGTATACTTTGCATATTTAATAACTTGAAGATCAAACACAGCACACGTCCGTCACAAGTTTTTACATTGTCCAGGAAAACATTAAAAAAAAAAAAAAAAAGTTTTAATCCAAATCATACAAATTCTAGCTGAGGCTCCAAATGTCACCTGTAAAAAGTACCACAAATGTATCTTGCCATGTAAACATGCTTGAAATAGATACCGGAAACTATACCCTCAGCCCTTTTGGTCAAGAATGGTGTCAACCCTAGACCTCCTAAGATTCTCACTTTAAACTATACCCTCAGCCCTTTGGTCAAGAATGGTGTCAACCCTAGACCCCCTAAGATTCTCACTTGAAACATGAGTCAATTATACACGAAAAAGTAGTCCATATCACTCAAGGGGTAGAGGCAAAGGTTGCAAACAAGAGGTTTTAACTTCAGACACCGTCAAATACAACCGCTTTAGGGGGTAGCTGCATGAATCAACTGAACTAAATTCTGGGTTCATAATGAATATGTTCTCACTAAAACGAATGATCAACCCAAAGAAAGTCACAACAAAACAGTACTCGATTATATTTGATTTTCATTCTAAATATAAGATAGCTAAAGAAGAATAAGTGATTATTCCTACACAAAAGCTGCCATAGGAGACAATTTTACTTGGACGGGTGTGTGAATAGGTCACAAGTATGTCTCTTACGCGAGTATAGTCAAAATTTTCTAAGCTTTTACATGTACTTGGGAGAATCCTAAGAGGTCATATCCCCATACCCGAGTGTCAAATATAGGCACTTAAAGAAAAAGAGTTGGAGCAACATAGGTAGGAGATCATATAGAAGAAAAGAACCAAGTTCCAGAATATAGCAGACTATTATGCAGCAAAAGATACAATAGCATGCTAACATCATAGAATCATTTGAGTATGGTACTAACAGCTAAGAGTTTCAACATGACAAATTGGCTGGCAGCCACTAGAAGCCCCCACAGGTTTCATTCTGCTGCTGGATGAGACACAAGAAATGGGACTAGGTTGCCGGTGTAAAGCACTGGAATGCTAAAACTACTGAAATAAGAACAGCAATGCACCTCATAGTTTCATTGTCTAAGAATAAAAAGCTATGTTACTCAGACTTTGGTGTAAATGTCAGAAACAGGTGTGATTACTTTTTTCTATGTTTTTCCATGTCTTTGGAGGGTTATATCCTTGTACCCTTATCTTGAATAAGTGTTGGATATGAGTGATGGAGACGGATACTTCAAGAAAAATGAAGAGTGGGAGCAACCTATACAAAGCAGCTTCACTATGTTATCAATGGCAGGGAAGGGGTGCAGGAGGGCACTGATTAGAGGTAAACGATATCAAAAGAAAGATCGAAAGCCACTGCAAAGGAAAATGCCATGGAAGAAGGGAAATGTGATGTCTAAAGAAAAAATTCAACAATTAAAAAACATTCATATCAAAAGCCAGAAGAGTAAATATGGTGGAGATGATGTATGCAAGCCATTCTAGGAAACGATGCCATTGTGAAGGATGCAAGCATCATTAATGATGTTCATGAACTATGCAACCATTAATATAGGCATCTGACAACATGATATATGGAATTTGCCAACAAGCTCAACTGATTTTTGATTTCTAAAGGAAGGTGCCTTTAAGAAACATGCATTTCCTGTTTGCAAGGAAAAGTTGCCCAACTGGGGATCATTCGAGATCAGAAAATCGTAAGCCAATAGTAAGATAATGATATTATTTCAGTTCACTTGGCAAATCAAGATCCAGGGAAGCAAAAGAGTAGAGTGAATGAGTTACATGCAATCATTATCAAGCAGAAAACAGTCCAAGATGTAGAAGTTATGCAGAATTCCATCAGACATGATGCAAAATTTGCAGCAATGAATGATAATCGAGGTATCAAGAGAAGCTCCGAAAATTTTAGTATGAGATAGAACACAGTATTCAGTTTTTGCATTGACCGATTCACGAAGCAGGAACATGGCACAATATTATGAATAGAAAGAAAGAAACTGAGAACATTCTTCACAGAAGAGTCAATATGCTATTTATTTACGGTAGATCATTTCCCTTTTTCTTTTGATATAGCACTAGAAACAGACCACGGAAAAAGATGATGGGGGAATATTCATCGAAGTATCACATTGTACCATCAATAGGACGATATGAGCAGCAGAGAGCAAGAGAAGGATAGGTAGACATATAATAAACAAACATACTATGAATTTGTTATTTCTAGGAGTAAACATTAAACGCAGAGTATAAAAGTAATGGAAATAAGGACGCCATACTAAGAAAAGATCTGATGTAACAGTTCCCAAGGAATGAAAGATCCTAAGAAGTTGCTAAGATATCACAGATGGAGAATAATAGTTTAAGCAACGAGGAGGGAACCTAACTCCCATGAATGCTAAACCAGCAGCAAGTCTTCCGGAAAGATCTTGAAAGGCATTCTTATGGACGAAATACAGGGAGTTTGGTTGAAGAAAACTAGAATAGGAAGTCATCTCCAAAAAGCAAAACTAAGGGAATGACTGAGGAAACATCTGAGGAAGAAAATTCCAAGATTCTAAACTATTCACCTTCAACTACCAAGATCTTTAAGATTCAAGTAGCCATTATAAATGCTTGGATCAAGTTTTCAGCTTCACGCTTCTGCTGTGGAGTGCCAGTTATAAGAGCCACACGTTCCCCTCGAGAGGATTTGGATTCAGAAATTTCAATCATTGCCCCGGATAACTGAAAGACATTAAGACAGTGTGAGAATGTCATTCAATCACCTTTTGCACCAATAAAAATAATTCAGTAAACGATACAAAATATTCTCCCAACTTACTACCTAAGGCATCATAGTTAAAACAATAGCTATAAAAGAAGGGGGAAGAGCCAAAAACCATGTCGTCAATATTCAATTTTTTATATTCATTCATCCCAATTTTAGGCTTATTCTACAGCTAAATCATCAATAAACTAATAAACCAACCTTTCTTATGTTGGCTAAATTGAGCCCTCCTTTGCCCATCACTTTACCGACTGCATTTGCAGGAATCAATATTTCAAGAGTTGAAGATGCAGGCAAGCTGAATGAAATCCATAAATGGAAGAAACAGATTCAAATTGAAGGTATTAATGTCAGAAGAAAGACTTAAAGCATGATATCATACAAGCATGATATACCTACCCTCCATAGAGCTTCGATGAATATGAGGGCATGGACCCATAGCCGTTTTCCCCCATCTATTAGAGAAGAAAACAGAAATGTTAAGGAAAGAAACTAAAATCAAGACAAGCACAAACAAATTCTAAATCGCATAAAAAATAAAAAAGGAACATGAAATCAAAGAAAACAGGAAGTAATGTATCATAAACAGATAGGCAATAACTGAAAACGACAAATAACCATTAAAAACTGCCCTGGAATTGCATCCCAGCTCAAAGCTACCACATATTCAATAAACGGAAGAGAAGCTGAGTGCAAGCATGCAAATGAGACGGAGAAACAAATTTTCGTTGGTAAAATGAAAATAGTAATTAATCCCTAACTATTAAATAAAACTCAACACCCCACTCACCACCCTGACCCAATAAAAGAAGTCTTAACAACATAGCTCAAATGCTTAGATTGAGTGGTAAATCAATCAAAAATTATTTAAAAACTTCAGCAGATCAAATTCAATGACCATATTTTAAACTAGTAAAGTTGTTTTAGGGGGAAAATTAATGGTTGATAAAACAAAATTTTATAGCGGCTTACTGCAGGAATGAATCACATTTATAAGTATGATGCATAAAGATGACACCAACATTGACCAGGGCATGAAAAATAAGGATAAAAAACCATAGTTATGATGGTAGCAGTAACAACATCTCCGTAATTACGTACTGGCAGGGTTCCATATCCATAGAGGCTGCTTGAAGAAAGAACACCAAGGTCACTTCCACTTTCGGCCCTTTGATCAAAAGCCAAAGTAGCAACTGGAGGAACAGAAGACAAGAGAGATGATACTGAAAGACTTGCACCACCCGAGTAGAGAGCATCAGCACCTACAGAAGGGTTATGACCACCATCTTTTTCTTTCAAAACATCATCTCGGAGCCTTAGAACAATCTGTATAAGTGCATCTCTAACACAACTAACTTCTCCAGCAACCTAAAGACACAGAGTTAGCATAGAAAACTGTTCCAATAGAAAGAAAACAAAAACATCATGTGCCTTCAGAGAGAAAGGAAGAGAACAAACCTCAACAAGCTCATCATTGGCATCAGCGCACTTCGGCTTATCCTTTTTTGATATACGTACATCAGCTTTAGTTCTCTTCCGAATTTCATTTATAATAGAACCACCTTTTCCAATAATACAACCAATAACTTTAGATGGAACGAGGAGCCTCATAGTTACAGTTTCATGATCTTCATCATTAATCTTCCCTTGCAGCAATAGAACAGCTTCAACAGCCATGGATTTTAAATCATCAGGTGACTGTCAAGTCAAGCCACATTAAACACATGAGAAAACCAAGTATATCTACCTAGTTGATGAATTGCAGATAAAATTATGCAGGAATCCAGACCAGAGAAATTGAATCAAGGGCATACCTCTGTAGCTATTACAGTTATAATACAGTCATCGCGATCAGCCTTTGTATCATCAACGTCGATACGAGCACCACTTGCCTGCCTTATACTTTTGATAGTACTCCCTGCCCTTCCAATGACACGCCCAATCTTGTCAAATGGGCACAGTACTCTGACTATCAATTCTTCAGATCGGGAGGCACTAGAAAACCCCGAAACAAGGGGAAGAGCAGATGAGTACACGGGCCAGGTACTCCCTGTATCACCATATCCTTGAAGATCTGACACATGTGCAGCACCCAATATAGGTGGAACTGATCTAGAAGGAAGAACAGGATCTGGATTCGGATATAAGCCACCTGGTGGATAAATAGGAACATCTGATGGGATAATGATACTTTGAGCTGGAGGAGCTTCTGCCACTGTTGTCTCAAGAGGGATTTCTTCTCTGGGACTGAACTTGTACATGATTGCAGAAACAGCAAAAAGTGCTTTCTTAACAGCCTCCGGTTCACCAGTTATCTGATCACAGGATAGAGCAAACACTGAAAACTGATCTATGTAGCAAAGAAGATGAATAAAAACAAACTGACATCAAACCACCATGAAGAGAATATATTATAAGAACATGAAGGCAATGCTTTTACAATCTCAATCATAGTATTGACTCACAACACTTTGTGGTAGACTCAATTCCTTGTAATAAGTGAAGCTTGTCTATGGCATTATCTATATTTCATTTTTAAAGTATAGGTTTTAAGGAATACATTGGTGATATTAAATTTGACTAACACAACAATAAAAATTCTCACAATCAATGGTTGCTGAATATACAATAATCCATTATTTGCACAAGGAGGGAAGCTCGAGAAACAAGAAAATAACCATTTGCAAACACCACAAACCTGAACGAAGTTGTCAAAATCCATGGCACAAGAATGACTTGGATCACCAGCATCCTTAGCAGTAACTTTAATGTTGGCCCGAGTCTTGCCCCTCAGTTTCTTAATAGTTGAACCTGCCTTCCCAATGATGTTAGAAGATTGGCTAGATGGGACAAGAATTTGGCATTCCTCCCTGTATTTATCTGTCCGTTTCTTTTCAGAATCCCCCATGACAGCAATGGCATTTGCAATCACAGTGTGAACTCGAAGCAGAGCATCTTGGGAAGCACATAACGGCCCTTTGTTATAGAATTCATCCTCTACCTCAATTTCTTCCTTCTCCTTAACAAAACAATATATCGTAATAACCCTATACTTAGAACCAGGGTATGGATCAACCACCTTAACCTTTGCCCTCGTCTCTTGCCTAATCGAATTTATGACTTTACCACCTTTACCAATGACACTCCCAATCACCTCATCAGGGCAAAGTATTCTATAAACAACAATTTCATTATTGCTTTTATCATCTCTATCATTCAATCTTCTCTTCTGATTCCTACTATCCCCATCATTATCTCTTTGACCTCGATTACGCTTACCACTCTCACCCATTGTATTTTGGTATTAAATTCAACAAGTCCTGAAACCATAAACTAAAAGTTTTAAGTCCAAAGGAAATCAAATTGAGTCTAAACACAATGCAAGCACATATATACTTATAGTTAATACATTTTCAAGCCTTCTTTTCATATCAAAAACTATTTGCTTGGCTTCTCCCATTGCTTATCGAATTCAAAGCTACTTAACAAATTAAAAACAAAATTGCAGAACTCAAAGAATCATAATTTTAATCAAATATAAAGACACCCAAACCAAAAAAGCACCAGCCAACCAACCGATAAGACAACTGCGATATATTCAAGATAGATTAAAACCCTATTTTTTTCATATGAAATTTTTCCAATGAAAATTTTAAAAGGGAAAAACCCTATCACCAAAAAAAAGGGGGAAATCAAAGGAAAGAATTGGAAAACAGAGATATGAAGGAAAACCCAGTTTGAGGAAGGAAATACAGAATGCTTACCAGACAGATTTTTCAAATTATGAGACAATAGAAAGGAAACCCTTAAGCGAAGAAAAAAAGAAGAGGTTTAGATAGAAAGAGGAAGGGTCCTTAGGCGGAGTTCCCTTGGATTCGCAGTTAACAACAATAATTTCCCAGCGACTTTTTTTCTTTTTTTTTTTTGGGTAAACTACACACAAAACTATGGCTAACGTTTTTTAAAAAAGTTACAATTTCATCACTGAATTATTTAAAATTTTTTATTTAAGTTTTTAAATTGTTAAGTTTTTCTTTTTAAAAAATTTTGCCAATAAGCTTTAAGTAATAATTTAAGAATTGGTACGATGGATCAGTACTTATCAACGGATACAAGAATATACCTTAAATACAAGTTGATCTTACAATCAATGTCGAAGATTAGAAAAAAAGTTATTTAAATTTTAATTTACAAATTTGTAACGTCTAAAGTTATTTCATTAAAAAAAAACTAAACTATAGAAGAGAAGGGGAAAGAAAGCTTTCAATTTGTGCAAAGTGCTAACAAAGAAAGCCATATAGTATTGTTTTAAAATGTCCAAGGACTTAAATGAAAACTTTTAAATAGTTTAGTGACTAAATTGTAACTTTTTTTAGTTAAGTGACTAAAATGAAAACTTACCCATAGTTTAGTAACTAATAGTATAGTTTGCTTTTTGTAACTATAAATAAAAAAAGGGTAAACTACCAAAATAGTCACTTTTATTTCCATCAGGTTACATTTTAGTCACTTATATTTGAAATGTTATGTTTTAGTCACTTACGTTATCGTGTCGCAACATTTCAGTCACTAAGTATTAATTGCCATTAATAGTGTAACGGTAAGCTAACGTGGCACATTAAATCATCATTTCAAATAAAAATTTTAGATTAAATTATACATTTGGTCCCTATATTTTTTTCGTTTTGAGAAATTTAATTTTTTTACATTAAAGGGGATGGAAAAGGGAGGAAAATAGAGGGAGAAGTAGAAGAGAATGAAAAATAAAGGAAAATTAAAAGAACATAAAATAAAAAAAAGCTCAAAATGAAAAAAATATGGGGACCAATTGTATAATTTAACCTAAAATTTTTATTTGAACTAATGATTTAACGTTCCACGTTAGCTTACCATTACACTATTAACGATAATTAACGGCTCAGTAACTAAAATGATAAAACACGTTAATGTAAGTGATTAAAACGTAACATTTTAAACATAAGTAACTAAAATGTAACCTGTGAAAAACAAAAATGACTATTTTAATAGTTTACAAAAAAAAGGAAACTAATCCCCCAATTCAATGGGCCGAGCTTGGATTAGTTAATTCAACTTAGAAACCCTAAAATCAGCAAAGTTAGATGCTTGACTTGTTACTATTGAGAATTCCTCCAAGCCCGAAAATTTAATTAAAAATAGGTTAAATAAGCAATATATTCTTATTAGAGGTGATCATGGGCCGGGCCGGGCTGGGTTCGGGCAGGGCCCAGATAAAATTTTAGGCCCGTCTACTAGGCCCGGGCCCGGCCCGAAATATGGGCCTAAAATTTTATCCAAGCCCGAGCCCGAAATAAAATTGCTAAGCCCGAGCCCGGCCCATATTAATTTTTTTTCTTATTTCATTAAATAAAAAATTTTAAAAATATAATAAATCAAATATATTTAAAAACACAAAAACAAATATTAAAACAAATAAAAATGATACTAAAACAATTCTTAAAACAATACACAAATTTACAATAAACGGGCCTCTTTTTTTGCCCAAGCCCATTTTTCGGGCCTATATTTTTACCCAAACCCTCCTATTTTTTGGACGGGCCTTCGGGCCGGGCCGAGCCGCCCAGCCCATGATCAGCTCTAATTCTTGTACTCTTTACAAATTTTGGATTTAGTCCCTATACCTTTATTTTTAGGAATTTAGTTTCTCTACTTTTCAGATTTCAAAATTCCGGTTCAATTGTTAACATTTTAAAATTATTTTGTTAAATTCAAGTTCATTATAACATCATTTTTTTAGTTACATGGTTACCAAGGGAGTTCCTTTTTTTTTTTTTTCATTTCAAAATGTCACACTAACAAATTTAATAAAAAAAATCTATTGGACCTAGATTTTGAAATATGAAAACTAGAGGGGTAAATTCCCGAAAACAAAAGTAGAGAAGTTAAATTCCAAATTTCGTGAAGAGTACAATGACTTATGGCATATTTTAACCTTAAAATAATAGGTTAAATATGCTCTAAGTTCATGTACTTTTTGTATATATATATTTTTAGGAATTTAGTTTCTTTATTTTTTAAATTTCAAAATTCATATTCAAAATGTTTACACCATTAAAATTTTCTATTAAATTCATTAGTGTGACATTTTGAAATAAAAAAATACAAATAAAAAAATCGACATTATAATAAACTTAAATTTAATAGAATTATTTTAACGGTGTTAACAATTGAACTTGCATTTTTAAATTTAGAAGATTTAACTACTAAAATTCTTTGAAAGGATCATGTATAAAGACTTTGAGCGTATATTTAACCAAAATATTGATCTCAAAAAATGAATTTGAGCAGTCATATATGATATCGCTATTATACATGGATCTAATTTGATCCATTCAGTGAACACCACCACCATATGAGATGAGGTTGATATTTTCATGAACTATTACGATCTTTTTAAGTACCCAAGTTGGACACTTTTTATTCATGTATTATTTGTATTTTAGTATTCAGAGTTTGCCTCGATTTGGTACTGCTCTCGCAGCTCGCATCGAAACAGTGCTTTACCCTCAAATGTTCAGTCAACTGCTATGCCTCAACGCATTTCGGGGAGAACCAGCTAGCTCTGGGTTCGAGTGACATTTCACCCTAACCACAACTCATTCGTTGAATCTTCAACATCAGTCGGTTCGAACCTCCACTTAGTTTCACCTAAGCTTCATCCTGGTCATGGATAAATCACCCAAGTTCGGGTCCATAAGCAATGACAATTGCTCTATGAAGACTCGCTTTCGCTACGGCTTCGGTGGGTTCCCTTAATCAAGCCATTGCCTATAAGTCACCAGCTTATTCTTCAACAGGCACGCGGTCAAAGCCCTAGGCTCCTCCCACTGCTTGGGAGCTTACGGTTTCATGTTTTATTTCACTCCCCAATGAGGGTTCTTTTCACCCTCCCCTCAAGGTACTACTTCGCTATTGGTCACCCAGGAGTATTTAGCCTTGCAAGGTGGTCATTGCTGATTCACACAGGATTCCATGACCTCCAATGCAAAATCTATTGATTTTATTAAAGATAAGATTGCCTATTTGTTTTTCTTTTCTTTTTTTAGGTTTTTTTGTATTAGTTTTGATTTTCAAATATTTTAATATAATAAAGTAAATTTTAAAATTCGTATAATTTATTTCTAAGTATTTAAATTAAGAAAATAATGTTCTCAAATAACTTAGGCAATTCAAATATATTTTTACTCAACTCTAAGACCTTTCAAAATTGTTTCTAAGATTTAAAATGCATTTTCAGGTCAAGTATTGACTTAATATTCCGAGTCTCGATACCTCCTCAAACATTTTCTAACTTAGATTTTGAAAAGGGTACAGTGTCAATACCTGACACCTAAGTCTCAAGACTTAGGATGGCTAGTATCGAGACTTATGAAACAGTAAGCAAAAGATAAATGAGAGCAATACAATCTCGAGATTTGTTTATTAAGTCTCGAGACCTCTAGATTTCCAATTACTATTTTTCAACCAAGTCTCAATACTTGTCTTGACCCTGCAAACTATGCAAGAGGTTAATTCTTCCAACAACTAGAAACTCTCTCTAAATGTCCAAAAAACAATGAGAGGGTATATATTCAAGTCAAAAACACTTCAAGACATGTGGGAGCAACATTCAAGCATAAAAGATAAAGAGAAAAGTCTTTAAGTCTTTTTCTCTTGTAAATATTCTCTAGGAGCTTAGTATCAAATCTTTTCTCATTCACATATCCTAGTATTTAGAGCTCAAAATTGTTAACATCCACTTTCTTAGAAGTTGATATCGTGCATTCATCATTTTCACCAACTATAAATTGGGAGGGTCTTAGTTGAGCCACGAAAACTAATAAGAATTATAGTTTACTCATAAGAACTATGAGGAAAGGTTCTATCTAAGTATTGTGAAAAAGATAGAGTTGTAAATGTTATATATTCTACTTGAAATGTATTAATTCTTATAGTTAAACTATCAATTCTTAAATTGATATAACATTGATAGTTTAAAAATGTAATTAGAACGTTTTGAACTTTAGTAACCAATTTAAAATAAGAGTCATAGTTTAAGAATATTTGGTGTAATTAACTCTAATTTTTAAAAAATAAAGAAAAATAAGCTAACAAATAATAAAATAACAAGAGTAAATACATTAAAAATTCAAAAAAAAAAAATAATGCGTGGGTTGATTGGTAAACCAATGGGTATAAACCCAAATTTTGAAAGAAAAAAGAGAGATGAAAAAGCCTAAAATAAACTAGATTATCCCTTTTGAATGAGCAGTACGTTTACCTGCAGTTAGTGTAAAAATAATAGTGACAATGAGATTGGATATTGCAACGTAAGATAAAAAGAAAGCTAAACGTACCACACTAGAAGTAAACACCCATTCAAATGAGTCCATACCATGTGAGTGGAAAACATAATTATTTAGTAAATTGTTTTATAAAAATGATATAAATAATAAATAGTTTAAATGGTAAAGTACAAAATTAAAAATCATAAAAGAACGGGTTCAAATCTCTTTGTTTCTTTATTTTGTATATAATAAATATAAAATGACAAAAAAACCCTCAAAATAGTCCAATTTAATTTGTAAAACAATGGTATTTGAGTCATTATTCAATTCAATCGATGCTTGATCAACTCATGATACCAACTCAATCAAATGTTCTAAAATAAAAATTTTCACTTTTAACCCTTTAATTTTTAAAAAATTACCAGCCAAAAATATTTTTTAATGCCAAAAATACTAATTACTTTCGTAATGGCAATTGGAATGATATTAACTCCTATTTATTCATTATCTATGTCACGTCAAATGTTCTATGGATACAAGCTATTTAATGCTCCAAGTTCTTATTTTTTTGATTCTGGACCACGAGAGTTATTTGTTTCGATCTGTATCTTTCTACCAGTAATAGGTATTGGTATTTATCCGGATTTCGTCCTCTCATTATCAGGTGAGAAGGTCGAAACTATTCTATATAATTATTTTTATAGATAGTTTTCATGAATCAAAAAAAATCAAAAAGGAATCCTATGGTTTTTAAAATTGTTCGTTGTACAATGAAAAAGAAAAAAAAGAAGTCTTTTTTCTTCTCTTAAGTTTAAGTTAAATAAAAAAGGATACAATAAATATAAAATGACAAAAAAACCCTCAAAATAGTCCAATTTAATTTGTAAAACAATGGTATTTGAGTCATTATTCAATTCAATCGATGCTTGATCAACTCATGATACCAACTCAATCAAATGTTCTAAAATAAAAATTTTCACTTTTAACCCTTTAATTTTTAAAAAATTAATTTAGTAAATGGTAAAATTGTGTTTAACCCCTTAAAATCTTTTTGCGTTCCAACTTTCTTTTTTCATTCCTATCTTAAATATGGAATGGGGAAAACATCTTCAACGCCCTTAACCTTTTTACATAATTGCAAATCATACTCTATATACATCAATTTCTCAATCTTTCGTGTTATGCATTTCTTCACCTTTTCTAAGGGTCGAGTTACTCCCCCGCACTATAAGCTTAGCCAGCCCATGTCCAACTTTGAACAAGATTATTTTTAATTCAATTCAGTCCTAGATCAACCCAAATAGACATGACAAATTTTTTTTAAATTATGAATTGTAATCCGACCCAACTCATAAAATCCTTAAAAAAAACCTATTTAATAAGTATGTAGATCTTTGCAACGCACTTTTTAGTTCAAACTAGTATGACTTCCTACCACGCCTCAGCCTTCGTGTTGGGTTAATTGTTTTTTAACTAAATTATAGAATAAAATTTGAAGACAGTTTTTAGTTTAAACTAGTACAACTTCCTACCATGCTTCGTGTCATACCACTTTGTCATGCTCATGGTCTTTTTTTTGCCAATACATTTATAAATAGTTGAAGAAAAATCACCATTAACCTTTCAAGTTTCAACTACAAATAACAATTTATTATGCTTGGACATTTGTAAGCATACAAAGGATATGATAGTAAAATAATAAGATAACTATCACATATAAGTATGTAAATTATTTGGACTAATTAATGCCACTGTAAAAGTAAATGACCAAATTATATAAATTAAAATATAAAGATTAAATATCAAATGTGAGCATAGTAGAGAAATTGAAACTGCAATTTTACCATTATCTTATAATGATTGAAAAAGGGGAAAATCATGATATTAATTAATCCAAATAACCAGTTTAATAAAAAATTATGTAAAATATTTTATCAGGGTAATCAACAATATTAACGATTTGGACTAAAACCAAATTATTATAGAAATTCAAGTTTAAAGATTAAATCTTAATTTTAGACCTAGTAGAGGGACCAAAAGTGATATTTGACCAATTTTCTATAAAATGCAATAAAAAAATAAAAGAAAAAGATTGAATATGTGTTAAGTAGAGGGACTAAAAATGGTATTTGACCAATATTGTATGAAATCTAAAAAGAAAAGAGAGACTGTGCATGTGTCAAGTGGAGGACCATCATTTTATATAGTAGTATAGATTAATATTTAAACATGGTGTTGATAAAACCTAAATTTTAAACCACAAGTCCCAATAAATTTTGTTCTTATGCTTCAAGAAAATATAATATGAATTATATTAACATGTGCGAATAAATTTTTATCTTCAATAAAAGCATATATGTATTTTATTTCTCACCTAGTAATTAATTTTTCACATTCTGTAGGCCTATTAAGAGGGTAGATGTTCGCCACGAGTTTTAAAGCTGTTCCATATCTAGGACAAAGATCGAACCCTCGATTGCTAATTAAGGTAGAAAAAACCCTTACCATCTCACATATCTTCAAGCATATATATTCTCTTATCCTTTAGGGAATCCCTTTTGTATTTTTGCCATAATTTCATGCCAGAAGGAAGACTCCATATTTAACATTGGGATTCAATTTATATTACATTAATGTAATTTTACATATTTTTATAATTCATATGTGATTAATATTTTAATTAATTGTTAAATTAGAAATATAATATCACTTATAATACACATAAAATTTAAAAAGTTAGAAAATTAAGTTGTCTTATTTTCTAATTTAAAATCTCATTCTAATTTTAATATTGTTAGTATTTTCTATCAAAATTTATCAACTTAGCATGTTAGTTAGACTATTCTT
The DNA here is from genome assembly GCA_025698475.1 of Gossypium anomalum. NCBI lineage: Eukaryota > Viridiplantae > Streptophyta > Magnoliopsida > Malvales > Malvaceae > Gossypium > Gossypium anomalum. Next base: position 22,878,829 of record CM046964.1, on the reverse strand, counting down.
ATATGATATTGCAGATGATTGATAGAAATAAATATATTAAGTTGACAAATTTTGACAGAAATTACAAACAATGATAATGGTTGGACTAAAATTTTTAAATCGAAAAATAAGAGAACTGAATTTTTAACTTTAAATATACAGGGACTAAATCTCAAATTTTAAATAAGTGCAAAGACTAATAGGAGATTTTAACCTTTTTTTAATGTAATTTTAATCCAATTTTACTTCTTCCTTGGAGCCCCCACCGTTGAATTGCGGGTCAATATTTTAAAAGAATTTAATAGGAAAAAAACAAAATTACCACAAACCCAAATATTGTTGGAATATTTTGGAAAAAATATTGTTGGAATAAACTGTCACAGATTCCAAATATAAACTGCAAAAAAATATATATATATATATATATATATATATAAAAGAAGAAAAATATCAAAATCAATTTTTAAAGAAACATTAAAATAGATAAGTGATTAAGGTGCAAGCTTAATATTTGATATTGGTGTTAAAGTTATTTATATTATTAATAAAATCTTTAGGTGTTACGAATTAATCGGACACCAATTTAATTATGAAAAATACAAAATTAACCTTTCATATTTCACATAAGTTATATTATTTGACGATACTTTAAATTTTTTAATTTAAAATAAAAATAAAAATATATATATGATGAAATTTGAATTCAAAACAGTTACATTAATAAACTTTTAAAATTGTCACTCAACCAATACTTTATTTTAATTTATTAATACATTTTAATTTTGTTATGCACACTTTATTGCATACGTCACTTGTGTATCTATACTTACTATTAATAAAACCCCTAATTGAGGTGGTGTTACGGTTAATCAAGTACCAACTCAGTTAGAAAATTACTAACATATCATTTTCTTAAATGGCAACTACTATTATTTTGACGACTTTTTTTTATCTTTTCATACTTTTATTAAATAAAATAATTAAAATTAACATGTCTAGGGATTAAACCCGAGCTTAATAGATTTATAAACAAATTCTTTATCACTACACTAATAATAATTATTAATTAAACTTGAAAAAAATTAACTTTTAACATAAAATGTTTTCTCTCACCAATTTGTATGTCATTTTTAAACATACCTTAGTATTCTTAAAATGAATTTAAGTTATTCTAAATTTTATTTTATAATTTATAAAATGAATGCTTATTTATTATTATTATTTTAATTATTAACTCAATATCTTTTATATTATGAATTTTTTAATTTTTTTAAAAATATTTTATAATTGAAAGGAGGTAATTCTTACCACAATTATTAACACTACATTTGGTTCGTTGTAATAAAATAAAACTGTAATGGAATAGAATTAGGTTGAATAAAATGGAATAGAACTGTTCTTTGGTTCATTAGAATGATGTTGTAATAGCGTAAGAAAAAAACTGAAATAACCAAAATACCCTTAACAGAATTTTCTAAGTAGATAAATTATTGTTATTAAATTTTAATAGATTTATTATTAAAAATAAATTAATAATATTTTAAATATAATTATTTTTATATTAAATTATATTAAAATATTTTATTTTTACATTTTTAAGTTTAAGTTTTAAAGAACTAATTTAAAAATTAAAAATTTTTATTATTTAATATTACATGAAATAGCTATTCATTGTTATTAACAAAGAATAACTATTACGAAAAAAAATAATACGAAAATAATAATCATCGCATTCAACAAAACAAAAGAATGATTTACTATTACCTCCAATGAATAAGTTACCCAATAAAACATTATGTAATTCTTTAAATAAATTAATAAAATATAATATTTTTTACTTGACCAATGTGTCATGTAGTTACATCTCTCTCCAATGTTATTATTTCAACTCTTTCACATTCAGCTTTCTATCAACTCTCTCTATATTCCTGGAGACAGCCAAAGGTTTGTTCTTTGTTCTTCATTGATTTTCTATTTGATGATTCATAGATTTCATTTATTTCAAAAGAACATAATTTAAAATCATCATTTAGTTACATATAATTATAGGCCTGAACTCTTGAACTGCTTTTTTTTTTTTTTAGATTCTGGTTAAATAATGATTGAAAATAGAGCAATAATTGTTATTAGAACATTAGATTTTCAGTTAACTTTGGAACTTTAATCCAAAAGGTGTAATATTTAGGATCATTGATCGTTTTGTCTATAATCCTTGCGGTGGAGTTTCATTTTCCACAATATTTGCAGTCACTTCTCACTGGAAAAATTGTAGATTAGTCCTAAATATGTAATGTTTGGGATCGAATTCGATTAGTTTTGGATTGAGTCAATATGGATTAGTTCAATTTAGGTTTCAAAATTTTTGGTTATTTTGGTTCGAATCAATTTCGTTTTTAAATCAATTTCAGTTTCGATTTATTTTGCAGTTAAATAATTATGGGATTGTTTTAGGTTTCAGTCAAAAAAATTTCGGCTTGTTTGGATTATTTTGAGTTCTGGTCACTTGGATCCATTCAGATTGGGGTTTTACGGTCGTTGAATATGATCAAATCGGTTTAGGTCGATAGGGTACATGTTTTTTTTTTTTTATCACTTTAGAATTAAAGTCTTATGTACTTAAGCATTTGTTGTTTTCATAAACTCTAAATAAATCAATCTAATTTTTCTTTGGAGTTTAGATAATTTTGTGTTTGCAGAAAACATTGTAGAAAAAGAAATGGAGATGATAACGAATGTTCCGGAATACGAGGTCATTGCAAAGGAAAAATTGCCCAAGATGGTTTATGATTACTATGCATCTGGTGCCGAGGATCAGTGGACTCTTAAGGAGAATCGCAATGCCTTTTCGAGGATCTTGTAAGTTTCTATGTTACTCGGATTCAGGCGTGTACTGGTTGAATACAAGTATATTTAATGTTTTAAAGTCTTCTTTTGGAGGGTCTTTGGAGCGCCATATGTCCGTCCATATTCATATCCTAATATGTGCCGGAGATGAGTGTTGGATATGAGTCCTTGAAATGTTTGTTTGATAGTTTATGTTCTCATATAATGAGGCTCATCTGTTTGTATTGTGGAAAATAGGTTTCGACCTCGCATTCTAATCGATGTTAGCAAGATCAACATGATGACCACCATTTTGGGGTTCAGGATTTCGATGCCGGTCATGGTTGCTCCGACTGCCATGCAGAAAATGGCTCACCATGAAGGTATATATGCAACTGGTTTAAAAACTTCTGGTTTTCATTAACCCTGTGATAGTGTTGTTTGAACAATTAATGGCCACTATGTTCTTGAATGCTTCATTTTGTTCGAAGTATTCGTTTTCGATATATAATATAGACACGAGATATGACCCTAAGAGAATCCTTTATGTATCGAAAAACTTAGAAAAACTGAACATAGTTATATCAGGTACATATTTGTATTGACACTCATACTCTCTAATTTGAGTAGCATAGATGGCTACACATCAAATTGAGCGCGTCCATTGTTGCTGAATATGCCGATTGCCATTGCAATTTTGGTGATTTCTGAAACTACAACTAATCTGTGGAGGAATGATGTGTTCTAGATGCAAAAAAAGCAAATAAAGTTTAGAATTTAAGCTTCCTTTGCATGCATTGCCTATGTTACTCGAATTCAAGGTGTCAGAAATGAGTATATGTCTGACACGCGTATTTTCATTTTTTCTTGTCTACTTTTTCATGCACTTAAGAGTGTCCTTGGAGAGCTATATCCCTCATGCATGTTTGAGTATGTGTCAGACATGTGTTTATTTCAAGAAAAATGAAAAATCGAACAATATAGCACATTGCATCATTTGATTCAATTCTTTATGAAATTTGATTGTAGGTACTTATGGTTGTTCATGGAAAAGGAATTATAATCTCTACCGTAAAGTCAAACAACGGAATTAATGAAGTAATTGCTCTTCTGAAGTAACATTCGTCGATGTCATTATTTGAGCCAGTATGTTGCATTTCACATATTCACAGTTCTTTTTATTCTCTTAAGTCTTCAAATGATTTTAAGACCGTATGTGTATACATGCACACATATGTACATGTTATGCTTCATTTTCTTTGAAGTATTTGTATCCAGCTCCTGTATCCAACACAGACGAACATGGGTATGGGATATTGTTCTCCAAGTATATGAAAAAAACCCTTAAAAAGTATTCATACCTATATCGAACACATAATCATATCCTGCACTCATCCTGGAGTTAAGAGTATTTATATATGTCTCAATGGCGAACTGTGTTCCTTTATGCAGGAGAATGTGCAACAGCTAGAGCAGCTTCAGATGCTGGAACAATCATGGTTTGCTTCTCTTCGAAACTGATGAATCTATATTAATGGCCTGCATATGGTATGAATCAGAAGCCTGATTTGATCTTCAAAATCAAAATTTAATGAGTATGTTTATGTTTTTCCCCCATCAGACACTATCGACATATGCAACTTCTAGTGTGGAAGAGGTTGCTTCTACCGGATCAGGCATTCGGTTTTTCCAACTCTATGTGAGTTTTCAGATATCAACTTTGCCTTGCTTGTGATATAATTGTCTGATCTCGGAATGAAACCTTCAACCAGGCACGGGTATATGTCCAATATGGATATGTTTAATTTATTTCCAAGATTTCAATCATTACTCATATTTCAGGTACACAAAGACAGGAACCTGGTTGCTCAGCTTGTGAGAAGAGCTGAAAGGGCTGGTTTCAAGGCGATTGCCCTAACGGCAGATACTCCAAGACTCGGCCGCAGGGAAGCTGATATTAAAAATAGGTAAGCATCAAATGCTCAAAGTCAAATGTGAGTGTTGGATATGAATATGTGTCAGATACAGATATGTTCATTTCTTGTAATTTTTTTCATGCATTTAGAGTATTCTTGGAGGTTATATTCAATACCCATGTCCTAATATGTCTAGGATATGAATGGTTTAAGAAAAATGAAGAGTCGAAGCAATATTGTCCCCTGTAAAGAATATGACAATTATGCTGTATGGACTCACTTGCAGATTTACTTTGCCACCATATTTGACATTGAAAAACTTTGAGGGTTTGGACCTTGGCAAAATCAATAAGGTTAGTCTATGTTACTCGGATTTGGGTGTATCCGCCAGAGATGAGTATATGCTTGACACATATCATATCTCCGTACTTATATCTGAGTATATGTAGGACACAAACACCGTACATACTTATGAAAATAATTGGAAAACATAAGTTTTAGTTATCCGTTTACTTTTGTTCATCTAATGGTGAGATTATCTTTGCAGACTGATGACTCCGGACTAGCTTCATATGCTGCCAACCAAATTGATCAGTCACTCAGCTGGAAAGTAAGATATTTGTGTTATATTTTGCATCTTCCAGACCGTAAAACATAGGAAATTTTCTCAAGTTTTCTTTCTTGCCAATCAAACAGGATGTGAAGTGGCTTCAAACGATCACATCATTGCCGATTCTAGTTAAGGGTGTTCTTACCGCTGAGGATAGTAAGCAAAGCTGACCTTACAGAAACTACCAAAACTCAATGCAACTTCATGTTTTTGTTTTTATTTTCTCGGGAAAATTTTACTTTGAAATGTTCAATAATGCAGCAAAGCTAGCTATAGAAGCTGGAGCTGCAGGGATCATTGTATCCAATCATGGAGCTCGCCAGCTTGATTATGTACCAGCAACTATTATGGCTTTGGAAGAGGTACATTTTTCCCTTTTGATTTTATTAATGTTTATGTTATTCGTATTCAGGTGTGAGAGTTTCGGATATGGGTATCTATCCAATATGGGTATATTTAATTTTTTTCTCTGTTTTTTTCATGTATTTGGATGATATTTGAAACGGGCCATATCCTTGTACTTCGTCCGGATAGGTGCTAACCATGGTGCTGGACATGTTACTTTAAAATATACATATATATTAAGATCATCTATCAAAGGCTAAAGATGTTTTAAAGTCATTAAGATCATCATTCAATGCTAATGATAATGTCTCATTGTGCATATAGTTTCGTTACGGACCTTTGACCCTTTTTCGAGTGTTTTTAACTTGTCATTTTCTGTACGAGTACTCTAGGAATGTTGAAAAAACTTATGTTACTTGGATTCAAGTGTGAGTATCGAATATGAGTATGTGTTTGATATAAATTTGTTAATATCTTTTGAAAAAAATTCATGTAGTCAAAAGATCGTAGAATAATCATAGTCAGAAATGGGTATTCGACACGAATACCTTTTGGAAACATAAAGAATCGATGCCACGTAGCAAATCCCTATTTCTTTTTTGACTTTCATATTTTGGTATTGATGTATTTAATGAAAAAAATTCCAAAATATACATTACTGTTGGACTTCTATGACTTTTTGATCTTACAGGTCGTTAAAGCAGCACAAGGTAAAGTTCCGGTTTTCCTCGATGGAGGAGTTCGGCGAGGAACCGATGTCTTTAAGGCATTGGCACTCGGAGCATCAGGAGTATTCGTAAGTATAGATTTTCTTAATCTGTAACACAGTACCGGTAGTGTGTAGTCAAAGTAAACATCTAATTACCGGCTTTATACATCAAAATAGTATCCATTTTTTGTTCTTTAAATGAAACCCGAACCCGATAGACCACATTGTATCAAATGTTAACCCATTAACCATTTGGCGATTTTCAGATTGGAAGGCCAGTGGTATTTGCATTGGCTGTGGATGGCGAAGCTGGTGTTCGGAAAGTGCTTCAAATGTTACATGACGAATTAGAGCTGACGATGGCATTATGTGGTTGTCGATCGCTGAAGGAGATTACTCGAAACCACGTTGTCGCTGATTGGGACCATCCTCGGGTTTTGCCTAGGTTATAAGTTGAGCGCTCTTATAAATTTGCCAATGATCACAAATGGAGTCTTATTGATTCATTAAATGATCAAAATCCCTTGAATTGTTTTAAGTTTTGAAGGTTTTGAATAATTTAGTTTATGCAATTGACAATTTGAGTGTTTTTATTTTCTGAGTGATCTTTTTTGATTATGTAGTAGAAATTAGGGCTGGATCTTGAACTTCGTGTCGTTACATTATTTAAAAAATTCAGGCTTACTCGCTAAAATTATATTACATAAAAGATTAGAAAATAAAAAAAAAATGTACCAAAAAAACACAGAGAAAATAAAACTTATCACAATCATCAAAATCATGAATCATGTACTAATAATAAAATAAATAATTTAATGTTAAAAAGAATCTATGCTTACTTGTGGAAATGGAATAGAAATAGAAACATTGCCGTTTTTACCAATAAAGCAAATGGAGTTTCCTTTTCCTTTTTGCATAAGATAGCTTGAAATGCAACAACATTTTCCTTATTTCATAAATAAGCTTGAAATGCAACACCAATCACCATAACAAAAAGGACAATATTCTCCCACAAGCTTCCCACAATTTTTCATATCTTTTTTTGAATTTTCATGATGTACATTAAAATTCATATGAATCACAAATGTGACCATATTAATCTTATTATTTATTGATTCAAAAATAGCTTCTAGCTAATCAAACGTCATCCACAATTATCAAACCGTAGCTCCCCAATTTTAGATATTCTTTCAACTCTTTCAATATGATTGTAACTTTTCTCCATTTACTCTCACCCCTCTTACCACTCTTGCTAGATCTACAATAAATATAATTAATCTTAATATATTCTCTCAAAAGATAACTATGAATAAGCAAAATAAGTAGATCGTTTTGTGGATTAAGCAACAAACAATCTGAAAAATCTCAATACCTAGAATAACCAACCAAAAGTTGTATGCATTTGGCGAACTTCAATTTTTCGCTTGGCATTGTGATGGCTGCTATTAAACATGTTAAATAAGAGTCGATTGTTAGAGCCCTCAAGATTTGTGAGAATAAACGATGGATATGCATTAGAGGTGGTCTTTATTTTCACTTTTCCATTTGAAGGAATAAGGTTTTAGTTCGTGGCAACAAATGTAACGCTCTATAATTAATTGATTTTCGGATCAAGGATGAATTGTTACATGGGTTGCAAGACTCCAATTTCTCCCCATCCCAATTTCTAGTCACAATATTACATAATTAACTTAAAAATTTATAAACAATTAGTAAAATATTTTCAAGATTGGCAAGCATAGTAAATATTTATATTCCAATCCTCAAAGCTTAATTCACCTTGTCCAATTACTCTCTTCAAGTCCTCATGTATTAAACATTAAACCTACCCTTATCCAATTCTTATCTTAAAGGCCTAATGTAAACATTAAACCTACTTTTATGCAAGTCCTCCCATCTAATTCCTCCTTTGAAGGCTAAAGTAAATATTAAACCTACTGTTATCCAAGTCCTTTGTTCCCACCAACAAAGCCTAAGCTTAAAGGAAACCTTAAACCAATCATTGTCCAATTCGTTTGTCAAGACATCTTCTCATCGTCCATCATTGTGGAAAACATCCACATGCTAATTGAACTTGAACTCTTTTGTTGGTTCTTGAGGATCCAAAGGGTGTATATCCAAGGTATCCTTCAAGGATTTTTTCTCGGCCTCGCCTTCGAACATGTAAGTGTATTGTGTCATAGGCCGAGACTTTAATTCCAATCACGTGCAGCCTTAGACTCGATTCTTTCGTCGGCAAGGCTAAGTTCAACCTTTAATCCTTACATACAGAAGCTAAGCACACCACTAAACCCAGACAAGCACACAAGGGAGCACAAAATAGTTTGGGAGGATGTGGAAGTGTATTTACTTAAATAACCTAAATTGGCTACAAATGAGGGATGGTTGCCTTCTATATGGGCAAGCTCTTTTGATTCAATGGTTACAATTACAACTAATGCCCCTTTGATTTAGAGCTTCCAAAATCATTTACTCGATTCTAGAAGGGTTTGATCTTCTGACTTTCAGAATCTTTCGGGACGTTCCGACAATCCCTTGACTCATTCTTATCACATGTGCACTTTTCCAAACTTGTTATAGCACTTGGGGTGACTTTACTCACAGGTGAACCATGACATCTTACACTATGTAGGTGTTCATGTTTCTTGGAGTAGCGCACTTGGTGATGGTGGCAATATACCAAGACCTCGAAACTCAAGCTTGTTGGTATTGATCTTAACTAAGGAACCTGGTTACAAGTTTGGAGGGATTTCCATACTGCAGAACATGTAGCTGAACTTACATTTTGGTACCATACTTTGAGTTGTGGGTAAGGAAAATAAAGAAATTGAGAGAAAAGAAAAGAATGAGAAATAGTTGAATTGAATTAACAACCTTCCTTTAGGCCATTGTGTAAAAAATTGTGGTACTAGACATGCTATCTCTTAATGAGAAATATATTACGGAAAATTATCTTGTTGAAAAATTTGAAATCGGCAATTTGGTGTCAAAAGGAGTGCCCACTCTTTTGCCCACCAAATTTGTATGGAAACAATTTTCATATTTAAGGTATTGGAAATTTATTGAACTATTTATTTGAGCTATATTGATTATATGGCTGACATCTATCTCGTTATGGAATATCATGTATCTTAGGAAATATTATATTGGTGATTGTATTGATTCGAAATTATCCAAGACAATCCCTTCGATCGTGATTATGTTGGATGAGCTGCCAAGAGTTCATATATGTGTTACTATTATAATGTATTATTCTTATATTATTGTTATTTTAGTGGAATTGATATAGATTTTCATATGTGAGCAAGTCTTGATATTAAGTCTATATATTCGAGAGACTTGTATAGATAATTATACTGAGAGCTAGGTACTTAATTTATTTTTGTAAGAATATTATTGTAAAAAGTGATATTTCGATATTAAAACCTTGTGTTGTGGTTTTACTTGCTAAATTCACAAATGGTTAATTTAGTGGTAAGAGTATCGAGTCTTCAAAGTACAATGGTGAAAAAAATTATTATGAGGTGTGATTGAGTAGGTTCACTTTGTGTAATTGTTGAAGAGAGTGAATATTTCTCATTGAGTGAGGCTCTACATGTTGGAAAATTTTGGTTCGAAAACAGTTTTCTTGCATACCAAAAAATTAAAATTTTAAAAATTGAGCCAGTTTGTGATATTTATAGCAATAAACTTTATCCGAAATCGTACATGTGTTTTTTGCTAGATGGATCCATGTCGTTCCTGACTTTCAACCGAACGACCTTCTCCGTTATTCTCATACCACGAATTGCTTCGAGTGTTGGCTCGAACGAATTCGAATCTAACACAGAACCAAAAATTATTTACTTTGTAACGCCCCAAAATTCTTATTTTTGTTTCTATTAAAATGTGACACAACTGTGTGTCTGCTTCAGTGGTTAAGTATTTTGGGTGTGTGTGGGAGGTCCCAAGTTCAAGCCTTATCTTGGGTGAATTTTTGTATTTTTCTGAATAAAGCCTTAACCTTGCTCAAAGGGTTTAAGTTTAATTGTCTGTAGGTATATAACAGAATTGACCTAGTCTAGTGGTTAAGATGTGTGTTGAAGTGTTAGAGGTTTAGAGTTCAAATCCCTGCTTAAGCATAGGTATTATTTTTACGCGGTGATTGATAAGAATTTCGGTTGAGTGGGGATTCTGGAGTGGTTGTAGGTTAGTGGGATTAGGGGGAGTAAATTTAGGGATTGGGGAGACAGTTAAGGGATTTAGTGTATCATTAGTTTTATTTATGTTTTTTTTTTAAAAGAATTCAGTTTGCTTTCTCCAATTTTTGATGTATCTTTCCTCCCATTCCCCTTTTTCCAAATTTTAACTTTCCCACATTATTTTCTTTCAATTCCTTCCTCCAATTCGTCTTTTTTCAGTCCAACGTTGGCTGTGTTCAGTTGGTAAGTTGGTAGGTAAGAGGGTTATGCCTCATTTGAAGGGGAAAGTTTTTCTTCTTTTTTTTTTTTGTTTGAGAAGTTTTTAACTCTCCGTTAATGTCAATTTTTTTTAATTTGGCAGCAACGAATTGTGGAAGTCGTGACCTTTCTCTTACGAATTTGTAGTTAGAGATTGCCCAAAATTTGGAGGTAAGTGAGTAGTCGATATATCTTGTTTGGTTTCGTAATTCGATTAAATATCATTTTAAGGGATTTATTCGAGGTTTGATTAGTCAATTATAGGTTCTGAAGATCTCAGGATTGCAATATCAGTGAAAACAAACTAGGTGTATACCCGAATGGCAAGAAAATACATTTTCGGCAAAAGCTAAAAACCTTTCTGTCAACGCCACACGGCCGTATGGTAGGCCGTGTGTAACGACACGAGTGTGTGATCGACGAAGGCTAGGCCGTGCACTAGACACGACCGTGTGATGACCAGGGAGGCCGTGTGCGACATACGAACTTGCCGAATTGGGCCATGTGAGCCCACATAGGCAGTCTACACGGGCGTTTAGAAATTTAGGCTAGGTCGTGTGATCCGCACAGGCCAAGGCCAATTTGGGCGTGTTGGCCTACACGAGCAAACCACATGGGCGTGTGGGCCCATTTAGCTAAAATGTTTTTTAGGGTTGCACGGGTTGTCCAAGTCGACTGTGAACCTACTGTAGGGTCGGTAAGCGCTACTTAGACCCTAAATTGTGTGATATGGATATACCATGTATATACTGAGCTTGTTAGATCTATGCATTTTTACTGATCTGTATGTATGATTGATAGCTGAATGTTAGCATGTACGCATGTATTCTGTACATCTGCATTGAGCAATGACTAGTTGCATCTGCATTGAGGTGGGATAATTAATATTTGGAGGAAGTGTACTGAAAGGCTTTCATGCCTATTGTCTGGCAGTTGAGCGGTAATATTACTGATATGTTCTGCGTTCAGTAAGACTTGGTGTGTTTGGTTGGGTAGGTGTTTTAAACCCCACGTGGTGTGTAGGGATGGTCGAAGATGGTGTGTAGAGGCTGGTGGATAAGATACTATTTCTGTTACTGTATGCATATTGATGGGCTAAGGCCCTAATTTATATCTGGACTGTATCTAAATGGGCTAAGGCCTAAACTGAATCTGAGTCTGAAAAGGGCTTAGGCTCAGACCGCATTTGATTGATAACTATTGTTTGACTGTATGCATGTTTTCTGTGGGGATTACACACTGAGCTTACGTAAACTCACCCCTTCTGTTTTATCTGTACAGGTAATCATCAGATTTAGATGGACCGGTGCGACGGAGGACTCGACTATGACCACACGATTATTGAACCGTTTTAATTACAGTTATGGTATTCATTTTTTATTTATTTTCTGGGGTATTTTTTTATGTAAATTGAGACTTTTTGGACTATTTGCTTATGGTTTGGATTTTAACTATTTTTATGAATTTTTGAACTACAACGAAAATTCAGTTTTATTAAACACAACATTTTTTCTAAAAACGAACGATTTTCTTAAAATATCATGATTTCAAAAATTTTCGCTACAGAATATGTATTTAAACGTATCAAACTAATAAGATAAATAGTTTTGAAATGGATGAAAGATAAATAAAGGCTAATAAACGGGAACGGACTTAACTTGATAAGTTCGATTTCAAATCCCATTCCATGTGACATCACCAGATTCGACCATAGTGTCTAGGTTGGGTTTGGGGTGTTACATTTAGTGGTATCAAAGCCAGGTTACAAAACTCAGCTGTGGACTTTGGGTTTTAAAACTTGGTTTTTAAAGAACTGATTTTCAAATGATTTGATTGAGAATGTGGTATACTGAGTCTCCGGCGCCGGTCCTGTAAGTATTCTGATAAACTGTTATTATAGATAGTCTGTTCTAAAAATACTCTAGTTAGTGTATACTGAAACTGTAGTGAAACTGAAATTGATAGAGACTATACTTGCAAAAAACAAACTCTAAATTTATGATACTGCTTTACATAAAACATCTGTTAATAAATATTGAAACTATAACTGATTCATAAAATTCGTAATATAGATAAATCAGAATAGACATTAGTGCACGAGGTATCCGTGGACGTGGTGCTAGAGGGCAAGGTATAGGCCGTAGAGGGGCTCGAGTTGAATCCTCTTTTCTAGGTAGCATGCTGAACCTGGACACTAGTGAGACACCGGTGTCACCTGCTACTGAGACTGGGTTTCAAAATCACATGGATGGGGACGACACATTGTCCTATGCTATGTTAAGGATACTGGAGAGGGTCGCTAGGCCCAACACTGGATCTGGGGGCCGAGGGTCGGTTACAGAATGACACCGGTACAATGTACTAAACTTTTTAGGGGTGTCACTGGAGTCCCCCCTAATGTGGCTGAGTACTGGATGGAGGCTACTGAGAGGATAATGGATGATTTAGACTGTACCCCTGAGCAAAAATTGAAGGGTATAGTCTCGCTGCTTTGTGATGAGGCCTATTAGTGGTGGCTGACTGTCAAGGAGGGTACACAGCCCGATCGTCTGTCTTGGGAGTTCTTTAAATTTGCCATCCAAGGAAAGTATGTGAGAGCTAGTTATTTCGATGCTCGTAGGCGTGAGTTTCTGAACCTCACTCAGGGAGACTGATCAATGGCTGAGTATGAGGCTGAGTTTCTAAGACTGAGCCGCTATGTGCAAGGTATAGTGGCGTCTGAGTATGAGAGATGCGTCTATTTTAAGGATTGCCTTAGAGATAATTTAAGGGTACTGATAGTTCCGTAGAGGGAGCAAGAGTTCTCTGTCCTGATGGCGAAGGCGAAGATCGCCGAAAAAGTCAAGCGTGTTGAGCGCCAAAACAGTGATCGTGAGAGGAGTAAGAACAAGAGGGATTTGGAGCCCTCGAGTTCGGTTTAGAGGCCTAAGAAAAAGGCCAAGACTGATGGGCCGATTAGAGTTGGGCCCCCTATTGCTCTTACTAGATTGCAGCTATGTGGAGATTATGGTAGACGCCATCAGGGAGAGTGTTGGAGGAGGAATGAGGTGTGTTTGAGGTGTGGTTCATTAGAGTACTGCATTCGGGAGTGTCCGCTGAGGGCCGATCAGACGCAAGCTTTAGGTTCTGGTACTGCGCAGCCACAAAAGGGTAGTTCAGTAGCTACTGAGAGGCCGTGGTCAGGCTATGGGTGGTAACGGTATGGGTCGTAGACAAAGGGCACCAGGAAGAGGTGCTGGACAGACTGAGGCAAGGCAGCCTGCTCTTGTTTATACTACTTATCGTCGAGAGGACAAAGATGCTTTAGATGTCATTTCTGGTACGTTTTCAATTTATGATGTACCTTACTTTGCTTTAATAGACATAGGTTCCACACATTCCTATGTAGCTAGCTCTGTATCTGGAAACCTGGGGATTTTAGTTGAGAGTACTTCTAGTGATGTGATTGTACTGATTCCACTGGGGTAATCAGTTCGGGTTAGCAAATTATATAGAAATGTTCCACTAGAGGTTCAAGGGTCGGTATTTCAGGCTAATCTGATAGAGCTTCTATTTGGAGAGTTCGACTTGATTCTGGGTATAGACTGGTTGGTCAAGCACCGTGTCAGTCTGGACTGTGCGACTAAGAGGGTCCTGTTGAAAATTGAGGGGGATAATGAGGTAGTCATGATTGAAGAACATCAAAATTTTTTAGCTAATGTGATATCTGTACTGGTGGTTGAGAAACTGGTTCCTAAGGGATGTGAGGCGTTCTTTGCCTATATTAGTGTTTCCGTTTCTAGGGACTCTATCGTAAAGATATCTGAACTGTAAGGGATTTTTCGGACGTCTTTCCTGAAGAGCTACCGGGTTTACCTTCGAATCGGAAAATGAAATTTAGGATTGAGCTTCTTCCTAGTACAGCTCCGGTGTCTATCGCTACCTACCGTATAGCAACGAAAGAGCTTACAGAGCTTAAGACTTAACTGCAAGAACTTTTGAATCTTGGTTTCATCTGTCTCAGTGTGTCTCCATGGAGAGCACCGGTTCTGTTTGTTAAGAAGAAGGATGTGACCATAAGGATGTGTATAGATTATCGGCAGTTGAATAAGCTGACTATTAAGAAAAAGTATCCACTTCTGAGGATCGACAACTTATTTGATCAATTCTGAGAGGCTTTGGTATTCTCTAATATCGATCTCTGTTCAAGGTATCATCAATTAAGGGTTAAAAAGGTGGATATGCATAAGACTACATTTAGGACTCGGTATGAACATTACGAGTTCCTAGTGATGCCTTTTAGGTTGACGAATGCACCAAGCGAATTTATGGATCTGATGAACCGAGTATTTTAGCCCTATCTGAATCAGTTCATCGTAGTTTTCATTGACGACATATTGGTTTATTCTAAGACTGAGGATGAGCATGACGAGCACCTTAGAGTGGTTCTTCAGATTTTAAGGGAAAAGCAGCTTTATGCTAAATTTAGCAAGTGCGAATTTTGGTTACGAGAGGTAACATTTCTGAGACACGTAATTTTTCCTGAGGGGATTCGAGTTGATCCTCGTAAGATTGAGGCTGTATTGGATTGGAAACAGCCTAAGAATGTGTTTAAGTTTCACAATTTTTTGGGTTTGGCGAGTTATTATCATCGGTTTGTTGAGGGATTCTCTCTGATTGCAGCTCCATTGACTAAGCTTCTACGTAAGGGTATCCTTTTCTTCTAGACTGATACATAGTAAGAAAGCTTTGAGAAGCTCAAGTCTGTTCTGACTCAGACTCCTATTCTGATACAGCCTGAATCTGGAAAGGAGTTTGTAGTGTACAGAGATGCATTGCATGTTGGATTGGGTTGCGTTCTGATACAGAACGGTAAGGTTGTGGCGTATGCGTCTCGTTAGCTCAAGACGCATGAGGCAAACTATCCAACGCATGATTTAGAATTGGTTGCCATGGTCTTTTCCTTGAAAATTTAGAGGCACTATTTATATGGTGAGAAATGCATTATCTACACTGATCACAAAAGCCTTAAATACCTCTTGACTTAGAAGGAGTTGAATGTTAGGCAGCGTAGATAGATTGAGTTGTTTAAAAACTATGACTATACTATTCAAGATCTTGTAATACCCCTACCCGTACTCATTCTTTGGAATAAGTGCGAGGCATTCTTAGGAGTTTACGAATATTTTTTTTGAAAAATTCAATATAATCCTTTATTCATATATCTAATCTTCCCTGTAATATTAAATCGAAACCAATCCACATCAACCAAATCAATTCAACATATTTTCAAGATAAATTCATGCATATTTATAAGATAACGTCATCACATATCTAAAATCAGGTTTGTTAACCATACTAATGGCTAACTTTACATTCATTTCACGTTAACATTTACTTTGTTAGCTTATACATGCCATTGATTTCCAAAATAAAGTTTCTTTATATACCGAAATCCCGAGGTTGATAGTGTGATGTGTCTCCGACCAAATCCGACCTCCGAGCTCTTAACATTACAAAACAGGAGAAAAGGAAACAGGGTAAGCACTTTGTGCTTAGTAAGCTCATGTAACAAGAATTACACTTACCTAATATTTTCAGTACAATACAATAAACATTACATATATCCATTCAATGCATTATTACCCTAACATGCACAAACTCAACATTCAAGTTAGTACAATAATTTCTATATATCAATAATATATATAATGATTGATGAGCTCATCATTACTATGATTTCCATTCCCTTGTTATTTTTCCATATTTATCCCGTTGAATTACTCGGAATTTCGATGGATTTTTCAGAGGTACACTTTTAGTGTACATTTTCTGTCCATCAATTCATATTCATGTGCGCACATTTCCATTTCAGAGAGCACACTCGCGAACCTCAACCTTGCGGCGGGATTACGATTCGAGCTAAATCCTCGCAATATAAACTCATAGAGTATTGTCGGGATTACCAGTCGAGCTAAATCCTCGCAGCGACAATTACTCTAATGAGCTTGGATCCGAATTACAGTCGAGCTAAATTCAGACCCTAATTCGGATTACCCGTCAGAGCTAAATCCATTTTCCACATATTCTTCGGGAGGGCTATATCGAGGATAGGATCACCTGTCCAGGGCTAGATCCTTTTACCGCCAATTCTTTTCGAGAGATCCATCGAATTTTTCTTTCATTCAACCAGGATTTCTTCCCCTTTTTATCAAATATGTCAATGTTTCATCAATTTTCATATAATGAACATTCAAATCATATTCACACCAATAACATACATTTCAAGTATTTAAGAATATAATTCAAGTTACATGAACTTACCTTGATACTTGTTTGTAAACAATAAAAATCTACTAATCCCGAACTTTTTCCTTTCCTCGATCTAGCTTCGTATTTGAATCTTCCGGATTTGGTGCAAAAATTATGGAATACCAGCTTAGATAACCCTCCTATGGCGTTTTTATCTGCTGGAATTGAAGAGAAATGAAGAGAAATCTAGATATTTCCTATTTAGTCCTAGCTTTATTTAGTTAATTTTGCAATATTCCAATTTTGCCCTTAATTCATCAATTTTTCTGCTGTTTTCATGCCCTTGTCGCCTAGCCCAAATAAATTTTGGGTCTATTTTCTTTTTAACTCCTCTCTCATTAGACACTTAAGCTATTTAATCATCCTACCCACTTTTACACCTTTTACAATTTAGTCCTTTTCATTTAATTAACTATCCAAACATTAAAATTTCCTAACGAAATTTTAATACCACATTACTAACATTTCATAAATATTTATAAAATTATTTTTGACTCGGTTTTACAAGATAGATGTCTCGATAACTTATTTTTACCTAATTTCTTCAATAATTTCTTTTTCTAACTAACCACTAAATCGATAAAATTTTTCTATCAATATTTTCATACGATTTTTCTATCATATAAATATTCATGCAAAAAAAAATATTGAAATAAATTTCTCTTTAGATCGGATTTGTGGTTACGAAACCACTGTTTCGATAACCTTGAATTTAAGCCATTACAAGTACCATCCTGGCAAAGCCAATGTGGTGGCAAATGCGTTGAGCCGTAGGGTGATGACTGATTTGAGAGCGATGTTCACTCGACTTAGTTCGTTTGACAACGGAAGTTTGTTGGCTGAGCTGCATTGGATAGAACAAATTCGAGATAGGCAGTTAGAGGATAAATCGATGGGTCTTCGATTCCGTCAGGTTGAGAGTGGCAGCACTACGGATTTTGGGCTGAATAATGATGAGGTACTCTGTTTCTATGGTCGGATTTGTGTACTGAATGATACTGATCTGAGGCAGTCTATTCTGAAAGTGGCGCATAGTAGCCCTTATGCTATGCACCCCAGTGGGGATAAGATGTATCAAGATCTTCGAGAACTGTACTTGTAACACCCCATACCTGAGCCCCATGCCGGGACAGAATACGAGACGTTACCATACTTAACCACATGCATACAAACATTTCTATGTCATTAAGACTCGGTTAAATTAAAACTTTTTCAACTTTGTCTAAAACTTCTTATTATGGGCCTATGATGTCTAAAACATCTCTTGGAAACTACTCGGGACCAAATTGGATCCTTAAACCAACTTAATAAAATAACCCTTGAAACAGGACACACGCTCATGAAACCGTTATGACATGGCCGTGCTGATGGCCCGTGTGACACACACGGCCTAAGCACCTAGGGACACGCCCGTGTCCCATGCCTGTGTGGATTAAATTTCATATTCGAACCTACAGGGGTTTTCAAACGGCCTGGCATACGCCCGTGTCTATAGCCCGTGTCCTTCACACGGCCATGACACGCCTGTGTCCTAGCCCGTGTCTAAAAACCTTGACATTCTGTTTCTGACGTCAGCAACCAATTAGGGGCACACGGCCAAGGCACACGCCTATGGCCAGAAACCGTGTCCTCCACACGGAAGAGACACACGGCTGTGTCTCAGCCTGTGTATTTACTACCATGCATATTGACTTGAAATATTTACTTGCAGGGGTCACACGGCCAGATAACAAGCCCATGGGGCTGGCCGTGTGTCACACACGACCTACCAACAACCATAGATAATGCCTATATACCTTTCATAAATTTAATCATGCCAGCAATCTCACATTCATAAAAGACTACTTTGTATTCATATAAAGACTTAAAATATTAGCCATTTTCATGGCCTTATACAAAATGAGTCAAATGCTAAGACAAGCCAACACCTTTGGCCCCAAAACAATTTTTCAACAGAATAAAATCAAAAGTTCCTATACATGCCATAATCAAAATAATAAAACTAGCTATACCAAGTGCTTCAATGATAGTGTGGCTGGCTTCTCTGACTTAGACAACGATCCTCGAACTACTTTGGCAGCAGTAAAAGAAAAGGGAAAGGAAAAAGGGTAAGCATGGGAGCTTAGTAAGTACATATATGCAAATAAATGTAATTGGAAACACATTCATCAAGCAATGGCTTATCATACTTAAATGATATATCATTTTAACCTCATTATCTTTCTCTACACTTCTTTTATGCATACTTACTACATCTCATCACATACTAAAGTCCTCATTCGAGAGTTTAGTATACATACCTTTAATTACCTGTAAAGTAACTCAATTTATTCTCTCTATTAACATTACCTCATTGGAAGTATCGCCAATCTATTCATCGAGTTACCTATTGGACACTTAGAAGTGCCAACGAATACACAAATAGTTTACTCTTAAGTACTATACAAGTAGCCAAAGCTACTTAGCGCTTTGTAATCTTGCATATTTGAGCTACTCACAGGCCTTTTTACTAAGTCAATACCTGGACCCCATAGCTCTATCATGTAATGCCTGCTCATTTAACTACTCACGGGTCTACATCCAAAGTCAGTACCCAGACCCATATTATATATCTCACTTATCTCATGAACTCAAACTTAACTCATGAGTTCAGACCACTCAATTTCTCATGATTTACCTTTTTGTATCCTATACTATTTTCGATCGACGGGATCTCATATCTAACCTGACGTTGTCGCACTTGTTCATAACATAGGTTACTCTTATATCGCATTATTTATGCTTTCATGGTATTGAGTAAAATTATAATACATGGTAAAAATAAAACATTTAAAAGTAAGCTATAATGACACGTTATTTACATATGTACTTACTTCGGTACAAAATGATGGAAACGAGCTTAATCCTCGTAAACTTTGTTCTTACCCCGATCAAGACCCAAATCACGCTTCTCTTGATTTGTAAAAGTTAAAGTTGCTAAAATTTTGAAGCTCAAAAACCCCTCTAATGGCTGAAAATTCCGGTGGTAGGAGAAGAGAATGAAAAGATGAAGTCATTTTGTTTTATTTTATTTAGTTAAGTTACCAAACCACCTAGATTTTTGACTTTTTGACCAAGTTGTCCCCTATGGCCGGCCACCCTTCTAAAATTGGCCTAATTTTCCTTTAAAGACCTCCACATGATGATTCATGGCAATTTAACACCCTTAGCTATCAAAATGAGACTTTTGCACTTTATGTGATTTAGTCTTTTTTCGGAATTAAGCATGCAATCGCTAAAATAAATTTACCAAAATTTTTATGCACTCATATAATCATGCTATAACACATAAAATAATATCAAAAATATTTTCTCCGACCTCAGGTGAGTGGTTCCGAAACCACTGTTTCGACTAGGCCCAAAATCGGGCTGTTACAGTACTAGTGGCCGGGTTTGAAGCGTGAGGTTACTGATGTTGTGGCACGATGTCTGGCATGCCAGCAGGTTAAGGCTGAGCATCAATTACCTTTGGGCTTGCTGCAGTCGGTTAAGATTCCGCTATGAAAGTGAGAGCGAGTAACAATGGAATTCGTTAGTGGTTGCCCTTAACACCTGCTAAGAAGGATTTTGTCTAGGTCATCATGGATCGATCGACCAAGTCTGTGCACTTCATTTCGGTTAGGACCAATTATTCTCTTCAAAAGTTGGCGAAGCTCTATATTTCTGAGATAGTGAGACTGCATGGGGTAGATGTCTCAATCATTTTTTATAGGGATCCTCACTTCACGTCTCGGTTCTAAAAAAAGTTACATGAAGCTCTAGGTTTGAGATTGGATTTCAGTACTGCATTCCATCCTCAGACTGATGGTCAATCTGAAAAGGTGATTCAGATGTTGGAGGATATGTTGAGGAGCTGTGTTATCGATTTTCAAGACAGTTTAGAGGATTATCTGCCGTTAGTCGAGTTCGCTTACAATACAGCTTCCAGTCGAGTATTCAGATGGCACCTTACGAGGCTATGTATGGTCGTAAGTGTCGTACTCCTTTGTGTTAGACTGAGTTGGGTGAATGGCGAGTTTTGGGTCTTGAGTTTGTTTCTGAGACTGAGGATAAGGTTCAACTGATTCGGGATCGTCTGAAGGCTACTTCTGATAGATAGAAGTCTTATGCTGATCCAAAGAGACGTGAGATTGAGTATTTTGTGGGGGACTTCGTGTTTCTTAAGGTCTCGCTATAGAAGAAGGTTCTAAAGTTTAGTCGTAAGGGCAAGTTGAGCCTTAGCTTTATTAGGCCTTACTGAATTCTGAAGCGAGTGGGACCGGTCGCTTATCAATTGAAGTTACCTCCAGAGCTAAACCGTATTCATGACGTATTCTACGTCTAAATGTTGAGGCGTTACTGCTCAGATCCTATTTATATTTTCCCTGTTGAGGAGATTGAGGTTAGGCCAGATTTGACCTTCGAAGAGGAGCTGGTTTAGATTCTGGATTGCGATGTAAAGATTATTTGGAAGAAGTCTATCCTTTTAGTAAATGTGCTGTGGCAGAATCATAGCACCGAGGAGGCCACATGGGAGCCTGAGAATGCAATTCGTCAACAGTATCCTCATCTGTTTTGATCAGGTAAATTTCGAAGACGAAATTTCTTTTAGGGTTAGAGTTGTAACGCCCTAAAATTTTAATTTTTGTTTTTATTAAAAAGTGACACAACTGTGTGTCTGCTTCAGTGGTTAAGTGTTCTGGGTATATGTGGGAGGTCCTAAGTTCAAACCTTATCTTGGGTGAATTTTTGTCTTTTTCTGAATAAAGCCTTAACCTTACTCAAAGGGTTTAAGTTTAATTGTCTATAGGTATATAACAAAATAGGCCTGCTTGTTCGATAGTTAAGATGTGTGTTGGTGTGTTGGAGGTTTGGAGTTCAAATCCCTGCTTGAGTATAGGTGTTATTTTTACGCGGTGATGGACAAGAATTTCGGCTGAGTGGAGATTCTAGAGTGGTTGTAGGTTAGTGGGATTAAGGGGAGTAAATTTAAGGATTAGGGAGACAGTTAAGGGAATTAGTGTATCATTAGTTTTATTTATGTTTTTTTTTCAAAAGAATTCGGTTTACTTTCTCTAATTTTTTATGTATCTTTCCTCCCATTCCCCTTTTGCCTAATTCTGACTTTTCTACATCCTTTTCTTTCGATTTTTTCCTTCAATTCGTCTTTTTTCGGTCCAACATTGGCTGTGTTCGGTTGGTAAGTTAGTAGGTAAGAGGGTTATGCCTCATTGGAAGGGGGAAGTTTTTCTTTTGTTCGTTTGAAAAGTTTTTAACTCTCCATTAATGTCGTTTTTTTTAATTTGGTAGCAGCGAATCGTGGAAGTCGTGACCCTTCTCTTACGGATTCGTAGTTAGAGATTGCCCAAAATTTAGAGGTAAGTGATGAGTGGTCGATATATCTCATTTAGTTTTGTAGTTCTATTAAATATCATTTTAAGAGATTTATTTGAGGTTTAATTGGTCAATTATAGATTCTAAAGATCTCAGGATTGCAATATCAATGAAAACGAACCAGGCATGTATCCGAATAGCAAGAAAATGCATTTTCAGCAAAAGCCAAAAACCTTTTTGTCGACGCCACACGGCTGTGTGGTAGGCCGTGTGTGACAACACGGGCATGTGATCGATGAAAGCTATGCCACGTGCGCTAGACACGACTGTGTAATGGCCAGATAGGCCGTGTGCGACACATGGGCTCGATCGAATTAGGTTGTGTGGGCCACACGGGCGTGTAGAAATTTCGGCTAGGCCGTGTGATCCATACGGGCCAAAGCCAATCTAGGCGTGTGGGCCCACACGGGCAAACCACATGGGTGTGTGGGCTCATTTAGCTGAAACATTTTCTAGGGTTGTACGGATCGCCTAAGTCGATTGTGAACCTACTGTAGGGTCAGTAAGCGCTACTTAGACCCTAAATTGTGTGAAATGAATATACCATGTATATACTGAGCTTGTTAGATCTATACATGTTTATTGATCTGTATGTATGACTGATAACTGAATGTTAGCATGTACGCATGTATTCTGTATATCTGTATTGAGCATGACTAGTTGCATCTGCATTGGGTGGGATGATTGATATTTGGAGGAAGTGTACTGAAAGACTTTCATGCCTATTGTCTAGCAGCTGAGCTGCAATATTACTGATATGTGCCGCATTCAGTACGACTTGGTGTGTAGGGTTAGGTGGGTGTTTTAAACCCCACGTGGTGTGTAAGGATGGTCGAAGATGGTGTGTGGAGGCTGGTGGGTAGGATACTAATTTCTGTTACTATATGCATACTGATGGGCTAAGGCCCTAATTTATATCTGGACTGTATCTGAATGGGCTAAGGCCTAAACTGAATTTGAGTTTGAAAAGGGCTTAAGCCCAAACCGTATTTGACTGATAACTGTTGTTTGACTATATGCATGTTTTCTGTGGGGATTACACACTGAGTTTACGTAAACTCACCCCTTCTGTTTTATCTGTACAGGTAATCCCCAAACTTAGATGGATCGGTGCGGCGGAGGACTTAACGATGACCACACGATTATTGAATCGTTTTAATTACAGTTATGGTATTCATTTTCTATTTATTTTCTGGGGTTTTTTTATGTAAATTGGGATTTTTTGGACTCTCTGCTTATGATTTGGATTTTAATTGTTCTCATGAACTTTTGAACTGCAACGAAAAATCGGTTTTATTAAACACAACGTTTTTCCTAAACGCAGACGATATTATTAAAATATCACGATTTCAAAAGCTTCCGCTACAGAATATGTATTTAAATGAATCAAACTAACAAGATAAATAGTTTTGAAATGGATGAAAGATAAATAAAGGCTAATAAACGGGAACGGACTTAACTTGATAAGTTCGATTTCAAATCTCATTCCATGTAACATCGCCAGATTCGGCCATAACGTCTAGGTCGGGTTTGGGGTGTTACATACTTTACTTTCAATGGGAAATCAAATCTCTCTTCAATAGAAACCAATAGAATTGTTATTTTAGAAAATATAATTTATACTTAGAAAATAAATTCTCACTATTTTTGGGTGGCAAACACATATTTACAAAGATACTATCCCTTTGTGATATGATGAAACCATGGTTAGCTCCCCATGATTAAATTTTTACAATCAGTCTATGTACTTTGTAAAATATAGGGATTTAGTCCTCATATTTTAATTTGATCAAATTTAGTTTTTATACTTTTCGAATTGGTCAATTTTAGTCTTTGTACTTTTTTAATTTTAAAATTTTAGTCTTGACCTAAAAATAACAGTTAAAATCATTTGGTTAAGTTAAATTTTTACCATCAGTCTATGTACTTTGTAAAAAATAGGGATTTACTCATTATACTTTAATTTGATCAATTTTAGTTTTTATAGTTTTCGAATCGGTCAATTTTAGTCTTTGTACTTTTTTAATTTTAAAATTTTAGTCTTGACCTAAACAATATCAGTTAAAATCATTTGGTTAAAATTAATTACTAGTCCTGGCATTCAATTGTAAATTTAGTCCATAATCTTCAATTGAATTATTTTAAGTCACTATACTTTTCGAATTTTAAAATTTCAATCTTGATGCAAATGGCAATCATTAATCTATCAACTGTATTTTTATTAAGTAATTATGTGGAAATAATAACCAGACATGGCATTTCAATCATATCAAATTTTGACGACAACAACATAACTTAATGAATTTAACAATTATCATTACTAAAATTTTAAATTTAAAAAAAATGCTTAAAATTAAAAATGACGAAATATAAACATTGAATTCAACTTGTGCAAAATACAAGTAATTTAACCTTCACCTAACGTTACAAAAGAATCAATTTCAAGCACATTGATTGATTTGAATCAATCAGAATTTTGGACTAAAAAGATTATTAAAAAAATTGAGGGAAAAAACAGTTGATAATCTTTAAAGTAGTGTCCAAAATCAAACAAAACTTTTTTTTAATATTTTAAATCAATGGTATAATTTCAATTTTAATCCCTAAAATATGTTCTAAATCTATACACCTATATATTGACATGTGGTGCAGAGCCGACATGCTTTCTTTTCTTTTTTACATTTTTATAAAAATGGCTAATTTTCAATTTTGGTCATTCTAAATTGCTTAAATTTGATATTTAATATTTATAGTTTAATTTCTAACGATTCCTATATTTTTTTTATAATATTATTAACTAGTACAAATAGTAAATATCATTAACTTTTCAATTAAAATGTTACATGATTATATATAATTTGAAAGTAAATTTTCAAATCCAAAAAGTAGAGGGATTAAATTCTTGAAAATAAAACGTAAGAGGACTAAATTCCAAATGTAGAAAATTTAGAGGCTTATAGTCATGATTGTTTGAATTAGATTGGTCGATCGGATCTGGAACCGACCGAAGTATTGATCTGAAGATAGGCATCAGACTTATTAATCCGTGAGCCAAAATGGACCGATTGAACCAAGCTAAAAAATAGATTGAATTAGTTTTTGTTTTTATGATTTTTCAATAATTTCTTTAATCTAACCATATGAATCAATGGCCTGATCAATTCTACCACAAGCCAAATTCTAAAAATTTTGCTTAAAGTCTATTTTAATCTTCAAAATTTTCACTCTATAATTTAATGCAAATAAAATAATCAACTCAACGCATAATGCAAGCGAGAGGGAGGCGAACCAATAAGATAATCAAAGCATGGGCTAATTTGAAAACTCACATGGATCATATTTATAGCATAATTTTCTCTTGGAAGTCTACATGCAAACAAACAATGAACGCATAATGCAAGTAAGATTAAACAGGGAGAGGAACCAATAAGATAATGAAAGCATGGGGTACTAATTTGGAAACTCACATGGACGATATCTATTCATGATAAGTATGGCATAAATTTGCAACTTTTCAAACTTCTTATTACAATCCTTTTTGACTTTATTTATTATTTATATCCTAATTTCAATTTTTTTTCGTTGAAAATTACATGGTCTTTAGAAAAATTTCTCTTCGTAATTGTGTATCTTAAGTAACTTGTTTTGCAAGAAAAGAAGATATTCCAACATTAAACACATGCTAACTTTATCACCAAACTTTTACAAACATACTATTTGTTTTGCTTGTTTGGTAAGTGGAGATGTGAAATTAAAATTTTATAATTTTGAATTATTATTTAACAAAAAAATATTTTATAATTAAATTTAAATAATAGTAATTTGAGTCCAAATCTAAAGTTGATGGCTCTTCTTTTTTTTCTTTTTCTTTTTTTCAAAATAATCATTTTTTCTACTTTATTATTTAAAAAAATATATTTTATGATTAAATTTAAATAAAAATATTTAATAGCAATTTGAGTCCAAATCTAAAGTTGATGGCTCTTCAAATTTTAATTTTTTTTTTGCAAAATTCAACATTATCATCATCATCATTTTTTTACTTTATTTATTTTTTATATCTTAATTTCATTTTCTTATTTGAAATTTTTTTTTTTTTCATTTTGCAAAGTTACTTGTTTTGGATGAAAGATTGATCGTTGAGTTTAATAGAAAATGAAAGAATATAAAAAAGTAATTAAGGTCTAATTTTATCCTCAATTTTCTTTTGGATTTTTGAAATTTAACCCATTTACTTTTAATTTCATAAATTTAATTCCTCTGCTTATTTAAAATCAAGGCCAATCTGGTAATTTCATTACCATATTTTTGTTAAATTTAAATATGTATTATCGACTCGACATTAAATTTTAAATTAAAACAAATTCTTTAATAATATAATCAGTTGAACTTCAAATAAACAAGGAAATTACATTCTTGAAAATAAAAACAAAATGATTAAATTTAAATTTCAAATAGTACAGGGACTGGAGGCATAATTCCACAAATCTAAAATTGATGGTTCTTCAAGCTACAATCCATATTTCATACATTAATTTACAAAAATAAGAGAAGGAAGGAAAAAAGAAAAAGAAGAGAAAAGCCTCCCAATTCCAAATTCTTGGAAATTGGTAGACAAAAAAGGACATATAACTTTTAATTTAATTCAATTCAGCCCAATTCCTTCCTTTAATCTACTTTTTTAAATTTGCAAAGATATTTGATGATCATAAGTTATGTTTTAATGGTAAGGGGAGGTAGCTTGGATTCTGTTCTTTCTTTTTTGAAGGAACCTTTGAAGTGATTTCTTCATGGAGAGACCAGCATTAGGGCTACATAATCGAGACGGGGATGTCGATGATGACGATGTTGGTGAATCCGGTTCCGATCCTGTTGGAGTTTTTATTCTTTCATCCGTTTCTTGATTTGCCCTCATTAAAATAGCTCTTGCCTGAAAATTTTCGATTTCGGGTAAGTGTCGTATATTTAGAATTTTATTCTGTCTCATTATTTTTCAAATAGGTAAAATTATGATTTTGGTCCCTCTACTATACCAAAACTAATAGTCTCTACACTTTAATTTGACATAATTTGAAATCTTTTTACCAATTGATCCAAATAGATAGTTTTGTACACTATTTCATTTAACATATTGTCTGCTTTTTCTTAAAAAAAAAACCTAATCCAACTAAGGTTTTCTAAATTAGATCAGTGATTAAACCGATTAGACCACTGATTCATTAGTTCGGTTGATTTAATTAAAAATTCATAGTAAAAGATAAAAACAAAAAATCGATTTAGATCAATTGATCAAACCTCTTGTTTTGAATCAATACCCTAACCAATCCCTGATTTAATCGATCCAACATAGAAAAAATTCATTTAGCATTAGTTGGAACAAGCCTTTTTAAGGAAAAATTCAAATAAACATTTTAATCGGAATATGGTGTAATCAGGGGTAGGCAGGAGCCTAGGCCCCTGAAAATCGTAAAATTTTGGTTTGATCTCTCTAAAATTATAAAGTTATAAGCTAAATATAAAGGTAAAATTGCATTTTAAATCCCAAAAATTTGCAATTCAATTCCTACCCGTTAATATAAAAATTTTCGCTCCTCCCCTGCTAATGATATTAAAGTGAAGGATAAAACTAAAATAGAGGGACTAAATCCCTGATCCAAACATAATTGAGGAACCAAATCAGGATTAAACCAAAACAGAAAAGGATGAAATTGAAATACCTGAAGCTCTGTAATATCAAAAACGCAAACTCTTCCATTATAGAAAATTGTTAGCTGCTGCTGTTGATTTTGTGGGCTTCTTTTGCTCTCTTCCACCCTACATTCACATTAAAAAAAATACAAAATCGATTAATCACCATATGAAAAAAAATTGCAGAAATAATGAAGAACATATATATATATATATATATATATATATGCACATACATGTTTTGACGATGGCCTGGAAAAATACGTGAAGGAAAAAGCTCCAGTTCCAAGTTGCAGTTTCGTCTCATATTGATGATTAAGAAAAAGGACTAAATTGAATAGATTTTGATTTTAAAATATGAAGAAGAAGAAGAAATTTGATGTTTGAAGGGGGAAACTTGAAGGACGAAGGATTTATATATATGTGTAAACATTTAACACGTGATGAAAATGAGCTAGAAAAAAATTAGATTGATCTTTTTTAATTTAAGCATGTGGAACATGTTTTTTTTTTTTTAAATTCTATGAATGAGAAAATCAGGCTCGTGTTTTTTTTATTATTTAAATTTTTAACATTAAAAGAAAATCTAAATTTACGGATTTGTCGCTATGGCTTTTAAAGTTTATAGTCGTCGGCACTATTCCAACATTTTTTTTTCTTTTTCTAATAAAAAATATAATTTTTTTAATTTTTAGGTAAATTACACAAACCATCACTAAACTAACGTGAATTTTTATTTTGGGTTAAAAAGAAAATTTCCCACCATAGGTTAAATTTACCACACACCTTTTATGTACTTAATTTTTCCAATAAATTTTAATTCTTTTTTGAATTTTCCACTAATTTTTATTTTTAATTAAATTTAACTATGATTTTGATTGTTTCAAAACAATATTTGACAAAGATTACAAAATTTTATTTTAAAAGTCAACTTGTGGGTTGATGGGTGCTCTTTAAAGAGATAAATGACTAATTATAAAATATGTTTCATTTTTATGGGTGAAAATCAAACCCCAGGCCTTAAGATTAAGGGATGAGGAGAGCAACTATCACATCACACCTTATAGTTGAATAACTATTTTTATTAATCGTTAATATTATACTATTTAATTTATTATTTTTAAATATTAAAAATGTATTTATCGAATTTCGTCTTCAATTTATTTTAAAATAAATTTGAATAGTAAAATTCAATTAAAAATTTTATTTTAGTAGCTGATTGAGTTTTAGCTTGTTTTAGCTTGGTTGGCTTTGACATTATTAACAAATACAGGAGGACGTGAATTTGAATTAATGCACTAAAATATGTTTATCCTCTTATTTAAAAGGTAAGAGTAGTTTTAAACATTGCATTCAAACAATATTTTATCAATACATTAATTAATGCAAATGTTTTCCTAGATATTCTTATTATTTCTTTTAGTATAAATCATAGTACAGTAGAAACTTTTTGGTTTAATTATATTGCAAACCCTTGGTTCAAGTATATTTTGACTTTTTAAATTTAAAAAATTACTGTATCGAATTACGACAAATAATTTTAGAAATTTGTGTTTTTTTTGGTGAATTACAAAAGGATGATAAAGCTCTAACAGTAACGCGACTAGCGGGACTCAAACCCAGACCACACTATCAGGCTAATACATGAGGTTCAAAAATCTGCATATTTTAATATACTACAAATCTTGATTTTTATTTTTATAAAATTTTTGAATTATGTTTTTAAAATATGGTTATAATTTTTGAAGTTACTTTTTCATTTTAAGATGTAATTTATGGAATATACAATAAAATGTAATTTAAGGAAAAATGAATATAAAATGTAATTATAGTCAAATTTTAATTTTGATCCCTCTAATATGCTAAAATTAGGGATTTAATTCTTGGACTTTAATTTGATGTGATTTGATTCTTTACTTTTATAATTTCATTAGTTCGTTAGAATTTCGACTTGAATTTTTTGCTTAAAAACGTCCTTCCAACTAGAGCTGATCATGGGCTGGGCGGTCAGGCCCGGCCCGAAGGCCCGCCCAAAAAATGGGAGGGTTTGGGTAAAAATATACGCCCGAAAAATGGGCTTGAGCAAAAAAACGAGGCCCGTTTAGAAAACGGGTCAGGCCTCTGGTAAGATTTTTTTGGCTCGGCCCGGCCCGAATTATATATTAATATATTTTTTTATTTTATTTTTAATCATTTTAAAATTTTAATATAACCATTTTTTTTATATTGTAAATTTGTGTATTGTTTTAAGAATTATTTTAGTATCATTTTTATTTGTTTTAATATTTGTTTTTATGTTTTTAAATATAATTGATTTTTTATATTTTTAAATTTTTTTATTGAATGAAATAAGCAAAAAAAAATAATATGGGCTGGGCCGGGCACGGGCTTAGCAATTTTATTTCAGGCCGGGCTTGGACAAATTTTTAGATCCATATTTCGGGTTAAGCCCGGGCCTAGTAGACGGGTCTAAAATTTTGTCTGGGCCCGGCCCTGCCCATGATCACCTCTAAAGTTCCAACTCATCATGCTGATATGAAATGTTTATTTAGTGTTAGAAAGATAATTTAAAAATAAAATCCATGTAAATATTTTAATTGAAATGGTTAATGATATTAGCTATTTCTTAAAAAAATATGTTAACAATTACTAATCATATTATAAAAGTAGATGGACCGAACTATATCGAATTAAAGTATATAAACTAAATCCTAAAACTGAACATAGTAGAAGGATCAAAACCATAAATTGACCATTGTCTTTTAGAACTTTTTATTTTTACAATCTTTCAATTTTACAGTATGTACTATGTAACCCCTCCGCCAGCATAGGCTCGCTTGCCAGGAGACTCATCCAACCAGCCATCACATCGAATTAATTGTACCCACCGTCGTCTTGTCATACCCCATAAAACCGTCCCTTATTGATAGCACATCATTCCCAATCAAAACTCATATTTGGATTAAAATTGATGGATTATTGAATTTAATTCAATCGAAGTTCAGTTAGTAATTTGAAATTTTAATTATCAGATAATTTGGATTGAGATTGAATAATTAATTGAATTAATCAAAATAAATAATATATTATATATAATATATATTTTATACTTATTTTAACATTAGTAAATGAATATTATAATATTTTTAATGTCTTATTTGTTGTTTTTACCTTTATTTGAAGTTTTTTGAACTATTAAAAAAGAAAATAAACATTAGCAATGTATTTTTTTAATATGTTTTATACTTATTTTAACAAAAAATAAAAACATATAAATTCGGTTAACCGATCGAATTAACCGAAATATTTTGATTCGGTTAATGTATTTGAAAAAAACTTCAGCTTGGTCAACGGTTAAAAACTTTTACATTTCGAGTTACTTAATTAATGATAATTCGATTCAGATATTGACCAAATCAACCATTTAAACACCCCTAACGCCAACCTTTTCTTCTCCTACAGAATACCACTAAGTCAATACTCCAAAAAACTTTGACCAAGTTCCCTTCACTCAATCTCTCAAAAAGCTCTAGACTTTAGGCACCTTAACCACAGAATGAATTGTCTTTAGTCACTGATTCCTTCGCTCATGGTTGTTTGAATAATGTTGGATTAGTTGATTTGACCAAAAATTGATTTGAGTATTGTCTCGAAGAGAGATATTATACCAGTTGATTTAGAATTAATACAAATTATTTGAACCAACTATCAAACCGATTGAATCGGATTGTTTATTTTTTTTAATTTTTTAATGATTTATTTATTAAATCAATTAGATCGAAAAATTGGTGACCTAACCAGTTAGATGATCAATTTGGTTTTGAAAGTCTTATTAAACCCCAACAAGAAGTTCAAAAACATTACTAATGATCAATTGAATATTTTTGGCATAATGTCTTGTTTGACCCTCAAACTTTACAAAAAAAAAAAAAACAACTGCCATTTAGTTTTAATCTCTTTTAGTCCTTAAACTTATGTTGTTTTGTCAAATAATCTTAAAATGAATGGAAAAGTCAACAACGTTAACTTTTTTAACATGACATCTATATATATACCATGTGTATGCCACATTAGTAACTAATTAATTTTTTTAAAAGTTAAAAAAATTATACTTTTTAATAATGCTAATAATTTATTTAATAATTTTTAAAATTTAAATATTAAAAAATAATTAATTATTGATATGACATTCACATGCCAATCCTTATATATGTCATGTCAATAAAATTAACAGACATTAAATTTTTTATCCATGTTGGGGTGATTTAATAAACAATACAAATTTAAAGGTTAAAAGAGGTGATTAATTAAATAAAAAAATAAAATAAATTTTTTTATAAAGTTAAAGGATCAAATAAATCATTATACTGATATTTTTTCATGAATATGTAATAATATGAAGTAAAATTGAATAATATGTTGATAAATTGATATATCATGAAGCATAACAAAATTACACGTAATTTTAGAATATATTTAATTACAAATAAAAATAATAATGTGGTGTACCATTGTATAACCAAATTTATCAAATAAAATAAAAACCCTACTATTAATATAAAATAAAAAATTCTAAAAATATGACATTTAATTGGTTGGGTAGAGTTTTTTATTATTACTATTTCTAATTTAGTTGTTTGAGTATTAAAAAGATTTTGTTAATTATTAATCTATAAGTATGGACTCCATTATTAACTTAATTTAATTAATTATATTATATAGTTTATTTCATTTAATTATCATATTATATATCTTATTTTTAATCGCATCATATAATAATTTGATTTAATATATATGTAATTGATCTTATGAATTAATATATTTCTAGAAAACACATCAAATTTTCCATCATGTTAAAAACAAAAGAAAGAAAATGCTACATTCATAGCACGTGAATAATGTTTTTATTAATCACATGATTCTTTTATGGGTTTTGATATGAAAGTTAGGTGATGGTTTTATGACAAGATTTTGAAGAGGCAAGCAAAGCAAGTGGTTGCATGAATGATTAAAATATGGAATTCAATCAACTCGTATTGGTCTAATACTTAGGGTGTTTATCATTTTAGGTGTGATCTGGGTTTGAATTGTTCTAATCACGTTGCTGTTAGGGTTCAATTTTAAAAATAAATGAAATTTAATATCTACCATAAAATATATTTAGACATATAGTCAAGACACATGGTGGGACTTAATCAAAATAAATATGGAAAGAACTTGCATATAGTTTACACAGGGTGAGACTTGAACTCGAATTTTAAAAATTCTAAAACCTCAAACTTACAATTAAGCCAAAATTTTATTAAGTATTCCCAATCTTTGGTTTAACAAATTCAAAATATTCATGTTAGCAATCTCCACAACTATTCTCTTGAATCCCCTCTCCCGTGCAAGTTGCAAACCATCAAAAGCAACCTAAATTTGTGCTTGCTAAGTTGTAACGACATTAATGTTCCTGCAAAAGCCAAACAATCATTTTCCTTCTGCATCTTGCATGATATCTCCTGTAGAACCCCCATGGCCCCATCTGAATTCAGCTTCACCCACCCAAATTCAAGTGTCTCTCATTAAACCCGTCTAGTCACTTCAACATTTTGGTTCGCAACCCTTGATGTAGTCACAAAGATTTGTTTAACCCAAGCTACACTTTGCGTAAGATCTACATCAATACATGAATACCCTACATTAAAAATGATAGCATTTCTATGCTTCCAAGCATACAAACAAAGCACATTAAAAACAACATTCCAAGGAGAGGTACCATCATAGCATAAAGATTCATCACTAGCATTATTGCAAAACCAACTATATAGAGTGGTGCTTTTCTTTCGAAATTAAATTCCTCCAAACTCTAAGGTTGTTTAATAGTCTTGTAACACCCCTCATCCGATCCCATTGTAGGGTCTGAGTTACAAAATGCTACATTTGCTTTCGGAGCAACTACAGATAAGTACACAATAAATAATCATTCTCATGTGCAATCAAACATCAATCACGTTCAAATTATAATAAATAATCATTTTATAGCTCATGTAAGTTTTTTTGTCAACTTGAACACAAAATAGGACCAAATTGTAAAGTTTTAGAAGTTTAGGGCCTATGCCATGACGTCATCTTTTTCACGTCGTGCTGTTGTCAAAACAGTATGTCACGTCACGACATCAAGTCAGTCAATGTCGTTTACTGTCGGTCAACGTTGCAACGAGGAAGATTAGTCATAGACACATGACCCCTGTTTTTGGCAATAATGCACAATTTGTTCCCTATTCAAGATATGCGCATCCACCTATTTAAATCAAGCCATATTGTACTACCATCATCAAGGGAAAATCATGCCATCTCATCCCAACAAGTTACCAAATCAATTTCAAAACCATGACATTTCATGCATTCCATTACAACTTCACCTATGCCAAATCTATTAAAAACATATCGTTCAACTTCAACACGTACACACCTATGTACAAATACACATCAATAGCTTCTAAACTTTAAGCATGAACTTCAACGATAATGTATAAGTCACATTCCTTCACCATTCAACATTTAAACATATTTGATCCCAAACTTCCATCCAATTATGTCAACCTTATTAGCCTAACTCAACATTTGCATACATACACAATTCATTCATCAAATCTTCATAACATTAACTATGAATCAAATTTACCATTCACCAACACATACCTCATGCATGGAAATGAAACATACCATTTTCAACTAAGCATTTACTTAACTAATTCACATGCCATTACCAACATTCAAAATCACCATCATATATCATATTCATTACAAGTTTTCAACTCATCTAAGACTTTTATACAATAAAAATTACACAAATACACTTATATACATGCCACAACCCTAAATTAAAAAATGTTGTTATACCATCTAAAAAGTGCCACTGTTAGTTACTTAAAAGTCAGGTGGCTAAAACGTAATTTCAAATACATTAGTGATCAAATTGTAATTTCTTTAATTAAGTGAACAAAACAAAAACTTACCCATAATTAAGTGACAAGTAGTATATCATACCCTTAAAAGAAAGATATATATAAATCTGAACTTGAAACCTTAAGAAATTAATAAACAAGTTTCAAACACTTGTTTCCAAATATTTTTAAAAGAAAATGAAACTAGAGGTCAACTAATCTAACTCCTTATTCTAAAAACAATACTTATAAATCGATTAAAATAAACCAACAAAATAGCCAAGTTGCAATCAATACCATTGCAAAGTGAGTTGCAACTGATTATACAATGACAGCACTGATAATATTCAATGATAATAACAAAATTTAATATGTAATTATAAAAAATATTTTTTATATAAAAATAGACTAAACACGAAAGCGACTCAACTCAATAGACTTGACCTGTATTAATAATTTTATTTTCAAATCGATAAAAAATTAAAATATTTTAATTGAGTTCTCAAAGTAGCACTATTATAATAATTCAGTCGTTCCATCAATTTGATCATTAGCTTAAGCATTAAATGTCACCTCAACCTTGAAGAGAAACACATGTAAACCACATGAATCAAATTATAAATATGTGTATGTACTATACAGACAATCTAACTCTAACTTATTAATAAAAAATTAGATCTCTTAAATTTTATTGACATTGTCCATTTTTATAACATGTTAGATTCGAACTGTCGATATGGGAGGTACAAACATGTTTATAATTTAATCCACATGTTTTAAATAGGTTTAGCATCACATTCATACTGCTATTTAATGCCTAAATTAATGGTTAGGTTGATTGATACGATATTGATACTTTGAGGATTCAGTTAGAATATTTTAAAGTTTAGAACCCAACATAAAAATTTCAACCATAGTTTGAGGAAGTTTTGTTAAATTAAACGAAAAATTTCTCAAACCGTGACTAAATTTATTTAGGTCGTGAAAGATGCTTTTGATAATGAAAGATGAGGAGCCATTTGAGCCGTAGATTTCGGAAGTTAGGCTAACGAAGGGTAGCAATCGCGTGTGGTCGTAATCATCTTAATGAGCCCCACCTAACAGCTTAGAAGATATGGCTTCACAATGAATCGAACGGCTCTAGTTTTGTTCTGATTGGGGCCCAGCAATCCATCACGACAGCATTTTTCTCCCATGTGACCGCGCCGTGTACCCCACGCCCTACAACTGCACGTGAAAGACTCGTGGGGGTTTTATTCTTTCTTTCGTTTTTTTTTTTTTAGTTAATGTATTATCCCAAAATTTCTATTTCTAGCAATTTCACAATTTTCATGCAATGTTTTGCATTTTTTAACTTTTTAAAGTTTATGATTTGATTTTTCTTTTTGAAAGATTTCTAAGTTTAGCAATTGAAGTTTGGTGTCGTCCAAACTCGAAGGTTCGTTTAAAATTTGAGAGAATTTGGGTAAAAATATTAGTTTTGAAAAATTGGCTTAGACAAAAAAATTAGACCTACTTAAAATATGGGTTGGGTTTGAACATTCAAAGCCCGGCCCGTTTTTAAGTTTATAATATATTATATTATATTTTTTTATATATTATGTAATTTAGAACATATTAAAAAAATAAACATATATTAAATATATAATACTACTCTAATGTAAAAATTAAAATAATGTTATGATGATTGTATAAAAAGTTTCAATAAATAAAAAATTGTATAAAATTATTAAATGTTAAAATAATATAATATAAATATTTTTAAAAAATAAAAATAATATGGACGTACCTAAAATAGGCTTGGGTTAGTTTTTTTTACAAATATGGACGGGTTTGGACAAAATTTTAAGCTCATATTTCCGGTCGGGTTTGGTTTAGGCAAGCATAAAGTATTTTAATATCATGCCTAGACTCGACTTGAACCCGACCTGACCCGGCCCATGAGCAACTCTATTCCACACCTATTTTAATGGATTAATTAGCTTGAATTTTTTTATATAAAATCAATAAAAACTATCATAATACCAAATATTCTTCTGATAAATATATCTTGCTAAAATTTCATCCGATTTTATTATAAACTTCTAATAAATATATATTTTCACTCACATAATAGATGTTCATAATATAGTATTATTTAAATTAATTTATCCTATTAGAAAGTCCTTAAAAAACATAAAATCTATTTTTAAGATAGAAATTTTGAGTTATCTACAAAATGATTTGTTCACAGGAGTGGTAAGGCAAAGCTAGAAATTTTTCGAGTATTGAGATAATACTATAAAATTTTATGAGGTTGAAGTCAAAAATTTTTGTTAAAAGATATTAAAATGAATTGCTAATTTTTTTAAGGGTCAAAAATGCAAAATTTTCATTATTTAAAGGCATAAAAGGGCTTAATTGAATAAATAAGTATCTAAACGGGCTTAAGTTAAAAATTACTCCGTTTAATCAAGGTAGGCAAGACCCTTTCTTGCTTTTGCCACATCAGTTCAGTAAATAAGAATCAGTTTGGTGGATTAGTTGGATCGAAAATCAAGTGAAGTACTGATAAAAAAATAAGGGATTAAATTGGTTGATTTCATGAACCAATTGAATTGATTTTATTTACTTTTAAAAACATTTTTATTTTTTAAAAATAATTTATTCAATTGAACCGAATAAATCATTTGAACTGAGAATAAATGATTTAGCTAGTTCAACCACTGGTCTAGTTCTAAAAACCTTGATAACAATTTTATAAAAACTTTATCTATTTTTAAAAATTTTATCTATTTTATTTAATTTTTAGATTTTTATGTATTTTTAAAAAAGAAATTCAATTTTTATCATTTAATATAGAATCAAGGTCAAATTAAAAAAATATATAAAATTTAAGGACTAAAATTGTTATTATACTAACTAAAAAGGTGCCACTATTAATCTGTTAACAGTTGGATAACAAAAACATAAATTTGAAAACTTTAGTGGCCAAATTGTATTTTTTTAATTAAGTTACCAAAAACGAAAACTTACCCATAATTGAGTAACTAATAATATAGTTTATCCTGTCAATTGATTATTAGTTTAATTGGCATAGGCATTGTTGCCAATGCTAGAGGAAGTGGGTTTGAGTGTGCTGAAGCGTATTATTCTCCTATTTATAGGTTAGAAAGGGACTATAAATAGTTTTAGGTATTATTTTTAAAAAATATAATATAATGAGATTATTCAAAATAATAATAATATAGTTTACCATTATAAAAAAAATATTTATTATAATAGAGATAAAAAATAAAAAGGTGTAACTGTCATAGTTGAAATCATTAATTGTGGCTATTAAATGGCAGACAAAACATGTGTTGTTAACTGCAAAGACAAAAGACTAGAAACGGTCAATAAGTTCGGAAAGGAGATTAGTGAAGCCGAAAGGCAAGTAATAAGGTATAAATTGTTAAATATAATTAAAATATAGGTAAACTATGCACAAGGTTACTACTGTATATATTTTAATCACTCGATTTAAAAAAATTACAAAATAATTATTGAACTATTTAAAAATTTTTATTTAAGTTATTGAACTAAGTTTTTATCTAAGTCGTTAGACTGTTAAATTTTTTTAAAGAACAAAGCTAAACTAGCGAGCCCCAAGTGACGATTTAACGATCGATATGGTGGAACAGTACCCATACCCATCGATAACTAGAAGAACATACCTTAGATCTAAGCTAGTCAGACGATTAGTGTTGGAGATCGGAGAAAAAATATGTTTGGATTTTGATTCATAGATTCGTAAATTTTAAAGTTGTTTCATAAAAAAAAAAAAAGCTAAATTTTGAAGAGAAGGGTATGGAGCGCTTTCGGTTGGTGCAAGCGGTACAAACAAAGAAGGCCATACAACAACCATTTCACAACCCAATGATTTATATGAAAACTTTCAAATAATTAAGTGATCATTTTGTAATTTTTTAAAGTTGAGTGATTAAAACGTAAACTTATTAATAATTTAGTGATCTTAAGTGTAATTTTTCCATAAAATATAATAATTGAAAATAAAAACTTCAATATATAATTAATCTTGAGTGAAAATAATAATTTGATTTTTTTTTTTGAAAAAATAACTAAGTGGTTGCCATTAATAAGGAAAAATGAATCAAATGTGCATGAATGCGATGTCTCTTAAGCTGTCCCTCACCATTAATCGGTGGGTGGCCCAAGAAAAGAAAAACTGAACCAAAAAGACTATGTAAAGGACTTCAAATGTCCAAAAAACCCTTCCTAATCAAAACCTTAAGAACATTTATGTATTTGACAGAAAACCATCATGGAGTAATCCCATGGCCTTTTCCCAAGTGACGTTTCAACAATCAAGCAACTCATCCATCCATCCACTTCCATTGTTGTCCATCATGTTTTAAGTCTATACTAGTTAGGCCCTCAATGGAACATTATGTGAAAAGGAAACTATCGGAAGTTATGATCTTTGATCTTCCAACACATTTCCCTCGTCGATTAAACATCTTCTATCTTCGTTGGCTGCTATTGTGGCTTTTGGAGAGGCTTCTTCGATAGAAACCTTTGGCTCTGTCCACTATTTCCCTTCCTCAGCCAGAGCTGCGCCGAGTGGTTCGCCTTCCTTCCGATAAAAATGCTTCATCTATTTAATGTTAATGGAACTTTTAGTTTTATATTATTCAAATATTAGAAAAATCATAATTTAAAGTCATAATTATATATTTAGCCTTCAGTATTTATAATTTTTGTCAATTTCACATTTATTCCTTTTTAGCTAAATACGACAATTAATCTTTTAAAAAGAGTCAAATAATTTTTTTCTAACAAATTTATTGACTAAACATTAATTTTTAGCTTAACGCTGTAAAAAGCCCCTCTTTTTTTTTTTTACACTCATTTGGTTACTTAAACTTTCAAAATCCGTAAAAAATGCCTTAAACTTATTTTTAAAAAAGCAATTAAGCCCCCTTTTTTTTCACTCAATTGGGTACTTGAACTTTCAAAATGCATCAAAAAGACCCTCAAAATTTTTCAAAAAAGCAATTAAGCTCATGCTCTTATTAAAAATTAGAAAAAAATTATAGAAAATAATAAATTTTAATAAAAATATTAAAAATTAGATTTTTTTATAAAAATCATAAAAAATAAAAAAAATTGTAAAATTTTATAAAAATCATAAAAAATTGATGACTCCTATTATTTTTCAATTAAAGTCATCACATGCAACACAACGTGATATGTGGCAAAAAATGATAAAAAGAAAATAAAAATCAATAAAAGTTATAGAAAAATTATAAAATGCTTCTTTTGGTACGATAAATTTCATAATTTTTTTTACGAAATTTATATCTCTTTACATTTTGTATAATTTATAAAATTTTATAATTTTTTTATATTTCTATATATTTTATAATTTTTTACAATTTTTATATTTTTTACGATTTTTATATTTTTCTAATTATTAATAAATTTTTAATATTTGAATTTTTATTAAAATTTAATAATATTTATAGATTTTATTAATTTTAATAATATTTTTTTCTAATTTTTAATAAAAGCAGAGACTTATTGCTTTTCTTGAAAAAGTTTTAGGGTATTTTTGATGCATTTTGAAAGTTCAAGTACCCAATTGAGTGCAAAAAAAAGAGCATGGGCTTAATTGCCTTTTTGAAAAGGTTTGAGGGCTTTTTTGATGCACTTTGAAAGTTCAAGTACCTAAATGAGTGCAAAAGAAAAAAAGAAGAAGAAGCAAAGACTTAATTTTTTTTTTAAAGTTTGAAGGCTTTTTGTACTCTTAAGCCTTAATTTTTTAACGATATTAATGTGATAGTGGCAACCTGTATGGTAATCCACATATACTTCATGCTAAATTTTATGAAAACGGAACACATTTGATGGTCAACTGCTTATCTCTTTAGAAAACACCTATTGTAAAGGATTAATCATTGCTACAGATAGTGAATACCTTGATTCCAACAAAATAAAAATAAAAATGTGCTTAAGCAAAGTATATGAATTTAAGAATATATATAACAAAAAAAGATAATTATTTTGTATATTGTTAATGGAATAATAATAAAAAAAAAACCTGTTAACATATGTCCTTATCTATAATCTATATAAAATTAGGATATTTAAAAAAAAATTTAACTGATAAATATAACTTTTGTTATTTATTATATTACTAATTAGGTCATTAATTTTTTTCACTTATAATATTTATCACTTAAATTAATAATTTTAATTTTACTAAAATATTTTATCAAATAAGTATATTTAATAAGAAGATATTTCGTATTTATAAATAAGAAATTTGATTTTGTTAAAAGTTATCTATAATATATATAGGAATAATATTTGGTACACTGTGGTAGAGGTTAGAGGGTTGACAAGTGTCTTATAGAGATATATAAAATATTAAATATATATATATATATATATATATATATATATATAAAAGAGATACACGACAATTTTTTAAAGCTACTTGTGAAATAAAAAAATTACACTACTAGTAGTTTCAAATAAAAATCTAAATGGGGTGTGGTCAAGTGGTAAGACAGTGAGTTTTGGTCCCACTATGCAGAGGTTTGAATCCTTCCGTGCCAGAGTATTCTCTATTTTATTTATTTGAATAACCATATCCGAATTTAAATTGCTCTTGTTTTTTAGTAACCTTCTTTCTATCAATCAAATATAGGAGAAAATGTGATTCTTGCTTTTGATTTTTAATGACTTCTTAAGATTGGCACTCTAACAACAACTGTGAGATTGTCAAATGCTAACCCATATATATAAAAGCATTAGTTTCGAAAAACTTTTGAATTGACTAATATATCATTTATAGTTGATTATATTACTAAAATTTTCATTTTAAATATTTTTATTTATAATATTTATCAAATTTAAAGATTAAATTTTAATTTTAATAAAATAATTGGATAAACAATTTTACTTGAAAAAATTATTATATTTTTAAATAAAAATTTTGAATCTATTAAAATACTTTTATTAAATGAAATTATTTAAAAATAAATAAAAAGTTAATTTTTATATTGAATTAAATATAAAGTAAAAAAGCATTAGCTTTAAATAGCAAATTTTAATTATTTATATAATAATTAACTTTATATTATATATAAACTCTAATCTAATATATTATATGTAATGACCCGAATTTTTAATAGTATCAGAAAGTTCGGTTTCGAAATGAATTTGTTGTGTTGAGATAGTAGAGAATTAAAATAGAATAACTACGTGTTGAATATGGAAATAGAGGGTTGAAATTAATTAGTGATTCTTAATTAAAACAATTAATAAAAATAATACAGAGACTAAATTACTTAGTAACAAAAACGAATGGAAATTAATTTAAAATTTAGCGGGGCCTTAAGTGATAAATTTGCCAAGGATGTGATAGCAATTAAACCAAAACTAAGTTCGTTTCGACAATTAAAATAATCATGGCCGTCAAATTCCATTAAGCTATCTATATCATACTTTTAACCATTGATTATTAATTATTATTTTTTATTATTAACTAAGGCTAATATTGATAACTAGATGGCGGGAGCAAAGATAAAGATCATGATAGGAATGAGTTAAAAATGTGATAAGAGATTTGTTGATTTAAGTTTAAATTTCATTTAAGTAATTTAAATGATTACAGGTATTAGGGACCTAATTATAAGGATTGAAAATCTTGAGGTTTGAAAATAAATAATGGTTGTAGGAGGTCCCTATACTATATCTTTAAGGCCGAATTTAAATTTGATTGGGTAAATTGTGATATACGAGTGTTTCGAATATTAGGGCTTATAGGGATTAAAATAATAGAATGCATTCATGTTTAATTGTTATATTTCTATATTTGAATTGTATAAATAATGAATTTTTTGTATTTGAATTAATTGTACGTAACTAAAGACGATATCAGAATGTAATGGGCATCGAAACCACCAAATAAAAATTCCTACAACAAAAAATACGAAATAGTAGTATAGAGTAGTATGGTCGAATCTACAGGAATTGGTAGTCTAATTTCGCCTTTTCTTATGAACAAAATTACTGTCACAGTAATAGTCGTGCCCACAACTCGTGACGAACTTGCTGGAAAAAAATAAACAAGGGGGGAATGAAAATGTTTGGGAAGTAAATAAAATGAAATAGCAGCAAATAACAATTATATTAATCGAAAATAAAATAAGTAAATGGAGTTAAACTTCGTAAGCAATAATATAAAGTCTTAGCCTTAAACTAGGTTAATTCTGATTCTGAATTGATACTTGAAAATGAGTTTTCTCCTTCAAATCATAAGCTGGTTCAAGAGCTTAAGAACATCCCAACCGCCAATTCTTCTTTTCGTAGTTGATTTTGGTACGACCTGCAAACCAACCCTTACCTATTGTCTAACTGTGATACAAGCATTCGCATTCAAGACCCCGGCAGCCTTGCGTTCTGAAGAACCCAACTCAGATCAATGGCCTCAACCACGTGGGTCGTTTAAATCCGATCACTATCTCACTTGACAAAAATCCCACTAGTATGACCAGGCCAGGATACGCCAATTTATTCGCGAGAATCTGAATACTACACGGCCGACTCGACTTCCCGACTGTACACCAAACAACTCTAACCCAACGTGCGCTTTTTGAATTGAAATTGAATTGACTTTAATAGACGAATTTGTACTATCCTATATTCTGGAGAGATGGTAAATACAATTATGAGAGATTTTTAGTGCAGATTCATTTGTCACGATTCTTGACCGAAAATAATACCAGCCTAAAGCTAAGTAGAAGTTTAGTGAAGCATGAAATTAATCATGCTTTGTTGGTGTATGTAAATGAATTTAATAAATATAGTAGAAGGTGGAAAGGGAAGGGATTTGGAAAGCAATTAAACATAATTTGTAAAAGGAAAGTAATATGAAACGAAAATGGCAGAATGCTTGTACAGGCCAATTTTGGGCCCAATTTCAAAGCCCATTTACGTCAAACCCGAGAGGCCCAAT
Organism: Gossypium anomalum; assembly: GCA_025698475.1. Classification (NCBI taxonomy): domain Eukaryota; kingdom Viridiplantae; phylum Streptophyta; class Magnoliopsida; order Malvales; family Malvaceae; genus Gossypium; species Gossypium anomalum. The sequence continues at coordinate 22,834,678 of CM046964.1, read as the reverse complement.
TAGCTAACCCTTACCCAAAACCCATTACAAAACCCAAATAGCCCAAACTTTAGCCCAATACCCCCAACATTATCACAAACCCTAGAAACCCTAGGTTAGCCGCCCCAACCACCCCTCTGACATCTTGCATCGGCCACCATTGCCTGCAGCACGCCACCATCGCCTCATCACCTGCCCTCTGCACCTGCAAAAGAAAGAAGATGGGACAGAAAGATAGAAAAATAGCAACGTAAATGGCTATAAAAGCCAATCTATATTTTTGTAAAGGGGGGATTTTTTTATCAATACAAACTGAAAATTTAAACGCTGCAAAAGCAAAGAGAATAATACCTAAACAAATATCCAAAAACAAAATCAAATCGGGAACAAAGGTGATTTCTTTTTTTAGTTTTTTGAATCGGTTCCTTTTATTTATTTATTTATTTTCTTTCTTTTCTTTTATTTTCTAATTATATATACATATATATATTATAACATAAAAAAGGGGTACCTTTTTTTTTTTGAAATTCCGCCACCGTGCCTGCGTACTATGGTGGCCGTGACGGCAACGATCAATGATCCGGACGACCGAGCAATGCCGGAGTTCTGACCGGACTTAGAGAAAGGGAGAGCACTTTTTGGGGTTTTTTGAAGTTTTTGTAGAAAAATGGAGAGAATGAATTTTTTTTGGGCAAAAATTGGTTTAAATACCCATACCAAAACGGCGTCGTTTTGGTCCTCATTTTAATGCCCAAAACGACGTCGTTTCAGGCGACCCGTGTGCGACCCGACCCGACCGACCAAGGATCCACGTGTTTTCTAGCGGAGGGGTTATTTGCGCTTTTGATCCCTCCGCCTTTTATTGATTTAAAATCAAGCTTTTCATTATTTTAAATTCGACCCTGTAATTTGTTGCTCTTTGCAATTTGATCCTCCCTAATGCTGCGCCATTTTGGATGGAAGGGATATTAGCTGTTTCGGTCCCTCCAGGTTTTTGCGCGTTACAATAGGGCCCTCCTGTTTTCCTTTTATTTTTAAAATTCCCCAAATATTAGTTTTTGATCCCAATTTCATCCTTTTTTCAGGATTAATTTGATTTTTATGTTATTTCTGCTATTTTTTATTTTTAATATTATTTATTGTTAAAGGCCAATTTTGGGCCGTCCCTAATAACATCATCAATAATTTCTTTTACAAATCAAACCCAAATACATTAAACCAAATCCACCCTCAGCCCATTTACAAAATTTTAAACCCAATAGCCCATATACCAACTACCCACTCACAATCCAAACTCAACCCTTACCCACCAGCCCAATACAAACCCAACAGCTAACCCTAAGCCCAATCAACCCAAAATCAAAACAAAAACAGAAACCCTAGCTGCAACCACCCTCTGACTTTCGACTCCCACTTGCCTACACCGCCTCGACACATGCTGCAGCCACCGCCCAAGATCACTGCCCACGCCACCGCCACTGTACCTGCAAGCAAAAAACAGAGACAAGACAAGTAATATTAAAAAATAGCTGTAAAGGGTATAAAACCCGAATGAAATTTGTAAACAGGGGCTGGAAATTTTTTTGAAAAAAAAAAGGGCAATACATTTTAAAACAAAAAGGGCAACTCTAGCAATATCAGAATACGAAAATAGCAACCAAAATATCGCAAAAAGTCAGAAATACAAGGTGATTTTCTTAGTTTTTTTTTCTTTCAATCGGTTTTATTCTTTTATTCTTTTTTTTTTCTTCTATTTGCTCCCTGTTTATACATATACAAAAAATATATAAATAATAAACAAAAAAAAAAGAAAAAAAAAGTCAGAAAATTACCTCTCTCCATTGCCTGTGTGCATGGGTGCGCCAGCGGACCTCGTGGCCGTCCGATGGCAAGCCCCCTGCCGAGCTCCTTCCCTCCCCTCTCCCTCTTTCTCCTTTTCTTTCTTTTTTTTTTCTCCTTTCCCCTCCAAATGATTTTTTTTTCTGATTTTAGGGCGTTTTATAGGCCCCCAAAACGACGTCGTTTTGGGGGCTGCCATTTAACCCCAAAGCGGCGTCGTTTTGGGGTAACTGATGACCCACCAGGAAGCCTAGGATCCGCGTGTTTTTTGACCAAGGGTCTATTTGCACCCTTGGTCCTTCCGCTTTTCTAAACTTTTGCAATTAGATTTTTATTCTTTTTTAAATCGGCCTAAAATTTAAGCGCATTTTCAATTTGATCCCCATTAAACTCTGCGTTTTGAGAGGACGGGATATTTTCATTTTTAATCCCTCCCCTGTTTTAGCGTGTTCCAATTGGTCCTTCTCTTTCATATATGTCTTTTAAATTTACCCCTAACCTTTTTTTATTTCGATTTTTCCCCTTTTTTTATTTTTTTTATTTTTCCTTGTCATTTTATTTTAATTTCAATTTTATTTATACTAATACATTTTATTAATGTTATTCTTATTATATTTTTAGTACTTTTATTGTTGTTATTCTGCTTAATACCAACCTGTATATATTATTTAGTATTAGTAATGGATTAATATTTTTATCTTGTTAATATATTTGTATATCACCTATGCATTCTTTAAATATATATACACTTATGCATATATTCTAAAATTATTTTACATATATTTGTTCTATATACATATATATTTTTATCTACGAATGTTATGTCTCAATTTTAATATATTTTATATATAGTATTTATATATAGTATGTATATATATGTATGTGTTTTAATATTATCACATATTTACTTTAATATATATTTATGTAATATTGTCAATAATTATCTTTCCATCACATTATTATCATTGTTTATGTACATATGTTTTCTTCTAATATTTTATATAGTATTATGTACATATTTTGATATCACTATTGTCATTATACATATTATGTATATATTTTTAAAAATCACATTATTCATGTATTTTATTATATAAGAATACATCTCATGTATATATATATATATATATGCTTTATGTAATATATTAATAGTTATTCTATAAATATTACTATTATCTTTTTGAAATGTATGTATATTATATATTTTTTTATGTACTACATATATATGTAATTTTATTATGTATATATATTTCTAATATTATGTTATGTTTTCACTTATATTAAGCATATACTTTAGTATCATAGCTATATATTTTCATACATCATGTATATACATCGTATAGTATGTTTTCGTATATTATCTTATGTTATTATCACTAAATGTATTTTGTATTTGTTCATGATTTGTCTTTATTTTTTTATTTATTTTTTTATATTTTTTATATTTTATTTCTATTCCTCTTTTAAATATTATTTTTATTGTCTTGCTATTGCTCTAATTGTTATGTTAACTTTTTGACATTATTTGTGTTTTTGGTTTATTTTTAAATTCTTATTTCAAAAATATTTTTATGCTTTAATCGCTAATCGAGGCAATATATCGATTTGACATTATGTCGCGAATTTCATCGCTATGTTGGATGGAATTTGTCGGCTCGTATCAAGACGGTATATCCTTCTCAAAATAAATAAACTAAAATTTCTCGTCTTTGTAATCGATCACAACTAAATTTTAAATTGAACTCGTATTTTGAAAATTAAGACATCACGTGTTTATAAGATACCAGTTTTGGGCGTCGCGAGGGTGCTAAAACCTTCTCGGCCGGAAACCACCTCCCGAACCCTAATTTTTCTCTGGATTTTAACGTAAACCTAGCCTTTTATTTGTTTTTTTAAAGAAAGATCTAATAGGTGTCCGATCACACCTAGAAAAAAGATCGGTGGCGACTCGGTTTATTTTAAAACCAAATTTCAATTTCAATTTTCTAATAAATCGCCACAATTTAGCGACTCGAAACCAAAATTTTTTAGTCGCTACAGCTGGCGACTCCACTGGGGACTTCGGTGCGAGTCAAGTCAAATTAAACATGTTTTGTCAAAGTTTTCAAATTTCCTTGTTCAAAGTAAATATTTGGTCGTGATCCGAAAATCTCGTTTTCAAAATTCATGCATTTGCATCGTGTTGTAAATATTTCTTCTAACTTGTTATTTGTTTGTTTTTTGATTCTCATTTTTATGGCTTTAATTGGTTTAGTTTCTTTAAATAAAACGTAAAGATTTATGAGTTTTTCCCCCCACACACCGTGCACTTGCATTTTACATAACATGAGCTCTAAACCCGGGCTCCGTCCGTTTAAGTGAAAGTAAACGCTACGCCTTCGTGAGTTAACTCGTCCCTCCGCACAGGCTAGTGAATACTTTCGGGTTACATATGACTTATGCTTTCGTGAGTTAACTTGTCCCTCCGCATAGGCATAAGTAAATGTAATCCCTCGAATTGAACTCGTGAGCCTGTGATGGGCTATGACCGAGGCTCCGTACTAGTCTTAGCAGATGATAGTACGGGCAATTCGAGTACCTATCTAGAACCAAAACCGCATATAATGAACCATACGAGCCATCCGATTAGAGCCATGCCGAACCTCTGTCCGCTTATAGCCACCAAAATAAGTACACGGGGAAATGCCTTTTGCCTTTCATTTACACTGTTGGGTTGAGTAGTTTAATTTGTTTCTCAAATCATATGTGTTGTGTTTACTAACCAAATTTGTTTGTTTTTGTTTTTATTTTCATCATGCATCATAGGCATCACGTTAGGAAGGTGTTGATTAAAGGATAGTTGCCAAAGAACGGGTTTCTGATGGAGGAGACAATCACACAAATAACCGAGAAGAATGCCGTGGTTCGAGAATGGTCTCTAAAAACTCGGAGAGAAAAGGGGGACAGCCTAGTGGAAGGGTGTGTTGTCAATTTGCCCGAACATACAACTGTGAATGTTCGCCAAAATAACCTTGAGGATTTGGTGCGAGTTTGGAACCAATGGGATTCAGACACTAGGGGCATTTTCACCGAGAGGTATGGAGATATAGCTCACTTGATCACCATTCGTGTAGAGCGAACAGTTGATTCAAGCCATGGTTCGATTCTCGGGACCCAGCTTATCGAGTGCTTTACATTCAATCAAGAGGACATGACTCCAACCATAGAAGAGTATGCTGCTTTACTCCGCATCGACAATGTGCAATTCGGTAAGATATACGTGAAGGAGCCTAAGCCATTGACCTTTAGGAAAAAATTAGTAAGACTCGATGGACATGACTGATGCATGGGCGAAAAACAACAAAAAAAGAAGAATGAAACCGTTTGCATTCCATGGTCCAGCCTACGAGAATCGGTTCTGAGTCATCCGGACATATTGAAGAGAGTTAATCTATTCGCCTTGGCCATTTACGGTTTGGTCATTTTCCCGAGAACTCTCGGACATATTGAGGTCGCGGTATTTGATTTCTTCGAAAGGCTAAAACAATGAGTCAACCCTGTCCCGACTATCTTAGCCGAGACATTCGTGTCCTTGAGTACTTGTCGAAGGGTAGGAAAGGGATGATTTATCGGGTGTGCACAAATTGCTCAATGTTTGGATTTTGAGTCATTTTTGGAAAGTAGAGCGCACTCCATTCCACATGTTTTCAAAAACATTCGTCCCGCTAGAAGCTTACCTCAAGAAAGAATGGCCGAGAGAAGTCACCGAGCAACATTGGGTATCGGTCTTTTCGAAATCTTTGCATGAGGATATAACGTGGAAGCACCACTGGATCCGTCCTTCATCCTGCTATACAAATGTGGAGGCCAAGATTGGGTACCTTTACTCGGGTTATGGGGAGGAGTTGGATACGCTCCGCTATTAGTCCAAAGGCAATTTTCTTGCGACAATTTATACCATAGATGCTTTGGAGGATTAGCGCAATTCGAGTTCACTTTCGCGGGTGAGGGATATATGAAGAGAGTCCGAGACATTGCAAAGTCTTGGAAGGAAATTCATTTCATGGAATTAGCCTTGTATGCTGATACCCTTACCCAAGACTATGACATATGGAGAAGGCAACGGGTAAGTAGTCAAGCAAATATCATCAACAAATTACACCGCCCGTAATCCTTTTTGGAGGAATGCCATCCGAATTGGAAATAGCTAGACAAGAATTCGAGCGAGAAAAAGCTAAGATGTCTAGGGACCTCGGTACCCTTCAAGAAGAAAACTATCGGTGAAGATTGAAGTTCAAAGTTGAAAAGTCGAATCGAAAAAGTACAAAGGAGGCCGAGATCGTGAGAAACGACTTAAGGGACCTTCATTTGGAAAACAAGAAATTAAGAAACACTATAAAGAATAGTGGATTGGGCAAGTCGACAGCTGAGTGGAAGGAAGAGATTAGCAACATCAAGGGAGGAATAGAATTTTGGAAGGGAAAAGCAAAGAAAGAGGAGGAAAAGGCCGCGCGCGCTGCAATAGAGTTAAGAAGGAAGAATGCTGAGTATGAAATGGTGACTGCGAAATTTGCGAATAGTCAGTCTGAACATCAAGAATTAAAAAGGAGAATACGAGATTTAGAAAATATGCTACAATCTCGTCAACAACAATTAGATAACCTCCTGAAGGCTCTAGAAGAAAAGAATGATCAGTACGATAGGGACATTCACGCGTATGAGGGAACTCTCCAAGAAAAGGAAATGCAGCTCAACTTTTTGATCAATGAAATTCGCAAAGCGGCTATGCAAGTTGTTCAATTATCAGATGAAGCTGAAGTTCTCAGTTGCCAATTCCCTCCGAGCCAAAGATCGAGTATATTAGAGTTTTTAGAGCAAGTGAAGAAACAAGGCAATGTGGCTAGGAAATTTGTGTAACTGTTGGGAAAAATGAAAACTTTTTGTAATGTACTCTTCTGATAAATGAAATGCCTACATATGGGGCTATCTTGAAATCAACACCAAATTCCTACATATTTATTCATAACTAACATTTATGCATCATTTATTCTTTGGACATTCATCCATTCATTCATTCATTGCATGTACATATCACCATAATCATCCACCGAAACTAAAAGAACCGTATAATCCACAGTTGCAAGACCTCAAGACTGGAATCACGACATTTATACAGAACGCGTCGACAAACTAGGGCAATGGAAGCGGAGTTCAATGAGAGAATCGAAAGGATGGAAAGGGCTCAAAATGAATTACAAGAGCAACTGGCCAAATCGCAACAAGAAACGAGAGATCTAATGGTAAGATCTCGAGAGGAATCACTCGAGCAAAGAGATCAGATGGCTAAAATGATGGAGATGATGACAACTCTGGTCAAAGGAAAAGGACCCATGCAGAACCCCGATGTTATGGAACCCCAATCAAGAATTCACCACGATCAGGATCCACTCTATCCCCGGGATTCACTCCACCACCCGCATATCGACCACGAGAGAGGGTATGCTCGAGGAGAACCCACGGGCTTGGAACATCGACCTATACCACCGCTCCACCCACTAATTTGGGGCAAGGAATATTCGCGTCGAACCGGGGCGATCCTGCTGATCCCTAGTTCCAGATCTGGACGACCCATGAAGTAGCCAAATTGAAATTGGATAACCATGACGCGAAATATAGGAGTCCGGAGGAAAGACTCAAAAAGCAATAGAAGGCACCGAGGTCTTCTCCGCCCTAGGTGCCAAGGAACTCACCTCGCACTGATCTAATTTTGCCTCCGAAGTTCAAGGCGCTGATTTTGAGAAGTATGATGGGACTAGGTGCCCAAAAGCACATCTCATCATGTTACGTCGAAAAATGATGAGTTACGTGAACGATGATAAATTACTTATACATTGCTTCCAAGCGGTCTAGCGGGTGACCCTCCGTTGGTACAACCAACTCGGCGAGGAAAAGATTAGATCCTGGAAAGACTTGGCATCCGCATTCTGCGAGCAATATAAGCATGTATCGGACATGGTGCGGACCGGATGACCTTACAAATGATGGAGAAAAAGCCGTCGAGACCTTTAGACGAAGATGCGTGAGAGATGGAGAGACGTCTCGGCCAAGTGGAACCCCACTAACAAAAGCGGAGATAACCGTTCTCTTTATCAACACCTTAAAGGCCCGTTTTATGACAAATTAGTGGGAAGTGCCACGAAGGAATTCGCAGATATTGTAATATCCGGTGAACTAATAGAGAATCTTTGTCAAGAGCGGTAGAATGGAAGGATCGGAAGGCTCAAGAAAAGCAAAGTACCCATAAGGAAAAAAAGAGCGAAGCCCACATGGTGGGAAGCTGAAATCGTTATATTCCCAATTCATATCCTAACCAACCTCGACCCCCGACATTATCTACCTTCAAACTTCCATTATCCTCCTCAAACCCCTTACTACCAAACACCACCTCCCTCCTACCCCGTATACGCCATGAACAACCAAAGACCCGTTACCACTTTTTTTCACAAAACACTGCACCTGTTCAAAACCAACCCAGAAATGAGCCAAGACCAGCAAGGCCTAATCCAGAGAGCGCGCATTTACTCCCATCCCCGTGTCGTATGGGGAATTGTACCCAAAACTTTTGGAGAAACAATTGATCTCTCCCACTACATGGCACCCCTTAAACCTCCATACCCAAAATGGTACGATCCAAACGCTAGTTGTGCATACCATGCGAGGGAATCGAGGGCATTCTAACGAGAACTCGTATCGGCTTTCAAAAGGAGAGTTCAAGGGCTCATCGATGCGGGTATTTTGCAATTTGATGGTACTAGCAGTACGGCCGGAAACCCATTCCCAAATCACACCGAAGGAAATGTGAGCGCAGTAGGAGAAGAGGATAAACGACGAAGTAAAAGATGGGTTTCTGAAGTAAGAACACCTCTGCAGAGAATCTGGGAGGTGCTAATTGAAAAAGGGTTACTTTGTCATTTCAACGGAGTATTCGAAGGAAGGGATACAAAGAGTCGCAGTTTTTGCGAGTTCCATGGCATCGAAGGACACGACATTCAGTCCTGTGATGAATTCAGAAGATTATTGCAAAGTATGATGGATAATAAGGAGATCGAGATTTTTTGTAAAGTTGAAGAGGCCTATAGTGGAGAAATATGTGCCTCTGACAATCAATCATCAGGTCCCCCTTATAGCGCTGATCGACCATTGGTGATCTATTATGACGCGAAGAAGGAACCGGTGAAACCAAAGATGATAATCGAAATACCATCTCCTTTCCCTTATAAGGACAACAAAGCAGTACCGTGGAGATACGACGTCAATATCATCACACCGGAAGTTGGAAAGTCCAAAGCCGTATTTGAAGATGTTGGGGAGGTAGGTCATTTTACCCGAAGTGGACGGTGCTATTCTAAAGAAGTCGAACCAGCAAAGAAAAGTAGCAACTTGAAGCAAAAAGGGAAAGCGCTGATGCACGAAGTTGAAGTCGAGCAAGAAATTCCACCTGTACAAGAAACTAAAAAGCCTGTGAATGAGGAAGAAGCTCAAGAATTCTTGAAGTTTATCAAGCACAGTGAGTATAGTGTAGTGGAACAATTGAGTAAACAGCCAGCACGAATCTCAGTTCTATCTCTACTGTTAAATTCAGAGCCACACCGGAATGCCTTATTGAAGGTGTTAAATCAAGCTCATGTAGCCAACAACATATCTGTTGAGAAGCTTGATAGGTAGGTAAACAATCTGAATGCGGACAATTTCATCTCTTTTAGTGATGATGAGATACCGCCAAACGGTAGAGGATCGGTGAAAGCGCTGCATATCACGACTCGCTGCAAGGGCTACATAATACCGAACGTACTCATCGATAATGGGTCGGCCTTAAATGTTATGCCATTGGCCACACTTTCCAGAATACCGATGGATTTATCCTACTTAAGGCCCTGTCATTCCACAGTAAGGGCATTCGATGGGACGAGGAGTGAAGTTATGGGAAAGATTGAGATCTCTCTAGAAGTAGGCCCTTACATTTATGATGTCGAGTTCCAAGTCATGGACATTACACCCTCTTATAACTGCCTTTTGGGGAGACCCTGGATCCATTCTGCTGGAGCGGTCCCATCATCCCTCCATCAAAAGGTGAAATTTATCATGGATGGCTGTTTGGTCACTGTCGAAGGAGAAGAAGATATTGTCGCATCTATCTCTGCAGATACGCCATATCTTGAAGTAAGCAAAGACGCAGTGGAGTGTTCCTTCCGATCCCTCGAATTCGTCAATGCAACTTTTTTTTCTTTGAGGAAATAAATTCAGATCTTGAAAGTGTCGAGAAATACCAGAATAGGTGTCAAATTGACCGTAGGAAGAGGAGCTCGAGCAAGAAGAGGTTTAGGCAGACATCTGCAAGGAATAGTCAGGGCTTTAAAGCCAGTGCACCACAAAGCCCGATACGGTTTGGGGTTCCAGACTGATATGCGTCAAAGAAGAAGAGCAGTGGAAGAAAGATCGGGAAAGAAGGATGGCAAGAACTTTGGCCGAGAGAACAGAATGGGAACCAATAGAATACCCTCCTTTGTCAAAAACATTTAAATCATGGAACGATATACCTGGACAAGACGATCCACGGAACATCTTGCGATAATTGAAAGGGGTTTTGGAATGTCGTTATAAATGTCATTGACAAAAATTGGTACTAAGTAAAGATGTCTCGAGGATACGCCCTTGCCTCCTGGTTTCATGTTGAACAACTGGACTTAGAGAGCTTCTTGTAGTTTATAAGTCTTCAGAGTAATGCCAAACATTAACCTTCTATTGTGTCTATAGATATAATAGAATTCTTTTGTAAGAGCGTGCATTCGCTCTTTATCATTTAAATGAATATCAATGAAGATGCATTTTGTCATGATTTTCTCGCATTATCACTAATTTCATAATCAATTTTCTCATCTCATAGCCCATATTCACATTTGCCACATTCCATGCCATAACATTCCTTTGTTGATTCCAATACTTGGATACCCCTCTATAGCTTCCTTTTCCATTCAACTTTTAGGTGCTCAGATATCGATGACATGAACAAACCCGTTACGAGTCTTGAAATTGATTTTGAGAAGGCTGTTTGTTTAGGGGAATTTGAAGCTGAAGAAAATGTTGAAGATTATGTCTCGTCTCCTGAATTGTTAAGAATGGTGGAACAAGAGGATAAACAGATTTTGCCTCATGAAGAATCTGTGGAAACAATAAACTTGGGCACTGAAGAAAGGAAACAAGAAGTGAAGATTGGGACTTCTATTTCAAAGAGCACCAGGCATAATTTGATCGCTCTACTCTGCGAATACAAAGATGTTTTCGCATGGTCATACCAGGACATGCCAGGGCTAGATGAAGATTTAGTGGTCCACAAGCTCCCATTAAAGCCAGAATGCAAGCCCATCCAGCAAAAATTAAGACGGATGAGACCCAAAATGCTGTTGAAAATAAAAGAGGAAGTCAAGAAGCAATTTGAGGCTGGCTTCCTACAAGCCTCCAAATATCCAGAATGGGTGGCTAACATAGTCCCGGTACCAAAGAAAGATGGCAAAGTACGAATGTGCGTGGACTACCGTGACTTGAATCGAGCAAGCCCAAAGGATAATTTTCCCTTGCCACACATTGATACGTTGGTAGACAATACAGCAAAACACTCATTGTTTTCTTTCATGGATGGATTCTCGGGGTATAATCAATCAAGATGGCCCCTGAGGATATGGAGAAAACCACCTTCATAACAATGTGGGAGCGTTACGCTACAAGGTGATGCCATTCGGGTTAAAGAATCTTTGGGGCAACATATCGAGAGGGCTATGGTGACGTTATTCCATGACATGATGCACAAAGAAATAGAGGTCTACGTTGACGATATGATTGCTAAATCCCGAGGGGAAGAAGAGCATGTAATAAACTTGAAAAAATTGTTTGACAGGCTGAGAAAGTTCCAGTTAAAGCTCAATCCAGCTAAATGTACGTTCGGGGCTACCTCAGGGAAGTTGCTAGGCTTCATTGCCAGTGAAAAAGGTATCGAGGTGGATCCAGATAAAATAAAGGCCATTCAAGAGCTACCACCCCCACGCACGCAAAAGGAAGTTAGAGGATTTTTAGGGAGATTAAACTACATCGCCCGATTTATCGCTCAACTTACCAACCAATGCGACCCAATCTTTCGACTTCTTCGAAAACATAACCCTGGAGAATGGAATGAGGAATGCTAAATGGCCTTTGATAAGATAAAGCAATACTTGTCTAGTCCTCCAGTGCTGGTACCGCCAACTCCGGGAAGACCGTTAATTTTGTATTTGACTGTGTTCGAAAATTCAATGGGTTGCGTACTGGGACAACACGACGAGACGGGAAAGAAAGAAAAGGCGATCTACTACCTCAGCAAAAAGTTCACTGAATATGAAGCAAACTATTCGTCCATTGAAAAATTTTGTTGCGCTCTGGTTTGGGTAGCTCGGAGACTCAGACAATACATGTTGTACCATACGACATGGTTGATTTCAAAGCTGGATCCGATAAAATACATGATGGAATCACCGGCGCTATCAGGAAGAATGGCACGATGGCAGATCCTCCTTTCGAAATATGACATTGCCTATGTAAGTCAAAAGTCAATAAAAGGAAGCGCAATAGCCGACTTTCTAGCAACTCGAGCGGCGGAGGAATATGAGCCTTTAAGATTTGATTTCCCGGACGAAGACTTAATGTGCATCACAGAAATGGAACCAGAGTCATCAAAAGAAAAGTCATGGAAGATGTGCTTTGATGGTGCGTCGAATGCTTTGGGGCATGGAATCGGAGCAATCCTGGTATCACCAGAGGGGAATCACTACCCGTTTACTGCAAGGCTGAACTTCTTCTGTACCAATAATATCGCAGAATATGAGGCCTGTATCATGGGGCTTCGTGCAGCTATTGATCGAGACATCAAAATCCTAGAGGTATACGGAGACTCGGCTCACAGTAGTTTACGGATCCGTGGAGAGTGGGAAGTGAGGATCCAAAATTGATCAAGTCTGATGATTTAGTGGCCGAATTGATCAAGGAATTCAAAGAAATAACTTTTCATTACTTCCCACGAGAAGAAAACCAATTAGCTGATGCCCTGGCCACTTTGGCTTCAATGTTCAAAGCAAGTAAAAAAGCAGAAATAATGCCCCTCAAAATGAACATATACGAGGTTCCTGCACACTGTTGTAGCGTTGAGAAAGAAACAGATGGACGTCCATGGTTCCACGATATCTTAGAATATATCAAGAATCAAAGATACCCCGAACAAGCGAATGAGAATGACAAAAGAACCATCAGAAGAATGGCAGCTGGATTTGTTCTTGACGGGGACATCCTGTACAAAAAAGGAAAGGATCAGGTACTCTTGAGATGTATGGATGATGCTGAAGCTAAAAAAATACTTGAAGAGGTCCATGAGGGAATCTGCGGAACACATGCCAATGGTTTCAATATGGCCAGAAAGATCATGAGACTCGGGTATTATTGGCTGACAATGGAAAATAACTGCATCAATTTTGCCAGAAAATGCCACAAATGTCAAATCTATGGCGACAAAATCCATGTAGCCCATTCGCCCCTTCATGTTATGACTTCTCCGTGGCCTTTTTTTATGTGGGGCATGGATGTCATAGGGCCAATTTCTCCAAAAGCATCAAATGGACATCGATTCATTTTTGTGGTCATCGATTACTTCACAAAATGGATAGAAGCCGCTTCGTTCGCCAATGTAACGAGAGCTGCAGTTTGCGAGTTTTGAAAAAGAAATCATTTTTGCGATGCGGCTTGCTCGAAAGAATCATTTTAGATAATGCCACGAATCGAACAATAAGATGATGAAAGAAGTGTGCGAGCAATTCCAAATAAAGCATCATAACTCCTCAGCCTACCGCCCAAAGATGAACGGGTCATTGAAGCAATTAACAAGAACATTAAAAGGATCATTGGGAAAATGGTAGAGACGTATAAAGATTGGCACGAGAAACTTCCATTTGCTTTGTTTGCATATCGCACATCAATGCGAACATCTCTGAGGAGCAACTCCTTTCTCTCTAGTCTATGGAATGGAAAGTTGTGCTACCTATCGAGGTTGAGATCCTCTCTACAGTCTTAATGGAATCAAAGTTAGAAGAAGAAGAATGGGTGCGAGCTCGATATGATCAGTTGAACCTCATCGAAGAAAAGTGTCTAAAGGTAATTTGTCACGGGCAGATGTACCAGAAAAGAATGATTGCTGCCCATGACAAGAAGGTACGACCAAGAGAATTCCATGAAGGAGAACTCGTCTTTGAGAAAGATTCTCCGATACAAAAAGACTGCGAGGAAAATGGGCACCGGCAGGAAGGACCATACGTCGTAAAGAAGGCATTTTCAGGTGGAGCTTTGATCCTTACCGAGATGGATGGCAAAGAGCTACCGAATCCAGTGAACTCAGATGCAGTGAAGAAGTACTATGCCTGAAAGAAAAAGTCAAGATGAAAACCGAAAAGGGCATCTTTAAAAAAAAAAAAGGATCAGAGCGAAAACCGAAAAGAAGGCGCTTTGATCAAACAAAAGATTAGGATGAAACCCGAGAGGGCATTCTAATGAAGCCAACATTCGGCTTACAAGGCAAGGTGTTTTAAACCGTACGACAAACAGTGAGACTACAGTATTTGAAGCATCTCTGAAAGCTTAAAATCTTCTACGCAAGGAGCCAGACTCGAAAAGATTCTTGATTGAGGAATGTGGAAGAGTTCATGTGTTAAATATCTAGAGCATTTGTACCCGTTGAATACGATCCTTCCTTTCTTTTTGACATGTCTACTCTCATTGGTTAATTTCCTTTGTTTGCCACACTTGAAATAAATGAATATGAAATATCATTTTTGTCCCTACTTGACCTGTTTCATGCATTTCATTATGTGTTTATTTACTTGATAAATAGTGAAATGACACACTCTAAACAAAAGAAATGTTAAGCATTACCTGTTTGAAAATTTGATAAATACAAGAACTTCAAGGCAAGAGCGGAGTTCAACCAGAGACAAAAGAGTGATATCCGAGAAACGTCGATTACTTGTAAAGCTTGAAAATGGGTACATGGCTTAAAAAAGGAAGTCAAGAGCCAAAGCAACAGATGCAGATCATGAAAATTCATGACCAAAAAGGACAAACGACAAACATGCTTAAAGAGCACTGCATAATCATGTAGACATAAAGGCATTTAAGACAAACATATGCATATCATAACAACCTCATGCATGGCATATACAGGTACTCCAACAGAGCAAGAAATCTGGAATGAGAGTCGCATTGAATCAAGTGAAAAGACACCTGAGTTCTACCAAAGGACAAGTTTTGGTATTTTGGTGTTTTTAATTCATGTCTTTCCAGGAAAATCAACTCATATTGCGAGAAATGAGTTGAGCCTCAGGACACGCTGAGGTAATTTCAATTTTTGTTTTCCAATCTGTTTTTCAAAAAAAAGAAAAATCAACTCATATTGCGAGAGATGAGTTGAGCCTTAGGCCACACACTGAGGTATTTTTAGTTTATGCTTTTCAAAAAGTCAGCTCATATTGCGAGAGGTGAGTTGAGCCTCAAGACACGTTGAGGTAATTTCAATTTATGTTTTTCAAAAATTAACTCATATTGCGAGAGGTGAGTTGAGCCTCAAGCCACGTTGAGGTAATTTCAATTTATTTTTCAAAAATCAACTCATATTGCGAGAAGTGGGTTGAGCCTCAAGACACGTTGAGGTAATTTCAATTTATGTTTTTCAAAAATCAACTCATATTGCGAGAGGTGAGTTGAGCCTCAAGCCACGTTGAGGTAATTTCAATTTATTTTTCAAAAATCAATTCATATTGCGAGAGGTGAGTTGAGCCTCGGGGGCATGTTGAGGTATTTTCAATTCTCGCTCATATTGCGAGAGGTGAGTTGAGCCTCGAGGACACTATTTGAGGTATTTTCAATTCTACAGTTTTCAATTCTGCTTTTCATAAAAATCAACTCATATTGCGAGAGGTGAGTTGAGCCTCAGGACACGCTGAGGTATTTTCAATTTCTGCTTTTCAATTCCTGCTTTTCATAAAAATCAACTCATATTGCGAAAGGTGAGTTGAGCCTCAGGACACGCTGAGGTATTTTCAATTTCTATTTTCAGTTTATGTTTTTCAAAGAATCAACTCATATTGCTAGAGGTGAGTTGAGCCTCGGGGCACGCTGAGGTATTTTCAATTTTTGTGTTTTAATTTCAACTCATATTGCGAGAGGTGAGTTGAGCCTCAGGGCAAGCTGAGGTATTATAAATTTCTGTCTTCAATTTATGTTTTTCAAAAATCAACTCATATTGCGAGAGGTGAGTTGAGCCTTTAATTTCTGTTTTTCAAAATCTACTTTTCAAATTATCAACTCATATTGCGAGAGGTGAGTTGAGCCTTTTAATTTCTGCTTTTAATTTCTTTTGTCAAAAATCAACTCATATGGCGAGAAGTGAGTTGAGTATTTTTAACTTCTGTTTTCAATTTCTGTTTTTCAAAGAAATCGACTCATATTGCGAGAGGTGAGTTGAACCTTTTAATTTCTATGTCTCAAAAATTAACCCATATTGCGAGAAGTGAGTTGAGCTTCAGTTCACATGCTAAGGTATTTTCAATTTTTGTCTGTTTTTAAAGAGTCAGTTCATATTGCGAGAAATGAGTTGAACTCAAGATCACATGCCGAGTCAAGAATAAAGATTGAAGCTGGTTGAAGATGCCAGATTTTGGCCCCTGAAGTTACAGTGGAGCTGATCGAAGATATCAAAGTTCGCCTTTTAGAGTTACAGAAGAGAAGACCATAAATCTTATCTCACTGAAGCGGTAGAAGAGCAGATCGAAACCACGAACTTCATAGCCTCGAAGCTACATTGGGGAAGCTGAAGCTGCAAGGCATATGTCAGAAGATACATTGGATTGGACCAAAGCTACAAGACACAGTGGACTGGAGAAAGACTACCTAAACAAGAAGAGTTCCAAAGCAAGTCAAGACTCAGCATGACTAGGCAAAATTGGCCTTTCATTGTGTCTTTGCTCCATTCTCACATTACGACAATGAGCAAAAGAAGGGGTGTTATTAAAGGCCAATTTTGGGGCCGTCCCTAATAACATCAGCCCAATTTCTTTTACAAATCAAACCCAAATACATTAAACCAAATCCACCCTCAGCCCATTTACAAAATTTTAAACCCAATAGCCCATATACCAACTACCCACTCACAATCCAAACTCAACCCTTACCCACCAGCCCAATACAAACCCAACAGCTAACCCTAAGCCCAATCAACCCAAAATCAAAACAAAAACAGAAACTCTAGCTGCAACCACGCTCTGACTTTCGACTCCCACTTGCCTACCTGCCCTCTGACACCACTGCAGCCACCGCCCAAGATCACTGCCCACGCCACCGCCACTGTACCTGCAAGCAAAAAACAGAGACAAGACAAGTAATATTAAAAATAGTTTGTAAAGGGTATAAAACCCAAATGAAATTTGTAAGCAGGCTGAAATTTTTTGAAAAAAAAAAGGGCAATACATTTTAAAACAAAAAGGGCAACTCTAGCAATATCAGAATACGAAAATAGCAACCAAAATATCGCAAAAAGTCAGAAATACAAGGTGATTTTCTTAGTTTTTTTTTCTTTCAATCGGTTTTATTCTTTTATTCTTTTTTTTCTTCTATTTGCTCCCTGTTTATACATATACAAAAAATATATAAATAATAAACAAAAAAAAAGAAAAAAAAAGTCAAAAAATTACCTCCGGCGGCCGTCCGGTGACCGGCCCCCCCTGGCCGGAGCTCCTTCCCCTCCCCCTCTCCCTCTTCTCTCCTTTTCTCTCTTTTTTTTTTCTCCTTTCCCCTCCAAATGATTTTTTTTTCTGATTTTAGGGCCTTTTATAGGCCCCCAAAACGACGTCGTTTTGGGGGCTGCCATTTAACCCCAAAACGGCGTCGTTTTGGGGGTAACCCGATGACCCGACCCAGGGAAGCCTAGGATCCGCGTGTTTTTTGACCAAGGGTCTATTTGCGCCCTTGGTCCTTCCGCTTTTCTAAACTTTTGCAATTAGATTTTTATTCTTTTTTAAATCGGCCTAAAATTTAAGCGCATTTTCAATTTGATCCCCATTAAACTCTGCGTTTTGAGAGGACGGGATATTTTCATTTTTAATCCCTCCCCTGTTTTAGCGTGTTCCAATTGGTCCTTCTCTTTCATATATGTCTTTTAAATTTACCCCTAACCTTTTTTATTTGATTTTCCCTTTTTTTATTTTTTTTATTTTTCCTTGTCATTTTATTTTAATTTCAATTTTATTTATACTAATACATTTTATTAATGTTATTCTTATTATATTTTTAGTACTTTTATTGTTGTTATTCTACTTAATACCAACCTGTATATATTATTTAGTATTAGTAATGGATTAATATTTTTATCTTGTTAATATATTTGTATATCACCTATGCATTCTTTAAATATATATACACTTATGCATATATTCTAAAATTATTTTACATATATTTGTTCTATATACATATATATTTTTATCTACTGAATGTTATGTCTCAATTTTAATATATTTTATATATAGTATTTATATATAGTATGTATATATATGTATGTGTTTTAATATTATCACATATTTACTTTAATATATATTTATGTAATATTGTCAATAATTATCTTTCCATCACATTATTATCATTGTTTATGTACATATGTTTTCTTCTAATATTTTATATAGTATTATGTACATATTTTGATATCACTATTGTCATTATACATATTATGTATATATTTTTAAAAATCACATTATTCATGTATTTTATTATATAAGAATACATCTCATGTATATATATATATATATATGCTTTATGTAATATATTAATAGT
The DNA here is from genome assembly GCA_025698475.1 of Gossypium anomalum. Taxonomy (NCBI): domain Eukaryota; kingdom Viridiplantae; phylum Streptophyta; class Magnoliopsida; order Malvales; family Malvaceae; genus Gossypium; species Gossypium anomalum. The sequence continues at coordinate 22,815,934 of CM046964.1, read as the reverse complement.
TATTCTATAAATATTACTATTATCTTTTTGAAATGTATGTATATTATATATTTTTTTATGTACTACATATATATGTAATTTTATTATGTATATATATTTCTAATATTATGTTATGTTTTCACTTATATTAAGCATATACTTTAGTATCATAGCTATATATTTTCATACATCATGTATATACATCGTATAGTATGTTTTCGTATATTATCTTATGTTATTATCACTAAATGTATTTTGTATTTGTTCATGATTTGTCTTTATTTTTTATTTATTTTTTTATATTTTTATATTTTATTTCTATTCCTCTTTTAAATATTATTTTTATTGTCTTGCTATTGCTCTAATTGTTATGTTAACTTTTGACATTATTTGTGTTTTTGGTTTATTTTAAATTCTTATTTCAAAAATATTTTTATGCTTTAATCGCTAATCGAGGCAATATATCGATTTGACATTATGTCGCGAATTTCATCGCTATGTTGGATGGAATTTGTCGGCTCGTGTCAAGACGGTATATCCTTCTCAAAATAAATAAACTAAAATTTCGTCTTTGTAATCGAGATCACGACTAAATTTTAAATTGAACTCGTATTTTGAAAATTAAGACATCACGTGTTTATAAGATACCGATTTTGGGCGTCGCGAGGGTGCTAATACCTTCCTCAGCATAACCGACTCGAACCCTAATTTTTCTCTCTGGATTTTAACGTAAACCTAGCCTTTTATTTGTTTTTTTAAAGAAAGATCTAATAGGTGTCCGATCACACCTAGAAAAAGATCGGTGGCGACTCAGTTTATTTTTAAAACCAAATTTCAATTTCTAATTTTCTAATAAATCATACAATTTAGCTGACTTGAAACCAAATTTTTTAGTCGCTACATTTATTATTATATATTATGATGCTCATTATTATTCTCTACTTTATGAATATATGTTTTAACACTTGTTTATTATTTTCCCTACCTTATTATTATTATTACTATATCTATTATTTATTAATTTTTTTTTTACTTTATACTTATATATATATATTACGATTTCTTTTAATATTATATTTTTAATATTTTATATATTATGTATATACTTTTTTTTATACTTTTATTATTTCTAATGTATATATTTTACGCATATACTTTTAATATTATTATGGTGAGTATTTTAATATATATATATATATATTTATGTAGCGTTATTAATAGTTTATTTTTTTAACATTATTATTTCTAATATTTAAATATTTTTATATATTATGTATGTATATTACTAATATTATATTATCTATATATATTATTACATTATATTATATTTGGTTTCGCATTTTCAATCTCATTTTTATTATTATATTATCACTCTCAATTTTTTTTTTGTACATTTTTTGTTATTTGTTTTTCTATTATTATACTATTAATACATTATTCTTATTTTCTTCTTATTGTAAATGTCATCGTTATTATTGTTGTACATATATTTTTTTTTCTCTCTCTTTTCTTCTTCTTCTTATATTATTATGTTATTTTTAATATGGTCTCTTATTGTAAATATTATTATTATTATTATTACTCTTAGTACATACTTTTCATCATATGCATATATATTTTTATATACATATTATTATTACCAAATATATCATTTTTTTCTTATTTTATTATTAGTACATTATTTGTTTTTATTCTCTTGTAAATACCATTGTTGTTGTCATTCTAATATTATAATATCCCATGTTAATATTTTTCATTAATTATATCATTGTTTGCATCGCTTCTTTACTTATGAATTCTTACTTTAGAAATATTTTTCATGTTTTTAATTGATTTCAATAAATAAAGGCAACGTACCGATTTAACATTAAGTCATCGATTTCATCGCTATGTTGGGTGAAATTCGTCAGTTCGTGTTAAAAACGTGACGTGCTTCTAAAAAACCAAAAATATAATATTTCTCGTTTCCTTCAATCGGATCACGTTTAAATATTAAATTCGACTCATATTTTTGAAAATTAAGACAACGCGTGCTTAACAAGATACCAATTTTGGGCGTCACGAGGGTGCTAATACCTTCCTCGTGCGTAACCGACTCCCGAGCCCTATTTTCTCTGGATTTTGAAGTGGACCTAAACCGGCCTTCTTTTTACCTAAAAATAAATTTTTTCTGTTAAAAAGAGGTTTTATTAGGTGTCCGATCACACCTAGAAAAAAGATCCGTGGCGACTCCCTTTTTTAATAAAATCAAAAGTCGATTTTCAAATGTTTAATAAATCGCCACAATTAGTGACCAAGCAAAATTTTTTACGTCGCTACAATGCTTATTCAAAGGAAAGAAAAATGGTTACAGACGTATGAAAGAAATAAAATGCTCTGTATTTCCAATATATTCAAGTGTGTTTTTTAAAGGTCATCACATGGTCCACACACCCTATTTATATATTTATCATATACTAAAATTAGTCTAACTCACTTAACAACTAATTACATGAAATCACATTCATATCATATTTTTTTTTCTAAATATGGCTTTTACAAAACCAAATATCAGATTAGCCCTTAAATGTCTCCAAATTTCTGATTCGGCCCCTCTTTTATAACTTGTTGGGCCTAGTTAACGGGCTTAAATTTTTTGTTGGGCCCAACCCGAACCCGACCTGGCCCATAGACACCTCTAATGTTAAGCACGAAAGAGTTGGTATATGTATTAGTTGGAATGATGATTTTTAATGAAGAATGGTAAGTGAGTATGTATTTGTTACCTTCGTTATGATACTATAAGTTATGATATAATTGATATGAGTTAAGTATCTATGTAAGGGATTAGTTATGACATTATAATTAAATTATAATGGATAAATAATTAATGATTTGGTATAATGATACGTGACATACGAATTATGATATAATGAAATTTTACTACGTGTTTTAGGTGTTGTTATGATGAATAATAATCATGTGATACGCTAAATGGTTGGACTTAGTTTAAATGATACATTTTACTAGTATGTTCATTTACTTAATGTTTTATATTTTGAAATCAAATTATGTTAGTATAATTGAGCTTTCAATGCTCAGCATGTGGATATGTTTGTTTTCGTGTGTAAGTAATAGGTAAATTTTGAGTGGTACATGAAAATCAAGAGCATCTAAAGATCAGCCTCTCAACTCAGCTTATGTTTGTTATCTTCTCTTTCAACCTAGTTATAAATGACATGTAACTAGGTTAATAGGTTGAGTTATAAGTCAAACTTGTTACTTTGGATATATGTTATGTCTTGGACCATGAAATTTCACTTGTTGAATTTCAATAGTAGATTCATGGTTTAGTATGCATGTCTATTAAGATACTTATACAACTACGTTAAGTTGTCATATATTGATTGCTATGCTTTTGGAACGTATTGATAAACTTTTTAATGTTAATTTGATGTTTATGAATAAGAGTAATATTGGCCTAAGATAAGTGGGGAACGGTCACCATTAGTATGCTTTAAGATGTTTATTTTACGCCATTTTGCATTAGAGTTTCAAGACATCTAGAGTATGTCTTGAGACATCAAGAGCAAAAATAATCATTTAGGGGACTTTTTCTGGGCAATGGTCTCGAAATTAAACGAACATGTCTCAAGACATAAGATGTTGAGTTTAGAGGCAAGGATATTATTGTTTTGAGACCATAAAACATCAAAGCTAAGTGTTTAAAACAAGGAAGACATATCTTGAAACAAGACTTCACTATATCGAGACACACTATTGAATTTTAATATTATGAGTTTGGGTTTTAATCTTAACCTTACGTTTGACCCTGTAAAATTCCAAAATGCTTTAAATGAAACTAGTGAACATCTATGGTGCTTGTTTATGATTTTTTTTAATGCTATATTTGAATTATTAAAATAATCAATATATTTTAATTACGTTTATTAGTTATTATTTTGAGTAATGTTGATTTGTATTAATTATATGAAGTAAAATTATACATGCAAATATTTTAATTATGACTTGAAATTTTTTATTATTATAATATTTAAATTGTTAAATAAGCATTACACTTATAACAATAATTAAAAAAATTTTATGCGACAAAAATTATGCACAATGCATGTGACTTTAAAAACTAGTAATATATTAAAAAAAATAAAAAAATAAATGCAATTTTTTTATTCTACTAACACAACAAGATAATTTATACTATCTTTGAGTTCTTTTAATTAAGTTGGTATCATAAGTCAATCAAACATTAACTCAGTTGAAAAAAGACCATCTTATTATAAAATTATAAATATAACTATGAGAGTATTTTTATCTTTTTATATGGTATATCTATAAAAATCAATTTAAACCCAAAATATATCTTAAAGCATAATCCCACATGCTAGGTGTCGAAACCTTTTTTGAAGTCGACTTTTTATTTTAAAAAATGAAAATGGAGTCGCCACCAATCTTTTTTATGAGGTGTGATCGGATCACCTCGTAATTTGATTGTTTTAATAAAATGTTTGATTTAAAACAATGATTTTTGGTCTACAAAGTTTAGAAAACGGGCTCGGGAGTCAGTTACGCACGAGGAAGGGTTAGCACCCTCGTTACGCCCAAAATTGGTACCAAATTCATTACTTGATCTCTTTAGTGTCAAAAATTGAAAATTTGAAAAGAGTTAAAAACACGATCCCTCTTTGTATTAATGTATATATTTTTAGTAAAATCCTTTAAATAGATCAAAACTATGTAAAAGGCTTTCTTATCTCGAGGTAACAAAATGTCGTATCCTGTAAGTTAGGACACGACGTCTCGAATTCTCGAGAATAAGTTTGCCTTTTATTTTTTTTATATAAAATCTCACGTATTTTAATTTTAAAAGGATATTCGGTCATCTAGGTTCAACGAGAAAGTCGAAACCCCGTAAGTTACGGCACGACTTCTCTAATCTCCAAATACGGAACGTTGCCTTATTTTAAAAAAATTTCTTTTTTTGAATAATAACAAATGTAATATTTAAAACGATGTGTATTTAAAATGATAAAGTAACTTAAAATAAAGATGGAAACGGGAAATGTATATTTAAAAAGATAAATAAACGTGACATGAAAATATTAAAAAAATAATAAAATAATAAAACAAGTGCACAAGATAAAAAAATAAAATAAAATAGAATAATAACAACAATAAATAACAAATGCACAAATAAAAAGGGTATAAACAATTTGATTTTTAAGGAAAAAAGTAAATAAAGAAGTAATAAATAAATAAATAAATAAATACATAAATAAATAAAACAATTTGTAGAAAGATTGGAGTTAAATGGACAAAGGATTAAATCAAAATAAGAATAAAATTAGGGGGATGAATTGTAAATAATTAAAAAATAAATAATAAAACAGAATAAGGGATTAAAATGAAGCACGCGAAAAGAAATAGAGACTAAATATGAAATTATCCCGAACTCCTTAAACGCGCCATTCCATAGGGACCAAAATAAAATAAAGATAAAATTAAAGGCTAAAATTAAAAAGAAAAAAAAACTACATTGTAAATCGTCCAAAAAGAGGAAGGACTGAAAGGGTAAATAGACCATTAGTCCAAAAACACGCGAATCTTGGGGGTCTTGGGTCGGATCTAGGGTCGGCCCCCAAAATGACGTCGTTTTAGGCGTTTGGGGGCTGAGTGAAACGACATCATTTCACTAGGCTATTTAAGCACAAATTTTGAGAAAAAAAAATCATTTGTTCCATACTTTAGAAAAAAAAAGTTCATTCTCTCTGGGCAAAGCCCGAAATCCGGCCAAGGAGTCCGGCGAGTCCCATGACGGCCACCGGTTACCGACAATAGGCTCTGCCATCTCCAATGGCCGGAAAACACCAAAGACTCCCATTTTGAAGATTTTGGCTCTTAGAACCTGGATATAGGGGCAGTTTTCCTTAAAACTCAACCAAAAATAGTGAAATTCGAAGGAACCCCTTAGGGTTCTCCGTCATCTCACCGAAGAAAGCCGTCCATCATCGGGGACGGTGTCCTCCTCCACTCGCGGCGGTGGGGTCCGAAACGATTCAGTAAGTTTTGATATTTATTTTATGTTTTATGTCTCTTTTTTTGAAAATAAAAAATAAAAATAAATAAATAACAAATAAAAATGAAGCAAATCACTTTTTGCAATTTTTGTTTTCTATTTTTTTATTGCTTTTCGTGTGTGTAAAATATTACATTGATGGTGGTGGCTTTTATAGCCGATTTATAACATATATTTTCTTTTTTTCTTTCATTGTTTCTGCTGCTCTTCTGTCTCTGTTGGTGTTCTCTCCTTTTTTGCAGGTTCAGCTTTTGGTCAACGGAGAGGAGAGAAGAGGCTCCTTTTTTGTTTTGGTGCAAGGTGACAGACCTTGGGCGGCGTGCACGCTGCGAAGGCACATGAATCTGCGCAGGGGGCTGGTTAGGGTTTTAGTTTTTACTGAAACTTAGTTTAGTTTTGGGCCAACGGGCCGCCTAGGGTTTTCTTTGTATTTTAGGCTTGTATTTTTATTATTTGGGCCTGTAATTTTGTTATTTATTAAGGCTCGATCAAATTTGGGCATTTACAGCTGCCCCTCTTTACTTATTGTCATGTAACAGGAATGAAGCGAAGAAAAAAAGAAATATTGTTTGTCAAAAAAAAGGAAACTCGCAATTGTTTTTTTTATTCCCAAGACAAGACTTCTTTCATTTGGTTCTATATTCCTATCCTGAAATAATGAATTGAGTTTTTATAGGCATTTTTGACGCCGCTATTAAAATAGCCTTTCTGGCTATATTTTTGGCTAAAGGTATAGGAATTGCTGCTTTAACCTGCTCCGCTGCAACTTCAGGGAGATAAGGTTTATAGCTTTAATCTGTTCTACTGCAACTTCAGAGAGATAAGATTTGCTATCTTCAATCTGCTCCACTACAACTTCAGGGAGATAAGATTTGTTGTCTTCAATCCGCTCCACTACAACTTTAAGGAGATAAGATTTGCATCTTCAATCTACTCCACTGCAACTTCAAGGAGATAAGATTTGTGGCTTCAATCTACTCCACTACAACTACAGGGAGATAAGATTCGCGATGGTAAATTTGATCCGACCTACTGCAACTTCAGAGGTATAGGATTTATGACTTGTAGCTTTAATCTATTCCACTGCAACTTCAGAGAAATAAGATTCACTATCTTCAATCCGCTCTACTGCAACTTCAGAGAGATAAAATTTGTGTCTTTAATCTTTTCCACTGCAACTTTAGGGAGATAAGATTCGTCACGGTGACCTTAACCATCCCACTACAACTTCAGGGGTATAGGATTTATCACTTCAATCTGCTCCACCACAACATCAGGGAGATAAGATTAGTGGCTTCAATCTGCTCCACTGTAACTTTAGGGATATAAGATTCACCATAATGATTTCAATTCATCCCACTGCAACTTCAGGGGTGTAGGATTATGGTTTCTCTAATCTTGTTACACCATTCTTTAGGGAACATGACCTGTAGAATCCATTTCATGGGCCTCTATTTATGCCAAGTGATTAAAATGTTATGATCAGAATGAATCAAATGCTCCTAACTAGATGTATATGAATGATGTTTGCGTGAATGAAAAAATGTCATTTTTTTAGAATGATCCTTTTTAATGCTTAGGTTGGTATTGCCTTTGTTCATCGAGGTTTTATCACTGACACACTACCATGTCTTCTTGCTCAGCTGGTATTTTAATAGGAAACTCGAAGAGATAATCACAATTTAAATTATTCTTTCCCATATATTTCCAACTCTTAAATTTGGTTAGTTCTGACAAGTGGTTCTATTTTCAGATCCTTGTACTATTTAGAAAACCTTTCAGAGCAATATGCAAAACTCCTTTTACTTAAATATTATTAGTCCATTAATTGTTATTTCTATATAAAAATGCTTGAAAAAAATTGTAACAATGGATAAGATTGAAATTTATTGGGAGCAAAGTTTGAAATGAATAAATCAATCAAATATAGCAAACGTTGCTAAAATACAAAATGAATAAGATGAAAATAAGTGCCTTAGATATCATAGCATGAGCTTCTTCGCACTAACTTTTCGAGGACCCTTTTGAACTTGGTATGTGTTTCGGAAATCTAGAGTACTTTGTTAATGCCCCAAGATGTAACTTTTCTCTTTCTGAGAAGATCCGACCATAACACGTTCGATCTTCAATCCAAATTTGAGCTGCCCTTTTTTTTTGTTTTCAACTTAAAACCCCTTTAGTCTCAAGGCACCCTTTGCGAGTTTTCGCATTGGCCTCTCCCTTTTTTTCTTTCTTTTTAGGTAAAGTATTTCTTGACTGAATTTGAATTCACAGGATTAGGCAAGTTTTTTCCATCCATCTCGGTCAAAATCAGAACTCTTCCAAAAAAGGCCTTCCTTACCACATAAGGTCCCTCCCAGTTTGGCATCCACTTTCCTCTAATGTCCTTTTATATGGGAAGGATATTTTTAATACCAGGTCCCCCTCATAGAATTCTCTAGGGCGAACATTTTTGTCAAAGATCGCATCTTTCGTTTTTGGTACGTCTGACCATGACGGATAGCCCTTTGCCTCTTTTCTTCGATCAAGTTTAACTGATCATATCGGGATTGGATCCATTCTGCTTTATCTAACTTCAACTCTGACAAAACTCGGAGAGAAACTTCAATGGGCAAAACCGCTTCCATTCCATAAACCAATGAGAAAGGCATTGTCCCAGTGGAGGTTTTAACAGATATTTGATAAGCATAGAGGGCAAATCATAACTTCTCATGCCAATCTTTATAAGTCTCAGTAATTTTCCCCACAATCTTCTTAATATTCTTATTGGATGCCTCTACCGCACCATTCATTTTTGGGCGATATAGTGACAAGTTATGGTGTTTAATCTTGAATTGACTATAGACCTCCACTATCGTGCTGTTGTTCAAGTTCAATGCATTGTCAGAGATAATCATTTCTGGCATCCCATATCGACATATGATCTCTTTCTTCAAGAATTTGCTGACTGTCAACTTTGTGACATTGGTATATGAAGTGACTTCTACCTACTTGGTGAAGTAATCGATGACCACGAAGATGAATCGATGCCCATTGGAAGCTTTTGGCGATATCGGCCCAATGACATCCATGCCCTACATAGAGAAGGGCCATGGAAATGTGAAGGAGGCACATGAATTTTGTCTCCATAAATTTGACACTTATGACATCTCTCAGCATAACTGATATAATCCCCTTCCATAGTGGACTAATAATATCTGAATCTCATTATTTATATAGCCATTGTAAAACCATTAGCATGTGTTCTGCAGACACTCTCATGGACTTCTTTCAAGATTTTTTTAGCATCAACAGTGTCCACACATCTTAGTAGCGTCTGATTCTTTCTTCTTTTGTATAGGATCTCCCCATCTAAGACATAGTCACTGGTCAGTCTTCTCAACATCTTTTTATCATTCTCAGTTACTTCGTCAGGGTACTCACGATTCTTTACATATCGCAGTATATCGTGGTACCATGAGTGGTCGTCCTTTTCTTCTTCCTCAATGTTGTAACAATGAGCAGGAGCCTCATAAATACTCATTTGGATAGGTTTTATATCCTCTTGTTTGTTCACTTTGATCATGGAAGCTAAAGTAGCATTCTCATCTCGTGGGAGGTAGCAGAATGTGATGTCATCAAACTCCTTAATTAACTCATGAACTAGCCTTCGATAATTGATCAATTTGGGGTCTCTCGTCTCCCATTCACCTTTGAGTTGATAGATCACTAATGTAGAATCCCCATATACTTCTAGCATTTTGATCTTGTGTTCTATGGCTGCATAGATACCCATAATGCATGCTTCGTATTTTGCCATATTGTTCATGCAATCAAAATCCAATTTAATAGTAAAGGGATAATGATCTTCGTTTGGGGATACTAGAGCTGTCCCGATTCCGTTACCCACAGCGTTTAAGGCTCCGTCGAAGTTTAGCTTCCAAGGATGACCTTCTTGAGAGTCTTCTTTAATGGTTACAACATACATTAGATTTTCATTCGGGAAATCAAAGTTCAAAGGCTCGTAATCTTCTAGAGTTTTGCTGGCTAGAAAATCTGCTATTGCGCTCCCTTTTATAGCCTTCTGATTCACATAGACTATATCAAATTCGAAAAGTAGAATTTTTTACCGAGCCATTCTTCTATTCAAAGCAATCGACTCTATTATGTACTTTAGAGGGTTCAATTTTGAGATGAGCCAAGTTATGTGGTACAACATGTACTGTTTCGGTCTTCGGGTTATCTAAATTAAAGCATAACATAACTTTTCAATTGATAAATATCTTGTCTCATATTTAGTAAACTTCTTACTGAGGTAATATATCATTCTTTCTTTTCTTCCTGACTCATCATGTTGGCCCAGTACACATCCTATGGAATCTCTAAATACTGCTAAGTACAGTATCAGTAGCTTATCTGGACTAGGTGACATTAGCACAGGGGCGTTAGATAAGTAATGTTTGACCTTTTCAAAAGTTTTCTGGCACTCCTCATCCCATACACCTATATTGTGTTTCTTAAGGAGACGGAATATGAGGTCACATTTCTCCCTTAGTTGTAAAATGAAACGAGCGATGTAATTTAACCTCCTTAAGAAACCTCGAACTTCTTTTTGGGTACGCGGCGGAGGAAACTCCTGTATAGACTTGATTTTATATAGGTTGATCTCGATCCCCTTTTCACTGACCACGAATCCTAGTAATTTTCCCGACCTAGCCCCGAAGGTACATTTTGCTAGATTGAGCTTTAGCTGGAATTTTTCAACCTTAAGAACAATTTCCTTAAGACTTGCACATGCTCCTTTTCCATTCTGAATTTTGCAATTTTGTCGTCGACATAAACTTCAATTTCTTTGTGCATCATGTCATGAAACAGGGTTACCATGGCTCTTTGATACGTTGCTCCCGCATTTTTCAGTTCAAATGGCATCACTTTATAGCAAAATGTTCCCCACATGGTTATGAATGTAGTCTTCTCCATGTCTTTAGGATGCATCTTTATTTGGTTATATCCCGAGAAACCATCCATGAAGGAGAGCAGTGAGTAACCTGCTGTGTTGTCCACTAAGGTGTCGATATTAGGCGATGAAAAATTATCTTTCGGACTGGTTTTGTTCAAATCCCTGTAGTTTATACACATTTGTACTTTCCTATCTTTTTTTAGGGACGGGGACAATATTGACTACCCATTCTGAGTATTTAACCACCTGTAAGAAACTAGCATCGAATTGCTTCTTGACCTCCTCTTTTATTTTCAGCAAAGCATCGGGCCCCATCCTCAGAGCTTCTGTTGAACTGGCTTACACTCTTCCTTTATAGGGAGCCGGTGTACCACGATATCAGTACTTAACCCGAGCATGCCTTGATATGACCATGCAAAGATATATTTGATTCTTAGAGTAACTCAATCAGGTCTTGTTTTGTCTCTGTGGTGATACAAGTTCTGATCTTCACCTCTTTCTCTTCTCTTAAGCTCACAATTTCTAATGATTCTTTGTAAGATATGATTTGTTTCTCATCTTGTTTTACCATCCTTAACAAATCAGAAGATAGGTCACAGTCTCGATCATCTTCAAAATCTTGAAAATCCTCCATACACATATCTTACTTAAAAGGAAACTCTAAGTCAGTAGCAGCGTTGCTCATATCATTGATATCTAGATACCTGTTATAGGGATTAAGAAAAGTTCAAAGAATAAAATAATCTAAGAAAAATTATCTGTATGGTATAATCATGAATGAAATGGAAAGAATAAAAGAATATTTGCTTAAGATGATACGCAAAGATGCATTTTATTGAAATAAAGATGTTGGACTTAAGCCTATTTCACAAAAAGGATTCTTATTGCTCCTAGGCTTAGAGAAATAAGCGTGTTTTGAACATTACTCTAAATTAGCTTTAAAAACTACAGGAATCTTTTTCGCAGTCCAATTGTTCAGAACACTTCCAGGTACATAGGGGCAAATGCCTGATAAATTCCCCTCCAATTCCTTCTCATATATAGCGTTGATGTTCAAATTTCCCAACATTTCTTCTGCGGTTTCTTTTCTTGACATCTTCCGTTTAGGGTGAATAGTTTCTCTTGACACGAAAGTTCTGGATATATGGGGAAAGATTATTGGTTCCCACTTGACCTCTTCCCCACTCAGTCGCGCTCTTCTCCTTTCTTGTTTCTTCTCCAACTCTCCTTTCTTTTTTCTCGCATCCTGCTTGTATCCTAAGCCAAAGCAGTCTTGCTTGTCCATTAGCATGGGTGCTTCGACCCTCTCTTAGAGGTATTTCCCGAGTTCCCTTCCAGGCAAGGCTCTTTTTCCAACCGTCAGCTATAGGCTCATCCTTATAGTTTTGGATATTTTGGGCATTGGGACCTTGTTTCCTTCAACAATGAAAGTTGCATTCACAAATTCAAAAGATCAAAAGAAACATTCTATCGTTTCATCGTTTGCCCCTATGTATGGCGCGTCACTGGTTACGGATGCAATAATGTCTTCTTCTACGTTTATTGTTACCAGTCAACCCTCTGTTACCAACTTTAGCTTTCGGTGCAGTGATAACGGCATTTCCCCAGCTGAGTGAATCCAAGGCCTTCCTAACAAGCGATTATAAGAAGGCTTGATGTCCATCACCAAGAAATCTACCTCTTACGTGTTTGGACCAATCAAAATGGGTATCTCAACCCTTCCCATCACCCTCCTTTTTGTACCATCGAATGCTCACTATGTTTTGGCACGTCTTCATATGAGAGCTGTCCACAAGTAACCTATTCAGTATGGATAAGGGCAAGACATTCAGTGCAGATCTATTATCAATTAACACCCCTGGCAATGTATATTCTTTGCAGCGGGTGGTGATGTGTAGAACCTTTGTAGATCCCATACCCTCTGGCAGTATTTTATCGTTATTAAAGAAGATGAAATTATCTGCGCTTATGTTATTAACCAAACGATCTAACTTGTTGACATAGATATCATCAGCGACAAAAACTTCATTTAACACTTTCATCAACGCACTGCGATGTGTCTCTGAGCTTAAGAGTAAAGCTAGCATTGATATGCTAGCTAGTTGTTTATGTAGCTATTTTACAATACTATACTCGTTATGCTTTGAAAATTTCAAGAATTCTTTAGCCTCTTTCTTAGTTACCGGCTCATTAACAGGTAATTCAAGTCTGGTCTTTTCTTTCTTTTGTTCAACCGCCAAGGCTTTTCCTTTTACAGGCTCAACTCTTGCATTTGATGGATCATAGCGCCTTCCACTGCGCGTGTAGAAACCCATATCCTAGTCTCCTTCTAAAGCGCTAACCGGGTTTTATTCTCCCTGGATCGTCACGTTGCAGTCATAATTCCACAGAACCTTTTTACTGTCTTTGTAGGAAAAAGTTACGGGTTTCTGAATTATGACCCTTGGTGCCATTTGTACTCCCATTTTATTACTTCTTGGTCGTGAAATAATCACTATCGGGTGATTGACCTTGTAGAATTTCTCTATTGATCCTTCCTCTGAAGCATAAACATCTCCTCCTTCCAAGCCCTTGACATCTTCATAAAATTCAATTTCTTTATTATCCATCAGATTTTGCACTAGGGTCCTAAACTCAATGCACTATTGGATCTCATGACCCTCTTCATCATGAAACTCATAGTAGTTCCTCACTCTTCTGAATCTCTCTTCTAAATCATGCACAATTAATCCTCCCTCTACCATCTTTCTCTAAACTCATCTTAGTGGGGATTTTTACTTTTGCCACATCAATTATGGTTCTCTTACCTCTACTCTCTATTATCACATTTACCCTTTTATCAGAATGATTGGGTCACAGATTTCCTGCCACATTAGGTCTTGATGGGTCGTCGAACTTTATAATTCCCATCTTAATGAACCTTTCAATCAACTTTTTAAATACGGTGCAATTCTCAATTGAGTGTCCCTTTATTCCCGTATGGTACTCGCATTGAGTGTTCGTATCATACCATTTTAGGAATGGAGGTTGAATTGGTTTCAAGTAGAATAGGGATACCACATGTGTATCAAACAAACTCTGATACAACTCCCTATATGTCATCAGGATAGGTGTAAACTGGAGTCTTTCTGTGTTCAGCCTTGAGTTAGATTCTTGCCTTAGGGGGCCCTAATGGCTGGTAGTTATGGCTCTTGGCTGGCCTACGGTGACTTGTTTGGAATATCCTTTATTACATAAGCTCGCGTTATTCACTTAATGTTTCTTCTTCCTTAGGGCTAATATTTTGGCATTTCCCCTGCATCTATCTTCCCACTCCTTACTGCTTTTTAATCATTTCGCCAGACATTACTATATCTGAGAAGCTCTTGGTAGTGCTTCCCAACATATGGTTAATGAACGGGGCTTTTAAAGTATTTATGAAAAGCATTGTTGTTTCTTTCTCTAGAAGAGGTGGCTGGACTTGCGTTGCCAGCTCTTTCCATCTTTAGGCATATTGCCTGAAGCTTTCACTTTGATTCTTTTCCATATTATGCAGCGTAATTCTATCAGGTGTCATGTCTGTTACATGGTTATATTGCTTCATGAAAGCTCGTGGCAAGTCTTTCCATTAGTTGATTTTGACACGACTTAACTGGTTGTACCACTTGGCAGCTGATCCGATCAGACTATCTTAGAAGCAGTAGATTAATAATTGGTCATTGTTGATGTATCTTGTCATCCTTCGATAGAACATCGTGATATGGGCTTCAGGACAACTAGTCCCATTATACTTTTCAAACTTTGGAGTCTTGAATTTTGGTGGGAGTACTAGATCTGAGACCAAACTTAAATCCTTAGCATCAATCTCATAATGGTAATCAGCATTCTCTATTGCTTTAAATTTTTTTCCAACCATCTGCACCGATCTTCTAGTTGTCTTGGCAGTTATACCCTTACTTTATCCATTTCTGCCATGTTGTCTAGATCCAGAACAATGGGATTAGTCAGATTATCCCCATAATTGGAACCTGTACCTGTTGGGTAATTTATCGGGGCTTAGGTATCAGCTTGATACTGTTGGGGTCTGATGGTGATGGGTACCCTTCGTGGGTATGCATCCAGTTGAGCATGGATATTTATCGGGGTAAAACCTAGGGGATAGATAGGGTCTTTATTATTATCCCTTGAGTTGACCACAGTGCTCTTCCCTTTTTCAAATCCTCCAGCCAACAACTGCGTCAATTGGCTTAACATACTTCTTTGGGATTCCTGTATTTGATCCCTCATGTCCTGTTGTACTTTCACTAACGACTCTTACAGCTGTACTTGCAACTGATCTTGCATGTCATTCTGAATTTGTTCTAGTTTTTTTAATCTTTGATCTATTACTTTGGTTTTTCCACGAGTACCGTAACGATATTCAGTTAGTAGACTCTTGTTAGTTTCTAGGGTAACTGTCATAATTTTGATTAATTAGGGTCTTTTTATGAAACTTAATGCATATGATGAAATGTAATGCAGATGAATGAAATAAATGCAAAAAGAGGCATTGATTCTGATTCAATTCTATTAGAACAACTTTACTAGAAAATAAATTTCTTTACATAAAACGGATTACATATACGACTTTGCCCTAATACTCAGTCTTAACTTTCTTAAGAAGCTAAGCTAATTCTTGGCCCTAATCTGATTCTGATTCGTATTTTAAGCTCAACATGTCAGCTTGAACTGCTAGGGTTTACAGATGGTCAGCTACTTCCCATACTTGAGTCTTCACCATGATGTAATCTCTATCCCTAAGCTGACCTTGAGAGCGTTGGAGTTACTCTTTCCAGTGTTCATTGTTTGTTTCAAGAAACTCAACTTGAAGTTCACAATTTTGCAATGCGACCTCAAGCTCTCCTATCTTTCTTTTCAACTTTTCAATCTTGTTTAAGCTTGCTCTCAACTCAATCGCGGAATTACGACTACGATATTGGTGCAGCGACCTCTTTAATTCTACTACCCGAGCTCTTAATCCTACCTTTTCATTTTGGCTTTCCAATAAGTCTCTTTCTAGAGCATTTTCTCGAACTCGAGCATCTTGAAGTTTATTTTCCTACTGATTGACTCTACTCTTTTCTTCCTTGATTTCTTGCCGCCATTGTTTTGATTTTTTCCAGCCCGATAGTCCTCATCGACAAGCGCAACTTCTTATAATCCATTTTTAGACTGTCCAAGTCTTACTCAGCCTTGTTCTTTCCTTTTCTCAATTTTTTGGCTTCTAACTTCTGGATGTCAACATCTAATCCTAATTGTATCTTTTCCTCCTCTAATTATTATTTCTTCTTTCCTAGCTCTGAATTTCTTTTTTCAAAATCCTGCTTTATGATCTCTAGCTCAGACGGGATCACTTGCAGGTGTTCATCCATTGGTAGAGTGCCTTCTTGACTTGGTATAGGAATGTTGTCATTGACTCGTTTACCCCACCACCAATCATATTCGGGTGTCGTCAAGGGACTTACAGCAAATCTTTTCATTCTGCAGGTTTGGTTCTAAGCGTTAGATATTTATCGAACATTTTTCTTGTAATTTTCACCCTTATACAAAAACTCACACTAAGCCAACCCTTACGTTGTTGGTATGAACTACCTCGATCTGTACTGCCTCAACACAAAATAGAGGAGCATATCTAACAACTTCCCATTCCCTAATAAAGGGACCCAGTCGAAGTTTTCAAAATGGGTACAAAATCTCATCAGGGATCATCCAAGAAGCCCTCCATTCAATGTCTTCGTCTTGGAGATTCTAGAGAATCGCCATCTATTTTTCTTCTAAAATATCGTCTCACCTCGGTGTAGCCACTAATTCTTTCAATGGAGAATAGTTCTCAGAGAAAACTCAATAAGAAACAATTTCTATCTTCCAGAAGTGGCTATGGAACCATGCTAACAAAAGTTGTGCACACCCGATAAATCTTTCTTCACCCATTCTTCGACATACATTCAAATATCTGAAAGTTTCGGCCAAGATTATCGAAGTGGACATGACCCTTTTATCAAGTCAATCAAACAAATCTAAAACTGCCTCATCTATATGTCTTAATGCTTTGGGGAAAATGACCAGCCCGTAAATGCTCAAAGTGAAGACGTCGACTCTTTTCTTTGTGTCTGGATGTGCCAAGATCAAATCCCATAAACTTTTCCAATAGATACATTTACTATCTTCTTTTTTGCTTAATCTGGGCTACAACCTATTGCTCACTCATCCCCGTGATGCTCAATAGCTTTTTTAAGAAAGTTGGGATATTGGAAGCTCTGGAATAAACCTTGTCGGCTCGAATCTTCGGGCAACGAAGCAAGGCTGTGTACTCTTCCACGGTAGGTATCAAATCTACCTTTCCAAATGTAAAGCAACTGTAGGCAGGATTCCAATACTGGGCGAGAGCTCGAAACAAGTGTTTATCCACTTTGACATCGAGTAAATAGGGTAGATCACCATAGTTATAGTAGAATAACTATTTTGGTTTCATGTTCCCATTAGTCCCATGTTTCTTTCAACTCTTAGATATTGTTCTGAGTCATACTGATGCGAGTGAAATCCCACAATTTTGACACGTACCCCTCCGTCAGACTATCACCATTCTCTAGTTGCATTTTCTCGGACCATATTCGGACAGCCGCATTATCTTCCACTTTATCAAGAAATTTATTCTTCATGGCAAGCTCTCTATTTAGTAACTGAACATGAATCAACATCTTTTTTTATGATGAAAATGACATGCAATCACAGTCAAAACAAAACAAAACAAGTTACTACATTTCATACCAAGCTAGAATTTAAAGCAAACAAGAAATAATAAATAGAGCACCTATTCGGGTGACCACTAGGGTTTGGTGTGTTTTTACCTAGGGTAAGCTTTTAGGGCTCATTATATGCGGTTCGGTTCTAAAGTAAGGGTACTTGAACCGGTAAATTCCTTGATCCTCACTCATTATAGGCTCATACGGACCGGCTTCAATTTAGGGGAATACATTTCCCTATGGCTATACGGAGATGAAAATCTCATGAAAACATAGGTACGGATGTATCCCAAAAGCGATCCACTATCCTATACGGAGGTGAAAACCTCACGAATGAATAGTTTCTCACTCCCACTTAAAAAGGTATAATCGACCAGTTATGTAATGCAATATGCGAAAATATATCCAAAGACTCGAACCAATAAATCAAACATATTAAAATGATGCAGACCATAAAAATGAAATGCAACGGAAGGATCATAAATTTAAACCAAATTATTATTTTTCGACAAAAAGACAAGAAGTAATCAACTCATGGCTTGACTCTCTTATTTTTTTCCCAGTGGAGTCGCCAAGCTGTTGAAACCTTTTTTGAAGTCGACTTTTTATTTTAAAAAACGAAAATGTAGTCGTCACCAATCTTTTTTATGAGGTGTGAGTGGATCGGCTCGTAATTTGATCGTTTTAATAAAATGTTTGATTTAAAACAATGATTTTTAGTCTACAAAGTTTAGAAAACGGGTTCGGGAGTCAGTTACGCACGAGGAAGGGTTAGCACCCTCGTTACGCCCAAAATTGGTACCTAATTGATTATTTGATGTCTTTAGTGTCGAAAATTAGAATTTTGAAAAGAGTTAAAAACATAATCCCTTTTTGTATTATTGCATATATTTTTAGTAAAATCCCTTAAATAGATCAAAACGTATATAAAAGGCTTTCTTATCTCGAGGTAACAAAAGGTCGTATCCCGTAAGTTAGGACACGACGTCTCGAATTCTCGAGAATAAGTTTGCCTTTTATTTTTTTATATTAAATCTCACGTATTTTAATTGTAAAAGGATATTCGGTCATCTAGGTTCAACGAGAAAGTCGAAACCCCGTAAGTTAGGGCACAACTTCTCGAATCTCCAAATATGAAACATTGCCTTATTTTTAAAAAAATTCTTTTTTGAATAATAACAAATGTAATATTTAAAACGATGTGCATTTAAAACGATAAATTAACTTAAAATAAAGATGAAAACGGGATATGCATATTTAAAAATATAAATAAACGTGACATGAAAATATTAAAAAAATAATAAAATAACAAGTGCACAAGACGAAAAAAAAAGAATAATAACAACAATAAATAACAAATGCACAAATAAAAAGGGTATAAACAATTTGATTTTTAAGAAAAAAAAGTAAATAAAGAAGTAATAAATAAATAAATAAAACAGTTTGTAGAAAGGTTGGAGTTAAATGGACTAAGGATTAAATCGAAATCAGAATGAATTTAGGGGGATGAATTGTAAATAATTAAAAAATAATTAATAAAACAAAATAATGGATTAAAATGAAGCAGGCGAAAAGAAATAAGGACTAAATATGAAATTATCCCGAACTCCTTAAACGCACCATTCCATAGGGACCAAAATAAAATAAAGATAAAATTAAAGGCTAAAATTAAAAAAAAAAAACTACATTGTAAATCGTCCAAAAAGAGGAAGGACTGAAAGGGTAAATAGACCCTTAGTCCAAAAACACGCGGATCTTGGGGGTCTTGGGTCGGCCCCCAAACGACGTCGTTTTAGGCGTTTAGGGGGCTGAGTGAAACGGCATCATTTCTCTAGGCAAAGCCCGAAATCCGGCCAAGGAGTCCGGTGAGTCCCACGACGGCCACCGGTTACCGACAACAGGCTCCGCCGTCTCCAATGGCCGGAAAACACCAAAGACTCCCATTTTGAATGTTTTGGCTTCTAGAACCCGAATCTGGGGCCGGTTTCCTTAAAACTCAACCAAAAATAGTGAAATCCGAAGGAATCCCTTCGGTTTCTCCATCATCTCACCGAAGAAAGCCGTCCATCATCGGGGACGGTGTTTTCCACTCGCGGCGGTAGGGTTCGAAACGATTCGGTAAGTTTTGATATTTATTTTATGTTTTATGCCTTTTTTTAAAAAAATGAAAAATAAAAAAAATAAATAACAGATAAAAATGAAGCAAATCACCTTTTGCAATTTTTGCTTTCTATTTTTTTTATTGCTTTTCGTGTGTGTAAAATATTACATTGATGGTGGTGGCTTTTATAGCCGATTTACAACATATATTTTCTTTTTTTCTTTCATTGTTTCTGCTGCTCTTTTGTCTCTGTTGTTGTTTTCTCTTTTTTTGCAGGTTCGGCTCTTGGTCAATGGAGGGGAGAGAAGAGGCTCTTTTACCGTTTTGGCGCAAGGTGGCAGACCTCGGGCGGCATACACGCTGCGGAGGCACATGGAGTGGCGCAGGAGGCTGGTTAAGGTTTCAGTTTTTACTGAAACTTAGTTTAGTTTTGGGCCAACGAGCTGCCTAGGGTTTTCTTTGTATTTTGGGCTTGTATTTTTATTATTTAGGCCTATAATTTTCTTATTTATTAAGGCCCGGTTAAATTTGGGCATTTATACTAGGATTTGAACAACTTCGCCACATTTAATTTCCATATAATTTTATAATAAATATATGTGATATGTAAACTTTTTTTCACTCACAATTTGTAAGCGTGCCACAATCTAGTAATTACAATAATAAAAGTTTAATGCATTATTAAGTATTTAAGTTTGAAACTTTTTTTTATGTGGTACTCTTGTTTTTTGTTGTTTAATGTGATACTTGTATTTAGTAAAAGTTATATATTTTTAGTACTTGAAAGTAATTGTGTTAACTTTTTATTGTGTAATTCAAGTTTTAGAGTTAATTTGATGAATAATAATAATAATAATAATAATAACAACTTTGATCAAATCAACCCTACAACTTGGAAAAAATCACAACTATCAAACTATATTTAACAAATTAGATAAAGTCATAATTAGCACTGAATTTATTTTATTAACAAAATCATAAAAATAGAAACTTAATAATATTAGTAATTAATTTCATCAAATCAACTCTAAACTCTAAATTAAACATCGGAAAATTAACACCTTTATATTTGCTAATAAGAAGGAAAATATGTTAAAAGTACATGGGTAGTTCTTGTATTATAATGATTTGATCAAATTAGTTATTATACTATTAAAAAGAATCAAATAAGTCTAAATTGTAACAAATGTAACATTTACTATATAAAATATATCTTGAAAATTATTATTTTTTCAATTGTAGTTCAATTCCTAACAAAATATTTCATTTACAGAACCATAAACACTTTAAAAACATTAACTTTGTTAAATAGTAAATGATATTTTTTGAAATAGTAAATGTTAAATCTATTCTACTTTGATCTTAATAAATTCTTTTTAAAAGTAAATTGATTAAATTAATCTATTTAATAATATAGGACTAATTTGATTAGGTCCCTATGATAGAGGGACCTCTCAAGTAGTATGTTGTTGTAAGCCTCAATCGTTCTGAATATGGGGTTCGGCCTGCAAAATTTAAGATCCAAACTTGGATTTAATTTGGGTTGGCCGTAAAATTCAAGGTCCACCTTTTAGTTTTTTTAAACATGTTATAAGTTTTTGTACTCTTTTCTAATTTAAAATTTAATTCAACTTTTATTTTTTAGAATTTAGTTTATGTACTTTTTAAATTTTAAAATTCAGCTTCAACACCGATGATTTTTTAGTTAAATTTATTAGTGTAATATTTTAAAATAAAAAAATACATCAACTAAATTCTAGTGATAATAGTTGGAAATGAATTTTGAATTTTTTTTTTGACTAAATTTTAAATTTGGAAGAATAGAGAGAGGTATGAGAATATTTTTTTTTTTTTTTTTTTTTTTTAATGAGAGCCAATTTCTATCCCTTACTCTCAACCGCCATGATTAACAATTCTCAGAGAAAATGTAGATGACATAGGGCATTATTTTGCTCGAAACCCATTAATTTCATCCGGTACTCATCAGCTCTGTACAACTAGGCATGCTGTTTCTTCAAGAATTTTCAGGTGGTAAGGAAATTTATTTCGTTGTTTCGATGGTTTTAATGGTTATTTTCTTTACCTTTTTTGATTGACCTGAGATTATTGGGATTTTTTTTAGAATTTAATTTTCTTTAAGTTTTCTGTTCATGGAAAATTAATCTGTTGTTTCTCGGAAAGTGAAAAAAAACTAAATGGTTGAGTTTGCTTTGTTCTTCATTATGACATATATATAATATTAGGCTTATTAGCTTATGTTGGATGCAAAGTCATCTTATTTATTGAAGCTTTGATGAAATTAAATTTGCCCTTATTAAACAATGACCAATAATTCCTAATTAGCTAAGGAAAATGAAAATCTATGTTACTCGGATTTGAGTGTGAGTGTCGTCTATAGATATACGGAGTTGATACATCTATGTTCTTTTCGCGTATTTGAGTGTGGGTGTGTCGCCTATAGGTATAAATGGTTGATACATTTATGTTCTCTTCGCGTATTTGAGTCTAAGTGTCGCCAATAGATATTCTTGGCTGATGCATTTATGTTCTTTTCGTGTATTTGGAAGGTTGTTAGAGGATCATATCTCCTTTGAAAATGTGTTGTATAAGGGTACTTAAAAAGAAAAAAAATGAATAGTCGGAACAACATAGGAAAAATATTTACATCTTCTCATTTATTTGATTGTGAAAGTTAATGAACAATGGGATATGATCTGTTAAGGCGTTGAAGTTACTGAATGTCTTTCTGGATATTTGATGTTTGGTAATAAGTTATTTATTTATTTATGATCTACCGGTAGGTGCCCTTTGTTAGAGGATCATATCTCCTTTGGAAATGTGTTGGATAGGGATACTTACAAAGAAAAACGAATAGTCGAAACAACACAGGAAAAAAGTTACATCTTCCCATTTATTTGATTGTGAAAGTAAAGGAACAATGGGATATGATCTCTTAAGGTGTTGAAGTTATTGAATGTCTTTCTGAATATTTAATGGCTGGTAATAAGCTTTTCATTTATTTATGATCTACCGGTAGGTGCTCTTTGTTAGAGGATCATATCTCCTTCGAAAATGTGTTGGATAGGGTTACTTAAAAAGAAAAACGAATAGTCGGAACAACATAGGAAAAAAAATTACATCTTTCCCATTTATTTGATTGTGAAAGTGAATGAAGTTGAACAATGAAATATAATTTTTTGAGGTGTTCAAGTTACTGAACGTCTTTCTGCATATTTGATGTCTGGTAATAAGCTATTGGTTTATTTCTGATCTACCAATTGGTGCCATTGTATAAGAATACAAGTATCATTTCAGTTACTTTTCGGTTTTTGACTAAGTGCTGGTATTTTCTTGTCTGAAGTTCTAAAACTTGCCTTTTTTCTTTGGCTATGCGTGATTTCAATATTCGATAGGTATCGGCTATGAACAATTGTTGGTTCCTCTTTTAGTGGGACTTTTATTGCCTTGGCCATCCTTATTGTGGTAAGTATATTGTTTATACATTCTTATCATTCATTCCAAACCAAATCCCTCTTTCTGTTTTGCAGTTTCCTCATGTTTTTTCCTATCATTTTATAACTGATCCATATTAGTAAGATATCAACAACTGTTTTAGTGGAATATGATTATAGTTATGAAGGTCTAGTGAATAGCTGGATTGGGTTATGGTGATTTTCTCTATTAGATGTTTTCCGAGTATGAATAAAACATAGTTACTTACAGCTTCTGTTTAAGTTTGAAGTAGTTTAGTTATGTATAGTCCAATGTGGATTATAATATCTTTAGTTCTATTAATGTCTTAACATAAATATGTATTTTACACTTTCGAGTAAAACATCCTCTATACTCTTTCAACTTATTTATCGAACATTTGTCGATGTCTGTGAGAAAACCTTCTTTTAGCTGCAATTTGAGAAAGAGGAACGTTAATCTTGATATGAGAACAACGGATAAACATAAAATTTACTTATGAAACTTGGCCTTAAGGAGTTGATTGTTAAGCTTGTTATGGATTGATTGACTGGTTGCTGTTCGTTTTCTTTAGGAAAATCAGAAGACGAGCATGTATTTGACATGATATTATGTCCATGGAACGTAGATATGACATTGAGAGAAGGCCTTGAATGCATTGGGCTTTCTTTTATGTTTTTGCATGTTCCAGAACTACCCCTTAACTGAAACTGAAAATCTCTTGTGCCAGATTGTTTCATAACTTTTTGATAGTTGGTGCCACTCTACGTGGCCGCATTTGTTTCGCCAGATTTGATTCTCTGCATGGCCATTTATGACTTTTCGAAACGTGTTTTATTGTGGACAAGGCTGCTTGAAAGCTGTTTCAACAAGGTTCTTTCCTATGTCAACTTTTTTTTCTCCCCATTTTTTCTTTCTTTGATTGGATGTCTTAAATGGCTTTTATTGCAAACTCTTATTTACGTTAATTGGTGTAAACTTCTATGGCATCTCTTCGCTGTGAAAACGTTATAAAATGGAGTTAGAAACGGGACCATTCTTCATCATCACAAAACTTTTCCTATAGCTTTCTAGTTGCTACCATGAATTTCCTTTTGCCTAGAGACGATTCCGAGGAGCATGCAGGTACTAAAACATGCTTCTATTGCAACAAAGTTTTTAGCAGCCATCGAGCTTTAGGTGGCCACCTTAGGATTCATCAAGATGGTAGGATTTTGAGGGCCCCGAATTACCCTGGTCGTTCCGGTAGTTCTGTGAACAATACCGGGAATCCTCCTGCATCCCTACCAAACAGCCAACTGAACTCCTTTGCCAGTTTTAACAGCCTGAGTGCGATCACTTCTAATTCTGTGAACAATTCTGGGAACCCTCCTGCATCCCTATCAAACAGCCAACCAAACTCCTCTTCCAGTTTTAACAGCCCAACCCAGTTCAGTACTAGTTCCGTGAACAATAGTGGGAACTCTCCTGCATCCCTACCGAACAACCAACTGAACTCTACTGCTTTTAACAGCCTGACTCTGCTCCCTGCAGCACACCTGGCATGTGACTTCTCTTGGATGATCTACTTGAATGAAACGAACCAGGTAAGTAGGAGCCAGTTCATTGGCGGCTATTCCGGAGTTCCTCTAATTCCGGTTATCTTGTCTCCTGACTTCTCCTATGGCTACAGTTATGGTGCAACTTATCACCATAACAGTCTTGCTTCGCAAGCATTTGCTCCTGTTGGCAGCAATGTGGACTTCCCGTATGTCTGCAGTTCTTGTGCAGCTTATTACCATAACATTTTGGCTTCGAGAGCATTTGTTCCAGTTGGCATGATCGCAGCCATGCCTTCTGCTGCATTTGCTTTGTCTGGTAGTGTTGTAGCCCCTGGTTTTCTTGTAGATTCTTCTTTATTTGGGTTCCAATGGAGTTCGTCAGTTTAATACCAATGAATTTCAGATTAGCCAGGTTACTCTGTCACCATCCTTCGGAAACGCCTTGCCAAACGTTCAAGCTCAAAATGCTGGTAAGCTTCGAAATCCTACCTTTGCTATAACTAACCCCTGGCCTTGGTTTCGGGTCATCTCGCTTGTCTGTCTTCAATGAACCTATTGCTGTTTGTGCCTTTCTCCAGGTCCTCCAAGCGCGGGTTCAGCTAATGTTGGTCGATCTGAGAGGAGAAGTTCGGGTAAGAGGTCCCGTGAAGCTGACAGATCCAGGAATGCTGAGACTTCAAATGCATCAAGAAGGCCCAGGATTGCTCCCAACGAACATGTGGAACCGGAGAATCGTCCTAAAAAAGAGCTTCAACTCTTCGTGGATGTTGTTGTCCCAAGTTCTTCATCCGAAGCTAGTTCCAGTGCCGAGGAGGAAGATCCGGTAGATATGGATTTGTCTCTCCATCTCTAGGCTTGTGTGTTTTCTCCCTATGATAAAGAAGCAATAGTAGTATGAAATAAAGTAGTCTCGTATCCTCCCCACCCCACCCCCCCAAAAAAAAAAGAAAAGAAAAAGCCGCGTATATGTAATGGTACTCTGAATCATCGAACTGTATACATTTTTCTTGTTAAGTTGGAACTTGTTTTTACAATTGCTTTTTCTAGAATCATATAGACATGAGAGAGGGGAAACAATCAGAACAGGAAACCCTTTCCGGACTTAGCTCCGAACGTAGATGCAACGAAACAAGCTTAGATAGATGTTTAACTTTTAGCATTATCACCTATGGTTACCGACTTATCCTTTCATATCGGAATATGGTAACTGTTCTATGTGCTTGGAAGATATTAGATAGAAATGTTCAATGTGATGTGAGCTCTGGAAAAAGATTAACCTGTTATCCTTCAACTCGGCTTCATTGGACCACAAAAACCGATTTTCGTCAGCTTACTATGCTTTTGCTCCAAATGTAATACAAAATATCATTTGGTGCCATCTAGTAAAGGTTTTACCTCAGCATCTGTTTTGTCATTTGTCTTTTTTCAGTTGATCGGAAGCTTGAATTTGGTCTCGCAAAGAGGATTTTATTACTATTATATCGAATTGAATTTTAATGTATAACCGATACAAGATTTATAGTTTCTCTTCAGGATAGTGACATTTTCATTCACTTCAACAAAAACTCATCTTTAATAGCACATTGCTATAGGATTTAAAGCCGATTTCAATTCTAAATAATTTACGAATTAAACAAATAACTCGATCCGTAAACAAATCTCCATTGTAGCTTAAGGCTGAAGAAAAGATTGCCAACTATATTATTATTATTTAGCCTAATCCACGCGTTTGGCAATCGGGTTATTTTTAACAATTGCATGGGCAAAAGAAATATTTATTATAGTTCTAAATTCCAACACCCGCAGTAAAAGCGCGTGTACAACA
This sequence comes from Gossypium anomalum, assembly GCA_025698475.1. Lineage (NCBI taxonomy): Eukaryota > Viridiplantae > Streptophyta > Magnoliopsida > Malvales > Malvaceae > Gossypium > Gossypium anomalum. Next base: position 22,789,244 of record CM046964.1, on the reverse strand, counting down.
AACCTATATCTTATATTTTTCTGGACGCCTGTTGCAAACTGGAAAGGTTAAAATTTATCATCAGTCCCTGTACATTTTATAGATTTAAAATTTAGTTCTTATATATATATTTTTTAAGAATTTAGCCTTTTTACTGTTAAACTTTTTGTAATATTTATTGGTGTGACATTTTGGAGTAAAAAAAATACTCATTTGGTAGCAATATAATTAAAACATAGCGTTGTAATGAACTTAAATTTAACAAAATAATTTTAATAGTGTTAACATTTGAACTTGAATCTTGAAATTTGAAAAGTAGAGTGACTAAATTCCTAAAAAGAAAAAGGTAAATTGCATCCAAGGTCACTAAACTATAAGTTTACATTTTGGTCACTCAATTTCAAAAAGTTAAAAAACAGTCATTAAACTATTCGATAGTTTTTATTTAAGTCATCGGGATGTTAAAATTGTTGTTGTATGGTCTTTTTTGTTCGCATCGCTTGCACCAATCGAAAAGTCTCCATTCCCTTCTTTTTTACAGTTTAATTTTTTTATATAATAATCTTTGAACCAAAATCCACATAACTTTCTACTCCAATATCCGACACTAACCGTCAGATCGACTTGATTTTAAGGTATATACTTCCACTCGTCAATGGAACTGATCCACCATAAGAATTGCTACTTGGAGCCTGTTAGCTGGACCTTTTAAAAAAAAGAACAAAAAAACTTAGTAGTCCAGTGACCTAAATGAAAACTTTCAAATAGTTCAGTTACTATTTTGTAACTTTTTGAAGTTGAGTGACCAAAATGTAAACTTACTAATAGTTTTAGTGACCTTAGGTCCAGTTTACCTATACTTTTCTTGACCTCTGTTGGAAATTGAAAACACTAAAATATGTCATAGGCCTTTGTACTCTTCATAAATTTAGAATTTAGTACTTATATTTTTATTTTCAAGAAGTTAGCCTTTACTTTTCAGATTTCAAAACTTAGGTCTAATTTTTTAACTTTTTAAATTTGTTAGTATGACATTTTGAAATAAAAAATTCACTTGGTAACAATGTAACTAAAAAATAATGTTGTAATGAACTAGAATTTAACAGAATAAATTTAACAATGTTAATAGTTGGATATGAATTTTGAAATATGAAAAGTAGAGGGACTAAATTCCTAAAAAAATAAAAGGATAAACTACAGCCAATGTCACTAAACTATTAGTGTGTTTATGTTTTGGTCACTAAATTATGAGTAAATTTACGTTTCGATCACTCAACTTTAAAAAGTTACAAAATGACCACTAAACTATTTGAAAATTTTCATTTAAGTCACTGAATTATTAAAATCGTTGTTGTATGGCCTTCTTTGTTCGCACTACCTGCACCAATTGAAAGTTCTTTTTTTCCTTCTCTTTTACAATTCTTTTTTTTAATAAAACAATTATGAACGTCACGAATTTACGAACCAAAATCCAAAAAACTTTATTCTTCTATCTTCGACATTGGTTGTTAGATTGACTTGGATCTGAGGTATGTTATTCTACTCACTAGGCGAACATTTTTTAAGAAAAACTTAACAGTTCAATGACTTAAATAAAAACTTTCAAATAATTTAGTGACTTAAATAAAAATTTTCAAATAATTTAATGATCATTTATAACTTATTGAAATTAAATAACAAAAATATAAATTTATTAATAGTTTAAGAACTGTAGACGTAATTTGCTCAAAATAAAAGTACATGAACTAAACGTAGAGTGTATCGGCACTTGTGACAGATTTTAACCAATTGGAAATTACTTAGCGCGTGGATTTCAATTTAGCCTTTTAGACCAGAAACAGAATCATTATCATCAACCCTTTGGTTTTTTTTTTTTTTTTTTTTTAAATATAAAAATCGAATACCTTTGATATTAAGGTGTAATACTGCAAAATAGTCATTGCAGAAAACCAGCTTTAAATCCCATAAAAAGAGCTCACCATCTTTAATGGAAACTGTTCAAGGAAAATCCCTTATTTTGTAAGTTCTTTTCATATCTTTTCATTTTTCTTTGTGATTTATGGGTTTATTTTGAAGTTATTTAGGGTGAAATATTTTCTCTGTTTAGTCTCCTTTTCTGTATTATCAATCTCTTCAGACCCTTAATTGCTTCATTTTCTATGAATTAGATTACTGGGTTTTTGGTTTTGTTATTGTATATGAAGAAAGGTTAATATTTTTTTTGGGGGGGGGTTTATTCAAGTTGTGGAATATTTAAAGTGATTGTTGGTATCTTGATAGGTGAGTGTATATAAAGAGAAAAAGAGTTGAAATATTGCTTTTGATGCATAGTAATTTGATTTTGGATCATTTAGGAAGGGGATGTGTGAATTATGATAAAATTTTTAGGGTTTTGCTGTGATTGTGGAAGAACAAGGGATAGTTTATGTTGTTTGAATCTTAAGTAAGGATAGTTGGAAATTTGAAGATTAAACAAGGTTCTTTGGGTAGTCTTTTCAAGGGTTTTAGATCGTTTTTGTTTCCGGGAGAAAGATGCAAAGGGTTCGGTTTTCGTCCCAAAAGGCGCCCGTTCATAAGTTAGGGGATTCTCAGATGACATTATCCCCCAAATTTAGATTAGCTGTGATTCAGTCTTCATTGTTGAATCCTTCATTAGAGTTTGAGTTGTCTCTTCAAGGAGAACCACTTATCCCGGGCCTTCCCGATGATGTGGCTCTTAATTGTCTCCTCCGGCTTCCAGTTGAGAACCATGGAGCTTGTAGAGTTGTCTGCAAGCGATGGCATCTTCTGCTTGGTAATAAAGAGCGGTTTTTCACTCGAAGGAAGGAACTCGGTTTCAAAGACCCTTGGCTCTTTGTGTTCTCCTTCCACAAATGCACAGGGAAAATCCAATGGCAAGTTCTCGACCTTACTCACTTCTCATGGCATACCATCCCAGCGATGCCGTGCAAAGACAAAGTTTGTCCCCATGGTTTTAGGTGTGTTTCGATTCCCCGTGAGGGTTCTCTATTTGTTTGTGGGGGTATGGTCTCTGATGTGGATTGCCCCCTTGACATGGTGTTGAAGTATGAAATTCATAAAAACCGTTGGACTGTGATGAATAAGATGAATACTGCTAGATCGTTTTTTGCTAGTGAAGTGATTAATGGTATGATATATGTTGCTGGGGGAAACAGTGGAGATCTTTTTGAGCTTGACTCAGCTGAGGTTTTAGATCCCAAAAAGGGGAATTGGCACTCAATTGCAAGCATGGGGACAAATATGGCATCTTACGATTCTGCAGTTCTCAATGGAAAACTTCTTGTGACCGAAGGCTGGTTGTGGCCCTTTTTTGTCTCTCCGAGGGGTCAGGTTTACGATCCAAGAACTAATAACTGGGAAAGTATGGCTGTAGGTTTGAGAGAAGGCTGGACCGGGTCAAGTGTAGTGGTCTATGGTCACTTGTTTGTTGTTTCTGAGCTTGAAAGAATGAAGCTTAAGGTTTATGATCCCGACAGTGATTCTTGGGAAACAATCGAAGGTCCCCCATTACCGGAGCAGATTCGCAAACCTTTTGCTGTCAATGCATGCGATAATAAAATATATGTCGTTGGTCGGAACCTTCACGTTGCTGTGGGCTATATCTCGAGCCTGAACCAAACAAGCAACTCAGAGAAGAAGTGGAGCTTCAGAGTTCGGTGGCTTGTTATTGACGCCCCAGATCGTTTATCGGACTTGACACCCTCGAGTTCTCAGGTTCTTTTTGCTTAGCTCCTCAAGTATCATATGTTGTTCAATAAATTGTAATTATACAAAGATTACAAAGTCTGTAGAGTTGGAATGACTGTGTGTTTATTATGCATCATCCATACTTTTTTGTGCTCTTTGGTTGTCTTGGTACTAATTGCTAGATCGATATGTTTTCCGATCTCGTCCTGTAAGAAATATTGTCAATAATATAATAGAATCACACTAAAGAACTAGGCAGAAAAGGAAAATTATAGACTTAGACCATGTTATTTCAGACATTTGCTGGCTTGGTTGATGAGCAGAAAGGATGATTGTCCTTTCTTTACTGAATATCTATACTATTTGGACTCAGACTCGGGTGAGTGTAGGTTTTAAGCTTTTTTAATGTATTTAGAAGTATTCTTACACGAAGGGTAAATATACATTTTGGTATCTGAACTTGGCTTCAAGGTTCAAATTGATACCTAGTTTTTTTTTTTTTTTTGGGTCCAGTTAGGTATTCTTGGTTCAAATTGGTACTTGAATTTGGCTTTTTGATCCAAATTAGTAGTTATGATAAATGACTTATTTGAACCAATTTGAACTATGAAACCAAGTTAGGCACTAATTTGAACCAAAACGCCAGGTTCAAGTACTTAATTAGACCGAAAGAAGTTTAGGTATCTAATTGGATAAAAAGAAACTTTAGATACCAATTTGAACTTTGAAACCAAGTTCAAGTACCAAAATGTATATTTACCCTTACATGAACTATTTGAATTTAGGAACTGTTGTTTATATTTGTTGATGTATTTGGGAAATTGTGTAATTGGATTTGAGAGAACAATTTGGAGATATTATTGGGATTTTGATGATCACTTGAGTTTTAATTAATTTAAAAACAATAAGAGATGATAGAGTTTATTTTGTTATACTTACAGGGAAATGAGAATCCTTGTTTTCTTTGAAAACAAGTTATCAATTGCAATCCAAATATTCCTTCTGGGTTTTCTAAGACTTCATTTTCCTTTTTCTTTGATTTTTGTTTTTATTGTTCATGTTCAGGGTTTCTGGTTGCTTTAGCTAATAATGTCATCTTCAAGGTTTGATTTTGTGTTCTCTCTTTAGAAGTACAATATGTTTCAGCTTTTCAAGACTTCATTTTTAATTCTTAATAGAAAAAATTATATGGCATCGTTTAGACTTATTCAAGAGTTAAGTTACTTGCGTGATACATTAAGTCTTTGTCTTGGATAAATTGTTCGAATGAGATAAATTTCAGAGCTATATATGAAATTTGACTCAATGTATAATGATGTCATACGTAAATTTTAATTTTGTGTGATTTTATACATGGAATTTTAGTTTGATTTAATTTTCACAAATCACTTACAATATTATCTAATTAACATTATTTTACATAAAAATAAATATATGTAGTTATTTTTTTAAATGTATATAATTGAATTAAAATCAAAGTTTTAGATTAATCATAATTTAAGTTTTACGTGTGTAATTGTAATAAATTAAATTTTATATTATGAATTAATACGTGATTAGCTACTCAGAGAAGTTTTTCAAAAAAATAGTCACAACAGAACAAACATTAATTAGTGAGCACCACACCAGCTATCTGAAGTAACAAATTTGGTTCAGAAGTAACGCTTTTTTTTTCATAAATTTATGTTGGATTTGGGAATTTTTTATATAATGTTTATTTTTATCCTTTAATAGAGGGAAAACATGTTTAAATGTATTTGAAATTACATTCTGTATTATTTTTGGATTTAATAAAAATAATCATTTATATATGTCATCCTTTTATTTATTAATTATGTGAAATAATTAAAATATATTATATTTATTTGTTGAAAATTTAGTACAAAATTTATAAGGTTTTGAGAAAGTGAAAACAATATAATATAAATGTTTTAACTTTCAAAATTTTGTTTTGTTTATTTGTATTAATATGTAAAAGTAATTAATGATATACAACAAAGTGATCAAAATTTTATAATTCAGTAAAAGAGTTTCTAATGGCAACTTACAAAAATTTAATGTTGTTTTTTATTAGACCAAAAATAAAAATAGTGGAGATTAAAATAAGCATAGTTTAATCTTTAAAATCATTATAATATTAATTATATAAAATCCCAATTTAGTGGTGAATTAGGTAATTTTAATATAATATTAATTTTATATGTCAATGTAATAATAATAACAATAATCAAAGCATAAATAGGGTTAACATATTGCAGGTTTCTATTTATTTTCCTGCAATTTTCATTTATATTTGGATAACTATTAAATATTATATACAGATTCGCCTCTAACATAATTTCGTAAGTATCATCAATTGCTAACTTATCATGCATAGATTTGTACCTTATAATATACAATATATACTCCAAAGCTACTGATAACAAAAAATAATCTTATTATACGTTCTGATCATATCTGTTTTTTTTAACACAATGTTTAGAATTATTTATAGTCCCTCCTCAACTCATTAATAGAAGAATAATGCTCTTCACCCACTCAAACTTATATCTTCTTACATTGGCAACAATGCACATGCTGATCGAGATAAAAAACTTAAAATCACCTATAAAATTAAAAAAAATGTTGAAATTTGATTTAAGGAAATCAAATGCGAAATATGTTTTTCAAGGATAAAAGATATAACGCAAAATGTTATACCTGGCATACCTTTTATATTTTTACTCAAATTATAAAAAGTAACTCATGATAAAATGTCTATCAAAGTATTAAATACAGTGGACAACTCAATAACTTAATCAAATTATAAGCAAAAGCAAAATTCCTTTTTACAAGTAAAAATAAGAAGAAAATGAAGATGGCAAACTTTCTATATGATTTGCAAAACTTTACTTGGAGTCCTTTTGACATCTTCATGGCAATAACAACAACTTATTGTCTTAGTGAAGTTGTGTTTTGGATGGTGAGATGGTTTTGTTTCATGGACTTAAAATCTTCAACTTTTGCCTTGTTTTTTTTTTTTTTTGGCTTAATTGAATGTTCAACCCTTGAATTTTAAATTTTTTTTAGCTAGATATTTAACTCTTTTTTTTTTTGTCGAATCAGGCGTAATCATTTGAAACCCAGTAGTTATCTTCGTTTTAAAAAAACCCTATGTATGCAATATTTATTTTTCCTTTAATTCCATTTGAATATTGACAAATAGTTTATTTTCTTTATTATTATATACTATATTTTGGAATCTAATCACATTTACTTGCCAAGTTGAATTATTGGTGCATTTTCTTGTAAACCCTAGCTAAGAACGTGGAAAGGGGAAGATGGTATTTGAAACAATAGGTTGAAGAGAAAGGAAGAGATGAAATCTAACTCAAATTTGGTATTTTACAATGTTTTAATTAAAACTACCTTTTTTTTCCTTTTTTTTTCAATTTTCAAAGGGAATTAAAGGAAAACTAAATAAATATTGCATATTATGTGTTAACTTCTTATTTGTTGGAGGCGGTTGAACTTATAATGATTACGAAAATATAGTTTAAGTAGCTGATTCAATTAAAAAAACATTTTTAATACTTAACTCAAAAAAATTATATAATTTAAGGGCTGATCATTCAATTAAGCTTTTTCCCTTATGACTTTGTAATAACCTGAATGTTCGATGATTGTTGACTTACTCCTCATTTTTATCTTGAGAATGCGTATGTATTTATCTCTATTCCTTACGATTAAAGATACATATTCAACCACGAGAGTTGGATGAAATGGCAAGGGCCTTTCCTATTTTAACTAATAGTCGAGGATTTGATCCTCAACCTAAGTGTAGAGCAGTTTTAAAATTTGTGGTTAACATCTACCCTCTTAATAGACCTACAGAATGCAGAGAATTAATTACTTAACTCGCTCCAATAAATACATTGAGAAACGAGAAAATATGACCATCAATATATTTGTTGCTAAATTAATAATTTTGACTTGTACTAATTTGTTGATTATTTTGTAATTTGGAATAAGCAAACGTAGAATTTTAACAAAAAAGTGAATCAGATAAACTATGGATTCCTATTGCTAAAGATAAAAGTAAATTTAATCAGCTGAGGAAGTCATTTAAATCAAACAATTACCCAAACATAAATCAAGTTTGAAATGGGTTCATTGAGTTTTAATTCAATTGATAGGGGCATTGTTATTAATACAGGAGAATGCAAGTTCGAGTTTACTAAGGCATATTATCCTCCTATTTATAAATTGAAGTGGCTATGCGTAATTCTAAGTATTGTGTAAAAATGAAGAAGATATAATGAAATTGTTTAAAAAAATCAAGCTCAAAATACTAGATAATGATGTGATATTATCCTTGATTTATCATTGTGTTAAAAGTCTATATTACTGCGAATATAAGATAGTAGACTCATCTGTAACTAGGTTTCGAGGGGTTTAGCAAAATTTTGTTGGGTTGATATCTACGGTATTTATTGGAAAGATTTGTAGATGAGGATTTTATTATCCTTGTGAAAATTGGATGGATAGGATTGTAATCATTGATTGTATTAATAGGAATTGCGTAAAAAGTCTTATTCACTCATTGCTTTTTTACTTTTCTATTCTACGATTCTATAAAAAATATCATCTTAGACAACTACAAATCAATTTAATTTTTTATATGATAGTTTGGTTTTTTTTTTTTTTAACGCTATAACTAGGAAAAGTCATCACTTGCTCTTAATTGATATTATATATATACTAGGCCTACTCTTGAGCCAAGCGACCCGTGCAAGCCTAAAGACCCCCTCAAAAGTTGAAACGATTTGGATAAAAATATCTAGACCTACTCATGAGCCGAACTAGCTGTGTAAGCTTGAAGTCCCTCTCAAAAATAGAAAGGGTTTAGACAAAAATATTAAATTCGAAAAATGAGTTTGGGCAAAAAAATTAGATCTGTTTAAAATATTAGTTGGGCTTGGGTTTGAACATTCAACGCCTAAGCTTGAGCTTGACTCAATTTATTTTTAAGTTTGTAATGTTTTATATTATGTTATTTTTATATATTATATAATTTATAGCATATAACAAATAAATCGATAGTAGTAAATAATACTACAATAATGTAAACATTAAAATGTTAAGATGACTATATATATAATTTTAATAAATAAAAAATATTAAATTAAAAATAATATAAAAATATTTTTAAAAATTTTTAAAAAATAATATGGACGAGCCTAAAATGAGCTTGAGCCATTTACAAATATGAGCAGGTTTAGGTAAAATTTTAAGTTCATTTTTTGAGTTGGGCCAAGTATCACAGGGCTAGAACTTAAATTTGACAAACTGCGCGTCCTTAGGCGATTTCTCTGCTTCAAATTTGTTTAGCCTAACACTCGAAAAGTGAGAATACTCCCAGAAATTCTCTAAGGCATAAAAAAATATAGCGGAAGCAGCTTAAAACGAAAAGAGTAACAAGAGAGTTGAAAAGCCACAAAAAAGTAATGCACCAAATGTTTGAGTAAATGCTCTTAATATATTCTTTAACTTAAGAATAAAGTAATGAAGGGGGAGACCTCTATTTATAGTTGACCTCCCCTAGATCTAACAGTATAGATTGAGTTACATTGACAATTAAGAGTAGAGCCTATCTACAATTGAGAGTCCTAAATGATTTAAACTCTATAAATATTTTATCCTTAAGATTTGTATTAATTACTTTGGTAATTCTAGTTTTGTATTGGGCCAACAAGACTTCAAATCGAGCTAGTTCATATGGGTCAAATGAGCTCCATTTAATAAATTGACTTCTATGGTACGTTCTGTGCGCAATAATCACGAGTTTTGATCCACGACTCGTGAGACAAGCATAAAATGTATTAATATCATGTTTAGCATCAACTCGAACCTGACCCGACTCATTAACACCTCTAATCAAATATATATATAAAGTAACATATTGAAACAATTAAGGTAGTTTTTAGTTATAGATTAGTTCTCCTTTTACCAAGCGTCACCATTAAATGGTTGACATATTAGTGGGTTTTTTACTGAAAGAATATAAAAAAAATTAAAAAATTCGAAAATAATACACCTAAAAAACTAAATACGAAAATGGTATGGTCAGGGTGGTCACGCCACTCTGACAGGCGGCACCACCCTGACGTGACGGTGAACAGTAACCTCTAACAAAGAAAAAAAAATCAAAAAAAAGAAAAACACTCAGCGAAAAAAAAAATAAAAAATAGGTCATGTTGGTGCGGGCGGCTTTTGTTGTTGCCTCTGGCAGAGGCGGCACTAGTGTATATTTTTTATATTAATTTAATAAATAACCCTGATTTTGACACTTTCTTCGTATTTTTTTTATTTTCGTATCTTATTTTTTAAAATATATTATATTTGTATTTTATTTATTCATATTATTTTATTACATAATGTTTCAAATATATTATTTAAGTGTTTTTATATTTTTTTAATAAATAACCTTGATTTTAGCACTTTATTTGTTTTTTTTCGTATATTATTTTTTAAAATATATTATTTTTGTATTTTATTTTTTTATATTGTTTTAGCAAAAAATGTTTCAAATGTATTATGTAAGTGTTTCTTTTATATTAATTTAATAAATAACCCTGATTTTGGCACTTTCTTCTTAAATAAAATACGAAACTAATATATTTTAAAAAATAAGATACGAAAATAAAAAAATACGAAGAAAGTGCCAAAATCAGGGTTATTTATTAAAAAAATATAAAAAACACTTAAATAATACATTTGAAACATTATGTACTAAAATAATATGAAGAAATAAAATACGAAAATAATATATTTTAAAAAATAAGATACGAAAATAAAAAAATACGAAAAAAGTGCCAAAATTAGGGTTATTTATTAAATTAATATAAAAAATATACACTGCCAGAGGCAACACTGGTGCCGCCTCTGCCAGAGGCAACACTGGTGCCGCCTCTGGCACCAACATGACCCATTTTTATTTTTTTCGTTTCGTTTTGTTTTTTTTTTTTTTTTTTTTTTTTTTTTTTTACTGTTGGAGGTTATTGTTCACCGTCACGTCAGGGTGGTGCCGCCTGTCAGAGTGGCATGACCACCCTGACCATACCATTTTCATATTTAATTTTTTAGGTGTATTATTTTCGAATTTTTTAATTTTTTTATATTTTTTTAATAAAAAACCCCATATTAGTAAATTGACTTTAATAATAGTGTGGGTCTCATTTGTTGTATTTAAATTTTGTTTAAATTAATTAAATTTGTTAACAACAAAATTTTGTTTATATAAATTAAAATATTTATCATTTAACCTAATAAATGATTCACATTATAAAGTCCTTTTCTAATTGATATCTTTAATGCTTTAGTTATGTTGTAATAGTGGTTGATTATTTTTTTAAAATTGTATTTTTATCGTACAATTTATAAAAATAAAATTAATTTCATATAAAAATAATTTAATATATTTTAATTAATAAATATAATAAATTCATATAGTAAAAGGGTATGTAAACAAATATATACATAAAAGGTATAAACACATGAATTTTTTTATGCGGAGTATTTTATATTACGACAAGTGATACATTCTATGATTGACACATAAGCATTTTAACTATAATTATGATACGAGTCCTATTTTTTAATTGATGTTTATTAAAAATGAAATATTTTTATTAATTTATTATGCAAAAATTCTTCAATTTACATTTTTTAACTTTTATTCAATGTATTACTGTAAAGATCAAATTTAAATTAAATTAGATAAAAAAAGCTACTTCAAATAAAAAAGTTAAAAATAAAATTTTTTAAACACAATATAATTTTTCTTAAAATTGTACTTAATATTAAAATTAATTGATTAACTTTAATATTGTACTTAATTGATTAACTTTTAATCTTATAATATTAAAATTAATAAATATTAAATTGTTAAGCTTAAAATATATTTATATATTTTTTTAAAAAGAGAGACAAATATTAATAATATTTATCAAATTAAATTTAATAATATATATAATAAATAACATGCAAGAAATTATTAATAATATTATTTAAATTATAATAGTAATATTCAAACCATGATAAAATTTTGTATTATTTTAATATTAAATATTTTAAAATAAAATAAAATAAATATAATTGATTCTAAATTAATTAAAAAAATTAAAAAAATTTATAATTATATTACTTTTTCAATTTATTAACTAATTTTTATGTTATAAAAATATTATAAATTTATTATATACAAACTAATTTCAAATAAATAAACAAATCATAAAACTGAATTTTTTACTAATAAAATTTTAATTAGAAAAACTTTACTTACAAAATTAGAAACTCCACCAAATAATAATACAACTACCATACCACAATTTGTACTTACTTGATCTCAGGGGCAAACACCTCATATCCTCAAACACTTATTATTACACATTAAGATATTTTTATGGAACAAATTAAAATTTCATTACAAATTAAGATATTTTTATGATACAAATACATACTATTTATACTCGAGGTTGTTGTAACATGAGTATATTCAAATTTTTTTAAAAGTTTATAATTTTATACTTTAAACTCATTAAATTATTAATAAGTTTATATTTTGGTCACTCAATTTCAAAAAGTTACAAAAATGGTCATTGGACTATTCGAAAGTTTTTATTTAAATTACTGAACTATTCAAAAGTCTTTATTTAATTGGCCTTTAAAAAAAGGTTTAGCTAACGAGCTCCAAGGAACGACTCAACAATCGGTACTGTGGATCATACCCATATACAAGTAGAAGAACATACCTTAGATCTACATCAATCTGATGGTCAATGTCGAAGATCAGAAAAGGAAGTTGTTTAGATTTTGGTTGACAGAAGCTGTTTCATGAAAATAAAACTGAATTGTAGAAGAGTAGGGAAATGAGAGCTTTCTATTGGTATAGGTGGTGCAAACAGATAAAGCCATACAACAACGATTGTAACAGCCCAGTGAATTAAATAAAAACTTTCAGATAGTTTAGTAATTATTTTGCAACTTTTTGAAGTTGAGTGACCAAAATGTAAATTTACTAATAGTTTAATGACCATGTGTATAGTTTATCCATAATTTTATGTGCATGGATGGATATTTAAAAGTATACATATATAACTGTTATAATAAACGTCGATAATGGCAATAGAACAATAACCAATTAATAAGAAAAGAAAAATAATAGCATATAGATTTTACGTGAAAACCCATTTGGGAAAAAACCATGGTTAGAGGAGGAAAAATTCACTAATGTTGAAAAAAGAATGATAGAAGAGAAGTTTCAACTATATCTATTTAAAGGTTGAAAAACCCTGTTCTAATTAAAGTTAAATAGAAGAAGTACAATTCTATACAGACTCAACTTGTGCGGTATGGTTTGTATTTTTGCCATTGCATTTATTTCTTCAACCTGTTTTAATCAAAGTAAAATAGAAGAAGTATAGTTCTATACGCCCCCACAGATCCCCTTATTTTGCCACTATATTTATTTCTTCAACAAGTGCCGGGATTTGAGTCACACAATCTCTAACAATAACCACGGGAGTTAGGTGAGATGGCAATGTCTCTCCTACCTTAACCAGTGGTTGAGGGTTCGATCCTCACCCTAGGCATGGAGTAGCTTTAAAACTCGTGGCTAGCATCTACCCCTTTAATGGGCTACAAAATGCGGAGGATTAGTTACTAAACTCGTTTCGATAAATACTTTGAAAAATCAAAAAAAAAAAATACACATATATATGCTCAAATCCAAATATTTTAAAATAAAAAATGAGAAGTATATGGATATGAATATGGAGTTGAGACAAATTCAAGTGAATATAGTTAGTTTGCAATAGTGCCCATTGTCCCCTTTCGGTTAAATGAGGTTAAAAATAAGGAAAGATATTAAAGCAAATAGGAATAGAAGCAAGTTTTTGATGTCTCCTCATAATAAAACATAATAAGACCAGTTGAGGCTACAATTCTTTTGAATAATTGTGAAAGCACAAAGGCATTGATATGACCTCTATTTATCTTCTTGCCTACTCCAATATCCCATTTAGTCAAATGGCCTTGACTAGTTTGTTAATGACTATAATATCCTTCTAAAAGAATTGGCCTAAACACATGCTTCCATAAACTAACTCCCATTAGCTAAAATCTAAGCTATGGAACACAAAGAGGTCCTAGTTTGAAAATAAAAGGGTTATAAATATTAAATTCGAATTTAAAATCAAATCAAACAAATGTCACATCATAAGTGTGAATTTATGAATTATTAAATTCATCTATGAATTATTGAAATCATGATGTTTTATAAAAATTTGTTTGGAGCAATTGTTAAATTTCCTGTCAGACATTTAAATAACATGAGTTCAAATTTTGTCATTCTTCTTTCTTTTCTCTTAATATTGTAATAAATTTTTTTTTCAAACCTTTCAAACTATTACTTAACATGAGCTCTTTTTATTTTAAAAAAATGAGTTTAGGTCAAGGTAGGGTTTAGATCAAACCCGCACCATACCACTCAAGAAATTTACATACCCATATTTTATTTTAATTAGAATTTTTTAAAATTTTTATATGACTTTATAGCTTTTTAACTATCTTTGATATATTCTAAATATGTAATTTAATTTTGTAAAAGTTAAAATAATATAAAAAATTGTGATATTTTTGTCGATTTAGTCTTAGCTCAATTGGTATTGGCATTATTGCCGGCGTAGGAGGATGTGGGTTTGAGGTATTGTATAAAAAAAAACAAATATGATAATGTTAAAAAAATATTTAAAAAAATAAAATAAAACAAGACAAAATAGGAGTTTTCAACTCCTTTATTTTACTTTCTTAATAAAAATATGCTTTAAATTATAAAGTCTTTTTAGGTTGATAGGAACCCACAAGCACTATCATCCTGGATGGATATTAAAGTACATATCCCCCATCTTGTTTTTTTGATTGATAATATAGAAACATGGTTTCATATTTGAAGAGAAAATTAAAAATTGAGAAATGGCCCTCCAAAATCCAATCCCAAAGTTAGTCACAATAAGAATTCATACACTTATTTTTCATTTATATCAAACAAAATTTGAGGTCATTCATGTTTCTAAGACTTGTTTCCTACCATCCAAACAAGTTTCAAAGTACAAATACTTATCTCCAAGTTAAGATCACGCACACTTTTAGAAAATGACTAGAGAGAATCGATTCTTGAACCCACATTGATGAACTTGTTTACTACATATAGCTCGACATCTAGGCTAAGAGATAAATTGTAAAACACTAATAATTAATGTTAAATTATGATCACAAATGGCACCTAATGTGGTTTGATTGATAATGATTTGGGGATAAAGGAGCGTTGGACATTAGGATTTGAGTAAATTTTAATTGGTAATGAATTTGAAGTATTTTTGAATTATAGTAACGGTTTTTTTGTAATATCCCAAACCCGGTCTAGACGTTATGGCCGAATCTGGTGATGTCATAAGGAATGAGTTTTGGAAACCGTGTTGACTTGGTAAAACATCAATCTTTGAAATTTACTAAAACCGCAATTAGTCAGAGTTGAATACCTCATTCAAGAATTGTTTTTGATCCAATCCGTAGGAATCAATAGAAAAGGAAAATCCCTTATAATACACCAGATCCGGCTCGGTTATTGATAGAGTGAATAGATCTGCCATTTCTTGAAATCTCTCTTCTGATTCAAAATCGTGGTGTAACGCAATTAGTCAGTTTCTTTACCAAAACTTATTACAGCGGAAACCTTAATCATTATATTTTGAAAACGCAGTCATGTTTTGTTTTGTTCTTTTTTTGGGGAAACGGTTGTTTGTATAAAACTGTCGTTTTAATAAAACAATTTTACTAGAGCAATCAAATTGACAAACAATCCGAAAATAACAGCTAAAAGCCAAATAGCCCAGAAAGTCCCTAAAAATTACAACTCTCAAATAGTCTAAAATTTAAAATGAACCCAAAGTATTAAGTTTAACTATTTTACGATATAGTTGTCATCGCTGTGTCTCCGCCACACTGATCCGCCTAAGTCTGTGGATTACCTGACAGAACAAAAAAACATATGTGGGTTTACGTAAACTCGATGTGTAACCCAGCGGAATTAGAAAAGCAAACATACAGAAACATTTCAGACAATCAGATACAGAATCGGGCTTATGTCGATCTCAGATACAGTTACAGAAACAGATGTACAGATTAGATAACAGATTCAAATATGCAAAGTTCTACCCTCATCCTCTACACACAAACTCCGACCATCCAATCACACCATGTGGGGTTAAAAGTACCCACCCATCCCTACACACCACATTGTGTTGTTACGACACGTGTCAGATATAGTGCAGCCAAGCTGCCAAAATATAGGCGATGATCGCCATACAGAACACTTCTTCCACATATATATAAAACCCACCCCAAAATAGATACAAATATCAGATACAGACTTGTCAGACTAAACATGCTCAAAATGCTTTATACAACTAACAGATACACATATATCAGTATAATCAGGCATACATTAGTATCCTAATCAAACTAGTCTAACAGAATTTCATAGCATACAGATGGGGGTTTAATTAGCCCTTACCGACCCTATGGTAGGTCCATAGTCGAACGAAATGATTCGCGTGACCCTGAGGAATATTTCAAAATTAGGGCCTACAAACCTATGTGGCATGCCCGTGTGGGCCCACACGCCCAACTCGACCTAGCCCACGGTCGTGTCATACACACGACCATGCCTACGTCGATCACACGACTGTGTTCTCGCACATGGCCTACCACACGGGTGACCACACGCCCGTGTAACAGTTTCTCGACTTTTATTGAAACCTTATTTTCTGTGATTCAGGTATACACTTGGTATCGATTCGATGCGAAAACTATCCCAAGCCTTCAAAGACGTAAAATCAACATTTCAGAACCCGAATTTAGTAACACTAACGAGACTTAATCGAAATTATTTCACAATCAAAACCTTACAACACCACAAAATGCCCACGAAAATTTATCGTTATCGAACCAAAACCCCAAACACTTAAATCATTGTAGGAACCCTAGCCAATTCTTGTCCTTCGCCTAAATCGAGAGTAACAAAATAAACCCTTCATTAATCACTAAGCCGAATAGCGTTAAGATTTAACAAAACAAGACTTACCAAACACAGCATGAATTTGCACAAAAGAATTGAATTGAAAAATTGACAAGGGCAGAAAAGAGAAGAAAACAAATGAACAGAGAAGAGGAGGGAACAGGAACTTCAAAGAGAAGAAGAATTTCGGGAAAACAAAACAAAATAAAAAAGAATAATTTGATATTCCCTAACTTCCCACTGACACCCCAATCTCAACCACTTCAGAATTTTATTTCCACCAAAACTCTTTTATAAAACCGAGCAAAAATAATACTTATGCTCACGCAGGGATTCAAATATAGGACTTCAAACACAATAACTCATTTACCATTCGAACAAGCATGCTCATTTGATATGACATTACAGGTAATTTTATATAATCCAAAAGAATAAAGGTAGAGCTTAGATCCAAAAATAGCCAAAATTTGCTAAAGGTAAGGCTTGAACCCAAGACCCCACACATATACTTAGAACACTTAACCACTGAAATAGATACACATTTGTGTCAAGTACTTATAAAAACATAAATAAAAAGACCAGGACGTTATGACTTTACCCCTTAAAAGAAATTTCAACCTCAAAATTTACCTGATTAGAACAAATGAGGATACTGCTGACGCATTGAATCCTCAGGTTCCCATACGACCTCCTCAAAACCATGATTTCGCTATAAAACCTTCACTAAAGTAATGAACTTCCTCTTCATAACCTTGATGTCACAATCCAGAATCTAAACCGGCTCCTCCTCAAAGGTCAAATCTGGCCTAACCTCGATCTCCTCAATAGAAACAACATGAAAAGGGTCAAACTAATATCGCCTTAATATTAAAACATGGAAGACATCGTGGATACGATCCAACTCTAGGGGTAGCTCTAATTGATAAACAACCGGTCCCACCCGCTTCAGAATCCGATACGACCCAATGAACTTAGGGCTCAACTTGCCCTTACGACCGAATCTTAAAACTTTCTTTTACGGAGAAACCTTAAGAAAAACGAAGTCCCCCCACAGAGTACTCAATATCTCTCATCTTCAGATTCGTATAAGACTTTTGTCTATCAAAAGCCGCTTTCAGATGATCTCGAATCAATCGAACCTTATCCTCAGTCTCAGAAACCAACTCAGGACCCAAAACCCAACATTCACCCAACTTAGTCTAACATAGCGGTGTACGACACTTATGACCATACAGAGCCTCGTAAGATGCCATCTGGATGCTAGTTTGGAAACTATTATTGTAGGCGAACTCCGCTAGTGACAGATAATCCTCCAAACTATCTCGCAAATCAATCACACAGCTCTGAAGCATATCCTCCACTATCTGAATCATTCTTTTAGATTGGCTATCGGTCTGAGGGTGGAACGCAGTACTGAAGTCCAACCTCGTACCCAAAGCCTCATGCAACTTTTTCCAAAATCTAGATGTGAAGCGAGGATCTCTATCAGAAATAATCGAAACAGGTACCCCATGCAGTCTCACAATCTTCGAAATGTAGAGTTTCGCTAGCTTCTACAGAGAATAGTCCATCCGAACCATAATGAAGTGAGCAGACTTGGTCAATTGATTCACGATAACCCAAATAGAATCTTTCTTAGTGGGTGTCAAGGGCAACCTACTAACGAAGTCTATCATCACACGTTCTCATTTCCATAAGAGAATCTTAACTGACTGTAACAAACCTGAAGGCAACTGATGCTCAGCCTTAACTTGCTGACACATCAGACATCGAACAACAAAATCAGTAACCTCACGCTTCAAACTTGGCTACCAGTACAGTTTATGGAAATCCCGATACACCTTATTACCACCAGGATGTATAACATAAGGGCTACTATGCGCCCCCCTAAGAATCGACTGTCTCAAATCAAAATCATTTGGTACACATATCTGTCCTCGAAAATATAGCACACCATCATTATTTAACCTAAAATCAGAAGTAGTACTATTCTCAACCTGATGGAACTGCACATCTAGAGTCTTATCCATTAACTATTTATCTCAAATCTAATCAATCTAAGTTGGCTTAACCTGCAACTCGGCCAACAAACTCCCGTCGTCAAACAAACTAAGAAGAGCAAACATCACCCTCAAATTAGACATTACTTTACGACTTAGAGCATCGGCCACTATATTAGCTTTATCAAGATGATACTCTATGGTGCAATCATAATCTTTAAGCAGCTCAATCTATTGCCGCTATCTAAGGTTTAACTCCTTCTGAGTAAGGAGATATTTGAGGCTCTTGTGATCGGTATATATAATACACCTCTCACCATACAGATAATGACACCAGATTTTCAACGCAAAGACTACCGCAACCAACTTCAAATCATGCGTCGGATAATTTTCATCGTGTGTCTTAAGTTTTCGAAACGCATAAGCCACCATCTTACCCTCTTGCATCAGCACACATCTCAAACTGACGTGCGACGCATCACTGTACACCACAAATTCCTTACCAGGTTCAGGCTGTATTAGAACAAAAGCCTGAGTCAGAACAAACTTGAGCTACTCGAAACTCAATTGTTGCTCATCAGTCCAAAAAACGGAACCCCCTTAATCAAAAGCTTAGTTAAAGGAGCCGCAATCAGGTAGAACCTCTCAACAAACCGCTAATAATATCCCGCCAAATCCAGAAAGCTACGGATTTCAAATACGTTTTTAGGCTGTCTCCATCCAAGAATAGCCTCGATCTTTTGAGAATCAACTCGAATCCCCTCAGTAAAAACCATGTGCCCTAGAAAAGTTACCTCTCGTAACTAGAATTCACACTTGCTCAACTTAGCGTAGAGCTGCTTTTCTCGGAGCATCTGAAGCACTACTCTAAGATGTTCATCATGTTCATCCTCAGACTTAGAGTAAACCAGAATATCATCGATGAAAACCACGATGAATTGATTCAGATAAGGTTGAAACACTCAGTTCATCAGATCTATAAATACGGCCGGAGCATTCGTCAAACCAAAAGGCATAACTAGGAACTTGTAATGTCTATAACGAGTCCTAAATGAGGTCTTATGAACATCATCTTTCTTAACCCTCAACTGATGATACCCAGATCTAAGATCAATCTTGGAGAACACTGAAGCCCCTCGAAACTGATTAAACAAGTCGACGATCCTCGGAAGCGGATACTTATTCTTCACGGTCAACTTATTTAACTGCTGATAATCAATACACATCCTCATGATCTCATCCGTTTTTTTAACAAACAGAACTAGTGCTCCCCACGGAGACACACTCGGATGGATGAAACCACAGTCCAAAAGCTCTTGCAGTTGAGCCTTAAGTTCTATAAACTCTTTCGGTGCCATATGGGAGGGAGCGATGAACACCAGAGTCTTACCCAAAAGAAGCTCAATCCCAAACTCAACATCTCGATTCGGAGGTAAACCCGGTAACTCCTCAGGAAAAATATCTAAAAAATTCCTTACAGTTCTAATATTCCAACAGAAGAGCCCCAGAACCAAAAACACTAACACAAGCCAAATATGCCTCACACCCTTTCCGAACCAGTTTCTCAGGCTAGAAGAGCTAAGATCACATTAGATAGATAGTCTCGACGCTCACTGATTACGACCACTTCCCTATCATCCTCAGTCCTCAGAACGACCTTCTTAGTCACGCAGTCCAAACTAACTCGGTACTTGACTAACTAATCTATGCCCAAAATTAAGTCAAACTCCCCAAATAGAAGCTCCATCAGATTTGCCAGAAAAATAGTACCTTGCACCTCTAATGGAATATCCCTATAGAGTTTATTAACTCGGACAGACTGCCTCAACGGACTCGGTACAATGATCTCACTAAAAGTGCTCTCAACAGTAACCCCTAAGTTTTCAGATACAGTGGTATCTACATAGAAGTGTGTAGAACCTATGTCTATAAGAGCAATATAAGGCACATCAAAAATTAAGAACGTACCGATGATAACATCTGGAGCATCTCTGTCCTTTCGGTGTCGAGCAACATAGACAAGTGCAGGCTACCTCGCATTTATTTGATTAGCACCTTTGCCTGGTACTCTCTGCTCATGGCCCAAATCATTACCACCCCTAGCCGCTTCACGACCCCTAGGTGGCTCTGAACTGCCCTCGGAGACTGCACAAAACCCGGAGCTTGTGCCTGATCTACTCGCTGTGGACAGTCTTTAATACGGTACTTTAACGATCCACACCTCAAAAGGCATCAATCCTCCTCCAACACTAGCCCGAGTGGCACTTACCACAATCACCGCATGGCTGCAACCTAGTTGGAGCAATAGGAGCCCCCACTTTAACTGGTCCATCCAATTTAGCCTTTTTTTTAGGCCTCGGAACAAAACTAGAGGGCTCCGAATCCCTTTTATTCTTGCCTTTCTCACGGTATCTGTTCTGGCGTTCCACGCGCTTAACATCCTCAGCGATCTTTACCTTCTCAACTAGAACCACAAACTCATGCTCCCTCTGTGGGGCAATCAGTATCATCAGATTATCTCTCAGTCCATCCTCAAACCGAACACACCTCTTATACTTAGACGCCACCATACCTCGAGCGTAGCGGCTCAACCTCAGAAATTCAGTCTCATACTTGGCCACAGATCTATCCCCTTACGTGAGATTCATAAACTCACGCTTGCGAGCATCTACATAGTTCAGTAACACATACTTACTCTGAAATATGGTCTTAAAGAAATCCCCAAGTCAAACAATTAGGCTAAGTACCCTCCTTAACCGTTAACCACTATTGATATAAGGCTGCACCCTTGAATTTCTGCTCAGTAGTGCAATCTAAATCGTTCATAATCTTCTGTGGCCTTCAACCAGTACTCGGCCACACTAAGGGCTCCTATGACACCCCTAAACAACTCAGCACCATTGGACCGGAGTCGTTTAGTTACTGACCCTCGGCCCCCAACTCCAGAATGGGGCCCAACGACTCTCTCTAATATCCTCAGCACGGCCTAGGATAGTACGTTGTCCCCAGCCGAGTGGCTCTGAGACCCAGTCTCAGTAGCAGGCGAAACTGGTGTCTCACTCGTATCCAAATTCAGCATACTTCCCAGAGAGAAAGGCTCAGCTTGAGCCCCTTCGGCCCCTACCACGGCCACTAGTATCAGCCTGCGAATTCCACGAGCGCCCATTGTCTAATTTGAGGTTTATCTACATTAAAATTTTTAAGCATTAGTTTCAGTATTTATTAGCAGTTATTTTATGCACAATTTATCAAAGGTTAGAAGTGTTTTAAGAGGTTTCAGTCTTTAACTATTTCAGCACAGTCTCAAAAAGTACTAACTACAATGTTTCAGAACTGTTCTATCAAAATTTCAGAAATACTTACAGAATCGACACTAGAGACTCAGTGTACCATATACTTCCCAATTTAACAAATATATTTGTAAACCACTTCTTCTATAAAACAAAATTTTGGAACCCAAAATTCACAGTCGAGTTTTGTAACCTGGCTCTAATACCACTAAATGTATCACCCTAAACCTGGTCTAGACGTTATGGCCGAATCTGGTGATGTCACAGGGAATTGGTTTTGAAAATCGTGTTGATTTGGTAAAACATTAATCTTTAAAATTTACTAAAACCGTAATTAGTCAAATTCTTTACCAAAACTTATTACAGCGGAAACTTTAAACGTTATATTTTGAAAATACAGTCGTGTTTTTTTTAGGAAACTGTTGTTTGCATAAAACTATCGTTTTAATAAAATAATTTTACCAAAGCAATCAAATTGACAAACAATCCAAAAATAACAGTTAAAAACCAAACAGTCCAGAGAGTCCCCAAAAATTACAACTTTCAAATAGTCCAAAATTTAAAATGAACCAAAAGTACTAAGTTTAACTGTTTTACGATATAGTGGTCACTGCTGTATCTCCGCCACACCGATCCGCCTAAGTTTGTGGATTATCTGATAGAACAGACAAACAGATATGAGTTTACGTAAACTCAATGTGTAATCTAGTAGAATTAGACAAGCAAACATACAAAAACATTTCAGACAATCAGATACAGAATCGGACTAATGCCAATCTCAGATACAATTACAGAAACAGATGTACAGATCATATAACAGATTCAAATATGCATAGTCTTACCCCCATCCTATGCACACAAATCTAACCATCCCATCACACCATATGGGGTTAAAAACACACACTCATCCCTACACACCACATTGTGTCGTTACGACACGTATCAGATATAGTGCAACCAAGCTGCCAGAATATAGGCGATGATCGCCATACAGAACACTTCCTCCACATATATATAAAACCTACCCCAAAACAGATGCAGATATCAGATACAGATTTGTTAGACTAAACATGCTCAACATGCTTTATACAACTAACAGACACACATATATAAATATAATCAGACATACATTAGTATCCTAATCCGATCAGTATAACAGAATTTTAGACTATATAGATAGGGGTTTAATTAACCCTTACCGACCCTACGGTAAGTTCACAGTCGAACGGAACGGCCTACGCGACCCAAGGGAATAATTTAGAAATTAGAGCCCACATGTCCGTGTGGGCCCACATGTCCGTGTGGGCCCACATGTCCGTGTGGGCCCACACGCCCAACTCGCCCTAGCCCGTGTGGCCCACATGGCCACACTCGAGCCACCACACGACCGTGTCATGCACACAGCCATGCCTATTTCGATCACACGGTCGTGTCATGCACACGGCCATGCCTACATCAATTACACGGCCGTGTTCTCGTACACGGCCTACCATACGGGTGACTATACGCCCTTGTGGCGTCGACAGAAAAGTTTCTCGGCTTTTGTCGAAACCTTGTTTTCTGTAATTTGGGTACACACCTGGTATCGATTCGATGCGAAAACTATCCTGAGCCTTTCAAGACCTAAAAATCGATATTTCAGAGCCCGAATTTAGTAACACTAACTAGACTCAATCGAAATATTTCACAATCAAAACCTTACAAAATCACTAAATACCCGTGAAAACTTACTGTTATCGAACTAAAACCCCAAACACTTAAACCGTTGCAAGAACCCCAGCTAAATCTTGTCCTTCACCAAAAAAGAGAGTAACAAAACAAACCATTCATCAATCACTAAGCTTTAACAAAACAAGACTTACTGAATGAACACAACCAAAATTTGCACAAAAGAATCGTATTAAAATGTCGACAATAGTAGAAAAGAGAAGAAAACAAATGAACAGGGGAGAGGACGGAACATGAAAGTCAAAGAGAAGAAGAATTTCGGGAAAACAAAATAAAATAAAATAAAAAAGACTATTTTGATATTCCTTAACTTCCTACTAACACCCCAATCTCAACCACTTCAGAATTTTAATTCCACTGTAACTCTTTCATAAAATCGAACAAAAATAACACCTACACTCATGCAGGGATTCGAACACAGGACCTCCAACACAATAACTCCTTTACCACTCAAACCAGCAGGCTCATTCTGATATGAAATTACAGGCAATTTAATATAAGCCCAAAGAATAAAGGTAGAGCATAGATCTAAAAATAGCCAAAATTTACAAAAGGTAAGGCTTGAACCCAAGACCCCACACATATACACTTAACTATTGAAACAGATAAACATTTTTGTAAAGTACTTACATAAACATAAATAAAAAGATCAGGGCGTTACACTTTTATTTGATGCACCCAAAGTTAAGGTATCATAAAAGTACCCAACATTTTTAAAAGATGCTCTTTTCTATCATATTGGAAAATAAGGTTTCATGTTTTCGATACAAACATTTACATATAATAATCAAATGAGAAATAATGTGTCACATCTCAAAAATGATGTTAGAATAATTGAGTTTGTGGCTGATTGATTAATTAGATTTAAGTTTGAATACGTATGATTGTTAGGTTTTAGTTGCATAATGGATGATATGCATGTGTTTAGTGAATTATTGTTATAGATGCTTGAATGACTTGCTGATAATTGAGACAAGCTTAAAATGACCAAATGGTAAAGTATGAACTTATAATGTACTTAGAAATTTATAAGATGTAAATTTGACATGTTGAGTAATATGAATTGTGACTTTAGGTTCACATGCTAGTATAGTTAACTGGTTAGAGTGTTATAGTATGTTTTAGTCTAACTGAGCATGTAATATCCTGAATTTTGAGGTTAGAAATTTTGAGTTTTGTGGTTAGGGTCAGTAAGACAGTTGTACTATTGTGTTTAGTTGCACGTTTAAGTGACAGCATGGGTCTGTTGGTCTTGTGGTTGAGTGAGTGTTAGTGAACCTCTGAGTTCTAGGTTCAAGCCCTTGTGTGTGCATTTTGGGTGATATATTTTTATATTGTTAAATAGTGGACTTGTTTTAGTTTTAAAATATAATTATTAGTTTTATTTTGATTTTGATTTTGATTTTTCTCTCTGGATGTTCTCTTTCTTTTTTTTCTTTTTCTTCTTTTTTTTGAAAACGGTGGGGGTTGCGGTTTTCGGAGAGCTTTAATTTCTTGGTCATCGAGTCTAGTTCTGAACGTCTCTAATTGCGATTCAGGTGTGGGATTCGAACCTTATCTATTCTATTTTATTTTACAAACTATTGTTTCGGCATTTCTTGAGTGTACACTAACCCGTTGATTTTGGGTTTTTAGTCGTTGAAAAAGTAAAGGGAATACTCCATTTTTCGATATATTCTTGTTGTTGCAAAGGTTGAGGACTTTTTTGATGGCTAAAACGACGATTTTAGCTTGTTCCGAGGTGGTTTTGTGACCACAGAGTGGCATACGGGCGTGTTCTGGTTCACACGGCTATGTGCTTTTAGGAATTAGGGTTCTCCAGTAGGTTTTGGTGTCACACAATCGTGTGGAAAATTTGGGGATTTTTGTCATTTTTCACACGACCGTGTCCCCTAGGCACACGAGTGTGTGTGTTTAGGAATTAAGGATTTAGTGTTTTGGCACCACACGGTCGTATGGCTAATTTAGAGATTTAGGGATCCTACACAAGCCTGTGAGGCCCTTACATGATTGTGTCTGTCCTGTACTCTATTTTAGCACAATTAGACAGTAAGTTACATAGCCTGTTCATACGGCCGTGTCCCTGGTTCACACGGGCGTATGCTTTTGTCGCATAGTCGTGTGCCTCCTACCACACTGGCATTTTGATCCCCATATAGTGTAACACCCCAAACTCGACCTGGACGTTATGGTTGAATCTGGCGATGGCACATGAGAGTGTTTTTAAACAGACTGTCTTGAATCATAAACCGTTCAATTTATTATCTTTTACTTTGTTGGAAAACGTGTAATTGTCGAATTATTTTGAAAACTTTTCTTTATCGCGGAAGCTTTCGAAACCCATTTCATTTACAGAAAATCTTAATTTCTTTAGAAAGCTGTACTTTGTTGCGTTACAGTTTATAATCTGATAAAATGGTTCAAAATCCCAACTTAAAAATCAAAAATTCGTAACGGCCATTTTTACATCAAAATCTCACCAAATAAGAAATTAAAATCATAATAAGCATAAAACCAAAATTTTATCGCGAGGTATATGCAGTGGTCATCGTCGAGTCCTCCGCTACCCCGATCCGTCTACTGCTGGGGATTACTTGAATAGATTAAATAGAAAATGGTGAGTTTTTGCAAACTCAGTGTGTAATCCCCACAGAAATCACATAACATGATACATAACAGATATCACAAGTATTTAGTCCGGGCCGAAGCCTTTTACAGAATCAGTTAGGGCCTTAGCCCAATCAGATACAAAATACAGATCAGAATATCAGAATCTTACCTACCAACCTCTACACACCATCTCCGTCCAACCCTACACACCATGTGGGGATATAATCAACCCACTTATCCCTACACACTATACTGTATCGAAATGCGGCACATAAACAGTATAACGCAGCTGAGCTACCAGATAACAGGCTTAAAGCCTTTCAGACACTTCCTCCAATATAACAACAACCCAACCCCGATGCAATGCAACATACATAAATGGCATGTAAAAATGTAATTTACCAGATCATACGAACACTTCCTCCAATATCACATGCTTAAATCATATATCACATAATCAGATCACGAAATTTGGGTCTAAGTAATGCTTACCGACCCTACGATAGGTCACAGTCGACTTAGACGACCCGTACAACCTTATAGAGTTTTCCAGAAAAATAGGCTCACACGCCCATGTGGTCTGCCCATGTGGGCCCACACGGCCCAAATTGGCCTTGGTCATGTGGATCACACGGCCTGGCCCAAAATCCTACATTGCCCAATTACTAGAGCCTGTGTCTCGCACACGGCCTCACTGTTCATCACACGACCGTGTCAGGTGCCCGTGTCTTATGCGCATGACCTGGCTCATCGTTCACACGCCCGTGTACTGCCACACAGCCTACCACACGGGCGACCACACGCCCGTGTGGCGTCGACAGAATCATTTTTTAACTTTCATCGATTCTCCTTTTCTGTGTTTTCGAGTACCCATCTGGTATTGTTTTAATGCGCAGACACTACCAAGATCACCAAAACCTAAAGTCGACAAACCCGAGTACAAAATAAGTCAAGATTCAAATATTAACAAAACGTAAAAACCCGACAATAGTTTAATTCTACCTTCGTCACTTACCCCTAAAGCTCCAAACGATTTGGCTATTAATCCACGAGTGATAAGAGGGAACCTTTTTGATTCACGGCTGCCAAAAATAGAGGTTCATCATAAACAAAAATTCAACCACCCGAAAATAAAGAAATACATAACGACTTACCCACCAAATGAACGCAACAACCCAAAATCTACAACGAGGAAGCATAATTTTAACAACGAGTAAGAAAAAGAAAAAGGTTTTGCTTGGGAAAGGAGAAAGGAACGAAAAATTGGCAGAGAGGTGGAAGAATTTTGGAACGTCAAAAATTTGGGGAAAAACTAAAAATTCCAAAAAGAAGGAAATAATAATCTGATTTGAAAACTCCCCATATCCCTAAATTCACTCCCACAATCCCCACTACTCACAACCACTACAGAATTTGGGCTGTAATGAAACTCTCAGACACCGAATTGGCAAAAATAACAGCATTCACGCCTGTACAGGGATTCGAACACCAAACCCCTAGCATTCCAACACACCACTTAACTACCAGACTAGCAGGCCCATTCTGATATAATTTTACAACAACTAGACTTAAGCCTACTGGACAAGGATGAGACTTGGTAAGAAAAATACCAAGATTTGCCCAATCTAAGACTTGAACTTGGGACTTCTCACACACACTCAGATCACATAACCACTGAAGCAGATGCACACTTATGTCATAAATTCACAAATAAGAATATAAATTTTTGGGGCGTTACACATGGCCTAGGTTTTTCCACACGACCGGTGCACACGACCGTGTGGACCTAAGATACCAAATTTTAGTTTGTGTATGTTTTTTATCTAAAAATGTGTCTATGTGTTCTGACCCTTGGCTAGGCTTAAGTGAGGGTATTTAAGTCTTTGTATATATAGGTTATGTGCTTTACTTATGTGCTATTTGTGACTATAGTGTGAGATGACTGATCCTAAACCTGGTTAGTTGGGTGTGTGTACATATTTGTTTTGGTCTGACTGTCTGTCAATGTGTTCATTGTTTCTATGAGACTGTAAGTATTCATGCACTTGCATAAAGTATTATGGAGTTAGTTGTGAAGAGAAAGAAGCGATTCTGCTCGATCCGCGATCTTATCAGAACTTATTTGTACACCGATTTACCACATCAGTCATCAGTATGTACGTCGGCTATCTGCCGCGTACCATTATCCGGGTCCGCAGTTTAAATCGCAATGTACTGTCTGATGGATTACCGCATTGCACTGTACTACATATATGCTAGCCCTACTGCGTATTAATATCTGAGTGGCTTAGTTCACATGCATGATGTGTAGGGTTGGATGGGCCTTTCGAGGTCTTATGTGGTGTGTTTGGTAGGATGAGCTTAATCTGCTCTTATGAGGTGTGATCGGGGGACGGAGAAGTGTGTTGGCTGGATAGGTGGTTTTTATCACTTGATTGTATTTATACGCATCTGTTCGAGTGTTCTGGGTGAAGATTATTTGACTCTGTTCTGCCTGATTGAATAACATTTGTGACTGAGTATCTGTGTGTGACATAGTGTGTTTAAATTGTGTCAATCTATTGGGACGTTGGTTCCAAGTTCACTTTTTGTCTCTGTGTATATCCGTATGTATGTTTCACTTTTGAATCAATTTCTGAAAACCTATTTTTATTCATTTGGAACTCACACTGAACTCATGTAGCTCACCCTCTTAGTGTTTCCCCTTGCAGGTACGTTTCTGAACTCTGACGCTGGACACGGTATGGGAGGTCTCCGACAGTCTCGGTTTAAAACAAGCTTTAATAGTATTTTATCAATTTCTGATTTTATAATTAAACCCTTGAACAGTAAGTACTATTTTGAAAACTGTGGTATGAAATTTTATGTTTTATGCACGAAAATATCATTGGAACTGTATTTTCTATTGAGAAATTAGGAATATATACCTGAAATTTTACGTGACTTTAATATTGCAATATTTTTCGGTTTGTTAAACTAAAACTTTTCTTCGACCACTTTGGTGGTCAATGTAACCTCCGAGATTCGATTCAAACTTCTAGGCCGGGCTTTAGGTGTTACAAAGCATGATTTGTACGATCTATATACGATATGTTAGAATAGGAAAATTGGTATGAAAACACGAAATAGTATGTGTGGATAGGTGTCAGTCATATGTAGGTATTGGGCATATTTTGTTATCTTTGTAATTGAGTCTTGATTTTTATGCTATGCAATTGGAGTCCTTAAATGCTATGAAATTACTTGAAATTTTGCATGATTATGTCTTATATGGATAATTCCATAATTTTACTCTCGATTTTACAAAAAGGTTTTACTAAATTTATGATTTAGTCTTTAAACTTCGCTTTAAAAATTAAATGAGTTTTGCTTATCAGTTCTAGTATTTTCTTTCAATTATTTCCCTTATTAAATTGTTTTATATTGTATATATGATTTAATTGTAGGATTATGAATGTTGCTTATGTCATATGTTAAATGACGATTTCACCCTTGATGTTGGTCTAATCAAGAGTAGCATTGTAGAAGCATGTTTTTTTTAGAGTTGTATGTTTACCTTGAACTATATGATTGATGAATATGCATGTATATAAATTTGCGTGGTGTGATTGGTGGTTGTACGATGGTCATGTAAGTGACTAATGAAACGTTCTAGATTCGGGTCAGTTCATCCTGGTCGGGTTTGGGGCGCCACATTTAGTCAAGTTTGTGAACCAAGAGTGGTCATGCCCCAATGTATAAACTTGTCATTATGCGTTTGTTAAATAAGGGAAGTTACTGGTCAATGGTTAAAGGGCTAGAGCCCTTTTCAAAAACCCAAGTTCAAGCCATCCTTCCCCTTTTTATTTCGTAGTTTCGTCAAATGCGCCCCAAAATATATATATACAATTAAGTGTCTAAAGTAAACAAGAAATGAGCAATAGGCTCAATGGTTAAAACGTTAGTACTCCTGGAGATCCTAAGTTTGATTCTCCTCCTCCTTCCCCTCTTCATTTTAATTTCAAGTCTGGCAAAACTTGGGAAAATTGCATGTGTCGCCCTAGGAATTTAACCAGTTCTTTCCTAATTAGAATTCATATATTTCCCTTCCTTAAAATTCCAATAGAATTAGATATCCACAATATTTTTCTCTTCTTTTCCTAATTATGTTTTCATATTGCCCATTTTTCAAATCCTAATAGAATTTGCTTTCCATCTTTCTTTTTCTTTTCATTCCTTTTTCTTTACATCATATTTTCATCCTAATTGTGGATAATTATTTTGCTTTCCCTAATCAAATCATCCTTCATTCAATCATTCTCTCTAACGATTTTGTAATTATCGTCAATAGCATCCCTACATTTGCCAAAAATTGGTAAGTACATCTCGTTTTCGATGTTTAAATCTCGAGTTTTCGTAATATTACTATCTAGCGCTAACCTTACGTTTGATTAATCAACCTTTTACGGTTCTTGCCAAATCTTTTGGTAATCTTGTTAAATCTTGAAACCAACTGTTAATTCGAGTGTAAATGTCATTTGAAGGATCAGATTTAGGTGAACCGAACTAAAATAGAGCATGAAGAACGTCGATCAGACCCCTGGTGAAAGGTGTGTGTTTTTTTACAAGTGAATCGGGACAAATCGTATGTAGGTTTAGGGCTAATCGGTCTTCTACATGGGCGTATGGACCACACGACCATATGCCATTATTACGTTAGGGTGCTTCATTTTACACACGGCCAAGAACCTTCCACATGGCCTGCCAGACAGTTATGTCTCTCCTGTAGGGTAATTTTTACGTTTGCCACATAGCCACAGTCTGTTACATGACTTGGCCACACGGCGATGTAACCCTTCCACACGGCTTATAACCTCTCACATGGCCGTGTGTCCTCTATTTTATAATTTTACCTAAAATTTTATAAATTATTCAGTTTAGTCCCTGTGTAATCCCCGGATTGTTTTTAGATATTTTATTCACTCGATTGAGTCCCTAATATTATGAACATGCTAGAATCTGTAAGTTGATGATTGAATTGCTACTATATAATGATGGTATGTGAATGTTACATGTTTAATGTCATTATTTTTCTCATGAACTGATACTGTTATTCTTACCACTATATTATTGATTGCATGTTCAGCATGCCTACTGTTACTGTTGAACCAATTACATGTTAAGCATGTCTATTGTTATTGTTGAATTGAATACATGTTAAGCATGTCTATTGTTTTTACATGATACTGTTACAAGCATGTCATACTACATTACATGGGGTGGGACGATTGAAATGAGGAAGTACTGGCAGTTTAATAATCTACAACACTGGTGGTTCATCTACAAATTACTGGCAGCTTGTCTGCAAACTTTTTAAACTGAAAATATTGGTGGTTCATACACAATTTTTACTACTACTAGTTTATCTGCAAATACTGGTGGTTCATCCACAAACTAGAGTGTTATTGGTTGGAAGAGTTCTGGGGAACTCATACTGTGGAGTATAGCAGAGTATGGGTAGGAACTTTCTTGTTATTTATGCATTCCATTGACATTCATAAGCATGCTCAAATGAACTGTCAAATTCTGCTATGCTATACGATCGCAATTGTAATGTGAACTATTATTTAGTATGCTTTGTTTATTGGTTCGCACTGGTTTACTCGTGATCAGACTCACACTAAGCTTTTTAAGCTCACTCCCCCTTTAATTTTCATGTTTATAAATAACCCACTAGGTTAGGACGCGGACTCAACATCAGGAAGATCTTATCTCGGATCATTTTTTAAGAATATTTTAGATTTATTATTTGAATATTTCCGTTATTCAGAAATTGTATTGTTTTATTTTTGAACTATGGCATGAGACTTAGGTTCTGGGTTTTATATAGCATACATGACATTTATTTTTATTATAAGAGGTAGGAGTATGGGTTTTAATTAATTATGCATGAAATATGGTTTTTATTAAAACTATGTTCGATATCACTTTTCTGTTGCATGACTAAGTAAATGAGGTTTGAAAAATATATACTTTTATAATTCTAGAATTCAAATTTTGCAAAACAATCATTAACATCAGCCAGTTTTTAAAACTAAATTGTAACCCTTTTGAGACACACCAAGTTTTCTTCAAAAATTAAAGCAAACGTTTTAAACAACGGTTTTTAAACTCCGATAGTTCTGCTAGGCCATTTTGGTGGTCAATGTAATCTTCTGAATTCGGGCTTAACGTTTAGGCCAGGTTGGGGAGGTTACAGAAGGAATGGTTTAAAAATACAATGATCAAACTTTAGACTTAACGACAATTAACTTGAACCCATATAAGTTTTACGCTAGACCAATGACTTGATCGATTTACAACCCAAACTCTTTTCAATTTATTTGATAACATGTTGTGTTATAAATGACAAGCTAATAAAGAATTGAATAAAGTGATATTAAATTATGAATTGGATTGTGATAGTGAAAAGAGGTGAGAGGATTCATGCACTTGGGATGGTAAAAGGAAGCTCTTCTGTAAGGGTGAGTATAGCTAATGTCCAAGCCTTTTCGTTTTCAAAACGATCTCCACTTTTTATATATAATATTGTGGGGAAGGAAGTGGGACATAACCATCAAGCTCTCTATAGTTTGATAACCTTTCAACCACTTCCCAAACACCAAAGATACAATTAAGTTTGACAATTGCTAATGAACATTAAGATTATAGGATATCATAAGATAATGACAATCAAAATCACTTTGATAAAAGATTTCCCCTTAATCTTATCAATAAATATCACTTGATAAAAGATTTTCTCTCTTTTCATTGGTAATAGGTATATACATACAGGAGTGAATGCAGAAATGTTTTAGAGGTAGAATTGAATTGTAAATTTTTTACAAATCAAAATATAATTTTATCATATATTAATTATGATGTCATCATTTTAAGGGGACTAAACAAAAAGTTTTTTCATTTGGGAGGCAAAATACAATTTTACTATATTAACTTATAAATTTATTATTTATGAAAGAGCTAAATTATATTTCTTTTTCATTTTTGAGGTGCCAAGGCCCCTACTTTCCCCTTATTTTTGCCCCAGTATATACACTAGTTAACATAATGTCACATCCATTATGTTGGTGAAAAAATTCTTTAGTTTATTTAATTAGATTTTTTAATAAAGTAATATTTTTAAAATAGAAATATATACCCATGAGGTCCTTATACTATAAGATTAAAAGTAATTTAATCCGTTTCAAAATAAATAGAACAATTTAACCTCAATCATATAATAATATGAGCAAAAAAAGACTATTTATGGCGACATTAACTATTTCCATCAATAAGTTGTCATGCCAAGAGTAATTAGTACCTTTCAAATTAAACCAGAGCAATTCAATCCTTATATCATTTAAAAGTAAATAAATAAAGATAATTAAATACGATTTTAACCATCTAGGTCTGTAAAAGCGGACATGGTAGGAAGAACAAAAGATAAATACAGTTGTGATTCATTTCTGATTGGCTAAATTTTTAAAAAAATAAAATAAAATGCCTATTTTTTAGAATTCTTTTCCAAAATTTTGGGACTAATTATTCAATTTTCTCTTTAATTTTTTAATTTTTAAAAATATTTTATAATTTTTATGAATATCATATATATATATATATATATATATATATATATATATTATAATACAAGGTCCTAGGTCTCAGCGACCTAATTTTTTGACATGTGACATACTTATTTTATCGACACATGGCAACACAATTTATCTATATATCTATTTTTTAAAATTAATAGAAGATAAATTTAAAGTTATAATAACTAGATATTATGCCCCACTTTTATTGAGATGTGAATAATTAATTAAAAATAAATTTATCTTATAATTATTTTAGTATTTATGCAAATAAATTTAGAAATATATTCAAATAAAATAAAATAAACTAATAAATCAAAACCTAAAATAATTATATAATTTGTGAAACCCCTTTAAATATTTCCAATGGATCCCTAAAATTAAATCATTTAAATAAAATCAAATAACTCTAAAGTGATACTAATACACAAAAAATATACCCAACGTAAATAAATATATATATAATAAATTAACTCATAATAAATTTATATAAACTTAATTAATACATGTAATATGTGTATATATAGTAAACATTAATTTATATTAAATTAATTAACATATAAATTAGTATAATAATATTAAAATATAAAATTAAATATTATATAATGTTGATAAAAGACTTTCTGTTTATTAATCAATACTATAGGTAAAATTTATTAATTTCAATTACTTATTTAAAATAAATTCAAATTAATGATGACTAATTATATATTATATATATATGATTTTTACTAAAAATATTTTAAATTACCATACTATTAAATAATTAAAATAAAATTATTTTTTACCAAATTATCTAAAAATATTAAATAATTATGTTTTAAAATTCTGCTAATTCTTTTTAGAAAATTACCATATTATTTTAAAAAAATTAAAATATGGTTTTTTTTAAAAGGGTTAAAGTGTAAATTCACCATCATACAATAGATAAATATTGAAATTCGCCACTATACTTTATTTTTATTGATATTTGCCATTATTTTTTTAAATATGAGTAAATTTTACACTCAATTTTTATGTTATTGAATTTTACCCCTAAACTTTAAAGTTTATTAATTTTTCCACCAACTTTCATTTTTTTAAATAAACTCTATTACTCAATATTAATTTTGAATAATTGAAAAAAAAATTTAATAATAAAACTTCTTTCAGATATTTTATTTCAATAGGTAATTTATAAAAAATCAAAAAATAACAAATTAGTTTAGAATTTTTAAAATTAAAAAAATACTTGAAAAATAATATATATATATATATATGAAGTAAATTTATATTTTATAAAATAACCATTTTTATTAATTTTGAAATATATTTTTACTTATTGATGTTAAATATTAAGATAAAATACAAAAAAAGTAATTTTATTAAATTATTTTCAAGTTATTTTAAATTAAAATTGAGTCGAAAATTTCAATCAAAAATCAAACTTTAGAGACAAAATTCAATCAAATAAATATAAAGTGGCAAACTTTAATATAGAGTTAAAGCATACCGGTAAATTTACTTTTAATTTATAGGCACAATGATAAATATCAATTATAGTAAAATATAGTAGCAATTTTCAGTTTCACCTAAAATATAGTTGTAGGTACACAAATTTACTCGGGCCCAGAATGGTTAATGGCCCAAACCAAAAAAGAAAAAGAAATATAAACTAAAATCCAATTACAAGAACAAGCCCAATAAGGCCCTAAATCCTAACCCAATTGACCCGATAAGCCTAGTGCCCACACCGAATCTCAGCTAGTCGAAACCCTAGCTAGCCTCATCGCCACTCCTCCCTTCTGCTACCCACGTGCTTCGACAGCGCATTTGGCGCTCGAGGACCAACTCCGCCTTGTCCTGTTGCACCAAAACAGCCATCTATTCCCGTTGACCTTTCTCCCAATCTGCAAACAAACCAAAAAAGGAACAGAAACAATGCAACACGCAAAGATAACGGAGGCCAAGAAATATGTATTTGGCTATATAGCCAAGAGAACAAGAAATGTAATTTTGGGGACAGACACACATTTTATCAATCAAAAAATAGAACATAAGTTTCGAAAGGTTAATACTTTCATCATCTATTTTCATTTTTTTGTTATTTTATTTATTTATTTTTTTAAGACACAAATCTTTCAAATAAAAGAGAAAAAAAGAAAGACTTACCTAAGGAGCCTCACGATCATCCGTCGTCGAAGGCGTTTCGCCGGCGCCGAGGGCCTCAAGACCTTTTAAGGTCTGGCTTTGGCTTTGACGGCTGCGTCGACTGAGGAAAAGGACCTAAAAGTCCTCTTTCATTCGGTTTTTGTCGCAAATAAGAGGATAGGCCTTTAAATCCGATCAAAACGAGGCTAAAGGGACCGTTTTGCATCCCCCCGACCACCGTATACGGTGGAGCAGCAGTGACCTCAACGATGGTGGCGATGATGGGTATAAACCCTAACAAAAAGGGGAAATGAGGGAGAGAGAACAAATGAGCTCTTTGTTTTGCTTTTCAAAATGGGTGCTGGAAACAAAAAAGGGTTTTGGTTTAAAGAATGGTGACGAAATGGCATAGTTTCACTAACACCCCCCCTCTCACGCCTCAAAACGACGTCGTTTTGGGGGGGGAATACGCAACCCGACCCGTACCCAGTGGGGGATCCGCACATTTTGACCTAATGGTCTATTTGCACGTTAGATCCCTCCTCTTTGGTGGCACGATTCAATTCGGTCCTATTTCTTTTTTTATTTTATTATTTTCGCCTAGAATTTCTATTTAGAATTCAAATTAGCCCCTTTGGCTCCTTTTGCTATCTTATAAATTAATATTATTGTTACTCTATAGTTATATTTTTTTTCTGCTCATTTTCGCTATTATTATTACATTTGCTTTCATTCTTTATTATTATGGTTGTTGCTCTTTCTCTTGATTGTTTTATTATCATTTATATTATTGTTAGTATTATTATTCTTTAGTTTATTATTATTATCATCTTATCATTTTTTATTATTGTTATCATCAATATACTATCATTATCCTTATTAATGTATTGTTATTGTTAGTTTCTACTTTATTATTTGCCACCATTATATAATTAAGCTAATTAATTTTATATTGATTCTATATATATTTCTTTGTATATATATTTAGGTACATTATTGTTATTATTATTATTATCATATTTATTTTTGAACATATCATGCGTTTTAAATTATTACCAATTTTGAATATTTTATGTATATATTATTTCTTTTAAATCATCATACGTAATATTTATTTCGAGATTCTTATACATATCTTGGTATTTTAGATTATTACATGTATACATATATATATATATATACTTTATTTTAAACATTTTTCTATGCTTTATCTTACATCGAATTTCTCTTTTACACATTACTCATTTTAAGCTCTTTTATAAGTTATTTTAAAGTGTCCTTTTATTTGTTATTTTTTATTCTTTCTTTTTTTTTGCATTATTCATCTTGATTCATTTAACATATTGCTTATTTGAAGTTTGCTTTTTATATATTATTTTATGCCAAAAGACACTATATATGTTAATTATTGTTTTATATTCTTTACTTTAAATTGCCTTTTCATTTTAAAATCGCTTTATGTATTATTTATTTAAAACTGTTTTATTATTTTAAGTTGTTTATGTCCCCTTTTAGAACTCAATTTATTTATTTTAAATATTTTATTTATTATTCATTATAAGTTATCTCCTCATATTATTACCTATTTTATACTTATATATACATATATATGTACGCATCATTTGATCTAAAATTTTTGTAAATAAATGCATCATCTTTTCTTAAATTATTTTATATATTATTGATTTTAAAGATTCATTTTTCACTTTATTTACTTTTAAAACTTAGTTATTATCATGTTAAATAGTTTTTATGTTCTATTCGTTTAATTTGCCTTATACTATTTTTTTTTTATTTAGATTGTCATATATGTTATTTATTTATTTATTTATTATTGTTCCATGATTACTAATGTTAACATTTAAATAATGCATGTTGAATGGTTATTGTCATTGTGTGTACCTTAATTCATCCACTTGCATCTTTATATTTGTCGTATATTTGTGATGTTATTCTCGTATTATTATTTCACGCTTAATACTCCCTTTTATTTTATTTCGTTTAAATCATATCGCGCATCAACCTTAAATGAATTTGTCCAAACATGGACTGTTTTAATCCAAACAAATGATGCATGTCGTTTAAGTATCGTACTTGCTATGGTTTAAAAACAAAATTTTTTAAATAAGGCAATGTTTTGCGTTTTGGAACATCGAAGAATTGTGCCCTAACTTACGGGGTTTCGATTTTCTCGTTGATTCTAAATAGCCAAATATCCTTTCGAGTTTTAAAACACACGGAAATGCAATTAAAATTAAAGACAAACTTGCGCTCGGGAGTTCATGGTATCGTGTCCTAACTTACGGGATGTGATATCCCGATATCTCGAGACAAGGAAACCTTTAGCAATCATTTCGATGTTAATTCAAGCATTTTCAAAATCGACATTGACAAAAAGGGATCGTATCTTGGATCTATTCCCGATTTTTAACTTTCGACATTAAGACACTAACTAGTCAATTCGGTACCAATTTTTGGCGTGTCGAGGGTGCTAATCCTTCCTCGCACGTAACCGACTCCCGAACTTGTTCTCTTGAGTTTCGTAGACTAAAATGCCGTTTTAGTAAACTAAAATTATTTTATTAAAACAAAGGTGATACGATCACACCAGATAAAGATCGGTTGTGACTCCCGTTTTCTCATTTTCATTTCCAAAAATAAAGTCGATTCCTGTTTTCAAAAAAATGGTTTCGACAATAGTGTAAATTTTACACATAAAAATGTACTTTTAAAATTTAATGGTAAACTTTTTTTTAATTACAATATGTTTTATTAATACATGCAATCAATTGTAAGAAAATTAGCATATATAATATTACAAAGCCTTACCGATTAAATCCTAACTCAGTTGGCATTGACATTATTGCTTATATATGAGGATATGGGTTTGAGTTGTATTGAAGGGTTGGGAGGAACTATAGGTAGTTCTAGGTATTTGTATAAAAAAAAATTACAAGGCTGTAGGTCCTAAGTAACATGAAGACTTAATTTATTGATACATGGCATACATTTGTGATGACACATGGAAATTGTGTTATTTACCTCTATTTTTTTGTTAATTTAAAATTATATTATAGTTTTAAAACTATAATACATTATTTGAATAATATCAATAATTTTAAGTATTTAAAATACATAAATTACACACTTTTTATGCATAAGTTTCATAAAATTGATAAAATCTTTACAATTACAAATAACGTCATATTAATAAATAAAAAATTAAGTTTATAAGATAATTAAATATTTTAAAATTTTAAAATAATATTATTTATATATTTAAAATAATTAAGTTTATTATCAATTAAAATTAAAGATATCAAGAACAAAAATTATTATTTAAGTATAAAATTAAAACCAAATTTTAAATAATAATAATTAAAATCAAATCTTTATTTTAAATAATTATATTTTAATTAAATTAATAAAAATGAAAAATTATTGTTTATTGTTTTAATTTTAATCAACGATGGAAGTATTGAGGATAAAATGTTTTATAGAACAAAAGGAGGAAGAATAAATGACACAAGGAAGAGAATAAATTTGTTATGTATTTTATTCTATTAAATAGTACTTATATATATACGCATGCATGCTAGGGTTTATTCCAAAAGTAAAGAAAATCTAATCTAATTCCTATAAATATTGTAACCCTTTAAATCTGGCCTAGACGTTAAGATCGAATTCAGGAGATTACATCGGTCATCGAAATGGCCTAGTGACAATCAAAGTTTATAAAACCGTTGTTTAAATCATTTGTTTGATTTCGAAGAAAAACTTATCATGTTATTTTCATTTTACTAAAAGATATAATTTTCCCAAAAACATTGGAATTTAGAGTTTACTTAGTAAAAGTCGATTTCCCTTTTTTATATGTTTTTCAAATCTCATTTACATAACAATGCAATGGAAAAGTGGTATTCAGTCGTAGTTTTAATGAAAACCAGGTGTTCACGCATGCTTAAAACAAAATTCATGTTTCGATAGCCTAAACAACTATAATGTCATGCATGCCAAATAAACCCAAAATATAAGTCTCATGTCACAATTCAAGTAAAATAATACAGTTCCAACCAACATAATTTATAATATAAGGTCTAAAAAAAAACTATTTGAGTCGAGCCCTCCGAATGCCGTGTCCACGTCCTAACCTATTGGGTTATCTACAAAGATGGAAATTAAAGGGGGCGAGCTTAAGAAGACCAATGTGCATTCAATCACAAGAAAATCAGTGTGAAATAGTAGGCGTTGCATACAAAATAACAATTCTTAGAATAACCACATTTGCATAGCAATTCACAATTCATAGTATCGATTTTTCAAATTAACACATCACTATAATATTTTAGAATTCATAGTTTTATATGCACATGATTATGAATGGTAATGCAATTTTAGTTTATCAGAAAAGGTTCTATTCAACTCCGTTACACACCACACTATGAGTTACCCAGAACTCATCCAACCTTATACACTGGGTTGTGGATAAACCACCGCTAGTTCGCAGATAAATAGCCACTTTGTTTGTAAAAATTGTGGGTAACCTACTAGTAATTTCAGATAAAAACATTTGCAGATAACTTGTCACTTGGTTCGTGGATGAACCACATATTTGCAGATAAAAATTGTCACTAGATTGTGGATGCACAACATATTTGTAGATAAAAACTACCACTGGGTTTGTAGACAAGCCACCACTGTTTGCAGATTATTAAGCTGCCACTCTTCCTCCGTACATATCGTCCTGCCCCATGCAATGCAATATGGCATACTTTGTAACAAAATAATTCAACACTAGCAGTAGTCATGCTTAACATGTATTCAATTCAACAGACATGATTT
Organism: Gossypium anomalum; assembly: GCA_025698475.1. Taxonomy (NCBI): domain Eukaryota; kingdom Viridiplantae; phylum Streptophyta; class Magnoliopsida; order Malvales; family Malvaceae; genus Gossypium; species Gossypium anomalum. Next base: position 22,748,230 of record CM046964.1, on the reverse strand, counting down.
ATCATGTACTTAGTAGGGTGGTAACCATATTAACACTAACGATTTATTAGTATCACATTGAAAGTATGCATGTAATACTACTTCTCTTATGATATAACAATAGCACTTTACTCACTAAATCACAAATTCTAGAATAAACAAATTATCAGAGACTTAATTGAGCGAATAAAAACTCTAAAAATAACTCAAGGAATATACATGGACTAAACTAAACATATTAAAAATTTCTGGACAAAACTATAAAACAGGGGCCACACGGCCATGCGAGGGTCTCATGGCCGTGTGGAAGGGTTACATGGCAGTGTAACAGACTGTGACGGTGTGATAAATGTTAAAATTACCCTACATGAAGGACACGATCGTGTGGCAGGCCTTGCGGAAAAGTTATGGTCATGTGATTCACGAACTAGCATAGGGTTTACAAGGGCACATGGCCTTGTGGTGGTTGTGTGGTCCACACGCCCATGTGGGATATCATGTGGCCCTAATCCTACACACGATCATCACTGAATCACTTGGAAAAGAACACACACCTTTCACAATAGGTCCGATCGACGTTGCTCACGCCTGATTCTGATATGATACACCTAAATTTGGTCATTTAATGACAAATATACTCAATTAACAATCGGTGTCAAGATTCGCAAGATTTATGAAATATTTGACAAGAACCGTAAAATATTGATTAATCAAACGAAAGATCTACGTGGAATAACGATGTTACAAAATTACAAGTTTTACTTATTGAAACTAATGCACTTATCGATCTTTGATGAAATATGGATGTTATTGATGACAAATTCAACAACCGATAGAAAAAAGATTGAATGGGGAATGATTTGATATGAAAAAGGAAAATAAAATGAGAAAAAATAGAAAAGATGAGGAGTACTTTTATTAGGATTTGAAAATAGGCAAACCTAATCCAATTGAGAGAATGATGGTTAAATAGTTAGGGTTTGAAACCTTAGGGGCATCACTTGCAATTTCTCTAAAGTTAGCCAAATTTCAAAAGGGAATGGAAAGAAAGGGAGTAGCTTGAACCTAAGATCACTTAGGGGGAAAGCTTAGCTCTTAACCATTAAACATTAAACCTATCTTTTACTTAATCTTTATTCTTAACCATATATATTTTAGTTGTGACTTTTACCCTAGATTGCTGAAAAGAAAAGAAAAAAAATGGGATTAAGAGAGCTTAAACCTAGGTCTCTAAGGAGGACTTTCTAACAGTTAGCCACTAGGCCTAACTCATTTCTTATTTATCTATTTCAGTTAACCCCCTATATTTGGGGGCGTGACAAATAAGTTATGTAATCTCTTATAACTCTACTATATGAATATTACACATTCTTTAACAATATTATTAAATATAAATATGTATGTTTAATAATATTTTAGATAAATATTTTTAATATTTTAAAAATTAAATCTAAAATTTATTATTATAATAATATTTGGCTCAATTTAAGTTAATTTTTATATAAAAATCATGTCACTCAAAATAGACTCTTTTCACAAATTGACATACACTTTTTAAAAGAAAAAGTCAATTTTCAGAAAGAAAAAAAAAAGATTTATTTTTCATTGATTGAGTCATTTTCCGTGAAACAAATATAAGAAAATACGAAGAATATTTTTGTAAGCCATCTTTCATGAAATAAACACACCCTAAATTACCATGTTTATCCTGATATGAGACTAAATTGTTCCTTAATCCTTACCTTATAGTTTGTTTACGAAAATAGTTAAAATTGTTATCAATTGTCCTAGTTTTTTTCTAGGGGTAAATTACACCAAAGGTCACTAAACTGTAAGTAAGTTTACATTTTTATTACTCAACTTCAAAAAGTTAAAAAATGGCCACTGAACTATTCAAAAGCTTTCAAGGAGGAAAGTCATAGTGAGAGAGTGATCTAGATTGTGTATAGGACTAAGGTTACAACTTGGTCAGTGAATTAGATTCCAATCACATCTTATACAAGTTGATTTATAGTAGATTACTCTCTGAGCAAAGCCTTGCATACATAGAAAGTTTTAGAATTGTATAATCATATTTTTGTGTCCATCTCTTATTTTATATTTATAGTTAATTTATAGTTATTGTTACTATCTGAGCAAGGCCTCAATTGCAACCAAATGAAAATCCGGAAGGTAAAATCTAACAAATTCACATGCCTATATATTTATATAGCTGATAAACTTACATTTAAAGCCTGTAAAAAGAAACAATCCAATCTATTTGCTTTCCATATCTATGGCAAGTGGAGTCAACATTTTCGACAAAAGAAAAAAAACCCTAAGTTTTTTAAGATAAAATAGTGGGGAATTTGATGCCATTAATGGATAGTAGTTGAAGCCTTTTCGAACAAACCAAGCCTATAATCACCCAACCTTGACTTATAAGCTGAAGCCTTGTATTCTCTCCATGTGAACTCATTGTACAAGCTCTCTTCACCTTTGGCCATTAGTGAAGGCAATGGCCTTATGGTTTCACTTAAAGGTGGACCTCCAAAATATATAATTGAAATTCTTGGTTTTAGTGAGTTTGTCATTACCCTATGCCTCACACTTTTAAGCCTCCCATTTGTCATCACCTGCCCAAGAAGAATAGAAAATTGAGAAGAAATTTAAAAATATATAGAGAGAGAGAGAATTGATATACAAATTAACTGGTTAAAATTTGCCATAAGTCCATGTATTCTTCATAATTTAGAATTTAATCCTTAAATTTTTTACTTTTAGAAATTTAGTCTCTCTACTTTTCAGATTTCAGAAATTTGGTCCAATTGTTAACACTGCTAAATTTTTTTGTTAAGTCCAAGTCCATTACAACGTCATTTTTATAGTTATATTGCTACCATTTTTTTTTAATTTCAAAATGTTAACACCAACAAATTTAACAAAAAAAAACTAATAGTATTAACAATTGAATCTAAATTTTGAAATCTTAAAGTAGAGGGACTAAATTCTTGAAAGTAAAAGTAAATGATTAAATTCCAAATCTATAAAGAGTGCAGAACCTGTGGCATATTTTAACCAACTTAAATACGATTTTGGTTGAAATTAAAAATAATTATGGTGTTTTAGGTTTAAATCACATTATGTGAATGTAATTTTATAGATTTTATATAAATATATGAAAGGATAAAAATACCTTCAAAATAATATTATCACTTTGTAAAAATAATGGGTTTTTAGTAATTTCACAACTAAATTGAGATTCGATTGACGGGTGATATCAACTTAGTTAAATTCTTAAATAATAGTAAAATTCTGGATGCAGAAGCAGTAAGATAAAAAAAAAAGTATTAAGGATATTAATAGAAAGTATGTTTAAAATAATTCTTTTTAACATAACATAAATGAGAGATAGAAAGAAAAAAGAAAAAATGTTCTAAATATTTATTTTCAAATTGAAAAAAAAACTTTTATAAAGAAATAAGTAACTACAATGAATACAACTTATTAAAATAATGAAGATATCAGCTGAATTTTATTAAAATATTAAATTTTATTGAAGACTAATCTTGATTTAAAATTTTACGTGCACAATAAATATTATTATATTGATAAATTTGTTAAAGTTATAATCATATAAGAAGATTAAAACAAAAATTTTAAATTCGAAAAATGAGTTTAAACAAAAAAAAAAATAAGTTCATTTAAGATTGGGCTCAACATTGAATGGCTGAACTTGGCACAAACCTGACCATTACTCGATTTTATAATATGTTTTTTATTATTTTTCATATAGTTTATCTTATATGACAATTAAAGATATAATTATTAAATAGTATATAAAATTAATATTTATGTTAAAAAAACTAAATTATATCATACTCACGATATAGATAAAAAAATTTATAACAAATATATTTATAAAATATTGATATAAAAAACAAAAAGTTAAGATATTGGAAACTATGGTACATTAAGTAAAATTTTATTATGTGTATTTTTATAGATTTTACATAAAATATAAAATAACAAAAATGCCCTTGTAGCAATAGCTGCTACTTCATTAAAAAAGAAGAAGAAGAATTTTTGGTGATTTTTCAACTGAGTTGAACCTCTACAATGTGGGTGAAAAAAATTATGCAACATATATATCTATAAAAGAATTATATAAAAAAATAAACGAGATTTTGGTTGAAATGACAAAGTTAAAATGTTAAATTTTACAATGTCTTAGGCTCAAATCTTGTCATATGTATATTTTTTATATAAAAAATATAAAAAGACAAAAATACCCACAAAAAATATTTGTTGCTTTATAAAATGGTAGAGTATTTGGTAATTTCCTAATTGAGTTGAGACCTAGTTAATAGGTAACACTGATTCAATCAAGCACATTATAATAGTAAGTACTAGATTTTGTCACACACAGAATAGAATATTATCTTTTAAAATTCAAAATGAAGATAGGTGGAATGGTAATGAAATTGTATTTTAATATTATTAAACATATGTTCAATTTTTAAATTTTTAAATTTTAATTCTCTTATTTAAAAATGATATAAAAGTATGAAAGGATAAAAATATCATCATAACAATATTAATTATAATTTAAAAAGGAGTATTTTTGTAATTTTATAACTAAAATTGATCATAACTCGATACATCAACTCAGTAAAACGATTAAATAAATAATCATGTCTAAAATAGTTTGACTTAACTATTTATAAATATAGATAAATTTGAACTCCATCATATATTAAAATGTAAACATAGTTGGCAGTGGCGGAGCCAGGGGGCTGGTTGGGGCCCAGCCCCTAAAGTTGCATTTTAACCCCTCAAAAAATGATTAAAAAATTAATTTGATCTTTTAAAAATTATAAAGGTATAAGTTATTAAAATGACAAAATTATATTTCTATGATAATAAAAATATATAATTTAATTTTTGCACCAATTTTTTAAGGCTAATAGTTGGTAGTAATAATATACCTGCAAAGCATCACCAACGGTGACAAAGAAGGAGGTGTGATCAGGTGGGACTGAAACCCAAGTCCCATCTTTAAGACATATTTGCAGTCCCGACGTGTTGTTGGATTTCAGTAGTGATATTATTTGTGGGTCGGTGTGTTCCCCGAACCCTATCATTTTCCTTCCGCTCAATGCCTGCAGGTCTTGGCTAATCGGGTAATGGTTTAGCCTCAAACACCAGTCACTCTCCTCCTCTCTCAGCATCTGACTCCACACATCCCTTCGCTCAATCCCCAACCCTTCCGCCATTAGCTCCACCACCTCGTACGCCACCGCCTTCACTTCCATCACATAATCCTTCACCGCTGACCTGTTTCATGATAATATTATGAAATAACGATCAGATGCAATGATAAGTAATAATTGGATGAGACACCTACTAACAATACCTTAGTTATATAAAATAAAAAAAAAGTTATGATCTTTGTGGGAAACTTGTAAAAGTTTTAAGTCAAAATATATTGAAAGGTAGAGTTATCTTTTCAAAAAACTAAATATTTGTATGATATTTAAAAATTGAATGCGGTCTCATTTAAAATATAAATTGAACTCAAATGTTAAATACTAATTACAATCAATTTTTTCAATTTTATAATATATTTTTCCTTTACCTTTTTATATTATATGAAATTTAAATATCGTAGTGTAAATATAAAAAAATTTAAATTGCTTGTTGTTAAAGTTAGGAAAATAGTTAATATTTAGACTAAAAAGATGCATTTTGGAAGGTAGAATAGATAGACTAGAATTATAAATAATAATAAAAAGTGCTAGGACTTCCTAAAAAATTTACCCAAACATTTTACCGGGAAATTTCTGGGTTTTGATCGGTGTTGATAAGGAGATATTCAATCCATCCCACATCACCATTGGGTCCAATCCCTTTAGTACCGTAACCAAAGGGGTTGGGCGGACCGGCTTTGGCTTTCACAGACCGGGGAAGATTAAAGAAGCTAAGAGCTTCGGCTTCTAATCTGGCTATGGTTTCCATAGGAACGCCATGGTTAAGCAGCTTGAAGAACCCAAACTCCTGGCAAGCTTGAATTATCAACGTTTTGGCCTTTGGGTCTCTTAAGTTTATGGATGGGATTCCTTTGAAAACACTAATCCTCGGCTTGCATGTCTTGATCGATGCGTAATGGTCATCTAATGGCGCTGGCTTTGATAAAACAACCATCCTCATAAAATAATATGTGTGTGTGTGTTATAATATATGAAATTAAAGAGGAAGCAAAGAAAATTTTATATAAAAGAAATGATAGAATGATAGGAATGGAGTGATTTGTAAGAGGGATTTCTTATGGGATTTAAAAGAGGTGAGGGATTAAGGATTTATATAGGAGTTGTAATATACTAATTTAATAGTATTATTTTGTAATTTCTAGTTTGGGATATGAATTTATCATTTTTTTTAATTTGGTTTTTACTTTTTTTTCCAATATTAATCCTTCAATTTTTTTAATTTTGTGGTTCAATAATGTGATATTATGAAATTAGTGCTATAAGATTATGTTATATCATCACTTAAATTTTTATTACAAAATTATAATTTTTAAGTAATAAAGTGACACTATATTAGAGTCACATCATCACATGGACCAAGACAAAAAAAGTTTTTAAATTTTGAAATTAATATAAACAAAAAAAAAATATTTAAGGACGAAACTGAAAAAAATTGCCAATAGTTTCGCTGGTCTCCAACTTAGTTAAATTTGAAATTTAATTTTTACAACATCAACTAACAAAATATTTTAATTTGTTAATTATCTTCATTATTAATCATAATTGATTGGATTTATTGCGTTGATGGTTTTGCTACTCAATTTAAATTTTTGGCCATAACGATTTATTCGGCCCTTTAACTTTATAAAAGTATTATTTTAGCCCTTCATTTAATTTTTTTAAGTCCTTAGAATTATATTGTTTGTCAAATCACCTCAAAATGGATGGAAAAGTTAACATTTGTTAACTTTGTTGTCGTGGCATACACGTGCTATGTTAGCAATTAATTAAATTAAAAAATATTTTTTTTTACAATTTTTATTTTATAATTTTTAAAAAAATTATATATTTAAATTTTTTTAAATTTTAAAAATTAATTAATTGTTGACCCACATCAGCAAAGTTAAAAAAATCAACTTTTTCATCCATTTTGGGGTAATTTGACAAACAACGCAAGTTTAAGAACTAAAAAAGATGCAAAAATAAATAAATGACTAAAATATTTTTTTTTTAAATTGGAGGGCTAAATATTATGCCTATTCTTGTTTTAACAGAGGGACCATTTGGCCTTATGTTATCTTGTTTAGAAATTTATGCAATTTATTCAAGATCTGTATGAACAGCATAGAGTAATTCAATGAAGGTGTAATTACTGGGCTAGTTATTACACTCTCTTTATAATTACATAGTTACATAATTTACATTTTAAAAAGAATTAGTTACTATAAAAAATTATTAGTATGACAAAATAAAATCTAAATAATTATAAAAAATTAAAATCAAATTATCATAACTATATTATGTTTAGTCTAAAAAAAGTAGTTGATAATACGATTATTAATAAAAATAAAAAGAAAAATAAACATCATATGCAATTTTATCTAACTATTTTAGTGTATGTTTGTTGAGTTATTCCCTCTTTAATGTTTAACATATACTCCTTATCATCATTTGTTGGTCATTGACCGTGTTCATCATAACCTAAATTTGAATATGCATCATTAATATTGTCAATATCTCCTTTTTGCATGTGTTCTTTAAAGTTTGGATTCTCTTAATTCCACCTATGATTGAAGTTATGAAATATGCAACATACCAATACGATCTAACCTTGTTTTTTATACTATAATACGTTAATGTTGTTAATATAAAAAAAATTATTTTTTTAGAACAACAAACTTCTTCTTAGCCTCGTATCGAAGCCTTGAATGTCTGAAATTAAAGAGTTCACAAGTTATCTATTGTGCTTGTGTATGCCACCATTCTCTTAAACAATACTATATCACACAATATGGAACAATAAAACATTTTCTATTTGCATAATTAACATCGACCTTATACTCCTTTTTATAATACATAAATTAAGGTAAAAATAATATAAAATTTATAACATATAAGCTTTATAAAATAGGTTTTATAAACTGTTCAAAGCTTTGATAACATTTCTTATAAATAATATAATTTTTTCATAACTTTAAAAAGTTTTTTTTTATAAATAAGTTATGATAAAAAAAATTATAACATTTTTACATTTTTATGATTAAGTATATTGTTTTTATAACATATAGTATGGACACATAAATAAGTTATGTCTATACTTATTGACTATAACTTTTTATAAATAAATATATTATAACACTTATAATAAATTTTTTTTGTCGTAACTTTATGACTTTTTAGGATTCAAATAATATTTTTATTACTTTATAAAGTACACAAATTATTTTTTAAGATTTATAATATAAGAAATTTTTTGTCATAACTATTTTAAACACTTATTGTCATGCCCCAAAATATAGAGAGTTAATTGAAATAAATAATTAAGAAATTGAATAGGGTTGATGGTTAAGTAATTAGTGCACTACTTAGAGACCTTAGGTTTAAGTCACTCCTTTCTTTCTTTTCTCCTTTTATTTTCAGCAACTTTAGATGAAAGCCACAATGAATAAATGCTGTCAAAGAAAAAACTTAGTAAAAAATGGGCCTTAGGCTTAATGGTTAATACTCTAGTTCTCCTTTGTTTGGCTAAGTTTGAGTCGCTCCATCTCCAAAATTGTTTTTTCTTTCTTTCTTTTAATTTTAGGCCCAAAACTTTGGGAAAATTACCTTTATCGCCCTAGGGATTCCAAACCCTAACCTATTTAGCCATTCATTTCCCAATTGAACTAGATTTAACAGGACCTCCTCTTATCTTTTCTATTTCCTCTCTTATTTCTTCACTTCTCTCTCATTTGCATAAAATTTTACATCTTTTTATTACTAAATATTTTTGCTTTTCGAATCAAAATCAAACCCCGTTTGACTCATTTTTCCTATCAGTGGTCGATTTCAGCATTGATAGCACTCGTTTCTTTTCATCCAAGTTCGATAAGTACATTGCAATCTCGGTGTTTAATCTCAAATTTATGTAGAACTCCTATCCACGTTAATCTTGTAATCCGGTTATACAATCTTTCTCGGTTCTTGTCGAATCTTTCAACAATCTTGACAAATCTTGAAATCAATCATTAATTCGTGTATAAATGTCGTTTGAATGACTCGTTTTAGGTGGATCGAATCATATTTGAACGCATGGAATGTTGATCGTGCTCTCGGTCAAAGGTGTGTGTTCTTTTAGAATCGGCGCAAACCGCATTTAAAAATAGGGCCACACGGGCATGTGGACCACATGACCCCTCACACGGCTATGTGCTTCTGAAACCCTAGGCTAGTTCGAATCTCTCACGGCCAAGAACTTTCCACACAACTTGCCACACAATCGTGTCTCCACTGTAGCCTGATTTTACAATTTTCACATGACCACAATCTATTACATGGCCTTAGCACATGATCGTGTAACCCTTGCATACGGCTTAGAGCCTCTCACACGGTCGTGTGACCCCTAATTTACAATTTTACCTAGAATTTATGAATTATTCAATTTAGTCCCTGAATAGTCCACAAACTATTTTTAGTGTTTATCTCATTCAATTGAGTCCCTAGTATTATGAATAATGTTGGAATCCATGATCTGATTGACTAAATTGTTACTGTAAATGCATGATATGTGATTGGTACATGTTTACTGTCATTGGATTATTGATATACTATTATTGTTACTTGTACCACTGTGTTTTCGATTGCATGATCAACATGACTACTATTATTGATAAATTGAATACATGTCATACATGTCTACTACTACTATTAATATGTTTACATGTTAAGCATGTTTACCATCTCTATACCGTATTGTTATTGGCATGTCATACTGTATTGCAAAGGGTGGGACGCTTTGAATGGAGGAAGTATTGATAGTTTATCTGCAAACATTGGTGGTTTATCCACGAACATATTGGTAGTTTTTATCTGCAAACACGTTGTGAATTCACAACCTATTGGGAGCGTATTAACTTGCAAACACTGGTGGTTTATCCAAAAACATACTGACAACTTTTATATGCAAATACGTTGTGCATTCACAACCTATTGGCAATGTATTAACCTAAAAACATTGGTGGTTTAACCACAAATTTACCGGCATCTTTTATCTGCAAACTCGTTGTGTATTTATAACTACTAGCAGCGTATTAACTTGCAAAACTGGTGGCTCATCCACAAACTAGAGTGTCTGGGTTAAAAAGTTCTGGGGAACTCTTCATGTGGAGTGTCGCGATAGAGTAGGACCCTTTTCCTTTTTGTTAAACTGAAATTGCTTTGCATCATCACGCATAAGCATGCTCGAATGTACTGTTAAATTCTGCTATACTATATGGTAGTTATTGTACTAAAAACTATTATTATGTATGCTTGGTTTATTTTTCTACATTGATTTTCTTGTAATGGAATTCACACGGAGCTTCATAGCTCACTCTCTTTTTATTTTCATCTCTACAGATAACCCACCAAGTTAGGATGCGGGCACGACATCCAGAGGGTCTCGGCTCGATTTTGATTTATTACAATACTTTAGGTTTATTATTTGGTATTTTTATTCAGAGACTGTAATGCTTTATTTTTGAACTTTGGCATGGAACTTAAGATTTGAGTTTTCTTTTCTTATAGCATGCATGACTTTTATTTCGTTTTTTTAATGTTGAAACATGGGTTTTAATTAATTATGCATGAAAGAAAAATTTTATTAAAACTAAGTAAATATCATTTTTTCCACTGCTAAATTATAAACAAAATTTGAGTAATAAAAAAATCAGTTATTAACTAAGTTTTTAAAAGGTAAACACCGTTACAAGAAAAATGTTTTACACCCAAATTCGATTATTAGCTGGCTTTCCAAACATTACCTCAATAAATAAATGAAAAAAGAAAGTATAAACTCGTTTAAGAGTCCAACTACTTAGTCTAACTTAAACAATTATTATTAATTAAAATATATCTTTATTTGAATATAACTAAAGAATTATACAAATATTTTTAAAATTTTTAATAATAAATTTGAATCCAATCAATATGAACCTAGATAAAGAATGAAAATAAAATTTTAATGGTGGATAAAATCATGATTGTTTGAATCAGATTGGACAAGTTGATCAGTTTGATTGGATCGAGAGTTAATTAGGATACTGATTATAAGAGAAACATTAGGGCGGTTGACCTGTAACTCGATAAAAATCGATTAAACTGGACTAAAATTTTGTTTCAAAAATTCTTTATTTGTTAATATATATTTTTTATTTTTTATGATTATTTAATTAAACTGATAACTGGTGATCCAATCACTTTAACCACCTTTAGATAAATCAAATCAAGACAAAAAGTAAAAGTGTTGAAGTTTAATATTCATATTTGAACATATTAAATATTTTTTTATGTAAATTTTTTTAATTAATTTCGCATTTTAAACTTTTATTAGAGATAGGAAATAGAAATTATATAGAGTTTGAATTCATGATTAATATCAATTAAAATTTTGAACCAAGTCGTTGATTATTATACTAATGATTTAACCCTCAAAAAATGGAAAAATTCCTATACAATTTCTTCATAAATGTTTAAACTATAAATTAATATATTATTAAATTGCACTTTAATCTTCAAAAATGAAAAAAAATGGTAAGTCCTTTAAAAATATTTTAATAATTAATTGATGTATAATAAAATTATATTTTGACTTATTAAAATTTTATAATTCAACTCCGACCTCTTAAAAAATTTTGGAGGGCATTTTACCCAAAAATGCCCTTTAAATAATATAATTACGAAAATGGGCCGTTTATTGCGTTATTTACCGGATTAGGCCGTTTTCCACGAAAACGCGTCCACGTAAGCGTGATTTTGGAGTACGTGTCAGCAAAACGCTTCCCTGGGGGAGCGCTTTGTCCACATCAGCAAAAAACGAGTCCTTGAGGGCGCGCTTTGCTGACATGGACAAAGCGCTCCCCCAGGGAAGCATTTTGCCCCTTTTTTAGGGTTAGGATTTTTAGGGTTTAGGGTTAGGATTTTTTAAGGGTTTAGGTTTTTTGAGTTTTAGGGTTAATTGAATTGGGGTGTAAATTAACTATTAATTTTAAATACTAAATATTAAATTAGAGTTTAGGGTATTAGGATTAATTGATTAAATTATGGATTGATTTAGGGTTTAAGGTTAATTGATTAAATTTAGGGTTAATTGATACATACACGAAAAAAAAATCTCAAAGATAATATGATTGCAGCATATATGTATACTGGCGCTATGCTAAGTTTAGGGTTTCGAGAAAAAAATAATTGAATTAGGATTTAAGGTTTTAAGGTTAATTCATTAAATTAACTATTAATTTTAAATACTAAATACTAAATTAGAGTGTATTAGGGTTAATTCATTAAATTAGGGATTAGGGTTTAGTTTTTTAAAATAAATTTGTTTTAGGGTATTAGAAAAAACATATAAGCAATATAATTTTTTTTGTCATAGGTTTTAAGGTTTAGGGTTTCTGCAAGAATAATTCTGAGCAGACGTTTCTGGACAAATAGTGTCGGAAAACGCTTCAAGCAGGATGCACTGTCAGCAAAATTTCTAGAAAAAGCTCCCACGTGGACGCTCTTTTGCTACAGTATTTCGTAGAAAAATAATTCTAAGTAGACGTTTCTGAACAAATAGTGTCGAAAACGCTTCAAGCAAGATGCACTGTCAGCAAAATTTTTGAAAAAAGCTCTCACGTAGACGCTCTTTTGCTACAGCAGTTCATAGATAAATAATTCTGAGTAGACGTTTCTGAACAAATAGTGTCGAAAACGCTTCAAGCAGGATGCACTGTCAACAAAATTTCTGGAAAAAGCTCCCACGTGAACGCTCTTTTGCTACAGTAGTTCGTAGAAAAATGAGGCTATAAATGAGCCAAATTTTATTCTCAAGTTGCATAACTTACAACAAAAAAATTAGAGAGGCTAAGAAGAAAAGAAATTGAAGATGAGTGAACGTATTAGTGCTGTTATTTACTATGATGGTGAGGTCTGTAACACCGAGAATGGTGTTGTTTTTTTATCGGAGAACACAGCGAGACTGGTTTTTAACCAGAACATAGATTTGACAGAACTTCGTAAAAGAATTAGGCGTAAAATCTTCGGAACGACACCAATGAAAGTTTTGTCTATCAAGTATCGATTTTGTGCTTCAGTTGATCCTGTGACATATGACTCATTCAACATCAAAGGCGCTCGTAGCTTGGAGGCAATGGTGCAAACTCATCTCGCTAGTGGATCACCCTATCTTGAGTTATATGTACAATTTTTATCGCCAAATAATGCATTTGCAGCTTCAATATTTACTGCTGGTTGAAAGGAATACACGACCCCTACCCGACACTCCGTTAGTGGGTGGTAAAACACAAAAGTTCCCATGTTTAGTAGCAATATAGAATACCCAACCCCTGCATGACACTCCGTTAGTGGATGAGACATGCACCTTAGTGGGTCGATATTTGATGCTGGAAATACGTACTGGGGAATGACATCAACTTCCAGTTGTTGGCAATCCACATCTGATTGGAGACGTTGTGAAACGTCCATAAGGAGGGATGATGTACTCCCTATGACCTCCACCGGCGAGGGGACCTTTTACGTTTGCACATGATGATGGGTCAGATAATGAGTCCGATACGGATCCACCTCGAGAGGCCGGCCCCGATAGTGCAGAAGTTGCATTATTTTCTAAACCATAGCATGTTCCAACTATACCTGAAGATGTTGAAGGGGGTTCAGATGATGAAGAAGAAGATCTACGATTCAGGGCGTACTCGCCTCCAACCTACATGCATAATGTCGATCTATCTCAAGATGATGTGTTGGAGTTTCTAGATCTACCACACAGAAGGCGTGACCATATAAGTTCCTCATTGGATTCAGGTGAATTAGAAGTTGGTAAGGAGTTTTCCAATAAATATAATTTTCTTGGCGCATTAAGACAACATAGCATCATGAACGGGGTTAACTACAACGTGGTTAAATCCAAATCCAATAAGTTTGAGGCTAAGTGTGCAGTGCAAGACGGTACATGTTCATGGAAAATCATGGCCTCGTTGAGGAAAAAGACAGGCTTATGGGAGATAAAAAAGTACAAAGGTCCACATACATGTGCTGCCGGTACAGTATCACTAACCGTTTAGAGTTTTTTAATGGTATTGTTATTACGTACTGTTGCATTTTTTAACGTACTTCGTTGACAGGTGTTTCGGAAGATCATCCTAAGATGAATTTAGATATGTTAACTACCTTAATACTATCGACGGTGAAGGCCAATCCCAGAACTTCAGTACCGATCTTAATTGCCAATCCAGTTGAGGTACACGCCCTCTTACCGTAAGGCTTGGATAGCTAAGCAGAAGGCGTTGGAAAATATTCATGGTGGGTGGGACGCTTCATATAATGAAGTGTGGCAGTGGTGTCAGGTGCTGGAGAGATATGTCCTTGGTTGTGCAACAGACCTTGAAACGGAACATGCATACTACAATGACCGATTGCTCCGTGGATGCCAAGTATTTAAGCATCTGTTTTGGACCTTTAAGCAATGCCAAGATGCATTTTTATATTGCAAGCCATGGGTACAAATTGACGGTACCTTTATGTACGGTAGATATACCCATCAGCTATTGCTAGCTGTGACACATGATGGCAGTGAGAGAATCCTTCCACTTGCGTTTGCAATAACACCGGGGGAATCAGCTGATGACTGGGAGTTCTTTCTTTATAGGTTAAGGAGGCATGTCTGCCCCCAACTTAATTTCTGCGTCATATCAGATTGGGGCACCAAAATACTAGCCGCAATTGAGCGACAGGAAAGCCTATGGCATCGCACACACCATCGGTATTGCCTAAGGCATGTTGCGCCCAACTACTACGAGTAATTTCGATTTACAAGTGAAAAATGACAAGTGACCAAGATGGGTATTTAATATCTATTAATGTAATTTCGTTTGTAATATTGAATTTATTTTAAATGGAAAAGTGGTATGTAATTTTCGCTATCAACTTATATTGGCAGGGTATGAGATAAGTAAGGATCGTTTCATGAGATGTTGACGGTTTTGCATTCAATTAACAAAGAAAGCATAGACTACCTCTGTAAAATACCTTTCGAACAGTAGACACAAGCACACAATGGCGGCCTACGATATGGTCATATGACCTCAAATCTGGCTGAATGCATAAATTCTGTTCTAAAAGGAACACGTCATTTGTCGATAACATCGATTATTCGAGAGACATATTTTTATTTAGCGGTACTATTTTCGAAGCGAGCAGCAAGTTATAAAGGCCAAATGCAAGGAGGCTGTGTATGGTGCGCAAAGGTATTGCAAGAAATTAATAAGGCGAAGGCGCGGGCGAACACCATGCACACAGTCTGTCACGATCAAGACAACCTATGGTTTCGTGTGACGGAGTTTGACAGATCATACGAAGGTATTATTGGCGGGCAATATCGTGTTAACTTGAGAAATAGGACTTACGACTGTGAGAGGTTTGACGCACTTCGTTATCCATGCGCTCATGTAATTGCAGCTTGTCAGAATCTCCGTCTAGATCCCATGAGCTATGTCGATGAAGTGTACAAACTAAAAACCATGTACAACGTGTGGAGACACGTATTCCCACATGTCCCAGACGAACGTAACTAGCCGCCTGTATTGCTTGCTCCGTTTAAGCTGTTACCAGATAGAGAATTGCGTCGCAAACCAAAGGGTTGACCTTGCTCGACTAGAATACGTACCAATATAGATATCCGAAAAACAACCAATAATCAGAAGTTGTGCGGATGGTGTAGGAACCCAGGCCATACAAGTAGATCATATCCAAATCGAAATAGTTGATAGTTGTCGTAAAAAACTATGTTGTATTATTTATATTTTATTAAATGAAACTATGTTGTATTACAATTGTCTTATTCAAAAGAAATTTTATTTTTATTAAATGAAACAATATAAAAAAGTTTGTACAAATATATTAAAAAAATCAATGTTCGTGGATGTCAGAATCAGTGCCACATGGGGGTCGTCGACGGGGCCGTGCTGGATTTCTCCTTCGCTCAGCTTCCGGCGGGGGTTGTGGTTCCTCTAGCAGGGGATATGGTTGTGGCTGTTGGGAGGGTAACCCACCTTGATAGAATAATGATTGCGGTGGTGTTTGCGTCACCCATGGTGGAGGTGTTTGAATCCCGTAAGGTGATGGGGATTGGTAGAAATAAGAGCTCCCCGATGGCGCCTCGTGCGATCCCTCATGCGACAGCGACCTATAGATCAGAGGTTGAATCGGAGTAATCGGGAACGGAGATGAACCAGGTCATGGATTCCAACCTGCCATAGGACTAGGAAAAGGAAACATATAAGGGTTAGGATACATATAAGGGCTAGGATACGCACCTGTCATAATCTGAAAAGGCTGTGATGTGGGTGTCGTCGGTTGAACTGTTGGGCCTGATGATTGTGTGGGTGCAGTTGATGGGCCTGCGTCGTCGTCCCTTCTTCTTGGATTTAAAGGGCCTCGTCGTTTCCTTTGGGCACGAATTTGTCGTCGCCTCTCCTCTTCTGACAATAAATATAGCTTGCCATGGATCCTAAACCATGGCATGTATTCCGCTACACACGCTAACTCTGGAACGATGGTCAATTCCCGAGTAGGTATATAATCATACCGATTTTCCTACATTTTGATATAGTGTAACCAGAATCTCAGCCAATCCGTATGCAATTGTCGTAAGTCGACTTTGTGCTCATCATTAAACACCTCGGGTGCCAAGGGAATCGGTTGTCGGAATCTAAATTGCCGCAATACTCTATCTGACTGGTGCATCTCCACGGTAGCATAGTTCACCAATGGGACCTTCACATGCCAAACGTTTGGATTTTAAAGGAATTCATTCGGAATTACTGCCCGAATTGCCGGATCCTTGTATGGTGTCCATTGAAACTATATGAACATGATAAAAATATTACTTATATACATAATACATAATACTAAATACGAAACGACTATTTTATTATGTATATATATTTTATTTAATACTTACTTCTGCTTCCGATCGTTGGTCTAATAGAAGTCGTATATCTTCGAAAGAGGTAGGTATTTCGACATAACTCGTTGAATGGTTCCACCTAATTAAATAAATTTTTAGCATACAATTATATTCTAAATCTACGTAATAATTGTAAAATCTAATATAAAACTTACCTCGTTATGAATGGAAATGTATATAGGTGGTCGACTCGAGGACGTAAAAATGGAAAGCGAAACCGTGCCCATGATTGCAGTAGTGATAGGCAGCCTCCTATTTTGGCTTTGTTCGATCGCGTCGCCCCGCACATTTCCTTGTACAATGTTGCCAACACGGCAGACCCCCAACTCAATTCGCCGGCTGCTCTAAAATCTACGAGTTTCAGTAGCCATCTCAGATGTACGGGGTTTCTTGACAAGTCCAGCATCAAATAACCTCCAATCATCTCAAGAATATATGCCTGAGCATGTCGTATTCTTTCGAGTTCAGTCGAATAATGATCCGGCTCCGGGAATGTGTCTCGTAACCATCCCATCTCGATCTGACCTCCGTTTATATTATCCAGTATAGCACCCAAAAGCTCGTAGCATACGGCTCCCCAATCAGTAGATGATGCGGACCCGGTGACTGCGTACGCATCCACTGGCAATCCCAATTGCAAATGCATGTCTTCCAGAGTGATAATACACTCTTCGCATGGAAGATAAAAAGTGTGCGTTTCGGGTCTCCACCTCTCTATCAATGCACTGATTAGTTTCGGGTCCAACTTGCACCACCGGCCTATCGTGGCCACGTGCTAAAATCTCGCTTCCCGCAAGTAATTCTCGATCAAGGGCGATGGAGGACCAAACATATTACGGATGTAGCATTGCAACATCCGATCTACAGACTATTATAAAAATTTATAAAATAAAAATTAATTAAAATTACATAAATTAATTAATGCAAATATCATAAATAAAAAAAATCAAGCAGTATTGAAATAGTAATTATAATTGCATAAATGAATAAAATATCAAATAGTATTGCAAATTTAATTAAGTTTGCATAAATTAAAATAATATCGAATAGTATTGAAAATTTAAAATTATCACTTACCATTATCATTTGATCAATAGAGATGTGCTTATTATTGAGACGGATTAATTCTCTGGCCATTACTAACAAGATCGGATTTTTTTAATTTAAAAAAATTAAATTCAAAAAAATTTTAAACAAAGAATTTTGATAGAAATTTGATAGAATTTTGAGAAAATTTCAATGAAATTTGATAGATTTTTTATGGGAATATTGAAAGAATGTTGAGAATTATGAGAAAATTGTGTGAAAAATAATTAAAGGGAAAGGAATTTTGAGAGAATTATAGAAATTTGAGAGATTTGTGTGAAAAAATGATTTGGGGGGGTTATAGTTTTTTTTTTTGGACCATTTGAAATAGCGGTCAAAAATTTGATCATTATTTACGGCAAAGCGCTCTCTCCGGGGCGTTTTCTTTGATGTGGACACGAAATCGCGCTTACGTAGACGAGTTTTCGTGGAAAACGGCCTAATCCAGTAAGTAACGCAATAAACGGTCCATTTCCGTAATTATATTATTTAAAAGGCATTTTTGGGTAAAACGTCCAATTTTGGATACACCCAAACCTTTTATAACAATATTTCATTATAGCAACCAAAATTGCTATAGAACCACTTTTTTTTTTTTAATCTTTTATAAGATCGTTGGTCCATAATAGAGCTGATCATGGGCTGGGCGGCCCGGCCCGGCCCGAAGGCCTACCCGAAAGATGAGAGGGTTTGGGTAAAAATATAGGCCCGAAAAATAGACTTGGGCAAAAAAATGAGGCCCGTTTAGAAAATGGGCAGGGCCTCGGGTAAGAGTTTTTTGGCCCGAGCCCGGCCCGAATTATATATTAATATATTTTTTATTTTATTTTTAATTATTTTAAATTTTTAATATAACTATTTTTTATTATATTGTTAATTTGTGTATTGTTTTAAGAATTATTTTAGTATTATTTTTATTTGTTTTAATATTTATTTTTATGTTTTTAAATATATTTGATTTATTATATTTTTAAATTTTTTTATTTAATGAAATAAGAAAAAAAAATTTAATATGGGCCGGGCCGGGCTCGGTAATTTTATTTCGGGCCGGGCTTGGGCAAAATTTTAGGCCCATATTTTGGGCCGGGCCGGGCTCGGGCCTAGTAGACGGGCCTAAAATTTTGTCTGAGCACGGCCCGAACCAGGCCCGGCCCGGCCCATGATCACCTCTAGTCCATAACAACAACTACAATTATGAAGTATATTATTTATTAAATTATTTTTCTATAACAGTCTATTATCTCAAATTTTAATTAAATTAATTCTATTATTAAGTGAAGTAAAACTCATAAATTTTAGTTAATATATTATTTTAATAAAATGTATAAATTTTATAAGATAAAAATATATTCGTCATATTTTATTAATGGTTAGTATTTGATACACTAACAATGTATTTTTTTTCCACAAACAACTTTAAAAAATTGGCATGTCTCTTTTTTAAATATTTTTTTATACCCCTAAGTGTATCAAATATTTTTCCTTTTTATTAAATGAAAATCATTGATAAATAAAAATTACATTTATAAATTTTATAATTTTTAATTTAAAAATTAAAAACAACTAAAATATGATTTGAAGTTAAGATATATTAATGTGGTACTTTGAAATTGTGCCACATATTTTCTATCTTAATTTTTTTATCAAATTATATTTTTTAATATTTTCTGTATTTCTTTGATTTTTTTTAAAATTTTGGATTCACAATGTGGTTGAATATCAAAATTTTACAGACTAAATTGAAAATTTATAAAACTTAATGCTAATCCCTATTTAAAACCACAAAATCTAGTCAGACTGAGTTAACTAAAAGGTTTAAAGTAATCCAACCCGACCCGATCCAGTGATCCGTTTACGAAGCCTAGGCTCTAGGGTTCTTTATATGTAAAAGAGCTTGAAGTATATATAAGTCAAAGTAAAAAACCCTAGCTTTCTTCATCTCCTACATCGAGCGAAAAGAGTAAGAGACAACAATGGTTACTTTCCGGGTAAGTTGTCAACGCTTCGGTTTTATCTGATCTACCCCATTCGCCCTCTCAATTTCCCTACTTTTTTTACTTCGATTTTCTACGATTTCTCCTCGTTTTGTTGTTTTTTTTTTTATTTTTGATTTTATGCTGAAATTTAGTTTCAATTTTGCGATGTTATTAATGGGTTTTGATTCATTAGAATGTTTGGGTTTTCATTTCTTTGAAATTTAGTAGTAAACTATGGGATAAAAGAGCTTCATTTTCTTAGCTACCAAATGGAGGAGTAATGCTTTTAAGCTGTTTGAATTAATGCCACAAAGAAAAAAAAATTATATTAGTTTTGTTTATGGTTGCAGTTTCACCAGTACCAGGTTGTTGGGAGGGCTCTTCCAACGGAGAACGATGAGCACCCTAAGATTTATAGGATGAAGCTTTGGGCCACCAATGAGGTTCGGGCCAAATCCAAGTTCTGGTTAGTGATTATTTTCATTTCTATCTTTGAATCTTTTTTTTTTTTTTGGGGGGTTAATTTAATCCCCATTTTATTGAAGTTGTTGATTTGAGTGTTTGTTCTTGAATATTCATCAGGTACTTCTTGAGAAAGCTGAAGAAGGTTAAGAAGAGCAATGGGCAAGTCCTTGCCATCAATGAGGTAAAAATGCTTAGTGATATCCATTTGATGATTCTCTATTTATGAAGTAATTTGATGCTTAAGAAACATCCTTTTAATTGTATGCTTGAATTTCTTGTTAGACTCCTAGGGTCCTTTTTTTAGTATCGGAATCTATGTTGTGTCATTTAGTTTATCTGTTGAATTTAGATGGGGATTTTATGTTTTTATGCTATTGTCTTTAACTTTGCTCTGTTTTAGTAGTGTTTGAAACTATGTTGTGCGACTCACCAGGTTTTAATTTATGTCTGTGCAATTTAGATGCGTCATTCATGTTTTATAGGCTATTTTCTTTAAATTTGCCCTGTGATAAGTTGAGAAAATAGATATGAAAGAAATATCTAATCTTAAGGCTTTCATGCCGATTGTGTTTAACTGGAATTTATGATCATCTTGAATATAAAATTTCTGTTCTCTTATGGTTTTTGTTTTTCTTTGTATAATAGAACTTTCTATAGTTCATCTTTGCTTTGCAATTAACAATCAAATGGAAGGTGGAAATATTGATTTGGTAAAAAAAAGACTACATATTACATGTTTAAGATTTTGAACTCAAAAGTGGTTTTTGGAACCAAAGTTGATTTGAAATATTTGATAACAAGATGATGTCAATTACAACATCTTTCTTATCTCCTAGGCTACATTGCTTTGACTCTTTGTTTTCCTGAATTACTTGTCTCTGACACCTGTATCAACTCGATATGGGGATATGATCACATACTCATGTTTGAAACACCCGAATTTGAGTAACATTGCTTTTCTTGTTGATCACAAATCGTTTAGATTCTGCTTTTGGGGGGAGGGGGAGTTAATATTTGATTAATGTCGCGTATTGATTGTCTAATATGCCAAAAGGGACTTGAATTCTGATACATTAGTTGATTTTGTTTTCAATACCCATTCTTCAGATTTTTGAGAAGAACCCTACCAAGATCAAGAATTATGGTATCTGGCTCCGTTATCAAAGCCGTACTGGTTATCACAACATGTACAAGGAATACCGTGACACTACTTTGAATGGAGCTGTTGAACAGATGTACACCGAGATGGCTTCTCGTCACAGAGTCAGGTTCCCTTGCATCCAGATTATCAAGACGGCGACCATCCCAGCTAAGCTATGCAAGCGGGACAGCACAAAGCAGTTCCACAACTCGAAAATCAAGTTCCCATTGGTATTCAAGAAGGTGAGACCACCTACCAGGAAGCTGAAAACAACTTACAAGGCATCGAAGCCCAACTTGTTTATGTAATTTGTTCTATCATTTGATGAGAAATTTTTGTTAGTGAAATCATCTCAGTTCGTTGATGAGATATTGTTTTTCATTTGAAAAGGTTGGAACTTTTGTTTGTTTGGGTTTTTGAGTATTTCATTTTTGTTTAATCAAATCGCCCAAAAAAGTTTGCATATTAAGCCACTCTCAATGTCTCAATTGATTTTGGTTTGGATATTTGGATAAATCCTTTATTTCAATTTGCTTTTACTTGTTAGATAATCGAATTTGATTAAAATTATTTACTTTTTTACTATTAAGAATATTTTAGAGTTATGTATGACAAATTTCTATTTGTTTTCAACTTCAAAGTATAATTTGTTTTAAAAAAACATTAAAATAATTTTATGCATTACTCATGACAAGTATTTAAATTGTTACTCTTTTTAGGTAATTTATTTTTTAAAAATATTTAAATAATTTCTATGCATTATGCATGACAAGTGTTAAAAAAATTTGTTATTCTTTTAGGTATTTTAATATTATGATATTATTTTATGGATCTAATATGGGAAATAATAATATAAAAAAATTTAAATGTAATGGTGTGTTTAATAAATCATTTAAGAATTATCCTTTTATAGAAAAAGAAATTTTACAATATTTAATTTTTAGAAAAATATGTTTGATAACCATAATCATTTTTTTACTTAATTCTATATTGGCTTTGAGATGCTTATTTAAGAAAAGTTTGAAATGCTCATTCAAGAAAAGGCACAAATATTATATGTGGCTTTAGGTGAAATAGAAAGTTTAACATAGGATGAACGAGATGATGCGTTGAGAAAAATTCGTGATCATCCAATGTAAATTCTCATTTTCTTAAATTTACCACCTTCTATGCGATTAACTTGAGTGAGAAGATTTATTTTTACCCATTAAAAATTGTGGTGGTAGATAAATATGACTTTTTGTATATGTAATTGTAGGATCAAATTATGACATGAAAATATGCCATAAAATGTTGTCACTTTTTATATGTGTGAATTATAAAATAAAGATAATGGTTGTACTAATGGATTAATATAACTTGTTGTATATGTCATCGTAGGATGGAAGCATGTAATAAATGGTAGTCACTTTTGGTATGTGAAAATTACATATCTTTGATTATGACATAGAAGCATGTCATATTAGATTCTAACTTTTTTGTATTTGTATCTATAAGCTTACGTGACCAATTATAATTCTCAACTTTTTTATAATTGTAGTTTTTTGCATTCAATTGGGATTGTTTTTTATTAAATTTCGAGTATATTTTATTATGTTTTATATATTGTTATGTGAAATTTTTTGGTAATAAAAATATTACTAATACGATAATAAATATAAGAATATACTACTAAGTGATATTAGCGACTTGTGTAGATTTTTTACCGACACTAGAATTTTTATAAAAATCTGCACCTCATTGTAATATAAGCTTGGAAGTTTAGTCATAACTTTGTTGTGGTCCCTCGAAATATGTTGAAGACGAACTCTCCAATCACGACCCAACAGTTGGTGAATGATATGCAACTCCGACATCCTACTATTTACAACACCACCTGCTAGAATGGTTTCAACTACCAAAACATTTTCATACTCCACCTTTACTTGTCTGAATTCAGAATCCCATGTTATCTTTAGACCTTCTAAAATTGCTTTAGTCTCAATCTTAAACATTGATTCCTCCTCAATCTAATCTACTAATTCATCTAGCACAATAATTTTGAACCACCTCTCCAATCGAAATAGAACTATGAGGAACTGAAACTACACCATCGGTGTTGAGTTTTATCCACCCTCATTCTCAAGCATTTGCTCTAATTTTTTTAATCTTATGTTAATTCACTTAACCCTATGTATTTTATTGCTACGCGGTTAGAAAGTTTTAGTTGTATAATATTAGATTTCTCCTTTGCCATTTTTAATCAGAATTCATAGTACAGACAAAAACTTAACTTTTAATATTAATTCTCACACTACTTTTTCAAGGTAAAATTAATATATTTTTATCCATCCAATGTCCAGTAACCTAAAATACAATAAAAAAACATTCATGTTTGATAAAAATATTTATTAAAAGGTATATTGGTCATTTGTGCATTTAAATATTTTTAGATTTTTTTTTCAGAAAATAAAGGATATATTGATCATTTAAGCCTTTTAATATTTTTGGATATTTTTATAAAAAAAATTATATGGTATATTGATCATTTCATTCTTTTAACATTTATTTTTTTAATATTTTATATTTTTACAAAAAAAAAAAAACTGTTAATGGGCATATTGATCACTTCTGCCTTTTTCTTAATTTATTAGAGCGTCTCTTCCTTTGAACCAAATATAAGAATATTATCATTATATTCATTCCATTCTATCAAACTAAACTATTGTAATACTCATTCTATTTCATTTCCATCCCTAAAGAATAGCATTTCATTACGTTTGATTCCATAATAGCGAACCAAACATATTGTTATGATTTTATTTTAAAAAATATATATTTAAAATAAACTATATCTTTATTTTTGTTAAAAATAATATATTCAAAGTATTCTATTTAATTTTTATCCAAAATAATATAAAGTATCATATTAATAAAATTAAAATTATCAAATAAGTATTGAACACAAAAATTATCAAGTAAGTAATTTTTAAAAACCAAGATTTACTATTATCAAACAACATAATTTTATTCGACATAATGTTTACTAATATAAAAAACAATTCTATAATAAATTATATACTAAAATTTTTCATTTTTTAATTTTTGAGTTATCAAACAATTCTTAAATCATAAAAATTGTAAAATTAAAGGATATTTGATTATAAAAAAAATCTTTTATTAAAAATATTTTCATAAACCATAAAACATTAAAGGCAAGGCTTATTATATAATATATATTCATACTATTAATAAAATTTCTAATTGAGTTGGTGTCACTAGTTAATTAGGTATCAACTCGATTAGGAAATGACTAATATGCCTTTTTATTAAATTACTACTATTATTATTTTGATAACATTTTTGTCTTTTCATATTTTTATATAGTTTTAAAATAAAAGAATTAAAATTAGCATGTCTAAGGATGAAACCTGTGTTTAATATATTTATAAACAAAATTTTTACCATTACACAATAATAATTCCTAAGTAAACTTAAAAAAATTAACTTTTAACATAAAATGTTTTCTCTCACCAAATTTATGTATATAGATAATATCACTGATTACGTTTGTGTCACAAATCAACTCGATATTTAATTTTTTAAAAATAGAATTTTAATATTGAATTTTCTTTTCACTAACTGGATAACTTTTTGATGTGCTATTGAAAAATGAAAATACAAAGACAAACAATTGGAATGTATTTACCTATTTCAATTTTCTTTTACTCACATGTTAAACTATTTTTTATTTTAGTTTCATACATATTGCATATGTGTTGTTATTATTATTAATTTCAAACCTTACGTTTCATTATTTATTATATGTTATTTTTAGACAAACATATGTGTTATAAATACATGGTTTCCACACGCTATTTTAAAGTAATGGTAAGGGCAATTTTCAATTAAGTTAATTTTAAAATTTTTTAATTTTTAAAATATTTTATTTTGTTTATATAAATGGGCTGATAATTGTGTTTTGGAGGGATTCATACACAATTTATCAAAGAGCCCAAACTTTGAAATTCGTGGTTATTTGCAAGATGCAGGATTCTTACGTGCGTCTTATATGTTTGGGGGTTGTAAATTGGATCCTACACTCATCAGCACGTTGATGGAAAGATGGAGACCTAAGACACACACATTCCATCTTCCATATGGTGAGTGTACAATCACACTCGAGGATGTGGCTTTACAATTCGGTTTACCGGTGGATGGGTCAGTCATTACGGGTGTAGTGGTCGTTCCCCGTAAAGAGGACATTTGCAAGGCATTTTTGGGGAAGGTACCAAACAAGTTTTAAGGTGATCGAATAGAGATGATATGGTTGGAAGATAATTTCAAAGACCTTCTCGCGGACGCGACTGGCGTCGTCAAAGAATAATACGTCTGAGCATTCATCCTGAGGTTAATCGGAGGCATTCTAATGCTCGATAAATATTGAAATTTGGTACACATAAGGTGGCTAATACACCTAGTCGACTTCAAAGAATGCGGTCGACTAAGTTGCAGATCAACCGTGTTTGTCACATCGTATAGGGAGTTGTGTCGAGTGACGAAATCAAATAAGATATCAATTGGTGGTTGTCTGCTCTTGCTGCAGTCATGGGCATGGGCATGGTGGCAGCTACAATTTTTATGTCCCTAAGTGAACGACCCTTATACATTCCCATTCATTTGATAATAATATATAGTTACCATGGTAAATGTTATTTATTTATTATATATTTGAATTAATATATTGTTTGAGTGGGTGAAACCATGGGTCGAGTTATGTGGCACTACTGAAGCAACTCGATGATATTCGGCTACTATTAGAGCGACGCTCAAAAGCAAGTGTTAGTTAATGAAATTTTCAAACCTATAATAATTATGCAATGATTTAGAATTTAAAATTTTGTAGATAAAAAAATTTATAATTATGCACTATAGTTTGAATTGATGTCATATGTTAATCTAAATATCATAGAATGTGCCCCACCTAATTTTTGGCCATTCAGAGTATGTGAGATGCGAAGGTGCCATTGATAGTTTACGATAATATGTTTGCCATATCAAATTTTAGAAATAACAGAATTTAACTTAATGAATTTAACAGTTATCGTTTAATGTAATTCAACAAGTACATCGATTAAAAACGACCAAACTAAAGTATATGAAAAAAATCTAAAACTTCTGTAAAGTACAGGGACTAATAGTAGGATTTAACCTTTTTTAAATAAAGTTTTAGGACTTAATTGATATTTAATAAAAGAATAGGGTCAAAATTACATGATTTACATAATTTTAGGGACAAAAATATATTTACGACATTCCTTTTAAATTCTGGGGATTTTGAAAGGTGGCAACTTTACCAATTACAGCAAAACAAAGAAAAAAGATGGCGGAGGAAGAGAGAAAGAAGAGGGTGGTGGTGGAATCGCTAGGATGGCTGACGGAATCCTCCATCATGCCCAAGAAACACCGCGCCATCGAAGGCGTCGGAGTCTCCTCCATCCTTGAACTCAAAGCCCATCTCTACAAATCCCAAGAAGAATCCAAGAAATCCAAGGAATTAACCGGTTCCGATGTCGACTACCACCGTGCCAAGAAAAAAATCTCCGCTCAAGATACCTTCTCCTTCAAGAACTCCGGCGTCGAATCTCGCGCCCTCAGGTAATTTCTGTTTCCCCTTTCTATAGTTAACCTAATTGGGAAATTAGGGCTAATTTTTTCAATTTAGGGTTTCTCAATTTTGTGTTTGGTTACAGGGACAAGCTTGAGCTTAAAGCTGTTAACGATGGGTCAGTTAGCTATGCGGCATTGGAGAAGAAGGCTGAATTATATGATAAGTTAGTGAAGGGAGAGTTATCTGATGAAGAAGATAAGGAGAAGTATTGTGTTGATTTTTCCAGGAAGGGTTTCGAGCTCGAGAAATCGGAGCCGTCGAAAGTCGATCCTGATTTTGGTAATTTAGGAGCAGAAGATGAAGGCGGTGGTGAGATTGATGATGGCCATGCTTTTTTAAAAACGAAATTCGTAGGGCCTGGAAGAACGGGTGGAACTATTAACAATGATGAACATAAACGCTTTGTAAGGTGAGGGTTTTACTTTTTAGCTTTCCTTTTTGGTTAAATGTTATGTTAAATTCAAGTTATTGTTCGATGAAATGTTTGGTGGTGTTTACGAAGTTATTAATATTTGCCTAGAGTTTTTCGGGTATGATCGAACAACTAGATGAAAAAAGTTTAGAAAAATTGAACAAATCTGTATTCGGCACATACCTGGTTATCGAGTCTGGATTACATAGGTTATAGCTTTTGGTTTTCATTTAAAGTATTTTGTTGGATACAAGTATGGGTTATGATCGAGCAATTATATGTAGAAGTTTAAAAAAATTTAGCATAGCTATGTCCGACATATACCCATATTAGACTTAGACATTCATTTTCGAGTACGGATTTAGGTTTTAGCTTTGCCTGGCATATTTGAGGTGCAACTGATAGGTTGGGCTTGAAGATTTAACCACTTTAGTATAGTGAATCAATCTCCTAGTAGCATGATGTTTCATCCCTTTCTATCTTTAACCTACATGCCTCTCATGGAATTCATTGTGGATTTGAGCTAAATTTATGTATATGAATAAGAATGATGGGTAAAATTATCATAGGTATGATTGGTGAAGTTTCGGAAAAGGAGCTTTAAGTTTGAGTTGATGCCCCTCTTTTTAAGTTCTTTGCTAACCAGTAGCTGGCTAGCCGGTTTCATCTTGCTTAAATGTTTTGCTTAATTTCCCAATGAAGTGGCATACTATATAGACTTGTCAATTATGACCCGGACTTGAAAACTTGATCCAATTAACCCGAATCTGAACCGAACACAACCCAATTCGACCATAAAAGGTCAACTATCCGAACCCACTCAACCTGAGCCTGAAAATGAATAGAACTCAAGTGTCAAATCCAAATAAAAAAAATCAGAGACGACATGATCTGAAAAACCGATTGACAAACTTGAATGACCTGAACCTGAAACTAACCCGATCACGAAATGATCCAAACCTGAAGCGACCAGAAAATTTTAGAACTGGAATAGGCCTGACTGAAATTGATCCATAGTATCAAAAAGTTTATATATGAATACGGTAAATACCATGTATTCCATAGTATCAAAAAGTTCATATATGAATATGATAATCTAACACATTTTTGAAGGTACTGAAGATTTGAAAAGTCTTTTATTAGAAATTTGAAACTTTAAAGTTGAAGCTAAAATATATTCCTTTATGGTTATTTGCAGGGAAGTTCATGAAGAAGCTAATCAAGCAAGGGAAATGGTGTCCGAGCTTAAATTGCGAAGGCAAGAGCAAGCAATGACTCGTCGCGAGAAACTCAGACAGGCCTATCTTCGGAAACAACTGGAGAAACTGAAGGCTGCATCAAAAACAGAACAGACTTGATTGACTGGCTCGCCAGAAAGGAGATCCATGCATTATTTTATCGGCCAGGATTGACCTGTATGTGTCCGAGCACCCAACATATGATAGGCTCCGGCATTGCTTTTCTATCTGCAATGAAAATGAATGGGATTTTTCTTGAGCACTTTCACTGGTTTCCTCTTTTGTACATTGTAATTTTAGGCTATATTATTCAAATTTGGAGGTAAATGTTGGTTATAAGTATATGTCGGACATAAGTATATTCAATTTTTTTTCCTTAAGATTTTCATGTATGTTGATGGTCATTGAACCATCATATCTTCATATTACGTATGAGTTTGTATCGGGCCATCAACAGGCTGAGAAGCATCGTAAATTTATCTCGATTAAGTTAGGCTCTCGATCCAGTTTTATGTTACCAAAAAAAAAAAAGAAATAAATAAATTTGTAGAAGAGTTTTTTGGTCCAAATCATTTTCTTTCCTTCTATTTCCTAATGGCAAATCATATCAGCAATTTAAGGTTGTAAAAAAATGGAAACAATATGTTGCGGTTTGATGCATTAACATCACGATAATTGTAATTGTAATTGTTAGGTTTCACTAAAAATTCTTATAAGCTACTATAGATATTTTTCATATTGAAATACATAAAATCTTATAAGTTACAGTTATATTTGTGTACATGAGATTGTGACTTCAGGTGTTGCATGGGCAAGGAGCTTTATGAGCTAGAACACCACTCCTTTGCACTTTAGTTGGATGGTAATTGGTAGGTGTTGGTTACCACTGGATCGAGAATGGATTAAACTCAATACGAATGAGGTAAGGTCACCGAATGTTTTTAATGTTTGTATTGGAGAAGTGTTTAGGGGCTCTTATACAAACTGGTTATATAGCTATTCGATGGTAATTAGCAAGGATTTAACTTTTTGAGTTGAGGCAAGAGCGGTCTTAGAAGATTGTGCATAGCTTGGGAGAAGAGTTTTAGACAAACTGACGTGGAGGGTGAAAATGCCTTACTAGTGGAAACTATTCTAGTCATGACTTATCCATATGTTACTAACTCGGAACTGGAAAGTTTATTTTTGTCATATTCCGTGATCTCGAAACAAAGTTATGGATCAAATGGAAAAATGTGCGTTTAGCGGTGGCGTGGGATTGATCTCTTTTGAAGAACCCCCAATTTCGCTGCGCGACTTCTTGTTGGTGGATAGAATTAATTCTACATGAGTTCACTACTTAAGGCTGTTTTTTCTACCAAAAATATATATATATATATATATATATATATATATATATTTATTTATTTATTTACAATTAAAGGTAAAAAATTAGAAAGATTCAACTCAAGGTAATTAAAGATTTTCATATAGATTATGATTTTATTCTGCAATGTTAGCTTACTTTCATTTTTTGAAGGGTTAATATGTAGTTTACTCTTTCTGAACTTTTTTTTTTTGTATCTAGTTGGTACCTAAACTTGTATTTTGTCTCCTAAGTTGATACATTTGCACTAACACGGTTAGTTAGACCTAACATGACATTGGTGACCAATCCTATGGTGAAATGTGTCAATCTCTTAGTATAACATGTGACAGACAAAAATTAAATTTTTTTAAAAGAAGTATAAATTAATATTAAAAAGATAAAACATTTTTTGGAGAAGTTTAGGATCAACTAGGTAAAAGAAAAGTTTATATACCAAATAGGTATTTTTGAACAAGTTGAAGGTGTATTATATATTAACCCTAAAAAAAATATTATAAAGTTAACATACACAATTAACATATGTATCGCACAAAAATACAAACTAATATTATTTTAATATCCAAATTTATCTATATTTTAATAAAATATTTAATCTTTATATTTTAAAAAGTTCAAAGATTTTCTTTTTACTTTCTATATTTTAAAATTTTTAATTCAATCAATATTATTAATATTTTCTATTATAGATATTTTTTATTGAATAATTTTATGTTTTATTACTTAAAATAATATTTTTTGAAAGGAACTGTTGATACATTGTATCAAAGGAGGTCAATATAGAAAGGAGAATGGTGTCATGTTCCAAAGATCAGAGTCTCTTCACCCAAAGAGAGCGTTTAAGATTATTTGAATCATAAATATTTCAGGTCGGATTCTGAATTGAGGTTATTATATATTTTATTATAATTATATAAGAGTAAGAATATAAAAAAACATTGGAGCCAGGCCTGGATAGAGGTGTGCATGGGCCGGGCTACCCGGTCTGGCCCGAAGGCTTCCCCGAAAAATGGGAGGGTTCGGGTAAAAATATAGGCCCAAAATATGGGTTTGGGCAAAAAAATGAGGCCCGATTAGAAAACGGGCCGGGCTCGAGTAAAACTTTTTTAGCCCGAGCCCAGCCCGAATTATATACTAAATATATATATATTTTTTATTTTTAATCATATTTACATTTTATTTTCAATTTTAATATAATCACTTTTTATTATATTTTCAATTTGTGTATTATTTTAAGAATTGTTTTAGTATCATTTTTATTTGTTTCTTGTTTTAATATTTGTTTTAAATGTATTTGATTTATTATATTTTAAAATTTTTTTATTTAATGAAATAAGTTAAAAAAATTTAATATGGGCCGGGCTCGGGCTTAACAATTTTATTTTGGCCCTGTCCGGACCTAAAAAATGGGCCTAAAATTTTATCTGGGCCCGGTTTGAACCCAGCCCGGCCCGGCCATGCACACCTCTAGGCCTGGACAGAACCACTGCGATTGTTATTTGTTGCCAACTCCCAAAGTGTTTTGTAATATTTTCAATGAAAATGCCAACCAAAACCTTTTCCTATATATTATTTAATCACTATTTTCTTGCTTTATTTATGTGTATATATATATATATATATATGAGGCTAATTATTTTGTCGAAATAAAAACCTTCTCAAATAAATATGGGATATTATCGAGTGTCTTTTATGATTAACTTATTATCTTATAATAACACACGGCATTATTTTAACTTGTTTGTAAAATTATTTTATTTAGTGTTAATACTCCATATATATATATAAATAAATTAGAAAATAACTCGATTTAAAATTTTGACAAGTAAATAATCTTTGACACATCAATTAATTATTATGAAAAAAAAATGTGAAACCCATTATTAAAGTTGATTTTAAGTTTTTTGTATATTCAAAAAATAAAAAAATTTGTACTCTTTCAAATGGTATTTATTAATTTAATATCTCATATATAATTTTTAAATTTATTAATATAAAAATAATTTAATATGTATTAATTATTTTTTATAATAATAAATGAAATTAATATATAGAGAGAAGGGGGAGGGGGGGGGCTACCCACCATGTTACTTGAATGTTAAATAATGCTTTGAAGATGCCCTAATAATGTTCTTTTTTTCAATATCATTATCTAATTCTTAAATAATTAAACCAAAACTACTCAAATTATATCTAACACACTGCCTTCAAATGATTTTGTTTGTAGTTAAACCAGCACAATATAGTTGGCAAATACTTAGATTATTCCTTCTTTATAAAAAACAAATAGGTGAATGAATTTGAGACATCCTTCTATTATAGGCATCTGATCAAATTAGTCCCTCTAAAGAATCAAATAAGATGAAATGGGAATAGATTTAACAATTGCTATTTAACAGAATTAATATTTCTAAGGTTTTTTACGGTTTTGTAAATGAAATCTTTTTAGTTTGGAATTCAAAAATTAATAATTTTTAAGATATTTTTTTATAATAACTAAATTGATCCATTTAATAATAAAGGGACTAATCTTAGGAATTTAACCCAAATAAATATGAAATATACTTTATTAGCATTATCTTTCACTATAAAAACCATTTGAAACCTCTTTACATTTCAATCAAATTTCAAAAAGGCTCATAATATACTTCAATAGCTTTCCTTCAATTGTTGTATTAGGAAAATGGAAGGTAACAAAATGGCTATGGTTTTGGTTGCTTATATCACTGTTCTTGTTGTTTTTTCCACCGGAGTGGCGGCCACCGGTGTGAGGGAAGATCAAGGGGCAGTTGCACCGTCGCCAATGGAAAGTGCTGGGGTGGCTTTGGGTGCTCCCGCTGTGTTTGTCGCTGTAGTTTCAATGCTTGCATGGTTCTTTTGAAACTTTAATTTATTTTGTGTTTCTTTTTATGCTCTCCAATTTCGTTCTTGCTTGAGATGTTTTTTCTTTAAATTAACATTAATAAAATCTTTGATTTATTTTTGGTCTTTAAAGAATTCATTTTAATATTAATAAAATCCAATCCATCTCGAAAATGACATCAAATCGATTGAACCAACTAAAAACCCAATTGTATAGATTCTTTTTAATAATTTTTTAATTGAACCAATCGTTCTGATCAAATTAACAAACTGATGATTGAACCGATCCAACTACCTATCTAATTCTAACAACATTGGTATTTAACAATTATAAAAAAAAGCTACCACAGTAGAACACTTTGGTTCTTACAATTTAACTCGTGATTACTTCAATACCAATTGTGAGAAGTTACAGGATATTGTCTGGTTTGGTAAAAAATATGTTCTCCCAAAATTGAAGGAAACAACAATGTCATGTCAGTTTTGTGGAACCAAAAAGATCCTTGTAAGAACGTTTGGGAGCATCAGTACGAGAAACAATCTCCACTACTTTGAAACATGATTCAGGATGAACCAATGACTCCACTGCAACCTCTGCAACTTGGTCCCTGGATATGCTCCCTTCATAAAGTGTGTCCTAAATTAGGAAACAATACCCAAATGTTACGCGGGTGAATGTCAAATACCTAAATTAGGAAACCAATACACGATGAAAAATTCGAAAACTAGTATGAATTGTAGTGCTTGGGTTTGGATAAAAGTAAATGAATGTGGTTTGGTATAGGGTTTTTTATTTATAAGTTTAAAAAACTACTCTAATTTTAGTTTTTTTTAATTATAATATAATAAAGATTGATATATGATGCACTACCAATTAATAATAAGATGACACTTTGTGGAAAATAAAAAATATTAAAGGACTTAAACAATAAATACTACTAACTTTATTTAAACATAATTAAATATTAATTATAATTTTAGGCTTCGGGTTTTAAAGCTTAGGGTTTCAGGTTTGATTTTTTTTTTTTTTTTTTGTATTTGCTTAAGTTTAACAATTATAATTAATATTTATTTTTAAACAATATTTTTTATTTTATACCAATGATGATGTGTCATTTTATTATTAATTGATGATGTATGAGATCTATGCAATGACAATGCATCAAAAATTCACCTTAAAAATAAACCATTTATTTCTGAAAAGTGAAAAACAATAAAAAATACTATATAAAAAATATTTTTAAAATTTCAAAAACTTGATTGAACCAAAACAAGCCAAACCAATATCACCTTTATAAGGGGGTCATGGACTCATATCTCTGTACACATATTTTGATATGAACCTCAAACACGAGTATTTCAATAAAAATGAAGAGTCGGAGCAATATAATGGTCATAAGGGCAAGGTTTTTTTCCCTTTGAAGAACGGGTTCAAGAGGGGTAAGCTTTTTTTCGTTAAAATTTTTGGGGTAAAGGTAAGCAAAAAACACATCCCATCCCACTTCATACCGGTCCCCATGTGTTCATACTATGAATCAAACGGAAAAAATGAAGAGTCGGAGCAAACATAGAATGCCAACCTACATGAGAAAAGATGAAAAGAAAGTAGAAAACAAAACTGAAATGGTTTACCTCAGGTTCCATCACAACATTTCCGGTTGGCGGATCATTTCTCAACCCGCCAGGCCTTATGATTGTGTAGTTAATCCCAGATTTCCTGATATATTGCTCAGCCTGGAGTTTTGCTATCAAGGTGAGTCCGAAAACATTGAGAAAAATATAAGCAGGATTAAAAACCTGCCCCATTGCAGCTCCATTGACCAAAATTGAGCTGATAAGAATGAATCGGTTCACACGAAGTTTTCGGCATGCTTCAACGAGGTTTACCGTGCCAAAGTTATCAACCTGCGTGACATAATAAAACTTACATAATTGAAACTATCGAAGGATGCTGGCACAAAATTCGCAATCATACAACTTTTAACACTATCAATATATAATAGGAAACAAGAATCAAGGCACTAATAGGGACAAATCAAATGGCAAAACAGGATAGAATCACAATATCCATAAACACGAAATCTGTCGAGGTCAGATTAAGGTCGTCATTATTTAGGTGGTCTGAGTGGCTGAAAAGTGAAAAGGGAAGAAAGGGGTTCAAATGGTGCTGGAGTTGGACATCAGCATGCACCCCAGAGACCTAACTCCGGTGCTGTAAATGCTTACATCATTCACAAGCTTAGACAAATCATGCTAGTAAAATACAAACAAATGATCAAACAGCAATGAATTTGCAGACGTTATCCAACCATCATCAAAAAGTAAGCTTAAGAAATTGTTTCCCTCATGAAGATAGCTACGTTATGGTTCCGTGCAAGCTCGGTCAATCTAAACTCAGAAAATGGTATCACGAGTCGAAAGTAAACTCAGGCTAAGGGGTTAATTGGTCTCAACATCTAAAGAAGTGAGTGTACTTCAATACATTAAGGAAATCATATCCAAAATGCATACACAGATTTTATGAACAACAATCAACAAACAAGAGAATCATCATACAACTCCATTTTAAAGCTCAAAATTCGGAAAAGGAAAACCGGAAGAAAGCAGCAAGGATATGGATATATGTTAACCATGTCATTCTAACTCGGATGTGAGTTTAGGAAATGTATATATTTGGAGAATCGTAGCCCGTATCAATGATGAAAATTGCTATATGTTCAAATGAAACCTGACCTTCCAAGGAGCAAATAAGTCCCATCCTGGTCGAAATCCAGTGGCACATATTACAGCATCTGAATCTTCACCAATGGCTTCTGCTAGCTTTGCTGATCCCTCAGTCACATCTGCTTGCACCTGCAAAACCAGCCATTCACTGTTTCTAAAACAAAATAAACTCGAATAATCTACTTCAACTTTAATGTAAGTATCCGGTACGGATATCCAAAATTTTCATGCATTTCAAACATTCTCAATGGATCATATTATCGAATACATGGTAGACGCTAGTTACGAACACGAATAACATAGCTATAAACACCCAAATTTCTCTCAAGCAACAAAGATCACGGAAGCTGAAGAACCCTTTGATTCTTTAGTAAATTTCCCTAACTTTATCCAAAAAAAAAAAAACCTACCATTTATAGCCACCCATTGAAGTTTCAGTACCATATCAAAGTTAAAACACATTCAAAATTTTAAAGAAGAGAAAAGAACTAACAATTTGAAGAGATGGGTTGTCGTTAGAAAGCAAAGTTTTAGCTTTCCCCAAATCACGAACCCCAGTTTTGACTGAAAATCCCTTAGAAAGTAGCTGTTCAACGACCCTTTTCCCAGTACTACCCGTTGCTCCAGCTACAAATATAGTTTTCTTCTTTGTATCCGCATTTACTGCCACTTTGGTTTCGGAAACTTCCTCTGTTATTTCACTTCCTCTCATCTAACAGAAACATTAAAAAAGCAAATTCAAGAAGGATAACACAAAAGGTAATGAAAAGGGAAAAGTGGGAACTTGTTATGGGGATTACCATGGTAGAAGTTAAAGGCCTTGATTTAATGGAGGAGGGAAATGAAGGGAACGAAGATTTGGGGAAGGAAAGAAAGGAATGGTGGAGAGGAGGGAATAGAGAGTTTCTGAGGAACAGAGGAGTGGCCATAAGATTAGAGAGAAACGGTGACCGGTGAGTCCACCTTCGCCACAAGTTTACCTTTCTTTTTCTCTTTAAATCTTTGCTCAGTTGATGAAGGTAAGTTGTAATTCTGCCATCTGCCAAATTCTCCTTTCATTAATTTATTCATTTTTTTAGTATTATATTTAACTCTTTCTATTATAAAAACAGGAGGAAATTAGTTTGTATTATTCATTCTTTTCTTAAGCAATGAATATTAATTATGTTACACTGTAATCTTATTTAATTTTTAAATAATATAAGAATTGGGGTTCTATTTGTTTCATTAAAAATAGTTTTTTACTTTTCTACGAAAAATAACTTATAACTCAACAGAAAATAAGTGTTTTTTTTAAATGACTTTCCGAAGCACAAATCTTTTTTCAAAAAAAAAACTTATTTACGAATGATTTTATTTTCATACAAAAATCATATAAAATTATTAAAATATTATAATTTTCAATATTATTAAGCATACCTATTTAATTATCTATATATAATTATTAATATAAATTATTAATATAAATTATTATTCTAATAATAAATATTTATTAAAATTATAAATATATTAATAATAAATATTTCGTAGCATAAATGTTAAAATATGTCATAAGTCTATGTATTTTTCTCAAATTTTGAATTTAGTCATTGTACTTTTATTTTCAAGAATTTAGTCTCTCTACTTTTCAAATTTGAAAATCAAGTCCAATTGTTAACATTATTTTTTTTTCAATTTTGTTGATGTCACATTTTTAAATAAAAAAACTTGGTATTAATGTAACTAAAAATTGATGTTACAATGAATATGAATTTAACAAAATATTTTTAATAATGCTAACAGCTGAACCTGAATTTTGATATCTAAAAAATAGGACTAATCCAAAAATAAAAGTACGTTGACTGAATTTCAAATTTACAAAGAGTATAAAATCTTATAACATATTTTAACCTAGTATAAAAATATGAATATTTTAATTATATAAATATGAGTATTTGTTTAAATAATGCTTAGATTCATTTATCTCTTACAATTTTAAGTGTGTCAATATGTACTCTCATATATATATAATATATGTAATTTAAATCAAGTTTTAATTAAGCATTATTTATTATTAAACTTATATATGATATTGATTATTACAAAATATTTTCCTATTATAAAATAAATTTTAATTGTTAAAAGTAAATTGCATTATAATATTTTATAACAAATATATTTATATCGGTTTTATAAAATACTTTTAGGAAATCCATCAAACAATAAAAAATTGTAATAGCCAATTTTGGCTCTAAAGAAAAACCCAAGCAGATAAGCAAAAATAAAATAATAAATGTCCAATTTGTTTTAAAGTCCATTTACAACCAGATCCAATACATGGCCCAAAATTAAAAAACACCCAAACCCAAATTACTAAAACCCTAGCCCAAAATAATAGCCCAACAACCTAAAGTTTTCAGCAGCAACCCTAGCCCCCTTCAGCCTCGGTACCACAGATGCTCCTCCCACACGCGCGCCGCACGATCGTGGCACCAATCGCCGGCCTTCCGTGCTCGCGTCACCTGCAAAGACAAGTCTAACACGCAAAACAGAAAGAGACAGAGAAGAAGCAAACAAAAGAGGCAGAAAACAAAGAGCAAAGAACAAAAAAGAAATGACAAAACAGAAAGATAATGAGTCGATTTTTGGTTATAAAAACCCATTCTCAGTCCTTGTAAACGGTTACAAAGGGGGGGCATGTTAAGCAATCAAAAAATCAAAAATATCAAAGAGGTCGATTTCCGATTCATTCTCTTGTTTTTTTTATTTTTTCGTTCTTTTGACTTTTAATTCTGTTAAATAAAAAGGTAAAAAATATAAAGAAAAAAGGAAAAGGGGCCTTACTAGATTTGCCGGAGGTTTCGCCGTCGGGGCTCCTCCTTCGTCGTCGGGGTTGAACCGAACAAGGGAAGATCCTTCCCTTTCGCATCTTCCGGGCCGAGAAGGTACAGCCTTCGGGGACGCCTCGGGGAAGGGACTAAACAAACCTACCTGTTCGCGTCGTCGACCACTGTTTGTGGTGGTGCCGTGATAACGGCGGCGATGATGGGTTTTCTAACCCTAGCCAACAGAAATGATAGCAAAAAGGGGAAGGAAGAGAGGCTAAAAGCCTCTGTTTTCTTTTGAAATAAAAGGGGGAAGAAGCTGAAATAAAAAAAGAAAAAGGGAATGGCTTAAATGCCAGAGGTAAACGGCATCATTGAGATGGGGGATGCATGTTTCCCTTAAATGGGAAATTACCCACTTTGGTCCCTTCCCCTTTTTCTGATATGTGGCTTAGTCCTGATTTGCTTTCTTTTCTTTTAAATCTAGCCCGATTGTTTCATTCCAGCTCTGATTTGATCCTTGGACTGAACATATGAAAGGCAGAGTATTAAACTTGGAATATTACTCCAGTTGGTCTTTGCAAGTGCTCAGCACGTTTCAATTTAGTCCTTGGAGGCCTTTTTATTATTTCAAATTTATACTCTGAAATTCTAATTCATTGTCATTTATATCCTAAATTCATCTAGTTCATTCTTTACACATCTATCTTAATTTATTTTAGTATATTATTTGTTCATATCATTATTATTTATTGTAACTCACTTTAATATGTTGTTTGTTGAGTTATTACTATTTATCTCAACTTACTTTACGATTGTATTATTTATTTTATAATCTTTACTTATTATGTTTGTATATATCATCTATTTCAAGTTTCTACATGTTTGCTATCATTCCAAAACTATTTTTGCTACATATTTATTTTAAATTATACTATGTTGTTTATTCTTGGGTTATTATGTATTATGTATTTCTAATAATTCTTTAGATATTATATCTAAGTTGTTATTGTAAAGTATATTTGTATTGTCTATTTTTAATTCTTTTACGTATTATATATTTTAAACTTCTTATTTATTATTTTTTAAATTAACTTATATATTATTTATTTTAAAATTATTCATATATGTCATTCTTTAGTTTGCTTTGTGTATTATAGATTTTAAAATGTCTCATACATTATTATTATTTTTTTTTAAACTTGTTTTATGTATTATTCATTTTAGATTGTTTTATTGTTTACTTTAATTTTTTTTTTCTCTCTATATATATATATATATATATATATATTATCAATTTCAAATTTTTATATGTATTATCTATTTTTTATATACCATTTATTTTTAAAATGTTTTGTATGTTACTTAATTTTAAATTTCTCACCACACAATATTCATCTTAAATTTATTTTCATTATTTATCTTAAATTACCTTACATATCATTTATTTTAAACCCCTTTTTTACAAGTCATTTTGAATTATTATATATATGTTAATCATTTTACATCTGCTTTTTATCTATTTATCTTAAACCCTTTTTATATATTATTTTTGAATAGCTTATTATTTTAAGTTTATAGAATGTTTGATCTTAAACTTCTTTTGTATAGATCACTTATTTTTAATTTCCTTATGTTTTTATCTTAAGCTCTTTATACATTATTTATTATACATATATTTATGTTAAATTGTTTTTATATATACTATGTATGTTATTTCTTTAGAAAATTATTTTTACGTATTACTTATTTTAGACTTTGCGTTAATGTTTTTTTTAAATTATTTTTTATTATTTATTTTAAGTTGCTTTTATAGTATTTATCTTAAACCTTTTCACGCATATAATATTTAAGATCATCTTATTATTTGATTTAAGTTTTTTCATACTATTGCTTCATTTCTATATTTATTAAAGCTTAATGTTAAATAATGTATGTTGTGGAATTATTGCTATTGCATGTATGAAAATTTGCTTACTCGCGTTCATATTAGTGCCATGCGCTTGTGGAATATTTTATGCATGATCCTTGTTCTATGTCGCACTATACTTCATTTCATATCATTACCTCAAATTAGGCCGTAATACGTTTATCCAATAAATCACCTTATTTTAATCTAACAAATACACGTCGTTTAAATATTGTATTCGCTACTATTCAAAAACAAAATTTTCCAAATAAGGCAATGTTATGCATTTTGAAATATCGAGGAGTTGTGCCCTAACTTACGGGGTTTCGATTTTCTCGTTGTTTCTAAATAGCTAAATATCCTTTTCGAGTTTTAAAACACATGAAATTCTCATTTTAAAAGACAACCTTGCGCTCGGGAATTCGTGGTATTGTGTCCTAACTTACGGAATGTGATACTCCGATATCTCGAGATAAGGAAATCCTTAAATAATCGATTTGCCCTAATTCAAGCATTTTCAAAATCTATATTAATAAAAAGGATCGTATTTCAAACTCATTCCCGATTTTCAATTTTCGACATTAAGACACTAACTAATCAATTCGGTACCAATTTTGGGCGTGTCGAGGGTGCTAATCCTTCCTCGCACGTAACCGACTCCCGAACTTGTCCTCTTGAATTTCGTAGACCAAAATGTCATTTTAGCAAACTGTTTTATTAAAACAAAGGTGATCCGATCACACCAAATAAAGATCGGTGGCGACTCCCATTTTAATTTTCGTTTTCAAAACCAAAGTCGATTCCCGTCTTCAAAAAAATGGTTTCGACAAAAATAATTTACACAGAATTCATTCAAACATTAAAAAATATTAATTTTTTCAAAGAAATAAATTATTTTCCGAAAAGCCTAAATTAATTCATTATTTTAAAATGTCCATATAAAAATTAGAATTTTCCCAACAGCAAGTGATGAAATTTATATACTTTAGGGATTAAAAAGAATTAATCTGCTTTTGATGCTGCAACTCTTGAAAGGGACTCCATGGCCCAATGGATAAGGCGCTGGTCTACGGAACCAGAGATTCTGGGTTCGATCCCCAGTGGAGTCGTTTATTATTTCTGTGTTCCTGGATTCCTTTTTTCTTCAATCATTAAAATTTCATTACTTAAAATATAAAATTTTAAACCACATGATATTAATGTTTGTTACTTTTCTTCAATCATTAAAATTTCATTACTTAAAATATAAAATTTTAAACCATATGATATTAATGTTTGTTACAATTAAGGAATAATATTTTATTTTAATAAAATAAAATAAAAAATTGTGACATGTCACATAAAGTCAAAGTCGGGTATAGTTTTGATTTTTTGAGCGGGTAATTTCAGGTGGGATCGGAGAGGTACAATTACACCGGTTTAAAAATCCGGCTATCTGTTCTGACTTCAATAAAATCATTACCCTCATAAATCAACTAATATAAATAGGGGTACACAATTTTCTTAGGGTAGCTAAAATCCAAGTCAAAATTATAACAAAACTAATGATGAAAAATGGCTCTCATGAAATGTTACAAAGATTGAAGCAGTCCCTCAGCTGTAATGAACAAAGATTCTATCTTTTCCCTAATAAATGATGAAACTTTCATGGCTTGAATGCAGAAAATGCCACCACAGAGTTGTGTCCACCAAATCCGAAAGAATTCGATATTGCTGAATCATATAGAGATCAATTAGAACTTTGGGTTCAGGTCGAAATCAACTAATCTTTAAGTAAAAGAGGAGAAAGAAATGTGATAGGAACTTGTCACTGAACAAGTATATCTGACCCTATCCGGATATGTCCTCCGAGGAGTATCCAAATACTCAAACAAATTGTGATAGGAATTTATCATTGAACAAGTATATCTAACCCGTATCCAGATATGGGTATGTGGATATATCCTCCGAGGACTCTCCAAATACGTAAAAGAGGAGAAAGAGACAAATAAATTGTAATAGGAACTTGTCATCTAGCACATGTGCCTGACACATATCTAGATATGAATATGATATGATCTTCTGAGGACCTTAAATCTTATAATAAAATTGAATATACCCGTGCCAGACACATACACCTAAATCTGAGTAACATAGCTCGAGAGTCTTACCAACGTTAACCTCATGCTGCTGCTTTTCATTGGCAACAGTGTCGAACTCAACTGAAGGCTCTGGATTCTGCATTGAAAAAATGAGGCACTTCAAGCATTTACGGAGTACATATACAAGAAAACTTTATGTTAAAAAGGCAACTAGAAGTACATACAAATTGATTAATGGTTGGATGAACCCATCCTGTTGTAATGGCTTTCACAGTGGCAATGGCTTCTAAACCACCTGCTGCACCCAGACAATGGCCGATCATAGACTGCAAAAAAGAAGCAAAACAGTTAGCAATCAGCAAACGAGCAACAATACACATGTTCATCTCGAGTTTTGCGAAATTCATGAGAGAAAAAAGGAAGGTACCTTTGTTGCATTGATTTTGATCTCTGATGTATTCTTGAATACCTTCTTAATAGCGTTTATCTCGGCCAGGTCACCGGCAAGAGTTGAAGTCGCGTGTGCATTGATGTAATTAACCTGAAATGAGAAAAAACTTGCTTAGTTTGCTACTTTGTCGCCTTTTTAGGTACTGAGAAGCAAATTAGATGTGTATTTGTACGAGATTGACCAGAGAATTCATTGGTAATATTGAATTTATTTTTTGGAAACAAAAGTTTCTAAAGTTGTCAGCAAACCGGGAAGAAAGAATTGAAGATACAACATACCACGGGAAATGAGAAATAGCCTAGATACCAGACCAAGCTGGGTTACTCCTACTGTATTCGTAAAGAAAATCAAGTTAAAAGGCAGAAAGAATCACCTCCTCAGGGGACACACTGGCATCTTCAAGGCTTCTCTCGATACATGAAGACACCCCGAGACCGTCGGCTCTTGGATCAGTCATATGATAAGCATCACAATTAACAGCTCCACCTAAGTACTCGGCGATAATTGGTGCACCTCTTTTCATTGCATGTTCCAA
Source organism: Gossypium anomalum (assembly GCA_025698475.1). Lineage (NCBI taxonomy): Eukaryota > Viridiplantae > Streptophyta > Magnoliopsida > Malvales > Malvaceae > Gossypium > Gossypium anomalum. The sequence goes on along the minus strand of CM046964.1, from coordinate 22,704,340 downwards.
GCTTTCCATCACCTGGAAAGCAGAAGAAATAACTCGTTATAAAAGGCCAACCAAGTAAGAATTAAACCAAGAATCATTATGCAAAAGTACCAATCCATTAACTCAAGACTAAGTCGCATTAACCACATAGTTCAATGCGATAAAAGAGAGCAAAGTATGTATGCGTAACTTGAAATCTTTTCTCCGTTCCCATATAGGTGATTATTTATACTTACATTCCACCAAACATCAAATAATAGTTAGGCTCCATCTGTATCAAACAACATGCTTCGAGGGAAAAAATTTCGATATTACAAAGGAGATAGTCACCCGTGGAAACAAAACAAGATGCTAACCAGAAATAGGCAACATAATAACCAACAAGAAGTTAAACAATGCATTTATAGGATTAGTGTGTAACGAATGCAAGCTTACCAATACTCCAGCACCTTCACCCATTACAAAGCCATCCCGCTCTTTGTCCCATGGCCTTGAAGCAGTTTGTGGATCTTCGTTTCTTTGAGACAATGCCCTACAGGCGACAAAACCCCCCAACCCAATAGGAATAATTGCAGCTTCAGTTCCACCAGCAATCATCAAATCAGCCTCACCTCGACGGATGTGATTGGCAGCAGCATAGAAGCAATAATTGGACGTTGCACAAGCGGTAGAAATCGAATAATTGGGACCCATGAAACCAAGCTCAATTGCAAGCAAGGCAGATCCCATGTTTGTTATAGCATAAGGAATGAAAAATGGTGTTATTTTTCTATGACCCTTCTCTATTAGATTTTGAACACCATCAGAGAACACAGTAAGACCGCCCATACCAGTTCCAACAAGCACTCCGGTTCGCTCTTTATCAATCTGCAACACATAAGCAACCATCCATTCCATAGACATCATAAATTTAACCGATGATTGTAAATCTTTGTAAACTTTCTTTTGAAGGCATATTTCTGGTGGATACGTCACATGATCAATGTAAAAGTCATAATCTAATAAGTCCGGAGCTTAGTTCAATTGGTTCATGTAATGAGATGGCATTCAACTGGTCTGGTGTTCGAATTATAAATATAACCAATAATTTTATCTTTCTAAATACATTTTTAAAAGGCATACTTCTGGTGGATGCATCACAAATTGAATGTTTAGTAATATAAGAAACCCGAAGCTTAATCAGGGGCAGACCGAAATGGAAGCTAAGGGGGCTTGGTTCCCCCCCCCCCCCAAATTTTTTTGAAATTTTCATTCTTTTCCTTGAAATTTGTTGAAAATTTTAATTTGACCCCCCAAATTTTTGAAAATTTCCATTATGCCTTTTATGTCTTTGAAAATTTTAATAAACTCTTCTAGTTTTTTTTTTCCAAATTCTCATTAATCTCATAAAATTTTTAAATATATTAATTAGAACCCCAATTTTGTTGATAAAATATCTCATTAACCTCCTAAAATATTTTGAAAATTTTAGTTAGGTCCCCCAGACTCAAGTTCCGCCACTGAGCTTAAGTCAATTGGTTCATACAATCATCCTTAAGAGAGAGCCTCCAAGCAGTCTAGAGTTATGCAGCAATCATTTCTAGGTTTAATCTACAACCTAGGTTGCTTGTACTCTTCATTCTTTTTCTACTTGAAGTGACATAGATACAAAGGTATGACCTTTAACTATAATACATATTATGCTTACACCCAAATCCGAGTAACACAAACAAGCTAAGATTCAAAAGAATTTCAATAATTCAATAACAAAACATGAAAAATCACAAGCAAAACAATCCAATCAAACAAAACCCAGAATCCAAAAACATTACCTTAGATAATTTATCACCCCCAAGATCAGCATCTTCAAGTGCCTTCTTACCAGCAACAATGCAATACCTCAAGCAATCATCGAGTCGCCTATCGTTCTTTCCATCAATATACCCTTCAGAAGTAAACCCCCGGATCTGACCGGCGAACCGAGTCGGAAACTTGGAAGCATCGAACCGGTCGATGAGTCCAATCCCACTTTCCCCAGACAACAATTTATCGTAATAAACATCAACGTCGTTCCCAAAAACGGATACCAAGCCCATACCCGTAACAACGACCCGTTTTTTCGGGTCCTTCTCCCGCTTGGGAGCCGAAACGGTGGTGGATGAAGCGGTGATGGAAGTGAATCTCTTGGTTGGCCGATGTGGGAGAGTGAATACATAGCGAAAATGGGGATTTGGGTTGGGTTTTTTGAGAGGGTTTAATGGGGAAGCTCGAAGGGTAGGAGCTTGAAGAGCTTGCATTGTTGATAATGGCGGAAAGAGCTAAGCTAAAGGGCGATGATAACTAAGTGCAGAAGAGCAAAATACACAAGTTAGAAGACAAAATAAGAGGATTAAATTCAATACTTATAATCAAAAATCAAAGTTAGGCAAAAAGAAAATTGCAGTAAAGCATAATTGTTTGGTGGTGATTGTTCAATAATTTAATGATGGTTGAGATAAATTTGACGTTAAATATCAAATTCAACAAAAAAATCTAAACAATTTATAAGAACTAAACGTGAAATTATATTTGGTTTTGCAGATTTTCTTTTAGTAATTTCATGTTTCACACTTATCCCTCCAAAAAAAAGTGGAACTTTTTAATCATAAGAGTGGAAGCTTTAACTTCGACTCAAAATTAATAACTTAAAATTTTATTAAGTATTGTGATTCTTTAGCAAAGCTGAGTTTGGAGTCAAAGACAGTTTATAAACTTTTCAAAATCAAAATCTTAAAAATGTTACAATAAAACAAAGTTAGTCTGCTTTGGTGTATTTTTATTTTTTATTATTCAAAATAAATTTTAATTTTAATTTTAAATAAATTAAATTTAAAATGATACGAACATTAAATGACTCAAATTTAAAGTTCATCATCACTTGACTTTGACTGAAAACTAAACTCATCTAACTCGTCTAATTGATATGTAAGTCGCACGTGAATATATATACTTATAACAATTTTATTTATTTCATATAATTTAATATAAGTAATTATTGGTATTGGTTATTATTCAAATCTTCATTTTTTTTATATAAAATTTACATAAATAAATTAATTTTATTATTAATGTATTAAATAATAATGTTATTTTAAGTTTAAAATAAATTATTTGTATGTACCTTTTTTTTATAGTAAAATCTTCATGTAGGTCTCGTTTTTTATATTTTTGTTGTCTGAATCAATTAATGTTGATCTCTTTAATTTTCTGCCATGATTAAGAAATTTTCTCCAAATCTATCTATCTTCTAGATTACTAGGAATGAGTTTTTATTTAACCTGGGACTCTGATACCAATACGGGTGTGTTTAAGATATCTATTATTATTTTTGTTGTACTTATTAAAAGATGTAAAATTTTTTACAAATATTATACCTTATACCATATTAAAGAAAATTATCACATCTGGTAAAACACATTGAACTTTTAAGGAAGAATACATGTTCGAACTTTAAAAACGATATTGTTGAAAATTTAAAAATGCAAAATAATTCCTATATTTAAACAAGAATAAATCAATTATGTAAAATAATTGGTTTTTTTATTATATATATTTAGTTATGTATCAACTATAGCTTTCAAATTAATTTGGGATGCTTTTATAAACTTTATATTCATTTAAAGAAATTAAATAGAAAATAAAATAATATACGGTGTTTATAATTACATATATATACTAGATTGTTGATTGAAAATCGCACACGTAAGTATACATATTGTTCCAAGTAGTATAAAATATCAATCTTAAGGAGAGTTATTATTAATTGAAACGTCAATCATCAAATATTACTCTAGAACCTATATCTAAATTAATCGGTAATAAAAATTTCTAATTAATTTAAAAGTAAATAAAAATAAGCAATGCAAATTAAATCAAATAAACAATCTATAGTAAACCCTAAGATTACAATTTCATCCAATGCGTTAGCTAATTGATCTATTTATTCCCAATTTATCCTAATAGAGTTGATTATTAACTTGGAGAATTAAAATTCCCTTAATTCTCTTCTGAGCAATTAAAGAACTAATTTAACCCAACTATTGAGTTATATGATACAATTTCCCGAGCTTGGATGTTCGGAAAATAGCTCAATATGAAAATCATCTTGAAATGGTTCAAACGGTGGAAACTTTGACCCAAAGTACTTGAATTCTTTAAGGAACCGTAGCTATATTAAAACTACGATCCACTTAAACTTGACAGAATACTCGAACCTTGTTGTATTGAAATCACCACACCCCAGGATGGAAAATGGATTGATAAAACAATTTTGAACGCCATAAATTTAGAAAATTTAATAAGTTCAAAAATAGTTCAATGAAGAACCTTAGAGAAAATTTTCTTACAAAAAATCTAATTTTTAAATTCAAGCAAAAAGTCCTTTACAAATGTTCAAATTCTAATTTATATAGACTTATAGATGACCTTTCACATTTGGCACCATTACTAGCCATTAACACATTCATCTAATGCAATTAAATTGAGTCTATAACTTATGGTAAATAATTTAAAAAGCATGTCTCTTCACTTGACCATGTGTAGTTGAAAGGTTATGTCTCTTCACTATTCCATGTTTAGCTTAAAAGTCATCTTATTCATGAATGTTTAATGCTCATTTATTGTGCTAGTTATGGCCCTTTCATTTTCCCCTAAACCGAGTGCCTTAATGCTTGTGTTTTCCTCCCTTTAATTGGTGTCATGAATAAGCTTTAAGTGCACCAAAAAAACCGAACAAAATTTAAAGAGCCCTCTTGGGTCCTTTGAATAGTCACCTAAACAATAATAAATGAATATTTAAACATTTGCAATTGATCAAATTCTTATTCAACTTAAGCGCTCCACATTAACACACTATAACTAATGCACTTATTGAACTGAAAACTTAATTAAAGAACTAATAACATTAAAACATGTTTTAAGACGCATTAAAAACACATCAAACACACATTTAAATTAAGATTAAAGGGCTATGCAATTGCTAAACCAATATGGACAATTTTTAGGCCTTAATAGCCCATGCATGGGCCATGAATGTTCTCATTTTGCATTTAGGTCCTTCAAGCTTGGGCCAGTTTCGAGTATTTTCTGTCGAATCACATGATGTGACCGAAATCACATCAATATATTCTTATGCCAAAATGTAGACCAAATCGATTAAGAACTACCTCAATTATGGTTACCCAAAGTAATCATGTATATTCCTATCCTAATTATGAATCATGAATTGACTCATCTAATTAAGACCAAGTGTTATTCATTCTAGACCTACAACGAAAAGTCATCTTTTGATTTCTTTAGGTTTTGTCAAACTAATAGTTGGCCAGACTATTACCAAAGAAGAACAAGAATGAATACATAATCTAAACTCTGTCAACAATAAAAAGAGATGGAAATAGATAGCATTCAATTAGCTAAGCTTGACCTCTATTCTAACCTTAGAGAAGAGATTTAGTTGATGGAGAACTTGGGAAACATCTTAAAATTAAAACAATAACTAAACATAATAAAAGAAAACTGGAAGGAAAAGTAATGAAAAAATTATCTTTTCGTTGAAATCCGTCGATTCTTTATGCGTGAAAATTTGGGTGGCTCTTTTTTTTTTTTTTTTTCTATTCTCTCCCATTTTTTGGCTTTTTTTTTACCCCTTTAATAACCCCTAAAAATTGTAACTTTTAAAAAACTATCTTATATATATGTGTCGCTCTTTCCATTGGAGCAGAAAGTCATCTATTTGCTTTCATTGGGGCAGAGACATTTTCTGTTGAAATGGAGAGTTGTGTGCCTGCTTTTGTTGAGGTGGAGGCATTTTCTATTGAAATAGAAATTTGTTTACATCAAGCTATTTTTCCCATGCTTTGTTGAACTTATATTAGATAAGAACACATTGAAAATTAGTTCAATTTAACACTATAAATATATAATTAACTTAAAACATTAATGAAATAAAATTCTTAAAATCTAATAAAATTAACTTATAAAATAAACTAAAAATCCTACTAAAATAAAAAATAAATAATTTTAAGATATTAGAGTTATCATAAATAATAAAAAAATTTATACAAATATGATAAATATAAAATTATTTTTACTTAGGTTCTATTCAAGTTATCCACTTTTAATATGTTTAAATTAATTTGCAGAATAATTATCGAATTATTTTGGTGTTGCAAATGAACTAAACAACTACAAAATTAGTATAATAAATGATGAGAACTTGTCATTATAAATTGAAATTATTTATAAAATTATAATTATAATAGTAATTAAAAATAAAGGTTAGTTTTTGTTATTAGTCCCTGTACTTTACAAAAGTTATGGATTTAATCCCTATACTTTTATTTGGTATTTTTAGTCCCTATACTTTTTTAGATTGTAAAATTTTCGTCCTCAGAAAACGATAACTGTTAAATTAATTAAGTTTTACTATTTTTAAAACTTGATGCGACAAATATGTTATCATATGTATGCCATGCCAGCTTGTTGTTTCAACATATTATTCAATAAAAATTCAATTAATAAATTAACGACTATCATTTGCGTAAAGATTAAAATTTCACAAGTTGAAAAGTATAATAGCTTAAACTAAAATGTAACCATACACATAGTAATTGAATTTAACGAAAAGAATTTAATTGTTACGACTGAGTGAACTAAAATTTCAAATTTCAAAAATTATAAAAATTAATATCAATTAATTCAAAAAATATTAAGACTAAAATTAATAAAATTAAAATATAGAAATTGATTCTATAACTTCTATAAATATATACATGAACTAATACTAGAATTCCACCTAAAGTAAATTAAAATTAATAAAAACATCTTATTGTAAAGTGAAAATTTGACATTATAGATTTTCATCAAAAATCATTTTCAAAAAATTAATCATTTTCAATAAGATTTTCACATTACAACATTCTAGATTCAAAATTTATATAAAGTTCTTTTTGGAATATCTAAACAAATGATTAATCATTAAAATAATAAATTCTCTCTTTATTCACTTTGATTTCGTTTTTTTCTATTAAAAATAATATATAAATGTTTAGAACTAAATTTATTAAAATTTTCAAAAATATTATTAAATTAATTAGATATATAACGTTTGAAAACTAAATTTATTATAATGTAATAGGCATAATGTAAAATTAAAGGAAAACATAAATATTATAGTTAATTATCATTAATTATTCACTTTTAAAATATATAATTTTTTTTACAGAAACTGATTTATTTAATATTAGACTTGAGAGAGATTGGAGAAATTTTTTTACCTTCAATATTCATTTAAATTTAATCAAGCGTAAATGAAAAAAAAAGGCTTATTTAAAATATTTAAGTATAATAAACATACTTTGGCAGAAAAAAAAGTATAAATTTAGTAAAATAGCTGTTATTGTTATATAAGAATTAATAAAACAATAATAATAAGTAAAAAGTGGATGAAAAATACGGGAAAATTTTCATTGTTTAATTTTCACTTACAATGGGCTATTTATAAGCTCCTTTACATTCAATTAATAAATGTATTACATTCAATTAATAAATGTGAATTAAGTTTTCTTAATTACTCCATTTTTCATCTCCTGATTATAAATGAAGTAAAGAGTTTTATCTCATTACTTTAATATATATTTACAACACTCCCCCTTGGATGTCTTTTAAATAAAAATGTGTTTCATTAAAATCTTTATTAGGAAAAATCATGTGGGATAAAAACCTAATGAAGGAAAAAGAGTGCACAATCTCCTATTACAAGTTGCCTCATTAAAAACCTTTACCAGGAAAACCCATTTGGACAAAACCTTGGTTAAAGGAAAATAGTACAACGTGTTTTAGACTCCCCCTAATGGCAACATCACATTATATCTTTGAGTCAACGCATTCCAATCTTGTTTCATAGTATTTCAAATGTTGAAGTTGATAATCTCTTGGTAAAAAAATCTGCTAAATTATCACTAGAACGAATTTGTTGAACTTCTATGTCACCTTTCTTCTCAAGATCATAAGTGAAGAATAATTTTGGTGAAATATATTTCGTTCTGTCGCCTTTGATATAAATACCCTTTAATTGAGCTATACATGCTGCATTATCGTCACATAAGATAGTTTACATATTTTCCTGTAAAGGCAAATTACATATCTTCTGGATATGTTGGGTTAATAATCTTAGCCAAACACACTCTCGGCTTGCCTCATGCATTGCAATTATTTTAGCATGATTTGAAGAGGCAGCAACTAATGTCTGCTTTGTCGAACGCCATGATATATTAGTACCTCCACATGTAAATAAATATCCCATTTGAGATCTACTTTTATGTGGATTCGATAAATATCCAGGATCAGCATAACCAACTAATAGGGATTTTGAATCATTTGAATAAAATAACCCCATATCAATGGTCCCTCTGAGATATCTAAATACATGTTTAATTTCATTCCAATGTCAACGTGTTGGAGAAAAATTAAATCTTGCTAACAAGTTTACAGCAAAAGCTATATCAGGTATTGTGTTATTTGCAAGATACATCAATGTTCCTCTGTCACTTAGATATGGTACTTCAGGATCAAGAAACTCTTCATCATTCTCACAAGGACGAAATTGATCTTTATTCACATCTAACAATTGTACAACCATCAGGGTACTCAATGGATGTGCTTTATCCATATAAAATTTCTTTAAGATTTTTTTCGTATAAGTTGACTAATGGACATGAATTCCATCTTTTAAATGCTCGATCTGTAGGCTAAGGCAAAACTTTTTTTTCCAATATCTTTCATCTCAAATTCTTTCTTTAAATAATTTATTGCATTTTGAAGCTCTTACGAGTTCCAATAATATTTAGATCATCAATATAAATAGCAATTATCACAAAGTTTGGTCCATACATTTTTATAAAAACACATGGGCAGATCGGATCGTTTTTATAACCTTCTTTTAATAAATATTCACTAAAATGATTGTACCACATACATCTAGATTATTTTAATCCATATAAACTCTTCTTTAATCTGATTGAGCAATTTTTCCGGGAAACTTTATATCCTTTAGGGATTTTAAATCATTCTGGGATTTTTATATAAATTTCACTATCAAGTGTACCATAAAAATAGTCTATAACAACATCCATTAGACGCATGTTAAGTTTTTCACGTACTGCCAGACTAATAAGGTATCTAAACGTGATTGCATCCACCACAGGAGAATATGTCTCTTCATAATCAATGTCGGGCCTTTGCGAAAATCCTTGTGTTACAAGTCGTGCTTTATATGTTACAACTTCATTTTTCTCATTTCGTTTTTGCACAAATATTCATTTATATCCTACCGGCTTTAAATATTTAGGTGTTTGGACTATAGGTCCAAAAACTTCATGTTTAGAAAGTGAATTTAATTATACTTGTATTACTTCTTTCTATTTTGGCCAATCTTTTTGATAATACTCTAGAGCGTCATATTTTTATGTGCTAATTGCATATTTATTTTGAGTATGATTCTACTAATTTGGGCTATTTATGGTCTTTTATCTTTTAGGGACTAAATTGAAGGCAAAAGTAAATTTAAGGGCAAAAAGCGTGAAATTAAAGATGAATTGGGCCAACATGCGACAGAGGGAAAAAGGTGGTGCCGAAAATGCAAACATGGAAGACCCAATGACAAAAATGCAAAAAAAGAGATTTTATAGCACAAGACTCTATTTTAATTTCAATTATATTAGGATAATTATTAAAGATTTTTATTAGATTTAATTTTAGGATTTATTTTCATTTATCTTTAATTATCTTTATTTATTTGTATTTATCTTTTAGAATTTCATTAGGAATAGACTAGGTTTTCTAGTACTATAAATAGGAGATAGTGTGACATATATTGAACATCTCTTTCTTCTGTAAACACTCCCTCTCCCAAAAACTCTGTCTCTTGTTCTCTCCATATTTTCTTCAATAAAAATTCCATTTTTATTATATTTATTTCTTTCCCAAAAATCATGAGTCACTAAACCAATCTAGCTGAAGGTTGTCAAAAATCCCCAAAAAGGTTCATGAGGCTTAGAACCCGCGCTTAGCCTTCTCAACAAGATATTCATCGCTTCTTTGCATTACGGGGCTGATGCTTCCGTCCATGTCCCTTAATAGGTGATCATTTCAACTTGTGCAAGGAACGACCGCTTTGTACGTTTTGGGAAGGTTGCACAGTTGGTTCGTTGGCTTTCTACGTCAGAAGTTGGCGAATCCAAGAGACAAAACAGCTTGGTATTCGCCGTTGGGAAGTGATGATCTAGCAGAAGATAGTCCCACAAAAGCGATTATTGGCTAGAGTCAGGCTCCGCCAAATTTTAAGTCTAAATCCTTGGAGCTGGTGTCCGTAGGCATCCTCTTCCACTATAATTGGCTTATCCTGCTCGAGAAGGGTTACTTAAAAGCCAAGGATTGAACCCAAGGTGGAACGAGACAACCGGAGGTTAGAATCTCGCTACATAAGAAACTTTCTCTTCCCCAAACTCTGTTTAATTTTCTCATTTTAATTTTTACAATTTATTTAATTTCACAATTTCATTTCACTTTAAATTCTATTTTTTATTTTCCCAAATCAAAATTTTTAATTCTGTTTTTTTTTATTTTTCAGGAACGCAAGTTTTCTTGGCCAAGAAATTGTCCAGGATTCAAGAAACGAGCATTCGCACAATTCGGTCCCTGAGGATTCGACCCTACTTCCCCTTTACTGTTATTTTTACTATTTTACAGGGAATAGGATATTTTTAGTGCTCTCAACGACGCATTTGACCAATCTTTTCTATTTCTATATTACTCAATAGATTTAAGCTCAGGATCCTCATTTTCTTTTGATATTTCAATAACAACATTTATAAGCAAAATTGGTGTCGACAACTATATTTTTTCGGTTCTATCTTTTTCTTAAAGTAACATAACTAATTGAGATTTCTTCATTATCATTAGTTTCAGGTACCTGAACCTCTTTTGGGGTTTTTTAATTAGTTATATCTTTGGCTTCTTCTTGGGCACTTGTCTCTACAATATTACCATATTGAATAATTGCTCCTTTCCTTTTACGAGGATTTTTATCTTTGGAACCAATTGGCCTTCCACGCTTTAGGTGTGAATTACTTTATTTTACGTTAACAACTTGCCCTATTGGGATATCAATTCATATTAGAGCATTTTCAGCTAGTATGTGAGATTTTTTAATTCTTTTTAGGTCAGTAAATGAATCTGGCTGTTGATTGACGATGTTTTGCATATGTATGATCCATTCCAATTAATTTCTTTTACCAGTTGTATTTTCTCTCCCCCTAATGTTGGGAATGTTGTTTTATCAAAATGACAATCAATAAATCATGTGGTAAATAAATCTCCAGTTAATGGTTTAACATATTTAATTGTAGAAGGACATTCATAATCAACACATATTCCCAGCCTCCTTTGATGACCTATCTTTATGCGTTGTGGTGGAGCAATTGGAACCTATACTGCACATCCAAAAATTCTAAGATAGGAAGTATTTGACTCCTAACCAAAAGCCAATTGTAATGGAGAGTACTTATTATAACTTATTGGCCTTAAGCGCACAAGTATTGCTGCATGCAAAATAGCATATCCCCAAGTAGTAACAGGGAGTTTTGTTCTTATAAACAATGGTCGAGCTATTAGTTGGAGGCGTTTGACAAACGATTCAGCTAAACCATTTTGTGTGTGAACATGAGCTACAGGATGTTCAACTTTTATCCCAATTGACATACAATAATCATTAAAAGCTTGGGATGTAAACTTACCAGCATTCTCAAGATGAATAGTTTTGATTGCATAATCTAGAAATTGTGCTCTTAATCGAATTATTTGATAAAGTAGTCTCACAAACACCAGGTTGGGAGTCGATAATAAACACACATGTGACCACCTACTAGATGCATCTATTAATACCATAAAATATCTGAATGGTCCACATGGTAAATGAATAGGCCCACATGTATCACCTTGAATACGTTCCAGAAATGTGGGAGATTCAATCCTAACTTTAGCTGGTGATGGTCTAATAATCAATTTTCCTTGAGAACAAGCAACACAAGATAAATCCTTAAATTTAAGAATCTTTTGGTTCTTTAATGGGTGTCCAATTGAATTTTTTATGATTCTTTGCATCATAATAGATCTAGGATGGCCTAATCGGTCATGCCAAATAGTAAAAGTATGTGGTTCTCATGCCAAATAGTAAAAGTATGTGGTTCTACAAACTTTTGGTTTGTAGTAACATGTGACTCAATTGCACTAATATGTGTTTAATATAAACCTGATGAAAAGGCAGGTAGCCTTTCCAAAACATATTTCTTTCTACATTCAGTATTTGTAATATATAGATATTCAATATTTTTCTCATTCATAGTCTCAATATGATATCCATTAAGACGAATATCTTTAAAACTCAATAAATTTCTTTGAGACTTAGTGGAATATAAAGTATCATCAATGACAAATTTTGTACCTTTAGGTAATAATATAATAGCTCTTCCAGAGCCTTCAATAAGTTTTGAAGTACCTAATATTGTATTAACATGGGCATTACCCATTGTCAAATGAGAAAAAATATTTTTTATCTTTGAGTATCGTATGTGTTGTAGCACTATCTGCAAGACACATGTCTCCATTGATTTTGGGTCCATCGAAATTTTGTTGAATATTTATATTCTTCATAAAAACAAACAAAATATAATATGAGAAACATTGCAAATATTTATTAAATATATAAATTATTCTTTATGCAAGAGAATAAAACATACTTAAAACCACATAAAAATGTCAAAATAACATCAATTTTTCTAATGATTCTTAAAGAAATATGTCACATCTAGGTGAGTTATATTATTAAGGTCATTAAATTTATCACTCTCGTAGGTATAGTCAGTTTTAGTATTATAGTGAATATCTTTAGCTTTTGCCTCCATTTCATCATTTTAGGATGTAAAATTTGTCTTCATATGCTTTCCCTTCTTTTTAATGGATGCTTGATAAAGTTTCACTAAATGCTCAGACGTATGACAGGTACGTGACCAATGCCTCTTCATAACACATCGGTAGTATATATTCTCAACAATCTTTGAAGGATTATTTTGACCACTTCTTTCTTGTCTTTCATTGTTATTCTTTTTCTGGTGGTTAGAAGTATCATTGTTATGACCACTATGATAACGATTACTAGTACGTCCTCGACCACGTCTGCCACTACGTCCACGACCACGGCCGAGACCTTTATATTTTCTATTTTCATAATTATTGTGTACTGCTACATTCACTTCAGGGAATGGTGCAGAACCAGTGGGATGAATTCTATGATTTTTCATCAATAGCTCATTATTTTGTTCAGCCACCAAAAGCCATGAAATCAATTCAATATACCTTTTAAAACATTTTTCACGGTATTGCTGCTGTAGGAGCACATTAGTAGCATGAAAGATTGAAAATGTTTTCTCTAACAAGTCCTCGCCAGTTATGTTTTCTCCACATAATTTTAGTTGAGAACTAATTTTGAAAAGTTCTGAATTGTATTAACTTATAGTCTTAAAATCTTACAACCGTAAGTGCATCCTGTCGAAACTATTTTTTGAAAAACGGGGATCGACTTTGGTTTTGAAAATGATAAATGAAAATTAGGAGTCGCCACCAATCTTTTTTGTTTAGGTGTGATCGGATCACCTAAAAGTTTGGTCATTTTAACAAAATATTTTGGTTTACTAAAACAACGATTTTGGTCTACGAAATTTGAGAAGACGAGTTAGGAGTCGGTTAAGTGCGAGGAAGGGTTAGCACTCTCGTCACGCCCAAAATCGGTACCAAATTAGTTAATTAATATCTTAATGTCGAAAGTTAAAAAGATTTTAAAGTAAATTTTGAAATACGATCCTTTATTATGAATGTTTGAATAACTTGAAGTGGATATTAAGATTCTCTTGTTTCGAAGAAATAAAATATCACATCCAGCACGTAGGACACGACATTTCGAACCTTCGATACCAAAATCATCTCATAATTTCCAAAACTTATGCATTGAAATTTTAAAAAAGATATTCGGTCGTTCGGTCAAATGATAGATCGAAACCCAGCATGTAGGGCACAATTTCTCGAAATTTCCAAACACGAAATATTGCCTTATTTTTTGAAGAAAAATGCAGACGGAATTTTAAAAGGGAAATTTGATTATTTAGACAAATGAAAGAACGAAACCCAACACATTAGGGCACGATCCCTCGAATTTCTAAACATCAAACATCGCCTTTGTTTCATGGTTTAGAAATCGCGGACGAAATTTTAAAAGGAAGTTTGATTATTTAAACAAACGAAAGATTGAAACCCAACACATTAGGGCACGATCCCTCGAATTTCCAAACATCAAACTTTGCCTTTGTTTTATAAAGTCAACCCAAAATACATTAATTTGGCTTGAAATGAAATGGAATCATGAATTTCAGATCAATAAGTTGAGAATGATAATGTGACAATTGTGAATGAAAGGCGAAATTATAAACATAGAACAATATACACAGATAACGAACTCTATTAATGAATGAAAATAGTATAAAAATAAAAAAACAAATTAACATACACACAATAGCAATGAGCTCACATCCAAACAATAACAAGTTGAAAACTAAAAGTATAACTAATTAAAGAAACAATCAGAATAAAACTATAACAAGTTGCCAAACATAGATAAATAAAGTTAAGATAGCAACACAAAAGACTAATGGACAACATGAAATAACAATATATGAAATAATATGAAAATAAAAAAAAAACACATATAACATGCATCATTTAAATATCAACATAAATAATCAAAGACAAATGAATAATATAAAAATAAATAATATAACAAAGTTTAAAATAAATGATAAATGAAATCAATTGAAGTAAAATAAAGGTTTAAAATAAATTATATATAAAAAATTTAAAATAAATAATATATGAAATGATTCGAATAAACATAAATAAAATACATAACAATTTGAAGTAAGTAATTTATAAAACAATTTTAAAGTAAATAATATAAAATAATTTAAAAATAATAATATATTAATCAGAGTAATAATAATAATAATAATAATAATAATAATAATAATAATAATAATAATAATAATAATAATAGAAGGTAAGGAACAATAATAATAACAACCATAATATAAATAATAATAGAAAAGCAATAATAGCAATAGTAACAATAATAATAAGTAATAACAGAAATAGCAATAATAATATTAATATGAACTTCGAAACATGCAGAATATACGTATAAAGGAATAAATAAATAAGCAATAAAATAAACCATAGTGGGTAATAATAATTAAAAAAACATATTTAAAAAATATTATATGAAGAAACGAAAAGAGAAGAAAACTAATAGATGCGAAAAATGCTAATATGTTAAATTAATAACATGATAATATTGACAAGGAAGGGTTAAATTGAAATTAAAATGGAATTAGGAGCCTAGATTATAATAAGAATGACAAATAAGGACCGAATCGAAACTAAATAAGGTTAAAGGGGATAAATCGTGAAAAATAAAAAAAGGGGGCTAACACTGAACGCGCGAACAAAGGAGGGATTGATTGCACAATTATGCCCTATCCCCAAAACGACACCGTTCCAATGTCCATCCCTCAAATGGTCAGAGGACCAAATCGAAACAAAGTTAAAATTAAAAGACAAAAATAAAAAAATAGGAAAAGACTGGATTAAAACATAATAGAAATGCGGAAGGACCGCGCGCGTAATTATCCCAATTAGCAGAAACACGCGGATCCCTTTGCGGAGCGGGTCAGGTCTTCGGGTCTGGTGCCTAAACGACGCCGTTTTGAGGGCCATTGAAACGGCCTAAAACGACGCCGTTTTAATCACGCTATAAATTCCCAAAAAAATTTTTAAAACACATTTCTTCATACTTTCCGAAAAAAAGAAAAAAAGGGGGGGGAGAAATTCTCTCTAGGCGATCCACCTCCGGCGATCGGACCACCGTCCGTCCGTTGCCAGCGACCGCCGTGCACGGTGGCCGGACGTGCAAAAGTGGCCTATTTTAACCCTTCGGCTCTCCAAAGCTCAAATCCAAGCTCAAAATTTCCTAAACCCTCTTGAAAATGGCCCAAAAGTTAGAAAACCTTTCGAGTTTCGGCCTCTTCCGCCGTGGCTTTAACCGGATCCCCAAGGATCCATCTGCCTTTGGGCTAGAGAAGCAAACGCCGATGATGTCGACACCGAACAACGGGTAAAAATCTTCCCTTTTTACATATTTATGCGATAGATTCAAAATAAATAAAAAAAGAAAAATAAAGACAGGAAATGAGCAAAAATGAAACACCTTTGAAATGTTTCTTTGACTAATTGTCTCTCTGTATTTGATTTTTGTTATTGATTTTGTGTTTGAATATTGAAAAATCCCCCCCGAATACATTGATCTTTCGTGTCTTTATAGCCAAAAGTGTTACAAAATATTATATTTTGCTTTTCTTTGCGGCTGTTCTGTATTGTTTGCTGTCATTTCTGCATTTGTTCTTTTTTTTTGCCTTCTTTTGCAGGTTTTGGGAGTCAACGGGGATGGGTTTTAGCGATTTTGGTGCAAAACAACGAAAGGTGCCAGGCCTCGGGACGAGGTGCTGCTGGGGCGACCGAGGAAGGCGTACGAACGGGTACGGCGTACATGGAGGAGTTAGGGTTTTTGTTTGGCAGATGGTGTTTAAGGTTTGGGCCAATCGGGCCTTGTAATTTTAGGCTGGGGTTAATTGGGCTACTTGGGTTAATTGGGTTTTGGTTCTGTTGTGTTTGTAAATGGATTTTTAATTTGGACTATTTTATTATTTGTTTGTGTTTTATTCCTTTATGGGCCCCGGGCAAGAATTGGGTTGTACACATCCAATCATAACGAGCTTTAGCGAGTATCACTGTTTTCTGATGGTCAACTCGTTCTTTCAAATTTTTCCACAACTCAAGAGGGTCTTTCACAATGACATATTCCACTTTTAATCCTTCATGTAGATGATGACGGATGAAAATCATTACTTTTGCCTTATCTTGATTAGATGCTTCTTTATCTGCTAATATAGTATTTCCTAGACCTTTAGCATTTAGGTGAATTTCAGCATCTAATACCCATGACAAATAATTCTTGCCTAAGATGTCTAAGGCAGCCAATTCAAGTTTGGCAAGATTTGACATTATAATCACTTGAATCAAAATAAAAAAAATATTAGTAAAATAATAAGTGTCGAAACCATTTTTTTGAAAAAGGGGATCGACTTTGATTTTGAAAACAAAAACGAACATGGGAATCGCCACCAATCCTTTTTGATGAGGTGTGATCGAGTCACCTTGTAAAATGGTTGTTTTTAATAAACAGTTTTGATTTATTAAAACAACGCTTTTTAGTCTACGAAATTCAGAAAGATGGGTTCGGGAGTCGATTACGCACGAGGAAGGATTAGCACCCTCGATACGCCCGAAATTGGTACCTAATTGATTAATTAATGTCTTAGTGTCGAAAATTGAGAACTTTGAAGAGATTTAAAATACGATCCTTTGTTAAAAAGTTATTTAACTGAAAATTTTTCGAGAAAAGGGCATATTTCACGTTAATCGAGAAAAAAATTATGTCCCGTAAGTTAGGACACAATGTCTTAAATCCTCGAAATGAGAATAAACCCTGAAAATTTTATTTATTTTGAAAGAAATTTAACTATCTCGATTTTAGAAAGAAATCATATTCCGTAAGTTAGAACACGATCTATTCTTGATTCTCGAGAATATTAATTTTTTTTAAAACATTTGTTTGTTCGAATTTATCGAGAAAATCGAAACCCCGTAAGTTAGGGTACGACCTCTCGAATCTCAAAATACAAGTTATTAAAAAATATTTTTTCTATGTATTGGGTAAAAATGTAACACGGATTGGTAGTAAAATGTAAAAATAAATTGCAATATTAATATACATAACAGAATAACAATAAATGCATTAATATGAATGACAATAATAAAAACGAAAATAAAGTAAAATAAATAAAACCAATAAGCTGGTAAAAAGAAAAATAATAAATAAAACTAAAAGAATAAATAAATAAGCAAATAAATAAGATATTAAATAAAACAAATTAAAAAGATAATGATAATAATAATAATAATAACAACAACAATAATAATAAATAGTGGTAAAAAATAATAATAGTAATAATAATAATGATAGTACTAATAATTATAATAATAGAAAACAATAGTAATAGTAAAAATAAAAATAATAGTAATAATAATGGTAATAGTAATAGTAATAGTAATAAAAATAAAAACAAAAATAATAGTAATAATAATAATAATAATAATAATAATGAATATAAATAATAGTAAAATAATAATAATAATAATGATAATAAATAATAGTAAAAAAATAATTAATTTAATTAATTTAATAAAATATCTGAAATAACAAAAAAGGGACTTAATTGAACTTAAAACAAAAGTTTGGGGCAAATTTGGAAATAAATAAAAGAAAAAAGGACCGAATCGAGTGCGCGAATAACAAGGAGGGACTAAAGGAGAAAATATCCTTGCCCTTCAAAACGTAGCACTTTACACGGGGCTAAAATGAAATCAAAGCAAAATTCCAGGGAAAAATTAGAAATAAAAGAAGCTTAATTGCAAAACCATAAAAAAGCGGAAGGACTAAAAGTGCATTTAGCCCTTCTACTTAAAAACACGTGAATCCTGAGGCGGGTTGGGTCGGGTCGGACGAGGGCAAAACGACTTCGTTTTAAGGCTTATGAGCTTAGGCCAAAACGACGCCGTTTTAATTTACTATTTAAGTCACATTTTTTGCAAAAAATTCATTCTATCTTTGTTTTTTTTTTTAAAAAACTCTGAACCCTCTCCTCCCCTTTCCAAGTCCGACCTAACTCTAGCCAAGCGCCACCGCGGGCTCCGCCACCATCGACCACCGTGCACGTCAGTTGAAACTCTAAAAGTCATCGATTTTTCGGCAATTAACAAGGGTAAGCCTTTTATTATTATTATTATTATTATTATTATTATTATTATTATTATTATTATTATTATTATTATTATTATTATAATATATCTACATAAAAGAAAAAAATTCGAAAAATAAGAACGAAAATAAAAAAATGAAATCACCTCTTGAGTTACTGACTGGGTTTTTATTTTTGGTTCTCTTCTTTTGTTTAATATTCACTCTCTGTTTTGTATTTGAAAATCTATTGTTTTTGTATTGGTTCTAAAAAAAAAACCGTTCTATATTGATATATTTTGAGGCTTTTTATAGCTAACATACATTTTGATTTTATTTCTACTGTTTCTCTGCTTTGCCTGTCCTCTTTTTCTCTATTTGTAGGTGGCAAAGTCAACAACGGCAGTGGCAAGTGGCCGATGTGACAGAGTGGCGGCGGTGGCAGACTGGCAGAGGCTAGGGAAAGACCTAGGTGCGGCAACGGCTAGGCTAGGGTTTTCTTTTCTGAAACCCTAGTTTGACTATTGAGGTTTGGACCTATTAGGTTAGGTTTAGTTTGGCTGTTTCTAGTTAGGGTGGGTTTAATGTTTGGGCTTACTAATTTGGGCTTGTAATGGACTATTTTTTGTTTCAGTTTTGTATTTTAGGTGTTGGTTTAGGTTTGTTTTAGCCCGGGCCAAAATTGGGCTGTACAGCTGCCCCTCTTTGCTCATTGTCGTGTAACGAGAATAGAGCAAAGACTTTTAAGAAAGACCAATTTTGCCCGGTCTCACCGAGTCTTGACTTCTTTGGTGCTCCTCTTCTTCAGGTTGCCTCGTTCCAGTCCACCACATCTTGTTGCTTCGATCCATTCCACCGCAACTACTACAACTTTAGAGGTATAAGACTTGTCTTTTTAATCTGCTCCACTGCAACTTCAGGGTCCACTATTTTCAGTCTGCTCCTACTGCAACTTTAGGGAGATAAGACTAGTGGCTTCAATTTGCTCCACTGCAACTTTAGGAAGATAAGATTCGCCATAATTTGTAGCTTCAATCTATTCCACTGCAACATCAGGGAAATAAGATTCGCTGTATTCAGTCTGCTCTGCTGCAACTTCAGGGAGATAAGGCTGGTGGCTTCAATCTGATTTACTACAACTTCAGAGAGATAAGGTTTGCTATCTTCGATCTATTCTACTGCAACTTCAAAGAGATAAGATCTACTATCTCCAGTCTACTCCACTACAACTTCAGGGAGATGAGATTTGTTGTTTTAGTCTGCTCCGCTGCAACTTCAGGAAGACAAGATCTGCCATTTTCTATCTACTCCACTGCAACTTCAAGGAGATAAGATCTACAACTTCAATATGCTCCGCTGTAACTTCAGAGAGATAAGATTAGTAGCTTCAGTCTGCTCCACTGCAACTTCAGGGAGATAATACTTGTAATTTCAACCTGCTCTACTGCAACTTCAGAGAGATAAGGTTAGTGGTTGTAATCTGCTCCACTGCAACTTCAGGGAGATAAGATTAGAGCTTTAATATGCTCCGCTGCAATTTCAGGGAGATAAGACTTATAACTTCAACCTGCCCCACTGCAACTTCAAAGGGATAAGAATTGCTATCTTCGATCTACTCCACTGCAACTTCAGGGAGATAAGATCTGTAACTTCAATCTGCTCTACTACAACTTCAGGGAGATAAGATTTGTAGCTTTAATCTATCTCATTTCCATTTCAGGGTATAAGATTTGTGGATTCACCGATCTTGCTACATCGTCCTCTAGGGGCACGACCTGTAGAATCGATTTTATGGGCCTACTTATGCCTAGTGATTAGGATGTCATGATTAGGATAAATCAAATGCTCCTAACTAGATGTGCATGAATGATATTTGCATGAATGCAGAATGTCATTTTGTGAGAATGATCCATTTTTAATGCTTAGGTTGTCATTGCTCATTGTTCATCATGGTTCTATCACTGATGCATTGTCCTGCCTTCTTTATCAACTGGTATCTTTGATAGAAAACCTGAAGAAATAACCATAATTTAGACTATTCTTTCTCAAATGTTTCTAACTCTTAGGTTTGGTTAGTTCTAAATAATAGTCCTATTTCAGGTTCCTGTACTATTTAGAAGCTTTCAGAGTAATATGCAGAACTCCTTTTATGAGAGTATTATTAGTCCATTAATTGTTATTTAAATGCAAAATGCTTGAAAAGATTATAATGATGGACAGAACTAAAATTTATCAAGAACAAAATTTGAAAAGAATAGATTAATCAAAGAAAACAAACATTTCTGAAATATAAAATGAGTAAAAGAAAAATAGCTGCCTCAAATATCATAGCATGAGCTTCTCTACACGAACTTCTTGAGGACTATTTTGAGCTCAACATGTGTTTTGGAGATCTAGAGTATTTTGTTGATGCCCCAAGATGTAACATATCTCCTTTTTGTTAATTCAGGCACAACAAGACTACAACATGCCCCAACTTCGATCAAAATTTGAATTGCCCTTTTCTTGGGTTTTCAATTCAAAATCCTTTTGGTCTCAATGCGCCCTTTGCGAGTTTTCGCCTTGGCCTTTCCTTTTTCTTTTCTTTTTCACTTTTTTTTTGTTTTTTTATGCAAGTAAAATATTTTTTGACTGAGTCGAAATTCATTAGATTAGGCAAAGTCTTGCCATTCATTTCAGTTAATATCAACGCTCCTCCAAAAAAAGGCTTTCTTTACCACATAAGGTCCTTTCCAGTTTGGCCTCCATTTTCCTCTTAAGTCCCTTTTGTATGGGAAGGATCTCCATTTTCCTCCATTCGTTTCTGGTACATTTAACCATGACGGATAGTTTTCAACGACTTCTCTTCAATTAAATTTAACTGATCATATCGGGCTTGGATCCATTTCACTTCATCCAACTTCAGCTCTGACAAGACTCGAAGGGAAGGAATCTCAACTTCGATGGGTAAAACTGCCTCCATTCCATAGACCAATGAGAAAAGAGTTGCCCCGGTAGAGGTCCTGACCGATGTCCATTAAGCATAGAGAGCAAATGGTAACTTTCCATGCCAATCTCTATAAGTCTCATTCATTTTTCTCACAATCCTCTTGATATTCTTATTAGCCGCCTCAACTGCACTATTCATTTTTAGGTGATATGGTGACGAGTTGTGGTGTTTAATTTTGAACTGATTGTAAACCTTTGCTATTGTGCTGTTGTTCAAGTTCAATGCATTGTCTGATATGATCCTTTCTGGCATTCCATATCGACATATGATCTCCTTCTTTAAGAATTTGCTGACCGTCTACTTTGTGACATTGGTATATGATGCAACTTCTACCCACTTAGTGATGGCCACAAAGATGAATCGATGCCCATTGAAAGCTTTTGGCGAAATCGGCCTAATGACATTCATGCCCCACATAGAGAAATACCATGGAAAAGTCATAACATGAAGATGTGAAGGAGGCACAAGAATCTTTTCCTCATAAATTTGGCATTTACGGTATTTCTTGGCATAACTGATGCAATCTTCTTCCATGGTAGACCAATAATACCCGAATCTTATAATTTGCTTGGCCATTGTAAAACCATTAGTATGTGTTCCGCAGACACCCTTATGGACTTCTTCCAAGATTTTCTTAGCCTCGACAGCATCTACACATCTTAGTAGTACCTGATCCTTTTTTCTTTTATATAGGATCTCCCCGTTTAAGACATAGTCACTGGCCAGCCTTCTCCATGTTCTTTTGTTATTCTCAGTTGCTTGGTCAGGGTATTCACGATTCTTCACATATCGTAGTATATCGTGATACCAAGTATGATCATCTTTTTCTTCCTCTTCTTCAATGTTGTGAAATGAGCTGGAGCCTCGTAAATACTCAGCTATATAGGCTTTACATCCTCGTATTTATTTACTTTGACCATAAAAGCCAAAGTTGTCAGGGCATCAGCCATCTGATTTTCATCTCGCAGAAGGTACCAGAAATTGATATTATTGAATTCCTCGATCAACTCTAAAATCGGTCTTTTATAATTAACTTGGGATCTCTAGTCTCTCACTCACCCTTGAGTTGATAGATCACTAGTGAAAAATCCCCATATCCCTTGAGTTGATAGATCACTAGTGAAAAATCCCCATACACCTCTAGTACCTTGATTTTGCATTCTATTGCTGCATAAATACCTATAATGCATGCTTCGTATTCTGCCATATTATTTGTGCAATCAAAATCCAATTTGCAAGTAAATGGATAATGATCTCCGTTTGGGGATACTAGGACTGCCCCAATTCCATTGCCAACCACGTTTGATGTTCCCTCGAAGTTTAGTTTCTAAGGACAATCTTCTAGAGCGTCTTCTTTAGTGGTTGCCACATACATTAGATCTTCATTAGAGAAATCGAAGTTCAAAGGCTCATAATCCTCTAGAGTTCTACTGGCTAGGAAATCTTCTATTGCACTCCCTTTCATAGCCTTCTGATTCACATAGACTATGTCAAGTTCAGAAAGTAGAATTTGCCATCGGGCCATCCTTCCATTCAAGGCAGTAGACTCCATCAAGTACTTTAAAGGGTCCAATTAGAGATCAGCCAAGTTGTGTGGTACAATATGTATTGTCTCAGTCTTCGAGTTGTCCAAATTAAGCCGCAATATAACTTATTGGTGAGTATCTCATTTTAGACTCAATGAATTTCTTATTGAGGTAGTATATTGCCCTTCATTTCTTTCTTGACTTAGCATGTTGGCCAAGTACACATCCCATAGAATTATCAAATACTGTTAAATACAGAATCAATGACTTATTTGGACTAGGCGGCATCAGCACTGTAGCATTAGACAAGTATTGTTTTACCTTGTTAAAGGTTTTCTGATATTCATCGTCCCATACACCTGGATTGTGTTTCTTAAGAAGAAAGAATATGGGGTCACATTTCTCAGTTAGTTGTGAAATGAACCGGGCAATGTAATTTAGTCTTCCTAGGAAATCTCGAACTTCTTTTTGAGTGCATGGCAGAGGCAATTCTTGTATAGCCTTGACTTTGACTGGGTCAATCTCAATCCATTTTTCACTGGCTACAAATCCCAGCAGTTTCCACGATCTAGCCCCAAAGGTACATTTCGCTGGATTGAGCTTCAGCTGAAACTTTCTCAACCTCAAGAACAATTTTCTTAAGACTTGCACATGCTCTTTCTCTATTTGGGATTTTGCAATCATATCGTCAATGTAAACCTCGATTTTCTTGTGCATCATGTCATGAAACAAGGTTACCATGGCTCTTTGATACGTTGCTCCAGCATTTTTTAGTCCAAATGGCATCATCTTATAGCAGAATATTCCCCACATGGTTACAAATATGGTCTTATCCATGTCTTCAGGATGCATCTTGATCTGGTTATATCCTGAGAAGCCATCCATGAAGGAGAATAATGAGTAACCTGCCATGTTGTCCACTAAGGTGTCGATATGGGGCAATAGGAAATTGTCCTTCGGGCTGGCTTTGTTCAAATCTATGTAGTCTACGCACATCCGTACTTTTTCATCTTTTTTAGGGACAGGGATAATATTGACTGCCCATTCTGAGTATTTAACCACTTCTAAGAAACTAGCATCGAATTACTTCTTGACCTCCTCTTTTATTTTTAGCAGAACATCGAGTCTCATCCTTCGGAGCTTCTGTTGAACCGGCTTGTACTCTTCCTTTATGGGGAGTCGGTGTACCACGATATCAGTACTTAACTCGGGCATGTCTTGATATGACCATGCAAAGACATTCTTGAATTCTTGAAGTAACTCAATGAGGTCTCGCTTTATCTCTGTGGTAATGCAAGCTCCGATCTTTGCTTCTTTCTTTTCTTGTTCGTCTCCCAAATTCACAATTTTTACTGACTCTTTGTGAGGTAAAATCTATTTCTGCTCTTATTCTACCATCCTTAACAAATCAGGAGACAGGTTACAATCTCTGTCATGTAACCTATCTATCATATTCCAAGTCCTGAGGTTCCCCTAGACACATATCTCGCTTAAAAGGAGATTCTGAGTCAGTAACAGCGTCGCTCATGTCATTGATATCTGGAGACCTATTATAGGGATAAAGAAAAACCCAAAAAATAATAAAATCTAATAATAATTATCCGTATGGTATGATTATGAATGCAATGAAAGAATAAAAGAATATTTGTTCAAGATGAGATAAAAAGATGCATTTCACTGAAATAAACACGTTGGATATAGGCCTATTTCACAAAAGGATTCTTGTTGCGCCTAGGCTTAAAGCAATAAGCGTGTTTTGAATATTACTCTGAATTAGCTCTAAAAACTACAGGAATCTCTTCCACAGTCCAATTGTTCAGAACACTTCCAGGCTCATAAGGGTAAATGCCCGATAAATTTTCTCTTCCAATTCTTTCTTTGGATATAACATTGATGCTTTAATTTCCAAATATTCCTTCCGGGCCTTTGACCTCTCCAAAGAATTCCAAGTATTTCGATTAATGTGATTTATGTGATGCAATGTAATGCAATGCAATGTAATATAGATGCATGAATGCAAAAAGAGGCGTTGATTCTGATTCAGTTTCATTAGAGTAACTTTTTTAGAAAACAAATTTCTTTACATAAAACAGATTACATATATGGCCTTGCCCTGATACTTAAGGCCTTGATCTACCTAAGAAGCCAAGCTAGCTCTCGGCCTCAATCTGATTCTGACTCGTATTTTAAACTTAGTACATCAGCCTGGACTGCTAGGGTTTGTAAATGATCAGCCACCTCTCGCACTTGAGCCAAGGCTACACCAATGACGTAATCCCTATCCCTGACCTGATCTTATGGTTGATGAAGCTACTCTTTCCATTGCTCATTATTTATCTCAAGGAGTTCAACCTGAAGTTCACAGTTTTGTAGCACGGTTTCAAGTTCTTCTATCTTTTCTTTTAGCTCTTCAATTTTGCTCAGGCTAGCCTTTAACTCGATTACAGAGTTATGACTACGATACTGATACAATGATCTTTATAACTCTGACACCCGAGTCTTTAATCCCTCATTCTCATTTTGACTTTCTACCAAAGGACATTGGCAGCTCTAGAATATGCCTTGTTAGTTTGAATCTTTGGGCAACGAAGCAAAAACGTGTATTTCCCGTCAGATTACCAACCTTCTCTCGTTGCGTTTTCTTAGACCATATTCGGACGACCGCATTGTCTTCCACTTTATCAAGAAATCCATTTTCCATTAGTAACTGAACGTGAATCAACACCTCTTTTTCATGATGAAAGTGTAATGCAATCATAACCAAAAACGAAACAGGTTAGTACAAAGCAAAAACAAGCAAGGAAAAAAATCAAGCACCTATTCGGGTGACCACTAGGGTTTAGAGTGGTTTTACCTAGGATGGGCTCTTAAGGTTCGCTATTTGCGGTTTGGTTCTAAAGTAAAGGTACCTGAACCAGTAGATTCCTCGATCCTCACCCATTATAGGCTCATATAGACCGAATTTGGTTCAGGGGAATACATTTCTCTATGGCTGCATGAAGATAAAAATCTCACGAAAACATAGGTACGGATGAATCCCAAAAGCGACCCACTACCCTACACGAAGGTGAAAACCTCACGAAGAAATAGTTTTTCACTCCCACTTAAAAGGGTAAGATCGACCGATCATGCGATGCAATGTGTAGAAAGATACCAAAACTCAAACCAACACAGCAATTATAAACCACAATGATGAAGATCGTAACAAAGACGGATGAAATGCAACGAAAGGATCGTATATTTAAACCAAGTTTTCAATTTTAGACAAAAAGACAAGAAGTAATCAACTCGTGGCTTGACTCTCTTTTTTGGGTCCCCAATGGAGTCGCCAAGCTATCGAAACTATTTTTTTGAAAAAGGGGATCGACTTTGATTTTGAAGACGAAAACGAACACGGGAGTCGCCACCAATCTTTTTTTATGAGGTGTGATCGGGTCACCTTGGAAAATGGTTGTTTTTAATAAATAGTTTTGATTTATTAAACCAACACTTTTTGGTCTACGAAATTCAGAAAGATGGGTTCGGGAGTCGGTTACGCACGAGGAAAGTTTAGCACGCTCGATACGCCCAAAATTGGTACCTAATTGATTAATTAATGTCTTAGTGTCGAAAATTGAGAACTTTGAAGAGATTTAAAATATGATCCTTTGTTAAAAAGTTATTTAACTGAAATTTTTTTGAGAAAATGACATATTTCACGTTAATCGAGAAAAAGAATTACGCCCCGTAAGTTAGGACACAATGTTTTAAATCCTCGAAATGAGAATAAATCCCGAAAGTTTATTTATTTTGAAAGAAATTTGACTATCTCTGTTTTAGAAAGAAATCATATTCCGTAAGTTAGAACACGATCTATTCTTAATTCCCGATAATATTAAAAAAAATTTAAAACGTTTGTTTGTTTGGATTTATCGAGAAAATCGAAACCCCGTAAGTTAGGGTACGACCTCTCGAATCTCAAAATACGAGTTATTAAAAAACATTTTTTCGATGTATCGGGTAAAAATGTAACACGGATTGGTAGTAAAATGTAAAAATAAATTGCAATATTAATATGCATAACAGAATAACAATAAATGCATTAATATGAATGACAATAATAAAAATGAAAATAGAGTAAAATAAATAAAACCAATAAGCTGGTAAACAGAAAAATAATAAATAAAACTAAAAGAATAAATAAATAAGCAAATAAAAGTTTAATATAAAAAAATAAGCAAATAAATAAGATATTAAATAAAACAAATTAAAAAGATAATGATAATAACAATAACAACAACAACAACAATAAATAATATTAAAAAAATAGTAATAATAACAATAATGATACGAAATAATAATAGTAAAAAAATAGAAATAATAATAGTGATAGTAATAATAATTATAATAATAGAAAATAAGAGTAATAGAAATAAAAATAATAATAATAGTAATAGTAATAAAAATAAAAATAAAAATAAAAATAATAGTAATAATAAGAATGAATATAAATAATAATAATAATAATAGTAATAATAATAATGATGATAATAAATAATAGTAAAAAAATAATAAAATTAATTAATTTAGTAAAATAGCCGAAATAACAAAAAGGGACTTAATTGAACTTAAAACAAAAGTTTGGGGCAAATCTGGAAATAAATAAAGGAGAAAAGGGCCTAATCGAGTGCGCGAATAACAAGAAGGGACTAAAGGAGAAAATATCTCTGCCCTCCAAAACCATAAAAAGAGGAAGGGCTAAAAGTGCAATTAGCCCTTCTACTTAAAAAAACGCGAATCCTGAAGCGGGTTGGGTCGGACGAAGGCAAAACGATGTCGTTTTAAGGCTTATGAGCTTAGGCCAAAACAATGCTGTTTTAATTTTCTAATTAAGTCACATTTTTTGCAAAAAATTCATTCTATCTTTGTTTTTTTTTAAAAACTTCAAAAAAAAAAAAACTCTAAACTCTCTCCTCCCCTCTCCAAGTCTGGCCTAACTCCGGCCGAGCGCCGCCGCGGGCTCCGCCACCGTCGAACGCCGTGCACGGCGATCGAAACTCCAAAAGTCACCGATTTTTTGGCGATTAACAAGGGTAAGCCTCTTTATTATTATTATTATTATTATTATTATTATTATTATTATTATTATTATTATTATTATTATATAAAAGAAAAAAATTCGAAAAAATGTGAAAGAAAATAAAAAAATGAAATCACCTCTTGAGTTACTAACTGGGTTTTTATTTTTGGTTCTCTTCTTTTTTTTTTTAATATTCACTCTCTGTTTTGTATTTGAAAATCTATTGTTTTTGTATTGATTCTAAAAAAAAAAAAAAAAAAACCTTCTACATTAATAGATTTTTGGGCTTTTTATAGCCAACATACATTTTGATTTTATTTCTACTGTTTCTCTGCTTTGCCTGTCCTCTTTTTCTCTGTTTGCAGGTGGCAAAGTCAACAACGACATTGGCAAGTGGCTGACGTGATGGAATGGCGGCGGTGGCAGACTGGCAGAGGCTAAGGAAAGACCTAGGTGCGTCGACGGCTAGGCTAGGGTTTTCTTTTCTGAAACCCTAGTTTGACTATTGGGGTTTGGGCCTATTGGGTTAGGTTTAGTTTGGCTGTTTTTAGTTGGGGTGGGTTTAATGTTTGGGCTTAATAATTTGGGTTTGTAATGGACTGTTTTTGGTTTTAGTTTTGTGTTTTGGGTGTTGGTTTGGGTTTGTTTTAGCCCGGGCCAAAATTGGGCTGTACAGCATTCTCAATTATAAAATAATTCAATTATATATACCAAATTTGCTAAATAATAATATATATGTCAAATATTGGCATAAAGAGAAATAGTCATAATAATAACTTAATACAATTTACATTAACTGAAATTTCTTTTAATAAAAAGAAATATGTATATATAATTATCATTATTAGATTTGAGTTGTAAAAATAAATGTGCAAATGTTACCCAAAGCAAATATTTTATCTAGAAAATAAAATAAAAGAATTATGAAAATACGTATACCATATATAGTTTAACGGGAGTTATATGAGCAAATTATATAAAGTCGAAATGACTTGAATTTCACTATGAACTCATAGAAGCTTGTGCTGATAACGTGTTATAGAAAATTTAATAAAACAATAATAATAAGTCAAAAGTGGATGAAAATACAGGAGAATTTTTATTGTTTAATTTTCACTTACAAAGTGCTATTTATAAGCTCCTTTACATTCAATTAATAAAGGTATTACATTCAATCAATAAATATGAATTAAGTTTTCTTAATTACTCCATTTAATCATCTCCTGATTATAAATGGAGTAAAAAGTTTTATCTCATTACTTTAATATGTTCAAAGGGGTTATAGACATCCATTTAATGTATTTACAACACTTATTAATATGTTAGTTAAGTTAACGAGGCAGTGTTGGCAAAGATTAAGATTATAGGATTAAGTATTTAGATTTGAGTTTTATTATGCAAAAATACAATATTAGATGAACTGGATCGAATCAACTGGCGTACTCGTCCTGTGACACCCTACATTTGATTTGATTTTTGGATTTAAATGTTTGATATCACATTACGTTGCCAAAATAATTCAAACTTTTTGAAAACAATACAACAAGAATATTGACATTCAAACATATATAATTCCATACATACACTCAAACATGTTTATTCAATACTAAAGGATCTCACATAATGTATTTTAAAGTTAAATGGGATCATCTATGGAGCTAGGATTCGAATTTGAACTCAATTTATCCAAGTCAACAGTGTGTCTCAAGACATGCTTTCTAATTTTATTTTTTTTACTTCGATGAATAGATGCCTCGACACTACAGGTTTATGTCTCGAGACTCAACTTGTAACACATCAATTTTTGGGGTTAGAAGTTTGAGATTCTAAGTAAGGTCAGTGAGTAAGTCGTCCATTTGGGATAGTGTCCGCGCTTTAATGTTAGAATGGGCTTGCTGGTTTGGTGGTCGGTTGAGTGTTAGTGTACCTTTAGGTTATGGGTTTGATTCCTTGTGTGTGAGTTTTAGAGAAGTATTTTTATTTTGTAACTATTAGATTTGTTTAAAAAAATAAATAATTATTTATTAATGTTTATATTATATTCTTTTTCTTTTCTTTTCTTTTTTTTATGGCATGTTCTCCATCATTTTTTTTCTCTCTTTTCTTTTTTCTTTCTTTCTCTTTTTTTGTCTTTTCTTGTTGGCTTTTCTTGCGTCTTTTGAAAAGAAAAAGAAGAGAACGGTTTTGTTTTTGGTTTCGAAAAGCGTCGGGTTTGTATTGAGGTTGTCAACATGTGTCGATTGGTTTCTAAGTGTCTTGATTGCGAATCAGGTGTGGGATTCGAAACTTCTCATTTTCTTTTATGATTTTTTTAAAATTCAATTCAGTGTAATTTGGTACGGGTTTGCTGTGAAAACCAGTCGATCTCTTTGGGTGTGTCCGGTTAATTGAGCATTTGAGGTTTATGTTGTTTGCAATTATCTGAAAGTGGGTGAGTTATGGATAAGTTCTGAAATACTTTGATTAGGGGCTATTTCAGTGATTAGAAAACGAGACTTTTAGTCAATTTTGGTGTGGTTTCATGACCATATGGGTGGCCACACGGGCGTGTGCTTCCACATGGGCAATTCACATGACCGTGTACAATTAGGCTTTAGGGTTTTCGGGCTAATTTGGGGAAATTAGTTTATTTTTACACGGTCGTGTCCCTTGGGCATACAGGTGTGTGTGTTTGGAAATTAGGGTTTTAATGATTTGGTGCCACACAACCATGTGGCTAATTTGGGGATCTAAGGATCCCACACGGGCATGTGTTTTGGACAAACGGCCATGTCTGCCCTGTACTCTATTTTAGCACAAATGGACAGAAAGTTACACGGCCTGTTCACACGGCCACGTCCTTGGCTTACACGGGTATGTGCCTCAGCCACACGGTCTTGTGCCTCTTCCCAGACGGGTGTGTTGACCCCCCACACGGCCTAGGCTTTTCCACACGATCAAAGCACATGATCGTGTGGTCTGAAGCCACCAATTTTAGTTATGTGTATGTTTTTTATATAAAAATATGTCTGTGTGTTCCGACCCTTGACTAGGCTTTGGTGATGATAGTTAAGACTCTAATTTAAGCTTTGGCTTATGTGTTATTTGTGATTGTTGTGCAAGATAGCTGATTCTGAACCCGGTCAGCTGGGTGTGTGCATACCTTTTTCTGTCTGACTGTCTGTCGATGTGTTCATTGTTTCTGTGAGGTTGTAAGCATACATGAACTTGCATAAAATAATTTTTGGGTTAGTTGTGAAGAGAAGGAAGACTGATTCTGATATGATCTGGCAGTTTAACTGTAACTTATCGGTACAGCAGTTTACCGCACTTTACCACTTGTACGTCAGCTTTGCTGCGTACTATTATCTGATCTGGCAGTTTAATCAGAACTTATCAAGATACAGCGGTTTATCTGATTGCATCGCATGTACATCGCTTTCTTTGCGTACTATTATCTAATCTAGCGCTTTAAAGCGCAACATGTCCGTAGCGATTTACCGCAATGCATCAGATCTTTGCATGTACGCCAGCCTTGCTGCGTATTATTATCTGAGTGGCTTAGCCCACATACATGGTGTGTAGGGCTGGATGGGCCTTTCGAGGTCCTATGTGGTATGTTTGGTTAGATGAGCTTAAACAGCTCTTTTGGGTGTGATCGGGGGACAGAGAGGTGTTTTGGCTGGATGGGTGCGTTTTTAATACTTGACTGCATTCATATTGTAACAATCTCAACCTGTATCCCTCGTCGGAACCAGGTTACGGAGCATTACTTAAGCTTACAGATCAAACAGATAGAAATCTCAAACATTTTATATCATCGAAACAAGACATCAAAGCATCATTTTAATCCAAATTATAAACTTTCCAAAATTAATCTTATAACTTCATTTACAATCAAACCACAAAATAACTATTATTTAGACACTTTAGGTACATGCCGACACAAAGAAATAAACATCTGCATAATTGAGTTCGGGATCGTTGTTGGATGCTGAATCAGCGATCAAACTTAAGTATTTAATCTGCGCACGGAAAACAAAACCGTACGCTGAGTAAAAACTCAGTGGTATTTCTATAATCCGAATATTTAAAAGTTAACAATAAAATATGTATAACAAAATGTTAAGCACAATTGAACATTTAAAACCATACAATACTCAATTTTTATTGCTTCCTATATATAGTAGTTTTCCACAATTTATTCATGTATCATTTAAATAATGGTACTATCCATTCCACATTCAATTCATGGATATATAACTCGTGTATTCCATGTATTTACAACATATTTCACATTCTATTCTTAGCCCAAAGTAGACTTTATAGAGCACACCAGATATACGAAACAAATACACAGAGAGCACTGAAGTGCTATACAGAGAGCACGAATGTGCTAAACAGAGAGCACTAATGTGCCAGTAATCAGAGATCACTAACGTGCTAATTATCAGAGAGCGCGCTAGAGTTCCTTAATGGCATGCCACTAATATCCCAGTAGTCCTAAATTTCGTCTACTTGGGCATTAAAACTGAATTTCATACATATCAAAAATAATTCAATTATCATATTTGCACAATTCCACATTTACACATATATATTCCAATTTAATTCAACCAATATAATTTCATCACATACCAAAACAATCCATTTCAATTGTAAAATACAATAATTCTCACCTCAATCACTTACCATAACATTTAATCAAAATACAACAATTAACAATTAGATTCGGATTATAGAAATACAAACCAAGAATCCGAGCTATTCCTCGTCGACTATATTTTTCCCCTTTTTAGTCGAGAATTCCGGTACGATGCTAGGTACGGAATTAAAACAATTAAAAATCATCAATACAACACAATTCAATCTCACATTAAATATTTCAATTTTTACTCAATATTTGCCTAAATTCCAATTTAGTCCCTAAACCGATACTAACTTTTATTCTCAAAACTAATTCCATATTTTCATTCCATTCCCACTTTAAACTAATTTTACTATCTAATTTCACCATAAATCCCTAATTTTGATTTTTTCTCAATTTAGTCCCTATTACTCAAAACTTATAATTTACTTTACAATTAAATCCTTTACCCAATTCTAACTTTAAATTCTATCAATTCAACCCCCAATTCATCAATTAATTCAACATAAACTATATCCAAAAATCCACCAACTTTCAAATTTTCAACATAAATCCAATAGTGTATTGTTCTAGGTTTCTAAAAACTCAAAAATTACAAGAAAAGGGATTAAATTGACTTACCAAATTAACTTTAAACCTTAAAACCCCAAATTTTCCTTTTCCTTTTTCTTTATTTCTTTCTCCCCTATTTCTTCTCTATTTCGTTTCAATTTCATTATGTTTTTTATGTTTCTTTACCTATTTATATAATATATATAATATAATATATAATAATATTCTTAAGTAAACATATATATATTTTAATCATAAAAATCTTTGATATTTTTATATGTATGCGGCCTCAACTATAAAGAATGTCATACTTGCCTTTTTAGTCCATTTAGCTTTTCTTTAATCTATAATTAAACTTTTACTTTTATTGTAATTTAATCCTTTTACCTAATTATTTTTAATTCAAGCAAATTTCACTTAACCAAAACCTAATTAACTAAACAACTTACTTCGTAAATATTTATTAAAAAAATTTACAAATCCGATTTACGGAATGGAGTCCTGGGAATTCACTTTTTTTTCAATTTGGTCCTTTTTAATCAATTAACAATCGAAACGTTAAAATTTCTTAACGAAACTTTAATACCACCCTAAAAACACTCCGTAAATATTTATAAAAATATTTACTACTCGATTTATAGAATCGAGGTCCCGACACCTCATTTTCTAAAACTAATTAATCGAATAAATCTTTATAAAACACAAATTACTAATTCAATAATCTTTCTAAAATCATATTTGACCCATAAATATTAAATAATAATATTTATGAACTTACTTGTCGGATTTGGTAGCCTTGAAACCACTGTTTCTGACACCACTAAAAATCGGGCTGTTACACATATGCATCTGGATGTAACTACTTGTCTGTAATCTGTTTGTTCGTCATAACATTTATGACTGATTCTGCATGCATTGAGGTGTTAGCATAGTGACATTTTGGATTGTGATGATAAGTATTATTGTATTGACCCATTGACGGGTTTTTTTATTGAGTATTCTGTGTGTGATTTGGTGTGCTTTGACTGTTGTGTATTTTTGGGACGTTGATTCTGAGTTTGCTTTCTGTTTCTGCATATCTTTGTAAGTACTTTTCGTTATCAAACTACTGTTTGGTTTCTGATCTGTAATTCCGTTGTTAGATACGTTCTGATCTCACACAGAGCTCGTGTAGCTCACTCCTTAGTGTTTCCTTTTGCAGGTACATTTCTGAATTCTGATGCTGGACTCGGTATGCGGAGGTCTTGGACAATCACGATTTATTTTAATAATTTCTGAGTTTATAATTAAACACCTTGAATTGCAAGTACTATTTTGAAAACTGTGGTACGGAATTTTGTATTTTACGCATGTAAGTGTCATTGAGATTGTATTTTCTTTTGAAATATTAGGATTTTGTAATTGAAAATTTTACGTAACTTAAATACTGCAATGTTTTTCGTTTTGTTAAACTAAAATTTTTCTACGATCATTTCAGTGATCAATGTGACCTCTGAAATTCGGCCAAAACTTCTAGGCCGATTTTGGGGCATTACACAACTCCCTTGTTTTAGATCTCTAGCGTCAATGTTGATGTGTCTCCAGACAAAAGGAGACCTAAAATAAGGCAAAACTATTTTAGGTTTGATTTTTTTTAGTCTTGAGACCTAGCAACATATGTCTCAAGACATGCTCACTATGTCTTGAGAAAATTGATCATAATTACTTTAAATAACCAATTTGTTCTTGGTGTCTCGAGACAATAGCCTTTTTGTCTCAAGATCAAATGGTAAAATATTAATATATACAATGAGTCAAGCATGGACATAAGGCCTATGATGCACCTAATTCATAACCATACAATGCACAGCAAGTGTACTTCAAATTGATCTATAACAACAAAATCAATCATCTTAAAATTCATAGCATGCCATGCATTATCAATTACTTAAACTAGTATATAACTAAGTAAGCTGAACATATACTTCTAATCATTTCAACCAAACATCATAATTATTATTACTAACACAAGCACCATAATAACATTTACAATCCAAAATACCACAAAGACGCCAAAGTACTACTTGACATCTTAGGTACATGACGATTATAACTAATCAAAATTAACACATTATAAAGATTATTGAGCTGGGAGTGTTGAAGACTTGGATGTTATAGAACTCACAAACACTTCAAGAACCTAAATATAACTCGTGCACGGAAGTAAACAAAATTGTACACTAAGTACTAACATAATTTGGAGTTCAAAAATAAGATCATGTAAATAACAAGCATGCTACTAATGCTTTATATCAATTTATCAACAATTTCAGGATATCATTTCATTTAATCAATCACAATGTCAAGATCATTCCACACTCATCTCAGTATGATCGTTATCATATTTTATAATCAGAATAGCATTTCATTATCAAAACCGGAATGATATTTGATTATTAGAATCAGAGTGACATTTTATTATCAAATCAAAATGACATATCATATTAAAAAACAAGATGATATTTATTCATTAGAATAAGAATAACATTTCATTATCAAATCAGAATGTCGTATTATAATTTACTTTTAGCCCTTATTAATTGGACGCAGACACAAGTATGGTTATGCAGTAATCCTCTAACACTCCATAATAAACACTGGAACTCTGATCAAGTATAAATGCACTGATCCCCCTAACACTCCACAAAATGAATCACACCAAGGTGCTAGAATGTATTGCACCGAAGTGACAGAATGCTCCCACCAACAACATATACAAATCCTATGACATGCTAACTATACCTTGACTATATCTAGCATTGTTTAATAGGATGATTTCATAATTCCATAGTACTATTACATGTAATATTCATAGTTTTGATCTTTTATACCAACCATACACGTAATTTTTCTCAATATCATTCTATAACATTTAATCAATAAGAACACATAATTTCACATATTACTCGTCATAATGCCATAGTGTTTAACATCATAATTTCATAGTAAGTTCTACATGCACATACCTAACAAAATTACCAAATGTGTCGAAGGTTACCAAAGCATAATCAAACATACTCAGAGTATCATTTATCACCAACAAATCAACAGACTTAATTACTTAATTAAATTCATGGAAAATAAAACAAATTACGAAAGTATAAACATTACTTCATTCATTTCATTATAGTCTTATATATCTACTTAATCGTCTTAACAGTAAATGATATTATAGTCAACTAAATTTATCATGGTACAACTTATTTCATTTTATAATATGAATATGATTTAAGTCTTCATTTATTATTAAGTCCATTTATAGTTGATCACCAATTAATCATCCATGTTCATTTTTCAATAATAAACACTTAATTATTATTTATTTTTATTAAAAATCATCACGTATAAATAACACATCCATCATCACTATAAGATTAGCTACTTAGTAGATATGTAAAGAAGGAAATTATGTTAGCACAAACCAATTCCGCTATACTACTCCCATTTTACAATTTAGTCATGATTCTAAAAATATTGAGCTTAAACTTGTTGAATTTTTTAAAATTAAGATCAAATTGACAAAATATGTATACATAAATGGCTAAATTTATTATTTTACTAATAGAAATTATGTACAATTGAACTTGATTAATTGTCCTTGTTCACTTTTGAAATCTGAATGATTAAATTGTTACATTTTTTTATAAGAGATCAATCTGCTCAATATTGAAATTAAGAAGGACTGGAGAGCTGTTTTTACCTTAAATAACCATTAAAAAATAAAAACGCCGTGGAATCGCGGAAAGACCAGGTCTCCACCCAGGGGCGGCGGTGCTTTTGTATCGTTGAATGCAACTTTATAAGCATTTTTTTCTCTTCTCATTTTCTGTCAAAATATTATTCTTAATTGAAATAATATAATTAAGAATAATATTTTCAATTTCACTATATATATATTCCAAATCCTTAATCTCGGTTCACAGTTCATCCAGCACGTAATTTCATTGAAAAAGATCAAGAAATGGAGAACAGTAGCTTTTGCTTTTCAAATTTATCTTCAAATCTTCCGATCACTTGTTTGATCACTTTCACCACCATTTTCCTACTCCGAGTTCTTAACGTCATTTACCGAACCGGTAAGCCACTAGGAAAAAGAGTTTCTCCACAGCGACCTCTCAGCACTCTCATTGTTTTAGGTTCAAGTGCACTTTTTTTTTCTTATTTGCTTTTGATTTTACGATGTTTGTGTTACGCTCCGAAATGGTAAGTAGAAGAATTGGAATAAAGAAGGAAAAATAGAGAAGATTTGAGAAGAAGAGAGAACTCAGAGAAGAAGAGGATTTTTTATTTTCATTCAGTAAAATATGCATAACCGTTTATATCTATCATTCATGCTTAAAAGAGAAATAAGAAGCTGATGTGGACAAGCTGAGAAATAAGAAGCTGACGTGGACATTTTCTGTTGTCAAAACTCCCCGTTTAACTAATCTGCTACGCCCCGTTTTATTAATTCTTTCTCACCCACAACAGTACTACCTTCCCAAAAAAAATCCTTGTCCTCAAGGATGGAAATGAGGGTATTTGGCCTGCAGCAAAGGCAAAACTTCCCAAGTTGCATCCTCTGCAAAAGAATCAACCCATTCAACAAAAACTTCGATAACAGCTTGATTTCCCCTTTTAACTATCCTCCTATCCACAATTCTAACTGGCTCCTTCTGTAAAGCCTTATGAGCATCCACCAAAGGTAAATGAGCTTGAGATGGAGCTACCCCAATATGTTTCTCTAACAGAGACACATGAAAAGTTGGATGAATCCGAGAACCCGGAGGTAACTACAACGTGTAAGCCACTTCCCCGACCTTCTTGATCACCCGAAAAGGGCCATAATATTTGGGAGATAGCTTTTGATTGATGACTTTCCTGAGAGATTGCTGCCTATTGGTTGCAGCTTCAAGTATACCAAATCACCCACCTGAAAACTTCTCTCAGTTCTATGTTTGTCTGCAAACTGTTTCATGCGAGTCTGAGCCAGTTTTAGGTGGAAGTGCAACAATTTCCGTGCAGCCTCTCTAGCTTGCAAACTTCTGTCGACCACTGCCACCGAAGAAGCTCCAGCTAAGTATGGCATATGCGGCAGTGGGGGTTGTCCAGTACCACCATTCTGCTAGTGATAACCAGTGGAACCAATTGGCAGGAGTCTCCCCAGTCACGCACCGCAAGTAATTTTCAAGACACCGGTTCAAGACCTCTATTTGCCCATTTGTTTGAGGGTGGTATGCTGTAGATAGCTAAAGTTTGGTTCCTGATCTATGAAATAGATCCCGCCAAAATCGACTAACAAAGATTTTGTCCCTGTCAGATATGATCGAATCAGGCATACCATAGAGTTTGTAGACATGATTCATATATTTTTGAGCTACCTCTTTAGCTGTGTATGGATGAGATAAGCCTAAAAAGTGACTATACTTGGTCAAATGGTCTACCACAACCAGGATAGAGTTTCTTCGGTTAGAGTTCGGTAAGCCCTCGATGAAGTCTAGGCTAACCACTGCCCAAGCCCGATCCGGAATAGGCAAAGGCTGAAGGAGTCCTGGAAAAGCTACCGATTCACCCTTGCATTTCTGGCAGATTGTACATTCACATATCCAACATTTTACATCAGTTGTTAAGCCCTTCCAATACAGTAAACTAGCCATCCTTTTCTTGGTCACATGCACCCCCGAATGTCAACCAACAGCACTGGCATGGAAATGGGAAAATAATTCTTGCCGCAACTGTAGATTTCTTCCTACCACAATCTTCCCCTTCTTGCTTAGAAAGCGACTGTCCCAAGAATATTTATGATTGGAAAGCTTGGACTGTTGAGCGTCTTGCATGACCTTCTTTAGCTTAACATCTAACTGATAGGATTGCTGCACCTGTTGTAAGAGTTCAGATATAACAGAACTGGTGGACAAATGGAAAATCTGACCTTCCTCTAATTTAAGCTGTCAAGAGAGAGCATCGGCGACCTTATTGTTGACTCCTCTTCTATATGAAACTTCAAAGTTATAGCCGAGCATTTTAGCGACCCATCGTTGTTAAAATGGTGTAATGGCTACCTGATCAGATAGAAAACGCAGGCTTTGATGGTCAGTCCGAATTTTGAAATGTCTCCCCACCAGGTAAGAATGCCATTTTCGAACTGCCAATAACACTGTCTGTCGAAACCGTTTTTTTAAAAACGGGGATCGACTTTATTTTTGAAGAGAAAACGAAAATCAGGAGTCGCCACCAATCTTTTTTTTTTTGTTTAGGTGTGATTGGATCACCAACAAGTTTGGTCATTTCAATAAAACATCTTGGTTTACTAAAACAATGACTTTAGTCTACGAAATTTGAGAAAATGGGTTTGGGAGTCGGTTATGTACGAGGAAGAATTAGCACCCTCGTAATGCCCAAAATTGGTACCTAATTGATTAATTAATGTCTTAATATCAAAAATTGAAAAGATTTAAAATAAATTTTGAAATACGATCCCTTTTTATGAATATTTGGATAACTTGAAGTGAATATTAAGATTCTCTTGTTCCGAAGAAATAAAATATCACATCTAGCACATAGGACACAATACTTCAAACCTTTGATACCAAAATCATCTTATGATTTTATGAATATTTGGATAACTCGAAGTGGATATTAAGGTTCTCTTGTTCCGAAGAAATAAAATATCACATCCAGCACGTAGGACACGACATTTCAAACCTTCGATACCAAAATCATCTCATGATTTCCAAAACTCATGCATTAAAATTTTAAAAAGGATATTCGGTTGTTCGGTTAAATGATAAATTGAAACCCAGCAAGTAGGGCACGATTTTCTCGAAATTTCCAAACACAAAATATTGCCTTGTTTTGAATAAAACGAATGTACCACTTATATGGTCTTTGAAATGACTTTAATGAAATGAAAATAAATGACAACATCGAGCATGGCATAATAATTTATGAATGAATGTTATAATAATGAATCACAAATAGATGAAAATATGAATGAAGAACTTTGATACATAATGGCAATAATCATACAACACAAGTAATTTGGGCACCCACATTAATAATTGAAAAGAAATAAAATGAATGATAAAACAACTTAAATAAACAATGAGACAATTCTAAATAGATAATAAGTATGGGAAAACAAGTTTAGAATAGATACTATTAAAAACGATTTAAAGTAAATGGTATAAGACAATTAGAAACCATTAATATTCAAGATAACAAAATAATATATAGGACAACTTAAAACAAACAATTTATAAAATATTTGAAGATGGCATGAAGGAGTTTAACGTAGATAATATATGAAAAGTAAGTTTAAAATGAATAATATATATAAAAGATATATATATATATATATAAACAATTTAATATAGGTAATATATGAATTCTTAGAACAAATAATGACAAAGAAATTTATAATATCTAATAAAAGAATTAGCATGTGAAATAATGTGATTAAATGACACATAGGAAACTTAAAATAAGTATTATATATAATACGTAAAATAAAGGGTACATGTACAATCTCCAAATAAAAATATGTATGATAGTTTAAAATAAATATATAATAATAATAATAATAATAATAATAATAATAATAATAATAATAATAATAATAATAAAAGAATAATATTTCAAAGATGTGCAAAATTGATCTCAATATACATAATAATGAAGTGATTTAAAATAAAACAACTTAAAATAAATAAAACTAAAACGGTTCCTAAAAACTGAATAAATAAACAAATGGATAAATTAATAAGCTAGTACTAGGCTGAGATCAAGTTAAAATTCAAGGGAAAAATTATAAATAACGAAAATAGGCCATCGGGGACCTAGGTGAAACACGGAAACACATGAAGGGTCGATTAGGAAATTATCCCTAGCCCCTATGCACTGCGTTTCAAGACGGACTAAACTGAAGTAGACACAAAATATGCGGCGAAATTTAAAAGAAATAGAAAAACCAATGAAGACCAGATTGTAGCGCCCTGAAAATGGAAGGACTAAGCGCGCAATAAACCCAAATGAGTGAAACACGCGGATCCCCCTAGAGCGGGTCGAGTCGCGCGCGGGTCTACTCATACGGCGCCGTTTCAATGCTGGTGCCTTTGATGCAAAACAGCACCGTTTTGCACTGCTATTTAAACTGAAAATTTTCATTTTTTTTTATTTTCCTTCCTTTTCTTTTACAAAAACAGAGAGAGAGCAACCCCCCCTTTTTCCTTTCTCTGCTAGGGTTTCTCCACCCATCATTGCCGCCGCCGTGAAGCCACCGTAGGTGGTGATCGGGTGGTGCGAAAGGGGGTTGTTTGACCTCAATTTTGGAGTGCCTGAAGGCCGTGTTCCCTTAGCCCGTGAACCCGAGAGAAAAGACACCATTTTTCTATGGGAGTCGGCTTCAACGACGGAACAGGAGCTTCGACGACGCGACTCCGGGGTTGGGGTAAGTCTCTTTTTCTCTTTTCTTTTTGTTTTTTGCTTAAAACAAATTTAAAAATAATAATAAGAAGAAGAAGAAAACAGGAAATAAAAAAAAAGATACGATTCAACCTTTTGTTTTTTTTATTGCTTCAATTGTGTGTACCAAAATACATTGTTTGTTCCAGGCTCTTTTATAGCCGAATACAAGGACATTAGTTTGCTATTTGTTACTATTTTGTCTTGTTTCTGCTTCTTTGCTTTCTTTTCTGTTTCTATTTTGCAGGTCTAGGGGGTCAACGGGGGCGGGTTTTTGCCATTTTGGTGCAACAGGATAAGGGGAGCCGAGCCTCGGGCGTTAGACGTGC
Source organism: Gossypium anomalum (assembly GCA_025698475.1). NCBI lineage: Eukaryota > Viridiplantae > Streptophyta > Magnoliopsida > Malvales > Malvaceae > Gossypium > Gossypium anomalum. The sequence continues at coordinate 22,661,765 of CM046964.1, read as the reverse complement.
CGACGAGGCACGTGGGAGGGGTACGGCGCGAAGGAAGCTCAGAAACACTAGGGTTTCTGAGTTGGTTTAATGTTTTGGGCCTATAGGACCGATAGAAATTGGGTTAGGGGTTTTGGGTTGTGTTTGGGCCATTTGTAAAATGGGCTTGCTGGGTTTTAATTTTTGGGTTAGGTTAGTAAGGTTTTGGATTGTAAATGGACTGGAATATTTGGCCTATTTTTGTTTTTAATTTTTTTTATTTGTTTGGGCTGGTCAATGGTTTGGGCCTGGGTAAATTTGGGTACCTACACTGCCAACATCTCTTTTTCATATATAGATAAAGCCTGATGTCGTACTCCTAGAGCCTTGCTAAAATATGCCACCGGTCTCCCCTGCTGTTGCAACACGGCTCCCACCCCAGTTCCACTAGCGTCAGTATCCACTACAAACTCAAGCTGAAAATTCGGTAGGGCTAGAACAGGGGCTGCGCATAAGGCCATTTTCAACTCTTGAAAAGCTATGGTCGCTCGGTCAGACCAACCCCATGCGTTTTTCTTCAACAGATCCGTAAGAGGTCTAGCTATCACCCCATAATCTCTAATGAACCTCCTATAATACCCGGAGAGACCAAAGAAGCTGTGTAATTCCTGCACCGACTGAGGGAGTGGCCATGATGAGATATAATCGATCTTTAACATGTCTATAGAAACCATACCTGCATATAACACATGTCCCAAATACTCAATCTGAGGTGTGCTAAAACAACACTTACTCTTTTTAGCAAACAACTGTTGCTCCCTCAAAACCAAAAGAACAGTCTTCAAATGCTGCAAATGTTCAGACCATGACCTTGAATACAAGAGGATGTCGTCAAAGAAAACAAGCACGAACTTTCACAACCATGGCTTAAATACCGCATGGGCTTGAAAACTAAAGGGGGCATTAGTGAGGCCAAAGGGCATCACGATAAACTCATAATGCCCTTCGTGTGTTCTAAACGCTGTCTTGTGTATGTCGCCCTCCCACATCCGGATTTGATGATATCCGGACCTCAAGTCAAGCTTGGAGAACACTCTAGCCTCTCCCAATTCATCAAGCATCTCATCAATTATGGGGATGGGAAACTTATCCTTTATAGTATGTTGATTTAGTTGTCTATAATCAACATAGAGCCTTCAGCTTCCGTCTTTTTTCTTGACCATCACAATAGGGGAAGCAAAAGAACTATTGCTATCTCTAATTATTCCAGCTTGGAGCATTTCATGAATTAGTTTCTCCATTTCTCCTTTCTAAATAGCTGGATATCTATAAGGCGGAATTTTAATCACCACCCTTTCATCATTTAATAGAATTCGATGATCTTGCAGGTGAGGAGGAGGTAACCCTTTTGGTACTTGAAAAGCATCAGTAAAATCCTCTAAGTGCCCTTAAAGTTTCTCCTCCGATTCATTTGCCACCATAGCTGATAGTGTCATTTGACTAGGGGAACTCAACACCAACATATAAGGCCCCAAAATCTGCACGACTGTTAAAAAACATTTTGAATCCGAAGTAGAATTCTCTGCTGCTATTGAACCAGGAACAATGCCATGCATGGTATATGTTTCACCTTTGACTGTAAACTGCATAGTTAAAGAACTAAAATTCCAAATGATATCTCCCAAGGCAAGTAACCACTGAACTCCTAACACATATCACACCCTTTTAAAGGCAACCCCAAGAAATCAGTTTCAAATCTGTAATTCTAGACTTCCCATGGTACTTTCTTACATAAACCTCTAGTGAATAAACAGCTCCCGTTTGCCACCGAAAGCTTCAACTGTTGTTGCTGGATTACCGGCAATGACAATCTACTAACCAATAGTGCATCAATCAAATTATGAGTACTACCGGAATCCACTAGAGTAATAGCCCAACTCGAACCGACTCTAACAGCCACTCGCATAGTGTTATGGCCCTGCATACTAGTGAGAGCTTGTAGTGAAATTATAGGTGACTTGGGTGATTCCTCCTCTGGACTACTCTCTTCTAATCGATCCGAACATTCTTGAAATTCTTCAGCTTCACCATCAGAGAAAGGTTCTAGCAGCAATTGATATAACTGTGATTTTACACATTTGTGCCCCACCTGATACTTGGCGCCACACCAAAAACATAATCCATTTTGTTTCCGTTCAGCTATTAGTGCTGGTGAAATCGAACAAGAAGTCGACTTGCTGCTTGGAATACTACTCCCCGCTTGTGAAACTGAATTAGCTCTCATGGATGGTGAAGAATAACCCGATATAATCAAAGGATTAAATGATGATCTAGGTGAGCTATGCAAGGGTGTCGAGATTTTCTTAGCGGAACCAGCGAGGAGCACCTCAATCTTCCTATCAAGATGGAACGCCTCCATCAAGGTAGAAGGCTCAAATAAATCCAAATAATGGCCAATTTCAGTCTTCAAGTTACTAATAAAAATACTAAGAGCATATGATTCTGGAAGATGCAATTGATTTAGCAAACCCACAAAAGAATCTTGATATTGTTCCACCGTACCTATTTGCTTCAGATTTACCAATCTTTTATCGGATTCCTAAACTGTCCAAAACCAAAACGTTCCTGCAAGCTCTTCAAATAAGCCGGCCAAGATATCATTTGAAGACCACCATTACGTTGGGAGTAAAAATGATGCCACTCAAGAGCTCGTCCCTCCAAGTTGAGCATTACCAAGCGAACCTTGTTGGACTCTAGCGTACCTTCAGCTTTAAAAAATTGTTCAAGTTTGGTCCACCACCTGCGAAAATCGGTACCATCAAATTTGGGACACTCCAGCCGACTACCCTTTTCCACCGTTCCAAACTCACACAACTAATTGCCCGGATGAACGTTACTCCCATCACCCAGATTCTGACCAACCCCCACATCCTTGGGAGGGAACCCAAGAGGTGTGCCCAATGCCCCGTTCCCCTTGTCCGTAGCTGCATTTTGACCCTTGATCGGAGGTCCAAAATACTGACCAAAAAGAGTCTGTAGATCTCCACGAAAATCCTCTTTAAACTCCAGAAATTTCGTATCCATCTTGGCCTCTGGCCGAGCCAACTCCTCCTGCATTTTGGACATATCTTGCTGCAGACCACTCACTTCTTTCTACAGCCTTGTCGAAACACCATCGACGGCCATGATAGGGATCGTAATAGCTCTGATACCTTTTGTTACGTTCTGAAATGGTAAGTAGAAGAATTGGAATAAAGAAGGAAAAATAGAGAAGATTTGAGAATAAGAGAACTCAGAGAAGAAGAGGATTTATGATTTTCATTCAGTAAAATATGCATAACCGTTTACATCTATCATTCGTGCTTAAAAGAGAAATAAGAAGCTGACGTGGACAAGCTGATGTGGACATTTTCTGTTGTCAAAACTCCCCATTTAACTAATCTGCTACGCCCCGTTTTATTAATTCTTTCTCACCTACAACAGTTTGATTATGATCTTCAGATCATGTGCTTTCTCAGTATAGGAGGTCACACAGCGGAGATGATTAATCTCTTGTTAGTTTTACGAAAGGAAAGGTTTACACCGAGGTTCTATATCGCCACTGCTACTGATAATATGAGTCTTCAAAAAGCTCGTGTATTGGAGAATTCTTTGGCTGATTTGGTAACTTCATTTTTTCTCTTCATTCTCTCATAAATTGCTATTAAGATTTTGTTCATTGCCTTTTGTTCTTTTATTCGTTGGATTTCGATTTGTTTAATGTGATTTTGTGTTTGTATGATTACTATTTATATATTATAGTTCAATGAAATCTGTCATCTTATGTCTGGAATAATGAATTTGGAAGTTTGGATTTGGATTGCATTTGCTTAAATGAATTCTGAGAATGAGATGCATGCATTATGTATAAATTAGTTAAGATTTAATATGATTATATATGTAAAAGAGAAAAACATTTATTTCAATTTCATAATCCTCTATAGGAATTTCAAATTCACAACTAAATAGACATCCAGCAAATATATGTACTTGGTGAAGTAATCATGAATGTTACATTTATATGTCTTTTACCACACAACTTACGATATTTTTGAAATTCAAGTTCTCAAAAGCCATCTTGAACCATTTATCTATTATTTAGATTTTCTTGTTACTTCCTTTTTTGCCCCCTTGTATGTGAATGTAGTTAATTTTCGACCTCTTTTCTTGGAAAAATCACAATTTAATTTCCATTGATAAGCAATGTTCTAAATCTTTCACAACAGAGAGCCTAATTTCAGACTTTCATGTATGATTTATTGGACAATCACCGACCCTAGACTGTCCAAGAAACTAGATCCAATAATTTCTTCCTGGCATAAGTATTTTTCAGAACAACTTTTTTGCTCTTATGTCTTCGTTTTGAATGATCTTGCCTGATTTCTTATAGTAGTAGTACTACTATTTTGCTGTTTCTCTATCTATTTTACATTTACACTTCTTTTTTGTTGAAGCACCTGCATTCAACACCTGTGTTTGTCGCTTATATTGATGAGGATACAGGGACATAAGCTTCCAAATACAAAGAAAATCTTGAACAAAAAATTGAACTTACCTCTGTTTGTCACTTATATGGATGAGGAGATAATTGCTGCAGTTCTGCTTCTTAAGAAACAGAACTGTGGTTCATAATCATGTTCCTGTTTTTTCTGTTCGTAAAAGAGGTTTCCTTCTTAACTTTATTTCAATCACAGAGTGAGACCAAGGGACCCTCTGCAGAATTTATGCAGATCTATAGAAGCAGGGAAGTTGGTCAATCATATGTAACTTCTGTTTGGACAACTTTAGTTGCCATGGCTCATGCATTGTGGCTGATGATTAAAATCAACCTCAAGTGGCATTTTTCTGCCTCTGTTCTGTTTTTCTTCTCTTCCAATTTTGTTGCATTTGCTTAAAAGAGATGTTTGCGCTCAAATTTCTTTCTAAAAACTTCATTCTTCATTGCGGGTCCTTTGCAATGGCCCTGGTACTTGTATTTCTCTATGTATAATTGCATTCTTTTTCAAGGTTTGCATTTTCCTTCCTAACCCATTTTATTTTGTATTCCCTTTCTCTGTTGGGATTTTTCCACAGAGGGAAAAAGAAGATAAGTTCAATGCATGCATTTCTACTTCTAAGAAAATTGGAGGTTAGCCATTTTTCTTTCTAATTTTGCTTGCAGGTGGTTGGAATTAGATGGTCATCCATTTTTTATGTTGAGAGCATTGCAAGAGTAAAAAGACTCTCTTTAAGTGGTTTGTTGCTTTACAAGTTCAGGATTGCTGATCAGTTCTTTGTGCAATGGCCGCAACTGCAGAGAAAATACCCTCGGGCTCATTATGTAGGTTGCCTGATGTAGATAATTAAGTCAGCTGCTGATGGGTACTCTCACTTAACTTCTTAGATTATTTTCTTATTATCATATTCTACTACTTTATAAAGTTTCTTTCCCTCCACTAAGATTTTTGTATTTCTGTGTGAGTTGGGTTCATTACTACAACATGATTGAATGTAGGCTCTGATATTTGGAAAAAAGAACAATAGGATGTTATATCAATCAGCTCAAAATTCAGTAGTAACATTACAATTGATCTTTTAACAAAGACCATATATATTAAGAGACTTCCAGCATATTATTTCACAGCCTGAATGTGAAGTCTTTAGGAATAAGTTTTTTAGGCATGCAGTTCCTAGGGTCTATACCCGGGTGTAAATAAGGCCTAATTTAACTGTGTTATTTTATTATTTATTATGTATTTGTACTTACATTATTGTCACTAGCATTTGAGGATGGTTTTTGACTTTTTGTGTGTTATTTGCATTTAAATTATTGTCCCTAATAGTTAATGACAGTATTGTGTGATATTTGTATTAAAAAAAGGGTTACTATTTGATGTATTAACAGTGTATATAATTCTACACCATCAATGAACCAGATGATACTGCATCATTGGAAATGAAATTAATTGAATTTAGTTTCAAAAGAGTTTAGATGATGTGTCATCATCTAGTTCATTGATAGTGTATACAATATTAGTGCATCAAATATAAATCCTTAAAAATAAGTGAAGGCAGGGGTGGCCTGATGGTTTGTAGGAAAGGTCCGTCTAGGTACCTTGGGAGTCACCGTATTTCCAGTATTGTTAATGCGCTTTAAGATTTACAAAATCTGTTTATGGCAGTAAAGATTATTAGATTGTGTTCAGTGTTCTGTTTGGTTTTTGTGTTAGGAAAGACTTTCTGGTTTCCTAACAAAGTTCTGGATCAACTTCTGTTTCTGTGATTTTGTAAAGTAGATTACTTACTATGATTAAATTCCTACATAGCTTGGTCCAAATTTCTTATCCTCTTTCTACTATTTTTGCCTCTAACTTTATATCATTTTTAGGATGAGAGCAGGCAACATTGCATTATTTGTTTAGGTTCTTGAGCTATCTTGGAGATTTGGCTTGAATAATCATATATATTTTTTAAGCTTGGATTGAACATTGAGAATTCTTACGTATATGTCACAAACCAGCCAGCAAGGAACCAGTGTGTATGACTCACTGAAGTTTGACTCATTTCCAAGCATTCTCTCTCTAGTTTGTGATATAGTACCTATATTCAGGGCGAATGCACCAGTTTCTAAGATTTAAAATAAACCTGATAAAGAGCCTTGACTTGGCTTATTAACTATGAGCTTCAATGAACCCTATTGACATGTTGATCATTAATGGCTGTTCATTTAACCGAACATAAACATGTTTCTTTCTTTCTTTTTCGCACATCAGTAATGGGTTGATTCTTAGATTCATTTGTTTAATCTTCCCTGTTGTTTTTGAACACACCATTGTTTTATGGCATCTTTCTTTTCTCTGTTTTTACTCCTTCCTGCTTTTGCTTTTATACACACTGTTACAGAATGGGGCTAGTGGAAACAAATTAGATAATTATTTTCTTCTCCTATACCAACTAGCATGGTCTAGCTTGGTGCTTTAGTTATGCTGTATCCCTAGCAATTTCGGATGAAGTTATATCCAAAACAGAGAATACTTAGGCATTACTGAATTGTATTTAGTTTGCTAGTGCTACTTTAGAGTTTGGTTATCTATGACTCTGCATTGAGAAGGATGAAGAACGATTACTTTTGGGGTTGTATTTCTTGTTTTGCAGAAAATGACAATCTCTTATATGTTGAGTTTTTCACGCAGGATGAAAAACAGATCTATTTTACCCGGGTAAAGTATGAACAACTTGTTGAAACTGGAGCAACAAAGTAATATACCCGGGTATAGTATGAAGTTAGTTTCTGATTCAAAGAAAAAGATAGTTGCCAGGAAAGCAACAAAACAGAAGCAAAAGAAAATGAGAAATTGAGAGAACAAGAAGATGATCAGTGTATTACATTGATCCATCAAATATGATATACATAGAGAGCTTACAACAAACATTGTAATTTGTTGAAATGAACAAACATTAAATTTTTTAATAATAGCCTAGGACCTGTCTAAAACTGGAAAGTAATTTACTAACTTTATCCAGTCAAAAAGTTTCTGTCAAATTATATACAGGTCATCTGTTATATTAAAACATACTTTACTCGGGTATAATACGTACATTTGTAGTTTCTGTATTTTATCCGGGTAAAATACATACATACTGCTATTTGTTGCTACCTTCAACAACATTATAGAACTGTGGAAGCCACACTTTGTTAACTAACCTCTTCGAGTAAAGGACTCCTCGAAACTTCACTACCGTTTCGATATTCATTCTTAGAGCTTTTATTGTCAAGATAACACTGGTAAACATATGAAACAAAGCCCCATATCGCCAAGACCATGGCAATTGCCTTCACTGCATCCATTTTGTCATGGAAAAAGATCACAGCTAGAATTGGAATAACAGGCAAACCCAAGACACTTATGGCATTGGAGAAGAGCGAAGAAACTTTGAAAATCAATCCTATTGCGCCGATGACAAAAAGCTGTGAAGCAATAGCTGTTTCAATCAGGGTCATTGCATAGGAAAACTTACCGAGTTCGAACGCTTCTACTTCTCTTGACAAACCTTTCCATTCTCCGCTGATGAAAAGTCCCAGAATGGCAGCAGAAGTCGCAACTAGTGACTGATATATAACCATTTCGAACACCTTTGCGTGTGTTTCTCCTTTTAGAAGCTTTTTGAAGGTGAGTTGTGTTAGAGAAAGCATGAAACCGTACCCAGCAGAAGCACCAATGGTGCAAATGAATCCGATTGCATATTTTCCTTTAGGGACTTCAACATGGCTTGCTGGATTGGTTTGAAATATCAGGAGGGAGGAGGATATTGTTAGTAGAACTAGTGAATTGATTATAAATGGAGTGAACTTTTGTGAATGTAGGAAGAATGAGAAGAGAGCATTGAAGGCCAATTGGGATGCACAAATGAGGGAAAAAGTCGATACCGGAAGGTGTAAGAGTCCAATAGAATACATCAAGCTGTACGCCACTAGGCAAATACCGAAAGAGAAATAGACCAATGCCAGTATCACCGCTGATGGCTGCCGTATCTGCTCATTTTTGGTGCAACTTTTTGGTGGTGCTAAGCAGTAACATGGTATGACAATTGGGAAGCCTGCGAGTTGTGCCAGTGTAGCAACCATACGCTCTTCCCGCCTTTGTCGTAGTATAGGCGCCCCAAGAGTGTTGATGCCGACTGACCGAAGATTACAAAGAATGCATACATGATGATGCTGATCCACCACTTATAGTTCCTTGGTTCATGGCTTGCCAGTTTCTTGCTATTCTGATATTGAGGTGAGTTTTCTTCCTTTACTTCTTGAACTGAAAAACATTAGAATAATTGTCAAATGAGTTTCTTTATCTGTCATATTTTGCAAACCTAAAATGTCTGCTTTTTCTCTCATCATTTTTCTTGAAGTATTAATATCTAGCATTCATTCCGACATTGCAAACCTAAATGCATGAATATAACATGAAAAAAATAATAAAAGCATAATACGACATGACAATAAAACAAATCTATAATATGTATAAAAAACATAAATGTAAATAATCTTTTGAACTGATGCAAATTATTTTTTATTGCTTATTGTTTTACTAAATCGATATCAGGATAAAATTTTAATATTATTAAAATTTAAATATTAAAAACATTTTACTCAAGGTTCAATTATGCTTGGTATATATGTTAAATTATACTTTCAATGTAATTTAAAATTATTCAATGTTGAATTAAAATTTTGATGGGTATTTTAACTATATACTATAAAATAGATGCATTGCATTTGGGCATTTTCATTCAAAGTAGTAGCTTAGAAAAATCACTAAAATGGTTTGGCTTTCATTATTTTTATTCTATTGTTTGAAATTTTTTTATTCTATAATATTTTAATTATCAAAATAATTTATAAATTTTGATATTTTTGGCAAGTTGAATGAAGTAAAAATATATCATTTAATGAAATAAAAAATTAAGAATGAACATGTAATATATTAAAAACTTATATAACACATGAATTTGCCAATATCTATATAAAACAAACTATTAATATATTGAAAAGAACTACTTTAAATGCTAATATTATATGAAAAAACAATATCAATTGTCAGATTTGTTAGAAACAAAAGCCTAGATATGCAAATTAAACATATAACTTCATCATTGTAATGAGTAAGAAAATTATTTTGATAACACTTTTTAAAATAAAAACATCATAACGCTTAAAAAAGTAAAATTAAATTGTAAAAAGGCATAGTGATAATCAGATAATAATTTTAATTAATCATGTCGCATTATTTCTTGGCGTCTCTCTACACCCATAAAAGGAAAGAAATGAAGAAACAAAAAGCCGTATCTAAACTCTATAATATTAAGGCTTAACTACAAAATTGGTCCCTAAACCATATCATTTTTTTCACTTAGGTACTTAAGGCTTTTTTTAGTAAAAAGTGGTACCTAAACCATCAATTTTGTTTCACTCTATCCCACGTACGAAGTCAAAGAACATGCCACATGTCATGTTCTTATTGGCTGGTATAATGTTTTGGGTAAAATGAGACGTTCATTTTTTTACTATAACGAAATTCATAGTTTAGGTACCACTTTTGATAATAAAAAACTTTTAGGTTACTAACTGAGAAAAGTGGTAAAATGGTATAATTTGAGGTTTACTTTTATATTTAACTCTAATATTAATAGTAAAATGAATCAAATAGGCAAAAAAAAAAAAAGTTATGTTCAAAATTCAATCCATTTTTCAATCAGATCTTATTTTTTGTTTAAGCCTTTCTCTAAGCCTAATAAATTGTTAATCTTCTCAAATATCGGACAATTTTTGAGCGTAGGCAAAAAAATCCGACCCTCAAAAAGCTGCAGTGCTGTTAGAAACATATTTGATTGGCCGATTGAAACGGAAAATAGTAGTTTGACCGGTGTCATATGATCGAATAGGGAGAATCATTGTGAGACAGTAAAAATTGGAAACTGAAATAAAAAACAGGTCTGATTCTTACAACATTGCTTCTAGAGGTAGAGAATGTTGCTTTGACTTTGAAACCTAAAACATAGTGTTAGAGCATAGAGATTAAACAAGAGAGTTGGCTTGATTGCTATCTTTCTGTAAATAACAACAGAAATATAGATAACTCTAAAATCCATTTTGTAGTTTGCTTCTCTGATATTCATGTGTGCTTTTTCTATGTTGGTCCCTTTATTTATAATTGGTATTTGTGTTCGACTTATATGATATGAGAATATGATCCCATAAAATATACTAGAAGAACTTTTATATAAGATACGTACCCATATTTGATATATGAATTTGAGTAAACATAGGAGCCTACTTACCAATGATGTGGAGTTGAACTTCTTGAGTTTTTCCCATATTCAAAACATGAAGAGGTTCGAAAAAGCAGCCCCCAGTTAGAGAAGGAGAGAAAAGAGGAGATAGTTTAACAAAATAGGGATGTATGTATGTATGTAAAGTATAGCAGCTAATTGTGAATGGCAATTTAAGTACCCAACAGAAGAAAAAGAAAGGTATCCAGTTCCATCCATATGAAGCACGAGAACGATGACGACCGCATCTTGTTTCTTTCTTTTTTGTCTTGTCGTCTTTATTGTTTGTGATTATGTGTTCAATACATGCATGTTCAAAATTCATTACATAATTTTCGATTTATTTGAAGGGTTATATTTCTTCCCTCATGTCCGAATGTGTGTCATATGAATATTTCAAAGGAGGAAGCAACATAAAACATAACCATATTATCATCTGTCATGAATCTTTTTTTTTCAAATTTGAGAATGGTGGGTATATATATGTACATTGACTTTGTGCTGGTATGAAACATGTGCATGGTTTGAGTTTGATGGGGGCTTTTTAGTTTGCAATAAATAGTTTAGTTTATATATCAATTGTAAATATCTGCATCTTCAATAACAGGAAATTCACATGGCTTATCAAATGCATCACTCATGATCACGCAATTTAGTGCCTTGGATTTTGACCATTTTGTAAAATGATGATAATGCTTTCTTTTTGGTGCTAAACTTGAATAGCTTGTAAGCGCAAGCTACATAACTATCTCATTTACACTCCTATTCTTCTTGTGTGGTGAATCCGCTACCTCTCCTCCATCAGTAAACAAAGGAGATGGCCTTTTTCTTTGCTCTTGCGGCTTCCTTAGGCCTTAGAGCTCAGCTTCTCCTGGGATGCTATGCGTCGAGTCTTAAGTGTCTCGCTTTATGTTTTATGACAATAATAATGTATCTTTGCTTGGTCCTACCTTAGAGCGCAGCTTCTCCTGGGCTGCTATGCGTCGAGTCTTAAGTGAATCCGAGCTACATTCGTTGCCTCTCCTCCATCGGTAAACAAAGGAGATGGCCTTTTTCTTTGCTCTTGCGGCTTCCTCAGGCCTTAGAGCGCAGCTTCTCCTGGGATGCTATGCGTCGAGTCTTACGTGTCTCCGCCGTGTATTTGGGTTTGATTTACGTTTTATGACAATAACAATCTATCTTTGCTTGGTCCTACCTTGGAAACTATCCGCATTAAAATGGATCTTGTCCTAATGGCCAAAAGCCCAAGTTACCGGCTTGATTCCTCTTTTGCTCTATTGTTCCAAAGTGACGATTTGGGGCATTTTTATTAAAATAACCCCTTAATTTTAATTAAGTACCAAAATGATCCATTTTTCCAATTAAACACCAAAATGACCTGAAATTTATAGTAAAAGTTGGTGGATTCAAATTATATGGCGCCACCAACTTGCCACGTCAGCAGGAAGTATAAAAAATTAACTTTTTGGTGGAGCCATATAGAATGACGACACTTGTATAAATACTAGGGAAATACTGAAATTTTTAAAAACATGGGAGGACTTCAAAAAAATTAACCATTTTTCTGGTGGAGCCAACTTAAATGAGGCCACCAGATTTTGCCATGTCAGTCCTTTTTTTTTTTACTTTTTGACTTTTTAACTTTTGTTTTGTCCTTTTTTTCTTTATTTATTTATTTATTTTATTATTATTAATTTTAAAAATTTTGAAATATATATTTGAAATATTTTATTAATATATTTTTTAAATTTTAAATATATATTTTGAAATTACTTTTTTAAATTTTAAATATTATTTTTTAAATATTTAAATATTTAAATATTTAAATATTTTAAACTTTCAAATTTGTTATTAGTTTTATAATAATTTAAATATTATTTAATTTGTTTTATAATATTTTAAATTATGATTTTTAAATTATTTTTAAAGATATTCAAACTATTTTTTAAATTCTATTTAAAAGTTAAAAATAATATTTTATTTTAAAAAGTGAAATTTGAATGAATAAAAAAATTAAAAATATTTTTCATTTTCTAGAAATACTGCAAGTTTTGGAAAAATGGAGGATTTAAAAATAATTTTTCATTTTCTGGTGGAATTTTTTTACTTATTTATTTTTTTTTAGTTTTTTTATTATCTTTTGTCTTTTTCTTTAAATTTTTTTCTTTTTTCTTATTTTATTTTATTTTGTTTATTTATTTATTTATTTTTTGTTATTAATTTTAAAAATTTTAAAATGTATATTTGAAATGTTTTATAATATATATTTTTTTTAAATTTTAAATATTATTTTAAATTATTTTTTAAATTTTAAATATTATTTTTTAAAACATTAAATATATATATTTTTTACTTTTTTTTTAACTTTTGTCATTTCTGTGACATTTTTTTATTTTTGTCTTTATCTTTACTTATTTATTTATTTTTATTTTATTTTATTTTTTATTAAAATTTATTTTCCCTCATTTTTCTAAAACTTACAGTATTTCTACAAAATAAAAGATATTTTTTAATTTTTTTATTAATTCAAATTTCACTTTTTAAAATAAAATATTATTTTTAACTTTTAAATAGAATTTAAAAAATGGTTTGAATATCTTTAAAAATAATTTAAAAATCATAATTTAAAATATTATGAAACAAATTAAATAATATTTAAATTATTATAAAACTAATAACAAATTTGAAAGTTTAAAATATTTAAATATTTAAAAAATAATATTTAAAATTTAAAAAAATAACTTCAAAATATATATTTAAAATTTAAAAAATATATATTAATAAAATATTTCAAATATATATTTCAAAATTTTTAAAGTTAATAATAATAAATAAATAAAATAAAGAAAGAAAGAAAATAAATAAATAAAGAAAAAAAGTAAAAAAACAAAAGTCAAAAGTAAAAAAGTCAAAAAAAAGGGCTGACATGGCAGAATCTGGTGGCGCCATTTAAGTTGGCTCCACCAGAAAAATGGTTAATTTTTTTGAAGTCCTCCCATATTTTCAAAAATTTCAATATTTCCCTAGTATTTATACAGGGGGCGTCATTCTAAATGGCTCCACCAAAAAATTAATTTTTTATGCTCCTTGCTGATGTAACAAGTTGATGGCGCCATATAATTTGGCTCCACCAGCTTTTACTGTAGATTTCAAGTCATTTTGATGTTTAATTAAAAAAATAGATCATTTTAATACTTAATTAAAATTAAAGGATTATTTTAATAAAAAGGCCGACGATTTGGATGTCCTTTTACCTGGTTAGGCGGCTTTGTCGTGCCTTGATAGTCGACCCTTCGCTATTTCCGGATTTTCCGACTCTCTTGTCAATCCCTCTTCATAAGATTGAAGTTTATTTATAATAAAAAAAAATCTATAAACACTGAATACGGACTTGATTAAACAAAGTTTAAATAATGCTATTAAGACATGTATAAATGCTTAGCAGTAGAATTTGACCTTGAATAAACTTTTATTATAATCGATTGAACCAAAAAATGAAATAACATTTGACGTGGACCGTGAATCGATAAAAAATAATAATAATAAAAATTGATGGAATAATTAGTTCAATAAATTATGATTTTTTTTATTAATTCAAATACAACTAAAATAAAACATGCAATTTTTTATAAACATGACTTAATTCAAACTTATGATTAAACTAAAATTTCTTATTTCTATCATAAAACAAAGCATACAATTTTATATAAACATGACTTTAATCTGTACACGTAAACTTATAAAACAACACGATTTAGGTTTAAATAAAAAAAATTTATCATATTTAATAATAATAATAATAATAATAATAATAATAAAGAATTACTTTTAAACCAACTTTAACTATACCTCCCACCAATTTAATTTAATCGAAATTCTAATTTATGTAAATTACTTGCTCTATAAATATATACCTAAACTTCATTCTTCAATTACTGTTTCTTTAACTGTTATATATTTTAATTCTTTGCTTAATTCAATCATGATGAATTCATTCAAGTTTTTGTTTTTTATCTTTTGCTTCGCTTTCATTAAACAATCTTATCAGAGTCTTATTGTTATTCCAAAAAGTTATAATCAATTTAATCTTACTGATGTTGCGGGACCCGAGAGCATCGCCTTTGATTGTAAAGGCGAAGGGCCATACATTGGTGTATCCGACGGCAGAATACTTAAGCATGAACCGAATTTTGGTTGGAAAGAATTTGCTATTCCTTCATTAATCAGGTATTAATTTATCATCATCTTTTTTTTTATCGTTTTGTTGACATAGTAGCGAGCTAATTGATAGTGTTTTTTTTCTTTGTTGGATCAGGGAAAAGAGGTTATGTGACGGGTCGACAAATCCCATGCTTGAACCTGTATGCGGGAGGGCTTTGGGTTTAAAATTTAACGACGCAACATGCGATCTTTATATTGCAGACGCATACTTTGGTTTGCTAATGATTGGGCCCAAAGGGGGCGTAGCACAAGTTCTTGCCAATTCATCTGAGGGAATCCCATTTAGATTTACAAATGGGTTAGACATCGATATCAACACGGGAGTTGTTTATTTTACAGACAGCAGCACTATTTTCCAAAGGAGGTATTTCTTTTCTTTTCTTTTATTTACTGTTGCTTTTGATACAAGTATTGTTTGTTATTTAAAACTCATGAATACTTGCATGTGTGTGTAGGTATGCGGACCTTTTATCGAGATCATCAATTGACCGAACTGGAAGGTTGCTTAGATATGATCCGCATGCAAAAAGGGCATCTGTAATGTACAAAGGTTTAATGTTTCCGAATGGGGTGGCTTTGAGCCAAAATCGTTCTTTTCTGCTAGTGGCAGAAACTATACGAAAGAGAATATTGAAATTCAACCTTGGAGATGAAGGTGGACTAAACAGTAATGAGCCAAAAGTGTTTGCCGAGTTACCTAGAGTTCCCGATAACATTAAGATGAATGAGAAAGGGGAATTCTGGGTGGCTCTGAACACGGGAAGGCTGGGAGAAACTAGTAATGATGGGCCAGATCCTATAGGAGTCAAATACGATAGAGAAGGTTCTATTTTACAAGAATTGGACGGGAATGGTGGAACTATATTTAATTCTATTAGTGAAGTGAACGAGGTGAATCGAACATTATATATCGGTTCGGTCGTAAAACCTCCTTATGTTGGGGTTTTAAAATTTTAAATTTTCAGTTATTTAATTATCTATTTTAGATTTTTTGGGGGGTTTTTAAAAATATGCAATTTAGGTATTTATTGTAGATTTCAATTTAGTTAAATACTAAATTAATTAGATTTTTTTTATTGGATTTTATATGCTAATTTTTTTTATTTTTTTGGTTATTCTTACCATTTGAATTTTGATGTGGATTTCGACATTTAACAATGATTAATTTCAGTTCGTATGGCAATGGAAATCCACCCTACTCCTAATTCTGCTGCGTCAAATTACATACCAATTTTATTTATCTTCCTTAGGACTACAAATTTCCCAATTCTCCCTCTACTCTTAACATATTTGGAATTCAGTTCTTATATTTTTATTTTCACGAATTTAGTCCCTCTATTTTTTATATTTCAAAATTCAGGTCCGGTTGTTAACATTGTTAAATTTGTTGGTGTGACATTTTGAAATAAAAAAAAATCACTTCGTAACAATGTAACTAAAAAAACGATGTTGTAATGAATCTGAATTTAACAAAATAATTTTAACAATACGAACAGTTTAATCTGAATTTTGAAATATAAAAAGTAAACGGACCAAATTCTTATAAATAAAAGTAAATAGATTAAATTTTCAAATTTAAGATGGATCTTAAGATTGGTTCATGTTGTAAACAGACTTATTTTTTTTTACTTATGTTTATTTTTTAGGCCTAATATTTTAGTCCAAACCCTTTCAATACCGAGTCGGTGTTATGGCTTAGATTAAAATTAACAATTACATATGTTTTTGTAATTAACAATTAAAACTAGATTACAATCCATGGTTTTGGCTATTTGGGGCTTTGTTTCGTAGGGAAAAAAAAATTCACACCTTGCTTGCTAATGTATGCATGCATGCTATTGCCTGCACTGTATCATTATTTATTGTTGCAATAGCCATAGTAGCCTTGATATATAGTGATATACGACTAACCAAAACAATTTTTTTTTAAATAACTTTTATTAATTTATTATATGAAATTTGGTACAACCATTACCTAAATTGAAATCTAAAATAAATAAATCTATTAATTGAAATTTTAATTTTTAAACTCAAAATAAAGTTTTATAACCCAATCAATATATAAAGTTTGATTCACCTCATTCACTTCACTTATAGAATTAATAAGTAATACTTTTAAGAAGAGCAACCGAAAATTAAATAAAAACACTTGAAATACCTTCCTTGGAAAATAATGTTGTTATCTTTAAAATAAATAATTCCCGTGTTAATATCGATGTTTAACCCATTTGTAAATCTCCTTGCGTACGAACAAATTTGTATAGGTTAAAATATGCCATAGATCCCTATACTATTGACAAATTTTGATTTAGTCCTTATACTTTAATTTCTAAAAATTTAGTCTTTTCTATTTTTCAAACTTCAAAATTTAAGCCCATTTGTTAACACTATTAAACTTTTTTGTTAAATTTGCTTGTGTGTAACATTTTAAAATTAAAAAAAAAAACTCTCTTGGAGGAAATATAACTGAAAAATGACATTACAATGAATCTGAATTTAACAAAATAATTTTAACATCTGAAAAAAATAGAGGTTTAAATTCCTTTAAATAAAAGTATACTAAAAACAAAAGTTTTACAAAACTCATTTTTGTCTTGACTGATGAATTCTCTGGTCATGTTGGACTTTTTAACTTTTGCATTTTGTCGTATCAATATTATTACACATGGCATATCATATGTTGCTATTTACTTACTCTAATATTCGCATGAACGAAAATAAAAGTAATGATCAAACTTAACTTTTTGTTGTGAGACTTAATTGATTTTACCCTTAAATAATAACTACCTCTAAAGATAACGCAGAAAGATAAAAATTCAAGGGAATTATCCAATTTGAGTGCCTATTAAAGTTTGAGGGCTCATTTGAATACAATAATAAAGTTGAAGGGCTTATTTAATATATTACCCATTTTATAATTAGTACAGTTTGGCCTTAATAAGAACTAATAAATTACATTTATCAATTTCGTCCCTCGTCCCGTTTTTTCCTCATACCGTACAAAACAGTCACAGCTCAGAAAAACATCAGTCAATAAAAATTCCTAGAAATTTTTTTCCCGAGAAAATCTTTGCCAAACGAGAAAAAAAAATGGTCAGCTTTCCTTCTCTTTTTCAACTATTTTGTCTTTCAATTTTGCATTTTAAGAACCTTTAAGAAAACAATTCTCTAATTTTTGCGTTTTAATGATCACTTTTGTTTATGTTCGATTATCTGTAACGCAGATCTAAACTTATTTACATCAAATTTGATTTGAATTTTGTTCGTAATGTTAATTTTTCTAAGAGTTAGACTCGGATCCAATATATTTCTTTTAGAGTTCAATTAAAAAAAAAAAAAAAAAAAAAAGAGGATAGAAAATTGTATGTTGAAGATAATTTTTACATTATAATTAGCTTGTTTAGTTGAATCCGATTTTAAAAGTTCGATTTTTCTTGTTTGTAGGAATTGTGTCCTTTGATTAAAAACATTCTTCTTTTGGATTCCGAAGGTAAACGTATAGCTGTTAAGTATTATTCAGATGATTGGCCTACCAATTCTGCTAAGGAAGCTTTTGAAAAAGCTGTGTTTGCTAAAACCCAAAAGACTAATGCCCGTACAGATGGTAAAATTTTG
This sequence comes from Gossypium anomalum, assembly GCA_025698475.1. Taxonomy (NCBI): domain Eukaryota; kingdom Viridiplantae; phylum Streptophyta; class Magnoliopsida; order Malvales; family Malvaceae; genus Gossypium; species Gossypium anomalum. The sequence goes on along the minus strand of CM046964.1, from coordinate 22,643,129 downwards.
CTTCTGCACTATGATTTTTCTGTTAATGTGTGCTCAACATTTCGTTTGATCTGATTGTTTAGGTGTGAATCATGTAGATTTGTTAACAAAGGTTAATGCTGATGGTGGGTTAATCAAGTCATTGGATTTGAGAATTTGAAATGCTGCTTGCTTGTTCATAAAGGGTTTTCCTTCAATTGTATTTGTCGAGGGGAGGTCAGTCTCACTCTGGGAGACATCTTCAGGGAGTGTTGTCCGGGGAGTTGGCGAACCTTTCAACGGTGAAGGTATTGTGCTTGGGGTATCTATGCTTGATGGTGAGGCGCTCCCCAAACTCTGGAACCCTTTGGGCTCTCCTTGGACCCAAAAGATAAAACCCGGGGCTAAAACCGAGCATAAACACCCCGGGCACAATACTTCCACCATTGAGGAGTTCGCCGGCTCCCCGGATGACACTCCAAGAAGATGTCTCCCAAAGCGAGACCAACCTCCCGTCAACAGTATTGTTTTGAACATTGTTTTCGTTTGTGTTAGTGCTTTTTTAACATTTTGTTTGATCTGATTGTTTACATGTAAAATCATGTAGATTTAAGTCAATCAAGTCATTAGATTTGATAATTTTGAAGGTTGTTTGCTTGTTCATAATGGGTTTTCCTTGGATGTATTGTTTTTGACATTGTTTTTCATTTCTGTTATGCTTTCTTAACATTTCATTTGATTATAGGTTCAAGTTAATCAAGTCATTAGATTTGAGAATTTGGAGTAGTTTTCTTGTTCAAAAAGGGGTTTTACTTTTCCTTTGATGTATCGTTTTGAACCCTTTTTTTAGCTTTTGTTAATGTTTACTTGATATTTCATTTGATCTGTTTCTGTATACATGTAAATCATATTGATTTATGAGGAAGGTTGATGATGGTGAGTTAATCAAGTTATAATATTTGAGAAATTCGCCGTTTGGTTGTTCATAAGATGTTCTGAACATAGTTTTCATTGTTTCTGTGTGGATGAATTGCAGAAATATCCTAGGTTGGCATTGCTTTAAGTATTTCAGATTGCTAGTTTAACATGGTTTTTTTCTGCTCCCTTACAGCTGAGATAACAATGTTTGATAATTATGTTGTTGTATACAAGTTTGTTCAAGACCTTCACTTTTTTGTTACCGGAGGTGAAAATGAAAACGAGATTATCTTGGCTGCAGTACTCCAGGGTTTCTTTGATGCAGTTGGACTTCTCCTCAGGTTTTTCATAATGTTTCCTACTATTACAATCTTTCTACATGTGTGAGATATCATCGTGATATGTTACTTGGGCTCAGGTGTATGTATTGGACATGGATATGTGTCTGATATGGTGTATGTTTTTACAAGATTTTCGTGTAAATGGACAGTTTGGGCATAGGCATAGGTACTTCATGAAGAGTCGGAACAACGTAGTCGTCATGCCTAATTTTGGTTTTGCACCCCTTGTTCTCACTACCCTTTGTTTCAGAGGCACTGTGGACAAGAAGGAAGCACTGGAGAACTTGGATCTTATTTTGTTATGCCTCGACGAGATTGTTGACGGCGGGTACGAATAATCGTTCTTTGCGTAGTTAATTTGATTTATCTTTACCTTTTCGAATCTTTCAGAATATATCTTTCTTTGCTGATATGATTCTTTTCAAGTGTCTCTGGTATTTATCTGGGTTTGTTTGGTAAAAGTTTAAAGATGTTGTATCATTATTTCAACTGAAGTTGGTTTTTGCAAATATTTCATTATACCAATACAATTCTTGGCTGGAAATGTCTCTTGATTCTTCTTCCGCACCTCCGTAATACTGGCAAACACGGTGATGGTAGACTAGGTTAAACATATGGATGCTGCACTAATCACTTATAGTACCTTATAGCGATTTATCTCTATAAGAAGAAAAAGAGAGAAAAAGAAAAAGAACGATAAGGGGCAGTCACCCAAAGCAACTGCCCCCGTGACAATGCTTATCTCTCATCCCTGTTTGACTGTTCTTTATCTTTGTGCAGCATCATTCTCGAAACTGATGCAAATGTTATAGCCGGAAAGGTTGCTAGTCATAGCATGGATGCTGGAGCTCCTTTGTCTGAACAGGTACTACGATCCTTGTTCCCGAAACAAGCAATGCTCAACTCCCTCCCTCTTTTTCAATCTTCTTCCAATTTTCCCCCCTGAAAATAGGACCTGAATTCTTTTAACTAGTAAAATATTGATGACCATTGCCATCAAACTAAAACATTCAATGTTTGTTTTTACAGACGATAACTCAAGCATTGGCAACTGCACGGGAACATCTTACAAGATCTCTCCTCAAGTAATGGCATATACACCAGGCTGGAAGGTGAGAAAGGTAGAGAATTTATCCTTTTTTTGTAATGATACTATGATATTATACCTGATTATGATATGCTATATGTATAGCTAGCTGCATTAGGAGATTAATATTCAAGGAATTGATGTTAGAAGATACAAGACAAAGGCATATATGTGTGTATATATGTGTGTGTGTGTGTGTGTGTGTGTGTGTGTGTGTTGGGTTTCACAAAAGAGTACAATTTTTACATAAAGGTTTACATGCTTTGTTTAGTGGTTTTTTCTCTTTTGGGAATTTTCCTATGAAAAGAAATAAAAATGTTTGTTGTTCAGCTTTATAAACAGGGACTAAATTTGCATAATTTTGTCCGTAGATTCAAGGTCAAATTATGGTTTTGGCCCCTTTACTATATTCAAATTGAGGATTCAGTCTCTATACTTTAATTTAAATTTTTTTTTACTATTCCAATTAATGTAATTTTTAACGGTATTAGTTATTTAAATTAAGGAATGAGGAGAAGAAGAAGATGGAATTATGTTAAATTAAAATCAAGGATGACAATAAATCTCGATTCTCATGCAATATTTCAAGGTTATAATAATTTGACTGAATTTAATTTTTAAAAAAATAACAAAATTCGAATAATTTGTGAGTACATGAATATTCAAACAAATATTTATTTATCATAACCAAAGTCACTTGGATATAAATGGCAATGGGATGGAGATTTTGATTATTTCGGATAATATAAGAAAAATAATTATAATATAATATAAAAATAAAAAATTACTATAAAGGTTAAAATAAGCTCCAAGCCCCTATTCCTTTTGTATTATTGAAATGTAATATCTATATTTATACTTTCAGGAATTGAGTCCCTATGTTTTTCAAATTTCAAATTTTAAGTTAACTAAAAATTTTAAGTTCAATAGTTAACAGCATTAAAATTATTTTGTTAAAAAACAATGTTGATGAACCTGAATTTAATAAAAGGATTTTAACTATGTTAACAATTGAACTTCCATTCTTATACCCGAAAAGTAGAGAGACTAAATTCTTTGGAATAAAAATAGAAAGAGTAAATTTCAAATATACAAAAGATACATAGACATGAACATATTTTAACCTAACATAAAATACATTAAACATAATGTTAAAATATGCTATTAGTCCATGTACTTCTATAGAACTTGAGATTTAGTCCCTATACTAAATCCCTATACTTTAAAAGTTAAAAATTCAATCCTCTTACTTTTTTAATTTAATAATCATAGTCTAATTATTATCGTCGTTGGTAGTTTCTGTTTAAAACTTATGTAGTTTCCATCAATCATATAACACGTCACGTGAAAGTAGCTTAATCAACATGTCAAATTGATAAATTTTAACAAAAAATATTTGCAATTTTAATTATTGGGTTGGGATTTTTAAATCATAAAAGTTTAAATATTTAATTTTTAACTTTTTTTAAGCATAATGATTAAATCTCAAATATTATCAAACTACAAAGACTAACCACATATTTTAACATTAAACATAAATACAATATAGAATAAAAGAATAAACATAATACAAATACTTCAGGTATAAGATATAGATCCCAACAAACTTCTCACATAATTAATTACTTCTTAAGAGGCTTGTTTGCCATGAAAAGAATCCAAAAAAAAGTGTTTTTTCTTTTGTGTGTATTATGTGGTTAATCGGTATCTTTAATAATTATTTTACGATTTATAAAATTTAAATTTTTTTAAAAATAATATTTTTTTCAAAATTTGAAATTAAATTTTATCATAAAAATACAATAAGTATTTATCATTCACCGAATATTTGTTAATATTACAATATAAATGGACCTCTTTTAAAATGGAATCTAATAGGTTTGATTGAAGAAATCTACCTTTACTATTCTACATTTATAAAAGATATGAATTATTAAATTCAATCCAAATTTTATTAAATTAACAGTGGAATAATAAAAAATTTGTATTTAAATTTTTAGTCAATTATGAATTTTTTTATCACTTAATTATGATTTTTTTATCACTCAACTATCAAAAGTTACAAAATTATCATTTACGTGTTCATTTTTGTTTTTTTTGTCATTCAACCATCTTGAATTTTTTGGCATTTCGATTTTTATGATAACAAAAAAAAAAAAAGACTTAATGACAAATTTAACCACTAACGTTTGCATGTTTTGTCAAAATAACCGTAATTATATTTTTTAGTCTTTTTTGGCCATCAACTTTTGTTCTTTTTTTCAATCTGCTTTTTTTAACAGATACAATGAATAAATTCAAGGTTTCAAATTTTCTTTTCTTTTAAAAGATTTCCATCTTTCATATGTTTGTTTACTGAGAAGTTTTTATACTAAGTTAATTTTTTTTAGATAATTACATATATTTTCTTTAAATTAAGAGTTTTTTTTAATTTAATGTATTATTTATTTATTTTATTATTTTTCACATGTAATTATCTTAATGAGTTATCTAAGTAATAAGTTACACCTCATTAAAAATATTCTACATATGAAATTTCACATCATCCCCATTAACCTTTCATTAAATTTGTTAGAAAAAGCAGAATAAAAAAAGAACAAAGGTTGAAAGCCAAAAAAGGCATAAAAATAGAATTAAGACTATTTTGACAAAATATACAAACATTATCATTAAGCGAAAAAAGAGGATAATTGAGCTAAACCTAGTTAAGAAGGTAGTTCTTCCCTTAGCTTATAGGCAAACTGAAATAAACAATAAAGTTAGATTCTAAGTCCCTGCAAACTTTTTATTTTTAAGATTAAGCCATATTTAAGGCAGCAAAACCACAAACATTAATTAATCAGAACAAGGAATCAGTATGTTCTTTTTATTATTATTTTCCCTTTAGACAAATTGAATCAATACCCTTTCAATAGTGAATTGCAAAGCCTCCAAGTATCATCCCTTTTTGCATCAAATCATGAAAAATCTCTCTTTATCTATCTTACACTTTAACTTTTTTTGATTCAGTCCCATAAAACAGTTACAAAAGATTCACTCATAATTAATATATTTATCATTTTATGTACCACTTAGTTTATATTATTTGTAATTAAGAGTAACCATAATTCAAGAAATTGTCACTAATCTTTATAATCTTTTAGGACGGTCTAATATGGTTCGTGGTTGACTCTACAAAATTAAAATAAAAAATAAAACGTTTCAAAAACATTAAATCGTCAAATTTATTTAAATACATCGGTTTGAAATGATCTTTTAAGTGACACCAACTCATTACTCACCCTTATTTGTATTTGTTTTCTCTATTTCAAGATTATATACTCTTTATATATAAATAATAATTATTATTCTAAAGAATCTAAACCCTAAAATTAATTGGAATATATCAATTAGAGACATTCCATAGCCAACCTTAAATCCTTACTCTTTGAAGTAAAACAAATCCACAAACATATTTAGGATGATGTCGTATTTTTAGGGTGTAATAAAATAATAAAACTACTTAGACAATATCCTAGACCTACTTCCGAAGTTTTTTTTTTTTTTTACTCCACTAACAATGGATAGAATAATTACCCTACATTAATGTTGTAAAAACCGAACTAGTAGTTGAACCGGTTAAATCATTTACTCTCAATTCAACTGTTGGTCCAACAATAATTACAGAAACAATCAAATTTTTAAAAAATTTTACAAATACTTCATTCGATTTTTTTTTACTGATTTGTCGGATGTCGGTCCAATCCCTTTATACGAACCGATATATCAACCGTTCCAACAACATATATATAATATATCAAAAACCCAAAGATTTAAAATCCTAGCAGACAACCCTTTTGCCTTTACTTTCCCCATTCCATACACTTTTTGGGGGTTTTCTCCATTTTTGGCACCTTACACCTTGCTTGCTAATTCCGACAACCAAATTGCCTCTTTTCTCAAGTTTTCTTATATTCCCCTTTTCTCTCTGTTTTCAATCTATCTTCTATCCAAGGCAGCTTTGATTCTTTTCAATTCTCCCCCTCACTTTTTTTTTTTGCGGGTTTATTTATAGACACCAAATATATGTAATAAAGGAGTGATAATAAAATAGAAACAGACACCTTCTTTGCCATTGGTCTTTCTATTTGTTTTCTCATATATATATATACATACATACATATTAGCTTGTATATAATTGTTCCTATTAAATTTTTTTTTTTTGAAGAACTACTTGCTTGCAATTTATTCAAGCATATGCAAGACATGGGTTGTAGGCTTCTTCAGTTTCTATCAATCTTTCTCTTCCATATTTTCCTCTGTTCAGGTGATTCATTCATTCACATACACATATAAATATATAGATTATGCAATTGTGTGGGAAACTAGATTTTATTAAGCCAAAATGCATATTAAGTAACTTCATGTTATTTTTTATGTAACCAAACCCGAGGTAAGTGTCAGGTATGATTTTTTCTAATACGGATATGTTCCAATTTGTCTTTTTAATAGATTTCAAAAATCATATTTGACATATAATAAATGTCAAAGCACAAATGTTTTTGAGTATAATTTAACTCAAATGTCAATCTTTTGATAATATCATGCGGGAATAAAGATGGAAACTAAGTGTCATATGAATGAGAGAGTGATTGTTTCTAGAGAAAATTTCCTAGAAAAACTAAAAATACAATTACACCATTTTATTTAAAACCAATACCCTGTTTGCCTTTATTTCAATTTAACCCTATGTTCTCGATTTAATCTAATATCAATTATATATATATATATATATAGGCAGGGTCTTGGTCTCAAAAAGGATAATTCAATTCCTTTAAAAATTAAAAAGTTGTTGCATTTTAACCCTTCAAAAGTTTATAATTTAATTTTGACCCTCGAAATTCATATATTTCTTCATGAAAAAGAAAACGAATAAAATAACTTACCTTTGCTTTTAATCTCTTCAGGTTCAAGTGTTTCAGGCAAACCTCCTCCGCAAGAAATCAATCAAAAACCAAAACAAAGCATTCGGATGCTCTTTGCCCCTTCAATATCCACAACAATACTAGACGGTGTCCCCATTGTTAACCCAACAACTCCGGGCACCACTCCAAACCCAACATCCCCCTCAACCGAGCCGATTACAAACCCTACTACCCCGACATCACCGGACACAAATCCGACTCCAACATTACCAGACACCAATCCGACTCCAACATTACCGGACACAAATCCGGCTCCCACCGGCCCTACCACGACTCCTCCGACTGGCCCTACCATGACTCCTCCGACTGGCCCTACCATGACGCCTCCAACTGGGACAACCACAACTCCTCCAACTGGGACAACCACAACTCCTCCAACGGGGACAACCACGAGTCCAGGAACATCGGGAGGGAGTTGGTGTGTTGCAAACCAAGGTGCTTCACCAACTGCATTACAAGTAGCTCTAGATTATGCTTGTGGCTATGGTGGTGCAGATTGCTCTGCAATTCAAACTGGTGGAAGTTGTTATGAACCTAACACAATTCAAAATCATGCTTCCTATGCTTTCAATGATTATTACCAGAAGCACCCGGATCCGACAAGCTGTGTTTTCGGAGGGGCAGCACAGCTTAGTAACACTGATCCAAGTAAGATATCATCTATGGGTACTAATGGTTCAGCTCAGTTTCGAATAAAATTTACTATTAATATACAGTATTCTGATTTTTGAAAAACCAAGCTAAAGCTGGACTGAATGCTATAGTAATCGACTTGAACTGAGCCATATCGATTCGGATTGGTTCGCTTCATTGATTTTAGATTTTTTTTTCTCAACCCTAAGTAATGCAATCCAAATATTTCTATTGAAATTCGTCTCTGTGTTTCTTCAGGTACTGGAAATTGTCATTTCCCGGCATCCTCATCGACAGGGTAATAATCTTACAACCAATTATCATGGTGTTTTAAATTGGTTAAATTCTCTAGTGAGCCCCTATAATATAGGCTGAAAAGTAAATAAGTCTCTTTAATATAAAAAGTAAGCATTTTATTCACTATAAATTTAACTAGAAGCGAATAGGTAAATTATAAAGGTTAAAAAATGCTGACTTGTAGTGTAGGAAAAAAGAAAGAAAAGAAAATCAACACTTTCTAGAACACGGACAATAACTAAATTGTTTTTTTTTCCACCTCACTTTAAAACACAACTAATCAGCATTTTTAACATTTAACTTTATTGTCATTTGTGATTTTACCTATTTACTTTAAAATTAAATATGCAAGGACTAGATTGCTCACTTTTATAATAGGACTAATTTGCTCCTAAGCTTATAGTATAAGGACCCGTCAGATAATTTAATCTTTTAAATTTCCAGACTAAGAGAAAAGAGTAGCTTACTGTTTTTTCTTCTCAACATGTGAACACAGTGGGAGTCCACCCTCCAACACAAGACCACCAACCACCATGTCTCCACCAAGTACTACCACCATGGCTCCACCCTTTGGCATGACCCCGCCAACATTTACTGGAACAGGTGGAGACACGGGTTTCGAACCGACCGGACTCCCGAACTCAGCCATCTCTGTGTCATTCCGATTTTGGCCAATCGTCACGACGATAAGTCTGGTGTGGTCGTTCATCACTGCAAACAAACTCTAGGCAAAGAATGAATCAAACTTTCAGATATAAGATTGCAATTCCATTGTTCCTTAGCAAAGTTCATAAACTTACCAGCAATCTTTGAGGATCAACAATGAGATGTCTATCTCAGAGGCCTAGAAACATTAAAGATCTATAGCTATAGTTCTCGATCTATGTATGCATAGAAGCTGAAGGATGGGGAAAAAAATGAAGAACATCATAGAATATCTTAGGTTCTTGTATCCATAGATATGTTATGATAGCTGCTTTATCAGAATTACAGTTAGAACAATAAGTTATTGAGATCTAGGAATGCTATTTAAGAAAACTGGAAATCATCACAGGTGTAGCTAGTGCATTAATAAATACATACATACATATATACTTTCATTTATAAAGGCAATACTAAATTATACTTATTCATCAGCTCAGCATTGCAATACTTTTTTCACATATTTGGATTTGAATGTGAATGTTGGATACGGTATGCATCTGGCACATGGGTATCTTCAAAATTTTCTAAAGTTTTCCATGTCTTTGGAGGGTCATATCCTTATACCCACTTCGTACATTGGTGTTAGACATGAGTACTTCAAGAAACATGAAGTCAATATGACTTCCGAAGATCCTCTGTACACAGAGAAACACTTGCAAAAATTTACCATACTTGAATGGGACACACACCCAACACAGGGTAATATAGGTTTTCATTTTTCCTAAAATACTTCTATCTGCTACATATTCAGATAGAGATATGAAGTATAATTCTATGAATATATGAAAATACTTAGAAAAGATTGAGCATATTCATGTCAAACATATATATCCATATGGGACATGAACTCCCGAATTTGGACAACATAAGTAAAAAATGTTTAATAGATGCATTAGTTAAAAGAGAAGCATCCAGAAGCAAGAATGAGCTTTGGCAATGTCAATGGCATACATGATTAAGAAGAACAATGAAACAGTAAGAGCCAATAAAGTGTCCAAAGACTATAATCATTAATCATTCCACTGCAAACTAAACTTGTATTATTTCAACAACGATTCCTATCTTACACTGATATGACACTAAGACAACATATAGCAAAGTGAAAGGAACATACACCTTCTACATATATAAATTTTCATCTAGAAGTCTTATTTTTCTCAGCATAAAATGGACTTATCATGCTAACACAAGAACATAGGTCTGGAAAATATGCTATTCTTACAGTACTCTCTCCTTCTAAGAGTCTTCAATAACTTGGAAGACGTCTTGATTCTTCATTAAATTCATACCAAAAGCAAGCAGGAAACAACAGTGATGCAAACAATGCCAACAGTGGCAATAATTGAACCTTGGTCAAATGCTCTCTTCAAGCTGCCAGCACCTGAGAAATGCTGGTAAGCCAAATACGCTGCAATCACCAAGGAAATGATAGCGCCTTGTTGTGTTCCCCTGTAAATGAAACAACACAGATAGTAAAAAATTGAGACCTCTCAATGGTGGGGTTTGTTTTGAATTGGGTCAATTTGGGTTGGATCAATTCGAGTCTTTAAATTTTCAAGTCATTTTAGGATCGGATCATTTTATGTTCAGGTCATTCGGGTTTGCTAACTATGTTTTCAAGTCATTTCAGGTTGTTTATTTGAGTCATGTCATGTTTGAGTTATTCTGAGTTTGGAACATTTTTTGTTCGGATTGGAATAGTTTGGATTGTTAACTTCTTATGAGCAAATCAAGGTGCGTCGGATTTGGGTTAATCGGGTTGGTTTTCAAGTTTGGGTTAGAATTGACAGGTCTATAAAAAATATATAAACCCCATCAAACATAAGCATAAAAAAGAAGAATAATAGTTTATGTTACTTAGACTTGAGTAAGTTTCGTACATGGTTATGACCATCCTAAGATACTCAAAATATATGAAAATATCTTTTTAAAAAATGAAAATAATCATGTTGAAAACATTCCCTTATGTGAAACTTACACTCTATCAAACATAAGTATCGAAAAGAAAGAATAATAGGATCAGTTTGCCTAAAGTAATACATTAACACTAACCTTAAGTTCATTACATGGTGAGGGGCCACAATCACCAAGAGTAATGCTACAAATGGCAACTCAAGTTCACCTAGAAACAGAAAAAATTTAATTTATCATCCAATTATTTTAGCAAACAAAAAAATGGTCAAAACTTTCATGATTGAATGTGTCCATGTTCCTTGCTTCATGGCGAAATTATTCTGAAAAATTGAATCTGATTCGATCATGCCACAATGAAACCAATCCAACTTATAGAGCTACAACACAATCAAACCTGAACAAACAAAATGTGAATTGACTCGAAATAGAAGTCTCTACTGGGATTGTAAGAATTTACCAGGAATGAAGAAGAAGAGACGAACTAGCAGTCCCAAGAATGCTGCCCAAATACCATATTCACCCCTGCAAATTTTAAAACCATCAATCACAAGGATTTTAAGGGAAAAAGTTATGTACTTGGATTAAGTGGTAAGGAGTTCTATATTATTTGTTCGGTTTTCGAGTATAGTGAACAGAAAAAATAGGCGCTGAAAAAGCTTTGCCTCCATTTTGGAGTTTTAACTGGCTCGACTTTGGAATAGTCCAGAGTCCAGACCCAGTATGGGTACCAGATGTAGGATATTAGACAAAAAAAAGAAAGAAAGTAAAATACAGTAGAATAAAAGACTTGTTAATTTTTACTTGAACATAAAAATTCAACCCAAACTTGGGATAACCCAATTTGACAGAAACTCGAAATAACTTAAACAAATTACCTGAAAGAACCAGAATCTGAAGTGACTAAAACCCGTAATGACCGAATAACCAGAACAAAGAAGAACTTGAACATGAAACTAATTCGAATCCGAATTTGACCCGAACTAAAATGATCCTATAACTTTAAAACCTGACTCGATGATCAAGTCCAAAATCAACCCAATGACAGTAGAATCACAAAGGGTAAGAACAATATTGCTTACTTCATCCATGAAATGATACTTGTAGGAGCTTGAATTGCTATCAATGGAACAAGAAATTGTTTCCGAATCACTGTTCCTTTTGTGAAAAATAAAACCCTGTCAAAATCACTTCAAAAAATAAATTTCTTTTTCCAAAAATGAAAACAAGAAGGCAATCAATCAAAAGACATACGCAGAAGATATGGCGGAGATCCACTGGAGATTAAGACGTGAGAGAGGAGCAGCGTAGCAAACCGCACTCGATCCTCTACTTTTCTTTTTCTTCTTTATTTCCTTATCCTTAATCGAAAATCTACAATTTCAAAAACTCAAAAGTTTAAAGGAACTCGAAAAATTCGATTCGAATCAAGTAATAAACTTACCTTAGAGGACTGAAACTGATCGAACCAGAAGAGTGAGCGAGAGTAGAAAACTTCGTAGTAGCTCGAAACGGTGCGTTTCGAAGAGGAATAAAGGGTACATTTCGTGCATTGCGAATGTAAAGAGATTGTGCCGCTACTGGAGAGATTGAAATTGTCACCATTTTTCACTCAGTGATGAAGTAACCTCGACTGTATCCGTATCAATGGCGATATGAATTGAATCTTTTAACGGTGCTTAAACAATCGTATCATTGGAATTTGGAACTTTAGTTCAAGCGAAAGGCATGGCGCCACGTGAACGGTTCACGGTTCGCGGTTCTATGTGGGATCTGAACGGGACGTTTACGTTTATGTTTCTTCATTGTTTCGCACCGTAGCTCTTGGATCTTTGACCCCATTTACCTTTGAATCCATCAAAAACCCAAATCTTCCATTAAAGTTTTTCCCTTTCATTTTCTTGGATCATAGGCCCAAATCTTTCTGTAGAAACTTTGATGAGCTGAGACTCAAATTTTTATTTCTCAAGCTTCACTTAGACCTGGCAATTGTAACTCCAACTTCCAAACTCGTTTCAACTCGTCCAAACTTAAATTCAATTAAGTGTTAGGTTTGTTGGCATTAGAGCTGATCATGGGCTGGGCGGCCCGGCCCGGCCCAAATGCCCACCCAAAAAATGGGAGGGTTTGGGTAAAAATATAGGCTCGAAAAATGGGCTTGGGAAAAAAATGAGGTCCGTTTAGAAAACGGGCCAGGCCTCGGATAAGAGTTTTTTTGCCCAGGCCCGGCCCGGCCCGAATTATATATTAATATATTTTTTATTTTATTTTTAATTATTTTAATTTTTTAATATAACTATTTTTTATTATATTGTTAATTTGTGTATTATTTTAAGAATTATTTTAGTATTATTTTTATTTATTTTAATATTTGTTTTTATGTTTTTAAATATATTTGATTTGTTATATTTTTAAATTTTTTTATTTAATGAAATAAGAAAAAAAAATTAATATGGGCCGGGCCGGGCCGGGCTCGGGCTTAGTAATTTTATTTTGGGCCGGGCTTGGGCAAAATTTTAGGCCCATATTTCGGGCGGGGCCGGGCCAGGCCTAGTAGACGAGCCTAAAATTTTGTCTGGGCTCAGCCCGAACCCGGCCCGGCCCAGCCCATGATCACCTCTAGTTGGCATTTAAAAAATTTTATGGAAAATATTTTTTATATCACTTTTTGGAAAAAAGGTAGATAATTTTATCAAGCTTAATATTATTATATCAATAATATTTTTATTTTTATTTTTAAAAATATTTAAAATATTAATAGAAAATATTATATTTTTTAATATTATTAAACATACATATTTAATTATTTATATTTAGTCATATAATAAATTATTAATATAATTAATATAAATTATTATTTTAATAAATTATTTCATATATAAATTTTAAAAATAATAATTTTAAATAATATTCTTCGCATATTATTAAAAATATTCAATATTAATATTTTAATAATTATTATTTATTATAATTATAATTATATTAATAATAAATATTTTGTAGTATAAAGGTAAAAAATATATCATACGTTTATGTACTATACAAATTTGTAATTTAGTTTCTATATTTCTATTTTTTAAAATTTGGTCCATTTACTTTTTAGATTTAAAAATCAAGTCTAATTGTTGACATTGTTAAATTTTTTTTGTCAATTTTGTTGATGTCACATTTTTAAATAAAAAATATTCACTTGGTAGTCATGTAACTAAAAAATGACGTTGTAATGAACTTAAATTTAACAAAAGGTTTTTAATATATGCAAAAATAATGTAAAATATGAATTTATAGATATAAAATAAACTCAATTAAACAATTAAACAATGAAAAGATAAGAAACTCTCAAATGTATGTTTGTTTCATTGGAATCAACTTTTATGAAATATTTTTAAGAAATTTGTCAAACAACAAAAAATATTTTACACAGATTCATCCAAGCACCAACAAATATTAACTTTTCCAAGAAAGTAAGTTATTTTCCATAAATCATTTTCCAGAAATCATTTTCAGTGAAACAAACAGACCCTAAATCATAAAAATCAAACACGAAAACATCCAAATAAAAAAATACTTAAACTTAAAATAAATATTCAAATCTAAAATCATTTAAATACAAAATGAATAATGTGAAATTCAACTACTTGATTCTTAATGATCTTAATGAATAATATAAAATGACTTAACTAACAAACCTGAATGATTTAAATCCGTAATTATCTGAACTTGAAATATTCCAAACCCTAAATAACCAAATCTAAGATTACATGAATCCAAAATTATTCAGAGCTATGCATATATGATCCTATAAAGACACTCCAAATACATGAAAAATGTGGGAAAAAAAATTGGGCATGCTCATTTGAGACACACACTTATATTCAACATTTACATTTGGAGTCCGAGTAATATAAGGAATAATTATCAAAAGTTTAAAATATGAAATTTGAAGCGCATTTATTCTCCTATTCAAGGGTTAGGGAGAATTATGAGTAAATTTAAGCATTGTATAAATAAAAACAAACTAAGCAACATAAATGCATCTCCATCAATAGACAAATAACCTTAACCCTTTTGTAAATGATATTAAGGGGCAATGCACAACAAAATATGTGCTTGGGCTTTCTATTTTTTTAAAGCAACCATGTTTGACACTTATTAAACGCATACTCGTATATGAATAATGTACCTATGTAGTTAGAGTATCCGCAGAAAGAAAAGACAATTAGCTTGAATTTGAAGGTAGGATTCATAAAGGGTAAACTCATGAACCCAAATATCTTGTCATAATGATTTTTTTTTCCCAATTCACTAGATATATAAATTTTTATTAAAAAAACAACCGAGTTATAAAACATTTTTCTAAATCAAATTCAAGTTGTTTATTGAGAGATATAAGTAAATGTATCATCGAGGCTCTTTCACTAAAAGTTGGATTGCATTTTGTTCATTCTACTTAAATAAATGGGTAAACTAGTCATTCTGTAAAAAAAATAATCAATTTTTACTATTAAAAGCTGGTCCATGTAATTTAGTATGCGGTACAAGTGGCATGTCATATGTAACTATCTGATATTCTATCAACCATACCAATTTTTAACAGTAAAAATTAATGAAATTTTTAATAGAAAAGACTAGTTTACTATTTGATCTAACATAACATACAGTGACTAATTTATCTTTTTTTTAGTATAAGAGGCAAAATGCAATATAATTTTTAATATAGAGATATCCATGATACTTTTACCAACACAAATATCTTATTTAAGCATGAATCTATAGCCCACAACTAGAGGTGTTCATGGACTGATCAACTTAGGGCTACTTTGGGTTGACCTTGGACGATTTTTTTAATATAAACCTAATTTGTTTTACTGTTTAGTAATAATAAATATAAATGATTTATATTTTATTAATATATTTTTATAATTAAATTTAATAAAACATTTTTTTAAATATACCTCTTCAAGTCGAGCTAAGCTTGAAGGTTTTACTTGAAATTTGAAAAGTTTAAATAAGAAAATTAGTTTAAAAAAATAAACTTGATTTAATCATTTACAAATATGAAGGGCTAGATAAAAATTAAATCAAACTTAAACAACTATGCATAATATATCACGATCCAACCCATTAATACTTCTATTTTTTAAATAGAACAACTATGCATAATATATCACGATCCAACCCATTACTACTTCTATTTTTTAAATAGAAAAACAAGTTATTTTGGATAGATTAAGGGCCCATTTGGATGGACGTATATCTTCAGTACAGTGCGTTTAGTTTTTTATTATTATTTCACATTATAGTATTTAACCACATCACCACCGTTGATTTTACACTAATTGCAGTTAAACGCACTACCTATTTAAAAGTATCCTAAGGATGCCTTTACATGGATAATACGTTTATCTCCGATAAAATTAAAAATAACAATAATAATAAAATTAATTACTATAGTTATAAGATGAAAATTTTCATCGCACCACAGCCTTCCCCCGTTCATAAGTCTTAACTTTAAATTTTTTTAAAAATGGAACCTTGTCCCGCCCATGAACCCTATGCGAACAACCCAAATCCAGTACTTATAAAATGAATAAAGCAAATGACTAATCTTCACCGTTGATTTATTTAAATTCCTCGAAATCGAGGGAAACCCTAAATCTGTAAAAAACCCTAAAAAAGACTTCACTTTTAGCATCTCTATATAATCTGCCGCAACCCCGTCACAGCAAATGTAGGGCGGCCAATCCAAAACCCTAATTTTGCCAGTAAGCCCTCTTATCGCCTTTCTCTTCTTCTTTTTTCCTCTTTGGTTCTTCATATCATGCATTCATTATCCTTTACTATTTCAGCAACTTAAATAACATTTTTTTTTCTGGCTTTGTTAATGATAAAGTAGGTGAGAAGAAGAAGGTAAAGAAGAGATGGCGGTGCCGCTTCTAAGTAAGAAGATCGTGAAGAAGAGGGTCAAGAAGCTTAAGAGACCCCAGAGCGATCGCAAAATCTCCGTCAAGGTATCAAAATTCTAAAATATTTTTCATTCAAAATTTTGTTTTGGTTTATTTATATCCACAGTCCCTGTACTCTTTTGACTCTTGAAATTAGTCTCTCTCTATTTTTTTTTTAATTTCAGGAATCAAATTTATATGAAACCCATTGTTGTTACCAATTGGACAGACAAGTACATGGATTGGATTTTCAAAATCCCGAAGAGTACAAGGACTGTTAACATGATTAACCTTTCTTTTTTTTCTTTGTTTCATTATGTTATTCTGAGCTTTGTTTATTTGGGAGAGAAGTGAAGATGATGATATATATTGTCGCCCCAGTCTTACTTTGCATATATTCAATGTCTTCATATGCAAAGTTGGTGATTGACATTCTTATCTGATTCATTTCCAGCTTTATTTGTTTACAAGATTTTGATTAATAGATACTTTTTTTTTCTGTTTTTCTTGAATATAGTTCGTGTGGATTTACATATGAATTATGAAGATAAGATCTTCATACCCAAAACCCCAATTTTTGATCCATTTTCCATTAGGGTTTTTATAAAGTATTTCTTCTTAATTTTATTGTAAGAGATTTACTGAAGGGACATGATGATTGTTGTTTGACACCCAGTC
Organism: Gossypium anomalum; assembly: GCA_025698475.1. NCBI lineage: Eukaryota > Viridiplantae > Streptophyta > Magnoliopsida > Malvales > Malvaceae > Gossypium > Gossypium anomalum. The sequence continues at coordinate 22,625,692 of CM046964.1, read as the reverse complement.
TTACTTCCATTTGTTAATGGAAGATGAAGGGACATGATGATTGTTGTTTGACACCCAGTCTTACTTCCATTTGTTAATGGAAGATGAAGAGATTAATCAACTTTTTATCTGATCCATATTTATCAAATGACCGATCTTTTATTTATTTTTATCCTTGTCCCCAAAGTTGTTTTATCGATTTTCCATTAGGGTTCCTATAAAGTATTCATTTTTTGTTCTTATCTTTTGTTGTAAAAGATCTTCAAAAGGGATATGATGATTGTTGTTTGACACCCAGTCTTACTTCCATTTCTTGGTGGAAGATGAAGAGATCTATCAACTGATAATCTGATCCATTTTTATCAAAAAAAATATTTTATTTATTTATTAGAAGATTTGATTCTCTAAATCATGCAATGAGACATGATGATGTTTATCCATCATTTCTGCATTTGAATGATGAATACCAACATGCACTACCATCTGATCTCTTGCATGTTTTTCTTGAAAAATTGTTGGTCAATTTTCAGTGATTTTAACTGTTTTTAGTTCTTTTGGGCGGGAATTTTCTGCAATCTATGATGGAAATGAATCATCAGACCTGATCTACCTGTGATGATTATATAAATAATCACCATCTTTCGACTGAGATTGCACATATTCTCTAAAAATGTTTACTTTATGGTATTCTGACATTGATATAGTACGTCAAGCATTCATGTATTTCATGCTTGTCTCGTGTCTGATTATACGAACTCCTTCGATTTTCATTTGTTTTTGCCTTGTCTGGTAAGTTTTTGCCCTTGGTATCTGATGTCCAGCTTTTATCTATTTGTAGCTGGGTGTTTCGTTTTTATGGGCAGATACAAAGTCGTTGAACAGGTCTTGCGACACAGTTAGCTTTTGTTTTTCATAAGCTTTCTGTTACTAAATCCCTGGTCACATTTTAATCTTATGTTTTTCCGAGTCTTCATTTTTCTGTTTAGTATTTGGTTTTGAAACTTTGTCTGTATCATACCTGGACTGGAGTATTGGATATGTCCTCCAAGGATTATCCAAATACTTTGTATGAATCAAACATACTCATAACAAATACTATTCTACATTTTTATGGAATGAAACAGACAAACTGGCGAAGACCGAAGGGTATTGATTCTCGTGTAAGAAGAAAGTTCAAGGGCTGTACTTTGATGCCTAATATCGGCTATGGTTCAGACAAGAAGACACGTCACTATCTACCTAATGGCTTTAAGAAATTTGTTGTACACAATGTTGGAGAGCTCGAACTGTTGATGATGCACAACAGGTAAATCTTAAAAAACCGAAAACGAGTGATTCAATCATTTGCTGTTTTGTAACTCGTTGTTTTTTTTATTTGTTCTTGTCGGTTGTTTTTTCTCAGGACATACTGTGCAGAGATTGCACATGATGTTTCAACAAAGAAGAGAAAAGAGATCGTTGAACGAGCAGCCCAGCTCGATGTTGTGGTTACTAACAAGCTTGCGAGGTTGCGCAGCCAAGAGGATGAATGATCATGGAACTTGGGATCTTGTACACCATTACCATTGCAAAATTAGCTTGTTATTGAAAGATTATTATTTATAAATTTCTTTTGTATAATCACAAGTATTTTTGAGGTTGAGTGATATTTAGATAAAATATTTTCAATTGTGATTTAACATTTGCCCTTAAACAGGAATATCACTCTAAACAATCAGTAATCATGTCTTTGAAGCACTCCATCTTCCTCAACTCCATCTTACCCGTCTCTTGCGTTACTATTCACAGCTCTACGATCAATGAAATTCTGACAACTCTCCAAAATATTTACAATCCAATCCTCTTTGCATCACAAACCCTGTGGTTCCACATACCAGGCCTCATCATATCTAAATATTCTCCTTAAACTGTCCACTTTACCTCTCCTATTTTTAGTTTCCATCAAGAAAACAAAATCAGGGTCATATTTCTTCTTTACCTCCCTAAGAGTTTGAACTGTCAGGTTTGACCCCACCCCCGACTGTTCCAAGATAAAGCAATCATATGACGGTTTCAGGCCAGCCACCACAACCTTCAGAATCACAAAAATCCTTCTCCAAGATGGGTACTTCAAACAACTTCAGCTCCTTGGATTTCCTAGGTCTACCCCTACCTTGTGTACTGATTTTCTTCTTAACTACGTTTTTGAGCTGGAACCAATTTGCACTTAGATTAGATTGCTTGCCAGAATCCTACACATCCAATTTTAATTTTTTAGTAACCGAGACCTCCTCATTCAAGCAATTAAAGCTTATTTTAAGATTCAACATTTTAAATTTATTCGACAGCATGGCTTCCTCAACCACTTTAAAGCTCGAATCCAACCCAAACCTCTCAGTATCCATCCTACCATTATTACCCACCTTCGAAGTCTCAACACTCACCTTCCCATGGCTACCCTCCCCATCCTCCAACGGCTCAACATATTAACTACAAATCAAATCTCTCATTTGAATCACAATCTTACCATTCTCACCAAAAGAAGTAGATTTCGTGCACCAATAATCTGCTTGAGTAGGTAGGAAGAATATTGGGATTCACATTCTCGAAAGAATCATGCACCATTTCTCTATAACTCAATCCTCCAACAAACCAACCTCACCTTTATACCTAGCTTCTTCACTACCCAATTCCACACTGCCCATTCCCACACTCCCTTCATACATGCCCTTTCCCAACGTAACCTTTCTCTATCCTACCCTCTAGCTGACATATCCCCATAATCCCCACTAAAATCAATATTGTAGATTCCCTTATTTTCCATCTTCTGTAAAAGAGCCATATCCACATCTTTGTTAGAACCCATAAATTTCTCACCCTCCTTAAATTTTCTCCCCTAAACTTTTATTGAACTCCGAAGAATCAGAATCTCATCCCTCAGATTCAAAGCTTTACCTCTTAGTGGCACAACTCTAATATGCGGACTAAAAGTCAAATTAGATCTCACATCCCCCGTACTCAATTGTTTTAATCGACAGTACTTTACTGTATGATCAATACATCCACAATAATAACAGAAATCATTGAGTTTTTCATACCTTATAGAAGCCCAAATTCGCCCCTTCGCAACAAGAGCTCAACTATCAAGCGCAAGAAACTTCTTCCAATACCATTCTGAAATTAGTGTATATATGGTACTGAAATAATCGGATTATTGATTTGTATGCCTATTTATAAAAGGAAAGTCACGTTCCTTTTCTTTCTTATTTTAATTTTAATCTATTTATTAAATTTTTGTTAATTTAATTGCTCTAAATAAGGTAATTATTCAAATTGGTCACTATTGTTAAAAATTCCATTACTGTTATTGTGGCATTTTTTATTTTATTTTTGACTAAAGTTAAAAAGAACTTTTCTAAATTAGTTAAAAAAAATATATTTTTTGTTTATTTACAATATAAAATCTACCAATTTTCATCGCCGCTCAACATCCACTGTCATCGAATCCACTAACTCTCGCCTATGAAAGAGCTCTTCTTCCCTTACATAGTTTAAAAATCTAGGGTCGTATTGTTATATCCATGTCTCGCTTCATGGTTTAATAATATTTAGACCAGAACTTTTCTACCAAAAAAAATACGCCAAAACGAGGAGCATACATGTAGAAGGAATTAAATATTAATCAAAATTAAATTTCCTCAAAATAAACAAAATATTTTAAGATGAATGTTAACAAAAATGGGCTCAGTAAAAAAAGAATAGAATCCAAAACAGTGAAAGTTAGCTTAAAAGAGGACGATGATGATGTAAAATCATGAAGGAGTTAAGTTTTTCATATATGTCATTCGTCTTTTAGGGAGAAGCCCAAGGAATATGGAGTGTAACATTGGGTGGCACCATCAATGTTACAAAGCATTGTTTTGTGATGATGATCTTTGTTATCTCCTTCATACGGAAGCTTATGAAACGAGAGGTTTGCAAAAGTAACCACCACCACCGTCAGTGGCGTTGCTGTCATTAGTTTCCCGACTACTATCCCTCCTAAGAATTGGATTTGTTCTCCTGAAAGAATTATATTAAAAGAAGAGCATGGCGTCGGTGTAGTACTATGATCGGCAAAGAATGAGCCAGACAAGGAGAGTATCCTAAAGGTTCCAACAAAACGATATGGCGCCCCTAGAGAAGAAGGATATCGGAGAACGACGTCTGAAACAGAGCCGGTAGCACTGATTATACTAACATTGACATGGTATATATGGGCGAAATTGATGATGTTTTCAATAACGTCAAAACCAGCGGGGATTTGGAGAACCGCTGGCTTTATAGCTGAATCGTTGTCTCTGGTTATAACAATGGGAGTTTTGGGTTTATTTTTAGAGCCTGGAGGCCTACCTCTAGGCTTCCTTGTTGTATTTTCTTGGAGTATCTCTGAGCTTCCTCCGCATGCTTGGACGCTTGGAGGAGGGTTGTGCTCAGATGAATGATCGGAGATATGAGGTTGTAATGAAGGGATATATTCTCTATAATCCGCCATTGACGAGAAAAAAAAAGGTGTTAGGTGTTAAAATTCGGTGTGTCTATTAAATATATATAGGTTGGTGTTGGGGGAATATTGTAATTAGGATTTGGTATTTTAGATGGATTAGAATTTTGAATAATGCAGTATGAAAAATCGTTGAATAATGATATTTAATTTTTCTCTTCAAAATTCAAAAACACAGTCGAAAGTTTAGGGTTTTGAATTATGTATCTGCGGTTGCATTATTGAATTCCTTGTCAGGTACTCACCCGACGATATGGAGGTAAAGAAAGTTATTGAAACTTGCCCGCCATTGGAGCCCAGGCCTTAGTTGAAAAAAAGCCGTGCTCCTCCGAACCGTGCGAGCCGAAATCACCGCCGGTGAGATTTCCGATGAAATACTCGGCGCGTTGGAGAAGATCGGGTACATCGACAACAGCCAAGGACGCCCGACTCCATTAAGGATGCTTACTGCGCCGTCGCACTGGATTGCACCGCCAAGTACTTGGCCGGATATCCCGACGCGTACGGCGCCCAGTACTTGGATGCGGTGGACAGGATTTGGAGGGGCCGGATTCAAGATGTGGAACGATCCAAGGCGTCCAATTTGGTTTCTGAGCAACTGAGAAACCGTCGATTACTAGTGGAGGCTGCTGTTTAACTGGATTCGAGTAAATTTAGTATGCAAAAATATTTTTTCAAAAAGAATTTTTACTAAACAAAATTAATCTTTCTTTTAAACTTTGCCTCTGCCACAAAATTGATCAAATTCAAAATTTATCGCTGCAGATTACAGTAACGATAAGCATGATACAATCTCCGTAAATCACTACTCTAATCCCGGGTTCCTACCGTCAACAATGATTTGCCATCCCTCTCAAGAGTTCCAAAACTTCATCGGATGATCGAAGGAGATAGCGTGACTTCGACCTTTTCCTCGCAACAGAGCAAGAAAAATAATTCTCAGCCTGAAGATTGATCAGCGAAGAACCCTCTAGCAACGACATTCGATCGGCTCCCATCATCGGATCCAACATGCTCTCGCCTATGAAAGAGCTCTTCTTCCCCGGTGACAGCGAATGTTGTTTCTTAAGGGGAGCTGCACTCGATCCGGCGGTGGGTGTCCCGAATGGGGTTGGTACTTGGGATGATGATGAAGTCGGGGTTTCTGAAGGAAGCATCAGCTCAAAATACGAATAAATGTCTTCATCCTGAACCAATTGCAGAAAATCATTTAGTTTCAAGTTAATCATATTTTCGACCATTGGATTTCGGAACTCGTAATTCCTCGTATAGGAATGCTTCATAAGAAAGGAAAACAGATAAAAGTAGGCGATAAGAAACGCACCTTAGCGAGAAAGTGCCCCATACATAGGACATAATCGATGGGTTCCTTCATGCCTTCGTTATGAACTATTTCTCCGAGGATTCGATCGATTGCGGCACCCTATATAAAGCATGATATGAGACAACTTGTGGTCCTGATTGAATAGAAGAAGAGAGAATAGTACCATGAAAGCATACCTTCGTCACACCGACGGATCTAACCTCAATGGACTGACTACCTTGGACAACATCGAGAGATAAGTTAGAGATCGGACCAGTCCAAAGATGCATCAATAGATCTCTCGCTTGAAGTCTTCCAAACTCGGCATCTACAATTTTTTTGGTTTAGTTGTTCAGAAGATATATCGATAAAAATTCAAGCGATTGTTTGCGCTAAACAGAAGTCTAGATATGGACCTGAATATCTATAATCCCATATGAGCGAAGTTTCCCGGAGCTCGAAATGAGATCGAGGAGTTCTTTGGGTAAAATATTCGAATACACGCTGAAATGACAAACAAGCATCAGAATGTCTAGAGCCAGAAGCATTTCATACGGATTATGAGCTTGATGGAACTAGTGTTATGTACCTTGACACTATCCACCCAGTCCATACTTGTATTTTCAGGCATAGTCATCATCCATTCTCCCGTTGTAGCTCGTAAAAATATCCCATTTTCGGCCGCCAACCACAGGTTAAAATCACCAAAGTTCTGCATTGCAAATTACAAGTTCAGGGATTTCATTTTAAAGAAAAAATGAAGCGAGTTGAAAGTAAGGGTTTACATTATCCAGGGCATTTCTATTGCTTCCACTGAGGACAAGAACTGTTGTCTTCGGATCATCACAAAGCTTTCTCAAAGGTTCCCGTAAATCTGAACGTATCTTGTGCTTCAATTCTTTAATTTGATTGCCCTTCCTCCAAAGGGCATCCAGTGGTTCAGTTAAAGTTGCATCGAATCCCTGTAACATGGAAGAGTGATTATGAAAATGAAAATGCACGTTATGAGCGGTTTTCTCTTGTCGTATAATGTTCAGAGCAGGGCCTTTCCGACATTGTCAAATAAAGAAAAAAGTGAAGATGAAAATTAGCATACCAGTATGAGTAATCGGTTATTCGAACATGCATAACGATCAACCGCAGCTTCAATCGGGAGTGGTGGTGGAATTTGTCTTGACCTCAATTGAGCTTCAACAATGGTTTCATTAAGTTCACTACAAAAGGAGAACTTCAGGGTTTACAATAAAATTCCAAGATCTCAAAAAGAAAAATTTTGGGCTCCTTTCTTTTTTAATTGAAGAAAAAAAAAGAAGGGAAAAGATTGCAAGAATGGCTATTTTTTTATCTTCAACATTATAAGCACAAGTTTCTCCATCTCATGAGTTTTCATTGAAGAAAATACGAGTATTAAGCTATGATCACCACCTTACAAACGTTTCGGCCCATCCTTGAGATGTGTGTGTAGTCACATGCAAGAAGTTATGGTGGTGTCGTTTTTCTTTTTCATCAGCCGACATATTCAAAGCATAACTAATGGAAGAAGCAACTTCGGCGACATTCCATGGATTAACCAGAATGGCTCCGGCACCAAGAGACTGAGCAGCTCCAGCAAACTAGAAAATTCGTTCTTATGAAAATCTAAGCTTTGAAGTTTACCTATCCAGAAAAGCCCTGGACAAATGTTTAATCCAAATCAGATGTAAGTACCTCACTTAGTATAAGGACCCCTTTGTTGGCTGCTTGGCAGGCAACAAATTCATAGCTGACGAGGTTCATTCCATCCCTCAAAGATGTCACAAGAGCTACATCTGCATAATTTGTTAATTGCCAACGGTTCAGACAGGCATAAAATCAAGTTATCATTTCAAACAAAAATAGTGACTTGGGTATGTGTTTATAACACAAAAGTCCGTACCGGTGATAGCATATATCGCGCATAATGTGTGAAAATCAAGGGTGCAATCCTGCAAAACAGTCATTGCTGATTAATCGTATTCTTTGTATTGCATCTATTCACCTATATATATATATATATATATAACTGCATAAACATCAAAAAGCACACAAACTGCCTATCCACTCATAAATAATACTTTCAACCAAGTTAGTTCACACTTTCATCGTAAATAGTGATGGATAAAAGATAATATAAGGTATAGACAAACCAGATGATGTATTGGTACAGAAGAAAACGATCCGAATCTTCCATTAATGCGGCCAACAATCTCATGGACTTGGCTTGTAAGCTGTTTATCTATGGTATCAAGAAAGTAAATATGTAAGGTTTTGAGGAGTCAGTAGGGAGGGTTGAAACAGGCTTGAGAAAACCACAAATTATCAGAAAACAAAATGTCTGCTGAAGATAAAGATAGCACTGCATGTTCTATTTATATTATGCAACAATTGATTGTCAAAAAAGTCAGTATGGCATAATAAGAAGGAAAACCAACACCAGAGTAATGCATCTTGAGATGCTAAAGTATTAGTATGATAATGTTAATCCGTTTAATGCCGTGGCGGTTCTCATTGCAAAAGTTGACACACTCTTTCAGGTAACCAGAAAGAAGAAAAGTATTTATGAACATACACTTGAGAACATCTGTCCTGGTAGGGACAGCAATTTGCAGGAGAACCACCTTATGACGCCAATCGGGATTTTCCTCGAGAAACTTTTCAAATGCCAAAATCTTCTGCGGTATTCCCTTGATCATATCAAGCCGATCAACGCCCAACAATACCTTACCATTATCAAACATCAACCCATAAGTAACTCAAAAACAGCTTGTTGCTTCCCTTAAATCAAAGATACGAGATGCTACACAAACATAACTGATACCAGTTAAGGGAGAAAAGAATCCAATTCCTACCTTATAACCTGTAAACCTCTGTTTCAGTTCTTTCACGATATCTTTTACTTGAGGTAGTTCAAGAGCTTGAATGAATCGATCAGGATCAATCCCTACTGGAAACTGTATTTTCAAGATCCCAAGTAACAAAAAAAGTAGATAAGATGAGGAATAAATGGTTTAAAATGTTAAAAGGCCCATGCAAAAGAACAAATTAAATTGGCAATCTGAAGATTGTTAGATGATAAAAGATGAAAGAGATCAGTGAAGACATACTACTGCTACACGAGTCAACTTTCCTTGATCCTCTACTCCTTCAGGTGTGCCCTCCAGCCCGAGAATTCGAGTGCAAGCACTGACAAAATGCCTTGCATAGTCATATGTGTGGAAACTGGAAGATCAACAAACCGGAAATTAAAACAATGCCACAGTAATGGCCATCGGAAGTTTAACATTAGATGATTTTGACAGAAAGAAACAACATGCTCAAAGTGATACCAGAGTCCCTTAAAACCAACATTGCAGTTTCGCACCAGTTCAAACAAAAAATTCATGATATTGCACAACTCACAAGCATGTCAAAACAGCAGTGCCCAGGCGGAATGACTATAACAGTTTGTATCACATTGGGTATAAGGAAGTAGAACGAAAGAAACTTAGGTTTGACGTTAACTGTCGTTCTAATCTTAGGTTTGTTTATTACATTCATGCCAGTCATTAATGGCAGTGATAAAACCTGACGAATGTTTAAACTCCCTACAGTGTTGAACCTGAAGTACATTTTTAATCCTAGAATTAGTGGCAATTCGAATACCTTCGTCCGACATGCAAACTAAGCTCAATTCATATATCCAAGCAACCTACCGACACATAAATATTGAAAGAAAAACAAGATCATTGAATCTACACACAAATAACAATGCCTAAAGCGAATGATCTTACCCTACTAAATCAGCAGAAAGAACAGACTTCAGCAGCTCTGACCGAGATGGCAGCATCCGATGGATTTCGGAAGAAGGAAATGGGGTATGCAGAAACCAACCAACTTTCATGTCACTGTTCCGTTCTTTTAGGTATTTTGGAAGAAACATTAGGTGATAATCATGGCACCAAACCGCATCCCCTTCCTCGTAATGCTTGCTAACCACATCGGCAAAACACTGGTTCGCTTTCGTATAAGCTTCGAACTGAGATTTAAAGTTTCGAGTAGTTGCAAGGTGGTCTTCTTGCGGAAGTCCAAGATAGTGAAACAGTGGCCATAATGTGTTGTTACAATATCCATTATAATATTGATGAGCAATTTCTTCTTCAATAAACACCGGTATGCAGTTCTGCATTAATTAAAGCACAAAGTTAAGCATATAACCCTACTAACTTTTCCAAGATTATGGAATTGCATTTCTTTAACAACAATTAAGAACTTCATTTTTTCTAGTCTGACCTTTGCAGCTAAAGCTTCAGTTAATGTCTTTTGTTCACTTTCATCAGGGACATTTATGCCAGCCCAACCAATCCATCTGGTGTCAAATTCCTTCACACCTTCATAACATGATTAAAAACATTGCAAACATTATAACTGAAAAAACCAATTCCGAAAAGCGAAAAATGAAAAAAGAACATGAATTAATAAGGAATTGAAGTGATCACTTTACCAAGAAGTGCACTAACTAAGCCTCCAGCACTCATCTCAAGTTGCCAAGAATCCCCATGCTTAACTGCGGAAACTGGCAGCCTATTAGCAACCACCAACAAACGTTGTTTGGAAGCCTGAAAATCTTTCCTTGCGCCTCCATCATGTGAAGTCCTTGCACCTGAAACGGGTTGTAAAGATTCTTCATCATTTAACCAAGAAGTTGAAGACTCAGGTGAAAAAGAATCTTGGGCTGATGATAACTCACCTTCCCCTTCATTAAAATCCCTGCTGAATCTCTTTAACTCCCTTTCTCTAAGAAGCCTTTCCAATCTTGTTCTTGGTGTACCAGGGAGATTACTAGAGCTATATTTGTTCCCTGGCATCCTGTTTGTTTGCAACAAAGCTTAAAGAAAAACCAAGAAAATCAATGAGAAGTCAAAAAAGAAAATGAATAATTTACCAAGAAAGCAAAAACGGTTCATCTAAAATTACCAGATTGTTCTTGTAATGCAAAATGCTGATATCTTGGATGAAATTATTTGGAATATGAGAAGGTGATTGAGAAAGAGGAGTCAAGAAAGTTGGCAAAGGAATGTGGATATTTTGGGAGGGTTTCAATGATGTGTAGGCTAAATATAAGAGAACTCAAAGGAAAACTGAAAAGAAATTATTTGCTCTATACAAAGAATCATACATATATATAGATTCATCATCCTAACAGATTTTCATCCATCACCATTTCCCCATTTAAAATAAAAATAAAAATCTAGACAGATAAATTACTAAAATTAATTTAATTAAAATTTTGTTGTTTTAGGGTCACAATTTTGTTTGTCTTTGTGGAGTAACGTTACAATTAGAATCCCAGCCCAGTTTTAATTTGCATTAGTGAACTAACATGCCTACTATAATTTTCTGAACGGAGAGTAAATAATTGAAGCTTAATTAGCAATCTCAATAGCAAATTAGTATTGATTTACAAATCATAGCAGTGGAAGAATCAAGGCCAGAATATGATCATATTTCCATAGTCATGTTTAACATAGTTTAACCCAAGAATTCTGATACCAAACAACTAGTATTCATTTAAATTTACATCCCTTTACTCCCAAATTTCATGCTTGACTTTCTAATCAGTACAAAGAAGTGAAGCTTATTATGGATGATATCACAGATTCATACTAATAGAGAGACTGACCAGTTTCACGCTTGCTCCATCTTACTGCTGCAACCTTGAAGCCTAATTGCTTTCCTGAAATCCACAGCAGCGGCAGCAGCATTGGCAATCTATATCTTTTTCACTTGTCATTTTTCTTTTAGTATTTATTTGTGCTTGACATTCGTGTATGAAAATATATGAAAATTTTGAAATAATTAAATAAACCCGTATCGGACACCCAAATTTGAGTTCGAGTAACATAGATAGCAACAGCTCCAACCAAGGCAATCTTTGAACCCCAATCAAGCTTCCTTGCATTCACCACTTCATGTTCATGACATTCAACTCATCTCTCCCTCTTTTGTGGCCCAAACCTTCAATTCCTTGCATATCCAGCCCTTCACACTCCAGTACTTTCTTTCTACATTGATTTTTGGCCTGATTTACCTCTTCTTAGACTGAAAGGTACATCAAAGGGGGATAGAAATGAAAAAAAAAAAACGCAGCTTTAACTTCAGTGAAGCTAATGGAAGCGTTGCCAGAACTGGACAGATTGGCTGCAATAAAGGAGATAATTTCCTTGCATTTAATGGTCTCAAGAATACCACAAATATCTTTTCTGAATCAGCTAATAACAAGGTTGTTTTGAAAGATCAAAATGTTCTTAGTATGGCAATCTTCGAAAACTTGCTACTAATAATCCCCACCAGAGCACAATCCTATTAAGGATGTGATGGAAGAGTGTAGAATCTCATACAATGATTTCATACCCAGCGATCTTTGCTACGATCATAATGGCACTGTGATAATTGCCACATGCACGAAGATTCTTAAACACTGTTATTGTGCTGCTCTCTGCAGTAGTCACCAATCTGAATGCGCCAGCAATTCTCTTACTGTGATACGGCAGCATCTCTTGCTTCTGCTCATCCTCCACATCATGCAGGGCAAAGCTCTCATCTGGAACCTACCCAAACACCTACAATTTCCCTCCCAACCAATCCAGCTTTTGATATATTTTCACACTAAGAGGGTGAGGCCTATCTGCAGAAACACACTCACGTTGCACTCCCCTCAAAGTAACCCAGTTGTCTCACAATCCCTCCTTGTTTCATCCTTATTCTCATTCTTGAGACATCACTCCGCTCACCAGCAGAAGCATATATATTCGGCAACAAAACATAAGAAGCACTGCAATTCAGTTCAAGATAAAGGATCGATTTTGTACCTCTTTCAGCCGCTCCTAAGTTAAATGCATCCTACAAGCGCTAAGCAAAGCCATCCATATCATAGAATTTGGTTTTACCTGCATATTTTTTAATTAGCTCATCTGCTTATTTCAATTCCCCACATGTACCTAGGACATCAACCATACAAACATAGTGCTGAAGCTTTATTGCAGTGAATTTATATAGATCAATATACTAAAAAAAGCATCAGGCTGTTTGCAACATTCCTGAATGGCTGCAAGCAGAGAGCAACCATGTGAACGTAATCTCGGTCGGATCAACTTCATCATGTATCATTTGTGTCGAAATTATTTTTTTGAAATCGAAAAAAATAAAAATAAAAATGGGAGTTGCCACAAATCATTATTTTTTTTATGAGGTGTGATCAGGTCACCTCATAATTTGATCATTTTAATAAATGGTTTTGTTAGAATTAAGTGACCCTAATTCTTATTTAAATAAAATACGATGGAAAATAAAATAAAAGTAAAATCCATATAGAACTAGACTTCTTTTATTTTATTTTAGAATAAGGTTTTTTAAACCTTATTAAACTCCATCTATTTTATATTTACTAGGATAAGGTGTTTCAATCCTACTAGAATATGGCTTTACAAGCCTATAAATAGACATAGTCTATTCCTTTTGTATTGATTCAAATTTTCGACATAGTGAATTTTTTCTCTCTCTCTGCGTGTTTTTTTTTCCGAAAGGGTTTCCACGTAAAATTTTGTGTTCTTTATTTTTTATTTTATTTTTTTTTTTTTCACAATTGGTATCCGAGCTTCTGGGTTGTTCATCTCGATCACGGTAATGGCGTCTTTGAAATATGAAATTCCGTTGTTGGATCGCAACACCAGATTTGCGTTGTGGCAGATTAAGATGCAAGCAGTTCTTGCGCAGATGGATCTGGAGGATGCCCTGCTAGGGATAGATAAGATGCCTTCGACATTAACAGATGAAGAGAAGAAGCGTAAGGATCGAAAGGCATTAACACAATTGCATCTGCATTTGTCCAATGAAATTTTGCAGGATGTGATGAAAGAGAAGACTGCCGCTGCATTATGGAAGAGGCTAGAACAAATATGTATGTCGAAAACTCTAACAAGCAAGTTGCATATGAAGCAGCGTCTTTATGCTCATCGTTTGGAGGAAGGTGCGTCTGTACACGAACACTTAACAGTGTTTAAAGAAATTCTCTCAAACTTGGAGGCCATGGAGGTTCGGTATGATAAGGAAGATCTAGGTTGATTCTACTTTGTTCGTTGCCTCCGTCTTATTCAACCTTTAGAGACACGATTTTATATAGCCGCGAGTCTCTCACGGTTGATGAGGTTTATGATTCTTTAACCTCGTATGATAAGATGAAACATCTTGTGGTTAAACACGACTCTCGGGGAGAGGGTCTCATTGTTCGTGGGAGACAAGATCGGAATATCGATGATGATCGTGGTAGGACACTGGAAAAAATCATCGTGGTAAATCTAAGGGTAGATCGAAGTCTTCAAATAGAGGTAAAACTTGTAACTTCAGTAAGAAGAAAGGGCACATTAAACTGAGTGCTATAAGCTACAAAATAAGATTAAAAGGGAGGTGCGAATCAAAACGGAAAACAACCGAGAAAATTTTGGTGAAGGTGATGTTGTAGAAGACTACGGCGATGGTGAACTTCTAGTCGCTTCACAATGATTCTAAAGTAAGTGAGGAGTGGATACTTGATTCAGTTGCACCTTCCATATGAGTCCCAATCGGGATTGGTTTACAACTTACGAAACGATTGTCCAAGGTGTTGTTTTGATGGGAAATAATGCTTCGTGTAAGATCGCAGTGTTGGAACAATTAAAGTTAAGATGTTTGATGGAGTTGTCGAACACTTAGTGACGTGCGGTATGTTCCGAATTGAAAAGAAATTTAATTTCATTGAGTACTCTTGATTCAAAAGCATGCAGATACACAGTGAAAGTGGGGTTTTAAAGATTTCCAAAGGGTCCCTTGTTGTGATGAAAGGGCAAAGAAAAACTGCCAAGTTATATGTTTTGCAGGGTTCTAATGTTACTGGTGATGCAGCTGTCGCTTCCTCTTCCTTGTCAGATGATGATATTACTAAACTTTGGCATATGCGCCTAGGGCATATGAGTGAGAATGGCATGGTAGAATTGAGCAAAAGAGGACTTCTTGATGGGCAAGGAATTTGCAAACCGATTTCTGTGAGCACTTTGTGTTTTTGGGAAGCAAAAGAGAGTTCGATTCACTAGAGGAATCCATAACACGAAGGAAACGTTGGAGTATATTCATTCTGATCTATAGGGACCATCCAGAGTGCCTTCGAGAGGTGGAGCTAATTATATGCTAACCTTTATTGATGATTTTTCCAAGAAAAGTTTGGGCGTTCTTCTCCCGAGAAAAGCGATGTGTTTTCCGCATTTAAGTCTTGGAAAATTATGATTGAAAAAGCAGACGGAAAAGCAGATAAAATACCGCATGCGAGACAATGGCTTAGAGTTCGTTACGATGAGTTTAATAGATTGTGCAAGTCGGAAGGGATCGTGAGACACTTGACGATTCGTCATACTCCACAACAAAGCGGCGTTGCGAGCGAATGAACGAGCGATCATGGAGAAGGTTCGACGTATGTTGTCAAATGCCAACTTACCGAAGTCGTTTTGGGCGACGACCTCATTGCATGTTTTTGATCAACCGATCTCCATCCGTTGCCATTGAGAAAAGACTCCACAAGAGGTATGGTCCGTAATCCCGCTAATTATTACGATTTAAAGATCTTTGGGTGTCCTGCGTATGCTCATGTTAATAATGGAAAATTGGAACCGAGATCCATTAAATGTGTTTTTCTTGGTTATAAAGCTGGTGTAAAAGGGTATAAGTTATGGTGTCTGAAAATAGGAAAGTTGTGATTAGCAGAGATGTTGTTTTTGATGAAAGCGCTATGCTTCCTAACTTATCTCTTAAAGACTCTTCCAATAAAGAAAATCAAAAGCGGTGGAGCATCAGTTAATACTGAGTCGACTCCTCAAGTCAAGTACAAAAATTGAGAATAGAGTTGCTTCTTCGCCTCCATACTCTATCGCCAAAAAGCAGAACTAAAAGAGAAATTAAACCTCCAAAGAAGTATTTGAGGGTGATCTAGTTGCTTATGCTTTAAATGTGGTGAAGATATAGATGCGAATCAAGAGCCATCAAATTATTCTCGAGGCGATTAGTGTGTGAAGACTCGAGAAAAATGGATGTTTGCTATGCAAGAGGAGATGGAATCACTCCACAAAAACAAAACATGGGATCTTGTGAAACTTCCTAAAGGTAAGAAGAGCATTCGTTGTAAATGGGTGTTTAAAAAGAAAGAAGGGACTCCAGGAGTTGAAGAACCTAAATATAAAGCAAGGCTTGTTGCAAAGGGTTACTGATCAAGTTTCAGGAGTGGACTTCACAGATGTGTTCTCCCAGTTGTGAAGCATAGTTCGATTCGAGCTTTGCTTGGTATTGTGGCCATGCATGATTTAGAGCTTGAGCGATTAGATGTAAAAGCGCATTTTTGCATGGAGAACTTGAGGAAGATATTTACATGCAACAACTAGAGGGTTTTTGATTTTTGAAAAAGAGGATTATGTTTGCTTGCTTTGAAAAAGTCCCTTTACGGTTTGAAACAGATCACCAAGGCGAGTGGTACAAGAGGTTTGATTCCTTTATGACTTCTCACGATTTCAAAAGAAGTAGTTTTGTGATTGTGTTTACTTTAAGAAAAACAATGATGGTTCTTTTGTGTATCTACTTCTTTACGTTGATGACATGTTGATAGCAAGAAAAGACAAAGGAGAGATAAGAAAGGTCAAAGCCCAACTAAGTGAAGAATTTGAGATGAAAGATTTGGGACCAGACAAAGAAGATACTTGGTATGGAGATTCTTAGAGATAGAAAAACAAGTAAATTGTACCTAAGTCGGAAGGGTACATTGAGAAACTTCTTTGCGAGTTCAATATACTGAGTGCTAAGCTTTGTTAGTACTCCTTTAGCAAACCATTTTAGACTTTCATCGGCTTTGTCTCCACAATCGGATGATGAGATTGAGTACATGTCACATGTTCCATACTCTAGTGCGAGTGGGATCTCTCATGTATGCTATGGTTTGTTCACGTCCAGATTTATCATATGCGATCGGTGCATTTAGCGAGATATATGGCGAATCCGGTAAAGAACAACGGAAAGCGAGTTGAGTGGATTTTAAGATACTTACGAGGTACTATCGATGTTTGCTTACAGTTTGGAAGAAGCGAAGATGGAGTTATTGGGTATGTTGATGCTGATTTCTTTGGAGACCTTGATAGAAGAAGATCTCTCACACGAGTTACGTCTTTACAATCGGAGGTTGTGCAATAAGTTGGAAAGCCACTTTGCAAACTACGATCGCTTTGTCTACCTGAAGAAATTTGAGTACATGGCGATTCATCGAGGCTTGTAAAGAAGCTATTTGGTTGAAGGACTCTTTAGTGAACTAAATGAAGACCTTCAAATCAACATGATATTTTGTGATGATGAGTGCCATCTTTCTTACAAAAGATCAAATGTTTCATGAGAGAACAAAACACATTGATGTTCGGTATCATTTTGTTCGTGATATTATTGCTCGTGGTGATATTGTTGTGAGCAAAATTAGCACTCATGAAAATCCTGCAGATATGATGACCAAGTCACTTCCTATAACCAAGTTTGAGCATTGCTTAGACTTGGTTGGTGTTCATTGTTGAAGTTAAACCCTTAAGGGGTTTTATGGAAGAGGTGGAGAACTTGTTCGCGATTAAGAACTTGTTCATTGAGAATTTGTGTCAAGGTGGAGATTGTTAGAATTAAGTGACCCTAATTCTTATTTAAATAAAATACGATGGAAAATAAAATAAAAGTAAAATCCATATAGAACTAGACTTCTTTTATTTTATTTTAGAATAAGGTTTTTTAAACCTTATTAAACTCCATTTATTTTATATTTACTAGGATAAGGTGTTTCAATCCTACTAGAATATGGCTTTACAAGCCTATAAATAGACATAGTCTATTCCTTTTGTATTGATTCAAATTTTCGACATAGTGAATTTTCTTCTCCTCTGCCCGTGGTTTTTTTCCCGAAAGGGTTTCCACGTAAAATTTTGTGTTCTTTATTTTTTATTTTATTTTATTTTTTTTCACAGGTTTGATTTACTAAAACAACGATTTTTAGTCTATAAACTTCGAGAAATGAGTTCGGGAGTCGATTACATACGAGGAAGGATTAACACCCTCGTAACGCCTAAAATTTTTACCTAGTTGATGTCTTAGTGTCGAAAGTAAAAAACTTGAAAAGAGTTTAAAATACTATCCCTTTTTGTATTAATGTTATTTTTACTTAAAATTATTGAATAAATTGAAACGTATGTTAAATATCCTCTCATCTCGAGGTAACAGAATGTCACATCCCGTAAGTTAGAACATGACACATCGAATTCTTGAGAATAAGCTTGCCTTTTTATTTTTTATTTAAATCTAATGTATTTTAATTTTAAAAGGACATTCGATCATTTAGGTTCAACGGGAAAATCGAAACCTCGTAAGTTAGGATACGACTTCTTGAATCTCCAAATACGAAATATTGCCTATTTTTAAAAATTTCTTTTTTGAATAATAACAAATTTAATATTTAAAACGATGTGTATTTAAAACGATGGAGTAACTTAAAATAAAAATGAATATGGGAAATGCATACTTAAAAAGATAAATAAACATGACATGAAAATATTAAAAATAATAAAATAATAAAAAAATAACAAGTGCACAAGACAAAAAAAAAAAAATAATGACAATAAATAACAAATGCACAAATAAGAGGGTATAAACAATTTATTTTTTAAGTGCAAAAAAAGGGAAGTAATAAATAAATAAATAAATAAATAAATAAATAAACAAATAAATAAACAGTATAAAGTTAAAATTAAATAAATAGAGGATTTAATTGAAATCTAAACGAAATTAGAGGGTCATAAACTGCAAATAATAAAAATAGACTGATAAGGATAAATGTGCAACGCGCTAAAAAGGATAGGGACCGAATAGGAAAATATCCCTTGTCTTTATGCGCACCATTTCCTAGAAGGACTAAAATATAGCGCGCGTGAAAGTGCGGGGACCAACTGGGAAATTATTTTTTGTCCCCAAAACGACGTCGTTCCCTAGAGGGCTAAAATGAAATAAAAATAAAATTATAGGGTAAAATTAAAAGAAAAAAATGAAATAGGACTAAATTGCAACGGGCCATAAAAGTGGAAGGACCGAAAGCATAAATATTCACTCCAGGAGAAAACACGCGGATCCTAAGGGATGGATCGGGTCGGGCAGCGGGTTGCGTTAAAACGACGCTGTTTTGGCGTATGAACTTGAATCCCAAAACGACGTCGTTTTGCATGGGTATATAAGCTCAAGTTTGACAAAAAAAAATCATTTCAGCCATTTTTTTTTTAAACAAATTGAAAGCCTTTTTTTTTCTCTAAAACAAAACCAACTCTGACCTGGCTCCGGCCATCGACCACCCTAGCGGCCACCGGTTGTAGGTGACTGCGCCGCCGTCCACGGTGGCCAGAAAATCCAAAAGTCTCGCCTTTTGTTTCTTTTTTTTGAGTAAAACCCTAATTTGGGGTTAAAATGGCCAAAAAAAGCCCTTAAAAATAAAAAAGAAACAAAAAACCCTTCGTTTTTGCTCACTTCCGTCGCAACCATTCGACGAACCCCCAAGGGTCCGTCGGTCTTCCAAGACGGAGGGTGAGAAGCAGGCAAAAAGGTAAAAGATTTTGTTTTTATTTATTACTATATATATATTGAAAATAATAAAAGAATGAATGTAAAAAAAACCTTACTGTTTTCGAATCGATTGGTAATTTTTGTATTCAAATTTTTTTTGTAAATTTTCTCTGTCCAAAAAAATACATTGATGTTTTCATGGCTTTTATAGTCAAATAGTTACAATATTCTGTTTGTTTTTTTGCTTTTGTTTGCTACTGCTTCTCTGCTATCTACTATTGCGTGTTTGTTTTTCTTTGCAGGTGACAGTGACAGCGGAGTGGCTGATTGTGGTGGTGGCAAAGGGGTGTCAGATCGCACGCGGAGAGGCGACACGGCACAGACATGCAACTAAGGTTTTTTCTTTTTTCTTTTTTTTTGCTGAAAATAGTTTAGTTTTTGGGCCATTAGGGTTTTCTGATTATTGGGCCATTTGGGCCTATAAATGTAACTGGACTTTGATATTGGACCATTAATATTATTTATTATTTATTTTAGTTTTTTATTTTTGTATTTGGGTTTCTGGTTTGGGCCCGGACAAAATAAGCATATTATAGCTGCCCTTCTTTGCTCATTGTTGTGTAAAGGGAATGGAGAAAAGACTTTAAAAAGGGCCAATTTTGTCTAGTTTTGTCGAGTCTCGACTTCTTTGGTGGTAGCCTCATTCCATCCCACTGCATCTTCCGGGGTATAGGAATTAGTGATTCGATCTACTCTACTGCAACTTTAATGAGGTAAGAATTGTAGCTTCAATCTACTCTGCTGCAATTTCAGGGAAAGTAGATTTGTGACTTGATTTAATTTGACTCATTGTAACTTCAGTGGTATAGGATTTAACGTTTTAATCTGCTCCACTGCAACTTCAAGGAAATAAGATTTGTTATATTTAATCTGCTCCACTACAACTTTAGGGAGTTAAGACTTGTAACTTCAATCTGCTCCGCTACAACTTCAGGGAGATAAGATTTGTGACTTTAATCTTTTTCACTGCAACTTCAGGGAGATAAGGTTTGTCACAGTGACTTCAATACGTCCCATTGCAACTTCAAGAGTTTAGGATTTGTGACTTGTAGCTTTAATCTATTCTACTGCAACTTCAGGGAAAAGATTTCTGACTTTAATCTTTTCCTATGCAACTTCAAGAAGATAAGATTTGTCACGGTGACTTCAATACGTCCCACAGCAACTTCAGGGGTTTAGGATTTGTGACTTGTAGCTTTAATCTATTCCACTGCAATTTTAGGGAAATAAGATTCGCATCTTCAATCTGCTCCACTGTAACTTCAGGGAGATAAGATTTATAACTCGTAGCTTTAATCTGTTCCACTGTAACTTCATGGAAATAAGATTCGCTATCTTCAATCTACTCCACTGTAACTTCAGGGAGATAAGATTTGTGGCTTGTATCTTTAATCTGTTCCACTGTAACTTCAGGGAAATGAGATTCGCTATCTTCAATCTGCTCCATTGCAACTTCAGGGAGATAAGATTTGTAACTTTAACCTGCTCCACTTCAACTTCAGTGAGATAAGGTTTGTGGCTTTAATCTATTCCACTGCAACTTCAGGTAGATAAGATTCTCCACGATGACTTAAATTTGTCCCATTGTAACTTTAGGGGTATAGAATTTATGGTTTCACTGATCTGTTACACCATTATCTGGGAACATGACCTGTAGAATATATTTCATGGGCCTATCTTTATGCCGAGTGTTTAGGATGTTATGATTAGAATGAATCAAATGCTCATAACTAGATGTGTATAAATGATATTTGTATGAATTCCGAATGTCAATTTTTTTTAGAATGATCCCCTTTTAATGTTTAGGTTGACATTGCTCGTTGTTCATCAAGGTTCTATCACTGACGTATTACCCTGCCTTCCTGTTCAGCTGGTATCTTTGACAGAAAACCTGAAGAAATAATCACAATTTAGATTATTCTTTCCCATATATTTCCAACTCTTAAATTTGATTAGTTCTGACTAGTGGTCCTGTTTTAAATCCTTATACTATTTAGAAAACCTTTCAGAGCAATATGCAGAACTCTTTTAACTTGAATATTATTAGTCCATTAATCGTTATTTCAATGTAAAAATGCTTGAAAAAGATTGTAATAATAGAAAATATTGAAATTTATTGGGAGCAAGGCTCGAAATGAATGGATTAATCAAAATAGCAGATGTTGCTAAAATACAAAATGAGTAAGATAAAATTAGGTGCCCCAAATATCGCAGCATGAGCTTCTTTGCACAAACTTCTTGAGGACCGTTTTGAATCTGATATGTGTTTAGGAGATCCAGAGTATTTTGTTGATGCCCCAAGATGTAACGTTCTTCCTTTTGAGAAGACCCTACTATCACATATTCAATATTCAATCAAAATTTGAGCTACGTTTTTTCTGGGTTTTCAACTCAGAACCCTTTTAGTCTCAAGGCGCCCTTTGCGGGTTTTCGTCTTAGCCTCTTCTTTTTTAGGGGAAGTATTTCTTGACTGAACCAAAATTCACAGGATTAACCAAGTTTTTACCATCTATCTCGATCAAAATCAGAGCTCTTCCAGAAAAGGCCTTCTTTACCACATAAGGTCCCTTCCAGTTTGGCATCCACTTTCCTCTAAAGTCTTTTTGTATGTGAAGGATCTTTTTCAATACTAGGTCCCCCTCATGGAATTCTATGGGGCAAACCTTTTTGTCATAAGCTCGCATCATTCGTTTTTGGTACATCTGACCATGATGGATAGCCCTTAGCCTCTTTTCTTCGATCAAGTTTAGCTGATCATATCAGGATTGGATCCATTCTGCTTCATCTAACTTCAACCCTGACAAAACTTAAAGAGAAGGAATCTCGAATTTAATGGGCAAAACCACCTCCATTCCATAAACCAAAGAGAAAGGCGTTGCCCCGGTGGAGGTTCTGATAGACATTCGATAGGCATAGAGGGAAAATGGTAACTTCTTATGCCAGTCTTTATAAGTCTCAGTCATTTTCCCCACGATCTTCTTAATGTTCTTATTGGCTAACTCCACTGCACCATTCATTTTTGGACGATGTGGTGACGAGTTGTGGTATTTGATCTTAAACTGGCTACAATCCTCTACTATCATGCTATTTTTCAAATTCAATGCATTGTTAGATATAATCCTTTCTGGCATCCTATACCGGCATATGATCTCTTTCTTCAAGAATTTGCTGACTACTAACTTTGTGACGTTGGCATATAAAAAGGCCTCTACCCATTTGGTAAAGTAATCAATGACTACGAAGATAAATCGATGTCCATTAGAAGCTTTTGGCAAGATCGGACCAATGACATCCATGCCCTACATAGAGAAAGGCCATGGAGAAGTCATAACATGAAGATATGAAGGAGGCACATGAATTTTGTATACATAAATTTGACATTTATGGCATCTCTTGGCATAACTGATACAATCCCCTTCCATAGTGGACCAATAATATCCGAATCTCATGTTTTACCTAGCCACTGTAAAACTATTAGTATGTGTTCCGCATACACCCTTATGGACTTCTTCCAAAATTTTTTTAGCCTCAACAGCTTCCACACATCTTAGTAGCACCTGATCCTTTCTTCTTTTGTATAGAATCTCCCCATCTAAGACATAGTTACTGGCCAGTCTTCTCAACGTCCTTTTATCATTCTCAGTTGTTTAGTCAGGGTATTCACAATTCTTCACATACCGCAGTATATTGTGGTACCAAGGGTGATCGTCTTTTTCTTCTTCCTCAATGTTGTAACAATGAGCCGAGCCTCATAAATACTCATCTGGATAGATTTTACATCCTCTTGTTTGTTCATTTTGATTATGGAAGCTAAAGTAGCCAAGGCATCAACTATCTAGTTTTCATCTCGCTGGAGGTAGCAGAAGGTGATGTCATTAAACTCCTCAATTAACTCAAGAACCAGTCTTCGATAATTGATCAATTTGGGGTCTCTCGTCTCCCATTCACCTTTGAGTTGATAAATCACTAATGCAAAATCCCCATATACTTCTAGTACTTTGATCTTATGTTCTATGGTTGCACGGATACCCATGATGCATGCTTTGTATTCTGCCATATTATTCGTGCAGTCAAAATCCAATTTACTAGTAAAGGGATAATGATCTCTATTTGGGGATACTAGGACTGCCTCGATTCTGTTACCCACAGCGTTTGAGGCTCTACCAAAGTTTAGCTTCCAAGGATAACCTTCTTGAGAGACTTCTTCAGTGGTTGCAACATCCATTAGATCTTTATTTGAGAAATCAAAGTTCAAAGGCTCATAATCTTTTAGAGCTCTACTGGCCAGAAAATATGCTATTGCACTCCCTTTTATAGCCTTCTGATTCACATAGACTATATCAAGCTCAGAAAGCAGAATTTGCCATCGGGCCATCCTTCCATTTAAAGCAGTTGACTCTATCATGTATTTTATAAGGTCCATTTTTGAGATGAGCCAAGTTGTGTGGTATAACATATACTGTCTGTAACACCCCTAACCCGTATCCGTCGCTGAAATAGGGCTACGAGGCATTACCGATCAATTATAGCATATAACATACATTTCTCATACATGAATCCATTATCACATAAAAATTAATCAAACATAATCATATTTAAGGTTTTACCAGACATGGTCTTACACATAACCACGTCTCGTTAATCCTAATGTCATGACATTCGTGTCCTATATATTCCTACGGTTCGTACGGGACTTTCGGATATCATAACTTCATCAGTTCTTGCTTGTATTTGATCGTTCAACATTCATAGAAATTCAATGACAAATAAAAATTTATAAATCAATTAAAAGGTATTTATTTGCATATGAACTTACCTTGTTTTCGAGATAAACGGACTGAATCGACTATTCGATAACTTTTGATTTTCCCTGATCTAAATCCGATTTATTTCGTTCTTGATCTATATACGTTCAAAATTAACTCATTTATTCATCAAATCATTCAATTTAGTCCAAAAACACATATTTGGGCATTTTTACAGTTTAGCCCCTAAAGTTCCACATTTTTACAATTTAATCGCTAATTTTTAAATATACAAAATTCACACAATTTAATCCAAATACATGCTAGCTGAATTTTCCTAATGTACATATCAGCTCATATTTATCACTTATTCACAAATTTAACCCCTCAATTTACAATTTTCACAATTAAATCCCTAACTTGTATTTTCTTCAAAAATCGGTTGATAAAACATGAAAATCTATCGTTTATCCCTCATTTTTCATCATCAACTATCACAAAACTCATGAATTCATCAATTTCATTTTAAAAAATCATCATCAATTCTGAAAATTAAGGTACAAGTTAGCTAGTACTCAAAGCAACGATCACAAAAACATAGAAATTACCAAAAATCAAGCTAAAACTGTACCTTAATCAAGCTTGTAATTACCGAATGCATGAGAGCTCAAAAACCTATTTCTTTTTCTGATTTTTGGTTGTAATTTGAAGATGATGACATAATTTTTAACTTTGGTTTTATTAATTTATAACTTATTTAGCTAATTACGAAAATACCTTTATTTAATAAATATTATAAGCATATAATGGATGGATATTCATGTCAATTTCCAGTATCCAAGGTCTAATATCATTATAAGGACCTTTGGTTTAATGAATCATAGCAATTAAACACTTTTAACAAATAGAATGCAACTTTTGTATTTTACGCGATTTAGTCATTTTCTCAAATTAAGCATTCAAATACTAAAATTATTTCACGAAACTTTCATACGTATATAGTCACATGCTATAAACATAAAAAATAATATTAAAATAATATTCTGACCTCGGATTTGTGATTCTAAAACCACTGTTTCGATTTAGCTAAAACCAGGCTGTTACACTATCTTAGTCTTCGGGTTGTCTAGATTAAGGCGCAACACAACTTCTCGATTGGCGAATATCTTGTCTCACATTTAGTGAATTTCTTACTAAGATAGTATATTGCTCTTTCTTTTCTTCCTGACTCATAGCACACGTCCCATGGAATTCCCAAATACTGCTAAGTATAGTATCAGCGGCTTATCTGGGCTAGGAGGCACCATCATTGGGGCATTGGACAAGTAATGTTTAACCTTGTCAAAAGTTTTTTGACACTCCTCATCCCATACACCTGGATTGTGTTTCTTAAGAGGACGAAATATGAGGTCATATTTCTCGGTTAATAGTGATATGAACCGGGTGATGTAATTTAGCCTCCTTAAGAAACCTCGAA
Organism: Gossypium anomalum; assembly: GCA_025698475.1. Taxonomy (NCBI): domain Eukaryota; kingdom Viridiplantae; phylum Streptophyta; class Magnoliopsida; order Malvales; family Malvaceae; genus Gossypium; species Gossypium anomalum. Next base: position 22,599,965 of record CM046964.1, on the reverse strand, counting down.
CTCCTTTTTGAGTACGCGGTGGAGATAGCTCCTGTAAGCCTTGACTTTATCCGGGTCAATTTCAATCCCTTTTTCACTTACTACGAATCCTAGCAGTTTTTCTGACCTAGCCTCGAAGATACATTTTGCTGGATTGATCTTTAACTGGAACTTTCTCAACCTCAAAAACAATTTCCTCAAGACTTATAAATGCTCCTTTTCTATTCGGGACTTTGCAATCATATCATTGAAATAAACCTCAATTTTTTTGTGCATCATATCATGAAACAAAGTTACCATGGTTCTTTGATACGTCGTTCCCGTATTTTTCAGTCCAACTGACATTACTTTATAACAAAATGTTCCCCACATGGTTATAAATGTCATCTTTTCCATGTCTTCAGGATGCATCTTTATTTGGTTGTAACCGGAGAAACCATCCATGAAGGAGAACAGTGAATAACCTGCTGTGTTGTCCACTAAGATGTCGATGTGAGGTAACGGGAAATTGTTCTTCAGGCTGGCTTTGTTTAAATCTTTGTAGTCTATACACATTCATACTTTTCTATCTTTTTTAGGGACGGGGACGATATTGGCTACCCATTCTGAGTATTAAACCACTTGTAAGAAACCAGCATCGAATTGCTTCTTGACCTCCTCTTTTATTTTTAGCAAAACATCGGGCCTCATTCTTCGGAGCTTCTGTTGAACTGGCTTACACCCTTCTTTTATGGGGAGCCGGTGTACCACGATATCAGTACTTAACCCAGGCATGTCTTGATATGACTGTATGAAGACATCCTTGAATTCTTGGAGTAGCTCAATGAGGTCTTGCTTTGTCACTGCGTTAATGCAAACTCTAATCTTCACATCTTTTTTCTCTCCTAAGCTTACAATTTCCACTGACTCTTTGTAAGGTGGGATTTGTTTCTCATCTTGTTCCACCATTCTCAACAAATCAGGAGATAAGTTATAGTCTCGATCATCTTCAAAATCCTGAGAATCCTCCATACACATATCTTGCTCAAAAGTTGACTGAGTCGGTAGCAGCGTTACTCATATCATTAATATCTAGAGACTTGTTATAGGGATGCAGAAAGACCCAAATGACAAAAGAATCTAAGAATAATTGTCTGTATGGTATGATTATGAACGAAATGGAAAGAATAAAAGAATATTTTCTCAAGAAGATACGCAAAGATGCATTTTATTGAAATAAAAATGTTGGACATAAGCCTATTTTACAAAAGGATTCTTATCGCTCCTAGGTTTAGAGCAATAAGCGTGTTTTGAGCATTACTCTGAATTAGCTCTAAAAACTACAGGAATATCTTCCGCAGTTCAATTGTTCAGAACACTTCCAGGAGCATAGGGCAGATGCCTGATAAATTTTCTCCCCTAATTCCTTCTTCGGATATGGAGTTGATGTTTAGATTTCTTAACATTTTTTCTACGGTTTCTTTTTTTGACATCTTTCATTTAGGGTGAATAGTTCCTATTGACACGAAAGTTCTGGATATATGGAGAAAGGTTATTGGTTCCTACTTGACCTCTCCCTCACTCAGTCGCGATCTTCTCCAGCTCTTTCTTCTTTTGCCTCACATCTGGCTTGTATCCTAAGCCAAAGTGGTCTTGTTTGTCCATCAGAATTGGTGCCTTGACCCTTCCTTGTAGGTATTTTCTGAGTCTTTTTTCGGGTAAGGCTTATTTCTGAACTGTCAACTGCAAGCCCATCCTTGTAGTTTTGGATATTTTGGGCATTGGGAACTTGTTCCCTTCGATGATGAAGGTTGCATTTACAAATTCAGCGATTGAAAGGAACATTCTATTACTTCATTGTCTGCCCCTAGTATGGCGCGTCACTGGTTACAGATGCAATATTGTCTTCTTCCACTTTTATCATTACCAGTCGACCATCTGTTACCAACTTTAGCTTTTGGTGCAGTGACGATGGCACTGCCCCTGCCGAGTGAATCCAAGGCCTCCCTAACAAGCAATTATAAGAAGGCTTGATGTCCATCACCAAGAAATCCACCTTATACGTGTTTAGACCAATCAAAAGGGGTAACTCAATCCTTCCTATCACCCTCCTTTCGGTACCATCGAATGCTCTCACTATGTTTTGGAACATCTTCATATGAGAGCTATCCACAGGCAGCCTATTGAGTGTAGATAAGGGCAAGACATTCAGTGCAGATCCATTATCAATTAACACCCCTGGAAATGTATATCTTTTGCAGCGGGTTGTGATATGCAGAGCTTTTATAGATCCCATGCCCCTGACGGTATTTTATCTTCATTAAAAAAGATGAAATTATTGGCGCTTATGTTATTAACCAGACGATGTAGCCTATTTACAGAGATATCATCAGCGACATAAGTTTCATTCAGCACCTTCATCAACGCGCTATGATGAGTTTCTGAGCTCAAGAGCAAGGCTAGTACTGATATACGAGCTGGTTGTCTGTGTAGCTGTTCTACAACACTATACTTACTATGCTTTAAAAAATTTAAAAATTCGCTAGCCTCGTTCTTAGTTACTGGCTCGTTAACTGGTGATTCAAATCTGGTCGTCTTTTCTTTCTTTTGTTCAACCACTAAGGCTTTTCCTTTTACGGGCTTAACTCTCCCACTGTGCGTGTAGAAACCCACATCTTGACCTTCTTCTGAAGTGCTAACTGGGTTCTCTTCTCTCGGGATCATCATGTTACAGTCATAATTCCATGGAACCCTTTTACTGTCCTTGTAGGGAAAAGCTACGGGTTTCTAAATTATGACTCTTAGTGTCATTTGTACTCCCACTTCATTGATTCTTGGTCGTGAAATAATCACTGCCAGATGATTGACCTTATGGACTTTCTCCATTGATCCTTCATTTGAAGTATAAACATCTCATCCTTCCAATCCATTGACATCTTCATAAAATTAAATTTCTTTATTATCCATCAGATTTTGCACTGGGGCCTTGAACTCAATGCACTATTAGATCTCATGACCCTCTTCATCATGGAACTCACAGTAGTTCCTTACTCCTCTGAGTCTCTCCTCTAAATCTTGCTCGATTAATATTCCCTCTACCATCTTTTTCCAAACCCATCTCAGTGGGGGTTTTTACTTCCAGCACATCAATTTTGGTTCTCTTACCTCCACTCTCAATTATCACATTTACCCGTTTATCAGAATGACTGAGTAACGAATTTCCTGCCACATTATGTTCTGATGGGTCGTTGAATTTTACAATTCCCATCTTAATGAACCTTTCAATCATATTTTTAAATGTGGTGTAGTTCTTAATTGAGTGTCCCGTTATTCCTGCATGGTACTCGCATTGAGCGTTTGCATCATACCATTTTGGGAACGGAGGTTGCATGGGTTCCAAGTAGAATAGGGATACCACATGTGCATCATCATACCATTTTGGGAACGGAGGTTGCATGGGTTCCAAGTAGAATAGGGATACCATATGTGCATCAAACAAACTCTGATACAGCTCCCTATATGCTATCGGGATAGGTGTGAACTGGAGTATTTCTGTGTTTAGCCTTGAGTTAGATTCTTGCCTTGGGGGCCCTGATGGCTAGTAGTTATGGTTCTTTGTTAGCCTACAGTGACTGGTTTTGAATATCCTTTATTATATATGCTAGCGTTATTCACCTCATGTTCTTTTCTCCTCGAGGTTGATCTTTTGGCATTTTCCCCTGCATCTATTTTTCCACTTCTCACCGTGTTTTCAATAATTTTGCCAGACATTACTATATCTGAGAAATTTTTGGTAGCACCTCCTAACATATGGTTGATGAACGGGGCTTTCAGAGTATTAATGAAAAGCATTGTTGGTTCTTTCTCTAAAAGAGGTGGTTGGACTTAGTTGCCACCTCTCTCCATCTTTGGGCATATTGCCTGAAGTTTCACTTTGCTTCTTTTCCTTATTTTGTAGCATAATCCTGTCGGGTGTCATGTAGGTCACATTACTGTATTGTTTCATGAAAGCCTGTGCCAAGTCTTTCCATGAGTTGATTTTGGCACAACTTAGTTGGTTGTACCACTTGGTAGCTGACGCGATCAAACTATCCTGAAAGCAGTGGATTAACAGTTGATCGTTATTGACGTATCCCGTCATCCTTCGACAGAACATCGTGATATGGGCTTCAGGACAACTAGTCTCATTATACTTTTCAAACTCTGGAGTCTTGAATTTTGGTGGGAGTATTAGATTTTGGAGCAAACTTAAATCCTTAGCATCAATCCCACAATGGTAATCAACATTCTCCATTACTTTGAATTTTTCTTCTAGCCACCTGCACCGATCTTCTAGTTGTTTTAGCAGTTCTACCCTTAGTTTATCTATTTCTGCCATGTCATCTAGTTTAGGAACAACCGGATTGGTCGGGTTATCCCTGAGATTGGAACCCGGACCTGTTGCTTAGTTCATCGGTGCTGAGGTACTAGCTTGATACTTTGGGGTCTGATGGTGATGGGTACCCTTCGTGGGTACGCATCTGGTTAGGTTAGACATTTATCGAGGTAAAACTTAGGGTATAGGCAGGGTCTTCATTATCATCCCCTGAGTTAACCACAGTGCTCTTCTCTTTTTCAAGTCCACCAGCCAGCAACTGCGCCAATTGGCTTGACATACTTCTTTGGGATTCCTGTATTTGATCCTTCTTGTCCTGTTGTACTTTCGCTAACTATTCTTGTAGCTGTGCTTGCAACTAATCTTGCATGTCCTTTTGAATCTGTTCTAGCCTTTCTAATATTTAATTTATTGCTTTGGTTTTACCGCAAGTACCGTAACGATGTTCAGTTGGTAGATTCTTGTTGGTTTCTAGGGTAACTGTCATAATTGTGATTAATTAGGGTCTTTTTTATGAAACTTAATGCATATGATGGAATGTAATGCAAATAAATGAAATGAATGCAAAAAAAGGCATTGTTTCTGATTCAATTCTATTAGAACAACTTTATTAGAAAAAAATTTCTTTACATAAAATAGATTACATATACGAATTTGCCTTAATACTCAAAGCCTTAACTTTCTTAAGAAGCCAAGCTAATTCTCGGCCCCGATCTGATTCTGATTCATATTTTAAGCTCAGCATGTCGGCTTGAACTGCTAGGGCTTGCAGATAGTCAGCTACTTCCCATATTTGAGTTACAGTTTCACCCATGATGTAATCTCTATCCCCAATCTGACCTTGAGAGCATTGGAGTTACTCTTTCCAGTGTTCATTGTTTATTTCAAGAAACTCAACTCGGTCCACAATTTTACAATGTGGTCTCGAGCTCTTCTATATTTCCTTTCAACTCTTCAATCTTGTTTAGGCTTACTCTCAACTCAATTGCAGAATTACGACTATGGTATTGGTGCAACGACCTCTCTAATTCTGCTACCTGAGCTCTTAATCCCACATTTTCATTTTGGCTTTCCAATAGGTCTCTTTCTAGAGCATTTTCTCGAATTTGAGTATCTTGGAATTTCTTTTCCCACTAATTGGCTTTACTCTTTTGTTCTTTGATTTCTTGCCGCCATTGTTCTGATGTTTTTCCCAGCCCAGCAGCCCTCATCGACAAGCGCAACTTCTTATAATCCATTTTTAGACTGTCCAAGTCTTCCTTAGCCTTGTTATTTCATTTTCTCAATTTCTCAGCTTCTAACTTCTAGACGTCAACATCTAATCCCAACTGCATCTTTTCCTCCTCCAATTATTTTATCTTTTTTCCTAGCTCCAAATTTCTCTTTTCAAAATCCTACTTTATGATCTCTAGCTCAGACAGAATCACTTGCAGGTGTTCTTCCATTGGTTGAGTACCTTCTTGACTTGGCACAGGGATGTTGTCATTAACTCTTTTACCCCACCACCAACCATATTCGGGGGTCGTCATCAGATTTTCGACAAATCTTTTCATTCTGCGGGTTTGGTTCCAAGCATTCGATATTTCACGAACCTTCTTATTGTAATTATCACCATTGTATGCAAACTCGCACTGAGCGAACCCTCGTGTTGCTGGTATGAACTGCCTTGATCTATATTGCCTCAACACAAGTAGAGGAGCATATCCAATAGCTCCTCATATCCTGAGTAAAGGGACCCAGTCAGAGTCTCCACACCAGTAAAAAATTTCATCAGGGATCATCTAAGGAGCCCTCCATTCAATGTCTTCTTCTTGGAGATTCTAGAGAATCGCCATTCATTTTTCTTCCAAAATATCGTCTTGCCTTGATGTAGTGACTAATTCTTTCAATGAGAGTAGTTCTCGGAGAATACACGATAAGAAACTTTTTCTACTTTCCAAAAGTGACTATGAAACCATGCTAACAAGAGTTGCGCACACCTGATGAACCTTCGTTCACTCGATCTTCGGCATGCACTCAAAGATCTGAAGGTTTCGACCAAAATTGCCGAGACGGGTGTGACCTTTTTATCAAGTCAATCAAATAAATCTAAAACAACCTCGTCTATGTGCTCTAGTGTTTTGGGAAAATTACTAGCCCGTAGATACTCAAGGCGAAGACATCGACTCTTTTCTTCGTGTCCAGATATGCCAAAATCAAATCTCGTAAACTTTTTCGAGAGATACATTTACTATCTCCTTTCTGCTTGATCCGGGCTGTGACCTATTGGCCACTCATCCCCATGATGCTCATTAGCTTCTTTAAGAAAGTCGGGACATTGGCGGCTCTAGAGTAAGCTTTGTCGGCTTGAATCCTCGGGCATCAAAGCAAAGTTGTATACTCCTCCGTAGTAGGTACCAAATCTACCTTCCCAAAGGTAAAGCAGCTGTAGGCAAGATTCCAAAATTGTGCTAGAGCTCGAAACAAGTGCTTATCCACCTTGACATCGAGTAAACAAGGTAGGCCACCGTAGTTACAGTAGAATAACTGTTTAGTCTCATATTTCTTTCAAATCTTGGAGATTGTTCTGAGTCACACTGATGAGAGTAAAATCTCACAATTCTGACACATACCCCTCCGTCAGACTATCACCCTCCTCTTGTTCCGTTTTCTTGGACCATATTCAGACAGCCGCATTATCTTTCACTTTATCAAGAAATCCCTTTTCCATAGAAAGCTCTCTATTTAGTAGCTGAACATGGATCAACACCTTTTTTATGATGAAAATGCCATGCAATCAAAGTCAAAGTAAAACAAAACAAGTCAGTATGTTTCATACAAAGCTAGAATTCAAAGCAAGCAAGAAATAATAAGTAAAGTATCTATTCAGGTAACCACTAGGGTTCGGTATGGTTCTACCTAGGTAGGCTTTTAGGGCTCATTATATGTGGTTCGGTTCTAAAGTAAGGGTACTTGAACCAGCAGATTCCTCGATCCTCACCCATTATAGGCTCATATGACGGTGAGTTGATTCAGGGAATACATTTCCTATGGCTATCTGTAAATGAAAATCTCATGGAGATATAGGTACGGATGTATTCCGAAAGCGATCCACTATCCTATACGGAGGTGAAGACCTCACAAAGGAATAGTTTCTCACTCCCACTTAAAAGGGTATAATCGACCAGTTATGCGATGCAATATGCGGAGATAAGCCAAAAGACTCGCACCAATAAGGCAAATATATCGTTATGATGAAGACCACAAAAATGAAGGATGAAATGCAATGAAAGGATCATAAATTTAAATCAAATTATCAATTTTTGACAAAAAGAAAAGAAGTAATCAACTCGTGACTTGACTATCTTATTTTGTCCTCAGCGGAGTCGCCAAGCTGTCAGAACTATTTTTTTGAAATAAATAAAAATAAAAATAAAAATAAAAATGTGAGTCGCCACCAATCATTTTTTTATGAGGTGTGCTCGAGTCACCTCGTAATTTGATCATTTGAATAAACGGTTTGATTTACTAAAACAATGATTTTTGGTCTATAAACTTCGAGAAATGAGTTCGGGAGTCGATTACGCACAAGGAAGGATTAACACCATCGTAATGCCCATAATTGGTACCTAGTTGGTTAATTAATGTCTTAGTGTCAAAAGTTGAAAACTTGAAAAGAGTTTAAAATACGATCTCTCTTTGTATTAATGTTATTTTTACTTAAAAATTGCTTGAATAAATCGAAATGTATGTTAAAGACCCTCTCATCTTGAGGTAACTAAATGTCACATCCCGTAAGTTAGGACACGACACCTTGAATCCTTAATAATAAGCTTCCCTTTTTATTTTTTTTTTAAATCTCATGTATTTTAATTTTAAAAGGATATTTGGTCATTTAGGTTCAACGGGAAAATCAAAACCCCGTAAGTTAGGGTATGACTTCTCGAATCTCCAAATACGAAACATTGCCTATTTTTAAAAATTTCTTTTTTGAATAATAACAAATGTAATATTTAAAATGGTGTGTATTTAAAATGATAGAGTAACTTAAAATAAAAATGAATATGGGAAATGCATACTTAAAAAGATAAATAAATTTGACATGAAAATATTAAAAATAATAAAATAATAATAAAATAACAAGTGCACAAGACAAAAAACAAAATCAAATAATAACGACAATAAATAACCAATGCACAAATAAGAGGGCATAAACAATTTAATTTTTAAGTGTAAAAAAAAGAAGTAATAAATAAATAAATGATTAAATAAATAAACAGTATAAAGTTGAAATTAAATAAACAAAAGCTTTAATTGAAATCTAAGTGAAATTAGGGGGTCATAAATTGCAAATAATAAAAAAATAGACTGATAAGGATAAATATGCAATGCGCTAAAAAGGACAGGGACCGAATAGGAAAATATTCCTTGTCTTTATGCGCGCCATTTCCTAGAAGGACTAAAATATAGCGCGTGTGAAAGTGCGGGGACCAATTGGGAAATTATTCCCTGTCCCCAAAATGATGTCGTTCCCCATGGGGCTAAAATGAAATAAAAATAAAATTATAGGGTAAACGTAAAAGAAAAAACGAAATAGGACTAAATTGCAACGGGCCATAAAAGTGGAAGGACCAGAAGCATAAAATCCCCTCCAGGCGAAAACACTCGGATCCTAGGGGATAGATCGGTCGGGCCGCAGGTTGCGTCAAAACCACGCCGTTTTGGCGTCTGAACTTGAATCCCAAAACGATGTCGTTTCGCATGGGTATATAAGTTCAAGTTTGACAAAAAAAATCATTTCAGTCCTTTGTTTAAAAGAAAAAAAATCGAAAACCTCTTTTTTTCTCTCAAACAAAACCAACTTCGGCCTAGCTCTGGTCATCGGCCATCGTGGCGGCGATCAGTCGCTGGCGACGGTTCCACAGTCTACGGTGGCCAAAAAGTCCAAAAGTCTTACCTTTTGTTCCTTTTTTTGAGTATAACCCCAATTTGGGGTTAAAAATGGCCAAAAAAGCCCTTAAAAATAAAAAAGAAAGAAAAAACCCTTCGTTTTTGCTCACTTCTGTCGCAACCATTCAACAAACCCCCAAGGGTTCGCCGATCTTCCAAGACAGAGGGCGAGACGCTGATAAGAAGGTAAAAGATTTTGTTTTTATTTATTACTATATATATTTCGGAAATAATAAAAGAATGAATGTAAAAAAACCTTACTGTTTTCAAATCGATTGGTAATTTTTGTATTCAATTTTTTTTGTATATTTTCTCTGTCTAGAAAAATACATTGATGTTTTTGTTGCTTTTATAGCCGAATAATTACAATATTTTTTTTTGTTTGCTTTTATTTGCTATTGCTTCTCAGCTATCTATTGTTGCGTCTTTGTTCTTCTTTGCAGGTGATAGTGGTAGCGAAGTGGCTGATGGTGGTGGTGCAGAAGGGTGTCAGGTCACACGTAGAGAGGTCGCGCGGCATAGGCATGCGGCTAGGATTTCTTCTTCTTTTTTTTTTGTTGAAAATTGTTTAGTTTTTAGGCCATTAGGGTTTTCTGATTATTGGGCCATTTGGGCCTATAAATGTAACTGGACTTTGATATTGGATCATTAATATTATTTATTATTTATTTTGGTTTTATATTTTTGTATTTGGGTTTCTGGTTTAGGCCCGGGAAAAATAGGCCCACTACAATTTGGATAAAGAGTGTGAGAACCAACCTACCTTGACCATGCTGTGCACATCCACAATACCGGAGTTCCACAAGATAACTTTTTCTCACCGACATTATAAAAAGCAGCCCCAGCATTATTAGTATTCCCACATAAAGTATACAATACATCTAGAGAATTACCAACAAATACATCAGAGTCCAGACTTCGCATGATGACCATGGCAAAGATCTCTTTAGCCTTGTCTAGAGCCTCAAATCCGCTGCTCAAATTCAAAGCACTAGTGAAAGATGATTGAGTTGGTGGACAACCATTCATATCATGTCTCCAAAAATTATCAATGCAGATTCATGCTTATGGTTCAAGCTATAACCAACTAAAAGCTGTCCACATTACCACATTCCCATAATGTTTCTCATTGAAAACTGCAGAAGCGTTCTACATTTGCTAGCAGTTCACATAAAAAATTCAAAGCTACGCGTATATGAATTAATCAAAAGAAAACCCCAACTTAACAACCCGGCCATTAGTTTGAACACCCAAATTGCAAGGCCATCACATTTGCACAAGCTTTCAAGACGAAAGAAAGCGTGTTTGAACTTAGCTTAACACTAGAACCCAATATCTTTTCACAAAAAAAATAAAACTTCATAAGTTCTTCCATTATAATCCAATCAATCAGTCAATCATTGAAGTGCATGAAATTACATTCCAATATGGCATCTTCAAAAGCAAATTAACCACCTCATCAACTCTCTGAAACTTCAAATACCTATAAATCATTGAATTGCAAGCCACAACATCCTTCAAAGGCATCTAAAAAAGCCACCTCTCAGCGACTTCAATTTCCCCAATCTACAAGTTCCCACTTATCATTATCAGTTAAGAAACAACATTCCGGCCAGACATTTCATCAAAAAGCTTCTTGCCGTAATTAAATCCCCACAATTCAAACACTCTTAAATCATTGAATTCCATGAACCCATATCTCTCACTGACATTTTCTCCAACAGTTGAATTGCATCATCAAGCCGATGATTTAACGCACACCCATCGAATATCATGGTGTATAAATGTACCCCAGAGAATGATATTTTGTTTAAAACCTCACCAGTTTCATCCAATCTTTGGTTCTTTAGGTGATCATAAAGTAAAAAGTTTACCATTGGGGGTGCGTGAGTTTGCATTACTAGAAACTGTTGCGAAGTAATCATCCATATGTTGGTGAACCCTGATCATAGGACTTGAACTCCCAAAATCTGCTTTGAGATTTTCAAATGTGCGAGCTCACCAAACCTACGAAGTCTTTAAAGGTGCGAGCTCCATCTAACAAACCTACAACTACGAGCTCTGCAAGTTGTCAACTTGCCAACTTTCCAACTTGCATTGAAAGAGTGATCTTTTGGGTGTTGATTAGACTATAAAAAAAAATGTTTGTAATTATCTTATTATTATTTTAAGTTTATTTAAGCTCACTTATTCTTATAAACATTATATCTATTTTTTCTTAAATGAAACAGTTGATCACAAACTAATATTCTCCATAAAAAATATTCTAATAATTGGTATTTAGACCCACTTAGAGGGTTTGTTTTCATAAAAATGTCTTCAACAAGATTTACATCACCACCCTTGTTTTCACAGGAGCAAAACTATCAAATTTGAGTAGTAAAAATGAAAATATATCTTCAAGCCTTTAAATTTGAAATAGAACCACCAGTATTGAAACCAAATCCTACACTGGCAAAAATAAAACAACACAACGAGGAATATGCCAAAAAAAGAAGACGATATCTTGCCTATACGGTGTTTCTGATGTGATACTCTTAAAAAAGTTTGTGATAAGATTAAGAGTTCCAGAGTTTGTTGAAGGCAAGACAGCAGTAGATAATAAATCTCAGACGAGATTTTAAAAACGTCAAGGTTAAGGAAGCTAAGACTTTGAAGAAATATTCTGATCAAATTATGGCAGTAATGAACCAGATAAGATTCTGAGTGGACCAGTTCGTAGATAGTTGAGTAGTTGAAAAGGTGATTACGACACTTATTAAGAGATATGAATAAAAAATATCCTCACTGAAAAATTCGAGGGATTTATCAACCATCTCACTCTCAAACTATTCAATGCTCTATATGCTTTAGAACAAAGAAGGACAAACATAGAAGATGGGCATGTTGAATGAGCTTTTCAAGCTAGAAATAGAGAAGCTGCGAGCTCCTCAAATAAAAAAAAGAGTTAGTCAGATAAAAAGAAGAACTTAAAGAAATATAGTGGAAAGAAAAAATATCCACCGTGTCCGAACTACAAGAAAATGAGTCATCCTGAGAAATTCTGTTGGTTTAGGCCTAATGCCCGATGCAAAAACTGCAAGCAGTTTGGTTATGAAGAAACAATGTGCAAGAATAAGGGAAACACACAACAATAAAGCACTCAGGCATAGACTGTATAAGCAAGTCAAGAGGAATTGATGTTCACAGCCTCATGTGAAACATAGTTCACGAAATTCTATGAACCCCTTGTGAAACCCAGTTCACAGCATCTTGTGAACCCTCCAACAAAGAAAGAAGAAACTAGTTGGTTGACAGTGGTTGTACAAGTCATATGACTGCAGATGCAAGCACCTTCAAAAGCATTGACAAAAAGGTTTTACTGTAAGGTGAAAGTTGGAAATGACTAGCACATCGAAGCAGTAGAAAAGAAAATGTTTTGATTAAAACTCCATCAAGTACTAAACTTGTCACATGTGTTCTTTTAGTTCTTAACATAAATAAAAATTTACTGAGTCTAGATCACTTGCTTGAGAAAAAAAATATTTAGTGGTATTCAAAGACAACAAATGCTTAATCTTTGATCTAAGTGGATGCGAGCTCATTTCAACAAAATGGTTTATGGAGGCTTTGTTGCCCACTGGAACTTAGCAACTTTGGTAGCTTATACCAACTCGCTAGATGAAACCAAGTTATGGCATAGTAGAATATGACATATTGACTACAAATCCTTAAGTCAAATGTCCAAGAATAACCTGGTTGAAAATTTATCAAATATGGTTGATCATGAAGATGTATGTGAGGTGTGTCAGCTTAGAAAATGGGCGAGGTCTCCATTTCTTGCAAACACAGCATGTTGAGCCAATAAAAAATTGCATTTAGTTTATATTGACATTTGTAGATCCATGAAGACAAGTTCGTTAGTAGGTACTTTGTGTTGTTTATTGATGGCAATACGAGGTTCTATTAGGTGCACTTCATGAAGAACAAGTCTGAAGTAGCTGAAATCTTAAAATTTAAGTTCATGGTTGAGAACTAAAGTGACTGTAAGCTCAAAATGTAAGATCATATAACAGGGTAGAATACACCTTAGAGAAATTTGAAAAATTCTGCGAAGAGTCTCGTGTCCATCAACAATCAAGTAATGTGTACATTCTACAACAGAATGGAGGAAGTGAAAGAAAAAAGAAGCTATAATGAACATGGCTCGTTGTTTGTTGTTTGAAAGTAAATTGTCAAATGATTTTTGGGCAGAGGCAATAAACACTGTTGTTACTTGCTAAATAAACTACCTATGAAAGCTATTGAAGGGAAGACACTATTCGAGGCCCGATATGGTATTAAACCTTCTATGTACTTAAGAGTATTTGTTGCACCTGTTTAGTTAATGTTCTAGGAGATAAAAGAAATAAATTGGATAGTAGATCATAACCAGAGATATTTTTTTGGATATTTCAGTGCTAGAAAAAGATATAGAATCTATAATCCTTTCACCAAGAAAGTGATCGTAAGCAGATATGTAAAATTTGATGAAGGAAAAATATGGAATTGGACTGCAATAGAGGAGGAGATGTGCAAACAGGGGGTCCTATACTTGATGTGCGAGCCACTAGAGACCAAATTGAAAATGATCCAGTCGATGAACAACCAGTGCGAGGAACTAGGTCCATCACTGAAATTTATCAATGGTGTAATCTGATAAAGCTAGAACCAATCACTTTTGAAGAAGCTGCTCAATAAGATGAATGGCTAACAATTATAAAAGATGACATGATAAATAAAATGAAACATGAGAACTTGTAGTTAGACTAGTTCACAAGAAAGTGATTGGAGTTAAGTGAGTGTTCAAAACCAAAATAAATCCTAGTGGATCAGTCAACAGATATAAAGTAAGGTTGGTTGTGAAGGGGTTTAGCCAGTAATATGGAGTGAACTTCATTGAAACCTTTGCCTCTGTTACGAGGTTAGACACCATAAGGCTGCTAATAACTCTTGTAGTTCAAAAGGGTTAGAGGATACATCAAATGAATGTAAAGTTAGTCTTCTTAAATGGGTTTCTAAATGAAGAAATTTATGTTGAGTAACTTTAAGGGTTCTGATAAACTGTAATTTATACATATTTTTCTCGCTCGTTTAACATGTTTATGAATGATTTCTCCTTAGATTTGGTGAATTTGATGCTCCTAATCATTTAACTTCATGTTTTATACTTAGGTAAGCATAGGAGGACGAAAGGAATGACAAACAGACGGAGAAAATGGGCCAAAGCACGAAATCCACATGGCCTAGACCTCCTCACACGGACAGCTCACACGGCGGTGTCAATTTGGAGCTTCAAAGCATGACTCACACGGGTAGAACACATGCCCTTGCCAATCTATTAGGCTCGAAGACGGCCTGAAGTAATCGCATACGGGTGTGTCACACGGGCGTGTCCCTGCCAAATTTAAGTTGAGACCAATTCGGAAAAGGCCACTTTTGAGGGTTTTTAGGCATTCCAAAGCCTATAAATACACCCCAGAGGAGGAACAAAAGGGAGACGGAGAATAGGGAGTAAGGAATTACTCCAAGGAAGCCGATTGATCCATCTCAGAAGCCGGGTTCACCATCAAGACTGAAGATCTCTCTTCAATTTCCCTTTCAGGAGTTTTGGGTTTTCTTTATGTCTTGTATTCTTTATTATTCTGAGATGTTTTCTTATTTAGTTATGAACTAAAACCCCTAAATACCTAAGGGGGATGAAACCTAAGACGAATCTTGTTATTATTTTCTGAATCTTATGATAAATATTTGACTTGTTCTTAATTATGTGTTCTTAATTCTTTTTTTGGTATTTCAGGATATCACTTCAAGTTAATGCTCTTAGTTGGAGGAGGAATAGACCCTAACTAAGAGTGACTTTGTCATAATTAAGCAGAGTTGATTGCGCGCCTAGAGATACGGTGACAAGATTTTGCCGGATTAGGGTAAAACCTAATAAGGGAGTCCATAGATCGAGTTAATGCAACCCTCGGGTGTTAATTAGAGAAAAGTCTCAGTTATTCAACCTAGGGATTAAACGTTATTAGTCTTGAATAGGGATAATAACATAACTTAGGGATTTCTGCGGAACAAGTCAAATGAATAAATCGTCCGGTTCGAAGCCAGGATAACAAGTAAAAGTCTAAGTGGATTTTTCCTTAGGTATTGTCCTAAATCAATCATTTTTCCCAAAAGTAATTTCCCAAATCTATTTTTCTGCAAATTCTTAGTTTAATTAATTAGTTAGTTAAAACAAACCCCTTTATTTCTCATGCTAGATAATAAAAAGACAGTCATTACTAGTACTTTTAGTCTTTTGGGTTCGACAATCCGGTCTTGCTAAAACTATACTACTGTTCGATAGGTACACTTGCCTACGTCGTGATAATAGCTAATTTCAAGAACGATTAATTATAAATTTATAAAACTTATCACGGAAAATCACAATCAAGTTTTTGGCACAGTTGCCGGGGAATAAAATATTAGGAACACTCAATTTTTATTACTTTAGCCATTTATTTTTCTTGAAATCTAACTTTATTTTATTCTAATTTGCTAATTTTCTTTTTCTTTCTTCTGGCAGGTTCTTATAGTTTATGAGTAGAAGAAACCCGTCAGGACCACTACTTTTCGACGAAGAAATTGATCGTATAGCTCGTAGAAACCAACGAGAAATTAGGCGAAGCCTAAGATACACAGGAGAAGAACAGGAGAACGATATCTCAACTACAACCGAGGAGATGGCTGAAAATCAAGACAATCAGCTACCTCCAGCAATACCTGCTGAATTAGCAAATCAGAATCCTGCTCCTCGCACTATGTATGATTATGCTAAACTTAATTTAACAGGAACTGAGTCAAGTATAGTTAGGCCTGCTATTGCTAGAAATAATTTTGAACTGAAACCTAACACGATTCAAATGATACAACAGTTTGTTCAGTTTGATGGTTTGCAGGATGAGAACCCCAACACTCACTTGGCAAATTTTCTGGAAATCTGCAACACTTTCAAAATTAATGGCGTTTCTGATGATGCCATTCGCCTTCGGTTATTCCTTTTTTCACTGATGAACAAAGCTAAACAGTGGTTGAACTCATTACCACGAGGGTCCATCACTACTTGGGAACAAATGACCGAAAACCTTTTACTAAAATATTTTTCGCCAGCTAAAATGGCTAAGTTACGTAATGATATCTCTTCTTTTGTGCAGATGGACTTAGAAACACTTTACGATGCATGAGAGAGATACAAGGACTCCATCATGAAGTGTGCCTCACCATAGGTTACCTCTATGGCTGCAAGTTCAAACGTTCTACAATGTTGTGAATCCCTCAACAAGACAGATTATTGATGCAGCTGCTGGTGGAACCATCAACAACAAAACACCTGAAGAGGCTTACGAATTTATTGAGGAGATGTCACTGAATAACCATCAGTGGGAAGTCATGAGGACTAAGCCAATGAAAACAGCAGGCGTTTATAACATCGACTCAGTTACTATGCTGTCAAATCAGGTAGAACTTCTAAATAAAAAAAATTAATGGTTTACTTGGCTCTAGGCAGGAACATCCAGTAATGCAATGTGAAGCGAGTGGAGGTGGATCAAGTAATCCAGAATATCAACCCTATGGCCACAACATGGAGAACGAGCAATTAAATTATATGGGTAATAATCCTAGATCTCAAAATAATCCTTACAGTAACACCTATAACGCAGGATGAAGGAATCAACCAAACTTCTCATGGGGAGGTCAAGGGAATCAGAGACCACCACCACCCCTAGGCTTCCAACAGCCACCTTATCAATAAGAGAAGAAACCAAACCTTGAAGAGATACTATCCAAATTTATCTCGGTGTCAGAAACCCATTTCCAGAATATCGAGACAGCACATAAGAATCAACAAGCATCAATTCAAGGACTCGAAACTCAGATAGGCTAGCTATCCAAACTAATCTCCGAACGACCACAAGGTGGCTTGCCAAGTAACACTGAACCTAACCCAAGGGAACAGCTCAACGCAATTAATGTTCAAGATAAAGAAAGATTCATTGAGCCTGAGCCAGAATCGATGTAAGAAACTGTGGTGAGCAAAGGTAAAGGTGAGGTAAGTCATAATGAAAACAAAACGGTGAATGTAGAATATAAACCTCTTGTCCCATACCCTAATGCGATGAGGAAAGACCGCTCAGACGAACAATTCGGTAAATTCCTTAAACTTTTGAAAAATTTACATATCAACTTACCGTTTATTGAAGCTCTGTCGCAGATGCCAAATGCAATGAAATTTTTAAAAGAGCTTTTAGCAAACAAGCGAAAGTTGGACGAGGCATCGCATATGAAGCTAAACGTAGTGTGTTCAGCTATTCTACAGAATAAGCTACCCCACAAATTGAAATATCCAGGGAATTTTACAATTCCTTACTTAATTGGTAGTTTAGATGTGAATAATGCATTAGCTGATTTAGGGGCCAGTATCAACGTCATGCCTTACAAAATGTTTAGGCAACTAGGTCTCAGGAAACCTAAACAAACTAGAATGAGCATTCAATTAACAGATAAAACTATAAGATTTCCTAGGGGTATCATTGAAGATGTACTAGTTAAAATAGATAAATTTATATTTCCCGTTGATTTCGTTGTTCTAGACATAGAGAAGGATAACAACATCCCTTTGATTTTAGGGAGGCACTTTTTAGCAGCTGCTAAAATGATTATTGATGTTGGTACAAGCGAGCTCACACTTCGAGTGGGAGACGAAACAATCACCCTTGAAGCCCGCAATTCTGGCGTCATATCAAACATTGAAGGTAAGGGTCCACACTATTCTACTAAAACTGACAATATGCCGCAACCTACTTTGCAGGAATTGAGTCTGAAAGAAGTACATGAGCCATGTTCAAGCAAAAATAAAGAACCCACCCATGAGGAACGAAGGCTACAAATCGAGGAGCTAGATGAATGGTGAGCACATAATTCGAGAAAATACGATAAACCAAAACTACGCCAGAATGATCTCAATACCTCCCCAAATCTACTTAAGGTTAGAGATAAAGTCTTACTAGATGCCGCAGATCCTCACATTGTCACTGCCAAACCGAATGAAGAAATCCCTTTTACGGTACTCAGTATTTTTCCATTTGGTACAGTTGAGGTAAGTCATCCCAAGTTTGGCACTTTTAAGGTAAACAACACCCGCCTAAAACCTTATTTTGTTGAGATTGATAGCGGGAATGAGGAGTATGAACTCCTTAAACCACCATGACCATTCAACGGAGAGGTAAGTCGAGCTTAGACTATAAACAAGTACTTCTTGGGAGGAAACCCGAGCATTAACTTCTTTAAATTTTAGTGTTTAACACCTAACCTACTAACGGAGCTCTTGAAAATAGGAACACCACAGAGACACGGCCAAGCACACAGGCGTGCTTAGAACCGTGTGGAAACAGGGTAAAGATTTCCCAAAACACAGGCTGCTATAAATCACCACGGCCGTGCGACATGGTCATGGGTGGACCTATCAAAACAACACTGGCATTCAACACGCTCGTGCCTTAGGACTGTGGTTGAAACTGAGAAACTAACACGGGTGTGCGACACGCTCATGTCTACACCCATGGTCGAACCTGTCAAATTAACACGTGCATAGGGATTGCATACATGGGCGTGGGAGAAGCGAACGAAGCTAGACACGGTCGTGCGACACCGCCGCGTTCACTAACACGCCTGAGGTACATGGGCGTGTGTCAAATTTCAGACACGCCAAAATAGGAAAAACGCGAAATGCACGGGCTAAAATTGGGGCACACGGGCGTGTCCCCTGGCCATGTGGCCCAAAATCTATAAATACCCTGCACTATTCATTGTTTTCCCCACTCAAAAACCCTAACCCTAGCCGCTACAAGTCCACACGGCCTTCTTGCCACGCCCGTGTGTCACCTCCAACTCCATTTTTGACGCCCATTCTCTCCTTTTTAGCGTTTGTTCACTCTTTTCTCATCTATTTCACTTATTTATAATGCTATTTATCATAGTAATCTATATTTTTATGCTATTTTTCATCTTTCTAGCATAAGAACAAGTTTTAATCTTTTCCATGTTTAAAATTTTTTACTCATTGCATAAATTATCTACTCCATTTGATTAGTTAGAAGTAAATATGCATGATTAGGGTAGTTGCAATGTTCATGACTTTTGTGTTGCCATTCTCTCATCCATATAATATGTTGCATTCTATTGTTTGTCATTTTTACTCATACCACAATGCTCATGCTACAAAAATATGCTATTGAACTTAGTGTTTTTAGTTAAACTTAGTAATTGTGGCTGAACATATTCATGGTTTTTTCCTTTTTAACTTTAGTTGCATTTTACCTTGTCCACTCATCAAGACGACTTAATGGTTCAAATTTCAGGTTCACTATGTCGTCTTCGCGAGGGAAGAAAATCACCATCCACGCCTCAAAGAAAAGAAAGGGAGCATCATCTTCCTTGGGCCCTACCGCAAAAATTTACCATCCTTTTCTACAGTTCCCCAACGGGCCTCAAGAAGAACTTTTTCAAATACTACGAGCCTGACCTTTAACTGCGGGCCACTGCATAGACTGGGCTGCTATCGAACGAGTTTAGTTGGCTGATGCGATTCGGGCCTTCCTTACCACCGATCTTTGAGAGCTATTCTTTGGGATCATCGAGCCAACATACTTAGAGCTAACGATAGAACTATGCTCCACGTTCCATCTTCAAATGGTAAAGAAGAACTACGATGATCTCGGTACAGTTCAGTTTCGCTTAGGCTGATTAGTCTGCCAACTAAGTGTCTCAAAATTTGGCACTGCATTGGGTTTATATACCGAGGCGTTCAGAAAGGAGAATGACTTACATGTTCTCGACCGCTACATTCATCGTTCTCCCTTATCGTTCAGAAAGGAGAATGACTTACATGTTCTCGTCCCATGTTCGGCCAGCTACGACCCCAGTCGCACCAAGGCATCATTTCTCCCTCCGTCCTTAAGGTATCTCTATTCTATTCTATCTCACACTTTAACAGGGCGGAGAGAGAGCACCGGCGTCATTACTACCCACGACGTCTACTACTTATGGTGTATGTCAAACAGGCATGTTTTTGATCTTGCATACTTTATAGCCCTTGCCATTCGCCACCAGACGGAGCGACATCGGATGGGGGTCATCTCCATTGGCCACTGGCCCGACACTTCGGACTCCTCGATACTGCGACCCAAGAATCATCCCTGACCCTTATTGGCCAGATGTCTCCACAAGGTATCTCGAGCATGCTTAGCATGAGGATGATCGAGAGGCGCCGAGGAACCTACCCTCCCCAATATCGTCTCGCCTAATCCACCGAGGAGGAGGCTCTAGAGGACATTGCTGATGATGTCTCTACCCAACACGAGGACCCACCTTCCCAGCCACCACCACCCTTTCGTCCAGTTTATACGGCGACTTTATATGCTGACATCTCTGAACGCCTCAACCGATTCGAGCAGCAGTATTTTCAAAGATTTGACAACATTGATGCTACCCTCGAGCAGATCTGTCAGCACTTCCACATCTCATCGCCACTACCACCTCGCGAACCATCCGGCGATGATGATGTTTAATTTAATTCTATCTTTATTTTTATTTTTTATTTATACTTTTATTTCTATTTCTATTTTTTTATTTTAAGTTTTTATTAATTTCACTTTTAACATTTAAATGTTATTTCTTTTTATTATCTTATTTATTAGGTTTTATTAATTACTTTTAATCTCGTCTATTTCTTTATAAGTAATTATTCTTCGTAATATCCCCTAAACAGTTCCTGCTTTTATCACAGTTATAAAGAGCTCCAAAGCTCACAATCACTTAGGAACTTCAAACTCCATTGGAAAAGGTTCTCCATGACTGCCATGCCCTGCTCAATGACTAGATATAATATTCTTTTGACACAGCACTTGTGGTACCCAACCTCTACCACCACCGGAGTATCCTCCTCTACCTTCATAACTCTAAACTAAGGAATTCATTCATTCAACACTCAAGAAGTTTCAATTCTCTCCCTAACTTATGATTTTCTATTTTTCCATATATCTATCTTTGTACATTGAGGGCAATGTACATCTTAAGCATGGGGGGTAATCATTTCATTATCCAAAAAAATCCCTGACTATTACTTTGTTCTCGTGCAAATCTCTCATATCATGTTTAGGATGATTTTGATTGACTGATAATTTTTATTGATATATCTTGAATTAAAACATAGGCATTCATGCATTGGTTATTTAAACTTTAAGACATTAGAAAATTAAGCATGATAAGTTGATTTTTAAGAATTTAAAATTTTAGGTTGTTTCCCCAAGTTTTGGTATTATCGTGAATTGAATTCCACAAGTTTAAACATAAAAAAGCCATAATTTTTGTGCGATTTTTGAGCCTTTTGAGCATCTATTATTTCTTTCATGCTCACTTTTATTATTGCTTTGGGTGTGTCAATATTGAATTGTTATTCTAGAATTTGCCTGATTATGCATGTCAAGACCATACCATTTGATTTGATATATCAAGATGATAGAGGCACTTAGGATTAACCCACTCATGTCATGAAAAGCTTACCTCCATGATTAACCCTTAGTAAACCCCTTTTGAGCCTAACAAGCCATTCCTTGTATTGCGATTAATATTAACCCTTAACCTATTATTGTTCAAATCCCCTCAATTAATTTGATCCCTATTTTTGTCGAGAGTTGATTTGAATAAATTGCTTAGCTATGTCTTGTTCTTAATAGTAATCTATGTTATTTGGCTTGTTCTTAAAAAAAAAAACATGTATACATATTAGTAGTGATCTTTTGTTTGTAAACTTCAGTATTCAAATTCCATAGTTAGAGAAGAAGCTATGTTGTACGCAAGTAATGAGTAAATATTTTTCTAGTTAAGTAATTTTTCAAGTCAATCTTGATTCTAACCTCTTCTTTCAGCTTGTGACTATACCCCCTAACCAAGCCTTGTTAGAACCCTCTGAAGACCTTTTGATTGATGTATCATAACAATTTATAGTGGTGGAGATTTGATTTTCATGCAAGCCTATGGTAATAACTTTTCATATTGACTGATGAGTGCTAATTTCATTGTCCTTAAAAACTTCGAGTGATTTGAGTGAATCCTTAGTGAGGATGTTAAACTCTGTGCAATTCTGAATCAATGGTAACTACTTAGATGAAGGGAGATGCCTAAGTTTTTCATGACTAAATATTCAACTTGGAATGTTTGAAGCTTTAATGTTCTTTTAGTTAAATTCTCAATGTATGATTACTTATGAGTTAGTTTGAGATATTATTGATAGGAATTATAAGTTGAGAAAAATGAATTTTTAATTATGATTTGAGGATTTTGCTTGAGGACAAGCAAACGCTTAAGTGTGGGGGTATTTGATAAACCATAATTTATACATATTTTTATCCCTCGCTTAACACGTTTATGAATGATTTCTCCTTAGATTTAGTGAATTTGATGCTCCTAATCATTTAATTTCATGTTTTGTACTTAGGTGAGCATAGGAGGACGAAAAGAATGAGAAACGGGCCAAAAACGAAGAAAATAGGCCAAAGCATGAAATCCACACGGCCTGGACCTTCTTACACAGGCAGCTCAAACGGTCGTGTCAATTCGGCAGAAGCACGACTCATACGGGAAGAGCACGCGCCCGTGCCAATCTAACAGGCTCGAACACGGCCTAAAGTAATCGCACACCGGCGTGTCCCTGCCAAATCTAAGTTGAGACCAGTTCGAAAAAGGCCACTTTTGAGGGTTTTTAGACATTCCAAAGCCTATAAATACACCCCAGATGAGGAACAAAAAGAAGACGGAGAATAGTGAGTAAGGAATTACTCCAAGGAAGCCGATTGATCCATCTCAGAAGCCGGGTTCACCATCAAGACTGAAGATCTCTCTTCAATTTCCCTTTCAGGAGTTTTGGGTTTTCTTTATGTTTTGTATTCTTTATTATTCTGAGATGTTTTCTTATTTAGTTATGAACTAAAACCCCTAAATACCTAAGGGGGATGAAACCTAAGACGGATCTTGTTATTATTTTCTGAATCGTATGATAAATATTTGGCTTGTTCTTAATTATGTGTTCTTAATTCTTGTTTTGGTATTTCAGGATATCACTTCAAGTTAATGCTCTTAGTTGGAGGAGGAATAGACCCTAACTAAGAGTGACTTTGTCATAATTAAGCAGAGTTGATTGCGCGCCTAAGGATAGGGTAACAAGATTTTGCTGGATTAGGGTGAAACCTAATAAGAAAGTCCATAGATCGAGTTAATGCAACCCTAGGGTGTTAATTAGAGAAAAGTCTCGGTTATTCAACCTAAGGATTAGACGTTATTAGTCTTGAATAATGATAATAACATAACTTAGGGATTTCTACGGAACAAGTCAAATGAATAAATCGTCCGGTTCGAAGCCAGAATAACAAGTAAAAGTCTAGGTGGATTTTTCCTTAGGTATTGTCCTAAATCAATCGTTTTTCCCAAAAGTAATTTCCCAAATCTATTTTTCTGTAATTTCTTAGTTTAATTAATTAGTTAGTTAAAACAAACCCCTTTATTTCTCAAGCTAGATAATAAAAAGATAGTCATTACTAGTACTTTTAGTCCTTTGGGTTCGACAATCCGGTCTTGCTAAAATTATATTACTGTTCGATAGGTACACTTGCCTACGTCGTGATAATAGTTAGTTTCAAGAACGATTAATTATAAATTTATAAAACTTATCACAAAAAATCACAATCAGGTTCGCAGTACCTGGGAGTGAGGCCAAAGTGTACAAACTAAACAAAGTATTATATGGCTTGAAGCAATCACCAAAAAGATGGTATGAAAGAATTGACAGTCATCTGACAGAGATGGGTTTTGAAAGAAGCATCAATGAGCCCACGTTATGTGTGAAGAAAGTTGGTATATGTTGATGATTTACTTGTTATTGATAGCAACAATGAACCAATGATTGTATTCAAGAACCAAATGCAAGAAAAGTTTGGAATGTCAGATTTAGGTGAAATTACATGCTTTCTTGGTTTGGTGGTGAATCAAGCTTGCGATGCAATCTTCATAAACTAGAAAAGGTTCGCCATAAAAATTCTACAAAGATAGAGTATAGAGAATTGTAAACTTGGAAGCACCCCTATTGCTCAAGGTGAGAAACTCACTAGCAATGAAGATGCTGAGAAGGTTGATGAAACAAGCTACAGAAGCTTGGTGGGATGTCTACTTTACTTGATAGCATCCAGATCTGACATAATGTTTGTTGTAAGTCTGTTATCACGATGCATGCATTGTTGCAATGTGAACCACTACAAAGTAGCAAAAAGGGTTCTACGATACATAAGAGGAACTCTTAGTCATGGAGTAAGATTTGTGAAGACTAAAAAAGTTAAACTACTTGGGTATTTAGATAGTGGTTAGGCTAGGTCTACTGAAGACATGAAAAGTACCTCAGGTTATTTCTTTACTCTAGGATCGAACATGTTTTGTTAGAGCTCGAAGAAGTAAGAAACAGTGGCGCTGTCAACTACTGAAGTTGAGTATGTTGCAGCCGCAACAACTGTGAATCAAGCTATTTGGTTAAGGAAACTGCTAGATGATTTAAATTTAAAACAAGAAGAAGCAACAAAGATTAAATGTGATAATTAGTCTGCTGTTGCAATTGTAAAAAAATCCAGTATTCCATGGAAGAGCAAAACACTTCAAAATCAAGTATCACTTTGTGAGAGAAGTGGAACAAACCAAGGAGGTAACCTTGGTTCATTACAGTTCACAAGATCAACTGGCTGACATTCTAACAAAAATCCTTGAGAAAATGAAGTTTGAAAAGCTACGTAATGATATTGGGGTTCGCAACAACATGGAGGTTAAGGAGGAGTGTTACGAAGTAACCATCCATGCGTTGGAAAACCCTGATCGCGAGGCTGTGAGCTCTCCAAAATCTGTGAGTTCTTCAAATTTGCGAGCTCACCAAGATTGGGAGCTCATCTAGACTTACGAGCTTACTAAACCTGCGAGGTCACTAAAGGTGTGAGGTCTATCAGACGAACCTACACATGCGAGCTCCTTACTCTGCAAGTTGCCAACTTATACATTATAAGACCTACTTGAAAGACTTACCTGCAGGCATTTGACTTATGGGAGGTTGTTAACTCGGATGTTGAACTAGCATCTTTGAGAGCTAATCTTACTGTGGCTTAAATCAGGCATCACACAAATGAAAGAACCAAAAGACACAAGGCCATGTCATGCATCCAAAATAGTGTGTCTGATGTGATTTTCACAAGAATCATGGCTTGTAAGTCACCAAAGCAGGCTTGAGATAGGCTGAAGGAGGAGTTTCAAGGGATTGAAAGAATAAGACAGCAACGACTATTGAATTTGAGAAGTGACTTTTAAAATTTGAAGATGAAGGAGGAAGAAATAATGAAGCAATACTCAGACAGAATTATGGTTGTAGTGAACAACATCAGATTGCTTGGGGACTAGTTTAGTGAAGCAAAAATAGTGTAAAAGTTCATTACAACCTTACCTGAGAGATATGAAGCCAAAATTTCTTCCCTTGAAGACTCAAGAGATCTGTTTAGCATCTCTTTGACTGAGCTGATCAATGCTCTCTATGCTTAAGAGCAAAGAAAAGCTAGCAGACAGGAAGAGCATCAAGAAGGTGCCTTCCAAGCCAAGAGCAGACCTGCCTCGAGCTATTCTGGCTACAAAGGGAAGAAAGCCTAGTCTGACAAGCCTAGAAGAGATGGAGCAAGAAGAAGATATCCACTTTTACCACAGTGCAAAAGGCTTAGTCATCCAGCAGAAAATTGTTGGCTCAGGCCTGATGTGCAGTGTAAAGTCTGCAAAAAGATGGGCCATTCTGAGAAAATTTACAGAAACAAAGACAGGCTGAAGCAAAACCAGCCTCAACAGCCTAGAGCAAAACCAGCCTCAACAACCTAGAGCTAAAGCTCAAGTAGCTCAAGAAAGTAGTGATGAAGAAGAGCAAGTCTTTGCAGTCTTTTGCTCATCTGCCAAAAGAAAAGACACAAAAGGATAGCTGATAGATAGTGGCTGTACAAACCACATGACCTCTGATGCTGCTATCTTGAAGAACATAGACAGAAGCTTCAATACAAGGGTGAAAGTTGGCAATGGACACTTCATCAAAGCAGAAGGTAAGGGAGATGTTCTGATTGACACTCCTACAGGTATCATAATTGTTTCAAATATCTTGTTTATGCTTGAAATTGATAAAAATCTACTTACCATTGCTTAGTTTCTTGAAAAAGGCTATTCAGTAGTGTTCAAAGGCAAAGAATGCCTAATCAGTGATCCAAGTGGATCCATGTAATAGCCCAGTTTAGACCCTAGTTAAAATAGTGGTTTTGGGACCACAAATATGAGTCAAAAAAATATTTTAATATTATTTTCCATGCTTATAATATGTGAATTGACATGTGTGAAAGTTTCGAATGAAAATTTAATCGTTTGTGTGCTTAATTTGATAAAAGGACCTAATCACGTAAAATGTAAAAGATGTGTTCTATTTGCTAAAGTGCCTATTTGCTATGTTTTTATAATTTAGAGGTCCTTATGTTATTATTTGACCATTGAACATATGAGTGGACATTTATGGCCTTAATATAATGGTTTATTAATGTTTTAATTCAAGGGTAAAATGGTAAAATGTATATTAATGTTAATTAAAATAAATAAGAGCATGAAAATTTGCCATTATCATCCATGTTTGCCAAAAATTGAAGAAAAAAATAAAAGAAAAGAGCTTGCTAGGGTTCGTCACATTGATTTGGTGATTTAGGTATGGTTTTTGATCCGTTTTTGATAATTTCTACGTTTTTGTGATCGTTGCTTTGTGCTCTATCAAGCCCATGCCTAAATTTTTGATTTTGATGATGATTGTGAAATATGTAATTGATGAAATTGTGAGCTTTATGAAGTTTGATGTTAGTAAATATAAGATATGTGTTAGATTGCTAAGTTTTGTCTTTGAATTTTTGATGAATTTGAGTAATTTAGACTAAATTATAAAAATGAGATTTTGAGGGACTAAAATGTAAAATAAATGAAATATATGGACTTATATGAATACTATGAGAATTTGGTCTAACATGGGTATATGTAAATTATGTGTATTTTGTGATTTTCTGAATTAAGGACTAAAGTGTTAAATTGTATAAATGTGAGGGCTAATTTGTAAAATGCCCTAAATATGTGTTTTTGGATTGATTTGAATGAATGTGAGTTTGAATAAATTAAATTTGAATTGATTTAGATCAAGAACCAAAGAAAAAGGAATTAGACCGGGAAAAGTCAAAAATTGTTGAATAGTCGACTCTGTTAATTCAAATCCGTACGAGGTAAGTCAATATACAAATAAAACTATTTAAGTAGATTTACTTATGTTTATATGACATTGAATTGTGATGAATGATTATATAAAAGCTCAATATGTAATATCTGAGAAATTATCGACAAAGTTCCGACGCCCGAAAAGCCCCGTATGAACCATAGGAATAGTTAGGATACATATGTCATGATATAGGATTCGATATGTGTTTTCGTGTAAGACCACATCTAGAACATTGGCATCGATTTATGATTTACGTGTAAGACCATGTCTGGGATATTGGCATCGTATTTGATTTCATGTAAGACCCTGTCTGGGACATTGGCATCGTATTTGATTTCGTGTAAGACCCTGTCTGGGATAGTGGCATCGATATTTGATTACATGTAAGACCACGTTTGGGACGTTGGCATTGTACGAGCTTTCCGAGCTATTTGTGTATCTTTATGATTCCGAACGGTTCAACTGACATTCCAAACAGTTCAACGGTTCAACTAGACACACGAGCGTGTCTGGTGGCCGTGTAAGGCACACAACCGTGGTATATGGGCGTGTGTGGCCATTTCGAAGGGTACATGGGCTAGACACACGGGCGTGTGGTCAGCTGTGTGACCCAAGTCAGTTTCGACCACGGCCAAGGCACACGGGCATGTCTCTGGCCGTGTGGATAAGTTAGTATGTATGCCCTATTTTACCACGGCCAAGACACACAGGCGTGTCTAAAACCGTGTGAGGTACACGACCTGTTTACACGGGGGTGTGACCTGTACAACTTTGAAAAATGTGTAGGTTTTGAAAAATTTTGTATGAGCTCAGTTTAGTCCCAGCCCCTGTCTAATGCATGTTTAAGGTTTCAATGACCTATAGAAGGGACTCTATGATAATGTTTTGTGGATGATGTACATGAATTGTATGTAAATGTTCTGGTTTTCCCGGTAACGCCTTTAACCCTAGTTCGGCGATGGATACGGGTTAGGGTGTTACAATCCAAGCTTATGTCAGTGACTATGGCTGACAGAAGCTTTATGGTGGACTGGAACAAGGGTTTAGACAGTGCCTACATAGCTGTTTTAGATGAACCCAAGCTGTGGTACAAGAGGCTAGGCCATGCCAACTAAAAGCACTGGTTCTAATGACCAAAAGAGACTTGGTTGAAAACTTCTCCAAACCAGTATAGAGAGAAGATGTTTGTGAAGTTTGCCAACTAGGAAAGCAAGCTAGACTGCCATATCCTTTAAACAAAGCTTGGAGAGCCTCTGAAAGGTTACAGCTAGTCCACACTGATGTGTGTGGCTCTATGAAGATACAGTCCTTGAATGGCAGTAGGTATTTCATCCCTTTCATTGATGACTACTCGAAGTATTACTGGATTTACTTTCTAAAGAACAAGTCAGAAGTGGCCTCATTGTTTGGAAGTTCAAGGCTGTAGTTGAAACAGAAACAAGTTGGAAACTGAAAAATTTAAGGTCTGATAATGGGGTTGAGTATACATCAGCCATGTTTCAAGGCTTTTGTGATGAAGCAGGCATCAAACGCCAGGTCACCAACACTTACACACCACAACAAAATGGTGTTAGTGAGAGGAAGAATAGAAATCTGATTGATATGGCAAGATATATGTTATTCGAGAGGAATTTGCCCATAACTTTGTGGGTTGAAGCAATTAATACTGCTATTTACCTTCAAAATAGGCTACCAGCCAAGGCTTTGGTTCAAAAAACTCCATTTGAGGCCTAGTGTAGGTTCAAACCAACACTTGCTCTCCTGAAGGTCTTTGGTTGCATATGTTATGCACATGTTCCTGCTATCAAGAGGGACAAGTTAGCGAAAAAGGCTCAACCTGGCATCCTGGTGGGCTATAGTAGTGTGAAGAAAGGCTACAGGATCTTGGATCCTTTATCTAATAGGGTCTTTAAGAGCAGAGATGCAGTCTTTGATGAGAATTCCAACTGGAATTGGGATAAGAATGAGCCAGAATGTGTTGTTGAAGACTTGGTGACAGATCAGATTGGAGTTGATTAAAATGATCTTGAAATGGATATTAATGATGAACCAATCAGGGGAACCAAACCATTGGCTTAGATATATGCAAGAGCAGATGTAGCTACTGTTGAATAAGTTGTTTTGAAGAAGTTGAAGCTCAATAAGGATGGAAACAGGCTATGCTCGATGAAATGAGCATGATTGACAAGAACCAGACTTTGGAGCTAGTTGCAAGGCCAGCCAACAGGAAGGTCATAGGAGTGAAATGAGTGTTTCGAGCCAAGCACAATACTGATAAAACTCTAAACAAGCTGAAAGCAAGGTTGGTAGTAAAGGGATTCAGTCAAAAGTATGGTATAGACTACCTTGAAACCTTTGCACCAATGGCCAAACTTGACACAATCAGGCTGCTAGTTGCCTTGGCTACACAAAAGCAGTGGAAATTACATCAACTAGATGTAAATCAGCATCCCTCAATGGTTTTCTTGATGAGGAGATATATGTTGAGCATCCTGAAGGATTCAAAATTTTTGATGAAGAGAATAAAGTGTACAAGCTGAAGAAGGCGTTGTATGGCTTAAAACAGGCACCAAAAGCTTGGTATGACAGGATCGACAACTACCTAGCTAGTTTGGGGTTCAAGAGAAGCATCAGTGAGCCTACTTTGTATATGAGGAAAGAAGGTGTTGAAACACAACTCATAGTGTGATTGTATGTTGATGATCTATTGGTAACAGGAAGCAACAATGCCATGCTGGTTGATTTCAAAAAGAAAATGGAAAAGATGTTCGAGATGTCAGACTTGGGACAAATGTACTACTTCCTTGGCATGGAAGTGTCTCAAACTGAGCAAGGGATCTTCCTAAGTTAGAAGGCTTTTGCCTTAAACATTCTAAACAAATTGTCCTTGCTGAACTGCAAGGCAACAAGCATACTAGTTGCTGTTGGAGAGAAGCTATCGAGTCAAGGTGATTTTGAGGAGGCTTGTGAATCAACCTATAGGAGTTTAGTTAGATGTTCACTCTATTTGACAGCCGCTAGACCAGACATTATGTTTGCTATGATTTTGCTATCTAGATTCATGTATTGCTGTAATGTGAAGCATTTACAAGCTACCAAAAGAGTTCTCAGGTACATCAAAGGTATACTGAGCTTTGGAATGAAGTTCACCAAGGTTGATGGCATAAAACTGCTTGGTTATGCTGATAGTGACTGGACTAGATCGGTAGATGATATGAAAAGCACCTCAGGGTATCTGTTTACCCTTGGTTCAGCCATTTTTTTTGGTGTTCGAAGAAGCAAAATGTTGTTGCTCAATCAACTGTTGAAGATAAGTACTTAGTTGCTGCTAGTGCTGTTAACCAAGCCATTTGGCTAAGAAAGATAATGGTCGATTTGAATCTATACCAAAGGGAAGCAACATAGATCAAATGTGACAAACAGTCTGGTGTTGCAATTGAACAGAATCCAGTGTTCCATGGGAGAACAAAAGACTTCAAGATTAAGTTTCACTTTGTTAGGAAGATGGAACAATGTCTAGAGGTAAAACTGATTCATTGTAGTTCTGAGGATCAGCTTGCTGATATCTTGTCAAAGCCCCTTAGTGTGTCATGATTCGTGCATTTGAGAGTCACAATGGGAGTTTACAGCATGGAAGCCAAGGAGGAGTGTTGAAGTTGGCCTGTATGCAACCAAGAAGTAGAGAAGTTACCCTAGCCATGCAGATGCTGCTGAAGTTGATGCTACTATTCACTTTCATTTGTTTTTGTTACTTTAATTGATGTTTTGTAATTGGTTAAATTAAAACTAAGTTGTTAATGTACTTGATCTATTTTTGTTGACATTTAAGTTGATAAATCAGCTTTACCAAGTGTGCAAGTTTAGTTTAACAAGTTTCAATGTAAATTAGTGGTGTTAGGTAAATGTTTAGGTGAAATTTATCTTGTTTTGACCAGCTAAATGTCTGGTATATGTATTGGCTTTGTGCCTTCTTTCAAATTAATGAAATTATCAGCATTCTTCTTTATTTTTCTGGTTTTACTCAAACATTTTCTTATTCAAAAACCTTAGTTGATTTTGTTTGTTTGCTCATCAAGTCTCGAGCCTTGAAGCTCAAGTCTCTGTTCACTTCTTTCATCTTTCATTCTTAGTTCCAACACATACCAGTATGTGCAATTGATTATTCAAACATGTGTAACGATCAATCGCAACTTGAATCAAAAGTGATGGTTGAATTTGTCTCGTCCTCGATTAAGCTTCAACAATGGTTTCATTAAGTTCACTACAAAGGGAAAGCTTCAGGGTTTACCATAAAATTGATGTTGGTATTTTATCAGAAAAGAAAAATAAAATGATGAAGAAAACTGAACTGAGAAATCATGTAATTGAAATGAAAAATTTGTGTTTTATTGAACTGAAACTAGTTGTTTATATAGTAAACAAGTTAACAACTACTAACTAAAAATAGGCTAATAACAAAATCATAATCTTTAACAAAAATCTCTAAAAAATGTGAAATAAATCAAAATTATGATTATATCTAAAAATATCTAGATTATGATAACTAAAACAAATCTTCAACACTTCTCCTTGCTTCAGTTGCTGCAAACACCAAGTGTTGTTTTCAAAACTTCAAATTTGCTTACTGGGAGCGGCTTGGTGA
This sequence comes from Gossypium anomalum, assembly GCA_025698475.1. Classification (NCBI taxonomy): domain Eukaryota; kingdom Viridiplantae; phylum Streptophyta; class Magnoliopsida; order Malvales; family Malvaceae; genus Gossypium; species Gossypium anomalum. The sequence continues at coordinate 22,567,649 of CM046964.1, read as the reverse complement.
AGATATCTGCAACCTGCTCCTCTATTTTACAATGAACTAGTATAACGTTACCTTCTTTTTGCACTTCCCTCAAAAAGAAAAGCTTAATGTTGAAATTCTTAGTCTTTCCATGAAATACTAGATTATGAGAAATTGAAATGGCAGCTTGATTATCAATGAAAATATTTGTGCTTTCCTTCTGTTCAAGGTTAAGATCACTTAATAATTTTCTCAACCACAAAGCTTGATTAACAGCTGCTGCTGCAACAACCAATTCTGCTTTGACAGTAGATTGAGCCACAGTTTCTTGCTTTTTCGAGCTCCATAAGAAGACACCAGATCCAAAAGTAAAACAATAGCCTGGTGTACTCTTCATGTCATCAATGGAACCTCCCCAATCACTACTAGAGAAGCCAATAAGCTTGAACTCCTTGTTTCTTTTGAATTTAACACCAAAATTACTCATGCCTTTGGTATAACGAACTACTCTTTTGGCAGCCCTGAGATGCAATTCACTGGCACAATGCATAAATCGTGACAAAATACTTACAACATTTAAAATATCAGGACTTAGAACATTTAAAATATCAGGACGTGTTGTTGTAAGATACATTAAGCAACCAACCAAACTTCTAAAATATCCCTCATCAACTTTATCATCTCCATCTTCTTTACATAACTTCTCCTTTTGATTCATAAGAGTGCTTACTTCCTTGCACTCTTCAAGCTTGAATTTCTTCAAGATTTCCTTGGCATACTTCTTCTAGCAGATGAATACTTCATGCTCAGCCTGTTTAATTTCCATTCCAAGAAAAAAAGACATCAATATGAGATCTATCATCTCAAAAACCTTCATCATCTCTTGCTTGAATTCCTCAAGCAACCATGCATCATTTCCCATTATCAAGAAATCATCAACATAAAGAGAGACTATCAAAATATCATTATTCTGACGTTTGACATAAAGAGTGGTCTCAGACAGATTTTTTTCAAAACTCAAGCCCAGCAAATGATCATTTATCTTACTGTACCAAGCTCTTGGAGCTTGTTTCAGTCCATAAAGAGCCTTTTTGAGAAGAAACACCTTGTTTTCCTCTCCTTTCTTCACAAAACCTTCAGGCTGTTCAACATAAATTTCTTCCTGCAAAATACCATTTAAAAAGGCTGATTTTATATCAAGCGGATACACTCTCCAATTCATTTGAGCAGCTACAGCGAGTAAAAGTCTTATGGTGTCCAAATGAGCAACTGCTGTGAAGGTGTCTGAATAGTCCACGCCAAAAACTTGTGCATAGCGTTTGACCAGAAGTCTTGCTTTGTGCTTGTTGATTGAGCCATCAACACTAAGCTTGGTTCTGTACACCCACTTGACTCCAATCACCTTCCTATCATGGGGTCAATCAACCAACTCCCATGTTTTGTTTTTCTCAATCATGGACAACTCCTCTTTCATTGCAACCACCCATTTTATGTCCTTCATTGCTGTAGCAAAATCTGCAGGTTCACAAACAGCTATATTATATCTTGCATAAATATCAGAGAGCAATCTAGTACCTCTTGTTGGAACATCATCCACCAACTAATTCAGCCAATTTTTATCTTTTTCTGTGGTTGAAACAGGAAATTTAAGCTTCAAATCTGCTGTGCTTTGGCCACTTTTCTCATCCCAGTTCCACTATTCATTTTCCACAAAATGAACATCTCTGCTTATAACAATTTTCCCAGGCTGTAGTTGGAAAATTTTGTAAGCTTTTGCAATAGTGCTATAGCCGATAAAGACTCCTAGAAGTGTCTTTTTTTTTAACTTGTCTTTCTTGATTTGAAGAACGTGAGTGAAGCATAGACAACCAAATATTTTAAGCAAATTTAAAGATGGTTTATAACCATACCGAGCCTTATAAGGTGTTTGATCCTTGATTGCTTTTGTGGGCAATCTATTCTGTAGGAAAACTGTAGTATGAGCTACTTCTGCCTAGAACTTTTTTGGTAAATTTTTCTCATGCAACATACATCTGGTCATGTCTAAGATGTATTTGTTTCGCCTCTCACTAACTCTATTATATTGCGGAGCATAGGGAGCTATTAATTGATACTCAATGCTAGCTTCTTCACAAAATGCATTAAAATTTTTTAATGTATACTCCTTGCCGTTATCAGACCTCAATATTTGAATGTGGTTGCCACTTTGATTTTCCACAGTCTTCTTGAATTTTCAGAATACCCCAGCCATTTCTGACTTGAATTTTAAGAAGAAAATCCAACACATTCTTGTAAAATCATCAATAAAAGCAACATAATACCGACTACCTACTAATGAAGGAGTTCTTTGAGGTCCAGAAATGTCTGTGTGAATCACCTGTAACTTACAAGTGGCTCTCCATACTGTCTTAGGAAATGGCTTTCTATTTTGCTTTCCAAATTGACAAGCCTTACATGTCAGTATGTGATCATCAAGTTCTGGAAGATCAGTTGCCATTTTTTTGGACTTCATCTGTAGTATCCCCTGATGGTGATAGTGTCCGAGCCTTTTATGCCACATCATTGTGAGGCTTTCTTTGATTAGAAAAGCTGATTGCTCCTCTTGCATTGGATTGAGGGAAAAGCTCCTTCCTGCCATCTTAACTTCGAACATCTTCTATCCTGTAGCATCCTCTATCACACATGTCTTTTCCATGAACTTCACTTTGAATCCCTTCTCTACTAATTGACCAATAGTAAGCAAGTTTTGATCAATATCAAGTACATATAAAACATCAGCAATGAACTTGGTACCTGAACAGCTTGTAATGGCTATAGTGCCCTTTCCTTTGACTGCAATGTAGTCACCATTCCCAATTTTGACCTTCTTGGACTCGGTACTCTTCAGTTCTTTGAACAACTCTTTGTCATGTGTCATATGATTAGTACAACCACTGTCAATGAGCCAGCTTTCACTTGTTTCATGACTAGTGAAACAAGTTGCAACAGAAAGCTGATTTTTTTCTTCTTAACCTGCCTCTTGTGCTTCATCTCCTTGTTGCTGATTTTTGTATTTACAAATAACAGTTTCATGTCCTATTTGGTTACACTTACTGCACTTTGCATCTGGTCTTCTCCAGCACTTGAAAGGAGGATGACCTTTCTTGCCGCAATGTTGACATGGAGGATAATCCTTCTTTACTCCTGATATTCTATTTCCAATTTTACTTTTGTTCCCAAAAGCAGAGCTTTCTCCACTCTCGGCGTTAAAATTTTTATTCTTTGACCTCCTGTTTTTTCCATCATCTTGATACTTAATTAGTAGAGCACCTTCGACAGCCCCTTTTTGCATCATTATACGTTTTTACTCTTATGCTTGTAAAGAACTTAAGAGTTCTGCCAAAGTAATCTTTGACATATCCTTCGTGTTCTCTAAAGTGGTGATGGTAGCCTCAAACCTTTTAGGTATTGTTACAAGAATTTTCTCCACAATCCTTGAATCTGCTGGAGATGAACCTAGCAACCTGGCCTTATTGGCTATGTTAAGGAGCCTTTCAAAATACTCCTTAACTGTCTCAGCCTCCTTCATCTTTTGCAGCTCAAAATCACATACAAGATTCAACACTTGCATCCCGCAAATTCTCTTGTCTCCCTCGTACTCAGTTTTGAGCTTGTAAAAATAGTTGGTGAAACTACAGCAAACAAATAGGCTTTTGCTTTTGATTTTCTTGTCTTCTTTTCTCTTTTTGTGTTTTGATCTGTGCCATGGTGGGGTTGGTAGACAATGTAGGAATCTCATAGTCTTCTTCTATGGTTTCCCAAAGATCTATAGCCTCCAGGTAAGTCTCCATTGTACTGCCCAAATCTGATAATTATTTTCATAAAAAATAGGCGGCGTAATTGAAGAGAAATTAATTTCGTCTTCCATAATGCAGCAAACACTAACACAGGTCCCTCAAGAAGAAAGCTTTAATACCAATTGTTGGTATTTTATCAGAAAAGAAAAATAAAAGGATGAAGAAAATAGAGTTGAGAAGTCAAGTAATTGAAATAAAAAATGTGTGTTTTATTGAACTAAAACTAACTGTTTATATAGTAAACAAGTTAGCAACTACTAACTAAAAATAGGCTAATAACATAATCATAATCTTTAACAAAAATCTCTGAAAAATCTGAAATAAATCAATATTATGATTATATCTAAAAATAGCACGCAATCTTTCTCCAATTTGACAACTTAAATTCCAAGATTTTGAAAAGAAAAGTTTTGGTGTTCCATTTTTCTAATTAAGAAAAGAAAAAAAAAACAAAGGGAAAGGGTTGCGAGAAAGGTCTTATTTCTATCTTTCTCTAACATTATAAGCACCAATCTATCCATCCCTCGTGTTTTCATAGAAGAGAATATGAGTACTAAGCTATGACCACCACCTTACAAATGATGTGGCCTATTCTTGAAATGTATGTGAAGTCACATGCATGAAGTTATGGCAGTGGCACTTTTCTCTTTCATCAACAACTCCAGTGACATTCCACGGATTAACCAGAATAGCTCCAGCACCAAGAGACTGAGTAGCCCTAGCAAACTGGAAAATATGAAGAGACGTTCTTATGAAAACTTAAGCTTTAGGGGGTTTACACATCCGAAAAAATCCCTAAACATATGTATAATCCAAATCAGATAGTTACATCTTTGTTGAATGCTTGGCAAGCAACAAACTCATAGCTGGCGAGGTTCATTCCATCCCTCAAAGATGTCACAAGAGCTACATCTGCATAATTTGTTAATTGCCAAAAGTTCAGGCATGCCTAAAATCAAGTTATCATTTCAAACAAAAATAGTGATTTCAATCGGTGTTAATAGCACAAAAGTCAGCACTGGTAACAGCATATAGTGTGCATAAGGTGTGAAAATCAAGCAAGTGATCGTAAAAAATAGTAAGGAAAATGCTATAGAACTTAAGACGTGCTAAAAGTTGTAGAAAGGGCCGCAATGGTTTTTTATATTCAGCAGCTTAGAAAATTGAGTTAAGCAAAGTAATCTTTGAAACTTCTTCTTCTATCAATTATGCAACAAAATCGACTCAATAACATACCACAGAAAGTTAAACTGTAAATTAATATGTTACAGAAGTATGGAGTTTTCAATGATTTAAATCTTTGTTAGAAAGTGGCCTTCCATGCAGCTCATGCACCAGCCAACAGACCAAGTGGCTTGGGCCAAGTGCTGTATCAGTTTATTTTGTTTCATTTTGTAACTTGAGTTAATGTAATGTGTTCTAGTTCATTTTGAACTTAGTTTGGTTTATATTTGATGTAACTTGATAGTAAAAAGCTGATTACCAGCCTTGTTTAAGTGTGCAAGTTAATATCACCTAGTTCCAATGTATTAAGTGGAGTTAGGTAGTGTTTAGGTGTTGAATTTGTTGATTTTGACCAGCCAATGTCTGGTATATGTAATGGCTTCATGCCAAAGTTTATTTTAATGAAATTATTAGATTTTATTCAATTTATGCTACATTTTTCTTTGCTTTTGTTTTCTGTTCTTATTTTTCTTGCAAAACTCTATTTGTTTTCTCCACAAGCAACGAGCCTTGTTACTCAAGACTTAAGTTTGGAAGCTGTTTTGTTCTTCAAACACCAACAATTGGTATCTAGAGCTTTTATCTTAGAGGACCTATTGTAGTTGAATCTTAAACTGAATAGCTTTATCAGGCTTTTCTCCTGCAGCACCACCAGTCTTTAATGGTAAAGGGTTACACATATGGGTTGTCAAGATGAGGACTTACCTGCAGGCCTTCGATCTGTGGGAAGTTGTCAACACTGATGCTGAGCCAGCTTCACTCAGAGCTAACCCCACAGTGGCTCAAATCAGGCAACATGCAGATGAGAGGACCAAAATGCATAAGGCCATGTCCTGTATTCAGAACTGTGTGTTTGATGTTATTTTTACCAGAATCATGGCCTGTGAGACTCTAAAACAGGCCTGAGACAAACTTAAGGAGGAGTTTCAAGGCACAGAAAGGACAAGGCAGCAACAGTTGTTGAACTTGAGGAGAGATTTTAAAAATTTGAAGATGAAAGGGGAAGAGATAGTGAAGCAGTACTCAGATAGAATCATGTCTGTTGTGAAAAACATAAGGTTGCTAGGAGAACAGTTCAGTGAGGCAAAGATTGTGGAGAAGGTGCTTTCAACATTGCCTGAAAGATATGAGGCAAAAATTTCATCCCTGGAGGATTCAAGAGATCTTGCAAGCATCTCTTTAACTGAGCTCATTAATTCCCTCTATGCTCAGGAGCAAAAGAGAGCTAGCAGGATGGAGGAGCACCAGGAGGGTGCTTTCCAAGCCAAGGCCAAAGCAGCTCGAGCACCTCAGCCTATAAAGGTAATAAGAACTGGAGAAGCAGGCCTAAGCCTGATGCTGCAAGAAGAGGAGACCAACTCTGCAGATTTTGTAAAAGGCCTGGTCATCCAGAGGCCAAATGCTGGTTCAGACCAGATGCTTTGTGTCAACATTGCAAGAAGAAAGGGCATGTTGAAAAGGTCTGCAAAGAAAAAGGTAGACCTAGGCAGAATCAAGCACAACGCAAGAATGAGGGAGCTCGAGTGGCTGAAGACAGTAGTGACCATGAAGAGCAGGTATTTGCTGTGTCATGTTTACCTGGTCAAAGCAAGGGCCCAAAAGGATGGCTGTTGGACAGTGGTTGCACTAATCACATGTCACCAGATGCAACCATTTTCAAGACTTTGGACAGAAGTTGCAAAACCAAAGTAAAAGTTGGGAATGGTCAGTTTATTAAGGCTGAAGGAAAAGGGGATGTGCTAATATGCACTTCCACAGGTGAAAAAATCATCAAAAAATGTGTTGCTGGTACCTGAGATTGACAGAAACCTTCTCAGCATTGCTCAACTGCTTGAAAAAGGCTACACAGTTGTGTTCAAGGGCCAGGAGTGTCAAATTGCTAAGCCAAATGGATCAAGCCTTATGAAAGTCACTATGACTGACAAATGCTTTGAAGTCAATTGGCCAAGTGACTCACACTCAGCATGTGCTGCCTCAACAGAAGAATCCAAGCTTTCGAATCAAAGGCTTGGTCATGCCAACTTTAGGTCCATGGCTCAAATGGTCAGCAAGGAGATGGTTGAAAATTTCACCAAGTCAGTTCAAAATGAGGATGTTTGTGAAGTTTGTCAGATAGGAAACTAAGCCAGGCTCCCATTTCCTGCAAACACAACCTAGAGAGCATCAAACAAGTTGGAGCTGGTGTACACTGATGTATGTCGCCCCATAAAGTCTGAGTCACTCAATGGCAACAGGTACTTCATTCTTTTCATTGATGATAATACCAGATATTGCTGGATTTTCTTTTTGAAGCACAAGTCTGAGGTGGCTCAAGTGTTTTTGAAGTTTAAAGCAGTAGCTGAAACAGAAACAGGCTGCAAATTGAAGACCATCAGGTCAGATAATGAAGCTGAGTATACCTCAGCTTAGTTCGAAGCTCTATGCAATAATGTTGGTGTCAAACATCAGCTCACCAATGTTTATACACCTCAGCAGAATGGGGTCAGTGAAAGGAAAAATAGAAGTCTTATGGATATGGCCAGGTGCCTTCTGTTCTAGAAGAATTTACCAAAGACCATGTGGGCTGAAGCAGTTAACACTGCTGTCTACATTTAGAACAGGCTACCAACCAAAGCACTGGAACACAAGACTCTATTTGAGGCCTGGTTCGGGTTCAAGCTATCTTTGGCTCATCTAAAAGTATTTGGTTACCTATACTACAGCCTTATACCAGCTGAAAAAAGGGACAAACTGTCCAAAAAGTCTCAAGCTGGCATTTTAGTGGGATACAACATGGTCAAAAAAGGCTATAGGATCCTAGATCCTTCAACAAACAAAGTCCATGTAAGCAGAGATGTAATCTTTGATGAAAAAGCATGCTGGAACTGGGAAAGAAATGAACCTGAGGCTATTTCTGAAGAGCTCATGGCAGATCAGCTTGAATCTGATCAAAATGGTCCTGATATGGACATTGATGATGATCCTGTCAGGGGTACAAGGACTATGGCTGTAATTTATGAGAAGGCCCATGTTGCACAAGAAGAACCTAGCTATTTTGAGGAAACTGAAGCACATCAAGGTTGGAAGCAAGCCATGGTTGATGAAATCAAGATGATTCAAAAGAATCAGACATGGGAGCTAGTAGAGAAGCCTACTAACAGAAAGACCATTGGTGCCAAATGGGTCTATCGAGCTAAACAAAATGCTGATGGCAGTTTGAACAAGCTGAAAGTTAGGCTTGTTGTCAAGGGATTCAGTCAAAGATATGGCTTAGACTACATAAAGACTTTTGCACCAATAGCCAGGCTAGACACAATCAGGTTGCTAGTTGCTTTGGCTGCACAAAGGCAGTGGATCATTCATCAACTGGATGTAAAGTCTGCATTTCTCAATGGTCTCCTTGAAGAATAAATCTACATTGACCAACCTCAAAGCTTTGTTGTGTCTGGCAAAAAGGACATGGTATATAGGCTTAAAAAGGCCTTGTGTGGCCTAAAACAAGTTCCTATAGCTTGGTATGCAATGATTGATAGCTACCTAGTCAGTTTGGGATTCGAGAGAAGTATCAGTGAGCCAAATCTGTATGTCAAGAAGAAACAAGCTGAAACACAACTCATTGTGTCCCTCTATGTTGATGACCTTTTGGTGATAAGAGGAGACCAAATCATATTGGCTAATTTCAAGGCCAAAATGAAGGACATGTTTGAAATGTCTGACCTGAGGTAGATGACTTACTTTCTTGGAATGGAGGTGCAGCAAACTCAAAGTGGAATCTTCTTGGGACAGAAAACATTTGCTGCAAAGATCTTAAGTAAGTTCTCTATGGAGAATTGCAAGCCAACAAGCACACCTATGGCTATTGGAATGAAACTGTCAAGTCCAGGAGGTCATGAGTAAGTTAGTGAGTCTGATAGTAGAAGCCTAGTTGGTTGCTTATTGTATTTAACAACAACTAGGCCAGACATCATGTTTGCTGTGAGTATGCTATCGAGGTTCATACATTGCTGCAACAAGTAGTATCTTCAAGTAGCAAAAAGAGTGCTCAGGTACATCAAAGGTACCTTGAGCTATGGACTACAATTTAGCAGAAGTGAAGATCTGAAGCTGGCTACACTGATAGTGACTGGGCTGGTTCAAAAGATGATATGAACAGTACCTCAGGGTATGTTTTTACCCTTGGTTCAGCTATGTTTTGCTGGAGTTCAAAGAAGCAATCGATTATAGCTCAGTCAACTGCAGAAGCTGAGTATGTTGCTACTGCTAATGCTGTTAATCAAGCCATTTGGCTAAGAAAAATCCTGGCTGATTTGAACCTACATCAAAGGGAAGCAACAGAGATTTATTGTGACAACAAGTTTGCTGTTGCAATTGCAAAGAACCCTGTCTTCCATGGTAGAATTAAGCACTTTAGCATTAAGTTGCATGTGGTAAGGGAGATGGAACAAGCTCGATAGGTGGAGCTGATTCATTGCAATTCAAAGAAATAGATAACTGACATCTTTACAAAGGCCCTTAATGAATCTAGGTTCATTAAACTAAGGAAAGAACTTGGAGTTAGCAGCATGGAGACCAAGGAGGAGTGTTAGAATGTGGCCTTCCATGCAGCTCATGCACCAGCCAACAGACCAAGCAGCTCGGACAAGACAGAAAGCTGTCGAGCCAAGTGCTGCATCAGTTTATTTTGTTTCATTTTGTAACTTGAGTTGATGTAATGTGTTCTAGCTCATTTTAAACTTAGTTTAGTTTATATTTGATGTAACTTGATAGTAAAAAGCTGATTACCAGCCTTGTTTAAGTGTGCAAGTTAATATCACCTAGTTCTAATGTATTAAGTGGAGTTAGGTAGTGTTTAGGTGTTGAATTTGTTGATTTTGATCAGCCAATGTCGGTATATGTAATGGCTTCATGCCAAAGTTCATTTTAATGAAATTATTGGATTTCATTTAATTTATGCTCCATTTTTCTTTGCTTTTGTTTTCTGTTCTTGTTTTTCTTGCAAAACTCTGTTTGTTTCCTTCACAAGCAACGAGCCTTGTTGCTCAAGTCTCAACTTTGGAAGCTGTTATGTTCTTAAAACACCAACAATCTTAACTAGATATTAAATTTCAGAAATTCATTTGGGACATAAAAAACTCATAAGCATGACTGTTCAACACACAAAATGTGAAATTATATCTTAGTATGCTAAAATCTTGCTAAGAATGTTTAGACTCATGGGAAATTTCTACTTAAATTAGATGGTCTACTGGCATGCCTTAGTGGCATGGAAAAGTGCCCGTATAAGAAAACGAAAGGCTTTCCTTGTCCTTTGAAAAGGAAAATGTTATGTGAACTATGAAATGCTTTCTAGCAAGGTCATTGTTGATTAATCATATTCTTTATATTGCATTTATTAACCTATATATGCATCAACATTGAAAAACACACAAACTGTCTATGCACGTGCATACCTTCTCATAAATAATACTTTGACAATCATAACCTAAGAACCTATATCTGTACCGTAAACTGTCTTATTCATTGTTTCACCTAGAATTTCAGAAAAGCGACTAAATGTTGAGGTAAATAAAATGAAGCTTTGATTATTTTTTGGGGAAAAAAAGGGGAGGGGAAAAGCATCTTTCCAACCAAGCAGTAACCTTTAGTTCACTCTTGTATCATATATAGTGATGGATAAAAGGTAATAAGGTATAGACAAACCAGATGATGTATTGGTGCATCAGTAAGGGTTTCAAATCTTCCATTAATGCGTCCAACAATCTCATGAACCTGGCTTGTAAGCTCGTTATCTATGATATCAAGAAAGTAAACATGTAAGGTTTGAGGAGTCAATACAAGGGGAGGGTTGAAATAGCCTTGACAAAACCACAAATTATCGGAAAACGAAATGAAATGAGACAATATTATGGTAAAAAAGCAATAAATAACTCATGGGAATCAGATTCACTATTAAAAAGTAGCTGCTAAAGATAAAGATAGCACTGCATGTTCTATTTAAATAATAAATGCAACAATTAATTGTCAAAAAAGTCAGTATGGCATAATAAGAAGGAAAATCAACACAAGAGTACTGCATCTGGAGATGCTAGAGTATTAGTATGATAATGTTAATCTGTTTAATCCCATGGCAGTTCTCATTGCAAAAGTTAACACAATCTTTCAGGTAACCAGAAAGAAGATGAAAAGTGTTTCTGAACATACACTTGGGAACATCTGACCTGGTAGGGACAGCAACTTTCAGGAGAACCACCTTATCACCCGAATCGGGATTTTACTTAAGAAACTTTTCAAATGCCAAAATCTTTTGTGGTATTCCCTCGATCATAACAAGATGATCAACGCCCAACATTACCTTACCATTATTAAACATGAACCCATAAGCAACTCAAAAACAGCTTGAAAGTTGCTTCCCTTAAATCAAACTACAAAAACATAACTGATACCAATTAAGGGAGAAAAGAATTCAATTCCTACCTTTAGACCCGCAAACCTCTCTTTCAGTTCTTCCATGAGATTTTTTACTTGAGGGAGTTCAAGAGCTCAAATGAAATTATCAGGATCAATCTCACTGGAAACTGTAATTTCAAGATCCCAAGCAATAAAAAGAGTAGATGTGATAAGGAATAAATGTATTTAAAATGCTAAAAGGTCCATGCAAAAGAACAAATTAAATTGGCAATTTGAAGATTCTTCGATGGAAAAAGATGAAAGAGATCAGCTATGACATACTATAGCTATGCGAGTTAACTTTCCTCAATCCTCTACTCCTTCAACTGTGCCCTCCAGCCCGAGAATACGAGTACAAGCACAAACAAAATGCCTTGCATAGTCATATACATGGAAGCTGGAACGGTAATGGCCTTGAGAACTATAACATAATATGATTTTGACAAAAAGAAACAACATGCTCAAAGTGATACAAGAGTGCATTAAAACTGACATTGCAGTTTTGCAGCAGTTCAAACAAAAAATTCATGATGTTGCACAACTCACAAGCATGTCAAAACAAGATTTTTTGAATCTGTTCTCATTTCACAATTAAGTACTTTACAATCTAACGTAGGGAGATTTCAGTATATCCATAACCATTGAATTGAATCAACCTATCAAATCAAGAATCAGCATAATCACTCCCCAACCCAGACAGCATTTTTTCTTTTAGGTATCAGACTAAAATAAAAGAATATAAATGGCCAACGATTTATTGCAAGTGTTCGGGCTGAATGACTACAACAGTTTGTATCACATTGGGTACAAGGCAGTGGAATGATAGAAAATTGAAAGGTTATCATATAGCAGCAAGAAGACATGTAATTTGATGTTAGCTGTCGTTCTTGTTGGATCTTGAAACAAGGCAGCAAGCAAAAGAACAAGGAAGCTTGTGAAGCAAGCCTCGTGGCTTGTGGAAGAAACAAGAGTAGAAATTGAAAGGAAAACAAGAACAGAACTAAAAGCAAAGAAAGAAGAAGCATAAAGATTGAATAAAATCTGATGATTTTCATTAACATTAACAATGGCATATTGCCAATACATAAATCAAGCTTTTTTGCTTGTCAAAATCAACATGTGTTCAACTAATCCACACCAACTACCACTAAGACATTGGAACTTACAAAACTAAACTTGTACATAAAAGAAAAGCTGATTAACAACTCATTCATACATCAATCTTCTACCTAATGTAGTTCAATATGAACCAAAAAGAGTTACATTAACTAAAATAACAAAATGAACAAAAACAGATTGCAGCACTTGGCTCGACAGCTTCTGATCTTGGCCTGCTCTACATGATCGGATGACTGGTGCTTGAACTGCATGGAGGGCCACATTCTAACACTCCTCCTTGGTCTCCATGCTGCTAACTCCAAGTTCTTTCCTTAACTTGATAAACCTTGAAGTACTTAGGCCCTTTGTGAAAATGTCAGCAACTTGGTTTTCTGAATTGCAATAAACCAGCTCTATTTCTCGAGCTTGTTCCATCTCTTACTACATGCAATTTAATGTTGAAGTGCTTGGTTCTACCATGGAAGACAGGATTCTTTGCAATTGCAACAGCAGACATGTTATCACAATAAATCTTTGTTGCTTCTTTTTGATATAGGTTTAAATCACCAAGGATTTTTCTAAGCCAGATGGCTTGGTTTACTGCTCCAGCAGCAGCCACATACTCAGCTTCTGCTGTTGACTGAGCAACTATTGATTGCTTCTTGGAACTCCAGCAAAACATAGCTGAACCAAGGGTAAAGGCATACCCTGAGGTACTCTTAAAATCATCTTTTGATCCAGCCCAGTCACTATCAGTATAACCAATGAGTCTTAGATCTTTTGTCTTGCTGTAATGCATGCCATAGCTCAGGGTACCTTTGATGTACCTGAGGACTTTTTTTGCTGCTCGAAAATGGTCCTCATTGCAACAGTGCATAAATCTTGATAATAGATTCACTGCAAACATTATGTCAGGTCTTGTGGCTGTTAAGTATAGCAAGCATCCAACCAGGCTTCTATAGGTTGTCTCACAAACCTTTTCTGAGTTGCTTTGACTTGTTAATCTTTCTCCAACAGAAACTGGAGTGCTTGTTGCTTTGCAATTTTGCATTGAGAACTTAGTCAGTATCCTCATAGCAAAAGCTTTTTGACTTAGAAAGAATCCAGCTTGTGATTGTGTCACTTCCAGTCCTAAAAAATAGGTCATCCTTCCAAGATCAGACATCTCAAACATTTGATGCATTTTGGTTTTGAAATCAGCAAGCATGGCTTGATCTCCTCCTGTAACCAATAAATCATCAACATATACAGACACAATAAGCTGTGTTTTACCACTTTCCTTCTTAACATACAAGGTAGGCTCACTGAGACTCCTTTCAAATCCCAAACCAGTCAAATAGCCATCAATCCTGCTGTACCAGGCCCTAGGAGCTTGTTTCAAGCCATACAGGGCCTTTTTTAGCTTGTAGACCATGTCTTCCTTTTGTGGAACTTTAAAACCTTCAGGTTGCTCCACATATATCTCCTCTTCTAGGTAGCCATTGAGGAAAGCTGATTTTACATCGAGCTGATGGATTTTCCAACCCATCTGAGCTGCTATAGCAACTAGCAGCCTGATGGTGTCTAGCCTGGCCACTGGTGCAAATGTCTCCATGTAGTCCAGGCCATACTTTTGGCTAAATCCCTTCACAACTAGCCTGGCTTTAAGCTTGTTTAAGCTCCCATCTGCATTCTGCTTGGCTCGAAAGACCCATTTTACGCCAATGACCTTCCTATTGTCTGGTCTAGGAACTAGTTCCCATGTCTGGTTCTTTTCTATCATGTCCATTTCATCAGACATTGCCTGTCTCCAACCTTCATGTGCTTCAGCATCTTCAAAGCAGCTTGGTTCTTCTTGTGCAACATATGCTCTCTCATAAATTTCAGCTAAAGTCCTTGTACCCCTGACTGGTTCATCATCAATGTCCATTTCTGGACCATTTTGTTCTGGCTCAGTCTGATCAGCTACAAGTTCTTCAGTAATAGCCTTAGGTTCATTTCTTTCCCAATTCCAACAAGCTTTTTCATCAAACACTACATCCCTGCTTACTTGAACCTTGTTGGTTGAAGGATCCAAGTTCCTATAGCCCTTTTTTACTGAGTTGTAGCCTACTAGAATACCTGTTTGAGCTCTTTTATCTAGCTTGCTTCTTTTTACAGCTGGTACTTGTACATAACACAAACAGCCAAAGACTTTCAAGTGAGCCAGTGATGGTTTGAATCCAAACCACCCTTCAAATGGAGTTTTTTGATCTAAAGCCTTGGTTGGGAGCCTGTTTTGAAGATAGACAACAGTGTTAACTGCTTCAGCCCATATTGTCTTGGGCAGACTCTTCTGAAATAGAAGGCACCTAGCCATATCCATGAGGCTTCTATTTTTTCTTTCACTCACCCCATTTTGCTGAGGTGTGTAGACATTGGTAAGCTAATGTTTGATGCCAGCATTATTGCAGAGGGCTTGAAACTGAGCTGAAGTGTACTCAGCCCCATTATCTGACCTAATGGTCTTTATCTTGCAGCCTGTTTCTATTTCCACTGCAACTTTGAACTTTATAAACACTTGAGCAACCTCAGACTTATGCTTCAAAAAATGAACCCAGCAATATCTGGTATAGTTATCAATGAAAAGAATAAAGTACCTGTTGCCACTAAGTGATTCAGTCCTCATGGGGCCACAAACATCAGTGTGCACTAATTCCAGCTTGCTTGATGCTCTCCAGGTGGTGTTTGCAGAAAATGGAAGCCTAGCTTGCTTTCCCATCTGACAAACTTCACATACATCTTCAATATGAACTGTTTTGATGAAGTTTTCAACCATCTCCTTGCTGACCATCTGAGCCATAGACTTAAAGTTGGCATGACCAAGTCTTTGATGCCAAAGTTTGGTATCTTCTATTGAAGCAGTATGGGCTGAGTGTGAGTCGCCTGACCAATCAACTTCAAAGTATTTGTCACTCATGGTGACTGTCATAAGGCTTGATCCATTTGGATCAGTGATTTGGCACTATTGACCCTTGAACACAACAGAGTACCCCTTTTCAAGCAGCTGAGCAATGTTGAGAAGGTTTCTGTCAATTTCAGGTACCAACAGCACATTTTTGATGATTTTGTCACCTGTGGCAGTGCATATCAGCACTTCTCCCTTGCCTTCAGCATTTATAAACTGACCATTTCCAATTTTCACCCTGGTTTTGCAACTTTTGTCCAAGGTATTTAAAATTGATGCATCTGGTAACATGTGATTGGTGCAGCCACTATCCAGCAACCACCCTTTTGAGCTTTTGTTGTGACCAGCTGGACATGACACAAAGAAAGACCGCGCTCCTCATGGTCACTTTGGTATCTTGACCACTCGAGCTTCTTCACCCTTATGATGTGGTTGGTTTTGGCCAGTCGCCCTTTTCTTTGTATACCCTCTCAACATGGTTTTTTCTGCTTGCAGTGTTGTTGACACACAAAGATCCGCCCGAACCAAAGATCCGCCTTTGGATGGCCAAGTCTTTTACAAAATCTGCAGAGTCGATCTCCTCCTTTTGCAGCATCAGGCTTGGGCCTGTTTTTCCAGTTCTTCTTGCCCTTATAGGCAGAGGTGCTTGAGGTTGCTTTGGCCTTGGCTTGAAAAGCTCCCTCCTGGTACTCCTCCATTCTACTGGCTCTCCTTTGTTCCTGAGCATAAAGAGCATTAATGAGATCAGTTAGGGAGATGGTTGCCAGGTCTCTCGAATCCTCCAAGGATGAGATCTTTGCCTCATATCTTTCAGGCAGTGTTGAGAGCACCTTCTCCACAATTCTTGCCTCACTGAACTGTTCTCCTAGCAATCTTATGCTGTTGACCACAGCCATTATCCTGTCCGAGTACTGCTTCACTGTCTCTTCTTCCTTCATCTTGAGATTTTCAAAGTCTCTTCTCAAGTTTAGTAACTGCTGCTGCCTGGTTCTTTCAGTGCCTTGGAACTCCTCCCTGAGTTTGTCCTAGGCCTGCTTAGGAGTCTCACAAGCTATGATTCTTGTGAAGATAACATCAGAAACACAGTTCTGAATGCATGACATGGCCTTGTGCCTTTTGGTCCTCTCATCTGCATGTTGTCTGATTTGAGCCACTGTTGGATTGGCTCGAAGTGGAGCTGGCTCCACATCAGTGTTGACAACTTCCCACAGATCGAAGGCCTACAGGTAAGTCCTCATCTTGACAACCTATATGTGGAACCCCTCACCATTAAAAACTGGTGGTGTTGCAGGAGAAAAGCCTGATGAAGCCATTCAGTTCAGTACAACAGGTCCTCTAAGATGAAAGCTCTAGATACCAATTGTTGGATCTTGAAACAAGGCAACAAGCAAAAGAACAAGGAAGCTTGTGAAGCAAGCCTCGTGGCTTGTGGAAGAAACAAGAGTAGAAATTGAAAGGAAAACAAGAACAGAACTAAAAGCAAAGAAAGAAGAAGCATAAAGATTGAATAAAATCTGATGATTTTCATTAACATTAACAATGGCATATTGCCAATACATAAATCAAGCTTTTTTGCTTGTCAAAATCAACATGTGTTCAACTAATCCACACCAACTACCACTAAGACATTGGAACTTACAAAACTAAACTTGTACATAAAAGAAAAGCTAATTAACAGTTCATTCATACATCAATCTTCTACCTAATGTAGTTCAATATGAACAAAAAAGAGTTACATTAACTAAAATAACAAAATGAACAAAAACAGATTGCAGCACTTCGCTCGACAGCTTCTGATCTTGGCCAGCTCTACATGATCGGATGACTGGTGCTTGAGCTGCATGGAGGGCCACATTCTAATAGTTCTGCTCGCAGTGATAAAACCTGAGGAATGTTTAAGCTCCCTACAGAGTCAAACCCAAAGTGCATTTTCAATACTATATTTAGTGGAAATTTAAATACCTTCATCCAACATGCAAAATAAGCTCAATTCATATATCCAAGCAACCTACTAATAAATAAACATTGAAAGAAAGACAAGAAAATTGACACTGCATTCCAACAAAACAATGTCTGAAGTAAAATGAACTTACCCTACTAAATCAGCAGCATGAACAAACCTCAGCAGCTCCGATCGAGATGTGTTGGAACTTAGAAATCAGAAAGAAGAAATTTGACAGAAACTTGAGCTTGAAGGCTCGATACTTGCTATGCAAACAAAAAAGTTCAGCTAAGAAGCTTGAGCTTATTGCTTGAGTAAAAACCAAAGAAAATGAAGAAGAAAATGTGTATTATCATTAACTTCAAATTGAGGCATGATGCCATTACATACATCAGTCAATAGGCTGATAAAAAACAAACAAATTTCACCTAAACAACTACCTACTACCACTAAGTTACCTTGAAACTTATAAAATATGACTTGTATACATAGATAAGCTGATTTATCAATCTATTAGCACCTAATTACATCAAAACAATACCAACTAAGTTCATTTTCAACTAAATAACAAAACAAGTAGTTGAAGTAACAAAATGAAATAGCAGCTTGAACTTTAGCTACAACTGCATGGTTCGGGCAACTTCTCTACTTCTTGGCTGCATGCAAGCCATCTTCAACACTCCTCCTCGGCTTGCATGCTGCAAACTCCCATTTTGGCTCTCAAATGCACGAATCTTGACACACTAAGGGGTTTTTTCAAGATATCAGCAAGCTGGTCTTCAGAACTACAATGAATCAGTTTCACCTCTTGGTCTTGTTCCATCTTCCTAACAAAGTGAAATTTAATCTTGAAGTGCTTTGTTCTTCCATGGAACACTGGATTCTTTACAATTGCAACAGCAGATTGGTTGTCACATTTGATCTATGTTGCTTCCCTTTGGTGTAGATTCAAATCGGCCATTATCTTTCTTAGCAAAATGGCTTGGTTGACAGCTCCTGCAACTGCCACATATTCTGCTTCAGCAGTTGATTGAGCAACAACATTTTGCTTCTTCGAACTCCAACAAAAAATGACTGAACCAAGGGTAAACAAATACCCTGAGGTACTCTTCATATCATCTATCGATCCAGCCCAATCACTATCAGCATAACCAAGCAGCTTGATGCCATCAACCTTGGTGAACTTCATTCCAAAGCTCAGTGTAACACCCCTAACCTGTATCCATTGTCGGACGAGGGTTAAAGGCGTTATCAGACAAACAGGAACATTTACACACAATAAATGTACATCATTCATAATCATAGACAAACACTATCATAGAGTCCTTTATATAGGTCATTGAGACCCGGGTCGGGACTAAATTGAGCTTATACAAAATTTTTCAAAACTTAAACATTTTTCAAAGTTGTACAAGTCACACGCCCGTGTGAACAAGCCGTGTGCCTCACACAGCTTTAGACACGCCCATGTGTCTAGGCCATGGCAAAACAGGGCATACATACTGACTTATTCACACGACCGGAGACATACCCGTGTGCCTTGGCCGTGGTCAAAATTGACTTGGGTCACACGGCTTACCACACGCCCGTGTGTCAAGCCCATGTACCCTTCAAAATGGCCACACACGCCCATGTGCCAAGACTGTGTGCTATACACGGCCACCAGACACGCCCATGTGTCTAGGGTGTGCTCAAGACTAACTTGCTTCTAAAAGAAACATTGAAGGACACGGTCAAGACAAACGCCCATGTGTTCAACTGTGTGGGCAAATATAGGCCATTTGCAAGGCCAAATTGCCACCCATTAAGGGTCATCCCTACAAGAAACAAATAGGCATCTAAAGCATCATATTTTCAACCATTTCATACACCAAAACATACACTATTCATGCTATATCATAAACAACCAAATCCATACTTATAACCACACCAAAATCATACCAAATCATAATTCAAATTCATACCAAAACTATGTTTCATAACATCAATTTACTTCATTCAATTTCATGCTATAAACTTACCAATTTCTCAAATACTCACATACCAAAACTTACCAACATTGACCATTTCATTTGATCATTCATGAACACATCACATAGGCATAATTTGCATCACATTTTACATACCAAAATCAAACCATAAGTGCAACCATAATTAAGCCATATCACATGGCTAAATATACACATTACTAAACATAATCATATACTTCTAGCCTATACATGCCATACTCTAATATTTACACTTTCAAAATGTACCAAAATAGAGTTCGATAGTGTGGTGATGATCCTCGACGATCCCTGAGCTCACAATAGCTTCGATATCTATAAAACAATTGAAAAACACACAAAGTAAGCTTTCAAAAGCTTAGTAAGCCATATACAGATAAACTTAACAATTAACATCAATTCATTCATAAAATTTAAGGCAAAAATACATTCACTTAACCACATATCTCTTATAATTCATTTGAACATAACTCACATATACATATCATAACTCATTCTCATAGTAACTCATAATTATATCATATATTCATCAAGGTACATTTTCTTACCTTTCATTCTCACTCATGATATAAAATTCAAACGTACCTGAATCAGATACAAATTCACATAGTCATCTATTTTCTCGAAATGCCTATTGAACCGTTTGGAATCATAAGGATACGCGGATAGCATCGGAAAGCTCATATAATGCCAACATCCCAGACATGGTCTTACATGTAATTAAATATCGATGCCACTGTCCTAAATAGGGTCTTAAACAAAATCAAATATCATGCCAACATCCCAGAAGTGGTCTTACACGAAAACACATATCAGATCCTATGTTATGACATATGTATCCTAACTATTCCTAAGGTTCATACGGAGCCTTTCGGACGTCGAAACTTTGTCGATACTTTCTCGGATATCTCATAATCAATGCACATAGCCATTCATCATTATTCTATAACATATAAACATAAATAAACCATCTCCAACACATTTATTTGTATATAGACTTAACTCGTATGGAAATGAATGGAAACGAGGAACTATTCAACGACTTTCGTTTCCCCCCGATCTAATTCTGTTTTCTTTGGTTCTTAATCAAAACACGTTCAAATTTAACCCTTTTATTCACCAAATCATTCAAATCAATCCAAACACATATTAAGGGCATTGGCATTTTACAAATTAGCCCTCACATTTTTACAATTTGACATTTTAGTCCCTATTTCACCAAATCACAAAATACACATAATTTCTTTATACACATGTCTAGCCGAATTTTCATATAGCTCATACAAGCCCACATATTTCATTTATTTCATATTTAATTCCTTCAAAAACTCATTTTCACAATTTAGTCCATTTTACTCAAATTCATCAAAAATTCAAAGACAAAATATACTAACCCAAAACATATCTTTCATTTACTAACATTAAACTTCTTAGAGCTCATAGTTTCATCAATTTCTCAACTCAAAATCATCAACAAAATCAGAAATTGAGACATGGGCTTGATAGTATACTAAGCAACGATTACAAAAACGTAAAAATTATTAAAAACGGATCAAAAACCATACCTTAATCACCAAAATAAGTAGCCGAACCCTAGCTTGTATTTTTTTTTCTTTTCTTTTTGTATTTTCAGCAATAGCATGGTCAAATGGCTAATTTTCATGCTTTTTATTTTATTAATATGGCTTTAATTACCAAATACCAAATTTGCCCTTAATAAACATTTATAACATTAATATAAAAGGCCATAATTGTCCACTCAAGCTTACAATGTTCAAATATCAACATAAGGACCTTTCATTTACAAAGACATGTCAAATAAGCACTTTAACAAATAGAAGGTCACTTTTACATGTTATGTGATTAGGTCATTTTACCAAATTAAGCACACAATTTATCGAATTTTCATACGAAACTTTCACACATGTTAATTCACATATTTTAAACACAAAATAATATTAAATATTTTTCTGACTTGAATTTATGGTCCCGAAACTACTATTCTGACTAGGGTCTAAACCGGACTATTACAATTCTCTCCCCTTAGGGATTTTCGTCCCCGAAAATCTTACCATTGAACAGATTCGGATATTGCTATCTCATAGCATCTTCAGGCTCCCATGTAGCCTCTTTAACACCGTGTCGATGCCACAATACTTTTCCTAACAAAATTTTCTTATTTCGCAGTTCTTTAACCTCTTGAGCTAAAATACGAATCGGTTCTTCTTCGTAAGTCATATCTGACTGAATATCAATCTCAGACGGAGGAATTACATGCGAAAGATTGGATCTATATTGTCGAAGCATCGATACGTGAAATACATTGTTTATCTTTTCTAGTTCAGGTGGCAACAACAATCTATATACAACCGGTCTGACACGCTCAATAATCTCATATGGCCCGATGAACCTCGAATGCAATTTGCCTTTTCTGCCAAATCGAAGTACTTTCTTCCACAATGAGACTTTCAGAAACACTTTGTCTCCTATCTTAAATTCAATGTCTTTTCGTTTCAAATCTGCATAAGATTTCTGACGATTGGAAGCTACTTTCAATCCATCTTGAATCACTTTTACTTTCTGTTCAGTCTTTTTTATCAAATCAACCCCATAAATCTTATTCTCGCTGAGCTCAGTCCAATACAAAGGTGTTTGACATTTGCGACCATACAAAGCCTCATAAAGAGCCATTTTGACACTCGATTGAAAGCTATTATTATATGCAAATTCAATCAATGGCAAGTATCGTTCCCAGGTACTTTCAAACTCAAGAATACAACATCTCAACATACCCTCGAGTATCTGAATTATCTGTTCAGATTGACCATCTGTCTGCGGGTGAAAAGCAGTGCTAAAGTGTAGTTTCGTACCTAACGCATCTTGCGGTTTCTTCCAAAATCGTGATGTGAATCTCGAATCTCTGTCTGACACAAGAGATAATGGCATACCGTGCAATCTCACAATATCGGAAATGTATAACTCAGCTAACTTATCAAGTGAGTAACCGGATCGTATCGGAATAAAATTGGCTGATTTCGTCAATCGATCAACTACAACTTAAATTGCATCTTTCTTTCTCGGAGATAGGGGCAAACTAGAAACAAAGTCCATTGTCACTCTATCCCATTTCCACTCTGGAACCATAATCGGCTGTAACAAACCAGAAGACACTTGATGTTCAGTCATAACTTGCTGACAAATTAAACATTTAGAAACAAAGTCAGAGATATCTCTTTTCATTCCAGACCATCAATAATGCTGTTTCAAATCATTATACATTTTAGTACTACCTGGATGAATAGATAAACGACTGTTATGATCTTCATTCAAAATCATCTGAATTAACTTTGGATTTCTCAAAACACAAATCCGACCTCTGAATCTCAAATAATCGTCATTATCAACTCTAAATTCTGAATCAAAATCTAAATTACACTGAGCTCGTTTTGCTAAAATTTCATTATCAATTTTCTGAGGTTCGATAATCTGTTGAATGAATAACGACCTTGCTTTTAATTCGGCTAAAACTGAACCATCATCGGACACAACCAAATGAGCATTCATCGTACGCAGAGCAAACAGTGATTTTCGACTCAAAGAATCAGCAACAACATTTGCTTTTCTTGGATGATAATCAATAACAAGCTCGTAGTCTTTTAACAGTTCTAACCATCTTCTCTGTCGCAGATTCAAATCTTTTTGAGTCCTCAGATATTTCAAACTCTTATGATAATAATAAACATGACATTTTTCATCAAACAGATAGTGGCACCAAATCTTTAAAGCAAATACAGTCGCAGCTAACTCAAAGTCGTGCGTTGGACAGTTCTTTTCGTGCATCTTTAACTGTCTCGAAGCATAAGCAATGAATTTTACTTCTTGCATCAAAACACATCCCAGAGCGTTCAACGAAGCATCACTATAAATCACAAATTCTTTACCCAATTCAGGTTGTACTAACACTGGAGCTTCAGTCAATAGGGCTCAATTGATCAAAGCTTTTCTGACACTTTTCGGACCATTCAAACTCCACATATTTTTGAAGCAGTTTTTTTAACGGATTCATGATCATCGAAAAGCCTTTTACAAATCGTCTATAATAGCCAGCCAATCCTAGAAAACTGCGGACTTCGGAAACATTTCTTGGAGGCTTCCAATCCAGGATAGCTGAAATTTTGTTCCAATTAACTCAAATACCAGATGCTGATACAATATAGCCTAGAAAACCAACTTCTCATAACCAGAATTCACATTTGCTAAACTTTGCATATAGTTGCATATCCCGCAAAGTCTGTAGCACTATTCTCAGATGTTCGGCATGCTCGGATTCATCACGAAAATAAATTAATATGTCATTAATGAATACGACAACAAATTGATCCAAATATGGTCTAAAAATTTTGTTCATCAAATCCATAAAGATAGCAGGTGCATTTGTTAATCCGAAAGGCATAATTAAGAACTCGTAATGTCTGTACCTCATTTGGAAAGTAGTTTTTAGAATGTCTGAATCTTTTACTCACAACTGATAATAGCTCCATCATAGATCTATCTTTGAAAACACAGTAGATCCTTTTAACTAATCAAACAAATCGTCAATTTTGGGCAGAGGGTATTTGTTCTTAATAGTTACTTTATTCAACTGACGATAATCAATACACATTCTTATCGTACCATCTTTCTTTTTCACAAACAGAAAAGGAGCACCCCAAGGTGAGAAACTCGGTCTTGCAAATCCTCTATCTGTCAACTCTTGTAACTGAGACTTTAATTCTTTTAACTTGGCCGAAGCTATTCTATACGGAGCTATCAAAATCAGATTAATCCTAAGCACTAATTCAATGCAAAATTTAACTTCTCGAATTGGAGGTAATCTCGGAAGTTTTTTAGGAAACACATCAGGGAATTCACAAACAATATGCACTGATTCAACTCTCTTTTCTGACACTTTCAAATCAATCACATAGGAAAAGTAAGTTTCACCACCCTTTCTCACAATACTCAGAGTATTCATCGAAGATATCACAGCAGGTAATCTATTCAAATTAATAGATTCAATTCAAACTATTTCATCATTCTTGCATCTCAAATCAACAGTTTTTCGTTTGCAATTCACAATAGCATCGTGCAAAATTAGCCAATCCATACCCAAAATCATATCAAACTCATCAAAGGGCAATAACATCAGATCAGCAGTAAAACAAATGTCTCGAAACATTAACGGACAATTCTTACAAACTTTATCAACCAAAACAGATCTGCCAAGGGGGTTCGAAACTTTAATTACAAATTTAGTAGACTCTACAGGCAAAGTCTTACTGTTCACTAAGTTCATGCAAATATAAGAATGCGTTGATCTAGGATCTATCAAAGCAATCACAGAAGTATCATAAAGTGTGAAAATACCAGTTATAACATCAGGAGACGAAGCTTCCTCACGAGCTTGAATAGTATATGCTATGGCAGGTGCACGAGCCTCAGATTTAACAGCAGTGTCTTTAATTCCTCTCTGACTACCACTCATATTTCCTAGATTTCTAGGAGGTCTACCATGAGATGCATTGCCACTTGGCCTTGGATTTTGCACAATTTCTTGCTCAACAGATTCGGGGCAATCACGGATAAAATGATCTAATGATCTACATTTGAAACAAGCCCGATTGTATAGTCTACAATTGCCAAGATGTCTTTTACTACAGTGTTTACACTCAGGTCAATTGGATCAGAAATTTCCAACACTGGCAACAGATGTAGCTGAAGTTCTGAAGCTCGAATGTGATCTAGCACGATCTCTACTTAAATGTCCCACATTAGTCTTCGAATGGCTAAAATCATCTCGAAATTTCTTTAACATAGACTGAAATGATTTGCTTGCAGATCTCTTTCTCACATTTCTAGCTTCTAAATTAGCTTTTCTTTTCTCTTTCCTGAGCTCTTCAGCTTTATAGGCTCGTTCAACAAGCACGACGAATTCTTTTATCTCTAAAATTCTAACTAATAATCGGATATCCTCGTTCAAACCATCCTCGAATCTTTTACACATTATAGTTTCAGTCGAAACATATTCCCGTGCATACTGACTCAGTCTTACAAATTCTCACTTGTATTCTGTAACAGACATACGACCTTGTTTAAGTTCAAGAAACTCTTTGCGTTTCTGATCAATGAATCTTTGACTAATGTATTTCTTTCAAAATTCAGCTTAGAAAAAATCCCAGGTAACTCGCTCTCTCGGAACCACTGATATCAAAGTCTTCCACCAATGATACATCGTATCTCTCAGAAGTGAAATGACACATTTTATGCATTCATCTGGATTCAAAGACAGTTCATCGAACATTCGTATCATGTTCTTTAACCAGAACTTGGCTCTTTCAACATCATTATTCGTAGTAGCACAAAATTCTTCGGCCCCATATTTTTTAATTTTATCGACTGGAGGCTTATTCAACTGATTCGGATTAACTTGTGGCATAGCAGGAGCTTACGAAGGATGAGCGGAGGTTAGAGTTGTTGAACAGCCAGATTAGTTCTAATGTACTGACTGAACCAATCATTTATCATTTGATAAAAGGCTTGTCTAGCCTCTCCATCATGGCTACTCGTAGCCGGTATAGAGTCGGATGGCACTGTCCCTTGCACGGGAGCAGGTGCATTACTCTCAACATCGTCAGATACAGCTCGTTCGGGATCCATTTGCTATATAAAAACACATTTTCATTGTCAGGATACATCATACTATCACAGTTCATAAATATAGCATGTATAGCTAGACTCACATACGCTATGTTAGTCCTAGAATCGACTAAATCGTAGCTCTGATACCAATAAAATGTAACACCCCTAACCTGTATCCATCACCGAAATAGGGTTAAAGGCGTTACCATACAAACTGGAACATTTACACACAATTCATGTACATCATCCATAATCATAGTCAAACACTATCATAGAGTCCCTTATATAAGTCATTGAGACCTTAAACATGCATTAGAAAGGGGTCGGGACTAAACTGAGCTCATACAAAATTTTTTAAAACTTAAACATTTTTCAAAGTTATACAAGTCACACGCCCGTGTGAACAGGCCGTGTACCTCACATGGCTTTAGACACGCCCATGTGTCTAGGCCATGGTAAAACATGACATATATACTGACTTATTCACACGGTCGGAGACATGCCCATGTGCCTTAGCCGTGGTCGAAACTGACTTGGGTCACATGACTAACCATATGCTCATGTGTCAAGCCTGTGTACCATTCGAAATGGCCACACACACCCATGTGCCAAGGCTGTGTGCCACACACGGCCACCAAACACGCCCGTGTGTCTAAGCCGTGCTCAAGACTGACTTACTTCTAAAAGAAACATTGAAGGACACGGTCAAGACACACGCCTGTGTGCTCAACCGTGTGGGCAAATATAGGCCATTTGCAAGGCCAAATTGCCACCCATTAAGGGTCATCTCTACAAGCAACAAATATGCATCTAAAGCATCATATTTTCAATCGTTTCATACACCAAAACATACACCATTCATGCCATATCATAAACAACCAAATCCATACTTATAACCACACCAAAATCATACCAAATCATAATTCAAATTCATACCAAAACTATGTTTCATAACATCAATTTACTTCATTCAATTTCATGCCATAAACTTACCAATTTCTCAAATACTCACATGCCAAAACTTCCCAACATTGGCCATTTCATTTAGTCATTCATGAACACATCACATAGGCATAATTTGCATCACATTTTACATACCAAAATCAAACCATAAGTGCAACCATAATTAAGTCATATCACATGGCTAAATATACACATTACTAAACATAATCATTTACTTTTAGCCTATACATGCCATACTCTAATATTTACACTTTCAAAATGTGCCAAAATAGAGTTCAATAGTGTGATGATGATCATCGACAATCCCCAAGCTCACAGTAGCTTAGTAAGCTTTCAAAAGCTTAGTAAATGATCAGTTCATTCATAAAATTTATTGCAAAAATACATTCACTTAACCTCATATCTCTTATAATTCATTTGAACATAACTCACATATACATATCATAACTCATTCTCATAGTAACTCATAATTATATCATATATTCATCAAGGTACATTTTCTTACCCTTCATTCTCACTCGTGATATACAATTCAAACGTACCTGAATCGGATACAAATTCTCATAGTCATCTATTTTCTCAGAATGCCTATTAAACCGTTCAGAATCATAAGGATACGCGGATAGCATCGGAAAGCTCATAAAATGCCAATGTCCCAGACGTGGTCTTACATGTAATCAAATATCGATGCCACTGTCTCATACAGGGTTTTACATGAAATCAAATACGATGCCAACGTCCCAAACGTGGTCTTACACGTAAATCATAAGTCAATGCCAACATCCCAGATGTGGTCTTACACGAAAACGCATATCGGATCCTATGTCATGACATATGTATCCTAACTATTCTTAGGGGTCATACGGGGCTTTTTGGACGTCGAAACTTTGTCGATACTTTCTCGGACATCTCATAATCAATGCACATAGCCATTCATCATTATTCTATAACATATAAACATAAAAAAACCATCTCCAACACATTTATTTGTATATAGACTTACCTTGTACGGAAATGAACGGAAACGGGCAACTATTCAACGACTTTCGTTTTCCCCCGATCTAATTCTGTTTTCTTTGGTTCTTGATCTAAACACATTCAAATTTAACCCTTTTATTCACCAAATCATTAAAATCTATCCAAACACATATTCAGGGTATTTTAAAAATTAGCCCTCATATTTTCACAATTTAACATTTTAGTCCCTATTTCACCAAATCACAAAATACACATAATTTCTTTATACACTTGTTTAGCTGAATTTTCATATAACTCATACCAGCCCACATATTTCATTTATTTCATATTTTAGTCCCTCAAAAACTCACTTTCACAATTTAGTCCATTTAACTCAAATTCATCAAAAATTCAAAGACAAAATATACTAACCCAAAATATATCTTTCATTTACTAACATCAAACTTCTTAGAGCTCATAGTTTCATCAAATTCTCAACTCAAAATCATCAAAAAAATCAAATATTAGACATGGGCTTGATAGTATACTAAGCAACGATTACAAAAACGTAGAAATTATCAAAAACGGATCAAAAACCATACCTTAATCACCAAAATAAGTTGTCGAACCCTAGATTGTATTTTCTTTTCTTTTCTTTTTTTATTTTTGGCAATAGCATGAACAAATGGCTAATTTTCATGCTTTTTATTTTACTAATATGGCTTTAATTACCAAATACCAAATTTGCCCTTAATAATAAACATTTATAACATTAATATAAAAGACCATAATTGTCCACTCAAGCTTACAATGGTCAAATATAAACATAAGGACCTTTCATGTACAAAGACATGTCAAATAAGCATTTTAACAAATAGAAGGTCACTTTTACATGTTACGCGATTAGGTCCTTTTACCAAATTAAGCACACAATTTATCGAATTTTCATACGAAACTTTCACACATGTTAATTCACATATTTCAAACATATAAAATAATATTAAATATTTTTTAGACTAGGACTTATTGTCTCGAGACCACTATTCTGACTAGGGTCTAACCCGGACTGTTACACTCAGTGTACCTTTGATGCACCTGAGTACTCTTTTGGTATCTTGAAAACGCTTTTCATTGCATCAATGCATGAATCTAGATAGCAGACTCACAGCAAACATAATATCTGGTCTAGTAGCTATCAAATAGAGCAAGAATCCAGCCAAACTTCTGTAGGTTGATTCACAAACCTTCTCAAAATCTCCTTGACTCGATAACTTTTCTTCAACAGCAGCTGATGT
Organism: Gossypium anomalum; assembly: GCA_025698475.1. NCBI lineage: Eukaryota > Viridiplantae > Streptophyta > Magnoliopsida > Malvales > Malvaceae > Gossypium > Gossypium anomalum. The sequence continues at coordinate 22,538,340 of CM046964.1, read as the reverse complement.
GGTTGTTGCTTTGTAGTTTAGCATGGAGAATTTGTTCAAAATCTTTAAGACAAAAGCCTTCTGATTTAGGAAGATTTCTTGCTTAGTTTGAGACACTTTCATGCCAATGAAGTAGGACATTTGTCCCAAGCCTGACATCTCAAACATCTTTTTTATTTTCTTTTTGAAATCAGCCAGCATGGCATTGTTGCTTTTTGTTACCAATAGATCATCAACATACAAGGACACCATGAGCTGTGTTTCAACACTTTCTTTCTTTACATACAAAGTAGGCTCACTAATGTTTCTCTTAAATCCCAAGCTAGCCAGGTAGTTGTCGATCCTATCATACTAGGCTCTTGGTGCCTGTTTTAAACCATACAAGGCCTTCTTCAGCTTGTACACTTTATCCTCTTCATCAATAATTTGAATCCTTTAAGCTGCTCAACATATATCTCCTCATCAAGAAAACCATTGAAGAATGCTGATTTTACATCTAGTTGATGTATTTTCCACTGCTTTTGTGTAGCCAAGGCAACTAGTAGCTTGATTGTATCAAGTCTGGCCACTGGTGCAAAGGTTTCAAAGTAGTTTATTCCATTCTTTTGACTGAATCCCTTTACTACCAATCTTGCTTTCAGCTTGTTCAGAGTTCCATCAGCATTATGCTTGGCTCGAAACATCCACTTCACTCCAATGACCTTCTTGTTCGCTGGTTTTGCAACTAGCTCCCAGGTCTGGTTCTTGTTAATCATGCTCATTTCATCGAGCATGGCCTGTTTCCATCCTTGATGAGCTTCAGCTTCTTCAAAACTACTTGATTCAACAACAGCTACCTCAGCCCTCTCATATATCTCACTTAAAGGGCTGGTTCTTCTAACTGGCATATCATTAATGTCCATTTCAGCATCATTTTGATCAGCTTCAGTTTGATCTGTCACCAGGTCTTTAGCAGCAGTCTCTAGTTCATTTTTATCCCAGTTTTAGCCTAATTTTTCATCGAATATTACATCTCTGCTCACAAAGACTCTATTAGAAGTAGGATCCAAGGTCCTGTAGCCTTTTTTCATACTGCTATAGCCCACCAGGATGCTAGGTTAAGTCTTTTTGCCTAACTTGTGCCTCTTGACAGTAGGAACATGTGCATAGCAGATACAGCCAAAGACCTTCAGGTGAGCAAGTGATGGTTTGAACCCAAACCAGGCCTCAAATGGAGTTTTATGAACCAATGCCTTGGTTGGTAACCTATTTTAAAGGTAAACCGCAGTGTTAACTGCTTCAGCCCACAGGGTCTTAGGCAAATCTTTTTCAGACATTAAGCACCTAGCCATATCCATCAAGCTTCTGTTCTTTCTTTCACTAACACTATTCTATTGTGGTCTCTAGATGTCAGTGAGCTGATGTTTGACACTTGCTTCATCACAAAAGCCTTGAAACCTTGCTGAAGTGTATTTTGTATCATTATCAGACCTTAAAGTCTTTAACTTGCAACTTATTTTTGTTTCAATAGTAGCCTTGAACTTCTAAAACACTGAGGCCACTTCTGACTTGTGTTTTAGGAATTAAATCTAGCAATACCTCAAGTAGTCATCAATGAAAAGGATGAAATACCTACTGCCATTCAAGGACTGTGTCTTCATAGGGCCACACATATCAGTGTGGACTAGCTACAACCTTTTAGAGGCTTTCTAAGCTTTGTTTGAAGGAAATGGCAGTCTACCTTATTTTTCTAGTTGGCAAACTTCACAAACATCTTCTCTCTACACTGATTTGGAGAAGTTTTCAACCGAGTCTCCTTTGGTCATCAAAATTAGTGACTTCTAGTTGGCATGGCCTAGCCTTTTGTGCCACAGCTTGGATTCATTTAAAATAGCTATGTAGGCATTGTCTGAACCATTGTTCCAGTCTATTACAAAGCTTTTGCCAGCCATGGTCACTGACATAAGCTTGGATCCACTTGGATCACTAATTAGCATTCTTTGCCTTTGAACACTACTGAATAGCCTTTGAACACTACTGAATAGCCTTTTTCAAGCAACTGAGCAATACTAAGTAGATTTCTATCAATTTCAGGCATAAACAAGACATTTGAAACAAGTTTGATACCTTTAGGAGTGTCAATCAGAACATCTCCCTTGCCTTCTGCTTTGATAAAGTGTCAATTGCCAACTTTCACCCTTATTTTGAAGCTTCTGTCAATGTTCTTAAATATAGCAGCATCAAGGGTTATATGGTTTGTGCAACCACTGTCTATTAGCCATCCTTTTGTAGCTTTTGTTATGGCAGATGAGCAAGAGACTGCAAAGATTTACTCTTCTTGGTCACTACTTTCTTCAGCTACTTGAGCTTCAGCTCTAGGTTGTTGAGGCTGGTTTTGCTTTAGCCTGTCTTTGTTTCTGTAAATTTTCTCAGAATGACCCATCTTTTTGTAGACTTTGTACTACACATTAGGCCTGAGCCAACAATTTTATGCTGGATGACTAAGCCTTTTGTAGCATGGGCAAGGTGGATATCTTCTTCTTGCTCCATCTCTTTTAGGCTTGTCAAACCAAACTTTCTTCCCTTTGTAGCCAAAGGAGCTCGAGGCAGGTTTGCTCTTGGCTCGGAAGGCACCTTCTTGATGCACTTCCTATCTGCTAGCTCTTCTTTTCTCTTGAGCATAGAGAGCATTGATCAGCTCAGTCAAAGAAATGCTAGACAGATCTCTCGAGTTTTCAAGGGAAGATATTTTGGCTTCATATCTCTCAGGTAAGGTTGCAATGACCTTTTCCACTATTCTTAATTTACTAAACTGATCCCTAAGCAATCTAATGCTGTTCACTACCTCCATGATTCTATCTGAGTATTGTTTCATTGTTTCTTCCTTTTTCATCTTTATCTTTTCAAAGTCTTTTCTCAAATTCAATAGTTGTTGCTGTCTTGTTCTTTCAGTCCCTTGAAACTCCTCCTTCAGCCTATCCCAAGCCTACTTTGGTGACTCACAAGCCATGATTCTTGTGAAAATCACATCAGACACACTGTTTTGGATGTAAGACATGGCCTTGCGTCTTTTGGTTCTTTCATTTGTGTGCTGCCTGATCTGAGCCACTGTGGGATTGGCTCTTAGAGGTGCTGGTTCAGCATCCAAGTTGACAACCTACCATAGGTCAAATGCCTACAGGTAGGTCTTCATTTTTACTACCCAAATGTGGTAGCCTTCACCATTGAAGACTGGTTATAATGACCCGATAGTCAGGTAATCAAAAAGTGTATTTTTGGGCCTCCATTTTCGTAAAATGGATTCGTAAATATTTATTAAAAATATTTACGAAGTTAATTGTGTGTTTAATTAGGTTTTGGTTAGGTGAATTTGTTTAAATTAAGAGTAATTAGGTATAAGGATTAAATTGAACAAAGTGTGAAAGTTTAATTATAGATTAAAGAAAAGTTGAGGGATTAGATGAGAAAATAAACAATAAATAACACTTGTATAGTAAAAAGTAAATACAAGTGTATGGTAACAATGAAATACATTTGTACAAATAATGTACATAAGTATAAAATAATTATAAATGTAAATACTTAATATTTAAGTATATAATATAATAATAACTAAATAAATCAAATTGAGACAATTGTATGGTAAAAATAATATACTTGTGTAATAAATACATTTATACATTTGTAATATATATGTATTTACTTATTATTTAAGAAATAATAATTATTATATTAATATAATATTATACTAATATAATAAACATAAAGTCAAATAAATAAATAAAAGAAACAAAACAATAAAAGAAAGAACAGAAGGCAAACAAAATAGGGGAGAAAAAGGGAGAAAGAAAAAGAAAGGAAAATTAAGGTTTTAAAGGTTTGAAGTTCAAGTGATAAGTCAATTTAATTCATTTTTTTGTAATTTTTGACTTTTTAGGATCCTAAAATAAAATACTACTTGATTTATGTTAGAATTTTAAAAGTTAGTGAATTTTTAGATGTAGTTTATGTTGAATTAATTGAAGAATTATGGGTTAAATTGATAGAATTTCAAGTTAGAATTGAATAAATGATTGAATTGTAAAATAAATCATAAGTTTTAAGTAATAGGGACTAAATTGAAAGAATTTCAAAATTAGGATTTTATGGTGAAATTAGAGAGTTGAAATTAGTTTAAAGTGGAAATTTGAATGAGATATGAAATTAGTTTTGTAAAAATAAAGTTAGTTTATTTAAGGATTAAATTGGAATTTAGGCAAAAGTTGTGTATAAATTGAAATATTCAATGTTAAATTGTGTGTATTGATGATTTTAAATTGTTTTAATTTTCGTAGCTAACGTTGAGCTGGAGACCTCGACTAAGAAAGGAAAAGACAAGATTAACGAAGAGTAGCTCGAGAATTACAGTTTGTATTTCTATAATCCGAATTTAATAAATATTTGTTTTATTTATTATTTAATATGCATGGTAAATGAAACTAAGGTGAGTATTGGTATTGTTGGTATTGAATTGAATGTAAGTGAACTTGTGATTAATGTGAATGTGGATATTGGATATTGATTGTATTGAAATATGAAAATTGAATTGAGTTGAATTATAAGTATATGTGATTATTTGAATTGAATAGTGTATTAATTGGAAATTGAAAAGTGATTTGGAAACCCTATTAACTGTATCGGGTTGAGTCGGATATAGTTGGCATACCATAGGATTGGAAGAGTTCAGGGATACTTCGACCACGAGTTGATGAGATACTAGGTGTCATATTATTACTTCGGATAAATTCGATGAGGTACTGGGTACCAACTTACTTCGGCAAGGCCGATGAGACACTAGGTGTCAATTTATCACTTTGAATTATCCAATAAGGCGCTAGGTGTCATATTGGTGTGTTTTGGTTGGATCCGTGTAACCGTTTAAGTCCGAGTCTTGTTAATAGGGGTAAATAAATGAATTGACAATATGAATTTTGAATGATATTGTTGGATGATTTTTAATATGAAATGGATTGGGATATTGAATTGAGTTATGAAATTGAAATGTTTGAACTAATGGGTTCATGAAAGTGAGATAATATGTGTATCCTATTGAGAAAAGCTATATGAATAGCAATTATGAAATTGAATAAGTTAGAAATGAGAATTGAAGGTATTTTGAATGATTATTTATGAAATTGATATTTACTTGAATGATTATTGTTAGGTGTATTTAAATATTTAAATATTATAAATTCTTGTTTAAAGTATTCGAATTATAAAAATACCACTGAGATTTATACTCAGCGTATGGTTTGTTTTCATGTGCAGGATAAATTAAAGTCAGATCGTTGAATCAGCATCCAAGGCCGATCCCAAACTCATTATGGTGAAGTATATTTCTTTTTGTTAAATGGCATGTACCTAGGATGTTATGTTTGTTATTTTGGAAAATGATTATAAATGATGTTGTATTATGATATTGGTTGGCTTTATATACATAAATATAAGTGTTTGTTAAGGTGACAAAATGGCATATTTTGGTTAAAGTATGAATGAATTTGTTATATGCAAATTTAGATTGATTTGGATAAAACATATGAAGTATTTATGAATGAACATTAGTTAGCTTAATTAAGTTGATTATTTGGCATGATTTGGATGTATTTAATTGTGTTTTGGATTGATTGAATAATTGGTGGTTGAATTGCTTGTGGTTTAAATTTGCAGGGTTGGTAAAATTTGATGTTAAAGGCTCATTTTGAGTCCACACGGCTTAGCACACGGGCGTGTGACCAGATCGTGTGAGACACACGGCTTATACATGGGCGTGTGAGCCCTGTACTTAAGAAAAATTTTGAAATTTCACGAAAAATTTTCTAAACTTCCGATTAATCCCAATTTGTTTCTAACATATGATTTGATCCTCAATGGCTCAATAAAGGGACACTATGACTAAAATTATGATGCTTTTATTGTAATATTATATGATTGTTTGTATTTATTCTAAAATGATCGGTAATGCTCTGTAACCCTATTTCGGTGACGAAAAAGGGTTAGGGAGTGTTACAGTTAGTGGTGCAGCAGAAGAGAAACCTGATAAAGACATGGTTTTGAGGATTGAAAAATTGACAGGTCCACTAAGAAATTAGATACCAATTGTTGGAACTTAGAAATCATAAAGAAGAAATTTGACAGAAACTTGAGCTTGAAGGCTCGATGCTTGCTATGCAAACAAGAAAGTCCAGCTAAGAAGCTTGAGCTTATTGCTTGAGTAAAAACCAAAGAAAATGTGTATTATCATTAACTTCAAATTGAGGCATGATGCCATTACATATGTCAGTCAATAGGCTGATAAAAAACAAACAAATTTCACCTAAACAACTACCTACTACCACTAAGTTACCTTGAAACTTATAAAACATGACTTGTACACATAGGTAAGCTGATTTATCAATCTATCAGCACCTAATTACATCAAAACAATACCAACTAAGTTCATTTTCAACTAAGTAACAAAACAAGTAGATGAAGTAATAAAATGAAACAGCAGCTTGAACTTTAGTTGCAACTGCATGGTTCGGGCAGCTTCTCTGCTTCTTGGCTACATGCAGGCCATCTTCAACAAGATGGCAATGTCCGATGGATTTCAGAAGAAGGAAATGGGGTATGCAGAAACCAACCGACTTTCATTTTACTGTTCCATTCTTTTAGGTATTTTGGAAGAAACATTAGGTGGTAATCATGACACCAAACCACATCCCCTTTCTTGTAGTGCTCGTTAACCACATCGGCAAACAACTTGTTCACTTTCTTATAAGCATCGAACTGAGATTGGAAGCTTCGAGTAGTTTCAAGGCAGTTGTCTTGCGAAAGTCTGAGATAGTGAAAAAATGGCCACAATATGTTGTTACAGGATCCATTATAATATTGATGAACAATTTCTTTATCAAGAAACACCGGTATGCACCTCTGCATTAATTTAAGAAAAAAATTAAACATATAATCCTATTAACTTTTCCAAGATTATGGAATTACGTTTCTTTAACAACAGTTAAGATCTTCATTCTTTTCTAGTCTGGCCTTTTCAGCTAAAGCTTCAGTTAATGCCTTTCGTCGAATTTCATCAAGAACACTTACGCCAGCCAAACCAATTCATCTGGTTTCAAATTCCTTCACACCTTCATAACAAAAATTAAATGTTGAAATATGTGAAACCCATATATTTTGGGATATATTTTAAATTTATTTAGGTAGATAAATCTTATTTAGGTAGATAAATCTTAAAATAAATTATTTGAGATATTCTAGAATATTTTATTTTATCTTTTAGTAGTTGATTAGAATAACGGAATTATTTTCCTTTAGTAGTTTATTAGAATAAGGGAATTATTTTCCCAATTAGGTTATGACTCTTTTCTCTATTTAAATTCAATTGTTTAGTTAATAAAAGACAGAACAATTTTATTAAATGCTCTCTTGAAAACTTTCATGGCATTTGAGCTAGGTTATCTTTAGTAGCATCATGGCTAAAACAGTCTTCCTTGGAGATAAGAGATCCAACAATCAAACAGAGGAAGAAAGTTTTACCGTTGAAACAACTAATGAAAATTATGAGGGCCAAAGTTCTCTAGAAGGGTCTCCATTCACTAAGGAACAACTAGAGCATCTACACAAGCTTTTTCAATCACCACAATTTTGGATGAATTCTTATATTCCTAACTCATCCAATAATCCTTCTTTCTCCTTTGCCCAATTAGGTATTGATTTTTCTATTTTTTCTAGTGCCAAGCCTTGTAAAACAAACACGTGGATCGTTGATTCTGGAGCTAGTGATCACATGACTAGTAGTCATTTTCTTTTTTCAACTTACACACCTTGTGCAGGAAACAAAAAAAATCAAAGTAGCAGATGGGTCGTTCTCGGCAATAGCCGGGAAAGGCACTGTTAAAATTTCGCCTTCCTTAGTTTTACATGAGGTTTTACATGTGCCAAATCTAGCTTGTAATCTCATATCGGTCAGTAAATTATCCTAGTCATTGAATTGTCATGTTATATTTGACTCCCCTATGTGTAAATTCCAGGACATAGTCTCGGGGAGGATGATTGGCAATGCTAAAGAATCTAGTGGAATTTACTTTCTTGACGACAACTGTCCAAGTCAACCAATAACTATTTTATGCTTAAATTATGCTTCTAGTTTTGATAACATTATGATTTGGCACTATAGGCTTGGACGTCCTAATTTTTACTATTTAAGATAGTTGTTACCTGATCTATTTAAAAATAAAAGTCCTTCTTCATATCACTGTGAATTTTTTGAATTGGCTAAACATCATCGGTCATTCTTCCCACCTCAAAAATATAAAGCTTCCAAACATTTTTCGTTAATTCATAGTGATGTTTGGGGACCTTCAAAAGTCTCAACTTTTTTAGGAAAACGTTGGTTTGTCACATTTATTGATGATCATACTCGCATTGGTTGGGTGTTTTCATTAAAAGATAAGTATGAAGTTAAAAATGTGTTTCGGTCTTTTTGTGCTATGGTGAAAACACAATTTGGTGTGAGAATAGAAGTACTTCGGAGTGACAATGGTGGGGAATTTTTTAGTGACCAATTAGGTGTTTTCTTAACCAAACATGGTATAGTCCACCAAAGCTCTTGTACAAATACACCACAATAAAAAAGAGATACAGAAAGAAAAAACTAACATCTTTTAGAAGTAACTAGAGCCTTTATGTTCACTAGTCAGGTACCACATTATCTTTGGGGTGAAGCCTTGTTAACAGCTACATATCTTATTAATAGAATGCCTAGTAAAACTCCAAGCTATAGAACTCCTTTCAGTCTCTTTAAAGATAACTTTCCTAACTCTAAATTGATCAAGATTTACCCCTCTGAGTTTTTGGGTGTAGTGTTTTTGTTCATCTTCACAACCAAGGTAAACTAGATCTTAGAGCAAAAAAAATGTGTCTTTGTTGGCTATGCTTCTAATAAAAAGGGTTACAAATGTTACGATCCAATTGATAGGAAGATTATTGTTACCATGGATGTCACATTTGTTGAAACGCAATCTTTTTTTGTTTCTAATATTCAAGGAGGGAATTATAGTAAGGAAGATTCTATAATTGATCAAGAAAACACTAGGAATATACAACATAGGGATTCTAATAATGGGGAAGGTGAATTTATGATTAACACAGAAATTAATGATGTTAATGTTGTTAATGAAAATGAGTATGAAGGTGTAGAGTCTGATCATGAGAATAAAGAATAAACAAAGGAGTTAATTTTTTACTAAAGAAGAAATCGAAATCAAGAAAATGAAATCCACCAAATTCATAACCAAGAATTCGACCTGCAAGATCTTGTCAAAAGTCCAGGTAAAGCTCATAATCCAACCAATGAATTTTCTGATTTAGATATTCCAATTGCTAAAAGAAAAGGTGTTAGAAATATTGTCAAATATCCTATGTCTAACTTTGTGTTCTATAAAGTCTTGTCTTCGATATTCTCAACCTTTGTTTCATGTCTCGATACTGTGAAAATACCTAAAAATGTGAAAAATGCTCTACAAGTTCCTAAGTGGAAGCAAGCTATTTCAGAGGAGATGCGCGCTCTTTAAAAAACAGGTACATGAGAAACAGTGCAATTACCTGTAGGAAAAAAACTATAGGCTGTAAATGGGTGTTCACAACCAAATTCAAACCAGATGGATCTTTAGATAGATACAAAGCCCGACTGGTGGCTAAAGGGTACACTCAAACATACGGGACAGATTATCTTGAAACATTTACTCTAGTAGCCAAATTAAATTTTGTTAGAGTTTTTTTATCAATTGTTGTTAATCTTGATTGGTCTTTAAGCAGCTAGATGTGAAGCATGCTTTCCTAAATGGGAAACTTGAAGAAGAAGTTTACACGAATCCTCCTCCAGGTTTTGAAGAAAAATTTGGAACTCGAGTATGTAAGCTCAAAAAATCTTTATATGGTCTAAAATAGTCTTCTCAAGGTTGGTTTGGACGGTTCACTCAAGTTGTTAAAAAACAAGGTTACTAACAAGGGCAAGCTGATCACACAATGTTCTATCGACACTCAAAAAGAGGTAGAATAGCAGTTATTATAGTTTATGTCGATGATATCATTTTTACAGGAGATGATGTGGATGAAATAAGGCATCTCAAGGAGCATCTAGCATTGGAGTTTGAGATCAAAGACTTGGGTCATTTGAAATACTTTCTTGGAATGGAAGTTGCTCAATCAAAGAAGGGTCTTGTGGTCTTTCAGAAAAAATATGTGATTGATCTTTTAAAAGAGGCTGGGATGAGTGGTTGCCGCCCAGCTGACACACCAATTGATCCAAATGTGAAATTTGGAAATAAAGAAGGTCGATTAGTTGATAAAGGGTAGTACCAACGATTAGTCGGTAAGTTAATTTACTTATCACATACAAGGCCAGACATAGCTTTTGCAGTGAGCTTAGTGAGTCAATTTATGCACTCCCCAATGGAGGAACATGAAGAAGCAGTGTTTCAGATTCTGAGATACTTGAAGAGTTCACCAGGAAAGGGCTTATTCTTCAAGAAATTCGAACAAAGAGGAATTAAGCTTATACAGATGCAGACTGGGCAGGCTCAATAACAGATAGAAGATCTATATCAAGATACTGTACATTTGTTTGGGGAAACCTTGTGACTTGGCAAAGCAAAAAACAAAATGTTGTAGCAAGAAGTAGTGCAGAGGCTGAGTTTAGATCAATGGCTCAAGGAATTTGTGAAATGATGTGGTTAAAAAGAATTATGAAAGAGCTGACGAAACCAATGAAGTTGTACTGTGATAGCAAAGCTGCCCTTTAGTATTGCTCACAACTCAGTCCAGCATGACAAAACTAAACATATTGAGATTGATAGACACTTTATCAAGGAGAGGTTTGAAGAAGGCCAAGTGTGCATGTCGTTTGTTCCTTCAAAACAACAGATTGCTGACATACTCACCAAAGAGCTCTCTAAGACAAGCTTTGATTTTCTTTTAAGCAAATTGGGCATAATTGATATATATGCACCAACTTGAAGGAGGGTGTTGAAATATGTGAAACTCATACATTTTGGGATATATTTTAAAGTTATTTAGGTAAATAAATCTTAGAATAAATTATTTGAGATATTCTAGAATATTTTATCTTTTAGTAGTTGATTAGAATAATAGAATTATTTTCATTAAATAAGACAGAATAGTTTTATTTATTGCTCTCTTGAAAAAACATTACAAACAGTATAAAAACGACTGGAAAGGAAAAAAGAATCAATAAAGAATTGAAGTGATCAGTTTACCAAGAAGTGCACTAACCGTTACAGAGTAAATCAGCACAATTTAAACGTTAGCGTTTTAGTGTTCCAGGTCATTTATATTCATTTTTCTTTTCATCTGGTTGTTATTTGGTTGGTTATGGCCGCCATTGCTATTCTGTTAGGATACTTTGTTGATTCTGTTATTTTGTTAGTTATTTTGGCTGATTTGGTTATCAGGGATATATATATATATATATATATATACACACGTTGTTAGCCATGCGATTTCCCCTATATTTTCTCCACTCGCAATGTTTTCTTAAATTTTCTATCCTTCATCTGCAGAATTCTACTTCTCTCTATTATTTTTTTTATCTCTGCAAAACTTCATCCTTCATCAGCCAGCACTAGTTTCAAGTTGCCAAGAATCTTGGATGAAATTATTTTTGAATATGAGAAGGGGATTGAGAGGGAGGAATCAAGCAAATTGGCAAAAAGGATTTGGATATTTGGGAGGGCTTAAATGCTGTGTGGGCTAAAATACAAAAGAATTTAAAATAAAAAGAATACCTATTGCCATGTACAAAATAATCGTGTGTGTGTGTGTGTGTATATATATATATGTGTGTGTGTATATATATATATAAAGATTCATCGCCCTGACAGACTTCGCTGTCCATAACCGTTTCCGCCATTGAAAAAGGGCCAAATGCAACAGAACTTTTCCTATCTCTTTTTAGGCCATGCAGTAGCCACCACAATTTTGCTTATTACTATTGTTGTTATTATTATTATTATTATTATAAAACAATCTGCTTTGAAGAAGAACATCTAGACATATAAATTGCTAATATTAATTTAATTTGAAATCTGTTGTTTTAGGGTTACAATTTTGTTTGTCTCAGTGGATTACCATTACAATTAAATCTCAACCCAGTTTTTGTTTGTATTAGCCAATTAACATAACATTTGTAGTTTTCTGAACGGAGAGTAAATAATTGAAGCTTGATTAGCAATGTGAATGGAAAATTAGTATTGATTAACAAATCATAGCAATGGAAGAATCAAGGCCACAACCTATGCTATCAGAAGAAGTAAAATATGATCATATTTTCATATCCAAGATTAACATAGCTTAACCTAAGAATTCAGATATCAAACATCTAGTATTCATTTAAATTAACATCCCTTTACTCCTAAATAGCATGTTTGACTTTCTAGTCAGTACAAAAAGTGAAGTTTAATATGGATGATACCACAGATTTATGCTAATAAAGAGACTGACCAGTTTTGCCCCTTACTGCTGCAACCTTTAACCCATGTTGCTTCCCATGAAAACCACAGGAGCATTGGTAATCGATATTGTTTTGCCTTCTCATTTTTCTTGAAATATTCATGTTTGACATGTGTATGAGGATATGATCTTCCAAGGATTTTTGGAATACATGAAAATTTTGAAACAATTAAATATACTCGTATTGGACACTCACATTTGATTCCGAGTAACATAGATAGCAACAGCTCCAACCGAGGCAATATTTGAACCACAATCGAGCTTCCTTGTATTCACCACTTCATGTCCATCACAACAATTCTCTCCTCTTTTGTGACCCAAACCTTCAATTCCTTGCATTTCTAGCCCTTCACACTCCAGTTCTTTCTACATGAATTTTTGGCTTGATTTACTTTTTGTAGACTGAAAGGTAAATCCAAGGGGGTTGGAAATGAAAAGAAAACACCTTTAACTTCAGTGAACGATCAAAATGTTATAAGCAAGGCAACCCTTGTAATTTGCTACCAATAATCCCCACAAGAGCACATCCCATTTCGGAAGTGATGAAAGCGTGTAGAATCTCTTACAATGATTTCACGCCCAACGATCTTAGCTATGAGCTTAATGGCACTATGACAATCGCCACATGCACGAAGATTCTTCATCACTGTTATTGTGCTGCCCTCCGCAGTAGTCACCAATCCGAATGCAACAGCAAGCCTCTCACTGTGATACAACAACATCTCTTGCTTCTGTTCATCCTCCACATCATGCAGGGCAAAACTCTCATCTGGAACATACCCAAACTCCTTCAACTTCCCTCCCAACCAGTCCAGCTTTTGATAAATTTTTTCACTAAGAGGGTGAGACCTATCTGCACAAACAAACTCATGTCGCACTCCCCTCAAAGTAACCCAGCTACAACCTAGTTGTTTCACGATCCCTGCTTGTTTCATCCTTACTCTCATTCTTGAGACATCACTCCATTTACCGGCAGAAGCATATATATTTGACAACAAAACATAAGCAGCACTGCAATTAGGTTCAAGATCAAGGATCGATTTTGCAGCCCTTTCAGCCACTCCTAAGTTAGAATGCATCCTACAAGCACTAAGCAAAGCTAGCCATACTATAGAATTCGGTTTTACCTGCATATTTTTAATTAGCCCCTCTGCTTCTTCCAATTTACCACATCTACCCAGGACATCAACCATACAAACATAGTGCTGAAGCTTTATCGCACTGGATTTATATCGACTAATATACTCAAAAAAGCATCTAGCTTTTTGCAACATCCCAGAATGGCTGCAAGCAGAGAGCAACCCCGTGAATGAAATCTCATCCGGATCAACTTCATCACGTATCATCTGGCTAAAGAGTGTGAGAACCAACTTACCTTGACCATGCTTTGCAGATCCAACAATAATGGAGTTCCATGAGACGACATTTTTCTCACCAATATTACTAAATGCAGCTACAGCATCATTAATACTCCCACATACAGTATACATTACAATTAGAGAATTACCAACAAATACATCAGAGTCCAGACCTAGCTTGACAGACAAAGCATGGATCTCTTTACCCTTGTCTAGAGCCTCTAATCCACTGCACGAATTCAAAGCACTAGTGAAAGATGATTGATTTGGGAGGACAGTCATTCGTATCATGTCTCCAAAAACCATCAATGCAGATTCATGCTTATGGTTCAAGCCATAACCAGTCAAGAGAGCGGTCCATATTACCACATTCCCATGCAGTTTCTCATTGAAAACCTTGCAAGCATTTTCCATTTGCTTGCAGTTTGCATAAAAAGTTAAAAGCGAAGTACATATAAATTCATCAAAAGAAAACCCCAATTTAACTACTTGGCAATGAGTTTGAACACCCAAATGCAAAGCCATAACATTTGCACAAGCTTTCAACACGCAAGAAAGCGTGTTTGAACTCAGCTTAACACCAAAACCCACCATCTTTTTATAAAAAATTAAAGCTTCATCATTTCTTCCATTATAATCCAACCCATCAATCATTGAAGTCCATGAAATTACATTCCTAGATGGCATCTTTCTAAACAAATTAACCGCCTCATCAACTCTCCCAGACTTCAAATACCCATAAATCATTGAATTCCACGCCGCAACATCCTTCACAGGCATCTCAAAAAACAACCTCTCAGCCAGCTCGATTTTCCCAAACTGCAAATACCCATTAACCATTGTCGTCCAAGAAATAACATTCCGTCCAGGCATTTCATCGAAAAGCTTCTTGGCCGTAATTAAATCCCCGCCATTCAAACACCCTTTAATCATTGAATTCCACGAAACGGTATCTCTTACCGGCATTTTCTCGAACAGTTGAATTGCATCGTCAAGCCGATGATTCAACGCATACCGGTCGATCATCATGGTGTATAAATGCACCCCAGGGAATGGGATTTTGTTTAAAACCTCACGAGCTTCATCCAATCTTCGGTTCTTTAGGTGATCGGAGAGTAAAAATTTATATTTGGGGGAATGAGAATTTGCATTACGAGAAATTGTAGTGAAAGATTCCGAAGGAAGATTGAGATACTGAAAAAGAGTATTTGATTGTTTGGGTTTTTGAATAAAAGCGCGCGAGATTTTGACAGTACTTTTGTTCATAAGAACTGTCACTAAAACCGAAGAACAAAGCAAACAATTTTCAAATAGTACTCAGCAATGGGAGACAGCATTTATAAATAAAAATTAATTCCATTCCATTCCGTTCGATTACTTTTAAAAATTCAAGCAAGTATTTTAATATTGGTTAAAATTTGCTATTAGTCCCTAGACTTCGACAAATTTTGAGATTTAGTCCATATATTAAAAAAACGTTAAAAATAGTCTTATTTTTTTATTTAAAAATCCCAATTCAATTATTAAAATAGTGGATAATATATTGATAATACACATTCCAATTGACCAAGCCTAATTCTATTCTAATTGTTTTGTTCTGAAGCAAAAATATCTACTAGGTGGTTCGCCCTATTCAGGTATTCATGATCGAGAAAAACTAAATTCTCTTTCAAATAGGTCTTGGAAGGAGAAGGAAAGCTAGAATGATGCTAGGCATCTATTATTGAATTCACCCAACCCGATAGTTACCATTTTCAGAATGTCCAGTGCTAAAGTCATGAAATGAGAAGTTGCCAATGCTTAAAACAAACTATGTAATGTACTTTATCTATTGGGTTATGGGGGAGCATTTTACGAGAGGTTTATATTGTATCAATCTACCCTTGTGTGAGTGATTCTTGTTGAAGCATATACTCAGGATGAGTGCAAGGCAAATGATTTCAAAGCGGACTCTCCATTCATAAGATAGAGAAGACAAGTTTGTCAACTTGTGTCATATGATTGAAAAAAATATATATGTTAACTTGACAAATTTTGACAAAAACTATTGGCAATAATAATTATTAGACTAAGATTTTTTAAATTGAAAAATTAAGAGGATCTAATTTTTAAAGTACAGAGACCAATTCTCAAATTCTATACAAGTTCAAGGACTAACAGTAAAATTTAGCCTTTAATATTTATTATAATGGCTAGTGAATTTAATTGAGCATTCTTTATTTTAAGCATACATATTGCTTTTAAAAAATAATAAAAGAATTTCAATTCGAGTAAAATTTAAATATTTAAATTCAACTTTTTACATATAAACAAATTTAATTGAGTGTTATCGAATCAAATTCAAAGTTTTAATTGGCTATTATATATGTATATATTATTGCAAAAGAACAAAATTTTATTATGAAAAAAAAGGAAATTTATTATTTTCAAAAACAACTTTTACTACTAAATATATAAAACTAATCTTTGAACTTTGCTACGTCTAATGTAAAATCCATCTAGGTATATATCCCATGATATACTGTAGATGACCGATAACAACTACTATGTCTGCAATAACAATAAATATGATATGATCGAAGAATATGCTTTAAATCTCGGGTTTTTACCATCAACGATGATCTGCTAGTTCTCTCAAGAGTGTCACAACTTCATCAGATGATTGAAGGCGGTAGCGCGAGTTTGATCTTTTCCTTGCAACGGAGCAAGAAAAGTAATCGTTGGCCTGAAGATCAAGCACTGAAGAACCCTCTTGAAACGATATTCGATCGGTCACTATCAAGTGCAACGCATCTCCATCTATGGAATAGCTCTTGTTCTGTTCTACAGCCGACATAGAATTTTGTTTCATAAGGAGAGCTGCCCTCGACCCAACGATGGATGTCCTAACTTGTGTTGGTACTTGGGGTCTTACCGAAGCCGGGACTTCTGAGGGAAGCTCTGGCTCGAAAAATGTATAAATGTCTTCATCCTGAACCAATTGCAGATCATCATATAGTTTCAGTTTTCGAAGTTTATCAATCAATGCAACCAATTTTTCATTAGTTTGAGGCTAAATCCTATCCCGCATTGGTTTTTCATTACATGATCTTATCGAGAGCTGGTTCTCCAAGTTCATATTCCCTTATATAGGAAAACTTTGGAAGAAAAACAGCTAAAAGTCGGTGATCGAAAACGCACCTTAGTGAGAAAGTGACCGATACATAGGACGTAATCAATAGGTTCTTTCATGCCTTTGTTATGAACTATTTCTCCGAGGATTCGATCAATTGCGGCACCCTATATATACATTAAAGCATGAAATGAGATAACTTGTGATCCAAGAGTGAATAATACCACTAAAGCATACCTTTGTAACAGCGACTGATCTAACCTCAACAGACCGTCTGCCTTGGACAACATCGAGAGATGCGTTAGAGATCGGACCAGTCCAAAGATGCTGCAACAGATCTCTCGCTTGAAGTCTTCCAAACTCGACATCTAGACATTTTTTTCATTAAGTTGTTCAGAAGAAAAATTAATAAACGCAAGAAACCAACATAAAATCAAGTGATTATCTGTGCTAAAAAGAGGCTCAAATGAGGACCTGAATATTTATAGTTCCATATGAGTGAAGTCTCTCGGACCTCGAACTGAGATCGAGGAGTTCTATCGGTAAAATATTCAAATACATTCTGAAATCAGAGTAAGCATCAGAAAGTCTAGACACAGAACTTCATACATATTATGAGCTTTATTGAGCTAATGTTAAGTACCTTAACACTATCCACCCATTCCATACTTAAGTTTTCAGGCATTGTCGTCATCCAATCTCCCGTTGTAACTCGTAAAAACATCCCATTTTCGGCTGCCAACCACAAGTTGTAATCACTGAAGTTCTGCAGTGCAAATTACAAGTTCAGAGATTTCATTTTAAAGGAAAAAAATGCAACAAGTCAAAACTAAGGATTTAATACATCATCCAGGACATTTCTAGCGCTTCCACTGAGGACAAGAACTGTTGTCTTCGGATCATCACAAAGTTTTCTCAAAGGTTCTCGTAAATCTGGACGTAACTTGGGCTCCCATTCATTAATTTGACTGTCCTTCCTTCCAAGGGTATCCACTGGTTCAGTTAAAGTTGCATTAAATCCCTGTAACATGGAAGAGAGATTACGAAAATGAAAATTAGAAGTGGTTTTTCTCTTTTCCTATAATGTTTGGAGATACAGAGCGAGAGAAGCAGGGCCCCTTTTGACATTGTCAAATAAAGAAAGATGAGACTAAGAAAATTAGCATACCAATATGAGCAATCGGTTATTCGAACATGAATAGCGATCAACTGCAACTTCAATTGGGAGTGGTGGGGGAATTTGTCTTGTCCTCAGTTGAGCTTCAACAATGGTAACATTAAGTTCACTGCACAAACAAAGCTTCAGAGTTTACCATAAAACTGAAAGGTCTTATTTCAATCTTCATTTCACATTACAAGCACCAATCACTCCCTCCCTTAAGTTCTCATCAAAGAAAATATGAGCGCTAAGCTATGATCACCACCTTACAAAAGTTGCAGCCCATTCTTGAGCTGTATGTGAAATCACATGCTTGAAGTTATGGTGGTGTCGTCTTTCTCTTTCATCAGCTGGCATATTCAAAGCATAACCAATGGAAGAAGCAACTTCAGTGACATTCCATGGATTAACCAAAATGGCTCCTGCACCAAGAGACTGAGCAGCCCCAGCAAACTAGAATATATGCAGGGACGTTCTTAAGAAAATTACACACATCTGGAAAAGCCCTTACATATGTATAATCCAAATCCAATCTAAGTACCTCGCTTAGTATAAGAACCCCTTTCTTGGACTCTTGGCAGGCAACGTACTCATAGCTGACGAGGTTCATTCCATCCCTCAAAGATGTCACAAGAGCTACATCTGCATGATTTGTTAATTGCCAAAAGTTCAGACATGAATAAAAATCAACTTATCATTTCAAACAAAAATAGTGATTCCAATTGGTATTAAAGCACAAAGGTCGGTACCTGTAACAGCATACAGTGCACATAATTCATGAAAATCAAGAGAACGATCCTGCAAAACAGTAAGGAAAACGCTTTAGAAATTGAGGCATATTAGAGTTATATAGTAAAGGGTGCAAATGTTTCATATTCAATGGCTACAAGAATGGAGTTTATTTAAGTTTAGTACTCCTCCTTTAAGTCTGTCTTGGCAATAAAATCTACAGTATTCACAAATTCATGTAGTGTATTCAATGATATAACCTGATAAAATTTCACATTCATTTGGCACATACTAAAGTCATATGCATATCTTCCCAACACATATTTTGAAGTCAATATTCATCGGAGTATTCTAAAATCTTCCCAAGACCGTATAGCCTCACAGCTCTACTTGATTAAACAAGCATCCAGTATGCCATACTGGCATGAAACAGTGCTCATATAAGGAATATGCCATATGAATTTTGAAGGCAAAAGTATCATGGAGGCCCCTGTACTAGGAGTCAGATTGCATTTTGCCCCCTCTACTAAAAAAATGGGCAAATTAGTCCTTCTACTTTAGATCAAAGAGCAGAACGGTCATTTTTGTTAAAAATTTCATCCACTTGTACTATTAAAAACTGACGTAGCTAATGGAATAACTAAACAATAACACATGGTGTACCACGTGTACCTCCATAAGGTACAAGGACCAATTTTTAACCATAAAAGTGGATGAAATTTTTAACAGAATGATCAATTTACTCTTTGATCTAAAATACAGGAGACAAAATGCAATCCGACTCCTAGTACAGGGGCCTTCATGGTACTTTTACTGAATTTTGAATTGCGTTCTAGCTAGGTCATTGTTGATTAATCATATTCCTAAAATTGCATTTATTCACCTATATATGCAGCAATATTGAAACACACACACATTGCATATGCATCCTTGCATAAGTTATGGTTTTACAAACACAAGCCAATGTCCTATATCTGTACCTTACACAATCAGTGATAATTTATCAATAAGAATTTTTAACCACTTCACACTTCAAATTTTCATAGTTTCCTCTAGAATTTCTGGAAAGTGACATATGTTGAAGAAAGTAAATAAGATTAAGCTTAAATGTCTTTCTTTTTGGTCTGAATCTTTCCAATCCAGCACTAACCTTTAGTTCATTCTTTAGTCATATCATATATGGAAACAGATAATAAGGTATAGACAAACCAGATGATGTATTGGTACAGCAGTAAGACTTCCAAATCTTCCATTAATGCGCCCCACGATCTCATGAACCTGGCTTGTAAGCTTTTGATCTATATCAAGAAAGTAAGACATGTAAGGTTTTGAGAATGGGGTAGAGGAAGAGGGGCAAAAATGTAAGAAAGCCTTCGATTATCAGAAAGCTAAATTAAATGAGACGACATTCTGGTAAAAAATGCAATAACTGACTCATGCAAAATCGATTCGTTATTAAAAAATATCTGCTGAATATAAAGATTGGCACTGCATCTTCTATTTACATAATACATGCAACAGTCTATTGTTATAAAAGACAGCATGGCACAATAAGAGGGCAAATCAACATGAGAGTATCTTGAGATGCTAGTTAATCAATTTGCTGTGGTGGTTCTCATTGAAAAAGTAAGGCAATATTTCAGGTAACCAAATGGGAAGAAGAAACATATATACAAAGGAACATACACTCAGGAACATCGGTCCTGGTAGGGACAGCAATTTGAAGGAGAACCACCTTATTACGCCAATTGGGATTTTCCTCGAGGAATTTTTCAAATGCCAAAATCTTCTGTGGTATTCCCTTGATCATATCAAGCCGATCAACGCCTAACATTACCTTTCAATTATTAAACATTAATTGTAAGTAACTCAAAAAACAGATTGAATGTTGCTTCCTTGAAACAAAAGATGAGACTTTAAAATGCCTAATGAATGTTACACAAACATAACTGATAACTAAGGGAGAAAAGCAAAGAATCCAATTGACCAATTCCTACCTTTCGACCTGCAAACCTCTGTTTCAGTACTTTCATGTGATCTTGTACTTCAGGGAGTTCAAGAGCTTTAATGAATCGTTCAGAATCAATCCCTACTGGAAACTGTAATTTCAAGATCCCATCCAACAAAAATAGTAGATGTGATGAGGAATAAATGTTTTTAAATGCTAAAAGACCTATGCACTAGAAGGTTTTTAGATAATAAACAAAGAATGAGAACAACTAAGTCATACTGCAGCAATGCGAGTCAGCTTTCCTTGATCCTCTACTCCTTCAGGTGTGCCCTCCAGCCCGAGAATACGAGTACAAGCACTAACAAAATGCCTTGCATAGTCGTATGTATGGAAGCTAGAAAGTCAACAAACCAAAAATTGAAAATATTGCCACAGTAATGAACTTGAGAATTTTAACATGCACAGAGTAATACTGGAGTCTGTTAAAATCAACAATGCAGTTCTGCAGCAGTTCAAACAAAAAAGTCTTGACATTGCTCAACTCACAAGCATGTCAAAACGTTAAATTGAATCAACCTATCAAATCAAGAATCAGCATAATCACTCCAAAACGTGGAGTGCATTTTATCTGTTACGTACCAGACTAGCATAAAAATCAAACTGGCCTATAGGTAACTGCCAGTGTTCAGGTAGAACGAATATAACAGTTTGTATCACATTGGCTGCAAGGAAATAGAATGGAAGACAATTGAAAGATTTGCAACCGGAAGACATGTGATTCAATGTTAGCTTTAATTAAGGGCGGTAATAAAACCTGAGGAATGTTTAAGCTCCATACAGAGTCAAACCCAAAGTACATTTCTAATACTAGATTTAGTAGAAATTCAAATACATTCATCCAGCATGCAATCTAAGCAAAATTCATATATCCAAGCAACCTACCTTACATAAACACTGAATGAAAAACAAGATAACTGAACCTGCATAAACAATGCCAGAAGCAAAATGAACTTACCCTACTAAATCAGCAGCAAGAACCGACCTCAGCAGCTCCAACCGAGATGGCAGCATCCTATGGATTTCCGAAGAAGGAAATGGAGTATGAAGGAACCAACCGACTTTCATTTTACTGTTCTGTTCTTTTAGACATTTTGGAAGGAACATTAGGTGGTAATCATGGCACCAAACAACATCCCCTTCCTCATAATGTTCATTAACCACATCAGCAAACAACTGATTCGCTTTCTTATAAGCATCAAACTGAGATTGAAAGCTCCGAGTAGTCGCAAGGCGGTCTTCTTGTGGAAGTCCGATATAGTGGAACAGTGGCCACAATATGTTGTTACAATATCCATTATAATATTGATGAACAACTTCTTCATCAAGAAATACCGGTATGCACCTCTGCATTAACTAAAGCACAAAATTAAGCATATAAACCCTACTAAAATTTTTCCAAGATTATGGATTTGCATTTCTTTAACAACAATTATGAACTTCATTTTTCTGTTCTAATATGACCTTTTCATCTAAAGCTTTAGCTAATGCCTTTTGTCCAATTTCATCAGGGACATTCACACCAGCCCAACCAATCCATCTGGTATCAAATTCCTTCACACCTTCATAACAAAATTACAATAAACACTGCAAGCACTATACTGAAAACCGAAAAAACCCGAAAAAAGAAAACATAATTGAATTATTGAAGTGATGAGTTTACCAAGAAGTGCAGTGACTAAGCCACCAACACTCATCTCAAGTTGCCAAGAATCTTCCCCATGCCTAACTGCAGAGACTGGCAACCTATTAGCAACCACCAAAAGCCGTTGTTTCGAAGCTCGAAAATCCAGTCTTTCACCATCATCATTCAAAGACCTTGATGCTGAAACAGGTTCTAAAAGTTCTTCATCGTTGAACCAACAAGTTGAAGTCTCAAGATCAGGTGAAAAACAATCTTGGGTTGATGATGGTAACTCAGCTTCACAATCATTCAAACACTTGGAGTACTTCCTCAACTCCCTGTCTCTAAGAAGCCTTTCCAATCTTGTTGGTGTAGCAGGGAGATTACTACAGTTATTATATAAGTTCCCTGGCATACCATTAGTTTGCAACAAAGCCTAAAAACAAAAAAGCAAGAAAAACCAATGAGAAAATCAAAAACAGAAAAAGAAAAAAAAAAGGAGTAAATTACAAAGGAAAAAAAAAATGGTTCCTTTGAAATCACCAGATTGTTCTTGTTAGGCAAAATGCAGACCTCTTGGGATGAAATTGACATTGATTTTTTTTTCGAGTAAGTGAAGCAAGTTGACAACAAATAACGCGGAATTTTTGGGAGGGCTTAAATGCCCGTCTGGGCTAAAATACAAGAGAATTCAAAGGGAAAAATTTTGAAAAATCTATCGCCAAAGAATCAGATATATAAGGATTCATCATCTTCACAGATTTTGTTATCCATAAACCATTTCCGCCATTGGAAAAAGGCCAACTGCAATTGGCCTCTTTTTAGGCCATGCAGTAGCTACCGGGATTTTGCTTATAACTATGCTATAATCATTATCATCATCAATAAATAAATTTATTCTTAAATCAAGTCAAATTTTCTTTTTTTTTTTTTAAAAAAAAAAACAATTTGGATCCCATTTTAAAAATTAAAATACTAATTTTTATAAAAATAAATAAATTAAATATTAAAAATTAATTTTAATGAATAAATAAACTAAAAAGAAACTTTTAGGCGATTCGAATCGAATATACCAAAGCAGTTGAGAATTGAGATATTTTTATATATTATATTACTTTAAAAGCTGTTTCTTGGAATAGCGTGCCATTTTTTTTTTTTTTACATTTATCTATTTTCATAATATTGTTTTAACTTTAAACCGAAGATTTGGATATTAATTACACATTTAAAATTTTGACTTTTATTATAAGTATTTTACAAAATTTTTAAATATACGTGATTTACGCTTAATTTATGATATTTTTATACTTGAATTTCGGATCAAAATATTATCCACAATTTAAATAATACAAAGTATTCACAATTTTCTTATAAATCTATATTACTATTTAATCACTTTACAGAGTTGGTGTCACTCAAACTTGTTCATTAGTCGAGTTATGTAAAATTTGAGAGGATTTAGGTAAAAATATTAGGCTCATTTAAAATATGGATCGAGCTTAGGCTTGAACTGTAACAACCTATTTTTCAGTAGTGTCGAAAATAGTGATTTTAGGACCATAATTTCGATGAGTGAATCCGGAAATATTAAATAATATTTACGAGTCAAATACAGTGTTATAGTAAATTTTGATTTGATAAATTTTGCTAATTGAACTGTTAGTTAAAGTACAAGTGATTTAATCCTTAAGTCAATAGTTTTAGAAAATAATGTGTCAGGACCTCGTTTTTGTAAACTGAACCTATAAATATTTCCATTAAATATTTGCGGAGTTGTCATATAGATGAATTAAAATTTAGTCCGAAAATTTTAATAATTATATGACTAATTAAGGTATAATGATTAAATCGTAAAAAAATCTTAAAAGTTAATCACTACTAATTTTATTAGTTAAATTGATTAATTAAGAAATGATTGGAGTTTAATATGGCAATAATACCATATTTTATTATAGTGGGACGCTTGGTGCATATTTTGTTATATTTTACATGTTATTTTAATATTAAAATAATAAATATAATAAAGTTAAAACATAAACTTGGTTATCTTCTTTCCCATTTTTAGTTGCCTTCACCGAATACACAAACATAAAGGAAGAAGCGATTGTTTTGAATTGAAGCTTTCAGTCCCTTGCATATAAGTCTTCTGGATGTCTGTTTTTAATAATTTTTATATTTTTAAAATGATTGTAATTTAATTTAGTTAACTCGAGTATTAAATTTTAAAATTTTCAAAGTTTTGAAAAGTTATCATTATTGTTTTTAAAGCTTTTAAATGCTTAATGGTTGAGTTTAATGTTTTAATATGAAATAAGACTATTATGAAAAATTATTTTTGTTAGTTTTCAGTTTAGGGACTAAAATGAAAATATGTTAAAATTAGCATGAAAATTCTTATAAATATAGATACTTGAAGGCCGTATTGGGATGAGATTAAATTTGGATTGAAAGTTTGGGGTTTAAATGTGAACAATATGTTTGTTTTGGTGTTAGGGACTAAATTGAATAAAAGATAAAATTTTTGGGAAATTGTGAAAAATGAATAAAATATGACATATACATGAAATGACATTATTTAAAGTGTTTGGAACTGATAATTGGAAATAAATTATTGTATAGATCAAGAACAGATAGGTAATCGAGGAAAAGGGAAATTTACAACTTAGTCCCTGACACTTCTACTTTTATTGTTTGCCCCTGGTAAGTTCATATGGTATAAATAAGGTTTAATTTTTGTTGTATTATTTTTAAATGTGTATTTATGTTTTATTGAAAGTTTGAATTGGTTATGAGTTAGTACTCAAATTGAGGATTTAACTTAATTGAAATGGAATGGTACTGAATGGAAATGTTGAGATTAACCCCGATGAACTTAGTAAAAGTCTCATACGAGGTTACAGGTTGATGCCCGAAGATTTCGAGCTCCACCATTTGTTGTGGACTCGAAGATTGTAACACCCCATACCCGTAACCCACGCCGGGGCGGGATACAAGGCATTACCTAACTTGATCTCATGTACCCAAACACTTCCAAGTCTCCAAGACTCAGTCCAATTTGAAAATTTTTCAATTTCTACTTTAAACTTCTTATTATGGGTCTACGGACCCCAAATCAACCATTGGAAACTATTCGGGAACAACCCGGGTCCTTAAACCGACCATAGAAAATTTACCTTTAAAACAGGGCACACGTCCGTGTGGAAGAGCAACACGCCCGTGTGACCCATATGACATGGTCGTGCTGATGGCCTGTGTGGCTCACACGGCCTAAGCACATAGGGACACGCCCGTGTCTTTTACCCGTGTGGAATTAATTTCTAATTTGAACCTACAGGGGTTTTCACACGGCCAGACACACGCCTGTGTCCATGGCCCGTGTCCCTCACACGGCCTCGACACGCCCATGTCTTAGCCCGTGTCCAAAAACCTGGGTATTCTGTTTCTTACGTCAGCATACCCAAAATGTCACACCGCCGAGGCACACACCCGCGTGCTAGGCTGTGTCCGTCACATGGCTGAGACACACGGCCGTGTCTCTACCCGTGTGTTTACTACCATGCATTCTGACTTGAAAATCTTACATGCAGGGGACACACGGCCAGACAACATGCCCATGGGGCAGACCGTGTGTCACACACGGCCTAGACACACGCCCATGTGACTACCCCGTGTGGACAAAAAAATGAGGATATTTACCAAGCCTCTTTGCCACCCTTATTTGCACAAAGCTACATACATCAAACATAACCACAATAGGGCACTCAAGGCCACTCCAATAGATACTAGATTATACATAACATTTGCTCATTCAAGAAAATATCATATTAACCATCACATGTAACAATTAAACACAAGCTTACACAATTAGTAGGGTTACAACCTACATCAACATGGGCCACATCTCATGGCCATATACAAAATGAATAAACACATCATTTAAGCCCTTTCATTGGTTAGGCAAATGACACATATAACAAAATAATCAAGACACCTATACATGCCATTATTACAAAAAATGAAAGTGTCAATATACCAAAATAAAACAAGTAGATAGTGATGACAACGCTCCAACCGTTTTCCAATTTTCACAAGTCCACGAGCTCTAAAAGACAAAAGGAAAAGAGAGGGGGGTAAGCATTCACATGCTTAGTAAGTTCGGTAACGGAAACGTAAACTTACCGTTTAATTAGCATTCAATCATATTTAATATTCACAACCAACATGTACGATAATTCCCTCTCACATTCATTCAAACGTCAAGTTAGTCTCATGACAATACATTATAACATTAACATTGATGAGCTCATCATTTCCATCTAACATTATGGTTCCATTGAATTTTATCGTATTTCTCGATGGATATCCTATTACCCTCAAATCATGTCAGCGATCATTTCAAGTATGTACTCCCGCGAACCTCGCTCTTACGGCGGGATTACTAGTCCAGGCTAAATCCCCCGTAGTATAAACTCATAGAGTAGATGTTAGGATTACCAGTCCAGGTTAAATCTCTTACAATGACATGTACTCTAATGAGTTTGGATCTGAATTACCAATCTAGGCTAAATTTAGATCCTAATCGGATTACCCGTCCGGGCTAAATCCATTTCAGCACACATATTCTTTGAGAGGCTTGATCACATAAGGAACACCCATCTGTAGGGGTGTGCAAAATTCGGGTAAAACCGAAAAATTTCGGTTAACCGACCGAATTCAGTTAATCGGTCGGTTAATCGAATTAATTCGGTCGGGGGTCGGTTAATAATTTTTTGAGTTTTCGGTTAATGATTAATTCGGTTGAAACCGGTCGGTTAATCGAATTTTTGATTAACCGAAAAAATTAATAAATAAAATTATAATATATAAATAGCCCACTATTTACTCAAACCCAATCCAACATAAACCCAAATACCCAATCTAATATATATTAATCCAAGTACCCAAACCAACCCAATTACCCAACCCAATCATAAAAATTACAAATAATTTAATAAATAAAAATAAAAATCTAAAACTAAAAATAAAAATAAAAAACATATAATTTTATACAAATAATTCGGTTAATTCGGTTAATTCGGGTAATTCAGGTAATTCGATTAATTCGATTAATTCGGTTAATTTTATACTTATTTTAACCAAAAATTAAAAAAATATATAATTTTCGATTAATTCGGTTAATCGACCGAATTAACCGAAAAAATTTTGGTTCGGTTAACGGTTAAAAATTTTGAAAGGTCGGTTAATTCGGTTAATGTTATTTCGGGTCGGTTAACCGATTGAACACCCCTACCCGTTTGAGCTATATCCTTTTTACCATCAATTCATTTTCAGATATTCCATCAGAATCCTTATTATTCAATCGTGACATTTTCTCATAATATTAACTTTTCATAATTTACCATACAATGAATATCCCTATTATAGCTCATACATAAACATACATATTAATGTATTTAAAATAGTTTACATTCAAGTTATCCGAACTTACCTGGAAGATATTTTCAGATTCGAATTTCGGTTATTCCAAAACCTTCTGTTTTCCACGGTCGACCTCCGGAATTGGTCTCTCGGGGTCTATATAAGCAACAATGAATCATTAATACCCCACATTAATCATATCGAGCCTAAATTACACCCTAAGGAAAAATGACCATTTTGCCCCTAACTTTATATAATATTTACACTTTTGCCCCTAGGCCCGTACGATGAAATGTATGAAATATTTACACTAACCAAGTCTAGCCGAATACTTTTTGTAACTATGAAAACTCACAAATTTCATCCATTTCACACATTTCTAACCAATTTTACAAACTTTGCAAAATGGTTCATTTAGGTGTTTTCATGCTAACACCTTTCACAAAAGTTGTTTATTTCATATCTAGGATTTCTTTTCTTCCATAAAAACTTAGAAAACCTCATAAACCCCTTCATGGCAAAACCCTAGATTATCAATCATTTTGCAAACTAGTTCGCTCAATAGAAAGCTCATGCAATAGGGACCCCAAAAGTACAAAAATTATCAAAGATGACCAAGAAAATCACTTACTTGTGAGGGATATAGTTTGCTAAAATTGTCAAGCTTTGAAACCCTTCTCTTTACTATAAATTTTGGTGGAAGTGAAGGAAGATAAAGGTGTGATATCATCTTTTCTATATTTTATTTAATTCTTAGTTAAATAGACCATCTAATTCACCTAAATTTGAAAATTGTCTCCTATTAGTTTCTATGGCCGGCCACCCTTATTTTAAAGGGGTTATTTGCACTTTAAAGACCCCTAATTTAAGTTCTCTAGCTATTAAGCATCTTTGGCTAGCAAAATACAACCTTTTCCCTTTTTGCAATTTAGCCCTTATTCGCGATTAAGTCCTCAATTGATGAAATTAATTCATCAAAATTTTCATGTATCTAAATAATTATGCTATAACACCAAAAATATTAATAAAATAAATTCTTAGCCTCAGATTTGTGGTCCCGAGACCATTGTTCCTACTAGGCCCTATTTTGGGATGTTACAAAGATACATGTGACAGAAGTTTAGTTCGGACAAGTAACTAATGCCGTTTTACAGGTTTAGCCCGGACAGATAACCTTACATGTATATAAAGCCTTGGTCAGACTGTTTATTGTGTCGGTAAAGGTTTAACCTAGATGGGTAACCTAATACTAGTGTTTATGATTAGCTTAGACGAGTTTGATATTATTTACACCTGTGTATTGAGTTCTTTTATAAATTTTCATCAGGTAAAATAAAAGACAAAAAATGTAGAATTATGAAGTTGATGTTGGCAAAAGATACAAATGAAATGTGGAAATTATGATGTTGATATGAGCAAAGTGGTGATTAGAAATTGATACATGAATCTTTTTTTACGTGAAATTTGTACTTTACCATTTGGAATTATATATGTGGTTATGATCCAAATCTCACTTGGTTGATGTTATTGTGAATGCCATGATAGGTGAAATTGTTTGCATATTGAATTGTAATTATCAAATGAATAAGGTAAGTCATTTGTTTATATGGTATAAGCTTACTAAGTATTTATAATACTTACTCATTGTTACTACTTTTTCTATAGATTTTGGACATTCGAAATGTGTCAATCAGATCAGCGAGAAGCACACACCCTTCGTCTCCCGATTCGATAGATTTTTATCGTTTCGAGTTTGGTTATATGTAGTATGTACATAAGGTGGTCAAACATTTGTAAAAGCATATATGTATGTTTTGGTATGGTTGAAATTTGCACATAAGCCTATAGTAACTTAATGAAATGTTGATTAGTTAGTTGTATAGTCTTGTACATGGAATGGCTTATGTGAATGGAAAAGTTTAGTAGATGATATGATATGATTCAATTTATGCTATGAAATGATTAAATGTGATGATATAACTTGTGATGACTTATGCTTATTGATTATAAATGTGCCAAATGTGCCATATTGGTGGTATGTTTAGATGGTTTTTGAAATTGAATTTTTAACTTAAAATGTATATGTTTTGGACAGGTTTTGTTGGTTGTTGAATGCATACATGGTTAAACTTAGTAAAATAAAAAACTAATATGATGTAGTTGAATGGTCTTGCAGTTGGTTAATTACATGTGTTGGTATAAATTTTAGTTGATTTTGTACAAGGTATTTAGCCATTTATGTATTATTTGAAGCATTGGTTTGATTTGGTACATCATAGGTAATTAAAAGACACATTTTTGCTCCACACGGGAGTGTGAGGCACATGAGCTAGCCATACGCCCATGTGAGTACTGTAAGTTTGGTAATTTTTGAACCACACGACCACAGTTAGTTGCACGGCCGTGTGACCTTTATTTTCATGCTTGACCTTATTTGTTTCAAAAGTTTTAATTTGGTCCTCATTCAATCCTGAATTTGTTTTAGAGCTTTTGTAAGCTCAATTGGGACTCAGATTAGTTTGTAACTCATGTTTTGTATGAATTATGAAATGATTAATTGATTTTAAGTCTTAATTACATGTGATATTCTCTGATAATTGTAGTAGCATTCCGTATCTAGGGTCCAGTAACTAGACCGGGTATAGGGTGTTACATTTAGTGGTATTAGAGCTATGACTTAGTCGATTCTAGGACAGAACGTAGTGTGTATAGAGTCTAGAAAATACATTCCACAATAACATGTATTTATGTGATACTTTTGATATCTAACATTGTTTTTCTTATAGATATACAATTTTGTCCAAGTCTAATCGTGTTGTACCTGATGAAGTTGATAGTAATGTTCCAGCTTCCTAACAAGAAGCGAGTCACAGTCTGCCAGTTCCGTAAATGTTAGAAAGTGATATGAAAAATTCTTTTTTCAGCGTGATGAGTCAATGGTTTTCAGAGTTTATGTGAGTCAATCCTGCAGCTCTACAACCTCAACCCCCGATAGTGTCTTTTTCGACATTCCTCTGTTGTAACAGCCCATTTTAGGGTCAAATCAGAACAGTAGTTTCGGGACCACAAATCTGAAGTAGAAATATTTATTTTATTTTTATTTCAAGGTCTACGGCATGATAGAATAATTGTGTGAAAATTTCGTTAAGAAATTTTATCGATTGAGTGACCAATTTGTCTAGAAGGACTAAATTGCAATAGGTGTAAAATTTGAGCTCTATAAGTTAAAGGTGTCTAATTACTATGAAATTTTAAATTGGAGGTCCTTAAATGGTAATTAGACCATTAATCCTTACGATGGACAAAAATGGACATGGTTAGACGTATTCTCAATGGTTAAAGGTGTCCCGTTTTTAATGATTTTTGTATTTTTGAGATTGTTGTAACTTGATTTAGCTCTTTCAAGGGCTAATTTGAAAGAAAATTAAAGTCTAAAATTTTACCCATGTTGAATATGTTTGTATTTTGATGTTGGATGGTAGAAAATGTATGTTCGTTGTTAATTAAACAATGTTTGTAAAGTGATTTTTGATTAAAATGTTAAATAGGGACTTATTTGTAGAAGTCTATAAAATGTTTATAAAAGTGTGAATAAATGAAAAATGTGGGCTATTATGAGTATAAATAATATTTGGCTAGGTTTGGGTTGTGATGAAATTGAAAGAAATTTCATTTTACGAGCCTAAGGACTAAATTGTAAAATGTTGAAAAGTTAGGGGCAAAAATGTAAATTTTTCCATAATGTGTTTTTGGGATGAATTGAATAATGTGATGATTAAATAATTTAAATGTGGTATTATAGATCAAGAAAAATAAAGTTCGGGTCTAGATCGGGGGAAAAACAAAGTAATTGACGAATAGATCCCTTTAGCCGTTTTTGTAATCGAGGTAAGTCCGCATGTTAATAAGCTTTGTTAAAATTGTATTTTAAATGCTTTAGTTTATGCATGAATTATGTAATCGACTTTACGGACACATTTGGCGACGTTTTGGCAAGCGAGAAATCCCAATCGAACCTTAAGAATAGATTAGGATACAAGTGACATGTCACTAGGGTTTTATGTTATATGATCCGGGTGCTGGTCCTGTACGTCCTACCGGTGGCTGAGTATACCGGCATATGTTGCGATTACTTGACAGCTTATATGAGCAGCACCAAGTAGCCATATCTTGACTGACAGCTTGTGTGATCAAGCCCGTTAATGGCTCGAGAGCGAGCATATATGTGTTATGAGATAGAGGTAGCAATGACTACATATGTGGCACCTTGTGTGCAAGGTTTTCCCTAGTATCTGATATTATTATTTCGAGTGGTTTATTGGGTATAACAACGATGAGACTAAGTATGAAATTATTACGAGATGGTACAAGTATGTACTTAATTCATGTAATGACTATTTTAAGGTAAGTTGCGATGGAAGTGAATTATGATCATGAGATTTTGGTAAATTACATTATCTTATGTTATGTTACTTACATGTTAATGTATGGTCAGGTTTGCTTATTTCTTTCATGTGAGATTACTAAGCTATACAGCTTACTCCATTTTATTTTCCATGTTTTATAGTGTCACCAAGCTAGCTCGGGTTAGAGATTGTTGGAGTTCGCATCACACTATCAAACTGTTATTTTGGGTACCGATGATTTTAAACATTTTGAGAATATGGCATGTATAGGGACTTGGTCATTTTGGTATATGTTTCATTATGAATTTGGCCAAATGTATTGGCTTGTAATTGTCAAAGGCTTGATTTGGTATTTGGCCATGTAAATTGGCTCATTTTGGTTAAATTGGTTGTAAGCTTAAGTATATTCGTACATGCACAGATATCTCCTTTATGATGTGGTTTATATATAATTGGTGAATGGTTGAATGTGACTTAATGGTTTTGTTGTTGAATGGTTGAGATTGGCTCATTGGTATGCTAGGAAATCTAAGAAGAATTATGCATGATAAAAGTATTTGTGTTGGTACTTGCGAGTGTGAATTTGGTATGATTTAGTTTGGTAGAAAATGATGTTGTAAGTATGTTATGTGTGATAATGAAATGATATGTTCTAACCTTGATTATGGATGTTTTGGTTGCCTAAGTATACCATGATTTATGCCATTGAACTTGTGTGTGAATAGGTGTAAATGTGGGTGACAAATGGCTTGGTAAATAGCCTTTATTTTGTCCACACGGGTAGACACACAGACATGTGTCTAGGCTGTGTGTGACACACAGCTTGCCACATGGGCATGTGTTTCGGCCATGTGTCCCCTACACCTTAATTTTGAGAAACAAAATGCTCAGAATTGAGCATACGGGTGTGTGTCTCAGTCGTGTGAGGGACACAGCCTTAAGCATGGGCATGTGTCTCGACCGTGTGAAGCCTGTACCTATTTTATGAAAATTTAATTAAACGCAAGGCCTAGCACAAGGGCGTGTGACTTGGTCGTGTGACTTCATTTTGTTCATGTTTTGCAAAACAGAGAGTTACACGGGTTAGGGACATAGGCGTGTGTGACCACACGGCCTACCCACACGGGCGTGTCCCAAACCACACAGGCGTGTGACCCCTGTACATGGCAAAAATTTTCTAAGTTTTGTAAAAATTCCCTAAGTTATTGGTTTAGTCCCAAACCACTTCCAAAGCATGTGTTGGGCCTCGTAGGCTCATATTAGGGACTTTATGATTGGATGCAAATGGTTTTAATTTGGATGCAAATTTATGACTCAATTTGTATGTTTGCTAGCTTTGTAAGTTCGGTAATACCTCGTACCCTATTCCGGCGTTGAATACGGGTAAGGGGTGTTACATCTGTCCTCAGAATATTAATACAGGAAATTAACATTGGATTTTGATTAATAATTTGAGTGAACAAGAGAAGGATGAATGTGAAGGAAAAAGAGAGAATGAACGTATTAAGAAAAAGTAAGATAGATTCAATATTAGAAATTCATAGAAACGTGGTATAGCCGGATCATCTTCGATGCCTCCATCTAAAAAGTTGAGAGATCTCCAAAACCAGTTCTCCACTTCTTCAGGTATTTTAAGGGATATTTACAATGTGAATAAAGTAGTTTACAAGTATTGTGGGAGAAAGAATATAAGTGAATGCAAGATTAAAAGCAGAGCTTGTTTAAAATATGGATCTTCAGAACTTTTAAAAAGAGTCTGTTTGAAAAGAGAAATGTCCAAACAGAATTATTTGAAATATTAAGCTACAATAGAGACTAGTGTAGGAAATGTTCAGAACATGAGTAGATCAATTTACAATTATTGTGGTAAAAAGCACTTCGGAAAGTGTAGATTGAAAATAAGAGTTTGCTTCAGATGTGGCTCTACAGAACATTTTGTGTGAGATTGTTTGAAGAAGCCAAATGTTACCAATGATCAGACTATCAAATTGATGTCAACTCCACAGAAAAATAGAATGCTGAAAAATTATGCTAGTGTTACTGCCTGTCTAGTTGAGACCAAAGATACCTTAGAAAGATCTGAAACTTGTGCACCTTCTCGAGTTTATATTGATCAAATTATAGAAGAGACTATTTTTTTATGATATTACAGTACATTTTCTATATTTACTACTTTTATGCATATTGTGATTCATTCTGGAATAATGCATTCTTACTTTTGTATTGTTTTAATAAATTTGTTTGATCAATATGTTTTGCTGGTAATGTAACCAATTGAGAATTCCTAGCTACGAAATTCTTACCGATCTAATGCTATTGTCATTAGATAAGTTTGATGTGACACTCGATATGGATTGATTGATTTTATGTGATGTTTGTTGGGAAATCTGTCCATATTGCAGTAAACATGTAGTTGTTTTCTATTTATTTGAACAATGAATGAATAAATAAAGTTCACATTTCACTATCATGTCTTTTGTATTTCTGTCTTTTATATTTTGCATGCATAGCGAAATTATGACAAGAAAATATTAGCTCATTGATTGTGTAAGTTCAAATTGAAGATAAGTGGCATTGTAAGAATGTTTACATTGCGAGAAAGACAACTTACTTTAGTATATAATCTAAATAAGTCCGTAATCCCGTAAAAGAATCAAAGTGAGCTTTTGATTCAAATACTGAGAAGGATTATTATGTCGTCTACAATTTCAATTAGGGAGATGACTAGTCTTGGCTATCAGAGCAGTTGGCTCCCCAAGTAGAGACAAAGATGTAGTTATTGGTAAAATGATACATTGGACTAGACCTAAGATAAATTAATTCTGAAGTCGTTTGTGAATTAATTCACTTGTGACATTTATGGTGTGATTTACCTAAATCATGAGTTAGTCACTGACCATGCATATGCAACTCATATGCTTTGATATAAGTAGAGGCTTACGCTCTAAAGATGATCGAGCCGATAGCCAGTATGTCTAGTACATAACTTGTGTATGGCATGCTTTACTAGCAACAGTCGAATTCATATGGCATTGTGTGGATTGATAAATATGGAACGTGGTCATGGGTTGCTCATTCTCAAACGAGCAATTTATCATAGTCATTAGTTGACAGTGATCATATTAATCATTAAAAAGACACAATGGTGACAATGAAATAAAATAGGATTGTATTGAGTGAACGGATTTAACTTAAGAAATCAAGGATATCATATGAGGGTAACACATACATGACGAGGTCATTGGACAAAACAGTTGGATGAATTGCTTTCGTAAAGAGTATAAAATAAGGAGTCTTCAATCATAGTACTTCTTGTGGACTAACTCCATGATTAAGTAATTGTGAATTATCGGAACGATGCTTCTGGACATAATTACAATTACTAGAGCCTAATTGTATATGTCCGATTGGTCCCTCCGCTAGCTCGACAAAAGCTCGATCGGATTGCAATTGAATCAGGAGAAAATTCTAGGACTTTGGAAATAATTTAATTGAGTTGATTTATTCAATGTGAAATTAAATTAGGTGGTCGTGAAAATTGTTCAACTAGAGAATTTGATTAAATAATTTTCTTGAAAATTTAATTTGGAAAATCTAAGTGATTTTTGAAAAAAATTATTTTTGATCAAGTAAAATTAACTTAATCAAATTAATTAAAATTAATATGATATTTTTGGAGATTATTTTTCTAGTTAGACAATTGACCATTGGGTAATTAGACTTGAAAATTGGACCTGAGATCGTAAATTGGGCCCGAGATCCTAAAATCGAGACCAAGATCCAAAAACTAGTTGAACTGGACCCGGTATGTGAAACCGGCCGACAGCTCAACCGATGGCTAGACCAGACTGGCTCGGGGTGCCATAAGGGTGTCACACCTGCATCACTGGACACGACGATGTCGGCGGCTACGACGGTGGCGTCCCGATGGCCAGCGGCGGTTGGTCTTTGGTGGTTGAGGAGTGGAAGAGTTACACTCCTATTGAGACTCTACTAGAGAATTTGATTTCAGATTAGTTATTCCAAAATTAATATTATTTTAATAATTTAATATTAAATTAAATTTAATACTTATCTTTATAATATTAAAGTGATTATATTATTATTAAAATTAATTTAATGTTTATCTTGTAGATAAATATTATATTAATTTAATATTAAAGTGATTAAGTTTAATCATAGTTGAACTCTCTAAACTCTCCATGTATAAAAAGAGCATTGGGTCATTATTTTACACATACTTGAATTCAAGAGAAAGTTGTAGAGAGAAAATTCTCTGAAGAGATTATTTCAGAAAATTTCTAGAGATATTTTTCTAGTTTACAACTTGACCCAAAAGTTTAGAGAAATTGTGAAATTACTCACTAGTAATTTTTGTGAAAAAAATTTCTGATTAAAACCAAACCCACACTTGGCAGACGTGAGCTTGAGGATAGCGGATAAGACTACTCGGTTGAAGCGTTCATCCTAGACAAATCGAAAAGGTACAATTTTGATTAAGTGTTTATTATTTTAGATATCACAACCAAGATCTTGTTATGGAAAAAATTTTAAAACTGTTTTTCCTAAATTTATTTTCCGCTGCATTTTTCAAACCCTTTTTTTTCAACAATGTTGTGGTTAACTATTGCTATATACATATTGTAATTAAGTGTCAGTACGAGAAGTCTATAAATGTTAAGATTGTCAAAACTAATTGTGTGACCAATAGCATGTTAATGTTAACGACCCATGAAATGATTAGAAAAAGGTTGTGAATCGTACCTTGTTTGTATCCTAGAGATCAGAATGTCAGAATCGAGGAATAATTAGATAGAAATGAGTAAAGAATTTATCAATATATTTCTAGAAGAACTATCTGGATTATCGCCCGTAAGAGAATATGAGTTTGTAACTGATATGATACTCGGAATCGCTTAGATCTATATTGCTCTATATAGAATGTTATTGACAGAATTACAAGAATTGTAGGAATTGTTGAAATAATTATTTGATAGGAGATTTACTCAACTGAGCGTGTAATCTTGGAGAGTGGTAACGTGTTTGTGAAAAAGAAAGATGGAATTATGATAATCGTGTATTGATTACATATAGCAAATATGAGGTACCATAAAGGACCAAAACCTATTACTTTATAGAGAAGATTTATTTGTTTAGTTAAGGGGAACTACCGTATTTTCAAGTATTGATTTTCGACCAGATTGTTGTCAGCTCAGAGTTATGAGTTTGGTTTGTCGAAGATTACCTTCCAGACTTCATATAATCAATGTGAGTTTTTGGCAACACCATTTGAATTATCGATCGCTCGGTCTCTTTATAAATGTAATGGACAGAATTTGCTAGCCGTATTTTCACAGAATTGTTGCTATGTTTGTAACTCCCCTAACCTGTATCCGTCGCTGGAACAGGGTTATAGAGTATTACCGGAGTTTACAAAACAATTACAAATAATTCATGTTAATTACTATTCATTTAAGAAACTAGTTACATTGTCCCTTGAATGGACCCTTGAGGCCTAATATAAACATTGGAATCGAGTTGGGACTAAATCGAGAACTCAGTGAATTTTTCGTAAAAATTTTCAAAATTTTTCCTAGATGCAGGCACACACACTCGTGTGGTCAAGGGACACGCCCATGTGACCATAGGACACACTCGTGCTGCAAGCTATGTCCAATCCCGTGTAACTCTTTGACTTGTGCCACACGACCTGCCACACACCCGTGTGCTAGGCCGTGTGGTAAATTTAATTTTTCACAATTTAAGTGCAGGTTTCACACGTCCAAGACACACACCCGTGTTCTAGGTCGTGTATCACACACGGTTGAGACACACACTCGTGTCTCTGCTTGTGTGCCAAATTCTAAGTGTTCTATTTCTAAATTTTAAGATGCAGTGGACACACGGCCAAACCACAT
This sequence comes from Gossypium anomalum, assembly GCA_025698475.1. Classification (NCBI taxonomy): domain Eukaryota; kingdom Viridiplantae; phylum Streptophyta; class Magnoliopsida; order Malvales; family Malvaceae; genus Gossypium; species Gossypium anomalum. Next base: position 22,500,092 of record CM046964.1, on the reverse strand, counting down.
GCCCATGTGCCAAGCCGTGTGTCACACACGGTTAAGACACACGCCTGTATGTCTACCGGTGTGGACAAAATAAAGTCACTTCCTAGCTTTATTTCTCACCCAAATTTGCCAACAACCTAAACCAATAATTGCAAACGTATACCAACCAATACAAGCATTATAATCAAGCCAATTCTAACATCTAATGATATATATTTTCATGCATTCATGTTTAAAACTTTTACCTTTGTAAGCATACATGATTAGTCAATTTCACTAATTAAAAATTTACACATCATTAAATATATATCACCTACTATTTAACCATTCCCAAACATATTGGTTATATTATAATCCTATATAAACATGCCAAAATTTATCACTCTAGCCATTCTAATGGCTAGATTACATACAACCATTTACATGCCATCAATGGCCAAATTAGCTTATACATGCCATTATACCAAAATGAGTTTACTATTTATACCAAAGCAAGCTAGAAGATAGTGTGATGTTGCTCCGACCGATCTCTAACCTTTATGAGCTTTCGAGCACTATAAAACAGAGAAAATTAAACCTAGTAAGCATTTAATGCTTAGTAAGTTCGTATAACAAGAATTAAACTTACCAATCACATTCACAATAATAAGCATACAATAACATGTTTCCATCAATTGGGCAATTTTGCCTAATCACAAACACTCAATTTAAGCAAGTTAGTCACAATATTCACATATAGATCAAGCAAGCATAGTTAAGCTCATCATGTTACAAACTTTCAGCCATTTCGGAAACATTCGAGATATAATTCATTTAATCTCATAATTTCTCATTTCAGAGACTTATCCATTGAATCATTGAAATTTCGATAAATACTTAAGTAGTACACACACGGTGTACAAAATTATAAATCGTCAATTCATAATCAGGGGTACCTATTAAGGTAGTTAATCAGAGAGCACACTCTCGAGCCACATATCAGGATGTTCAAAAGAGCCATGTAACAGGACACTTATCCAGGCTAATCAGGATGTAACACCCCCAACCCTAAACCGTCGTCGAAACAAGGTTACGGAGCATTACCGGACATATATTAATAATTCACAAATCAATAACATACATACTATATTTTTATTACCATACAATTGTCTTTATTTTAATTTATTCTATAATATAATAATATAATAATATAAATTACAATTTGAATAAATAATAATATATTTTATAATTAATTAACATAAAAATCTAAGATTTTTATACACATTTGCCGCCTGATTTAATGGAATAGGCTTAATTACCTATTTGGTCCATATTTCTTCCTTTTAATCTACAATTAAACTTTTAGCCTTTATTCACATTAGTCTCTTTTTAATAATTACTCTAAATTAGGCTAAATTCAGTTAATTAAAACATAATTAGACACACCACTAGACTCATAAATATTTTTAATAATTAGTTATGAGTTCGGTTTACTAAGACGGAGGCCCGATAATGTATTTTTCTGATGCCCGTGAATTTTGGGTTATTACACAAGAAACTCATAAGAGTTTTAATCAAGGAGCTCATAAAGCTTGACAGATAACTCCAAAGAGTTATTATCAGGGAGCACCGGATAAGGTAACATGGAGTTCAAGCGAGCCATGTCAGAAAGCCCATAAGAGCTTATATCAGGACGCTAACGTAGAGCTACGTTTATGTCCATATTATATGATGGATCACAACCGATCAAATCATGTAACAGGATGCTCACAAAAAGCTACGGTAGTGTTGTAACACCCTAAACTCAGCCCGGACATTATGGCCAGATCCAGCATGTCACATTGAAGTGTTTTGTCGAAAACATTGTTTTCATTGAAAACCTTTTTTAAATAAAAACTATTCCTTCTTGTATGATCAGTTGCGGAAGCTTTATTTAAAACAGATGATCTACGAAAACTTGTCATTTCAAAATTGAGTTACAGAAACGTAGTATTTGAAAACAGTTATGGTTTAGGAAAACTATGTTCTACTTCTAATAAATATAAAGCATAAAAATAATAAACTTGTCATTTCGATATGGCATGTATAGGTTAAGCTAATGATAACTATGTTTTGAAATTGTAAATATTTTGGCCATATGAAAATGGCATATAACTTGAATATCATTATGTATTTTAGCTCGATCTCTGTTTATATTTATTGACAATGTGAATGAGATAATAAAATGTTTAGTTCGGTAATACCTCTTAGCCTTAATCTGACGATCGGATTTAGGTTAGGGGTGTTACATTTTATTGGTATCAGAGCTACGGTTTAGTCGATTCTAGGACTAACGTAGCGTATATGAGTCTAGCTATACATGCCATGTAGTGTTAATACGATAGTGTGATGATTTCTGACAGTTAAAAATGTGTTTTCGTATAGTAATAGATCTCGATCCCAATCGAGCGGTAGCTGATGATGTAGACAGTGTAGTGCCTGCTCCCGCACACAGGACAGCGCCGATAGACTCTCAACCTATTGTGAGCAATCAAAATGACGAAGCTAGACAAGCCTTTTATAATGTGATGAATGATTAGTTTAACCAATACATTCGAACTAATACGACTGCTCCACAACCCCCACTTCCGACAAATACAACCCTTGCACCCACGAAACCTCCGGTAACTGATCAGATAAGGTTGAATAAGCCCCCAGTTGACAGAATTCGAAAGCATGGGGCTATTGAATTTAAAGCTACAGACAGTGATGATGCCGGGCAAGCTGAATTTTGGTTGGACAACACTATTCGAGTACTTGATGAACTATCTTGCACACCCGATGAATGCCTGAAGTGTGTTATATCTTTGTTACATGATTCTGCTTATTATTGGTGGAATACATTGGTTTCTGTTGTACCCAGAGAGTGGGTGATGTGGGAGTTCTTTCAATCTGAATTCCGAAAAAAGTATATCAGTCAGAGGTTCATCGATCAGAAACGGAAAGAATTTCTTGAACTTAAACAGGGTTCCATGTCTGTTACTGATTATAAACGGAAGTTCGTCAGACTTAGTAGATATGCTCGGGAATGTGTATCGTCTGAGGCTATTATGTGTAAACGCTTTGAAGATGAGTTAAATGAAGATATTAAAATGTTTGTTGGTATTCTTGAAATCAGGGAGTTCGTAATACTTGTTGAGCGAGCTTGCAAAGCCGAGGAGCTCAGTAAAAAGAAAAGGAAAGCTGATGTTGGAGATAAAGAGTTTCGTAAAAGATCTTCGGGAAAGTCTTTTCAGCAATCATCGAAGAAATTTTGAGATGATTTGGGCCGATCTAAGAAAACTTCAGGCTTTTCCAGACGAGACCGTGATCGACCTCCTATGAGTACCCGAGCCACTTTAGTTGCCAGCACTAGAAATGATCGTCGGGATAAGACCGAGTGTAAGTTTTGTGGAAAATGGCATTCGGGGAGTTGTAGATTTCATGATCATTCCTGTTATAAATGCGGATCACCCGACCACTTCATCAAAGACTGCCCGAGATTGTTAGAGCAAAATGTGAGTCAGAGTGGGAAACCGGGTACTGTTACAGCTTGAGGTAGACCATCTAGGAATACGAGGAATGCTAGTGGTGGTCAGAGAGGGTCTAGAGATGCTACGACCAGATCCGAGGCTCGTGCTCCTGCTAGAGCTTATGCTATACGCGCTCGCTAAGGATGCTTCTTCGCCTGATGTTATTACCGGTACTTTCACTCTCTTTGATACTAATGTGATTGCATTGATTGACCCTGGCCGGTACTTTCACTCTCTTTGATACTAATGTGATTGCATTGATTGACCCTGGTTTTACTCATTCATATGTATGTGAGACTTTAGCATCATGTAAGACTCTACCTGTTGAGTCTACTGAGTTCGTGATTCGAGTGTCGAATCCCTTGGGTTGATATGTGCTAGTCAACAAAGTATGCAAGAAATGTCCCCTAATAATCTAAGGTTCCTGTTTTCCGGTCGATTTGATGCTTTTACTGTTTGATGAATTTGATGTTATTCTCGGTATGGATTGGTTGACCGTACATGATGCAGTTGTGAATTGTAAAAAAAAGACTATTCATTTGAGATGTGCAAATGATGAGATAATCCGAGTTGAGTCTACTGACTTGAATGGATTACCAGCAGTAATATCCTCGATGTTGGCTTAGAAATATGTAAGAAAGGGGTGTGAAGCATATCTTGCATACGTATTTGATAGTAAAGAGTCAGAAAAGAAACTAGAATCAGTGCCAGTGGTTTGTGAGTATTCGGATGTTTTTCCTGAGGAGTTACTGGGATTACCACCCGTTCGAGAGGTAGAGTTCGGCATTGAACTTGAACATGGTACTACACCAATTTCGATAGCCCCGTATCGTATGGCACCAACGAAATTGAAGGAATTGAAAACTCAGTTGCAATAGTTGACGGGTAGAGGTTTCGCTCGACCGAGTTTCTCACCTTGGGGTGCACCAGTTCTGTTTGTAAAAAAGAAAGATGGAACCATGAGAATGTGCATCGACTATCGTCAATTAAATAAAGTGACAATAAAGAACAAATATCCGTTACCGCGTATTGACAATTTGTTTGATCAGCTGAAGTGAGCCTCAGTGTTTTCAAAGATAGATTTGAGATTGGGTTATTATCAGTTGAGAGTTCGAGACTCAGATGTGCCTAAAACTACTTTCAGAACGAGATACGGTCAGTACGAGTTTTTAGTGATGCCGTTTCAGCTCACTAATGCCCCTGCGGTATTTATGGACTTGATGAATCGCATCTTCAGATAGTATTTTGACCGGTTTGTAGTCGTGTTTATTGACGACATTTTGATCTATTTGCGAGATGAAACCAAACATGACGAGCACCTGAGATTAGTGTTGCAGATTTTACGGGATAAGCAGTTATATGCTAAGTTCAGTAAATGTGAGTTCTGGTTAAGAGAAGTTAGCTTTTTGGGGCATGTGGTATCCGCATCGGGGTATTCTTGTTGATCCAAGTAAAATATCAGCCATACTTGATTGGAAGCCTCCTAGAAATGTTACTGAAGTTTGGAGCTTTTTGGGACTTGCCGGTTACTACAGACGGTTTGTAAAGGGTTTCTCGATGATAACCACACCAATGACGAAGCTACTTCAGAAAGATGTTAAGTTTGAATGGTCAGAAAAGTGTCATAAAAGTTTTGACCAATTGAAAACTTATTTGAGTGAAGCTCCAGTGCTAGTGCAGCCCGAATCCGGTAAAGAGTTTGTCATTTACAGTGATGCGTCCTTAAATGGGCTGGGTTGCGTATTGATGCAAGAAGGTCGAGTTGTAGCTTACGCTTCGAGGAAATTGAAGCCACATGAGAAAAACTATCCGACCCATGATCTCGAATTAGTTGCCATCGTATTTGCTTTGAAAATTTGGCGACACTACTTGTTTGGAGAGAGGTGTCATGTATATTCGGATCACAAAAGCCTCAAATATTTGATGACTCAAAGAGATTTGAATCTGAGACAAAGACATTGGCTTGAATTGTTGAAAGATTACGAGCTTGTCATTGACTATCACCCGGGAAAGGCTAACGTGGTTGCCGATGCTTTAAGTCGCAAGTCACTGTTTGCTTTGCGAGCGATGAATGTACACTTGTCCGTTTAATCTGATAATGTATTAGTAGTAGAATTAAAAGCCAAACCGTTATTGATTCATCAAATATGTGAAACTCAGAAAGTTGATGATGAATTGGTTGCTAAACGAGCTGAATGTGTTTCGAATGTGGATACAGAGTTTCAAATTGACGACAATGATTGTTTGAGGTTCAGAAGTCGATTGTGTGTTCCAAGAAATTCGAAACTTATTTCGATGATTTTGAGCGAGGCTTATAGTAGCCGAATGTCAGTTCACCCGGGTAGTACGAAAATGTACAACGATCTGAAACGTCAGTATTGGTGGCATGGTATGAAACGAGACATTTCTGACTTCGTCTCGAAATGTTTGACATGTCAACAAGTGAAAGCGGAACATCAAGTGCCTTCGGGATTACTTCAGCCGATCATGATACCCGAATGGAAATGGGATCGAGTCACGATGGATTTTGTATCTGGGTTGCCATTGTCATCAAGCAAGAAAGATGCGATCTAGGTTGTTATTGATAGATTGACAAAGTCGGCTCATTTTATTCCCGTACGTACGGATTATTCACTTGACAAGTTAGTCGAACTGTATGTTTCTTATATTGTAAGGTTACATGGGGTACCTACTTCTATTGTGTCGGATAGAGATCCGAGATTCACATCGCGATTTTGGAAGAAATTGCAAGAAGCATTGGGTACTAAGTTACATTTTAGCACCGCATTTCATCCCAGACCGATGGTCAATCCGAGCGGATAATTCAAATACTCGAGGATATGTTGAGATGTTGCATCCTTGAGTTTAGTGGTTCATGGGAACGGTATTTGCCTTTGATTGAATTCGCTTACAATAATAGTTTTCAATCAAGCATTAAGATGGCACCTTACGAGGCTTTGTATGGTCGTAAATGCCGTACACAGTTGTTTTGAGCCGAGCTTAGTGAAAGTAAAATCTTCGGGGTTGATTTGATTAAAGATGCTGAACAAAAAGTAAAAGTGATCCGTAAAAGTCTGAAAGCAGCTTCAGATCGTCAGAAGTCGTATGCGAATTTAAAACGAAAAGACATTGAGTATCAGGTCGGAGACAAAGTATTTCTTAAAGTTTCAACTTGGAAAAAGGTACTCAGATTTGGTCGTAAAGGCAAATTGAGTCCGAGGTTCATCGGGCCGTATGAAATATCCGAACGAGTTGGGCCGGTAACGTACAGATTGATTTTGCCCCCCTGAACTTGAAAAGATTCACAATGTTTTCATGTTTCAATGCTTCGACGTTATAGATCCGATCCATCGTATATAATTAATCCATCAGAGGTTGAAATTCATTCTGATTTGAGTTACGAAGAAGAACTAGTTCGTATTTTGGCTCGTGAAGTAAAAGAACTACAAAATAAGAAAATTTCTTTAGTGAAAGTATTGTGGCTCAAACACGGGGTGGAAGAAGCTACTTGGGAGCTTAAGGACTCTATGAAAGAACGATATCCTAACTTATTCACTGGTAAGATTTTCGGGGATGAAAATTTCTTATGTGGGGGAGAGTTGTGACAGCCCTAATTTGACCCTGGTCGGAAAGTGGTTTCGGGACCAAAAAACTGAGTCATAAATAATTAACCGTTATATTATATGCTTATTATATGTGTAAATGCATGTGTGAAAGTTTCATGCTTTGATTTTGTTATTTGAATGTGAAATTTAGTAAATAGGATTTATGTGAGACATTTTTGAAATGCGATAGGTTAATTTAAAATGGTCTATTAATGTATGTTATAAAAATAATGGACTTGCATGTCAATTCATCCATTTTAGATTATGGCTGGCCATGTTGTAATTTAATACATATATTATATGTATTTTCTATTAGCATTATTTCAATTAAATGAATTAAAGATGAATAAAAGAATAAGGGTAATAAAATAATATGTTAGTGGGAGGAGAAACCAAAGTTGGTTCATCTTTGTTCCTCTATTGCTGTAGCTAGAAAAGAGAAAGAAGAAATTTTTGTTAAAATTTTCGGCTAAGGAGATTGCTAGAATAAGGTATGTACAATGCTACTCTTGGAAATTCATGCATAATTTGAATGGTTAGTTTGAATTCTACCTATCTTATGGTTCGAAATTTTGTTATTTTGGAAGATTAAAATTCAGCCAAGTAGCTTGAAATTCTTAGTAGATGTTTTGATGTCATTAGTATGGAGATTTATGTTGGATGTGCTGAGTTTTCTAGTTGTTTTGGATTGAAAGTTAAGGTTTAGTGTTTGATTATGTGATTGCCGAATTTAAATTTAGGGAGAAAAAAATTAAATATTCGGTCATGTTATAGATTCATGATGAAAAATGTTTAATGCTTCATATGTTTTATAATTGTGCTTGCAAGTGAATTTGAGAATTTCTAAATTGTTGTTGGGAGGTGCCGAATGTGGTTTTTGGATGTGTCTTAAGGAATATAATTAATGTGGCTTGAGTTTAATGACATTCGGCCAAAGATCTTATGTGCTAGCAAATTCAGTATAAATGTTTAGGTGTTATTCATATTGTATTTGATGTCTTGATGAATAAGTAGTGGTTAATTGAAGTGAAGAAGGTTAAATTTTGAGTTTTAATTAAGTTTGTGCATTCGGCATTACTTAATTAACATTAGAGATGAGTGCATGAAAGGCTAGAATATTTTTTTAGGGGGTTATGACCTTGATTAGAGCAAGACAAGATCGGCCATGAGCATGATTTAATGGTTCAGTCATTGTTTGGCATAGGTGTCCATATTGATTTATTTGTTAAAAAAAATGAAAATGAATGAAGTCAATTGAAATGGATGTACAGACAATGTATGTGATTGAATCTTACATTGGAATGATTAGTTAATGAGGTACGTTAATAAAAAGACTAAAATGTTAGGTTTGAGCCTTAATTGTGGTTCGGCAAGAATGTATATTAGGTCATTGTGGGTTTATTTATATGATAATGCTATATTAGTAGTATTGAATAATCGTAGACTTAGTTGGACTATGGCATTTTGATTAATGCATCTGACTTTTGTGTCGATCTTCAAATGGTATATTAATTGAAAGTATTGGTCAAATATTTAAGTAGCAGAATTGGATTAATTTGGTGATATATTAAATTTATAATAAGTAGGATATTATACGCATATGAATCTGTGTTATGTAATTGCTGCAGATAAATGAATAAATGACATGATGGTATATGTTATTTATATGAAATGAAATGATGTATATGGAAATATGATAAGAGTTATGTTTTGATTTTATTACAAATTGTAATTCGGCACTTGTTCCATGATATAATATTTGGAGTTGTATGTATATTAATTTATGAAATTCGGATATGCAAGGTAATAAGTTAGTAAAATGTTCCCTGCTAGTTTTAGTCTATTATTTGGGAATAAATGTAATTGTTGATTGTAGCCTAGTAATATGTTCGGTTGTGCATGAGTAGGGAATATATATATGGTGTTTAAATAGCTAGTTAGTAAGGTCATTTGTACCTTAATTATATGATATACATGTATTAAATTAAATTGCCTATTTGATGAGTAATTAAATAAATCTATTTGTTTAAAAATAAGCTCAAGAGCAAGGAGGGTCGAAGTTGGATAGGGGAAAAGAGAAAGTAATTGAGTAGCCGTTCCACAACCGTTCAAGTATATCTGAGGTAAGTTTTGAATAGTCATATTTAGTACGTAATTGATAATATCTTGGTATGTATGATAGCTGTACTGCGATCTATTGATGCTATTTGAATATTATTGTGTGTTAAATAATTTATGTTTAAGGCTTAAAGCCGAATAGTCATTAGAAGATAAGTTTGGAAAGTAAAAAGGGACATATATTCTTATGTATGTTATTGAGCCAAAGGTTATATGAATTGGTGCCTATATTATGCTATTATTTGAATGGAATAAATAAACTATGATTGTGAGATTTTATGTGAATTGAATTCTCTTGCAAATAAGTATGCATGACATTCAATTATGAATTATATCCGGAATTAAGGTCTGCAGGCTATGTGCTGGAAATATATCAGGACTTAAGGTCCACAAAGCTATATCTTTGGAATTATGTCCAAGCTAAAGTCCATGAGCTTCGAAGTGGTATTATCTGGGTTTAAATTCCCATGAGCTTGTCTTTGGTAATTGGTTTCAAGTTCTAAGACTTTGATGGCTCAATGCCGATGAAGTTAAGTAAGATTACGATATTGAATGTCCACAGTAAACCTTCGTCAAGTAAGTACTATACATTTAAGATGTTCAAGTACTTATTACTTACTCATAGGTGAATTTATTTCGAAGTGAATCATCAGCATCAAAGAAGAATATATATATATATATATAAATATGATTGATGATTATATTTACGAAAATCAGAATGATTTAATCGGTCATGATATATTTGTATATGAATTATATGTTAAAATTTCTTCATGTACTCATGTACATTCAATCAATGATTTTGTGAATTATTAGTATTAAAGAATGATATTTAAGTGTGAATGATTGTTATATCTATGAGAAAAACAATGACCTATTCGGTCAAATGTTGCTAATATACAAGATTATTTGATTTAAATGAATCGTATGAATTTTAAGTAGAAAAAAAATATGTGCTGATAAATCTATGTATATGTTTATGTGTATTCGGCCATGAAGCAATTTGAGTTGAGAATAAGTCTGTTTAAATGAATGTTTCGATTTTCGTTAAGTTTTTAATTGTTTGTGATGCTTAAAACTTACTAAGCTTTGAAATCTTACTCTGTTCTTTATTTCTCTGTTTTATAGATTGTTGATTTTGGCCACCGACTCAGGGATGGTCAGTAGTTCATCACACTATCAATCTTTTTGGTACAGTTATATTTTGGACTCGATATGGCATGTATAGGTTAGGCTGATGATAACTATGTTTTGAAATTGTAAATATTTTGGCCATATGAAAATGGCGTATAACTTGAATATCATTATGTATTTCAACTCGATCTCTGTTTATGTTTATTGACAATGTGAATGAGATAATAAAATGTTTAGTTCGGTAATACCTCTTAGCTTTAATTCGACGATCGGATTCAGGTTAGGGGTGTTACACTAAAAGTGTACCTCTGAAAATCCATCGAAATTCTGAGAAATTCAATGGGATAAATATGGAAAAATAACAAGGGAATAGAAATTATGGTATTGATGAGCTCATCAATCATGATATATATATTACTGATACATGGAAATTATTGTACTAACTTGAATGTTGAGTTTCTGCATGTTAGGGTAATAATGCATTGAATGGATATATGAATGTTTATTGCATTGTATTGAAAATATTAGGTAAGTGTAATTCTTGTTACATGAGCTTACTAAGCACAAAGTGCTTACCCTATTTCATTTTCCCTTGTTTTGTAGTATTAAGAGCTCAGAAGTTGGATTTGGTTGGAGACACATCACACTATCAACCTCAAGATTTCGGTATATAAAGAAACTTTATTTTGGAAATCAATGGCATGTATAAGCTAATAAATTAAATGTTAATGTGAAATGAATGTAAGGCCAGCCATTGGTATGGCTAACAAATCTTGGTTTTGGTATGTGATGAGACTATCTTATAAATATGCGTGAATCTATCTTGAAAATATGTTGAATTGGATTGGTTGATGTGAATTGGTCTCGGTTTAAAATTGCAGGGAAGGTTAGATATCTATAAAGGGGTTATCTTGAGTTTAAAAAAAAATTTAATTCATAAACTCCGGTAATGCCTCGTACCCTATTTCGATAATGAATACGAGTAGAGGGTGTTACATTTGTTACTATCAGAGACAAGTTTAGCCGGTTTTAGGATCGACGTAGCAAATACGGGATTAGCTATACATGTCATTTAAATTATTATTGATAGTGTGATATCTCCTGACCATTTAAAATGTGTTTTTCTTATAGTAATGTCATCTGACCGAGCTCAATCCGAGGAAGCTGGGAGTCATGCTCCGGCTTCAGTACAAAGAGAAAAAACTAGCAATAGAAGGCCCGAGACAAAGGGTCAAGGGGAGGAGGCAAAAATAGCCTTCTTTCAAATGATGAATGAATGGTTTAGTCAATACTTAAGAACTAACCCTGTAGTGCAGCAAGTTGAAGCTCCCCCTCCTGCTCCTCCACCGGTTCTCGAGATCCCACAGGGTACAGGTACTGAATCTGTCAAAAAAGAGAAAGCTTCGGTAAATAAAATTCAAAAATATGGGGCCGAAGAATTTTGAGCAGTAGTTGATGATGATTCCAAACGGGTTGAATTCTGGTTAGAGAATACTACTCGGGTTTTGGAGGAATTATCTTGCACACCAGAAGAATGTCTGAAATGTGTCGTCTCACTGCTAAAAGACACAGCTTACCATTGGTGGAATACTAAAGCTTCAGTTGTTTCGAAAGAAGAAATTACATGGGAATTCTTTCAGACTGAGTTCAGAAAGAAATATATCAGCCAGAGGTTTCTCGATCAGAAGAGAAAAGAATTTCTTGAAATAAACAGGTAATGTGATCAAGATTCGAGTATGAAAGAGAATTTGTTCGGTTGAGTAAATATGCTCGGGAATGGTTACAGTCAAAAGCCGAAATGTGTAAACGATTCGAAGAAGGGTTGGATGAAGATATTAAGCTACTGATCGAAATTCTTGAAATCCAAGAGTTTGCTATATTGGCAGAGAGAGCTTATAAAGCAGAAGAATTGAGCAAAGAAAAGAAATAGGCTGAGAGGGAAGGTCAAATTTTTAGTAAAAGACCGATAGGAAAATCTCAGTTTTCTGCTTCAAAGAAATTGAAGAAGTACCAGGAGCGTTCTACCTCAGCCACTGGGTATTCGGGCAGAGAGCGAGGTTCTCAACGCACTAATCCAAGACCTTCCACTCCATCAGTGACTAGTGTTGGCAGTGTTGGTACCCCTAAGCCGAGATGTCAGTACCGTAATAAAGCTTATTTTGGTGAATGCCGATTAAATAGCGGGGCTTGTTACCAATGTGGTTCTTTCGACCATTTCCTCAGAGATTGTCCAGAAAGGGGTGAAAAAGAAGCTGAACAAATATCGAAGCCGAGTAATACAATTTCGAGGGGTAAACCACCTCGACCATTTGGTAATGTCAGTGGTAGCCGAGGAGCTATGAAAGATACTGCAGGCAGGCCTGAGGCACGAGCACCTGTTAGATCATATGCCATTCATGCCAGAGAAGATACCTCAGCATCCGATGTTATTACTGGTACATTTTCTTTACTTGATACTAATATTACTGCATTAATTGATCCCGGTTCTACGTATTCATATATATGTATAAAGCTTGCATGTGTTAAAGATTTATCTATTGAACCTATTAAATTTGTGGTTAAAGTCTCGAACCCCCTGGGCCAATCTGCTTTGGTGGATAAATTTTGTAAAAATTGTCCACTGATGGTAAAAGGTTATTGCTTCCTGGCTGATTTGACGTTACTGCCATTTGATGAATTTGACGTGATATTGGGCATGGATTGCCTAACCCAGCATGATGGAGTAGTAAATTGTAAACAAAAATATATTGTGCTAAAATGTCAGAATGGTGAGTTACTCCGGGTTAAATCTGATCAGACAGAGGGGTTATCTGATGTGATTTCAGTAATTGTAGCACAGAGGTATGTCAAAAAAGGGTAGGATGCTTACTTGGCTTATGTACTTGACACCAAAGTATCTGAGTCAAAGATATAGGAAGTGCAAGTGGTATGTGAATTTTCTGATGTGTTTCCAGAGGAATTACCGGGGTTGCCACCAGAAAGAGAAGTGAAATTTTCTATAGATTTGATTCTAGGAACTATTCCAATTTCCATAGCTCCGTACCGGCTTGCTCCTACAGAATTAAAGGAGTTAAAGACACAGTTGCAAGAACTTATTGACAAGGGTTTTTTCCGACCGAGTCATTCAACTCGGGGTGCTCCGGTGCTGTTTGTGAAAAAGAAGGACGGGTCTTTGAAACTGTGTATTGACTACCGACAGCTTAATAAAGTAAACATAAAGAATAAGTATCCGTTACCCCGGATGATGATTTATTTGATCAGTTAAAAGGTGCTATAGTGTTTTTAAAGATTGATCTCTGATCGGGTTATTATAAACTACGAATAAAGGAGTTAGATGTGCCAAAAACAACCTTCAGAACTAGGTACGGGCATTATGAGTTTTTGGTTATGCTGTTTGGGCTAACTAATGCACCTGCAGTATTTACGGATTTGATGAAACAAATATTCAGACCGTACTTAGATATATTTGTGGTAGTATTTATTGATAAGATTTTGGTTTATTCTTGGGATGAAGAAGAACATGCAGAACATTTGAAAATTGTATTACAAATTCTGCGAGAGAAGCAGTTATATGCTAAATTCAGTAAATGTGAATTTTGGCTTCGAGAAATGGGTTTTCTTGGACATATTGTATCCGCCGAAGGCATTCCGGGTAGATCCAAGTAAAATCTCACTTATTGTCAATTGGAGTCCACCGAAGAATGTATCTGAAGTTAGAAGTTTCTTGGGTTCAACTGGTTATTATCAGAGATTTATACAGGGATTCTCTATGATAGCTTCTTCGATGACTCGATTATTGCAGAAAAATGTAAAGTTCGAGTGGACTGATGAATGTCAGCAGAGTTTCGACCGATTGAAAGATCTACAAATAAAAGCACCTGTACTAGTACAGCCTGAACCGGATAAGGAATTTTTTATTTACAGTGATGCCTCATTAAATGGTTTAGGTTGTGTCTTGATGCAAGAAGGTAAAGTAATAGCCTATGCTTCAAGAGAACTTCAACCACATGAAAGAAATTACCCAGAACATGATCTTGAATTAGCTGCTATTGTATTTACGCTAAAGATATGGCGGCATTATTTGTACGGTGAGAAATGTCCTATTTATACTGATCATAAAAGCCTGAAATATTTGATGACGCAGAAAGGTTTGAATTTGAGACAGCGCAGGTGGCTTGAATTGATAAAGAACTATGATTTGATTATTGATTACCTTCCAGGTAAAGCTAATGTTGTAACTATGCTTTGAGCCAAAAATCTCTATTTGTTTTACGAGCTATGAATACCCGGTTGTCACTGACTGATGATGATTCAATCATAGCTGAATTGAGAGCTAAAATGACATTTCTACATCAAATATGTGAAGCTCAGAAGAATGATGAGAAGTTACAGGTTAAACGGGCACAGTGTGAGTCAGGTACTGATTCTGAATTTCAGGTTGGGATTGATGGTTGTTTGTTATTTACAGGTATGAAACGTGATATCTCTAAGTTTGTATCAAGGTGTTTGATATGTCAGCAGGTTAAAGCTGAACATCAGGTACCTTCAGGGTTACTTCAGCCAATCACTATACCGGAATGGAAATGGGAAAGAATCATTATGGATTTTGTATCGGGATTACCGTTGTCTCCGAGGAAAAAAGACGTTATTTGGGTGATTGTTGACCGATTGACAAAGTCATCGCACTTTATTCTGGTATGTATGGATTATTCTTTAGATAAACTGGCTGAATTATACATAACTGAGATTGTCAGGCTACATAGAGTGCCTGTCTCCATTATATAGGATAGAGATCCCCGATTTACGTCTCGTTTCTGGGACAAATTACAAGAAGCCTTGGGTACTCAGTTGTATTTCAGCACTGCATTTCATCCTCAGACAAATGGCCAATCTGAGCGTGTAATTCAAGTATTGGAAGATATGCTCCGATGTTGTATACTAGAGTTTGAAGGTAATGGGGAGAGGTATCTACCTTTGATTGAATTTGCTTACAATAACAGTTATCAGTCTATTATTAAAATGGCTCCATATGAAGCTTTGTATGGTAGAAAATATAGAACACCGTTATATTGGATAGAGCTCAGCGAAAAGAAAATACATGGGGTTGATTTGGTCCGAAAAACAGAAGAAAAAGTAAAGGTTATTTGGGATAGTCTAAAAGTAGCTTCCGATCGTCAAAAATCAGCTTCCGATCGTCAAAAATCATATGCCGATCTTAAATGAAAAAAGATTGAATTTCAGGTTGGTGACAAGGTATTCCTGAAAGTGTCTCCTTGGAAGGAAATTCTTCGGTCCGGTCGAAAGGGTAAATTGAGTTCAAAATTTATCGAGCCCTATCAAATCATATAAAGAATTGGACCGGTCGCTTATCGATTAGCATTACCACCAGAACTTGATAGAATCCATAATGTTTTTTATGTGTCTATGCTACGACGGTATCGATCGGATCCTTCACATGTTATTTCTCCGACAGAAGTAGAGATTCAGTCGAATATGACTTACAGTGAAGAACCGTTCAAGATATTGGCACGGGAAACAAAGGAGCTTAGAAATAAAAAGATAAATTTGGTGAAAGTATTATGGAAAAAGCATGGGATTGAGGAAGCGACATGGGAACCGGAGGAGGCAATGAGGAAACAATACCCAAACTTCTTTACTTGTAAGATTTTCGAGGATGAAAATCCTTAAAGGGGGGGAGAGTTGTAATGGCCTAAATTCAAGGTTATCAGAACAGTGGTTTCGTAACCAAAAATTCGATTTAAAGAGAAATTATTTTAAAAATTATTGCATGAAGATTAATATAATAGGAAAATAGTATGAAAATATGATAGAAAAATTTTACCGATTTAGTGGTTAGTTAGAAAAAGAAATTATTGAAGAAATTGGGTAAAAAGAAGGTATCGAGATCTCAATTTCATAAAAACGAGTCGAAAATATTTTTATAAATATTTATGAAATGTTAGCGATGTGGTATTAAAATTTTGTTAGGAAATTTTAATGTTTGGGTAGTCAATTAAATGGAAAGGACTAAATTGGAAAAGGTGTAAAAGTTACTAGAAGGATTAAATAGTTCAATTGTCAAATGAGGAGGGACCTAAAGAGAAAATAAGCCCAAAGGATATACTTTGGGCGGCATAAGCTGAGAAAAATCAGGAGAATTACTAAAGCTGAGAAAAATCAGGAGAATTACTAAAATAAGGGCAAAATGACAAAAAATAACAAAATTTACTAAATGAAAATAGGACTGATTTGGAATATCTAGAAATCTCTTCATTTTTCTTTATTCTAATTAGCCAAAAATGCCATAGGAGGGATTTCTAAGTCGGTATTTCATAATTCTTGCACCAAGTGAGTTAATCCTTGCCTATTTCTTGTAATTTTTGTGTTTCTAAGACTTTTACGACTAGGTCCTACTATTAGATTCATTAGTTTTTGATTTCATGGATGAAATTGAAAGTCACCATGGTTGATTACTGTAATTTTATGATGAAATAGCATGAAATTGAAGCTTTAATTTCTTTATGAGATGATTTTATTAGGTAATTTCAATAGAAATTGATGTTTAGGACCTAATTGTGAAAATGTTTGGAATTAAAGTCTAGTGCTGAAATTCTGATTCCTAAAGGCTCTAAAGTAGTTTAAAGTTATAGAATAAAATGTTAATTGAGAGGTTAATTGAATAGGGACGGAATTATTATTTATTAAAAGCTTAGGGGAAAAATGGTAACAAACAACTTGCACTAAAACAGTTTTGGACAGCAGTAGTAGGCTAAATTTGAAAAATAACCATAAATTGTAGAAATTGAATTAGAAGATGAAAAAAATATATAATTAAATATTATTGAGCCTAGTTTCTCGTACAATAAACGGTGTAAGCAATAAATTTTTAAATTATGAGATATAATAATTTTTGTTAGACAAGGTCAGAATGAATTCGGGTTCCCCTATTCTGAATTTGGAAAATCATCAAAAATTGGATAAAAATTAATTATGGGCTTAAATTCATATGTTTAGAATCCTGAATAAGTATATTTTCAATATAAATAAACGGGAACATCATTTCAATCCTGTATGAGGAGATAATTAATTTTTAGTGAAGAAGGGTCAGAACTATCAGACAGCAGAACAGGGGTGACTTTAAAGAATAAACTGTACTTATTGAATAAACCAAAAATTTTGAAAATTTTATGGTAAGAAGATATTTGAGTCTAGTTTTAGTGTAACCTAATTTGGAGTTCTGTATCTCAAGATAAAAATAATTTAGTGACTATGACTCAAGTAGACAGCTTTGAATGAACTATAAATAATAGTGGAATTATAGAGAATGTTTCATATGAACATGAAATGTATTAAATTGATAATTAAGTTTATTTATTTAGATCCAGAAAATTCAAATACGAAGCTAGATCGAGGAAAGGAAAAATTTCGGGATTAGTAGATTTTTGTACACGAACAAGTATCAAGGTAAGTTCGTGTAACTTGAATTATATTCTTAAATGCTTGAAATGTATGTTTTTTATATGAATATGATTTGAATGTTCATTATATGAAAATTGATGAAACATTGACATATTTGGTAAAAGGGGAAGAAATCTCAGTTGAATGAAAGGAAAATTCGGTGGATCTCTGAAAAAGAATTGACGGTAAAGAGAATCTAGCCCGGACAGGTGATCCTATCATGATATAGCCCTCCTAAAGAATATGTGTAAAATGGATTTAGCCCAGACGGGTAATCCAAATTAGGGTCTGAATTTAGTCTGGACTGGTAATTCAGATCCAAGCTCATTAGAGTAACTGTCGTTGTAGGGGATTTAGCCTGGACTGGTAATCCCGACAATACTCTATGAGTTTATATTATAGGGGATTTAGTCTGAACTGGTAATCCCGCTGTAAGGGTGAGCTTCGCGGGAGTGTGCTCTCTGAAATGGAAATGTGTGTATATGAATATAGCATTACAAATTATACTAAATTAAACCGTGTGAACTTAACAGAGCTAAACAAGAAAATTACAATGTCAGGGACTAATCAACAAATTTCTCTTTTCCATGATTATTTACCGACTCTTGATCTAAATAGTAATTTATTTCAATTATCTATTCTAAACAGTTTATAATAATTCATTTAATGCATATGACTTTTTTTTTGAAAATTTTTACAATTCCCTAAATTTTTGCATTTAATTCAATTTAGTCTCTAAAACTAAAACAAGCTTATTTTCACAGTTAACCTCTATACCCATTGTGCTGAATTCATTTCCATCCCAAATCATCCCTCTAATTCTGAAATTTTTCTAGAAAACCATGCAAAATTTAATATACTTTCAATTTAGTCCTTTAACTTAAAAACTATACAAAAATCATTTTACAATATAGTCATATTTCAACATCAAGTTTTAAAATCAAGCATAAACATCAAGAAAGCTTCAAGACATAAATGAAAAGTTTTGAAATTTTTTACAATTTCACAAAATAGTCTTTAGGCTAGCTAGATTAAGCTACAACATTTGAAACACACAAAATTCATGAAAAAAGGGTGAAAAATGGTCTTACATGCAAAGGACTTAACTTGGAAGAACCTTAGAGGTTTAAAAATGGCTTCCCCCAAGCCTTTTTTTTTTCTCAATTCATGAAAATGGTAAACTGGATGATGATGGTATTCATTTTTTTTATGTTTTTAATTACTTTATTTTTATAAATTTATATTTTAATTAATAAAATTTAAAATAAACAACACCAACCATCCGTAATATTTAACTATGGACTAATTGCAACATAAAACCTCCAACTTTCACTATTTAAGCCATTCAAATAAGAAAAATAAATGGCAAGCAACTTTTACAGCTTTTACAACTTAATCATTTTTCATTAATTAACTAGATAAACCTCAAAATTACTGGACCAAATTTCAATATGGCACTAATGACCTCGTAAATATTAAATAATTAATATTCACAGACTCATGTTGGAATCCTGAAACCACTGTTTTCGAGACCACTGGAAAACAGGTTGTGTAACACCTTGAAACTTTCTACAATAAGATATTATCCTTAATACAGTAAAATAAGGAAATAAAATGACAATAAGAAGAAAATTGAGTTATGTCACTGGGAAGTATATTATGACATATTGATTCAAGAAAGGACTAAATTGTAAAAGTGAGAAAAGTTCTGTGGCCCAAGAGTAAATACTCAAAATTTGAGGGATTAAAGTGTAAATATAAAAAGTTGAAGGACTAATAGTGCAAATATTTCAAGGGTGGAATGATCTACAAACCAAGGAAAATTGATGAATTAGGACCAAATTGAATAGGTAAAGAATTATGAGGCACTAAATTATAATTTTACCAAATTAAGTGATAACTCAAGAATGGAATTTTAAAAGATCACGAAGGGCAAAATGGTCAATTGGAAGAAAGAGAAATCTAGAAAGTAATGATGATGTTGGTGATATTTTATAGTTATTTAATTAGATAATTATTATTTATTTAATATTTTAATAAGATATTTTATTATTTTATTTAGTCTATATATATGTGTGTGTATGTGTGGAAAAAAATATATATATACATCATCCACCTTTCTCATGCAACTACCGTGAGAAGAAGAAGAAGAAAGTGTGTGTGGAAAAATATATATATATACATCATCCACCTTTCTCATGCAACTAACGTGAGAAGAAGAAGAAGAAAAGAAGTTTTCCTTTTTTTTACAATTTGGTCCTTCCACTAAAAAATCACCATTTTCACCAATCAAAAGAATTTTCATAGCCATCAAGAGAGAAAGATAACAAGGAGACTATGGGGAGCTAGAATATCAAGTTGAATTCAAGAAATAGAAGCTGGAGGAGAGAGAAAAACCAAGTTAAATGTTGAAATCAATAAGGTAAGAACATCATGATTTCAATA
Organism: Gossypium anomalum; assembly: GCA_025698475.1. Classification (NCBI taxonomy): domain Eukaryota; kingdom Viridiplantae; phylum Streptophyta; class Magnoliopsida; order Malvales; family Malvaceae; genus Gossypium; species Gossypium anomalum. Next base: position 22,479,823 of record CM046964.1, on the reverse strand, counting down.
TATTTTTAAGTTTGATATTATTGAAAAAGCATGCGATTAATGTTAATTATGCTCGTATGTTCTTGATATGTTAGTGAAGAGAAAATAAGAGAAAGTGATGAGAAATAGTGTAGAGAAAGAAAATGAGGGTGTTATAAACATGGTAATTAATATCTTGCACTAAAAAAATTTTGGATAACGACAGTGGTCTAACTTTGAAAAATCACCAAAATTTGTCAAAATTGAATTAGAGGTTGAATAAAATATGAAATTAAATTTTATTGAGTATAGTTTTTAATAGAAGAAACGGTGTAAGCAATGAAATTGTAAATTGTGAGATATAACAAATTTAGTTAGATAAGGTCAGAATGATTTCGGGTTCCCCTGTTCTAACTTTGGAAAATCATAAAAAAATTGGATAAAAATGATTAGGGGCTTTAATTTATATTTATAGAATCCTGAATGAGTCTATATTCAAGAGAAACAAACAATAACATCATTCAGATTCTGTACGAGGAGATAATCAATTTTTAGTGAAGAAGGGTCAAAACTGTCAGACAGCAGAAAAGAGGTGACTTTAAAGAATAAACTGTACTTATTGACTAAACCAAAAATTATGAAAATTTTATGGTAAGAATATATGTAAGTATAGTTTTAGGGAAAATTAGCGTATCTTAATTTAAAGTTCTGTGTCTCAAGATATAAATAATTTAGCGACTATGACGCAAATGGACAGTTTTGAATATACATATAAATAAATAGTGAAATTATTGATAATGTTACTTGTAGCATGTTATATAAATTAAGGATGTGGAATGGAGAGGAGGAGGAGGAAAATATGTATGAACATTCAGCTATCATGGCTAATTTGCATGGTTTAGGCTGAGGGACTAAATTAATAAAAAGTAAAAATTTATGGGCTATTTTGTATAAATGTTAGAAATGACCAATTTTCATGAAATGGATTATTTTATTATTTAAAATTACAAAATTGAATGAAATTATTAGTTTAGTTCAAGATCGGGGAAAAACATGTTTTAAGGATTAATTTGAAAAGTGTTGAAATTATGGAAAATTCTGATATTTTATAGAATTCATGGGTTGTTATCAATTTGTATGAGAGAATAACAATTTGGAAATAAGGATTAAATTGCAAGAATTTTATTTTTTTAGCCTAAGGATGAAATTGTCATTAATTAAAAGTTTAGGGGTAAAATGATAATTTTGTTTAGAGCATTAATTGAATGTATTAGAACATGAAATAAATGAAAACAATGATCAAATTTATTTATAAAGATCCGGATGACTCGAATACGAGACTTGAACGTGGAAAAGAAAAGATATTGGATTAATGAAATTATAAACATAAATAAGCAACGAGGTAAGTTAGTGTAACTTGAATTGTATTTTTAAATGCATGAAATATCGATATAATGAATTACCTGATTTATGTTTATGAAGAAATGACAAGAGAATGATATTTATCATGACATATAAATATGTGATTATCTTTGATACGTTGATACAAGGAAATTAAGTATAGTGAGACGAGAAATAAATTCAAGTAAAACATATCGAGAAAAATAAGTACGTTTAAGGGACAATATGTTTGATTTTAATTGGTTCCAAATATGAATGTTAGATGAAATAAAATATCTGATAAATAAATCGGTAACTCCGGTAATGCTCCGTAACTCTATTCCGATGACAGATTCGGGTTAGGGGCGTTACATTTAGTGGTATCAGAGCTAAGGTTTAGTCGAATCTCGGACCAAATGTAGCACATGTGAAATGTGAAGCCTAGAAATACATTACATAACCTGTGATAGTATGATATCTTCTGACCTTGATGAGATTTGTTTTACTTAAAGATAAAGATGTTTCCCAACCAAGCTAATTTCGATAATGTTAAAAGCGATACTCAAGTATATGAGTAAAAGATGATTATGATAAGCCCAAACTCATAAAGGTATGAATAAATGTTATATTTAAATTTTTATGTATAGTAAGTAAAAATTTTAAGGTAAGCATCAAATTTGAATTGAATGAAATTGAGATAAATATTTGATAGTATGTTGTTGAAAAGTGAAATTTGAAATGAATTGTTTTATTATTTAAATTAATAAATTTAATGAAATTATCAATTTAGATAAATATCGGGTGGAAAATAGAGAAAAATAGAAAATTTCTAAAATGCCTCTGAATTTTGGTATTTCTGCAATTTAGCCAGGTAAGTTTATATGATTGAACTTTCATGATTATTTGCTAAATTATGACTGATATAATGTATTATTTCATATGTTTGCTATTGAATTATGAATATTGTTAAATTATGGAAATCGGATCAAAAGTTCAAATGGAGTAGAACGCTGAATTGACTATGACCATTCAGTGATCAGTGATGAATTGACGGTTAAGACCATGGCTGGGCCATGGCAATATATGTGTAAGACCATAGCTAGGCTATGGCATCCTGATGATAAGACCATATCTGAGATATGGCACCACGAGTGTAAGACCATGGCTAGGCCATGGCAATACACGTGTAAGACCATAGTTGGACTATGGCATCATACCAGAAATGAGTAAGACCATAGCTAAAAGACGCTATGACATCACGATTTAGATGAGTAACACCATAGCTGAAAGATGCTATGGCATCGCGATTCAAATGTGTAAGACCATGGTTGAAAGATACCATGGCAACATGATATGAAATGTGTAAGACCATGGTTGAAAGATACCATGGCAACATGATATGAAATGTGTAAGATCATGGTTGAAAGATACCATAGCAACCTGACAGAAAATGAGTAAGACCATAGTTGAAAGACACTATGGCATCATGTCGAAGATTAATAAGATCGTGGATGAGAGACGCCAAGACATCTGTTGAACAACTAATATTCAGGTAATATGTACCAGATGAAAAATGGTTATATGAATTGGTTATACAAAATGGTTGTGTGAAATGTTTACAGGAATTGGTTATATGGAAATATATGTACAAAATAGTTGCATGAAATAATTACGAAGATAGATAAATGAAATAAGTATAAGTCCAAGGAATATAATTTATGTTAAGTTTGATATGAACTATTATTGGAATAAATATACATAAAATATATGGAAATGATGGTGCATGAAATATTGATATAATGAAATGAACAATATATACTTATGAAGAAACGGTAAGTATTTAATTGAAATTTTTGTCAAATGATACGTAAATCCTAGTAATGCCTCGTACCCTATTCCGGCAACGGATACGGATAGGAGGACTATGTGATTTTGGTGTGTTTGGGAGGATTACATGATTATTCTGGTGTATTTTGGTTGGATATTACTGGTGTGTTTGGGTTGGAATCCGTGTATCCGTCAAAGTCCGGGTTTGTTAATAGGGTGAATAACTGAAACGAGAAAATTAAATAAATTTGATTGATCGTACTGAATATATATATATAAGAAAGAAATTATGAATTGAAATGTGAATTGAAATTGAGATATCAAAATAAGAAGTGAAAATAAAATGAATTGGAAATAATGAAATAGTGTATGAGTTAATTGAATATAAACTTATGAATTAATTATAATTATTTTTATTGAAAAATGTTGGTTTAAATAAGTATTGAAAGATTAACATCGTAAGGTTTTAGATATGAAATAAAATAAGTTATTGAATTGGGATATAGAAATGAAATATATGAAATAATGATTTTATAAAATGCTTATTGATAAAATGCATGAAATGAATATTGATATAGTGAGAAGGCATATAAATTAAAATGAAGAAAAGCTATTTAAGATACATACTTTTAAGAAAATTTAAAGTTTTAAATACATGAAAGATTTATTGAAAATAAAATAGTGGTAAGATTAGGTACAGAAATTTTGAAGAGTTGTATTTGAGATTACGAGCTTCCATCTCATCACATCTCTAGGTAACAAGAGGGTACGTTTAAAATTTTTGAATAGAATGACATGTACTTAAGAAAGATTAAGTATGTTTCAAGTAGTAGTAAGGACTAAATTATAAATTATTTAAATTTTTCCACTTATGTTCTAGTATATTAGTGATTGGCCAAGAATTACTTTGGCACCAAATGTAATATTTATATAACAATTTCCTTGGGACAAACATGGTATAAGGGTGTTACATGGTATATGAGATTGAAAGCTTGAACCAAAGGTTCATGATTTGATTAAAGATAATATAGATGATATATGATGCCATTTGATAAAAGACTATTGTTAAGATATGAAATTAAAGTATAATTAACACATATGACTTATATTGTTACATGTTTGATGTCTATTATTTATTATAGTTTTTATAATTTGAATTATGGTAATACCATTGAGTATAGACATAATCAGCGTATGGTTGTATTAATATAATTCAAATTATTTTTTATTATTAAATGTTAAATGTTAAATTATGTATATGGTAAGAGAAGTATGAGGTAGTGTTATTGTTGAATTGAATGGAAATTAAATTGAGTTGTGAATGAATTGAAAGTGAAATTGGAATTAGAAAGTGATATATGAAGTACATGATAAAGATTATTAGTGAATTTTGAAATATATTATATGTATTAAAGAAAGAGAAGATATAAACATATAGGTTATTGGCACAATGATTAAATTGTAAAGTATGTAAAAGCATTATACTAAAAGTGTAAAAGTGATATGCGTGCATAATGTAATTTTCCAAGTAGATGAGATTAGATCTACTAAGATATTAGTGGTATACCATTAACAGACTCTAGCACATTATCCGATAATAGCACGTTGGTACTCACCAAGTGCTCTCTGATTAATAGTGCATAATAATACACTTCTATATCTGTTCCGTATATCCCAAAGTGTTCTGTTTAGTCTATTGGGCCTCTTATAAAAAGGTAAACAATTTTCGTTATAAGGTATATTCGCAATATTAAATTAAAAATAAATTGTAACATGAAAGGATAGGGGATGAATATAAATGATAAACTGGATAAATATGTGCAGAAGGGACCTATAGAATTATGGAAATAATGAAGTTCATGGTCAAAAGAAAACAAGGAAATTTCGAGGACGAAATTTCTTTCAATGAGGAGAGAAATGTAACACCTTGAAACTTTCTACAGTAAGATATTATCCTTAATACAGTAAAATAAGGAAATAAAGTGACAATAAGAGGAAATTTGAGCTATGTCACTTGGAAGTATATTATGACATATTGATTCAAGAAAGGACTAAATTGTAAAAGTGAGAAAAGTTTTTTGGCCCAAGAGTAAATGCTTAAAATTTGAGGGATTAAAGTGTAAATATGAAAAAGTTGAAAGACTAATAGTGCAAATATTTTACGGGTGGAATGATCTAGAAACCAAGGAAAATTTATGAATTAGGACCAAATTGAATAGGTAAAGAATTATGAGGGACTAAATTGTAATTTTACTAAATTAAGTGATAACTCAAGAATGGAATTTTAAAAGATCACAAAGGGAAAAATGGTCAATTGGAAGAGAGAGAAATCTAGAAAGTAATGATGATGTTGGTGATATTTTATAGTTATTTAATTAGATAATTATTATTTATTTAATATTTTAATAAGATATTTTATTATTTTATTATTTTATTTAGTCTATATATATGTGTGTGTGTGTGGAAAAAATATATATATACATCATCCACCTTTCTCATGCAACTAACGTGAGAAGAAGAAGAAGAAAAGAAGTTTTCCTTTTCTTACAATTTGGTCCTTCCACTAAAAATTCACCATTTTCACCTAGAAATTAAAAGAATTTTCATAGCCATCAAGAGAGAAAGATAACAAGGAGACTATGGGGAGCTATAATATCATGTTGAATTCAAGAAATAGAAGCTGGAGGAGAGACAAAAATCAAGTTAAAAGTTGAAATCAATAAGAAAAGGTAAGAACATCATGATTTCAATATATTTTTAAGTTTGATATTATTGAAAAATCATGGGATTGATGTTAATGTAGAGTTTCCTTACATATGGTTCTATGTTCTTGATATGTTAGTGAAGAGAAAAGAAGAGAAAGTGATGAGAAATAGTGTAGAGAAAGAAAATGAGGGTGTTATAAACATGGTAATTAATATCTTGCACTAAAAAAGTTTTGGATAGCAGCAGTGGTCTAACTTTAAAAAATCACCAAAAATTATGGAAATTGAATTAGAAGTTGAATAAAATATGAAATTAAATTTTGTTGAGTCTAGTTCTTAATAAAATAAACGGTGTAAGAAATGAAATTGTAAATTGTAAGATATAACAAATTTAGTTAGACAAGGTTAGAATGATTTCGGGTTCCCCAGTTCTGAATTTGGAAAATCATCAAAAATTGGATAAAAATTATTATGGGCTTAAATTCATATGTTTAGAATCCTGAATTAGGCTATATTCAAGAGAAACAAACGATAACATCATTCAAATTTTGTACAAGGAGATAATCAATTTTTAGTGAAGAAGGGTCAGAACTGTCAGACAATAGAATAGAGGTGACTTTAAAGAATAAACTGTACTTATTGACTAAACCAAAAATTCTGAAAATTTTATGGTAATAATATATGTAAGTCTAGTTTTAGGGAAAATTAGCAGATCTTAATTTCAAATTTTGTGACTCAAGATATAAATAATTTAGTGACTCTGACGCAAATGGACAATTTTGAATATACATATAAATAAGTAGTGAAATTATTGATAATGTTACTTGTAGCATGTTATATAAATTAAGGATGTGGAATGGAGAGGAGGAGGAGGAGAATATGTATGAATATTCAGCAAGCATGGCTAATTTGCATGTTTTAGGCTTAGGGACTAAATTGAATAAAAGTAAAACTTTATGGGTAACTTTGTAAAAATGTTAGAAATGACCAATTTGCATGAAATGGATTATTTTATTATTTAAAATTACAAAATTGAATGAAATTATTAGTTTAGTTCAAGATCGGGGAAAAACATGTTTTAAGGATTAATTTGAAAAGTGTTGAAATTATGAAAAATTCTGATATTTTATAGAATTCATGGGTTGTTATCAATTTGTATGAGAATAACTGCTGGAAATAAGGATAAAATTGCAAGAATTTTATTTTTTTAGCCTAAGGATGAAATTGTCATTAATTAAAAGTTTAAGGGTAAAATGGTAATTTTGTTTAGAGCATTAATTGAATGTATTAGAACATGAAATAAATGAAAACGACGATCAAATTTATTTATAAAGATCTGGATGACTCGAATACGAGACTTGAACGTGGAAAAGAAAAGATATCGGATTAATGAAATTATAAACATAAATAAGCAACGAGGTAAGTTAGTGTAACTTGAATTTTATTTTTAAATGCATGAAATATCGATATAATGAATTACCTAATTTATGTTTATGAAGAAATGACAAAAGAATGATATTTATCATGACATATAAATATGTGATTATCTTTGATATGTTGATACAAGGAAATTAAGTATAGTAAGACGAGTAATAAATTCAAGTAAAACATATCGAGAAAAATAAGTACGTTTAAGGGACAATATGTTTGATTTTAATTGGTTCCAAATATGAATGTTAGATGAAATAAAATATCTGATAAATAAATTGGTAACTCCGGTAATGCTCCGTAACTCTATTCTGGTGACAGATTCGGGCTAGGGGCGTTACAGGTTGTTACAATAGTGTTCAATGTGGATAACTACAGGGATTTGTATACTTGAAAGTATTGATGTGTACTGAGAAATTTAGACTTGAAACAGTTATATCGGTAGTCCGGAATGAACGAGAAATCTCAGAGTTTATAGTGAAATGTTTAGTTCTATCAGATTTAATACTACATATGATGATTTCGGGATGAAAATAACAATATGTTATTATGGATTTTGTATCAGGTTTATCGCTATCACCAAAAAAGAAAGATTTAATCTGGGAAATTGTTGACAGATTAATGAAATCAATGAATAGATTATTCATTTGATAAATTAGCTAAGCTATATGTTTCTGAGATTGTTGGTTTGCACGACGTGCCATTAATAATTATTCTTGGTCGTGATCAAAGCCTTGGGTACTAGATTGAATTTCAGCAAAGCTTTCCATCCGCAGACAGATGACCAGTTAGAACAAGTTATTCAAATTCTGAAAGATATGCTTCGTTGTTATATTGTTGAGTTTGAAGGCAATTGGGAGAAATATTTACCGTTGACTAAATTTTCTTGTAATAATAACTAGAAATCGATTATTAAAATAGCACCGTTCGAAACTTTGTACGGATGTAAATGCAGAACTCTGTTATACTGGTCGAAATTGAGTGAAAAGAAGCTAGTTGGGACTGATTATTTTGTGAAACTAAAGATAAAGTTCATATTATCCATGATTGTTAGAAAGTTGTCTTGATTGTCAGAAATTGTATGTTGATCGAAACAAGCAAAGATACCGATTTCTACATTGGTAATAGAGTATATCTAAAATTCTACCCATAGAAGAAAGTACTACAGTTCAACAAAAAAGGGAAACTTAGTCCTAGATTTGTTTGGCCGTATAAAATAGTCAAAAGAATTAATCTTGTAGCTTACAGACTAGCATTATTGTAACACACCATACTCGGTCTAGTCACTAGACTCGAGCCACGGGATATCATATACAATTCTGGCTTATAAATAAGTTTTTCATTTCATAATCCATGCAAAACATAATTAACAACCTAATTCGAGTCCTAATCAAGCTTACAGAAGCTCTAAAATAAGTTCGGGATTAAATAGGGACCAAATTAAAACTTTTGCAACAAATAAGGGAAACATGAAAACAGGGATCACAGGGCATTGTGAAAAACTGTGCCCGTGTATGCATAAGTCACACAGCCGTGTACCCAGGCTGTGTAACTAACAATGGCTAAATGGTCCAATAATTACAAAACCTACAATACACACATGGGCATGTGCCTATCCTATGTAAGGCACAAGCCAATATGCTAGGCTGTGTGGGACAATTATGTGCCAATTTAAGAGTTTTCATTAATCAAACAAGCTCATGTTTCAAATAATACCTAAATGGCCAAAACTTGCACAAGAATCAACTAATATACATACTAAATCATGTAACAAATCATTCATATGACCATTTATCCATATCTTATAAAATTTTATCCATTTCTAAGCTTAACAATTTATATAATCAACATCTACACAACAATTCACATACTTCATTATATGCTTTTTAATTCAACTCAAACCATACCATATATACATTTCCCTAATCTGCTAACGAATATGCCTCAATAACACCTTTTCACAACAAAATGATATACATATAACATATTCTCTCCAACAAATTCATGATCAATATGCATACATTCCAAAACATTCATCTCAACCTTCATTAAACTTACCAGCTTCCAAAATCACACCTAACACAAGTGGTCAATAATAACTCTTCATCTAAATATGTTCATACATGTCTAAAACACACATATATACATTCATCAAAACCTTAAAACAAAACAATAGATCATATGTCCCAAATCATTTCTTTCTAAGACAATATTTAAACATTTAACCTATATACATGCCACATAATCAGAAAAGATCATTTAAAAGAACTAACGAGTCTGATGCTGGATAGTGTGAGCTTTGAAGAGATCCGATAGTTGTGTTCCGTAAAATGTCAACCACAAGAAACATGAAACAAAACCGAATAAGCTTTACAAAAGCTTAGTAAATTCATAAAAAACATATACATTAACTTACCTTATCAACTAAAAATACAATTATAAAACTACGTTTTCATGGAACTTTCAATCCTAATATTTCATATCACACGAAACAGGTGAGAATTTCATATATACATGTAACAAGATTACCGATGTACATTTCAATCATTCCAATTCAAGGATTTAATACTTTCCAAGTCAACAAATCATTCATTTCATTTATTTAATCAAGACAACCCAATGAACAATAGTAAAAGGATTCAAATATATGGGTTACAGTATTAGGGAGCATCGAGGTGCTAAACAAGGCACAAATGTGCATACAGGAACACCGAAGTGCAAACAGGGCATTAAAGTGCTTAACAGGAGCACAAATGTGTAATCAGGGCATCATAGTGCAAACAAGAGAATGAATATGCTACCAGAAGCATCATAGTGCTAACAAGAGTACGAAAGTACTATTAGGAGCATTATAGTGCTAACAGGATAAGCTCGTATCTACCCTATTAGCATGTCAATCGTATCCTAAACGTTTATTAAGTTCAAACAGGAACTTATTAATGATTCAAAACATTCATGTTATCAAAACATTTACATGTACCAAATTATATCTTAAAATCATCCCAATATCATTCGTTACTTTACACAGAGTGTATTTATCACATACATGTCTATATACCTTTCAATTGAGTCCAAACTCAATTTTCATAACAATGCCATTTCATCCAAAATTCATTAAGTATATACAAGTATTTATAACACAATTAATCAACATTTTTAATAATTATAAACTGTTTGAACTTACCTAAGAAAATCAGCTAAAGAACTAAAATGTAGGGACTATTCCGCAGTTTTCCTTTATTCCAGTTATCAACAACTTGATCTATATAATAGTTAAAAATCCAAAATATCAATTCCAAATATATTATAACATTAAAAATACATGCATATGACCTTTTAATTATATTTTACATGATTTTCCTAAACTTTTACATTTTATCCAATTTAATCCCTAAAACTGAAACAAGTATAACTTTTACAATTGAACTTCGTTTTTCATTCCAATTTCAATTATGTCCTTCTACAACCCTCTAAAATCCAAATCTTAAAAAATTTAATGTCACTTCCTTCAAAATTACATTTTACTCCCTAAATGCAAAACTAATAAAAATCATTTAACAAAATAGTCATATTTCATTACTAAGCTTCAAAATCTACCATTAATCCTTCAAAAAGCTTCAACAATAGAAATGGTAACTTTTAAATTCTTTAACATTTTTAAAAATAGATTAAGCTGCAACGATCTCAAAAACATAGAATTTACAAAAAAAAATGAGCTTAATTTATATATCATGCAATGGCCGAAAGCTTCAAAACCTAATAAAGGTTTCCATCCATGGAGAAATCGGTTGGAAGGAGGAAGATTATCTCTACAACCGTCCATTATAAGTAAATATGATCAAATTACCTTTTAAAACCTCAAACAATCCTTAATCATGCAATTTAGTTAATAAAATTCAATACCGATTAACTTTTATATTTTTTACAATTTAGTCTTTTTTCCTTAATTAATTGTCGAAACACCAAAATTTTTGGACCAAACCTCAATTCACTGATAAAATAGCTCCATAAATATTCAATTAAAATATTTAGAAGCTCGATTTACAGAAACGAGGTCTTAATACCTTATTTTCAAAAATCATTGACTTTCGATGCAAACCACTTGTACTTTAATTAATCATTCTATTAGTAATATTTACCGGATCAACATTCACTAACACACCTAACTGACTCATAAATCATAAATAATAATATTTACAAACTCACTCGTCGAAATTGTGGTCCCGAAATCACTATTTTCAACACCATTCAAAAACGGGTTGTTACAACTCTCCCCCTTAAAAAAATTTCGTCCTTGAAATTTCTTACCTGAGAACTGGTTTAAGTATTGAGATTTCATAGATTCTTTCGTTTCCCCAGTAGCTTCTTGTACATCGTGTTTATGCCACAGAACTTTCACTAACGGTACAGGCTTATTACGAAGTTCTATAACCCCTCAAGCTAAAATCTTAACTGGCTCCCCGAAATATGATAAATCACGTTGTATCTAACCTCTTTAGGTAATATCACATGTGAGGAGTCAAAACGGTAACGTCACAACATGGACACATGGAAAACATTATGATTTTTCTCAAGTTCTGGAGGCAAAGCTAATCTATAAGCTACTGTTTCGATTCTCTTTCTAGAATTTCATACGACCAAATGAATCTCGGACTTAGCTTTCCTTTTTTGCCAAACCGTAATACATTTTTCCAAGGTGAAACTTTCAAAAATACGTTTCACCAACATTAAACTTAATATCTTTTCTTTTTAAATCAGTGTATGATTTTTGACGGTGTAAGGTAGCTTTTAAACAATCCAGAATAACTTTGACTTTATCCTCTGCTTCCTGGATCAGATCAGTCCTGACAAGTTTTCTTTCACTTAATTCAGACCGGTACAACAGAGTTTTACATTTCTGACCATACAAAGCCTCAAACGATGTCATTTTTATACTCAACTAGTAGTTATTATTGTAAGAAAATTTGGCCAACGACAAATAAATTTTCCAACTACCTTCAAAATCTATTACACAACAGTGTAACATGTCCTCGAGTATCTAAATTACTATCTCAGATTGCCCATGTAATAGCCCAGTTTTAGCTAAATCAGAGTAGTGGTTTCGACACCACAAATCCAAGGTCGTAAAATTATTTTTAATATTATTTTTAGTATCTACAGCATGTGAATAAGTATGTGTGAAAATTTTGTGATTTAATTTCACTGTTTGTGTGCTCAATTTGATAAAAGGACTTAATCACAAAAAATGTAAAGGTAGCATGCTATATGTTAAAGTGCTTAATTACTTTGATTAATTAAAGATGAGATACTTATGTGGTTATTTGACCATTAAAGAATTGGATGGACAAAAACGGGCTTATATTAGTGGAATTTAAATGTGTTTACAAAGGTTATAATAGTAATTAGTTAATTACATGTGAATTAAGTAAAAACAAAGCCAAAAATTCAGTTAGTTCATCTTTTTTTCCACCGAAAATAGAAATAATAGATACGGTTTAAAGCTTTATAGGTTTCGGCATTAGCATGGTCGATTTGGTAAGTGAATTTTGTTTGGTTTTTGATGATTTTTATGTTTTTGTGATCGTTGCTTTGAGTACTAGCTAGCCCGACCCTAATTTCTGAACTTGTTAATGATTTTGTGAAGTTCCATTGATGAGTGCTTAAGCTTTTGGATGTTTGATGATGAAATATTAAAATTCAATGATAGATTTTAAAGTTTTGTTAAGTGATTTTTGACAAAAATGTCAATTAGGGGTTAATTTGTGAAAATATAAAAATGTGTGGTTAAATGTATAAATAAATGATAAATATGGGCTGCTAGGGGTACTTTGGTAATTCGGCTAAGCATGGATCAAATTGAATTGTGTGAATTTGATGTAATTGTGAAAATGGACTAAATTGAATAAATATGGAACTTTAGAGGCTAAAATGTAAAAATGCCCAAATTGTGTGTTTTTAATAAAATTGTTTGATTTGGTGATTAAATAGATTAATTCTGAAAACATATAGATCCTGAAAGAAAGAAATCAGATTTAGATTGGGGAAAATCGAAAGTTAATGAATAGTCGATTTCGTCCATTTATTCCAATTACGAGGTAAGTTCATATACAAATGAATGCCTTTAAATTGATTTACAAATGTTATTTAGTCATTAAATTTCCATGAACGTTAAACGCATAAACACAAGCAAGTATCGATGAAGTTACGACATCTGAAAGTCCCGTACGAACCATAGGAATAGAATAGGATACGAGTGTCATGACATTAGGATTCTAAGATGTGATATCGTGTTAGACCATGCCTGGGACATTGGCATCAATCTGAGATTACGTGTAAGACCATGTCAGGGAAACTGGCATCGTATATGATTTTGTGTAAAACCCTGTTTGGGACAGTGGCATAGGTATTCAATAACATGTAAGACCATATCTGGGATATGGCATTGTACGAGTTTATGAGCTATCCGAGTATCCTTATCAATTCTGAACGGTTCAATGGGAAATATCGAGGATGGAATGAAAATGTGAATGAGTATCCGATTCAGGTACGTATGAAATCTATATGTTATTCAAGTATGAAAGGTGAGTATGTTTATAAATGATGACATGTGAATTTCATAAGAAAGAATCGTGGTTAAGTGCAAGTGCATTAAGAACAAGTGAGTTAGATATGAATTATGAAACTTGTGTATGTGATTTGCTATGGATTCCATGGATAAATTGGCTTATAATTATCTTATGTGTTAAGTTTATTTTTATATGGCTTACTAAGCTTTTGAAAACTTACTTTGTGTGTGTGTTTTCATTGTTTTATATATTATCAAAGCTACCGTGAGCTTGGGGATAGTCAAGGATCATCGTCACACTATCAAACAATATTTTGATACTTTTGAAGTTGTAAATACTAATGTATGGCATGTATAGGCTAGTGATGTTATGATATGTGTTATGTGTATTTCTTGCCATGTGATATGGCATGAATGTGATTGAGACTATGGAATTGGTTTTGGTATAGACTATGTGATGGAAAAATGATATAATTGATGTATATATATGGTCTTGTGTGAATGGCCATCTTAGTATGATTTGGTAGTTAAAATGGTAAGTTTTGGTATAATATAAAATGAAGTTTGAATGCCATTTTGGTTTAGTAAATGCATGATGATTTGGGTTGTGTTTAAATTTGGATATTAGTTAAAGTATCAATTTGATTTGGCATGTTTTTTATTGTGTAATTGAGTAGTGAAAAAGAGATGATATATATTTATAAATGGCATGAAATGTTTATGAAATTGCATGATTTGAATACCCATATAGGTGATGAAATGGTACCAAATTTGGTTACTTTGTGTGCTTAAGATTAGGGTGGCAAATTGGCTTTGCAAATGGCCTATTTTTTTCAACACGGGTAGAGACACGTGCGTATGTCTCAGCCCTGTGCGTCACACGGTCATGTTACACGTCTGTGTGTCCCCTAGGGTACCCTTCGATTTAAAGTTAGTATACCCTACAGTTTTGACATGGCCTAGACACACGGGCGTGTCTATTGGCCGTGTGCGGCACACGGGCTGACACATGGGCGTGTCCTCGGCCGTGTGGATAAGTCAGTATGTATGCCCTGTTTTGCCACGGCCTAGACACACGGGCGTGTGACCTCTGTAACTTAGAAAAATTGTTAAGTTTCAATAAATTTTATACGAGATCAATTTAGTCCCAAATCTTCTCCAAAGCATGTTTAAGGTTTTATAAACCTATTTAAGGGACATTGTGAATATGATTGAATGTGATTTGATATTTTGTAAACTATGTATGTGATATGTTTGTAATATGTTTATGAAAGGTTCAGAAATGCCTTTTAACCCTAGTCCGGCGACGGATGCGGGTTAGGGGTGTTACAACCCATTTATCTCAAATCACAATGCATTTTATTACTACCCAGATGTATCATATAAACACTGTTATGGGCTTTAATGTCTTGTTTCAACTCTGAATTATTAGGTACACATATTCGGTCACAAAAACACAAGTTGTCATCATCGTCAATACTAGCTCAATAGTTTGCGAATTCTCAACTGGACTTTGTTTTTATTGTAACATTGAATCATGCTTTTGGAGATCACGAATTCTTTGCAAAAATAATGGTTTAACTTCTAGTTTCGCCAAAATAGAACCATCTCGTTCTAAAGTCAGATTCGCATTCATAACTTTCAAAGCAAATAGAGATTTTCGACTTAGCTTTCCTCAAATGATAGCCAATTACTAGATCGTAATATTTTAGCAACTCCAACCATCTTCGTTGTCTCAAATTCAATGTTTTTTTAGTCACCAAGTATTTTAAACTTTTATAATCAATATAAACGCCATATTTCTCACCGTACAAATGGTAACGCCAAATTTTTAAGGCAAACACAACAACTACTAACTCAAGATCGTGAGTCAGATATTTCTTTTTGAAGGTATAAGCTATGACTTTACATTCTTGCATTAGCAAACAACCTAAACCACATAGTAAAGTATCGTTGTATACAATAAACACTTTTCCAAACTCAGACTATGTCAAAACTAGAGCTTCTATCAACAAAACTTTCAGCTGATCAAAAATTTGCTGAGACTTTTCTAACCAGACATTCAACATTTTCCGCAACAACTTAGTCAATAGCAGTGCAATCATTGAGAAGTTTTTAATAGAACATCGGTAATAACCAATTAAACCCAGAAAGCTACGTATCTCATAAACATTTCTCGGAGCTTTCCAATTCATGATTGCAAACATTTTATTAGGATCAACTCAGATTCCATCGACTGAAATCACATGTCCAAGAAATCGACTTCTCGAAGCCAAAACTCACAATTACTAAACTTCGTGTATAACTATTTTTTGCGCAAAGTGTATAACACAGTTTTCAAATGTTAAGCATGTTCGGACTCTTTCATTGAATATATCAAAATATCGTCGATAAACACAATAACAAACTTGTCTAAATACAACTAGAATATTCGATTCATCAAATCCATAAATGCAATAAGGGCATTGGTCAAACCAAACAGCATCGCAAGAAACTCATAATGACCGTATCAAATTTTAAAAGATGTTTTCGGTACGTTAAGCTCTTTTACTTTCACTGATAGCAACTTAATCTCAAGTATATCTTCGAGAACATGATGGCTCCTTTCAACTAATCAAACAGATCGCCAATTTGGGGCAACAGATATTTATTCTTTACAGTAATTATGTTCAACTACCAATAATCTCTACACAATCTCATCGAATCATCTTACTTTCTCATGAATAACACTGATGCACCCCACAGTGGCACACTCGGTTGAATAAAATCGCGATCTGGTAGCTCTTGCAAGTGTACTTTCAACTCTTTCAACTTAGTAGGAGTCATTCTATATGGAGCAATCAAATTCAGAGCTGTTCCAGGTATAACTTCAATTACAAATTCAACTTCTCCATCTAGTGGCAATCCTGGTAATTTTTCTGGGAATACATCAGTAAACTTATTAACTATCATTACCGATCAATCTTATATTTTTTTCATACGAAAATGTATGCCAAAAATGTCTCACAAACTTTTCTAACTAATTTCTAAGCAGAGATTGTTGCTATAACAGTAACAGAATAATCAAATCTATCAGATTCAACAGTAACTACTTCACCTTTCAGACATTTCAATGAAGTTAGTTTCTGTCTACAATTAACCATTGTATCATGTTCGGTTAATGTTAGGAAATGTGCCCATATTGTAGTAAACATGTAATTGTTTTCTATGTATTTGAACGATGAATAAATAAATAAATTTAATTTCACATTTCACTATTATGTCTTTTGTGTTCCTATTTTTCATGTTTTGCATGCATAGCAAAATTGTGACAAGCAAATATTAGCTCATTGATTGTCTAAATTCAAACTAATGATAAGTAGCATTGTAAGATCGTTTACATTGCAAGAAAAACAACTTACTTTAGCAGATAATCTAAACGAGTCCATAATCCCGTAAAAGAATAAAAATAAGCATTTGATCCAAATGCTCAGAAGGGCTAGTCTTGAATTAATTCTAAATCCGTTTGTGAATTAATTCACTTATGACGTTCATGGTGTGATTTACTTAAATCCTGAGTTAGTCACTGACCATACGTATGTAACTCATGTGCTTTGATATAAATGGCGGCTTATGCTATAAAGATGATCGAGCCCATAGCTAGTATATTTGGTACATGACTTGTGTATGGCATGACTTTACTAGCAATAATAGAATTCATAGCTCGATTAAAGAGTTAACGATATCCTCTCATTTTCATTGTGTGGATTAATAACTATGGAATGTGTAACACTCCAAACCCAATCCTTAATAATGATCCAAGAATGTCATGTCACTGCTTTAAAACCATATTCTTTAAAATTATTTTTGGCGCAACTAATTTAAACTATAGTGTTACACGTTGTATTACCATAAATACTTCACTGTAAATTCATTAGAATCACACTTTCATGAACATAAGTTTAAATACAAGATTCATTCTTCAAAATTAAACATCTCGACATCAAACCCATGTCATGCATAATACAAACCACTAGAAATCTCACAACAGCAATTGTCCTCTAGTGTAGTCCAACAACATGTCTTCTATTTCTACAGCAAGCCTGAGATGGAGAGGTAACTAAGTAAGTTCAAATAACTTAATGAGTTCCCACAGAAAACATATCAAATATTTACTATTACACTCAAACAGATCATTTCAAAGAGTCAAACAATCACACAATACGCCAGATGGCGAGTATCGTACAAAGACAATCTGTACATCTGTTACATTCCCAAACAATCACACAATACGCCAGATTACATTCCCTTTGGCATATACAGTACACCCATAACACCATACAGATAATTTTCTTCATGTTAACCACGTACCTAGATCCTTTAGTTAGAGCCATATCATTCTTTTCCTTTATTGTGATTTGCCAATCTGGTTTGCAACGTATAATTGCCCTACTAAAGGCTACACAATCATTTTCACGTATCACAATCAGTTCAATGTACATTGCATTGAAGGCAACATCATGAATATATTTTCCTTAATCATCGTTTCCATGATTCAGTTCATGTTGTTCTTGCTAGAGCAGAAGGTAATGGTTTAAACATGAAAAATAGTTCATACTCTTTAACACAGACAAACCAAAACCAGACTAACAACTCCAAACAACCATCATTCATATGCAGACATTTCATCTTTACAGGTATGAATACTTCCCTTAAGCAAAATATAAACAAAAACAGTACACATATGGAAATAAAAAGGAACTCACTAGAAAGTGCAGCAAGTCTAAACAACAGGGCATTTTTCGTTATCACGGGAACCTTTAAGAGAGTCTTGAGCTATAATATAGATAGTTAAACTTATTAGATCGTTATATCAGAAACTAAACATGCTTGCAAAAAGTATTATCATAAAACCCAGAATTAGGAAATTTCCTTCCTTACATACAAATTTGACACTAAAACATGCAATGCTAAGATCATATAAATGACCATGAAAATAACCTAAGGTTTGTCGACATTTACCAGATGATAAAACAACGAAGGAGTTAGCTGAGTATAGCGAACTCAACTTCAAGCAGGTTTCTGGTCGTAAGTTTCAGAGAGTGAAAGAGCAAAGAAAAATCTAGAAGGAAAAAGAAGTAAAACTTGCCCAAGAAATCACTACTAACTTTATACAACTAAACACAGAAGCAAGGTTTAGTGGAAAAGTCAAATTATCCTACTAACCCTCCCTCGATAATCGTGACTAAGTAATCTCACCATAATTTTAGTCTTATCAACTACAATAACTTAGTTCCATTCTAACCAGTTCTCATTAGACTAACTAAATCGTCCTACCATAATAATAGATAATTCTATCAAATTACAAACTTAACTTAAACATCTAAACAACTGCGATGATTTATACCCCACAAGAGAGTCCACCAAACTATCGAGCTTGCCAAACACAAGATTCTCCATTGGCGCATTCACAGACTCTTATACTTAATCAAAACTAATGCCTTACCCATTCAGAATACACTCTAAACACCAAATTTCAATTAACAGTAACTGGACACTAGGACTTCACCGGATGGGCTGTTACAGAACGTGGCCACGGGTTGCTTGTTCTCGAACAAGCAATTTATCACAGTCATTTGTTAACAGTGATCATATTAATCATTAAGAAGACATATTGGTGACAACGAGATAAAATAGAATTGTATTGAGTGAACAGATTTAACTCAAAGGAATCAAGGATAACACACACATGACGAGGTCATTGGACAGAGCAGTTGGATGAATTGTTTTGGTAAAGAGTATACAATAAGGAGTTTTCAATCATGGTACTTCTTTTGGACTGACTCCATAATTAAGTAAATTACGAATTATCGAAACAATGCTTCTAGACCTAATTGCAATTACTCGAGCCTAATTGTATATGCCCGATTGGTCCCTTTGCTAATTCATCAAAAGCTTAATTAGACTACATTTGAATCAAAAGAAAATTCTATGACTTTGGAAATAATTTAATTAAGTTGATTTATTTGATGTGGAATTAAATTAGGCGGTCGTGAGAATTGTTCAACTAGAGAATTTGATTAAAGAATTTTCTTGAAAAATTAATTTGGAAAATCTAAGTGATTTTTGGGAAAATTAATATTGATCAAGTAAAATTAAATCAATCAAATTAATTAAAATTAATATGATATTTTTGAAAATTAATTTTCAAGTCAAACAGTTGGCACAATGGGTAATTAAACTTAAAAATTGGACATGATATCAAATTTTGGGCCCATGAACCCAAAACCGAGATCGAGACCGAAAAACTAGTCGAATCAAGTCTGGTATGTGAAACTAGGCCAATACGGCTGGACCAGACCGGTTGGGCCATCATTAGGCTTGGAAAAAATCAGCAATAGTCGAACCAGCTCGGGGTGTTATGAGGGTGTCGCACCTGCGATGGCACCACCTGACACGACGGTGCCGATGATGATGATGACAGCATTCTAGTGGCCAGCGGTTGGTCCTTCGATGATTGAGCAGTGGAAAAATTATACTTCTACTAGGATTCTATCAGATAATTTGATTTCATATTAACTATTCCAAAAATAATATTATTTTAATAGATTTAATATTAAATTTAATTTAATATTTATCTTTATAGTATTTTATTAATTTAATATTAAAGTGATCATCTTGTAGATAAGTATTCTATTAATTTAATAAATTTAATATTAAATCTAATATTTATCTTGATAAGTATTATATTTATTTAATATTAAAGTGATTAAGTTTAATCATAGTTGAACTCTCTAAACTCTCCCTATATAAAAAGAGCCTTGGGTCATTATTTTTCACATAAGAGAAAGTTGTAGAGAGAAATTTCTTTGAAGAAATTATTTCAGAAGATTTCTAGAGATATTTTCTTATTTACAACTCGGCCCAGAAGTTTAGAGAAATAACAGCCTGTTTTTAGGTCCAATCAGAACAGTGGTTTCGGGATCACAAATTTGAGGTAGAAATATTTATTTTATTATTTCTTTAAGGTCTTAGAATAGTTGTGTGAAAATTTCGTTAAGAAATTTTATCGATTGAGTACTCAATTTGACTAAAAGAACTAAATTGCAATAGGTGCAAAATTTGAATTCTGTAGGCTAAATGTAGTAAATTGTTATGAGATTATAAAATAGAGGTCCTTAAATGGTAATTAGACCATTATACTTGGTATGGAAAAAAATGGACATGGTTAGGGAAAAAAATCAAATTTTAAGTGAAGGGCATTTTGGTAATCTAGTAAATAAAGACAAAATTAACAAATAAAAGTGTCCATCTTCTTCAATTTAGTCCCTTATAGCCAAAAATTGCAAGAGAAGACACAGCTAGGGTTTTTCCAAGCTTCCAAGCTCGATTGTAAGTCCGTCTTTATCTCGTTTTTAATGATTTTTACGTTTTTATGAATGTTGTAACTTGATCTAGCTATTCTAAGGACTAATTTGAAAGAAAATCAAAGTATAAAATTTTACCCATGTTGAATAGGCTTGTATTTGATGTTTAATGGCAGAAAATACATGTTTGTTGTTAGTTAAACAACATTTACAAAGTGATTTTTGATGAAAATGTCAAAAAGGGACCTATTTGTAAAAGGTTGTAAAATGTGTGGTAAAATATGAATAAATGGAAAATGTGGGCTATCATAAGCATGAAAAAGGCTCGGCCAGGCTTAGCTAATGAAGAAATTGGTTGAAAATCATTTTACGAGCCTAGGGACCAAAATGTAAAATGTCAAAAGTTTAAGGGCAAAAATGTATTTTTTCCATAGTGTGTTTTTGGGCCGAATTGAATAATGTGATGATTAAATAAGTTAAATTTGATATTATAGATCAAGAAAAATGAAGTTCGAGTTTCGACCGGGGAAAGAATAAAGTTGTGGACTAAATCAAACTAATAGCCGTTTTTGTAACTGAGATAAGTTCGTATGTTAAATAAGATTTAGTATAATTGTATTTAAATTCTTTAATATTGCATGAATTGTATGATTGATTTTGTGGACGAGTTTAATTCTACGGTCACGTTTGACGACGTCTTGGTAAGCGAGAAATCCTAATCGAACCTTAGGAATAGATTAGGATACAAGTGACATGTCACTAGGGTACTATGTTATGTGATTCGAGTGCTAGTCCTATACATCCTACTGGTGGCTGAGTATACCGACATATGTTGCGGTTACTTGACAGCTTGTGTGAGCAGCACTGTGTAGCCACGTCTTGACTAACAGCTTGTGTGAGCAGGCCCATTGATGGCTTGAGAACGAGCAATTATGTATTATGAGATAGAGGTAGCAATGGCTACATATGTGGCACTTTATGTGCAAGTTTTCCTAAGTATATGAAATTGTTATTCCGAGTGGTTCATTGGGTATGCCAAAGATAAGAATTGAATATGAAACTATTACAAGACGTTTCGGGTATGTGCTTAAAACTTACGATTATTAAATTCGTGAAATGATGAATCCGAGGTAAGTTTATGATGGAATGAATCATTATTATGGTATTATGGTAAATTACATTGTTATATTAAATTATTTGAATGTTAAATATATGGTGGGGTTTGCTTATTTCTTACATACGAGCTTACTAAGCTATATAGCTTACTCCGTTTATTTTCCATGTTTTATATTGCCGCCAAGCTAGCTCGGATTGGGGATCGTCGGAGATTCGCCTCACACTATCAAAACTACCATTTTGGGTATTGATGAAATTTAGCATTTTAGGTATATGGCATGTATAGGGACTTGGTTATTTTGTTATATGTGTCCTTATGAATTTGGCCAAATGTATTGGCTTGTAATTGTCAAAGGTTTGATGTGGTCCTTGGCCATGTAACTTGGCTCATTTTGGTTGAATTAGTTGTAAGCTTATATGTTATATATATGCATTTATGTGCCAATGCCTTGTTGGTAATATGGTTTATCAATGCTTAGAAAATGGTTGAATGTGGCTCTTTGGTTTTTTTGTTGAATGGTCAAGTTGGTATTTGATATGTTTGAAAACTTAAACAAAACTTTGCTTGAAGAAGGTATTGGTGTTGATACTTGTGGCTGTGAGATTGGTATGATTTGGTTTGGTATAATATGATGTTGTAAGTATGTTAAGCGTTGACAATGGAATGATATGCTCTAGCCATGATTGTGGATGTTTTGGTTGCTTAAGTATGCCATGAATTATGCCTTGAACTTGCGCAAGTGTAGGTGTAAATGAGGGTGACAAATGGCTTGGTAAATAGCCTTTATTTTGTCCACACGGGTAGACACACGGGCATGTGTCTAGGCCGTGTGTGACACACGACTTACCCCACGGGCATGTGTTTCGGTCGTGTGTCCCCTGTACCTAAATTTTGAGAAACAGAATGCTTAGGATTGAGCACACAGGCAGAGACACGGGTGTGTGTCTCAGCCGTGTGAAGGACACGGCCTCAGGCACGGGCGTGTGTCCCGACCGTGTGAAGTCCGCACCTATTTTATGAAAATTAAATTATCCACACGGGCGTGTAACTTGGCCGTGTGATCTCAATTTGTTCATGACTTGCAAGTCAAAGAGTTACACGGTTTAGGGACACGGACGTGTGTGACCACACGGCCTGCCCACACTGGCGTGTCCCAAATCACACGGGCGTGTGACCCCTGTTTATAACAAAAATTTTCTAAGTTTTGTGAAAATTCCCTAAGCCCTCGGTTTAGTCCTGAACCAATTCTAACGCATGTTTTGGGCCTCGTAGGCTCCTATTAGGGACTTTATGTTTGAATGTAAATGGTTTTAATTTGGATGCAAATTTATGACTCGAAATTGTATGTTTGTTTGTGATGTGAGTCCGGTAATGCCTCGTATCCTGTTCCAGCGTTGAATTCAGGTAAGGGGTGTTACAGGTAATTTTGTGGAAATTTTTTTAATTCGAAACAAGCCAACACTCGGTAGACATGAGCTTGAGGATAGTGGAGAACACTACTCGATCGAAGGTTTCTTCCTAGAAGAATCGAAAAGGTACAATTTTGATTAAGTGTTTATTACTTTAGTTATCACATCACAACCAAGTTCTTATTTTGAAAAACAAAATTAAAACTCTGGTTTTTCCCTTAAACTTATTTTTCGTTACGTTTTCCAAACTCATTTTTTCCAATAGTTAACCAATTCATACCCAGAATCTAGAATAAGATCAAACTCATCAAACAGTAACAGCATTAAATCAACGAGAAAATCACAACCTCAAATTTTTAGTGGACATCGATTACATATCTAGTTAATTAAAACACACTGACCCAATGCATTTGTTGCTCTAATTGTGTAATCAATGGATTCTACCAGTATATTCTTCTTGTTTATTAATGCAGTGCATATATAAGAGTGGGTTAAACCAAGGTCAATTAATACATATACATTAACATTAAAAAGGGAGAAAGTACCAGGAATACCGTCAAGAGCAGAAGCCTCTTTATGAGCTCAAATCCCATAATTCCTGGCAGGTGCCCTAGCTTCTGATTGTGCTGAAGCATCAACAACTTTACCAATTTCTGAGTTGTCTTCCACTTTGCGAAGTTACATCAGGTCCAGCATTTTGATCTACTGAAACATCAGGTACCATCGAGCAATCCTTTAGAAAATGATCTGTTGAACCACATCAGAAACAAGCCTTCATTATCAATCGACATTCACCACTGTAATAATTACCACAATGATCACAAATAGGTTTTCCGGCGTTGCAAACACTGCCAACACTAGCAGCAGGAGCAGGCTGGAATATCAAATCACCTGGTCTTGCCCTATTTCTTCCTGTAAGCCTTGATGGAGTGGTTTGGTGACAGAAAGTTTCCCTCAACTTCTTTGATGGAGGAGCTGAGAATGGTCTAGATGTACTTCGCTTGCCAAAGTCCTAAGCTCTCATCTCATTCTGTTTCTTTTTATTACAAATTTCTTCCATTTTCTGCGTTCTATCAGACAAGACTAAAAGTTCTCATATTTCCATTGTGTTAGCTAGATTGGTAACCAAAAATAGCTAAGAGGGGGTGAATTGGCCTTCTAAAAATTTTGTGGAAGCTTGAAAGAAATGATAGAAAAATTGCATACAGTGATTTATAGTGATTCGACTCCAATTGCCTACTCCACTACCTTAGCTTTCCATAATTAAGGATGTTCTCAAATTCACTAATTTGATCAACCTTTGAGGACAAGGTTTAACCTTACAACTCCATTAAGATTTCCACCCAAATCTTAAGACACAAACCTTCTCAAAGAGAAACAAATAAGCAAACAAAGAAATAATCCTCACAAGATTAGGATGTTTGCCAATTAAGCACAAATACAAAGAAAGCACTTGAGGTGATAGAAAATACTATGAATGCTCACAAGTGTTTACAAGAAGAAGATAAAGAATTGAAGCACAAAGTGATTGGTAATGGATTTTTGATGTGTATTGAAGCACTTTATCTATTGTAACCTCACTTATTATTGTAGGACCTTTAGAAGATGGTATTTATACCTTCTAATTGATTTCCAACCGTTGTGGTTGTTGAGAAATTGAACAGAGCCGTTGGGGATAAAAATACCAGATCATTAAATTTACCTGCAACAAAAGGTATCGATATTTTTTCTACGAGTATTGATACTATTATCATTTAATGCCCGATTCAGTGACCATTAAAGTTAGTTTGTAATGATACCAAAGACATTTATGGATACCTGGTAAAAAGTATCGATACTTTTTGTGATTGTTTGAAAAATCATCAAGTCCGAATGCAAAAACAGTATCGATATCAAAGATGGTATCGATAAAAGTACAAGAGGTATCGATACTTTTTGAAAAGTATCGATACTTTTTGCTTTTGTTCAATTTTTGTTTCAAGCCAATAAGCAAGTTTAGTATCAATCTTGAAAAAGGTATTGATAAAAATTGTATGGGTATCAATACTTTATGAAAGGTATCGATACTTTTTATAGGGAGCTGTTTTTTAATCGATTTAAAAATGTTTCAATTGAGTTAAAATGTTTAAACCGTTTTAAAGTTTGTCCAAAATTTTTCTAAGTGCTCAAAACAATTTTGAACTTTATAATTTCTTTGTTCAAAAACAAACTTATTCAAAAACATTTTTATTTTTTATATCAAAACAATTTATCAAATAAAGCTAATTTAACAAAATCAACTCAAATAACTTATATTTAATAATTTCCTACAAAACTTAATTTTGTTTTGATTACATAATGTAATGACCCAAAATTCACGGGCATCGAAAAAGTATATTATCGGGCCTCCGTCTTAGTGAATTAGATTCATAAATAATTATTAGAAATACTTATAAGTCTAGTAGCGTGTCTAATTACGTTTTAATTAGGCGAATTTAGTTTAATTTGGAGAAAATAGAAAAAAAAGATTAAATTGAATTAAGGATAAAAGTTGAATTATAGAACAATAGAAAGTAAAAAGGCTAAAATGGGAATTAAGCCAATTTGCTATAGTTGAGGCGGCATAAGAGAATAAAATATAATATGAATTTATGATAATTAAATTATAATGATATTATATTTATGCCAATTGTGTGGATATGATAAAATAAATGTGTAATGCTTGTATTTATACAATTGTAAAATATATGTATATTTTCTTAAATGATAAGTAAAATAAATTTATTAATTATTAATTAAATTATTATATTATAAGATTTTTATTTGATAAATTAATTAGATTAAGACAAATGTATGGTATACAATTAATACATGTGTAAAAATTATATTAGTACAATTGTAAAATAAATAATTAAATTACTTATTATTTAAGTTAAAGATATTTATTAAATTAAATAATGAAATTATATGATTTTTGTATAATAAACAAATTGAATAATGACAATTGTAATAAGAATATTAGTACATTTGTTATAAAATAATTTGTTTACTTAATATTAAAGTAATAGATAATTAGAATTAAATTATTAATATAAAACAAATAAATTAAATTAAATAAATAAAAGCAAATAGAATAAAACGAAAGTAAAGGAAAAAGAAACAAAAGCCAACAAACAGAATAAGAAACAGAGAGCATTCGAAAAACAGGGGAAGAAAAGGGAAAGAAAAGAAAAGGGGAAAATTGGGATTTTAAAGCTTCAAGTTTGTTTGGTAAGCTAAATTTAGTCTTTTTCTCTTAAATTTGATGTTTTAGAAGTCTTAAAACAAGTTTTTTGATGAAATTAATTTGATAGTTTGAAAGTTTATAAGCTTTTAAACAAAGTTCATGTTGAAGAAAAAGATGAATTAGGGATTGAATTGAATAAATTTTAAGTTAGAATTAGTAAAAAGATTAAATTGTAAAGTAAGCTATAAGTTTTGTATTAGAGGGATTAAATTACAAGAAATTTTAAATTAGGGTTATTTTAGGAATACTTGATAGTTAGGATGAATATGGAAGAAAAATGAATAGAATTGAAGTATGAAATAAATGAAACAAATAAAAGAGTCAATTAGGATTAAATTTGTATATGAATTAAGATAATAGATGTTTGAATTGATTGAGTATTGAAAATTTTTGTGTAAATGAAATTGAAATTGAAAAAGTAAAATAATACCCTATTAACTTGTCGGACTAGATTTGATACAAATGGCATGCCATTGGATTTGTGATGTGATGAGGAGATTTGTAGTTCGGCCGAGAAGAAGTTTCTGTTATTATATACTTCGGTCTATCCGAAGAAGCATTTAATGCTTTATTGGTGTGTTTGGGAGGATATGATATACTGGTGTGTTTGGGAGGCTATATTATACTGGTGTGTTATGGAGGATTTATAATATTCCAAGTGTGTTTGGGCTGGATATTCTATGTGTTTGGGTGGAATCCGCATATCTGTCAGAGTCCGAGCTTTGTTAATAGGGTAAATAATTTAAATGAAATTTTGAAAATGAGATTAATTGTTTGTTTTGACACTATTGAAAAGTATGAGAAAGAATGTATGAGTTAAATTATGAATTGAGTTAGTATGTGAAAAATGAAATATGAATTTAAGAGTTATGAAGTAATATAATTATATATAATTAGTTTAAATGATTATAAAGTTTATGGTTGATGTTTGTAATTTATTAATGCTAAATAGTTTTGATTTATAGTAATACCACTGAGTATGAAATACTCAGCGTACGGTTGTTTCCGTGCGTAGGTCATTAGAGTTTCGGATCCGGTTCAGCATCCAAAAGAAACCCGACTCCAACAAGAAGATTTTGGTGATGTATTTCTTGCTTTTGTTAAGTGGCATGTACTAGATAGTTGAATATGAATTATGTATATACATTTAAGTTAAATGATATTGGTTGTAAATAAATGATTATAATGTTTTGGATTATGAATATGATATAAAGTTATGAAATGGTAAACTTGGTATTAAATAATTGAAATGAAATAAAAGTTATTAATTATACATATATACTAACATGTTATATTGTTTAAACTAAAGTATTAAATTATTATTTTGATAAAAATTGGATGTATTTGAGTATACCTAATCATTGGTTGGAGTATTGATATTGGATTGTTTTGGGTTTGATGTTTGTAGGGGGTTTTATGTAAAAATAAGTAGAAATGTTGTCGAAATTTTATAATAAAAAAAATTACGAAAAATTTTCAGAGAATTCGAACAAGTTTCATTTCACTTTTAATTTACGTTTTGGCTTCGAGCGTTTATTATTGGGACTTAACTATTAAATTATACTATGAATGTTGTTTTATTTGTGAATTATATTGTAAGTTATCTGATATGTCTGGTAATGTCTCGTAACTCTATTTCAGCGACGGTTTGAGGTTAAGGAGTGTTACACATAATCTCGAATATCCCATCTAAGCTTAAAGCAATGGAAAAATTCCTTGTAAGGATAAATAAGGGATGAAAAAATTTATGAAATTTGTTTGACATGGAAAATAAATTAATTAGTTAAATTAATTGCAAGGATTTTCTTTACTTTTAACTTAGCATGAAAAATTCAAGATTATATAATTAAAAAAAATTTGTGTTTCATAGACAATTATTAAAGATGAGCTATTTAAGTTTATTTTAATTTGAAAACATAAAATAAAATTTTAAATTTTAAAAGGGGATTAAATTAATTAATATCAATATTATAGTAACAAATTGGCTAACACTATCAAGAGAAAAAAAAATTCAATAATTCACCTTATTAATCTCGGTGTCTTGAAATTTAAAATTTCAATAGAACTTTTGGTAAGGAGATAAGCAAGTACAATTTGACAAAATTTTAATGTATTATTTTAATTAATTTTTTTTTACTCTAATCAATACTTAAAACGATATTTTTTTGGGTAACCAAAATAAAAAGTGACTTAAAAGTTGAATGACCAAAATGAGAGTGTAAACATAATATAGTGTGTGCAATTAACCTGTTAGAGATTTAACACTTAAGTGATTAAAATGAAAACACCTTAAAAATTGAGTGACAAAATTACAAGGGTTTTATTTTTGGTAACCAAAATGAAAACCCCTTAAAAGTTGAATGACTAACTAAATAGTTTACCCCTTTTTTTAAAGATAAAGTAATCTTTAATTCAATCTCTAAACTTAATAATTATTTTCAACTTAATCTATGAAAATTTTTCATTTGTTCAGATTAATTCTAGAGCTTAGAAACTTTTCTTTAATTTGATTACTGTACTTGAATTCGATTAAAATGTAATGATATATCATTTCACTTTTACAATATTATATAAATTTTAAAAACTACAAAAAAAAATCTAAAATATATTAAAATTTTAAGATTTTCAGATATCATGATCAATCATACTTTAATAAATTAATGTGAACAAAAAAATTGAAAATGAAGATAAAAACATCAAAACCTGCGCCCCAATAAGCATAAAATATAAGATGTGAGTTGCATAAATAAACCTAGGTAGTCAATTACGCAACGATTTCAATCATCCTTATTTTTCAATGTATGAAGTATTTTATATAATTAATGAAAATTTCATATTTAAAATTTATTTAGCTTACCCATTTGATATTTATAAATATATTAAATATCTTTTAAAAATATTTATAAATCCCGAAACTATAGACGGAAATAATTAATACTAATAAGTATCAATTCAAATATAAAAACAATGCATCCACTGCTACAAAATATTGACCCATCTTGGTATAAACTCCTTTACCATAAATTACTAATGATAAATGATTGTTCCATGCATATGGATAACATCTACTGTTTTTCTCTACTTGCAACTTTAAATTTTGTTAAAGATCCAAGTCATGATACATACTCGTTATTTCGACTCTTCATTGCATATCCAGACATTGGTACGATGATATTCAAAGATTTCTCAAATACACGGAAAAAAAAAATCAAGTTTAAGCGTGTTTAGAACCTCAAATTATCAAGTAATGAAGATCCAGCTAATCCAGGCAAAATACCATTTCATGTTAATCTAATTTACAACATTTAATTCTGTTTTTCCCCTTAATAAGTAAAAACTGTGGTGAAGGATGGGAGGGAGATCTCAAACCTTTTCGACGCTGTTGATTTCCTGCCGCATAAAGTACAATGACATATAACCCGAATTTCATCCCCAGCTGGCTAAAATCATGAGGAAGGCTCCTCTTGAAGCTCCATTTTGCATATGGAATATTCCCTCTCGAACAATAAAAATTCCTGCTCATGAGACAAAAAAAGTTGTTTGCATGAAATTCTGATAGTCCGCAACAAAAAGTTTGAACAATGAAGAAATCGTTTTATACCGCATTTATATCATCAAAAAATAGCAAATTTGAAGAATTCATCAACATTCTCATAGTAACATATTAATTTTCTTTTTAGAGGTTATGGTATACCTTTTAAGGTCCATTATAATGTAAAAAAACCTAAATTTAGCCTTTATGTCTACAATAGATAAGAGACTCTGTTAGTCTGACTCTTCATTTTTCTTTTAGTACCGGTGTCCAATGCATATCACGACATGAGTACGAGTACATTACCCTCCAAGGATCCTCTAAGTGCGTGAAAATACATGGGAAAAATAAAGGGCATACCCATGTATATCACATGCTCATATCCAATACTTGCACTAAGTCTAAGTCTGAGTAACATAGGATATAAGAAATGAACAATATGAGCCTCTTTTACCACTTAACCGATAAAAAGTTATCCACTTACCTGCAATTGTTGCTGGCTGAAGAGATTGATGAACCCTGTCTCTGAACTCGAGACTAGCTCAATCAACTGGTCATGGCTTTCAAAAGGATTACCTGATTCCATGAGTGAAACAGAAACCTGCCAAGGAGTTGAGATATGGTAAGAAGTAAGAAAAAATCTATTGAAAAGGTAAAAGTTATGAAATAATGCAATTCCACCACAGCTGCTGTCTTTTTCACTCATTTCTCGTCGTTGCTTCGACTGAATTTGCAAAATAAGAATTCCACAATGACGTAAATTTTTGTTCCTTGTTTCTAGACGTCATTTCTCTTAATTTTTGCAAAATAACGGTGACAAAAAAAGAAAACAGGGAACCACAGCTGGACCAAGAAAATGAAACTCCTAAACATTTTCCATAAGTACATGAAGGGCACGGGCATGGGATTTCATCTTCCAAAAGGATAAACTTCAAAGAAAAATTAAATGCAGCCATGTGCAACGGACAAAACAGTGACAAGACACTTTTTCTGTTGCTAAAAGATGGTGCCTATATTTAATATAGGGCCTCACTCCATAAGAAAGTTTACCTGCATGCATCGGAGAATGACTTCTGGAATACAACACCTACGACAGAGGCCCTGCACAATATACGTTGCAGGCCCTTCCAAGGAACCATCTTTGCTTGAAAACCAAGCATCTAATCGGGATATCTCCAATGTAACTCCTGCTTGAAATCTCGCAAGCTCACCTGCATTTAACAAATTCAATCAACACTGCTGAAATTTATCATGCAGATCATGTTCCTAGCTACTTGACATGGCATGTTTCCGCCTTGACTAATTAAGATAACATACAAGACACAAAAAGAATTAGTTTCATGCATATAACTGTACCATGAATGCATAACATGCATGAAGAAACTATGAGAGTCTGCAACTATGGACATGCATGGCAGATCGGCATCTCCTTATTTACTCACCTTTGAAGCCAGCTGCCATAACAGCACTGAGAAGGCCACCATCATTGAGGATGTGTGGACCAATTCCATCACCCTCCACTGCCAAGCAGCGCAATATTACCTCAATGCTGTAGCTGTCTTTTGAAGAAATGGCAACATTTACCTGCCCCATAAAAAACTAAGTCATTAGTTATCTACTAAGAATGGTTCCTATCAGCAATGTTGCTCCCACTCTTCCTTTTCTCTAAGCAGAGGCGAAGCCAGAAAATTTTCTTTGGTGGGGGAGAGAATTAAATTATAAATTTTGGGGAGCCAAAATGCAATTTTACCATTGTATTAGTTTATAAACTTAAAATTTCTAGAGGAACAATACAACAATTTTACCATTGGGAGTACCCCCCCCCCTTGGTGCCACCCATCTTCATAGTACTCGAGTTCAACACATTTTCAGACAGATAAGGCAATATAACTATTACATGAAAAAACTTGGAAAAAGATTGAAGATACCCATATCTGGATTTAGATACATGTCCATATCTAACACTCAAACCCAAGTTCAAGTAAAATAGCCTATCAGACCACAGTTCATGAGTTGCTATTCCTTTCCAATACATAGAACTAGAAGGACCATTTTCCTCACTCAACCTCACAAGCAAAACTACTGTCACCCATACTCTCTCAAGGATTTTGAGAAGCATTACCTCATTTGATGATCATCCCATCTCTTGTAAAATCTATATGCAATTTATGTATTGAACACAAGAAAAGGATCAAATCCCAGGGAGATGATGGGGAAGTTGAAGTTAATTGTCTACCCTTAGGACTCATAAGAGAGAGACCCAGATATCTTTGGGGTTTTTTTTAGAAATTTTGCTTAGGGTTTATTAATCCATATGCTGCTTTATATGACCAGTCATATTACATACATAAATAGGAAACCAGTTCTAGGAAGGAAATAAATTAACTGAAATACAGTCACAATCAAGAAATAATGTTGCAACCTAATCCTTAATTAGAATTGAAATTAATGGCCGTTCCTAACACAGGTTCAGCCCATAACAAATTACCACAAGGATTAAGAGGAGTTGGCATCTAGAATATAGCTTTGACATATCCAAATTCAAAGGCTTCTTTTTGGAAAGATGCATATCTAGGAATTTAATTGTTCAACATGATGAAAATATAGCTCTAATTCTTATAAACAGCTAGATCATTCAGGTCTTGGAATTGCAAAATAACTGTAGCATGAGACCAACAATTTAATATCTGCACATGGACAACAAAATCGTTTAATGGATAACAAGATAGAAAAGCATACCGTTAACTGACGTTCTGAGACAACTTCCTCAGTTGCAGAAGAGTAAAGTGCACTCATTAATGCAGCACAAACAGTAGCATCTGGACACATGGATTCACCAGAAGGCAAGCGGAGCATTGCAGTAGCATGCAATTCAAGAAATAGAGGTTCCATCGATTCACTAGTATGTTCCACCCGAGAAATAAGCCATGGGTTTCTTTCCCCTGTTATAAGCATTAAGATCATAAACCGTAAAGGCATCAATATGGTGAGACAAAAGACAAATAGAAAACATCCACACTCCATGGAAGCAAAGCTACCAAATTGCCTTACTCAGTAGCAATAAAAAAGATAAATCCAATGTCTCTTTGGCTGCCATTATTGCTCTTTGTTTTTCCTCTACTGAAAGTTCGTTGGGAGAAACTTCTGCATTCGCTAATTCAATTTTGAGCCAGTTGCGATACGTTGCATCACAGGAGTAGTATTCACTCTATTTAAAATGAAAATTAGGATAAGCATATAGAAGAAAGTAAAAAATAATCTACCAATGCCAATAATTTATGCATGTATGAAAGTAAAAGCATACCCAGTCTTGAAACTCTTTCAGATTCTCAGAAACATAATCCTCAAAAGTATCAGGAGTTTCAGAAAGCTGCTTCAAAGGCTCAGCAAGAAAACTAAGCAATTCATGTGCACCTATTGGCATTGCTGGGACTCTCCACATAGAAATCAGAGCAAACTCCCTAAATAATATATTGCTATAGGAAAGAAATGATGGTTAAATGCCTGATAGAGAACCCTTCAAATCAGATTAAACTAGAATTGATATGATTTGGGTAATGCATAAAAAGCTTTCATAGTTGAACTAAAATTTATAAATGGTACAATAGGGAAAAAAAACCAAAATTAATCTCCAATGATAATAAGGAAAGAAATACCTGTGTATTAATGCTCGCATAAGAAGTTTGGCACTAGTATCTTTAACATCAGTAATGGTGGAGGGAGGTGTGAAGCAGAGCCACTGGACAACCAAAGCTTTTTGAAGACTCTGAAGCCTATGTTGCTCCACAACGTCAGATGTTTCACCAAATTTTCCAGCTTTGGTTTCTCGTGATCGTGACAAAAGCCTGTGTTATCATGACAAAGCATTCCAACTTTAATTGAAATCAATGGATCATAACTGCCAAGTATATAGGCTTCAGAAAACACAGGAATACCTCTCAATAATTTTTTCAAAGCTTCCTTTCGAATCATCCCCTTGAGAAAATGGCAAATACTCCATGGCAGAAAGGAAGATTTTATATTTGACATGCACACTGTTGCCAAGGGAAGAAACAAAACAGTGGTGAGCAGAGATAAATGGAGAAAGAATAGTACAGATAATTTTGCAATATCTTAAACAGATAACTCTGTTTTTCCATTTCATTTTGACATCATCTTAGTGATATCTCAAAGACCCAAACTAAGATCAACAATAAATGACAGAAAGTACGGTTTCTAAATATTTAAATCATGAGCCAGTGGGTTCATACTAAAGCAAATTAAAGTGGAAAAACAAAAGAGACAAGAAACATGGATATATGTCTTGACTTGTACAAAGCAGTGGCTAAAACTCTTTTCGTACACCCATTTGACACAGGTTCAAACCCTATCACCCCCTTCCCCCACCCTTAATAATGTATCAAGGGAAAAAAAAAAAAGAAACACAGACATAGAAATGAAGACAGCAGACAGTGATTCTACCTGTCTTTCCTTTATTTTTTTTGGGCTAGACGAGACTTTCATTAAATAAAATACATGGCATAGAAAAATAAAGACAGCAGACAGGTTCAAACCCTATCACCCCCATCCCCACCTTACTTTTGACAACTTAATTAGCCTCCAATATCGCTTCTCATTCACACTTTTTAGACTGTGGTCACGCAACAAAACATAGCCCCACCAAACACATTATAAGAACTTAAGATGCAACAAGTTCTAAAATACTTTCTTTTCCCTTTCACATATTAATACAATATGCATAATTCTAACACCTTATAAGATGCAACAAGTTCTAAAACATTTTCTTTTATCTTCCACGGAGTAAATAATATGCATAATTCTAGAATAGCAGCTCAAAAAAGTATAGCTATGATGCTTCGTTGTTGATTAACATGGATTATAGAAAAAACAAATATGCAAGTCACTGATGTCCATGAGGGCAAAACAACCTGGCAATTAAAAGTACCCAATGATAAAACATAGCCCATCTCAGTAATGAAGAACAGCAGAGGAAAAACAGATAGAAAACGACATATAGCTATTACCTGCTATTAAGCCTAAGCTCCATCATGTGCACAAAGAGGTCAATGCAACGATGACTTGCAAGCTGAGAAGCATAAATGCCAACCAATTCTTCATGATGCTTTGAAAATAGAAACAACGAATACCTGAAATTTTGATTTTCCAATCCAGCATACAAAGCAAACTAAGTGAACCTATCCATAAATTGAAGGTGCTTTCTCTCTTTATAGAAAACATATTGCAGGACTTTTTCAACATAATTTACAACCTAAAGGAACAAGCTACCATGAGAGATATAATGCCTATTCTAGAGTCATGCTCAATAACAAATTCTCCCAAGAGAATAAAATCAGCTAGAACATGTTAGGTAGCTCCTTTTGCTTTATTATTACCCAAAAAAAGGATCTTTATTGGAAAAATATATGAACTCCATGTAAAGAAAAGTGTTAATTGAAGCTTTTTGGTAAATATCAATATTTGGGTGCTTAAACAAAAGTGGGTAAGAAAAGGACCCACTTCATAGCTTGATGTCTTCACAACCTTTATATGCCTTTCTTACATCAAAATTTTTATCAACTGAACTTATGAGTTCGCAACTTCTATTCCTTCCTCAAATAAAAAATTTCATCAACTGAAGGTCATGGTTTCCAATCAATTCAGACTATATGTTCTTAATTCCATGTTGTTTTAGTTAACATGCATGCTTTTCGCATAGGTTTCATAGACTTCCAACATTTTTCATGTGCGGAAGAACTAGGCCAAGCACTTAAGAGATTCAAATTGCTTATCTGAATCATGATGTCTCAACATAATGGACAAATGAGAAAAATCCATTAAAACTAGCATAACATATGCAGAATAAATTGATGCCTGCATATTTCAGAGTCAGAATGACTATCGGTTGAAATCACTCCACACCATTACTATGAGAGCTACAATAAAACAAGAATTCGGAAATTACTCACATGTGAAGAATACGATCACCAACAGTCATAAGCTTTTCCCTGAAGGTATCTTTAATTTCTTCAGCAAGTAGATACCTAAGAACAAGCACTACATGCGCACCGAACCGAATCATCTGAGGATCACGAGGCCTGGAAGAAATTAAGATGCAAGTATAAGAAAGAATGCTCCAATACAACTGAGAATAAATCCCATTGATTTTACCTTCTCCTGCACCATAATACCAATAAAAATAGCTGCCCTGCGACCCTCGTTGAAAAGCTCATTTAGAAGAGCTCACTTAATTAGGAATAAACAAACAGAACTGGCTACTTCCAATCGCAATTGCTTCTATTTTGTTAAATGGGAAAATGTTAACCAAAGCCTAGTGAAACTGGCTAATGTAATATTTCTAGAAAGAAAAGCTTAATCAAATGCATTATGTTTTTTTCTTGATTCAGCAGTGATGTCAAGGCAAGAGCCTAGGTACTACGGTGCAGTGTAAATGGCCATTACCGTCTCAGCCACCTCAAGGCGAGGCGACTTCAATCAGGCAAGCGCCTGGTATGCTTTTCAGGCGCCTTTGTTGAAAAACCAGGCGCAAAAAAAAAAAAATTTAAAAATAAAAAAGCACCTCACTAAAGAGCTATTCCATTCTCCTGTTTTTTGTTTTTTTTTAACTTTTAAAAGAAAAATATAATAAATGATTTTTTAATTAATTATTGACCTAATTTTATTATATAAAAACCTAGTTAACTCTTAAAAGTTAAAACTTTTCAAGAGAAAATGAAGGAAATTTAGAGCTAATGTCTGATGATGATATTTAGTTTCGTTCTTATGGTGTTTTATTTTACAATACATTAAGTAAATTATTAAACTTAAAACTATTGAACAATGTTTTGAATTTATAAATTGAACTATATTAAAATTTATCTTTCTTTTACGATGCAATTAATACTTATTAATTATATGTCTTAGTTACATATGATTTTATCTACATTTTACATATATATTTATATCTATATGCTTGCACCTCGGTTTACTCGGGCAACCACTTTTTTTGCACCTTGCAGCTCAGGCTATATAGAGGTCCTAGTGCCTCAAGTGCGCCTGGCACCCTTGACAATGTTGGATTTCAGTAAAAGAAATGTATCAAAGGCAAAAAAGACTTTCCAAAAATGGGAATAGAATAATCTTTAACCGGTGCCTATAGGCAGCCTTAACCGGACCCTTTATTAGATACTGGTTGATGTGGCTTTCAAGAAGTACTACCTGGAGATGTTTTGATCATCTTCTGAAGGTGCTATCCACGACCATATAAGCTCAAGGAGAAGTGGTATATTCCCTAACATTAGATTCATCTGCCAAGCAATGTGTGGTTAGAGAAGCCGCCAAAAAGTTTATTGACTTTAATGGAATCCATTAATAAAGGAAACAAGATCTAACAAATCACTTTCAATGTACATGTATCTAGAATGAATTACCAATGCTCTAAGAAACAAAAATTATCTCCCTGTATGTCACTTCAATCTAGGAAGTGAAACTGGTGAAGCCTATGTAGCTAAGATCAGGGGTTCAATGAGGTAAAAGATAAGGAGTACACCCCAATTTCTCCAAGTGCCTGAAGAGTGAGCTTTTTAATTTTCTGTTCATCTATAACAGCTAGTTTCTGTTTTAGTTAATTAATCTCCCACCCGCACCCTTTATTTTTTCCTTTTCTTTTGGTAGGCCAGAATGACTGTTAAAGATTGTAGCATTATGATCTATATTTATGCAAACAGAATCAGTGTAAAACAAAGTGTGCAAAGTCTACTTGACAGAAACCTCGATTTGACGTTGCTGTTCCTTGCATCCCCGAGTTACTGCTTCATGCACCATTTCACTAAATCATGGGAACAAAAGACAAAGAAAGGATATAACAAATTCACCAGTATGACAACGGATAACTTAGTATTAGGAAGGGGGGATATATTATAAAGATACCCTGAATGAAGTTTCTGAAGAAGTGCGGAAAGGTCTCGTGGTTGCTGGTTCAAAACTTGCAATGGCCAACTTTCAGGTCCAGGTGAAGGCTGCGAGGTACCATCAATTCCTCCTGGACTTCCATCAATACCATCTCCATAGCTTTTTAATTGTTCCATCCTGCCAGGTTGTGAACTAGCTAATTCTAGATCTACCTGAATTTCAAGCCATGATTTGGCCATTGCCCAACAGGCAGTCTGCAGACACAGACATTAGATTTTAATGACTTGATCTTTGGTGAAGTTATTATGAGCATTTCACAAGGGTATTATATATATAACATAAAGCATCAGTAAAAAGAACATATTAGCATTTGAAATGCCTCCTAAGATGTTTATCTATTCAGAAAAACATACCTCCCAGTCCGTACAGATCGGAAGCATGCGCTTTAAATTGCTACATTGGGCAGCATATACAGCTATTTCATATTTCCCACCATTTTGCTCAAAAATCCTCTATGAAAAAGAAAGGGCAGCAAATGTTAGGGAAAGAGAGAGGAAATACTCCATTAACTCCACATAATACAGTGGACCTCATGCATTAACCACTATCCTTGCATTTAAGAGAGAGAGAGAGAGAGAGAGAAATGGAAGACTTTCAAAAGCACCAGGATCCGAAAACCCTGACAAATACTATTCTTCTCCTGACGAGAATACAGATAAAACCCAAAAGGTTAAAACTTGCAAGGATAAACTCAACCAATGAAATAGCCAACTAGGTATTAAACATGTCCAACTCCAAAATCGAAGTGGTAATAGAATCATCAGATAAGATGGTTGTTATATTAACCTCTGATGCACAATAGGAAGCCCATTTCCAAAGGCGCCACTGATGACCAATGCCACTCTCAAGTTCTATAGCTTGCAGACTTCTATTTTTTCCATTCTTCATTAGGGCTTCAGTAGAAGGAAATAGGTCTAACCCTCCGAATGGGCAAATAGTTGCAGACCTCCATGGCTGCAAAATTAAGCTATTTATCAGAAAGCACGCAAAAAACACGAGCAAGTTAATCTGTATTCATTAACGTTGTCAAGTTCTGAATACCTGTCCAGCAGACCGGCAAAGCTCACATGCCTCTTCCAGTCTTCCAGCCCTTAACAGAGTCCAGACATCCTCAAGTAGAGACTCATCTTGTTTCTGTCAAGGAAAAACTGTCAGTATATATTTTATATTGTTATACCTCTATCACAAACTCCTAAAGGAAATTCAATCATGATGGTAAAAAAACGATACAGATATGTGATTCTCACATATACACATAAGAATTCTCCCTCTCACCCTCTCTATATTAGAAGGGTACTTTTGCACCCTATCCCTCTGACTAATACTGCAAATATCATATTGGGAGATAAAAGCAAATAATAAAGGAAGTCAAGTCATTAGAATTTTTAAAACAATTTCATGAAGAGTACTTTATCGTCAGGCAGCTGATGGGCATGTTCCCGTGTTGGAGCATCAAAATCTAAGTGGTGAATAGTGTTAGCAGCAGAGGCACCCTTTTTGAGAAACCTCTGAGTATGGTACCAAATTCCAGAGTTGGGAAGATAGGTACCAACATGACATCCTCGCACCTGCAGAAAAATAATAAACACTAATGTCATAAAAAAAATCTAATGATATAGGATACTTTTATGAAGCTTCCTTACAAGCAAAAATTAACCATAAAAAATTACTAAAAATACGCATACTTTAGCCAAAGAAACTGAGAATCAAGTTTTCCTGTCCACAACTAAGCTGTTACAGAAGCACTTACGACAGACATGACACCTTATCAAACATCAGATGTCCAATCAAGCATGTGACCGCAAAACAGATGCCAAGCAAACTAATAGTTTGAATGGTTGAAGCATACAAAGTTAAACATGTTATACTATGAATCTTTTTTTTTTTTTTTTTTTAGATGCAACTCTGCACCTTATTCAGCAGATCTACTTACTAAAAGTGCAACTGAAAAGAAACATGAGAAGATAGTGAAGGGAGGAGAATAGTGAAAGACCGAAAGCTTCCCTTTTCCAAGAAGTCATAACATGTATGGGCATGCCACTAACTGCTTCTTCGTCAAACAGTATAATGAATCAAACAACAATGATAAACTAGTCAACAAAATTGATCACCTTGTTCTCCAGATCTAGCGCTTTAGAAGCCAATTCTTCTAGCCATTGAACAATGCGGAGGCATAATTGTGCTGTGTGATCATTCGCAACAAATTGGCAAGCCTCTATATGTGATGTTGAAGGGGACTGTCAAAATCGATAGATTCAAATAAGAGTAAAGCATTTCAACTTAAATTAGAAGGTAGTCAAAAGGAATACTAGCATCCAGTTGCAGCAAAAGACTCGGTACTAAGGGCAAAATATTGGAAAGGAAAAAATATACCAGAATGAGCTCTTCAGGAGGTTCATCAGTCACTGCAAGAACAATGGAAACTGTCATCAACTTTCATCAAACATCCGAAGCTCAAGGATGAAGTTTAAAGCCAGTAGAACAAAGAAAACTAAAAAAAAAAAAGTATATCGCCAAAGATAATGCAAGCACTGCAAGAAGTGTGATCTGAAAAAAAAAGATGCAGGATAACTTGGAAAACTTCAGAATTAAAACACTCTTTCTTCTAAGATATCAGTTTTTGCCAAAATATTTTGAAGGTTAGTGATTTATTTCCTTTTCCATAAAGGTACCACAGGAGAGACCATGTAGCAGCCTCATCAAGCAGAAGTTGAGCCTTCTGCCTCCTCAATTTATCCTCTACAACCCTATGGCGTATGTTGGATTCATATCTGTGCACAATAACCAAGAGGGAATTAAAAGGCCACCCAAGAAATTGATGTTACCTAATTTACAAAGAAAACAAACAAATAGTTCTCTATTATATATATATAGAGAGAGAGAGAGAAACATTCAGAAACCTGTCTCTAATTCATAATTTTAAGTGAAAAATGCCCATCTTGGCTTCCTTGACTCATAAAAAAGACTCAATAATGCATAAGTAAAGCACATTAAATAAGTGCCATTGGATCTTCTTTCTTTCAGAAAAAAGAGGGGATGGAGGCAGAAAAAAGAACAATGATAAAGGCATATGGCATGGTAAGATGCGCAAAAGCAAGACATAATCCGGATCAGAAAAGAGATCAAACAGAAAGGAATTTGAAATTATAAGCACATCCATAGTATTTCATGTACAAGTGTCTACATGTTGAAAGATACACCTATGCAACTTATAAATATAATTAGTACAAGACACACCTAATTGACTCTGAAACATTCCGGCATATTCTCTCAAATTGTAAAATCAGGTCAGGAATCGGCATTACCCCTGAAAAATATGAAGTTGTGAACATAAGTAGCTTGAATGGAGAAGCCATTTCAAGAGAACTAGAATGAAAAACAATATAATTCTAAATTACAGGCAACGTAAGATATTCCCAATATCACACCAGCTGGCTACTAGCTTCCTTTTCTATGATTGCAACCAAATATTTGTGCTCCAATATAGAAATATATACATATTGATCAGTCAATCTACAATCGATGCACATAACAATACACACGTCATTAACCCAGTGCTTTAATTCTGTTTTCATGAGTTTGTATATATCTCTTCTTACAAGTAAAACTTTATTCATTGATATGCATACGGTAATGACCTTCAATCAATCTCGCATTAACACATTCAAGGCTAATAGTATGCAAATTATCAGTTTCTTAACTCCTACAAATTAATATAGCTGAACTGAATCAAGGATTCTCCACAAATCCCAAGACATAATAATCAAAAACAATCATCACAGTAACACCATGTTTGGTTGAAACAAGAGAAGTGAGTTAAATAGTTTCAACTTTGAGCTGTAGCATATAATATAAGTGATAGTACTTCAAGCACCATGAAAAGCAGAATCAAGTAGAGATGCAAACGAAGCGAAGGTTGCGTCTCCATTATCTGCCAATAAATCATCCTCAATCTTGCAAGCTTTTAGCGCATGACTTCCTAATCTGCGGATTGAATCAACACCATTATCAATCTCTGCAGTTCTATGACCATCACTTGATGGCCTCCTCTTAGAAGCCGACCGCTCCCTTGCAGGTGTTTCTTCAAAATAATCAGTATCAAAGCTCTCAGCCTCTTGTTTGATGTTTTCAAGAAGAAGTGCTGCATTAGTAGGGCTGTGGATAATCTGTCCCTCATACAACAACTTAGCTTCGTTGAACTTCGAAATGCCACTTTCTTGCCGTGGAGATATGCTAGAATTTGAGTATCTTTTCCTGCAGGTAGTCCATATTACATTATCCACACAAAGTGAGAATTAAAAGGAAGGGGCAATACCCATATTCATATTCTATGCTGTTCCCACTATTTGTTTCTCATTGAGTACCCATGTCCAACACATATCCGGACATCTGTAGTAGAATATGACCCTCTAAGTACATGAAAACCCTTTAAAACTTCAATTTAAGCATACCCGTGTCAGACACATATCCATATCCGACACTCAAACTCAAACTCGAGCCCAAGTAACATAACTCATATTCAACAATGTAAAGAACAATCTGAAACAGTGTGATATTAAACATCTTCAGTCTCTTTTCCACTTCTCAAGTCTTTAATCCAAAGTTCGAATAAATAAATAAATAACCAATTACATGCCAATCAAACTCAAAACCCAACTTCTAAAGATTAAAAAAGGAACAAAAACCACCATCAAACAAACTTAACACGTTACTCTCAGAAGTTGGTTTTAGGGAATAAGCTCGAATCCATCAATTTCTAACAATTCACACAATTCCCAAAAATTTAAAAAAAAAAAAACTCTAAAATAACAGCCAGAAAACCCAAAACAATCAAAAATTAAAGATATATTAATGTAAAAGAAAAAAAAAGGATTCTTCAAATGTTACCCATAACGACGAAACTTTTCCCTAGCGGAGTGATCTTGGGGGTCAAAGTAGCTGGGAGACGTTTCCATGTCGACGTCCATAATGGGTTTTACAATGGGGGCGTACTTCAACTTCAAAAGATAGTTTTCAAATCGAAAGAAACACTGAAACTTCAATGGATTTGAGCTTCTTCTTTTTTGCAATGGGGGCGTTTTGCTTAACTTCAAAAGATGGTTTTCAAATCGAAAGAAGCGTTGGAAGTTCAATGGATTTTTTTTTTTTTTTTTT
This sequence comes from Gossypium anomalum, assembly GCA_025698475.1. Classification (NCBI taxonomy): domain Eukaryota; kingdom Viridiplantae; phylum Streptophyta; class Magnoliopsida; order Malvales; family Malvaceae; genus Gossypium; species Gossypium anomalum. Next base: position 22,436,169 of record CM046964.1, on the reverse strand, counting down.
TTTGGGGTGTTAACAAAAAAATAACACTAATGAAGAAGCTGTAATTTGAGTGCGGAACCTGTTCAACTTCAAAACCTCGGGAAAAAAATTAAGGGTTTAAGATTAAAATGTTAAAATACAAAAAAGGCTCTCTCAATTTGTATATCTTTTCGTTTTCATCCTCCATTTTAAAAATTTTATGTTTTAGTGCCTAATTGATCTATCCAGTTGCAGAATTAAAAAAAAAATAGGCTAAATACTCAAATTAGAGTCTCACATTTTACAAATTGGTCAAATAAATGTTAAATATTTTTAAATAGTTAAATAATAATCAAATTTTATGAAAATACTTAAATAAAAACTTTTCACGCATTACACCTCAATTTGTAGTAAAAATTAAGTGAATGTTGACATATTTATAATTAAACATATGATTCAAATGTTACTTGAATAGAAAATAAAAAAAGTTAAATTATAATTTAAAACTTAATATACAACATTTGAAAAGGCATTATTTGAGGTTTTCATGTATGCAATATAAATATTAAATATATACAACTATTCATGTCAACATGTGGTTTTCAATTCAATCGGTTTAACTACTTCAATTGAATAAATTAAAATAAAAATATATATTTAAAAATAGAGAAAATTAATTCAACTAATTTAATCGCCTTATTCATGAGTTAATCAATCTAACTCTTTATTCTAAAATATTATCCTAATTATTTTTTATTCAATTGATCTTACAGATTAATTTGATCCAATCCTGAAAATAGTATTACAAACTCGACATAATCCAAATAAAAAATATAAAAAAAAGGTTAATGTTAATTTTTTTCCAAAATGGCCAGTAGAATTTTTTTTCTTTGAAAGAAGGGAGTTGTGTTTAGGCTGGAGGAAAATCATGAAGCTATGGAAAAGAAAATAAGGTTAATATATATTTTGTCTCCTAAGTTTATTCATTAGTATTTAGTTGATATCTAATTTTTTTGAATTTAGTTGTTATTCAAATTTATATTTTATTATACAGTTTGGCAGTTCTACATTAATACCGTTAATTTGTATTGGTGTGACACTGATAGTCAATCTGATTGTGATATGGGACAATTTCTTAATTTGTCACATGACAAATATGAATAAAAATAAAAAATCTTCAAAAACATTTAAATTAAAAGAAAGTACAATTTTTTTTCACATCAAGAAAATGAATCTGAATAAATGGTTGCCCGGGTATATTTGAATCCGGATCCAAATTCATTCCAAATATATTGAGTAATTTTATATATTTTAATATTTTTATAAAATATCAGTTGTTATTATTAATTTGAAAAATATATGAAGTCACAGGACAGGACTAATGCTGGAGCCAGCTTCAGCCAAGTGCAGCAACCTCCTCCATCGTCCGAAACAGCACTTGCAGGGTGAGAGAAGCCAAATGGTCATTGGCTCAAATGTAACGTGGATTGTGCCATTTCAAGAGAGGCAAACTCGACAGGTATTGGTGTTGTTGTGCATGATAATACTGGAAGGTTGGTGGTTTTGATGTTGCTATGGAGCCACATCTAGTTGAAATCATCACATTATTGTAGTTACCCTCTGAATCTCGACATTATCATTTTGGAAACCAACTACAAAGAAGTAGTCTTGAGGCATATCTTTCAAAATTTGGTAATATTGTTAATGGTTGCTTATGTTTTAAATTTCAATTTTATTATTTGTCCTTTTATCCGGCACGACGAAATACTAATAAAGCGACTCATTATTTTGCTCTAAGGAGTTTTATCCTCATTCTTATTGGGATGACCCTCCTTTTATTCATGTAATTTTAAGTTTTAATATTTGTACTATTTCTTCCAATGAACTTTCGGGTACGATCCTATTTCTTGTTAGATATTTTTCTTGTCGTTCCACTTCAAATTATATTTAATTTTGTTTGGTCTAATATATTCTCTTTTTTTTCGAAAATTCAACTTTTTTGAAGCTGAATATCCAATTTTTTTTATAATGCATATTTAAGCGCGTTTAAATCCACTTCTTTTTAGTTGTTACAGTAGCAACAATGTCAATTAAATTAAAATTCAATTGACAAATATTCAAATTATTTTCTTAATTGATATTTTAGTTAATTGATTTATAATCTAATTTTGTTTCCATATCTTAGATAAAAATAATTCAAATAATTATTTTCCATATAATTTTATAATAATACTTATTAATTTTATTTATAATTTAGGGCCCATAGACCATGTTTGGGCTCACAAGTTAGTGCATTAGCCATCGGTAAAAGTATAGCAAAATTTATCATACTTTAGATTGCATTATAAATTATAATCCCTTAGATGAGTGAACAAAATAACTCTTCTATTAAAATTTGATGTTATATAAAGTGTACTAACAAATTTAACCCTCAATTTTATAAATTTATTCAATTTGACCCCTACTCTTTTATTGAAAATAAATTAAAAAATTTTGAAACTAACAAAGCTAAAGGGTAAAAAAGGATCAATTAAGACCTTTTAAATTTTAAACATTATTAAATATATAAATTTCAAAATTATAAGATTTTTATTAAAATAATAATAATACCGACCCAATAAAAGAGTAAGGTGAATTTTTAAAAAAAAATATGTTGTAAACATTAGATTTTAACTGGTCCATATTGATATTTTTTAATAAAAAATTTAAAAATTTAAAATTTTTTATTACTTTATTTATAAATTTTGTTTATAATTTTAATGATTTTTAATAATTTTTAAATTTTAAAAGGGCGAATTTTTTTTATTTTAAAAAACACAGAGATTAAAAATTATCAAATTAAAATATATAGACTAAATCCACAACTTTTCAAAAATATAGAGAATAATATCATAATTTAACCCATATATAAATAATATGACACCATTTGTTACTACTTACTAGCCTTAGAATAGGGTATGATCCCCACAAACTTATTAGATATCGTCTAAATCAATCAGTTGACAATTTTATTCAGAAAGGCTACCTAACAGACTAAAAATACAAGGAATTCAGAACTCTGTAGAACCATAACCCGGAGCATAATGTACCAAATGTCACATGGTCGTATATGTAAGATTATGATAGTAAGCTTACTATCAAGTATTAACAGTATTATTTGCAACATATACAATGCACACATACATATAAGATAATCATAACATTAATATTTTCATACCCTCAGTGTTTTCATCTTTCAAGACATTTTCGACCTACAATTAGTAGAAAGTATTGCTAGAAACAAGAACAGAGTTCATAACAGCAACTGATACACTCACACATATGGTTACTAGTTAATACCTTTAGAATAGGATTTGATACCAAATGTCATAATCCACACTACCTTATTAGATATTGTCTAATTCGACCAATTCACAATTTTATTCGAAAAGGTACTAACAGACTGAAAAGAAAAGGGATCCATAACTCTTCTCTAGAACCATAACACGGTGCATAATGTACCAAATGTCCCATGGTCGTATATGCAAGACTAATAATATTAAGCTTACTATTAACAGTATGATTTGCAACATATACATGCATACATACATATAAGATAATCATAACATTAATATTTTCATATCCACAGTGTTTTCATCTTTCAAGACATTTTCAACTAACCGTTAGTGGATAGTATTTGCTAGAAACATTCACAGAGTTCATAACAGCAATTGATACACTCACAGCAAGCAAGAGCAGTGCAGAGTTGAGTAAGAACGATGTAGCATTGATTATTCATGTATGATAATGTCTGGATGCAGCACATGCAACAGCATCGATCAAGCACTAAGCTGCAACAGTTTGTAGCTGCATTAACCAAAATCTCTGCACCTTCGGGTGACTTTGGTTCATTGGCTCCGGGTGGAATGTTCTTAGCTGTTGCAGTCAAGTTACCAAAGCCCACACCTAGACATCCTAGGGAAACTAGCTTCTGGGTTTTTGAATCTCCCTTTTTTGGTAGGCTTATTTTGTTGAATATCTGGTTCAGTTTACAGAAACTAAGTAAATGAACATACTTGGATTCATTTTTTTCAACTCAAATATATATGCATGTACGTAAAAAAATGAAATACCAACTTTATCATTTATCCTGCCTATACCTTACTCATATAGTCATATTCAGACGTGGGAATGGTATAGAGATTATAACCTTGCTAGAATCCTCTAAATACGTTGAAACAGGAAATAAAAAGAACTGAAAATGTCCCTGTTAAACACATACCTATATTCAACATATCTATGCATGAGTAGTATGGCTCTTCTCTATTCTTCATATATTTGAAATTTAATTCCTCTTTTTTTATTTCTAAGCATTTAGTCCCTCTACATTTAAGATTATAAAATGCAAGTTCAATTGTTAACACTATTAAAATTCTTTTGTTAAATTCAGGTCTATTACAAAGTCATTCTTTTTTTGTTCCATGACTACCGAGTGAATTTTTTTTATGTCAAAATGTCGCACAAAAAATTTAACCGATAAAACCCGAATTTTTAAATTCTAAAAGTAGGGACTAAATTCCAAAAAATGGGAAAAGTAAAGGGACTTGGAGCATATTTTAACCTAGAACGTTTTCAATTATTGAAAAACCACAGCCAAAACTTCCAAAATCTTATGTCATCTAGAATGATTGATGGTAGAAGTAAGTATTAACTTGTCAGATCAAAAGATAATTCCAATGAAAGGAAAAGAGATCGAAATAAGATCTAAAGAAAATCTTAACGAAAGAATATAATTGATGGAAGAAGGGTTAATGGAAATCGGACTGAATTCTGATACAGGGCAAGTGTTTCAAACAAACTCTCAAGTTCTTTCATGTGATTAGGGGATGCTGAAACTGCATTAAAAAATAAATACATACCTCCTGTAGTAGCATCGGTTCTGGCACTTTCTTCTTACTAACAGTCTGAAGCAGAATCAGGCAAGTATACTCAGATGGAAAACTAGCTTGCAGACTTATTTTGGCGACCTGTAATAGAAATAACTTCAAATTATGGTGCTCGAACTTGGAATGGGTATTTGCTCAAGGACATAGTCAGATTTTTCAAGTTATTCCTTATGTTTGGAGGATCTTTGGAGGTTATCCTTAAACCCATGCAACGGATAGGAATGTCAGACATGGGTACTTTAAGAAAAATAAGATTCAAAACAACATAAGCTCGAAAATAATTAGATGATAACTAAAAATATCAACCAGAATGCAAGAATTGAGAGTTAAATAGAGCTTAAATAAGTAAATTACATGAATTCATCAGGGAGAGACTGTAGATCAGAACAACAAAATCCATCTAGGTTCATCATTAATTGCAGTCCAAACAAAAGGTTATAAGGACCAGCCATGATGTCAAACTAAGCTTAGACATGCCAAATAATTTCTAACTTGGAGCCAATGCTATGTTACTTGGACTCAAGTGTGAATGTCAGATTTGGAGTTTCTGATACAAGTATGTTCAATTTCTTCCAAGTTTTTTGTTTTTCATATATTTGGAAGTTCTTGGAAAGTCATATCTCCATGTTAATGGTTAGATGAGTGTCAGCCAGTTGAGTGCCGAACACACATATTTTTAAAAAATGAAAAGTTAGAACAATGTTTGCCAGTAAGTTATTTAGGGACAAGCAGAGTTTCAGAAAATGGCATACCTTATCCTCAAGCTCTTTACTCTCGGACAACCATGCATGACATGTAAGGATATCTATTTGCCTCCTTGTAAGTATCTATTAACAAACATAAGAATGAGAAAAAGAAGATGCATCAGCACCCAAACTTCTATATCTGCATTTATTGATGAAAATCAATGGCTAAAAAAGGTCTCAATTGAAAGGTTGATCTTGTAATTTTGAAGGTATTTTTCTAAAAGGGTATAAAAACTTTTGTGGGAGGTATGGACTTTCATTAGAAAATTAACACCATAGGTTCCCTACACAACAACGAGTGGAACCACTTATATCATTCAGATTCGGATGAAAGTTTTAAACAAGGCATGCTCACATTGTAGAGTTTTTCATTTAAGGCCCGTATTCCTATAGCTATGTGCATATATGCATCAAACTCAGGGACACAATTACTTCAAAAAGATGAAAAGTTGGAGTAACATGGGAAATCACATGCAGTGAAGTGCTTATGGGAAAACAATGCCTTAAGCGAAAAAAATGAACCGCAAGGCCCAAAATTGTTACATGCAGACCTCAATAGAACATGTAAGAATTGGCAGAGGCAAATGGAAATCAAAGCAACATGTTACATATGTTTCTTTATGAGTTGAAGTTAACTGCTCCTTGTGGAAATAAAATTGTCAAGTATAAATTCTGAAACTTCCAGTGGTATTAACTTCAGGAGTAGAAAAATTACCCTATCAAATGACATGTCTTTTGCATTTTGCACTTTCAAGTCCATTATAAATGTGCTCATATCTGCTAATCTTCCTTTAACTTTAATAGTGTCTGGAAAATCACCTTTGTATCTGCCCGACATAATCAAAGGACTTCCAAACGAGAGGTCTGGAATACGAGATGGAAACAACTGCAATACCACAAATGGTATTCTTACAGATATAGCTAGGAGGATAATGTTTGGACAAGCATATAAAATAGACCACATAGCTATGTTACTCTAACAGTCGAACTCCATATGTACCCAATATGGATATGTTCAATTCTTTTTTACAAAACTTTCAAGTATTTGAAGAGTTTAAGGAGGATCATATCCTCGTGCCCATTTTCATATATGCATCAGATATGATAACAGACATCGATACTTAAAGAAAAATTAAGTCAGAGCAACATTGCCTCATAGTAAAATCGACAGTCACACTGAGACAAATATATAACGTCTAAATACTTGATATAAAGAACGAGCAAATTTTATAAACAGCTCAGGTGTACCTCAAGAGAAACAAGATTTTCTGGAATGTTCATAGTTATATCAGCTAGAACAACTGAAGAAGCTGTAGTAAATAATCTCTCCATTCGCAATTCAATGTTATCTGGCCAATAATGGTGAAGTCAGAACAAATATTATTAGGACTGAGCAACAACAGCTTACAATACTACCTAGTACTGTATTAGTTTAGCATTGAGTTTCCCCATGTTTCCTTCCTATGTTACTCAAGCTTAAATGTAAGTGTCAGATTTGGGTATGCACTGGGCATACTCAAGTTTTTAAAAGTATTTCCATGTATTTGGAGGGTTTTATTCTTGTGACCATGTCAGAAAATATGTCATATCAAACACCTGTTTCAAGAAAAATGATGAGTAGGGAAACATGGTTTCATGCTACTTGACTACAAATTCACAGCAGCTTATTCAAAAACAATGAATAATAATATTTTGATTCTTGATAAAAATAGAGCACAAAGTCATTCTTGAGGATGGTATCATTGAAAAAGAAAAAATAAGTACAAATATAAAAGATCTAAAAAGAAAAATGAAGAATTAGAAGAAACCTAACCTGCATTGTAAGTGCAATCATAATGGCCTCTCCCAATTTGAGCCAGCATTTGCAAGAAGTAATGGTTACAGTACAAACCTAGAAAAGTTTAAACACAAAAATAAGTAGCAATGACGCAAGACTAAAACAGACAAACAAATGTTGCTCAGATGTGTCGATAGATTGTGTTGGTCGATGAACAGGAAAGAGTTAGTGAAGATCATCAGCTGGTATTGACATCAAAAGTTCAGATTTTAGGTTTACCAATTGACCTTAGCCCAATGGCTGACAAAGGTATAAAAGAGGGTGTCACTTGGTGTAGACTAAACAAGCAGAATGGAGCTACTGAGCAAAGACTCAACTGTGGGCGTTAGATAGGGTTATCATATTCAATTCTTTTTTCAAGTTTTTTCCTTGTATTTATAAAGTTCTTTGAAGGTCACACCTAATGTCTGAATATGGGTTGGCACGAATATTTCGAAGAAAAAAAAAAATGACATTGGTGTCTATGGTTGCTACACAATATGTTGGCCCACACCAAGGATGCAGACTACAGCTGCAAAATGCATGAAAAGGGCATGAATATACATAAATATATATATGTATGACATATTCAGTGCTTGGAGGAGGACATCCAGTGTTCTTGTACATTTTTATAGAAACACGACTCCAGTTTTCAGAAAAGATTCATTTGTATGCAATGAGAAACCAAATCAACTGATAAAAACAATTGCAGCGAAAGCAGAAAGACAAAGAGGGAAAGATGTCCCAAACACCTAAAACCTCACCAATGCCAAAAGTAAATATACGAGGAGAAACTGACCCTCCACTTGTCAAACAACCTTTCACAACATTGCAAATCTCCCTTTCATCTTCAACAGACCCATCAGTTATAAGGAAAACAAGAGGAATGGACTCACTAGTATCAGACAATAACTTCATTGCCTGCAATAACAAATGATAAAACCCTTCCATGTGTCAGTAAATAGTAAATGATCCAGTGATCAGAAAGCTAGAAGCTTAAAGCATTAACTCATAGAATTGATCAGTCGCTTAAATGCTGATAACTGATACCTGTTTAAGGGGCTGCATGATATTTGTACCACCATCTGTAGTTAAAATATTACTACTAAGCCACTGAGTTGCTTTTAAAATTGATCCATGAGTAGCCAGCACCATTGTTGGTGAGAATAAGTGACTCTCACTATTAAAAGCAATAATGTTAAAAGAATCTTGTGGATTGAGCTTAGAGAGTGATGCCAACAATGCATTCTTTACATTCTCAATTGGAAGTCCTTGCATGCTTTGACTTATGTCAACCACAAAAACCACTTCTCTTCTGAATACCTATCAGATACACCTCATGGTATAAGAATAGCCACGATCCAAAGTACAAAAAAAAGAAAGAAAGGAAGGAATCTTAAACAAGTATGTTAAGGATACTCCAGTTTAAAGCAACCTCAGAGATTAAAACGAAAAGAACCGTAGTTTAGCTTAGTTAGATCATGCAATCACGTGGTATCCTGTAGGCCTAGGATTCGAATCTCAGCATCTACAACTCCTTCCACTATCCCTAGGCTGCGAACCTCCAAACAAAAGAGAGAGAAAGGAAAAGAATCTACCATAATAAAAATCAGTATTGCTTGAATTAAAATTTTTTTCAATATTGCTGTATATATGTTAGGCTGAAACAGAATGCAACCTTCAGAGATGGATCTCCAGGAAAACCACATCTCTAGACCCATCTAAAAGGGGATAAAACTCCGAGAAAATGATGTTTTCATGACTGCTTTAAGAAAATGGAAAATAAAGAACTTTAAACCGTTGATAAGTGAAAGTTATTTATTTTTAACTAACCCTCCTGATCTGCATATTTCCAGGGAAAAGATACAGGCAGAACATCTCCCTTTCATCAAAATCACGCAAGGCTGGAGATTGCAGGAGAACCCCACCAAAAAGGTCACTTGAAGTAACCTATAAAAATTGAAGCAATTAACATCACATATGCAGCCTTGCAATGGTATAAGACCCTAAAAAATCCAAAATAACTTCAACTTAACAGTCAATTGAAGACTAATCAGTTGTCAAAAGATCTTACAGTATAAGCAAAATCAAGGTCGGAAGTTGACCATGCTGGCACTTCTGCTTCATATACAAAACTTAGTTTACGAACCTCCCGACTTAGTTCCTACAAAGTTATAATAAAATGTCATCTTTTGTATTTCAGTAGCCAGACATTGTTATGAAATTGTCATACCTTCAGAGGGTGGCTACTACATTGGATCATAAGTTCCGTTCCAGAGCCAGAATTAACATTCAATTGAATCTTTTCTCTCTTAGGGATCTTCTTTCCAACCGGAATGACATATGTAGGAAAACTAAAAGGTACAGTGAGGCAAAACTGACCATCCTTGTAGGGTAACTTTTGTGACCAACAGACTTTAATTGAAACATAAGATCCTCCCTCAACCTAACACATATTAAAAACGTATAACTGTTTGTGAAGATAATGATAATAGATACGCTATATCACCCAGATTCAGATGAATATAGGATACAATCATACAAATATATATGTATTAGGACCGTGCTCGTGCAGTAGGTAGTAACTTAATTTACAAAACTCATGTTGATGAGTTAAACCGAATTTATAATTATATGTCATGTATATCCTTATCATATCGATCCATAATAATGTCTTTATTAATATATTTAACAGTATAAAAAACAAATAGTTAGACATTTTTATTTTACTCAAAACTTGACATATATGATTTACACTAATGGAATATGACAACTGGAAGGTTAAAATATTAATCATACAAAAAAAATTTATCAAGGTGTATAAAATTACTTGAATTTTACACCTATGTAAAGTGTTTCTCACCTCATTTTCAAATATATAATTATAATAAATATATATAAATATTCCTATCCAAACCTAACCCAATTATTTAACTACCCAATTAAACCAACCCCCACTCATTACACAATAAATTTAATAAACTCATTAGCCTAGACCAACACAATACCCAATTACCCATGCTCACTCAACCAATTAACCGAAATAGTTGGTTATGAAGCCAAGATCGGTCTCAGTTAATTTTGCTTTGGTAATCGATTTTCTATTTTTTGGATTGAAGATCCAAAGTGTTGCATAACCTTAATATATACTGTATGAGTATAATTTTCTTTTTGAACTTTTTTCATATAATTAAATGATCATACCATATTCTTATACCTGAATATGTTAAAAACAACTTTAGCTAACATGATAAATACTAATAAGTTAAGAAAAATAACGAGGACAAAAAAAGAGAGTAATTACTTGTGGAATTCTGAAAGTATATATATGAGGGGTCAAGAAGAAACCATCTCCAGATTTGGCAACTTTTTCCATATCTTTAGAATCAGCTAATGTGACCCATTTTGAATTATAGGACGACTTCTCAGTCTCCGAGATGTCAACCTCAACACCTCGAATCGAACCCTGTTAGCCACATCATGTTTATCTTGAGAATCAAGAAACAGTGAAATGTTATATCAAATTAAAAAAGAAATTAAAAAGAAAAAGAAAAGCAAGAACCCCAAATTTGGCATTATCTAATATCTCATGGTCCCCTGTAGAAAATGCATGAATCTTCAGCCATCATATAATTTGTAGACATGAAAAGATCTGTGAATAGTTAAAAAGGCAATTGCTTTCAAAGTAGATAATAAATCCCAAATCGGTCCACATGAAGAAAAAAAAACAGTTGAATTTAGTGTTAAAAAATAGTTGAATTTTCAGTTTTGCCATTCCTTTTACAATTGACAACTAATAAACATTTTTTAATACTAAACAAATATTAAAATATTTTTAAAAAATGGGATCAGATGTCAAGTTAAAAGGATTTTCAAGTCAATCCATCTTATTGAACGGGTTCAACCGATCAATTGCACTAAAACATTTAAATATTAAATAAATAATAAACTAAATACTTAATAAAATACTTATTTAATTAAATAATATTATCTTTAATATAAATCTCAATTTCGAAACAATAATTTTTTTATAAAAATAATTAAAATGAAAGATTATATTTTTTGCTTTTGCTTTATTAATATTTTTCCCCTAACAAACTCTCCACTTGTAAACATAAAGTATTAAGCTATTCAAAAGCAAAAATCACATTGTTCAACTTTAGTTCTTCTTTTATATTATTGTCTAATCTCACCATTTCACGCTAAAAACTTTTTTTTTTAACTATTCGAAATATTTCTAATAATCAGCTCGTTTTCCTTCAAAAAGAAAACCGCTCCTTTTTATAATTAAAAAAATTCAAGTGGCTTAAAGAATTGCTACAATATGTTCTTTTTTTGCTCCTGAAGAACTTCAAAACTCCGGTCACGGTGAAGGAGACAATTTCTTTGAATTGAACTAAATTTTTTCTTTTCTTTTTTTTTTTTGGAAAAAAGTACTAATTAGTTTAGCTACCTGCTCTCCCATTGGAACAGCAACTCGGCAGTCACATCTCCGACCGGCCATTATACAGTGCACGCGCCACGCGCCGCTAGCGGTAACGAACGCAGTATCCATCCAACAGTCCACCTCCATGGAAACCTCGTGCATGTGTAACGGAATCAACGCCGGCGGTTCGCACCTACCGTGCACGTACGGCTGGTAGCTAGGTACGTCCGGATTGTCCACCGCAGAAGGCTCGGAAACCACCGCGTACGCCATAACCGCTTTCGGAAGATAACAACTCTCCGTCGACGATAAAGACCTCGACATTAACGCCGGCGTCGGTGAAGCTCCTTTGCCGTAGTATATTCGCTTTGATAGCATAAGTCCGCATGACACCGACGACGAGAACTCGTCGGCTATTACGCTTTTTTCGGCCATTATGGTGAATGAAATGAATATGCTAGTTCAGTAACAGATTTTTTTTTTTTTTTTTTTGAAATGCAGTTATTTATTATATGAAGTGAAGATAGAAGCAGGAGCTTTATGGAACCTAATTATATATTGCCACGTGGGAAGTGGCGGGTTGTTTATGAGGTGTAGTAATACCTCTACAGTAAGAAGTACTCTAAGTTTTTATAAAACCCAATAACGTCATGCCACGTAAGGGTTTTTTTTTTTGGTTCTTAAAACTAAATCCCAGAAACATTATCTATTGAATATTAGCTAGGGATAAAGTAACATTTTAGCCCCTGAATTTGGCATCTTTTCTATTTTGGTCCTTTAATTTTTTTAGTTCACATTAGTCTTGAATTTGATAACTTTTCTCAATTTAGTCCCTAAACTTGGATTATGTTAAGGTACGATGATGTAAGACTTTGATATTACACTACGTCATCACTTGATAATTTTTTAACTTCTTTAAAAATGTTTTATTAATATTTTCTGTATTTTTAATTTTTATTTTATTTTTTTATTTTTTTCAAGTTAATATTTTACTAAAGTTACCGAATTTCGAGACTAATTGTCATAAAAATTAAAGATGAAATTAAAAAAATCACTAAATTTAAAGACTAATTTATGTTTCATTTCTATTACTTAGTAAGAATCGTTATTGTTTAAGCAATTCAAAAGCCGTAAGCACATTATCTTTTAATTTATTTAATTAAAATTTAAAAAAAAACTATTAAAACAGCATTATCAGCTTCAACTCGTAACTTCAAAAAATATCCTTACAATAAGGATAACAATTTAACTAATATTCGATAAATTAATTATTTTTAAAAAATAATAATAATCAACTTTTAATTTAATTAATTTTATTAATCATAGTTTATACAACCGTCGGTCCAAATAATTACATTTGTTCTGTCTATGCGTAAAGATTGGATTAAATTAATTGTAATCATTCTAATTGACCATTGTTTATTTTCTACTAACTTTGACCTTTTATTTAATTATTATTTAGGTCTATTAATTGCTCGTGCTTATTAAATTATTAAAATTACATTAAATTTAATGTTAAATTTTTTTTCCATATATTATTATTAAACTTGTTTATGAATTGAGCTACTTGTTCAGGCTCGAAGGTCAGTCCGAATTTTGAGAGGGTTTGAACAAAAATATTAAACACAAAAAATGAGCTTAGGCAAAAAATAAGGCCCATTTAAAATACGGTCGGGCTCAGGCTTGAACATTCAAGGCCCGAGTCCGATCCTACCCGACCCGTTTTAAGTTTATAATACTTTATATTTTGTAATTTATGACACATTAAAAAAATAAATATATAATATTTCTCTAATGTAAATATTAAAATAATGTTAAGATGACTATATAAAAAATTCTAATAAATAAAAAATGTACAAATTATTAAATATTAAAATAATATAATATAAATATTTTTAAAAAAATATGGGAGAGCCTAAAATGGACTTAGGTTAGTCTTTTACAAAAATGAATGAATTTAGGCAAAATTCCAGGCAAATTTAGGGCTAAATTGAGCTTAGATAATCATAAAATATATTAATATTATGCTTAAGATCGACTCAAACCCGTCCCAACCCGACCCATGAGTACTTCTAATTATTATACATTGTCCAAGACCAAATTTTAAAATAAAAATTTGAATCAATATTAAACTAATAAATTATTATTTAATTTTATAAAATATATAAATAATAATATGAAAATTATTTTAAATTTTTAAATGATAAATTATTGATAATTGGTAATAAATCTATGTGAATTACCATTATGACCAATGAACATGGATACAATATATTTCTTAATGCTATAAAAGGACAACATATTGAAAAAAAAAAATTATTGTACAAGTATAATTTATGGGGGATCATTGCGGCATGGCTCATTCATTTTCTTAGCTAATTTGTCCACTCTAAACTTCTTATTTTTCCTTTGATTGCGGAAAGAAAATGGGTCTAAATATATTGGATTAACTACATTGGTAGTGTCTTAACTATTGTTAATTTTTTTTTTATCGTTAAATTATATAAAGTTATAAAATAGTTATTTAATTATTTTTTTTGGTCACCGACTGTTTAATTACTAATGAAAATATAACTTAAGAGTTTTTAAAATTGACTTAATAGCAACTTTAACCCTCAATATTTACACATTGTAATATGATTTTTTTGCAATCTTGCTTTTTTTATTATTATAAAATTGAGAGTTAATTTTTAAAAGAATGAGAAAATATGAAAATTATTATCTAGGATTTCCGGGTATTCCTATTTTTGGTATATTTTCGATTGAAATTAATTGATAATTTTGTTTTTTTTAGCTTTTTAGATGAGGGGTCACCAAAAAAATGCAAAAAAAGAACAAATTACAAAAAGTGTAAATATTATGAGTTAATTTTTTTAAAATCAATACTAAATTGACACAATATATAATTTTTTAATGTTAAAGTTGCTATTATGCTAATTTTTAAGAACTACCGCATCATCTTCGTGTTAACCATTTAATGGTTGGTGACAAAAAAAAAAGACAAATTGGATTAATTGGGTGACTAAAAAAGAAATTTACTAATAGTTAGGTGACTAACAATGTAGTTTATCCAAATATATTATATCATTAAAATACTTCACGTCCTTGTACACTTCATATATTTGGAATTTAGTCCCTCTATATTTATTTCGACGATTTTAATTCATCTACTTTTCAGATTTAAAATACAAACTCAATTGTTAATATTGTTAAAATTCTTCTATTAAATTTAAGTTCATTACAACATTTTTTTTTTTTGTTACATGACAATCAAGTAAGTACTTTATTTTTATTTTAAAATGTCACAATAACAAATTTAACAGAAGAATTTTTTATGATATTAATAATAGATTTTGAAATAAAAAAAATAATGATTAAATTTCTAGAAATAAAATTAGAAAGATTAAATTCAAAATGTATGAAAAGTATAGGGATTTGGAGTATATTTTAACATATATTATATTTATTTTGAAATAAAAAAAAAGATTACAAGTTGAAAAAATATAATCAATTTTTTTCATATAATATTGAGGGTACGGATGGAGGTAATAATTCAAAAGCGTATTAAACGTGTGTGTATAATAAAAGTTTTAACCATTGTTCTAAATAAGTTAAAAGAAATAAAAAAGTTCAGATTTAGACATTGTCATGATTACTTATGTTTTTTTTTATTATAAAGATACGTGACATTATTTTAAATTTATTTGTGGAGGGTTTTTATTAAAGGGTTAATATTTAGTATATTGATAATAGAGGTGAGTATGGGCCAGGTCGGGCTTAACTAAAAATTCAGGCTCATTTGCTAGGCCTTAGCTCAATCCGAAAAATAGGCCTAAAATTTTATCCAAGTCTAACCCGGATAAAAATGTTAAAATACAGGCCTGACCCGACCCTCCCATATTAATTTTTATATTATTTTTTATATAATTTTTAAAAAATATAATACATCAAAAATACTAAAAACATAAAAATAAATATTTCCCAATAAATTTTAAAATATATATATACTTAAATAACACTAAAGTAGATGCAATTTAACAAGCAAATGTCTCTAAAATAATAACAAAAGTACCAAATGCCTTTAAAATAATAACAAAATTAACAATAAAATAAGTTTTATACAATATCCAAACAACAACAACAAAATAGTAACAATATAATAGTAAAATAGTAGCAAAATAGGGAGAAAACAACAAGAAAATAATATTTTAAAAAAGTATTTTTTTTTGTCCTTTAGTGGATTCGGGCCTGGTTTTAGCCAAAAATGCATTACTTGAGGCCCGGCTCATTTTTTAAACTGGCCTATTTTTTTGTCTAATCCCATTTTTTGGGCTTAAATTTTTACCCAAACCCTCCCACATTTCAGGCGGGCCTTCGGGTCAAGTCGGGTGGCTCGGCCCATGATCAAGTCTAATTGACAATATATATTTTTATTCTACAAGCAACATTAAAAAATGATTACGTGTCTTTTACTTAAAATATTTTTTTTAATATTTGACTATACCTTATAGAATAATTGTCAATCCCTTAATTTTGCTTATGGAGTCTAAAAACTCCACTAATAGTAAACCAAATATTTTTCCTTTATTAAACTAACCATGTATAGAATAATTGTTGATAAAAAAATATGTAAAAGTATACGGGTAACTATTTTAATAAAGAAATAATATTTGTTATACTATTAATAGAATTTTTAGACTTCACAAGTAAGGTCAAAGGGTAATAAATATTTTATAGGGATATGGTAAAATATTAAAAATATAAATATTTGAAATAAAAATAAGTGACAATTTTTTAAAACTGTTCATGGAATAAAAAAATTCAATAAAAAATTTATTTGAAAATTTTAATAAAAATATTTCAATTGCTTAATTTTATTTGAAAATTTTAATAAAAACTTTTTATAGAGTATTTTAAAATTTTAAATAATTTGATTACATTTTTTGGTAAAGAATAATTACTTTTTTTTTATACTATTTTTAACATGAGTCATGAACCTAAACCTAAACCGAACTGGTACATTCAATTATTATCCAAATTCAATTAAAAAAAAGGCCCATGAGAATAGTATGAGATCATACACATGAGATTATTCCCAAGAATGACGCCTGACACCATAGTTCTAAAAGAGTCAAATTTAGTTTTGGTCCCTTCATTATGCTTAAATCTTTTATTTAGTTCATAATTCATATACTTTATTTTAACATAATTTAATCAATCTATTTTTAAAATATTATTAGTCAGTTTAAATAATTATTTCAGTTAAATACTGACTTAAAATTTTCTTAAAAACAAGAATTATTTATTTGTCGAGTCGGGTTAAGTTGATGCTCAAATTTTAAAAATTTTCAAGCCTGATTCAACCTAGGGGTGAGTATTCGATCGAGTCGAGTCGAATCGAGTCAAAAAATTTCGAGTTAGTCGACTTGACGAATCCTATTTTAGCAACCGAATTCAATTTGAATTTTTCGAATCGGATCGAATCGAGTCAAAAATTTTCGAGTCGAGACGAATCGAGTTAACGAATCATATTATTTACACTTAATGTTGCGTTTACATGAACCAATTATTTAACTAGTAAACGAAGTACAAAATTATTTAACTATATAAACAATATAATAGTTTTGCCTTTTAACTTAATGAATAAACATTTATCAAAACAACATAATTTTGCCTTTTAACTTAATGGTTTTGACTTTTATCTTTAGAAAATGTAAACATTTATCAAAACGGCGTAGTTTTACTTTTTCTTATTCGAATTTTCGGATAACTCGAATTGCGTAATTCATATTTGAATTAAACCGAAAAACTTAATTTTTTATTCGAGTTGATCCAAATAATTTGATTAACTCAAATAACTCGAACTATTTAATTCAAAATTTAAAAAATTTATTGAGTTTTTTGAATCGAATCGGATTTTGCTCACCCCTAATTCAACCTATCTAAAATTTTTGTACCACTATTTAAAAGTAATAAATATTAAAAATATTTTTTATATTAATGTTTACCTATCTTATAATTAAATTTAAATAAAATTATTTTAAAATTAGGTTAGATTGAATTTAAGTTTGAAATTTTTTTATCCAAATAAGTTAGGCTGATCGAGTGGCTCATGTACATGTTTATTTTCCAAACTCATTAATAACTTTTATTAGGTTGAAAGTGTGTTTTTTTAATAAATTTTTTAATATTTTAATTAAAATAGTTAATATTAATAATTATTTGAATTAATTAATAATATTATTATAAAATTATAAAATTATATTTCAAAGGGATGACATAAAAGTGAAACAGCAAAATCACTGGCACCGCCCAGCTTTTTTGGTCAGTCTAATAAATATTATACAGCAAAATAGCAAATCAACAAACGTAGAAAATCTGCTACACGCTGGACCACAGAACACTTTCAATTGTGGTCCAATGTTACTACCCATGATTTCAACCGTCAGATCATCTTCGTGATTTGAATCACAAGTACTCTGTGGGTGGACCCCACAAAAAATACCCCGGCCTGATTGATTAGTTTTGACTTTTTTAATGTCCTTTTTTTAGAGAACGGAAAAAATATGTATAATCATTCCGTTTTACGGAACTTAGACTTTGATGGAATTGAGGGTCCCAACAATGAGCTTAGTGTTTATTGAGTGAGGAGTGATATTCAGATAAGAACTTACTAGCAATGTGATTTTTTTTTTATAAATTTTTTAAATTTATCTCTAAATTTAAATTTTATTAACGTAAAATGATATTATGCTATGAGATTGTATCTTATCTCACTTGAATCTTTTAACAAATTTAAATTTTTTTATATCTTTTTAAATTTTCAGATAATAATGTGATAAAATTTTAGAGTGACATGTTATAATTTCTTTGGATGGTTAAAGTTACTCATACCTTTAAAGAAGATAACAAGATAGCTGATGGATTAACATCAATGGCGTTCTCAAGATTGGTGGGTAGGTATTTTTTCACGCAACCACCGGATGAAATCTTACAATCAATACGTCATGATTATTCCGGAGTGACTTGGCCACAAATAATTTAAGTTATGGTTTAATTATTCTCTTTGTACCAAAAAAAAAAAAAAGAATCTAAGTTTTGAGAAAAAATTGGGAAAAGTTGCTAAGATTCTAGATTAATGTGAACCAACAAAATTTAGGGATCAAATTAAAAAAATTACTAAGTTAAGGGACTGAATGTTGTTTTATCCCTACACAATATTCAAGATAGGGTATGCCATTTTTTAGGGTTAATGTACACTTTAGCCACTGAACTTGGCAACTTGTATCTACATGGTATCTAAACTTGTTTTTGAACCTAATTGATACCTAAACTTGAATTCCGTACAAGAAGTTGATACTTTTTATTGGTACTTGACCAATACCACTAATTTTAGGCCTAACAACCAATATAATGTTGACATGTGGCATAAAAATAAAAAAATATTTTTTGAAAATTTAAAAATATTTAAAAAATTAAGGAATTTTTTTTTCGCATGCATAATTAACCTAGACAAAAAGTTGTCCAAATTAAATTTTTAGCAATTTTATATACTTTTTATAATTTCAAAATTAAAGTATATTTTTACATAAATTTCAATTTTTATGAAATTTTCAATTTTATATTTTAAGAATTTTTGTGAAATTTTAGAATTTTGTTTTATTTTATTTCAAGTGCACTAAACTAGGATAAATGGTTGTCCAGATATAAATGAATGTAAACAACCATTTGTCAAGGTTCATTAGGATCGTGTATTTCTCTAGTAATTTTTTATTTTCTATAAATTTAAAATAATAATATAAAATATTTTTTAAATAAATTCTAGATCTAAAATAAATTTAATTTATATTAATTAATAAATAAATTTATTTATTTCTTATTCAATATTTAAACAATAATTATTATAAATCATTTTTAAATATTTTTTTATTGCTTAAGTAATAAAATTAAATTAAATCCCATATCTTAAAATTTTTAAGTAATAAAATTTAAATTATTTTAAAATATAGAACTTATTTAAAAAATTATATTATTATTTTTTGAAATTAAAAAAATAAAATATTAGAGGAATACGCGGTCATAATGAATATGAACAAATGGTTGTCTAGATTTATTTGTATATGGACAACTAGTTGTCCAAATTCATTGTGCACTTGAAATAAAAAAATAAAAACCTAAAATTCAAGAAAATGCTTAAAATATAGAAAAATGAAATTTTCATAAAATGCATAAATTTTAAAAATATATATTTTATTTTTTAAATTGTAAAAAATATAAAATTACTATAAAAAATTAGAATAAACATGGAAAAAGATTGTCCGAGTTCATTTTGAATGGAAAATTAATAAATAAAAAATAAATTTCTTATTTTTTAAAATTTTAAATTTTAAATTTTCAGAAATATATTTTTTTTAATATTTTATGCACGTGCTAAGATTCTGTTGGTTGTTAAGCAAAACTAGCCTTATTAGTTAGATATCAATAAAAAAACACTAATTTAACTTATAGAATCCAAGTTTAGATATTGAATATATACAAGTCCTAAATTCAAGTGCTAAAATATACATTACCTTTTTTTTATTCCAACTAAAAAATTCGATCCGATCCAACATAGGGTAAAATTTGATTTAAAAATGAAATGTAAATAACCAAAATCCCAAAATAAACTAAATTAACAGTTGTCCCTAAACACCGTCCAAAGTCATGATATAAAATCCATTTTATCAAAATAAATATAATTGAATTCAACTAAATTATCACAAATTAACATATCATCCCCAAAGTTATTATCATCTTACATAATATAATTAAAACTTAAAATAAATATAATATACTTATAAAAAATATAAATACCATATAAATAAATAAAAATCCTAAGATTTGGCTTTGATGACAGGACTGAAAACAAAACTGGAAAGAGGACATTTGCTTTTGGTTGGAATAAAATGTGTTTAATGTGAACTTATTTATGTGGACCCAGCTGTTTCAACATGTCAAATTAAAATTGAGTGACATCAACGTTTTGTTTTCCAATGTGAAACAAAAGTAGATCATCTTACTTATTTAATTAAAAAACAGTCATCATGATGTTGACAGAAGTGTTCATGAATCAAAAATATTTCTATTTTAATGTTTTAAAATAATTTTTAAAGTCAAAGTATAAATCGTGGACGGTAATGATTAATCCATTCTTTAAAATTTTCGTACATGTTATATATGATTGTAGGTACTCATAAATTCTTTAAAAAATTTAAAATTTTATCACTTCGGTCATTAGTATTTGAAAGTAGGGTAAATTCTTCAATTGGTGATTTGATTTTCGTGAGTTTTCATCTCAAGTACTAAAAATAAAAAAAAAAATTGTAAATTGTGCATTGTTATTAATAACCTTTTTCATTTTAGTCGCCAAACTTTAGTAAATTTTCTTTCGATTACCTTATAAGTTCAATGTTATTGCACACTAATATTGTCAGTTGTCACCCATCTTTAATAAGTTTTTTTGTTGGTCACTCATTTACTTTTTAGAATCATTTTTGTTTCAAAATAAATGGATTTTTACAGGAAATTGAGTTATTCAACTATGGAGATGAAACCAAGTTTTTTCCTATGTCTAAACACCAGACGTATATTAATTCGGTTAAGTCCTGATGAGGCACGAAGCACATGTTACTTCAGTTAAATATTGATGAAGTGTTGAGCACATATTACTTCGGATGTACAAATGAGCACAGAGTACAACTATATTGGAGGATTAGAGTTTTAATCTATGTACCTGGTCTTGAGTTCGTATCCAATTAATAAAAGCCAAAAACCACTCAATATGTGATTGATTATGTTAATTGATATGAAAATAGATAAATAATGTTGATTTGATTAATTGAATGCAAATCTATACATGATGACGATAGTATGTGAAACACCATGCAAATTGAGTATCACAAGGCTTTTGGGTTAATGATGTTACAAAACGAATCAATAAATCTGATTGGTTAAATGAAATATGAATGCAAATATGAAACACTTCTGTAAAAATCTGAGTTTTTCTCCGAATAAACCCAAGGTTTCCCCTTATTATTAGAAAAGACTAAAAGCAATTCTAAAAATGATAAAAATAAAAGAAAATAAAAAGGATAAAATGATACAATTAAATTAAATTAAATTAAATTAAAAAGGATAAATTGATTTTTCCCTCTAAAAACATTATGTTTTTCCTTGGTAAAAACTAAAATTAATAATATTAAAAAGATAAAATAAAGGAAATTAAAAAGTTTAAATTAGTTTTTCTTATAAAAACCCAGATAATTCAATGTGAAATTCTCCCTTTTACTAAAAAAACTAAAATTAATTCTAAAAATATAAAGGGAATCAAAAAGATAAAATGAGTTTTTGTATAAAAATTCAAGTTTTCTTTTTGAAAAATAAAATTAATTATATAAAAAGGTAAATTTATTTAAAAAATAAATAAAATGAGTTACCAAAATGGTAACTTATTAAAGTTGGGTGACTAAAATGAGTGTACAATAACATTGAATTAATAATGGGTGACCAAAATGAAAACTTATTGAAGTTAAGTGACTAAAATGAAAACTATTTAACAATAGTGCTTAATTTGCAATTTTTATTTTCAGTGCCCAAAATGGAAATTTATAAAGGTCGAGTGACCAATTATGTAGTTTACTATAGAAAATAATTATAGATTAAAGAAAATGGATAAAACAATCGTTAGTTTCTGAACTTGACAACTTTTCTCACATTGGACCCTAATTTTTTTTGTCAACATTAATACTTGAACTTGATAACTTTTTCCAATTTGGTCTATAATTTTGGGTTCCATTAAACTATGATAATATGATACTCTAAGAGTGTGTCATGTCACCACTTGAAATTTTTTAAAATTTATTTAGAATTTATTTTTTTTTTCTTTTTGCATTTTTTAGATTATATTGTTTTATAATTTCAAGTGATCACATGGTGTAATTGCATAGTATTACATCATCACACCTCAATGGAATCTAAGCACAAGAACCAGTTTAGGAAAAATTATCACATGTGCAAAGCTATATATATTCACATAATACTAGAAAAGTTACAGAGAACATGTGCAATATAGATGGAAATTGACACAATGACATGGTCAAATTTTGCTATTAATCTTTATATTATGTATAAGTTGTGGATTTAGTCATTATACTATACTTTCGTTAATTTTAATTCAAGTGTTTTTCAATTTTTGAAAATTTTGTCCAGACACAAATAGTAGAAATTAAATATGTTACGCCAAATTATGGGTTAAAACATGCCATAAGTTCCTATACTCTTCGTAAATTTGAAATTTAGTCCTTATACTGTTATTTTTAGGAAATCAGTCCCTAATTCCTATACTTTTCATATATCAAAATTTAGGTTCAATTGTTAACAATGTTAAAATTATTTTGTTAAATTTAAGTTCATTACAACATTATTCTTTTAATTACATAGCTACCAAGTGAGTATTTTTTTTCAAAATGTCACACAAACAAATTTCACGGAAAATTTTAATTATGTTAACTATTAAACTTGAATTTTGATATCCGGAAGTAAATGGACAAAATTCTTGAAAATAAAAGTATCCGAATTAAGGAATAGTACAAGGACAAATAGCATATTTAACCCAATTTATGTTATTAGTTTTGTACTACGTGGAAGTTGTGGATTTAGTTTTATGTTCTCCAATTTGATCATTTCCAGTCTTTGTACTTTTCAAATTTTGAAGTTTAATCTCGATTCAAATGGTAGTTGTTAAATCCATGAACTAGAATAACCTAACTTTTCTAGTATTATGTGAATATATATAGCTTTGCACATGTGATGATATGTCTGTCATATAAGATTTTGGAAATATCAAAATTTAACTTAACAAATTTAACTACTTCTATTTGAGTTAAGATTGAAATTTCAAAAAATTAAATAAATAAATAAAGAGACTAAATCATATTAAAAAGATCAAATCAATAATTTATGCATGATACAAGGACTAATAACATAATTTGACCCATATACATATATGGGGTACAAAAAGTGGGATAAGGTTTTAATAGGAAAGATGAGTTTGAGCTATTCAAGATTTTGATATAATTTGTTTAAAGATTGGATTATTTGTATTTCATACTCATTAAATATTATTTAATAATTAAAGGGTAAACTATCAAAACAATCACTTTTGTTTGTCCCATGTTACATTTTAATCATTTATGTTTAAAATGTTATGTTTTAATCACTTATGTTATCATATTGTATTATTTTAGTCATCGAGCCGTTAATTACCGTTAACAGTGTAACAGTATGTTGATGTGGCACGTTAAATCATCATTTCAAACGAAATTTTTAAGTTATATTCTACAATTAGTCCTTATATTATTTCATTTCGAGCAATTTAATTTTTTTCTTTTATATTCTTTTAACTTTTCTTCCTTTCTTCCTTTCTCTTTATTTTCTATTATCTTCTGCTTCTCCCTCTGTTTTGTTCCATTCTTCATTTCATTTAATATAGTTTTTTTATGTTTTTTATTTGTTAAAACTAGTCTATAAGCTCGCCTTACTCGAAAAAATTAAAATTAATTTTAAAAAGTAAAAGCATAAGGACTAGTTTTAATAAATAGAAAATATAGAAAAACTACATTAAAATAAATGGATAAGGGAGAAAAATAGAGGGAGAAGCAAAAGAAAATGAAAAAAAAAAGGATGTTACAACGCGATAACGTAACTAAAACGTAACATTTCAAATATAAGTGACTAAAATATAACTTGAGGTTAATAAAAGTGACTATTTTAATAGTTTATCCGTAATTAAAATGATAATTTTAGTGATGATTTAAAATTAAACAAACAAATTATAATTATTTAATTTGGACAAATCTTATTCTATTAATGTAATGATATCATTATTCCCTTTTAAGACATTACTTTTTCAATTTGACTTTCGTTGGGTAGCTTTTTGTCTGCCTTTTATTTCATCATGTGGGTTCACATTCTTTTGTAGGCCCTTTTAATAGAAATATATTAAAATTTGTTTTTTCAAATTATTGTAAAAGTATGTTGATTTTTTTGTCTTATTCAGAAAATATCAATTTCGGATTATGAGTTTTAAGGGTTTTTTACCAAAAAATATAAAAAAATAAAAAATTCGAAAATAATACACCTACAAAACTAAATACGAAAATGGTATATAGTGGTGGTCATGTCACTCGACAAAGTAGCACCACCCTACGACATGACGGTGAAATGTGAACCTCCAACGAAAAAAAAAACACTGAAAACGAAAAAAAAATAAAAAATGGGTCATCTTTGGTGCAGGAGGTGGCACACAGTGTTGCCTTCTCCTCAGAGAGGCGGCACTAGTGTATATTTTTATATTAATTTAATAAATAACCCCGATTTTGTCACTTTCTTCAGTATCTTTTTATTTTCGTATCTTATTTTTTAAAATATATTATATTCGTATTTTATTTCTTCATATTATTTTAGTACATAATGTTTCAAATGTATTATTTAAGTGTTTTTATATTTTTTTAATAAATAACCTCGATTTTAGCACTTTATTCGTATTTTTTCAGTATATTATTTTTTAAAATATATTATTTTCAGTATTTTATTTTTTTATATTGTTTTAGTAAAAATGTTTCAAATGTATTATGTAAGTGTTTCTTTTATATTAATTTAATAAATAACCCGATTTTGCGCTTTCTTCGTAAATAAAATATGAAAATAATATATTTTAAAAAATAAGATACTAAAATAAAAATACGAAGAAAGAGCCAAAATCAGGTTATTTATTAAAAAATATAAAAACACTTAAATAATACATTTGAAACATTATGTACTAAAATAATATGAAGAAATAAAATACTAATATAATATATTTTAAAAAATAAGATACTAAAATAAAAATAATAAGAAAGTGACAAAATCAGGGTTATTTATTAAATTAATATAAAAATATATATTTAGTACGCTCGCTAGAGGCGTGAGACGTAAGAAAGTGCCAAAATCGGGGTTATTTATTAAATTAATATAAAAGAAACATTTATATAATACATTTGAAACATTTTTGCTAAAACAATATAAAAAAATAAAATACGAAAATAATATATTTTAAAAAATAATATACTGAAAAATACGAAAAATACGAATAAAGTGCCAAAATCAAGGTTATTTATTAAAAAATATAAAAACACTTAAATAATACATTTGAAACATTATGTACTAAAATAATATGAAGAAATAAAATACGAATATAATATATTTTAAAAAATAAGATACTTAAAATAAAAAATATGAAGAAAGTGACAAAATCGTGGTTATTTATTAAATTAATATAAAAAATATACACTAGTGCACGCCTCTGCAGAGGCAACATCGTGCCGCCTCGCACCAACATGACCCATTTATTTATTTTTTCGCTTTTTTCAGTTTTTTTTTCGTTGGAGGTTACTGTTCACCGTCATGTCGTAGGAAGTCGCTGTGTCAGTGGCATGACCACCCTGACTATACCATTTTCGTATTTAGTTTTGTAGGTGTATTATTTTCGAATTTTTTAATTTTTTTATATTTTTTTGGTAAAAAACCCGAGTTTTAAACTACATATATTTTTATTTTTTATTAAAAAGTCGAAACCCCTTAATTTGTTAATGCAAGTAAACAATTATATTACATGAGAAAAAAAGGAAAGGGGGTTACAAACACGAGGATCAAATCTAAGATTTTATGCCAGTAACTTGAAACTCGTATAAGTTTTAGTGTTGAATTAGTGGCGTAATTGGTGATTTCGACTTAAATTTACAATTTTTAATTCTGAATTTCATCCCTCTATTTTATGAAATCTCTTTACTTTAGTTTATCTACTTAATTGTTGTTTATTGTTACTTTGTTGCATATAAAGTGTTGGTTTGTTGGTTTTTGCTATTGTCGAAACCATTTTTTTGAAAAAAACGAGAATCGACTTTGGTTTGAAAATGAAAACGAATGTGGGAGTCGCCACCGACCGATATTAGGTGTGATCGGATCACCTTAATTAATCATTTTAATAAAAGTTAAGATTTACTAAAAGGATAATTTTTGGTCTACGCAAATCAGAAAATGAGTTCGGGAGTCGGTTACGTGCGAGGAAGGATTAGTACCCTCGACACGCCCAAAATTGGTACCAAATTAATTAATTATTGTCCTAGAGTCGAAGATTTAAAATGATTTTGAAATAAGGTTCCTTTTTTATTACGTTTGAATAATCAGAATTGGTCGTCAAAATCTTCTTGTTTCAGAAGAATATAGCACCACATCCAGCACGGTAGGATGCGATCCTTTTTATCCTCGAGAACACGATAGATTTTGACTTCCAAAAATTTACAATTTGGAAATTTCAAAGGGGATGTTCAACTATTTAGTCCAATGAGAAATCGGAACCCAGCACAGTAGGGCACGACTCCTCGAATTTCCAAACATCGAACATTACCTCGCCTTAGAATTTAGAAAACATGAGTGGAATTGAAAAAGGATATTCGATTTTTGGAACAAATGGGAGATAGCGACCCAACACGATAGGGTACTATTCCCGAATTGCTAAACCTCGAATGTTTCCTTTGTCTTAAAAATTTAAAAAAACATGAATAAAATTCTAAAGAGATATTCGATTGTTTAAAGCAAACGCGAAATTGCAACCCAGCACGGTAGGGCACGATTCCTCGAATTGCTAAACATCAAATATCGCCTTTGTTTTAAGGAATTTCGATGAATAAATACGAAAGCGGCTTGTAATATACGAATTCGAGTTGAAATAAAATGGGATAATTAATTTTAAAAGGTTATAAGTTATAAACAATATTTGAAAACCGGAAAGGAAATAAAAACGCGGGTAATATAAATGTATAAGATGCTATGATGGGTGAAAGGAAATAACATAATTCGTTCAATAAATTGACAAGATAGCAACCAAATTAAAAAACATCATCAATTTCCTAATCATGGATGAAGAATGATTAATATGATGGCAATACAAAATGAAAACAATATACCACAATTATACACATAACCTAATACCACATTCAAATGCAAAAAAAAAATACAAAAACAAAATAGAAATTAAATAAGAATATATATGTGTATAAAATAGATTTTGAAGGATGAGTGCATACTATAAATTATGTGAATTATTAAACTAGAAACTTTTTACAAGATTAAAATGGGAGCATGTATGTGATCATTAAAATATATTTTATGAAATGAATAGTTAAATCAAATAATATGCGGAGTATTAAAAAAATGATTTAAAATTAATAATTTATACATATATAGGGCAATACTAACAATATAAGTATACAAGGGCAATACAAGTATATAATGATTTTAAGAACATATTAAATTCGTAAATTATAAATATATATATACATATAAAGTTAGAATAAAAGGAATATACGTGTAAAATTATTTTTATCATAAGTTATATAATAGTCTTAAATATATGCTTATACACATGTAAAGAAAACCACAAATACGAAACATAGGAATTTATAGATTCAATATATATGTACTGAGGCTTTCATATACTGATAGTAATAATTTAAATAATATGCGAAACACGTGATTCACTTTTAATCGACAAATATATATAATCTATAAAACAAAAATATATTTTATATTTGAAACGGTATAAGATTAATAATAAATATGGAATAAAATTAATGAAAATAGCATGAATAAAATGTTTTAAATTGATAATAAAATATATGGTATATTAAAAATAATTATGAAAATTAATAATAAAGAATGTAAATAAATATAAGCAAAGGAATAACACGAAGGAAGAACACATATTTAACATGATGTAACGATTATAAAATTTAATTAACTTAATAATATAGTAATAGTGATAATAATAATATAGTGATAATGAAATAAAATACAACAAGAGCACGTAAACAACAATAATAATACAATAGTGATATTGACAATGAAAAGGATAAACAATAATAATGAACTAAAGGATAACATTAATACAAATAATAATATGAATAATAATGTATAAAATATAGAGGATGATATATATAAGATGAATTTGAAGTTAGATTACAGTATATGAACAATCGAAATGATGCAAGTAATACGATTAATATTAATAACTAAACTCAAATGAAAAAGTAAACAAAAAAAACGAATTTAAATGACCTAATTGAGATCCAATTAAAAAAGGAGGGTAATTTATGAGAAGGAAGGTCCAGCGCATGAAGTGGGTAAATGCACAGGGACCAGGTCTGGAAATAATCCAGCTCTCAAAACGCCACGTTAGGGCCTGGACCTGTTTGCAAGCATGCGCAAATCATAGGGAAAATTTAAAAAGAAAGGGTGTCCTGGCTTGAACACGGCGCGAAAAAGGAAGGATTCACGCCGCAAATAACCCATTCGAAGCACAAGGCGCGGGTTTGGGGGCTCGAACGGGTCAACACGCGGACTCCTCTCCCCGTGACTGCACCGCTTTATGTGTTTGAGACTAAAAAAAGAAAAAGATGGCATTTTTCCATTTAGAGCCATGAATGCAGAAAACCCCAAACAATAGGGTTCCAACACGCAGCCTTTTGTCGCTTCTCCTTCCCTTTCTCATTTGGGCAGAAATAGGGGTTTAGATCGCCGCTTGGCCTCCGTGCTTAGCCGACGGTCATCCTCGAGAGCCGATCCACTCCGTCCGACCATGAATCGAAGGTTTTAATCAAGCTTCAAAAATTTTGCCGAAACTTCGATTATAACGAAGTGGCTAGGATTCGAATGAACCAAACATGAAGGTAATCCCTTTTCTTTGTTTCCTTTTTTTGAACATCAGTCATGAAAAATAAAAGCAAAAGGAAAAATGAAATGCTAGATAAAAAAAATCACCTATCCGGTTTATGATTTCTGTTTTCTTTTTTTATTTTTGATATCTTTGTTGTATATCCCGTTCTTCTCTTTTTTTTTTTTGAAAAAAGAAGAAGCCCCTTACACGTTTTTCTCTCTGGCTATATATAGCCGAAATAATAAAAAAAATTACATAACATTTTCATTTTTTCTCTTATCTTGATGTCTTTTCTCCATTAATGTGTAGATGGAGCAGTGGCTCAAAGAACAAAGAATGTGGGTTAGGAAAAGTGGCACTGATAGGAGCAATAGGGGCTAGGGTTTTTCTTTATTTCTGAAAGTATTAGGGATAGGCTTAGATTAGGTTCATTTGCTATTGGGTTTGGGTTTAGGGTATTTTGGGTCAGTAGGCTTATTTTGGTTCTGGGTTGTAAACATGATTGGGCTTGGTGTTAATGGGCCCGGGTAAATTTGGTGTCTACAGCTGCCCCTCTTTGCTCATTGTCGTGCAACGAGAATAGAGCAAAGACTATAAACAGGGCCAATATTACGGGACTCGCCTAGTCTTGGCTTCTCTGGGCGCTTCTTCTTTCAAGTAGCTTCGTTCCAATCTCGTTGCTTTACTCTGCTCCATTGGTTCATAGCAACTTCAAGGAAATAGGGTTTGTTTTGATTTGCTCTACTGCAACTTCAGAGAGATAAGATCTGTGATTTATAGCTTCAATCTATTCCACTGCAACTTCAGGGAAATAAGATTTGTCATCTTTTTGGTCCGCTTCCATCGCAACTTCAGGAGATAAGACTTGTTTTGATCGCTTCACCGCAACTTCAGAGAGATGAGATCTCGTGATTTATAGCTTCAACTGCTCCATCGCAACTTCGTGGAAATAAGATTTGCTATCTTTGGTCTGCTCCACTGCAACTTCAGGGAGATAAGACTTGTTTTGATCTTCTTCGTTGAAACTTCAAGGAGATCTGTCGTGGCTTCTAGCTGCTCCAACGCCATTTCAGGGAGAAAGTTCGCTGAAACTTCAAGGAGATCTGTTATGGCTTCTAGCCGCTCCAACGCCATTTCCGGGAGAAAGTTCGCTGAAACTTCAAGGAGATCTGTTATGGCTTCTAGCCGCTCCAACGCCATTTCAGGGAGAGAATTCGCTGAAACTTCAAGGAGATCTGTCTTAGCTTCTAGTCGCTCGAACGCCATTTCAGGGAAAGTGATTAGCGATTCAGCCTATTACCCTATCGCCTAGGGGGTTAAGGCTTATGAATTTACTGATTCTAGGATACGACCTGTGGAATCAATTCTATATATTTGTGCTTATGCCAAAGAATTAGGATGCTATGATCGAAATGAATCAATTGTTCCTAACTAGCTATGCTATGAATGTTCTATAAATACATGAGTGCAGCATGTTGTGAGCATGAATTCCCTTTTAATGTTTAGGTTATCATTGCTCTTTTTCATCAAGGTTCTTTCACCGAATCCAGACTCTGTCTTCTTATTAAATTTAGGTCTTTGAACAGAAACCCAAATTGGTGGCCCAAATTTAAACTCTTTTTCTCAAGTGTTCCAATCTTTAAGTTTGGGTTAGTTCTAAATAATGGCCCTGCTTTCATGTTCCTGCACTATTTAGAAACTTTTGAGTAATAATATACGTAACTTCTTTTGTGAAAGTGTCAATAATCCATTAATCATTATTTTTATGCAAAATGCTTGGAAAAGATCACAATAATGACAGAATGAAATTTGTTTAAACAAAATTTGAAGGAATAAATTAATCATAGACAACTAGTGTTGTAAGAATACAAAATGAATAAAAGGAAAATAGGTGCCCCTGATATCGCAGCGTGAGCTTCTCTGCATGAACTTCTTGAGGACTCCCTTTTGCTTGATATGTGCTAGGGGATCTAGAGTACTCTTGTAGATACCCCAAGGTGCAACATCCTCCTCCTTGTTAATTTGGGTATTACATGCCCCACTTTTGATCAAAGTTTGAATCGCCCCTTTACGGGTTTTCAATTCAAAACCCCTTTGGTCTCAAGATGCTCTTTTAAGTAGTTTTCACCTTGGCCTCTTTTTTTTTTTTTTTTTTTTTAGGTGAAATATTTCTTGACCGAACTGAGTTCACAAGATTAGGTAAAGTCTTGCCATCCATTTCGGTCAATATCAATTCTCCTCCGTAAAAGGCTTTCTTTACCACATAAGGTCCTTCCCATTCAAGCATCCATTTCCGGAAATCCTTTTGTATGGGCAGGATCTTTTCAATACTAGGTCTCCTCGTGGAATTCTCTGGGACGAAATTTTTTGTTGTAAGCACGCATCATTCGCTTTTGATACATTTGACCATGGCGAATAGCCCTTAGCCTCTTTTCTTCAATTAAATTCAATTGGTCGATCGGATTGGATCCATTCTCGCGTCATCCAACTTTACTTCGACAAAACTTTGAGGAAGGAACTCGACTCGATGGGTAAACCGCCTCCATTCCATAGACCAATGAGAAAGGCGTTACCCCGGTAGAAGTCCGGACGGATGTTCGATAAACATAGAGGGCAAATGGTAGCTTCTCATGCCAATCTTTATAAGTTTCGGTCATCTTTCCTACAATCTTCTTGATGTTCTTGTTGGTCGCTTCGATCGCACTGTTCATTTTAGGCGATATGGCGACGAGTTGTGGTATCGATCTTGAATCGATGCGCACTCGCTATCGTGATCGTTGTTCAAATTCAATGCATTGTCAGATATGATTCTTTCTGGCATTCCATATCGACAAATGATTTCCTTTTTTAGGAACTTGCTAACTGCCGATTTAGTTACATTGGCATATGAAGCGGCTTCCACCCACTTGGTGAAATAGTCAATGACCACAAAGATGAATCGATGCCCATTCGAAGCTTTTGGCGAGATCGGCCCTATCACATCCATGCCCCACATCGAAAAGGGCCAAGGTGAAGTCATAACATGCAGAGGTGAATGAGGCACGTTAATCTTATCTCCATAGATTTGGCACTTATGGCATCTTTTGGCGTAGTTAATACAGTCTCTTTCCATGGTGGACCAATAATAACCAAACCTCATAATTTGCCTGGCCATTGTAAAACCATTAGCGTGTGTCCCGCAAACGCCCTCATGAACTTCCTCCAAGATTTTCTTAGCCTCAATAGCGTCTACACATCTTAGCAAAATTTCTTGGTCTTTTTTCTTCTTTTGTATAGGATTTCTCCGTCCAAGACGTAGTCGCTAGCCAATCTTCTCAATGTTCTTTTATCATTCTCAGTAGCTTGGTCGGGGTACTCACGATTCTTCACATATCGCAGGATATCGTGGTACCAAGGATGATCATCATTTTCCGCTTCTTCTTCGAGGTTGCAACAATGAGCGGGAGCCTCGTAAAGACTCATTTGGATCGGTTTCACATCCTCTTGTTTGCTCACCTTGATCATAGAAGCTAAAGTTGCTAGGGCGTCAGCCTTCTGATTTTCTTCTCGAGGGAGGTAGTAGAACATGATGTCGTCAAATTCTTCAATCAATTCGAGGACCAGATTTCTGTAATTGATCAATTTGGGATCTCTCGTCTCCCATTCGCCTTTGAGTTGATAAATCACTAGGGCAGAATCTCCATATACTTCTAGTGTTTTAATCTTGCGTTCTATGGCCGCACGGATGCCCATGATACATGCTTCGTATTCCGCCATATTATTCGTACAATCAAAATCCAATTTAATGGTGAAAGGATAATGATCTCCGTCTGGAGATACCAAGACTGCCCCGATTCCATTACCTACAGCGTTTGATGCTCCGTCGAAGTTTAGCTTCCAAGGATGACCTTCTCGAGGGTTTTCTTCAGCGGTTGCCACATACATCAGATCTTCATTTGGGAAATCAAAGTTCAGAGACTCATAGTCTTCTAGAGCTCTACTGGCTAGAAAGTCTGCTATGGCACTCCCTTTTACAGCTTTCTGGTTCACGTATACGATATCAAACTCAGAGAGTAAAATTTACCATCGGGCCATTCTTCCATTCAAAGTAGTTGATTCCATTAAGTACTTCAGAGGATCCAATTTGGAAATCAGCCAAGTTGTGTGATACAACATGTATTGTCTCAGCCTTCGAGTTGTCCAGATTAAGGCACAACACAATTTTTCAATTGCCGAGTATCTCATCTCACACTCAGTGAACTTCTTACTGAGGTAATATATCGCTCTTTCTTTCCTTCCTGATTCATCGTGTTGACCAAGCACACATCCCATAGAATTTTCAAACACTGTTAAATACAGTATCAGTGGCTTGTTTGGACTAGGTGGGGTCAGTACTGGAGCATTAGACAAATACTGCTTAACCTTATCGAAGGTTTTCTGACATTCTTCGTCCCAAACACGTGGTGGTTATGCTTTTAAGGAGACGGAATATGGGATCACATTTCTCGATCAGGTGTGAGATGAACCGAGTGATGTAATTTAATCTTCCTAAGAAACCCCGAACTTCTTTTTAAGCACGCGTGGAGGTAGCTCTGTATGGCTTTGACTTTGTCCGGTCAATCTCAATCCCTTTTTCACGACTACGAAAACCTAGCAGACTTTCTTGACCGCCCCGAAGGTGCATTTTTTGGATTGAGTTTCAACCGAATTTTCTCAATCTCAAAATAATTTCTTCAAGACCTGCACATATGCTCTTCTTCCGTCCGGACTTAGCGATCATGTCGTCAACATAGACTTCAATTTCTTTGTGCATCATGTCATGGAACAGGGTTACCATAGCTCTCTGATATGTAGCTCCCGCATTTTTCAATCCGAATGGCATTACCTTATAGCAAAAGGTTCACTGTGGTTACAAAAGTGGTCTTACTCATGTCTTCGGGATGCATTTTGATCCGATTGTACCCGAGAAACCATCCATGAAGGAGAAGAGTGAGTAACCTGCCGTGTTGTCCACTAAGGTGTCAATATGAGGCAATGGGAAGTTATCCTTCGGGCTGGCCTTGTTTAGATCCTTGTAGTCTACCCACATCCGTACCTTTCCATCCTTTTTTGGGACAGGGACGATGTTGGCTACCCATTCTCGAGTATTCAACTACTTGTAAGAAACCAAAGATCGAATTGTTTCTTGACCTCCTCTTTATTTTCAATAAAACATCCCGGCCTCATCCGTCGTAGCTTCGTTGAACCGGCTTACATTCTTCCTTAATGGGGAGTCTCACGTACCACAACGTCAAGATTTAGCCTGCAGCATATCTTGATATGACCATGCAAAGACGTCCTTGAACTCTTGGAGTAGCTTAATAAGGTTCTGCTTTGTCTTTAGGGATATGCAAGCTCCAATCTTTACTTCTTTCTTTTCTAGTTCATCCCCCAAGTTCACAACTTCTATTGACTCTTTGTGAGGTTGGATCTGTTTCTCCTCTTGTTCTACCATTCTTAACAAATCAGGGGACAAATTACAGTCTTTGTCATCTTCAAAGTCCCGTGATCCTCCGCACACATATCTTGCTCAAAAGGAGACTCTGAGTTAGTAGTAACATTGCTCATATCATTGATATCCGGAGACCTGTTATAGGTATGAAGGAAGAAATAAAGAACAAAAGAATCTAAGAATGATGTGGATAGTATGGTTATGAATGAAAAGATAAAAGAATATTTGCGCCAGATAAGACAAAAAGATGCATTTCATTGAAATAATGATTTTTAAACACAAGCCTATTTCACAAAATGGCACTTATTACTCCTAGGCTTAGAGTAATAGTGTGTTTTGGGCATTACTCTGAATTAGTTCTAAAGACTACAGGAATCTCCTCCGCAGTCCAGTTATTCAGAACACTTCCCAGTTCAAAAGGGCGAATGCCCGATAAATTTTCTTCTCCAGTTCCATCCTCGTATGTGGCGTTAATGCTCAAGTTCCCCATCAGTTCTTCGGAAGATTCTTTCCTTGTCGCTCTTCCTTCAGAGTAAATGGTTCCTCCTGACACAAATATTTTGGAGATGTGAGGAAAGGTCATCGGCTCCCACTTAACCTCTCCCCCGCTTAAACGTGCTCTTCTCCGTTCTTGCTTCTTTTCTTGCTCTTTTCTCTCGCGTTTTGCATCCGCTTGAATCCTAAGCCAAAGCGATCTCGTTTGTCCATGAGCATAGGTGCGCCGACCCTCCCTTGTAGACTTCTTCCAAGCCCTTTCCCCGGTAAAGCTCCTTTCCCAACCGTCGGCCAGGCCCATTCTCGTAGTCTTAGAGATTCAGGTGTAGGGACCTTATTTCCTTCAACAACGAAGGTCGATTTACAAACTCTAATGACCGAAAAAAAACATTCTATGGCCTCTTCGCTCTGTCCCTACATATGGTGCATTGTCGTAATGAGATGCGATGATATCCTCTTTTGCGCTCACAAATCACTAGTCCGCGCTCCTCGTTATAAACTTGAGCTTTTGATGTAATGATGACGGTATTGTTCTACCGAGTGAATCCACCGCCTTCCCAATAAGCAGGTTGTAAGAGGGCTTGATGTCCATCACTAAGAAGTCTATCTCATATGTGCTTGGGCCACTTAAGAGAGGTATTTCAATCTTTCCCATTACCTTCCTTTCAGCACTCATCGAACGCCCTTACTACATTTTGGCACGTTTTCATATGAGAATTATCCATGGGCAACCTATTCGGTGTGGATAGGGTAGGACATTTAGTGTCGACCCATTATCAATCAATACCCCTGTAATGTGAACCCTTTATAACGTGGTGGTGATGTGTAGCGCTTTGTTGACCCCATTCCTCCCGACGGTATTTCATCATCATTGAAAAATATGAAATTATCTAAGACTTATATTATTGATGTATGCGATCCAGTTTATTAACAGAGATGTCATTCGCGACGTAGGTTTCGTTCAGCACCTTCAATAATGCATTCCGATGTGTCTCTGAGCTTATAAGTAAAGCTAGCACTGAGATACGAGCTGGCTGTTTGTATAGCTGTTCTACAATGCTATATTCGCTGTGCTTCAGGAATTTTAAGAACTCTTTAGCCTTTTTTTCAGTTA
The DNA here is from genome assembly GCA_025698475.1 of Gossypium anomalum. NCBI lineage: Eukaryota > Viridiplantae > Streptophyta > Magnoliopsida > Malvales > Malvaceae > Gossypium > Gossypium anomalum. The sequence goes on along the minus strand of CM046964.1, from coordinate 22,399,428 downwards.
CGGGCTCGTTGACAGGTGATTCAGATCTAGTGGTCTCTTCTTTCCCTTGTTCAGCAACTATGGATTTTCCTTTAGTTGGTTCTACTTTTGTGTTCGGGGTATAACGCCTTCCACTTCGTGTGTAGAAACCTTCATATTGACCTTCTTCTAAAGTGCCAACTGGGTTCTCCTTTCCCCGTATTGTCACATTGCAATCATAGTTCCAAGGCACGCTCTTGCTATCTTTGTAAGAGAAAGCAACAGGTCTCTGGATTATGACCTTTGGCGTAATTGATACTCCCCCTTTATCGTTTCTTGGTCGCGAAATTATCACCACCGGATGATTCACTCTCTGTACCCCTTCTACTTTTCCTCCTTCTGAGGCGTAAACCTCCCCTTCTTCTGTCCTCTCGATTTCTTCGTAGAATTCTATCTCCTTATTGTCCATCAGATTTTGCACCATGGACTTGAATTCACCGCACTCTTGGATATCATGACTTTCATCTTTATGAAACTCGCAGTATCTTCTTGCTTCTCGAGGCTTTTCCTTTGAATGTTGTGCAACCAATCCTCTACCAACCATTTGTTCCCAAACCCAACTCAATGGGGTTTGCACCTCTGCCACTTCGGCCTTGATTCTTTTATTCCCATACTCGATTATCGCATTCACCCCTTTATGATCGGGCAACAGATTTCCTGCTATATTGGGGCCAGGTGAGTCATCGAACTTTATAACACCCATTTCGATGAGTTTTTCCACTAGCTTTTTGAACGGGGTGCAGTTTTCAATCGAGTACCCCGTTACCCCTGCGTGGTACTCACATTGGGCGCTGGTATCGTACCATTTTGGGAATGGGGGCTGCAGAGGTTTCAGGTAAAAAGGTGATACAACATGGGCATCAAACAAGCTCTGATATAATTCCTTATAGGACATCGGGATAGGCGTGAACTGAAGTCTTTCTTTGTTGGGTCTTGGGTTAGAATCTTGTCTTGTAGAGCCCTGATGGTCGGTAGTTTACGCTCTTGGTTGGTTCACGATGAATCGCTTAGAATACGAGCTCATGTTGTTCACCTCATTTTTCTTCCTTCTCGGGGCTGACTTCTTAGCGTTTTCCCCTGCCTCAATCTTTCCGCATCTTATTGCGTTTTCTATCATCTCTCCAGACATCACTATGTCTGAGAAGCTCTTAGTAGCGCTCCCTAACATATGGTTGATGAATGGAGCCTTCAACGTATTGATAAAGAGCATGGTTGTTTCTTTCTCCAGGAGAGGTGGTTGGACTTGCGTCGCCATTTCTCTCTACCTTTGGGCGTACTGCCTGAAGCTCTCACTTTGCTTATTCTCTATATTTTGCAACGTAATCCTGTCAGGGGCCATATCCATCACATGACTGTACTGCTTCATAAAGGCTTGAGCCAAGTCCTTCCATGAGTTAATCTTAGTACGGCTCAATTGGTTGTACCATTTGGATGCCGCCCAACCAAACTATCTCCGGAAGCAATGAATCAAGAGTCGATCGTTGTTGACATACCCATCATTCGCTCGCAAAACATAGTAATATGAGCCCTGTAGGCACTCATTCCATTGTATTTTTCAAATTCAGGCATTTTGAACTTAGGGGGAAGGACTAAGTCTGGGACTAAGCTCAAATCTTTAGCATCGACCCCACAGTGATGGTCAGCGCTTTCTATTGCTTTGAACCTTTCCTCTAACCACTTGCATCGTTCTTCCAATTTTTTCGAAAGCGATGTCCTGACTCTCTCATTTTCTGCCATATTATCCAAGTCAGGGATTGTAGGATTAACAGGGTTATCTCCTGGATTAGAGCCTGAGCCTGTTTGATAGTTGATTGGCATTGAAGTATCGGCCTGAAATTGCTGGGGCCTAATTGTCACGGATGGCATTTGCGTGTGCAGCTCGGGTTGTGTTTGAGCATTCATCGGAGTAAAGCCAGGAGGGTAGGGAGGATCTTCAGTAATAGATGGCCTTTATGTATGTGTCTCGTGCTGTGTTTGAGCATTTGCAGGAGCAAAACCAGGGGGTAAAGGGAATCTTCATTATTATTTCCAATGTCAACCACAGGGCCTTTTCCTTTATCTGACCGACTGGTCAGTAATCGGGTCAGCTCTTCCATCATATTTCTCTGCGACTCCAAAGATTTGATCCTCATTTCTTGCTGGATTTTAGCTAATCGTTCTTGTACTTGTGCTTGCATCCTTTTGCATCTCTTTCGCATTTGCTCTAATCTTTCTAATTTTTATCCATTGCTCTAGTTCTTGTGCCGTAGGATGCGTACATCGAGAGATTCTCGCTTCGGTTTCAGACATCAAACATTTTTAATTAATTAGAATCTTTTTATGGTCTTTAATGCATATGATGTAATGTAATGTAAATGCATGAATGCAAGGGAGGCATCAATTTGATTCAATTCCTTTTAGGAAACTTCATTAGAAAATAAAGATCTTTACATAAGACTGAGTTACAAATAAGACTTTGCCCAATGCTCAGAGCTTTAATTTTCATGAACAAAGAAGCTAGCTCTTGTCCCCGATCCGACTCAACTCGTATTTTACTCAGATGTTTGCTTGTACCGCCAAGGTTTGTGGGTAATCCGCTACCTCGCGAATCGGGTTATAGCTTCCCCATAATATAGTCCCCTGCTTTCGACTTGGTCTTGCGCATGATGAAGCCGCTTCCTTCCAAAGCGCTCCTCACTGCTTCAAGAATCGAATCTGCATCTCACGCTTTGTAGTGCTACTTCTAACTCTTCATTCTTTCTTTCATTTCTTCTATTTTGCTCAAGCTTGCTCTCAACTCCATCATAGCATTACGGTTACTGGTATTGGTGAAGAGACTTTTAGTTCTCGCCACTCTAGCCCTTAATTTACCTTATTCATTTCGCTTTCGACAAACTCTTCTCTAACTCTTTATTTTGTACCGAGTTTCTCAAATTTCTTTTCCCATCGATCAGCAGAGTCTTTTCTTCTCGAACTTCATGGCGCCATTGTTCTAAGTCTTTCCTAACCCCATGATCCTCATAAAAAAGGCGTAACTTCTTATAGTCGGTTTTCAAACTGCTCTAGATCCTCCTCTACCTTAGTTTTCCCTTTTTCCATTTTTCAAACTCTCGATCTCTGGACATCAAAGCATCTAATCTTAGGTGCATCTTCTCTTCTTCCAATCGCTCAATCTTCTTCTCAAGCTCGAACTTTTCTTTTCAAGTCTTGTTTATAATTTCCAATTCTCGACAGCAGGCGACTCGTAGTTGTTCCTCCATAGGTCGAGTACTCTCGAGCTTGGCCTAGAACACTATCATTAACTCTCTTTTTAAACCATCCATCATACTCAAAGGTCACCATGGGACCGATGTACCATCTCTCTCATCATCCAGTGGGTTTGCTTCCAAGCATCGGCTAGCTCCGTACTTTCTTCTTATAGTGGGCATCTTTAAAGAGAATTCACATTGAGCAAGTCCATAAGTCGCGGGTATGAACTGCCTCGACTTATATTGCCTCACTGCTAGCGAAGTGGAGTGTACCCAGAGCTCCCAAATTCCTAACAAAGGCACCCAATCAAAGTTTCCACATCGATACAGGATCTCATCAGGAACCATCCAAAATGCTCTCCATTCTATATCCTCCTCCTTGAGGTTTTGAAGAATCTCCATCCATTTCTCTTCTGAGATATCTTCTCTCCTTTGTATGGCTGCTTCCTCTTTTAGCGGGGAATAAGTTTCATAAAAGACCCGATAGGAAACCTTATCTACTTTCCAAAAGTGCCCGTGAAACCACACCATCAATAACTGTGCACATCCAATAAATTGCCCATTACCTGACTTTCGATACATGCTCAAGGATCTGAACGTTTCAGCCAATATTGCGGGTACTGGTGTGATTCCTTTCTCAAGACGGCCAAATAAGTCGGTGATCGCCTCATCCACGCGTGTCTTAAAGCTTTAGGAAAATCACCAATCCATAGATGCTTAGGGGCTTAAGATATCGATCCTCTTTATGCTCATCCGGATGCGCTTAAAACCAAATCTCTCAAATTCTCCTAAGGGATACATTTGTCGCTCCCTTTGTTGAATCCGAAGCGGTGACTCAAGGCTCGCTCATCCCTAAAATATTCATCAATTTCTTCGTGAAGGTTTGGCCATTAAGTACCTTGGCATAAGCTTTTTAACTTGCACCTTTGGACACCGAGCAGGTGTAGTATATTCCTCACAAGAGGCACTAAATCTACTTCCCAAAAGTGAAACACTTGTGTTGAATCCAAAATTGAACCATAGCTCGGAATGTGTGTTTGTCCACCTTAATATTTAGCAAGTAAGATATATCACCATAGCTTTGGTAGAACGACTGTTTTGGCCTCTTCATCCCAACGAGCCCAAATATCTCTCAATTCTTGTAACTCATTCTGTGCTGTGTTGACGCGAGTGAATTCTTGCAACTCTGATACATATCCTTCTGTCAAGCTATCCCCTTTTTCCGATTGCAACTTCTCTGACCATGCACGGACAACCGCATTGTCCTCAACTTTATTAAGAAATTCATTCTCCATGTGAAACTTTCTAATTTAGTAGTCGAATGCAAATCAACACCTCCTTTAGTATGCAATGTTATGTAAAAAACAATCAAAACAAGATAAGTCAGTATCAAATATTAACGATAGAACACAAGTAAAATAAAGATAATTAAAGCACATATATATGGGTGACCACTATAATTTAACCTAGCTTCACTTAAAGAAGGTTCTTAGGGTTCTCTATATGTGGTTTAGTTCTAGAGTAAGGGTACCTGAACTAGCGAATTCCTCGATCCTCACCCATTATAGGCTCATACGGATTGAGTTCAGTTCAGGGGAATACATTTCCCTATGACCATGCGGAGATGAAAATCTCACGAAATCATAGGTACGGATGTATTCCGGAAGCAATCCACTAGCCCATGCGGAGGTGAAAACCTCACGAAGGCATAGTTTCTTACTCCCACTTAGAAGGTGTGACCACAACGGTCATGCAATGCAATGCAAAATCATTATACAAAATCCGAACCATAACAATCATACAATTGAATGCGAATGAGGAAACCATGATTTTCAAAATAAATTTTTAATTTATTGACAAAAGGACAGCAAATAATCAATTTATGGCTTGACTCTCTAAATTCCCAAATGAGTCGCTAAGTCATCGAAACTATTTTTTTGAAAAAACGAAAATCGACTTTGGTTTGAAAATGAAAACGAATGTGGAGTCGCCACCGACCGATATTAGGTGTGATCGGTTCACCTTAATTAATCATTTTAATAAAAGTTAAGATTTACTAAAAGGATAATTTTTGGTCTACGCAAATCAGAAAATGAGTTCGGGAGTCGGTTACGTGCAAGGAAGGATTAGCACCCTCGACACGCCCAAAATTGGTACCAATTTAATTAATTATTGTCCTAGAGTCGAAGATTTAAAATGATTTTGAAATAAGGTTCCTTTTTTATTACGTTTGAATAATCAGAATTGGTCGTCAAAATCTTCTTGTTTCAAAAGAATATAGCACCACATCCAGCACGGTAGGATGCGATCCTTTTTATCCTCGAGAACACGATAGATTTTGACTTCCAAAAATTTACAATTTGGAAATTTCAAAGGGGATGTTCAACTATTTAGTCCAATGAGAAATCGGAACCCAGCACAGTAGGGCACGACTCCTCGAATTTCCAAACATCGAACATTACCTCGCCTTAGAATTTAGAAAACATGAGTGGAATTGAAAAAGGATATTCGATTTTTGGAACAAATGGGAGATAGCGACCCAACACGATAGGGTACTATTCCCGAATTGCTAAACCTCGAATGTTTCCTTTGTCTTAAAAATTTAAAAAAACATGAATAAAATTCTAAAGAGATATTCGATTGTTTAAAGCAAACGCGAAATTGCAACCCAGCACGGTAGGGCACGATTCCTCGAATTGCTAAACATCAAATATCGCCTTTGTTTTAAGGAATTTCGATGAATAAATACGAAAGCGGCTTGTAATATACGAATTCGAGTTGAAATAAAATGGGATAATTAATTTTAAAAGGTTATAAGTTATAAACAATATTTGAAAACCGGAAAGGAAAAAAAAACGCTGTAATATAAATGTATAAGATGCTATGATGGGTGAAAGGAAATAACATAATTGTTCAATAAATTGACAAGATAGCAACCAAATTAAAAACATCATCAATTTCCTAATCATGGATGAAGAATGATTAATATGATGGCAATACAAAATGAAAACAATATACCACAATTATACACATAACCTAATACCACATTCAAATGCAAAAAAATACAAAAACAAAATAGAAATTAAATAAGAATATATATGTGTATAAAATAGATTTTGAAGGATGAGTGCATACTATAAATTATGTGAATTATTAAACTAGAAACTTTTACAAGATTAAAATGGGAGCATGTATGTGATCATTAAAATATATTTTATGAAATGAATAGTTAAATCAAATAATATATGGAGTATTAAAAATGATTTAAAATTAATAATTTATACATATATAGGGCAATACTAACAATATAAGTATACAAGGGCAATACAAGTATATAATGATTTTAAGAACATATTAAATTCGTAAATTATAAATATATATATACATATAAAGTTAGAATAAAAGGAATATACGTGTAAAATTATTTTTATCATAAGTTATATAATAGTCTTAAATATATGCTTATACACATGTAAAGAAAACCACAAATACGAAACATAGGAATTTATAGATTCAATATATATGTACCGAGGCTTTCATATACTGATAGTAATAATTTAAATAATATGCGAAACACGTGATTCACTTTTAATCGACAAATATATATAATCTATAAAACAAAAATATATTTTATATTTGAAACGGTATAAGATTAATAATAAATATGGAATAAAATTAATGAAAATAGCATGAATAAAATGTTTTAAATTGATAATAAAATATATGGTATATTAAAAATAATTATGAAAATTAATAACAGTAATGTAAATAAATATAAGCAAAGGAATAACACGAAGGAAGAACACATATTTAACATGACAGAACGATTATAAAATTTAATTAACTTAATAATATAGTAATAGTGATAATAATAATATAGTGATAATGAAATAAAATACAACAAGAGCACCAGAAACAACAATAATAATACAATAGTGATATTGACAATGAAAAGGATAAACAATAATAATGAACTAAAGGATAACATTAATACAAATAATAATATGAATAATAATGTATAAAATATAGAGGATGATATATATAAGATGAATTTGAAGTTAGATTACAGTATATGAACAATCGAAATGATGCAAGTAATACGATTAATATTAATAACTAAACTCAAATGAAAAAGTAAACAAAAAAACGAATTTAAATGACCTAATTGAGATCCAATTAAAAAAGGAGGGTAATTTATGAGAAGGAAGGTCCAGCGCATGAAGTGGGTAAATGCACAGGGACCAGGTCTGGAAATAATCCAGCTCTCAAAACGCCACGTTAGGGCTGGACCTGTTTGCAAGCATGCGCAAATCATAGGAAAATTTAAAAGAAAGGGTGTCTGGCTTGAACACACGGCGCGAAAAAGGAAGGATTCACGTCGCAAATAACCCATCCAAGCACAAGCGCGGGTTTGGGGCTCTGAACAGGTCAACACGCGGACTCCCCTCCCCCAGGACGGCACCGTTTTATGTGTTTGAGACTAAAAAAAAGAAAAAGATGGCATTTTGCCATTTAGAGCCATGAATGCAGAAAACCCCAAACAATAGGGTTCCAACACAGCAGCTTTTGCTGCTTCTCCTTCCCTTTCTCATTCGGCAGAAATAGAGGGGGGTTTTAGACTGCCGTTTGGCCTCCGTGCTTAGCCGACGGTCATCCCTCGAGAGCCGATCCAGCTCCGTCCGACCATGAATCGAAGGTTTTAATCTGAAGCTTCAAAATCTTTGCCGAAACTTCGATTACAACGAAGTGGCTAGGATTCGAATGAACCAAACATGAAGGTAATCCCTTTTCTTTGTTTCCTTTTTTTGAACATCAGTCATGAAAAATAAAAGCAAAAGGAAAAATGAAATGCTAGATAAAAAAAATCACCTATCCGGTTTATGATTTCTGTTTTCTTTTTTTATTTTTGATATCTTTGTTGTATATCCCGTTTTTTCTTTTTTTTTTTTTTTGAAAAAGAAGAAGCCCCTTACACGTTTTTCTCTCTGGCTATATATAGCCGAAATAATAAAAAAAATTACATAACATTTTCATTTTTTCTCTTATCTTGATGTCTTTTCTCCATTAATGTGTAGATGGAGCAGGTGGCTCAAAGAACAAAGAATGAGGTTAGTTTAAAGTGCACTGATAGGAGCAATAGGGGCTAGGGTTTTTCTTTATTTCTGAAAGTATTAGGGATAGGCTTAGATTAGGTTCATTTGCTATTGGGTTTGGGTTTAGGGTATTTTGGGTCAGTAGGCTTATTTTGGTTCTGGGTTGTAAACATGATTGGGCTTGGTGTTAATGGGCCCGGGTAAATTTGGTGTCTACAGCTGCCCCTCTTTGCTCATTGTCGTGCAACGAGAATAGAGCAAAGACTATAAACAGGGCCAATATTACCGGGACCTGCCTAGTCTTGGCTTCTCTGGGCGCTTCTTCTTTCAAGTAGCTTCGTTCCAATCTCGTTGCTTTACTCTGCTCCATTGGTTCATAGCAACTTCAAGGAAATAGGGTTTGTTTTGATTTGCTCTCATCGCAACTTCAGAGAGATAAGATCGTGATTTATAGCTTCAATCTATTCCATCGCAACCAGGAAATAAGATTTGTCATCTTTGGTCCGCTCCATTGCAACTTCGGGGAGATAAGACTTGTTTTGATCTGCTTCTCTGCAACTTCGGAGAGATGAGATCGTGATTTATAGCTTCAATCTGTTCATTGCAACTTCGTGGAAATAAGATTTGCTATCTTTGGTCCGCTCCATCGCAACTTGGGGAGATAAGACTTGTTTTGATCTTCTTCGTTGAAACTTCAAGGAGATCTGCGTGGCTTCTATTGCTCCAACGCCATTTCAGGGAGAAAGTTCATTTGAAACTTCAAGGAGATCTGTTATGGCTTCTAGCCGCTCCAACGCCATTTCGGGAGAAAGTTCATTTGAAACTTCAAGGAGATCTGTTATGGCTTCTAGCGCTCCAACGCCATTTCGGGAGAGAAATCATTTGAAACTTTAAGGAGATCTGTCTTAGCTTCTAGTCGCTCGAACGCCATTTCAGGGAAAGTGATTAGCGATTCAGCCTATTACCCTATCGCCTAGGGGGTTAAGGCTTATGAATTTACTGATTCTAGGATACGACCTGTGGAATCAATTCTATATATTTGTGCTTATGCCAAAGAATTAGGATGCTATGATCGAAATGAATCAATTGTTCCTAACTAGCTATGCTATGAATGTTCTATAAATACATGAGTGCAGCATGTTGTGAGCATGAATTCCCTTTTAATGTTTAGGTTATCATTGCTCTTTTTTCATCAAGGTTCTTTCACTGAATCGGTACCCTGTCTTCTTATTAAATTTAGGTCTTTGAACAGAAACCCAAATTGGTGGCCCAAATTTAAACTCTTTTTTCTCAAGTGTTCCAATCTTTAAGTTTGGGTTAGTTCTAAATAATGGCCCTGTTTCATGTTCCTGTACTATTTAGAAACTTTTCAGAGTAATATACAGAACTTCTTTTGTGAAAGTGTCAATAATCCATTAATCATTATTTTTATGCAAAATGCTTGGAAAAGATCACAATAATGACAGAACTGAAATTTGTCAGAAACAAAATTTGAAGGGAATAAATTAATCATAGACAACTAGTGTTGTAAGAATACAAAATGAATAAAAGGAAAATAGGTGCCCCAGATATCGCAGCGTGAGCTTCTCTGCATGAACTTCTTGAGGACTCCCTTTTTGCTTGATATGTGCTTAGGGGATCTAGAGTACTCTTGTAGATACCCCAAGGTGCAACATCCCTCCTCCTTGTTAATTTGGGTATTACATGCCCCACTTTTGATCAAAGTTTGAATCGCCCTTTTACGGGTTTTCAATTCAAAACCCCTTTGGTCTCAAGATGCTCTTTGCGAGTTTTCACCTTGGCCTCTCCCTTTTTTTTTTTTTTTTAGGTGAAATATTTCTTGACCGAATCTGAGTTCACAAGATTAGGTAAAGTCTTGCCATCCATTTCGGTCAATATCAATTCTCCTCCAGAAAAGGCTTTCTTTACCACATAAGGTCCTTCCCAATTCGGCATCCATTTCCCCCGGAAATCCTTTTGTATGGGCAGGATCTTTTTCAATACTAGGTCTCCCTCGTGGAATTCTCTGGGACGAAATTTTTTGTTGTAAGCACGCATCATTCGTTTTTGATACATTTGACCATGGCGAATAGCCCTTAGCCTCTTTTCTTCAATTAAATTCAATTGGTCGTATCGGGATTGGATCCATTCTGCTTCGTCCAACTTTACTTCTGACAAAACTTTGAGGGAAGGAACCTCGACCTCGATGGGTAAAACTGCCTCCATTCCATAGACCAATGAGAAAGGCGTTACCCCGGTAGAAGTCCGGACGGATGTTCGATAAACATAGAGGGCAAATGGTAGCTTCTCATGCCAATCTTTATAAGTTTCGGTCATCTTTCCTACAATCTTCTTGATGTTCTTGTTGGCTGCTTCGACTGCACCGTTCATTTTCGGGCGATATGGCGACGAGTTGTGGTATCTGATCTTGAACCGATGCGCACCCTCGCTATCGTCATTGTTGTTCAAATTCAATGCATTGTCAGATATGATTCTTTCTGGCATTCCATATCGACAAATGATTTCCTTTTTTAGGAACTTGCTAACTGCCGATTTAGTTACATTGGCATATGAAGCGGCTTCCACCCACTTGGTGAAATAGTCAATGACCACAAAGATGAATCGATGCCCATTCGAAGCTTTTGGCGAGATCGGCCCTATCACATCCATGCCCCACATCGAAAAGGGCCAAGGTGAAGTCATAACATGCAGAGGTGAATGAGGCACGTTAATCTTATCTCCATAGATTTGGCACTTATGGCATCTTTTGGCGTAGTTAATACAGTCTCTTTCCATGGTGGACCAATAATAACCAAACCTCATAATTTGCCTGGCCATTGTAAAACCATTAGCGTGTGTCCCGCAAACGCCCTCATGAACTTCCTCCAAGATTTTCTTAGCCTCAATAGCGTCTACACATCTTAGCAGCCCTTGGTCTTTTCTTCTTTTGTATAGGATTTCTCCGTCCAAGACGTAGTCGCTAGCCAATCTTCTCAATGTTCTTTTATCATTCTCAGTAGCTTGGTCGGGGTACTCACGATTCTTCACATATCGCAGGATATCGTGGTACCAAGGATGATCATCATTTTCCGCTTCTTCTTCGAGGTTGCAACAATGAGCGGGAGCCTCGTAAAGACTCATTTGGATCGGTTTCACATCCTCTTGTTTGCTCACCTTGATCATAGAAGCTAAAGTTGCTAGGGCGTCAGCCTTCTGATTTTCTTCTCGAGGGAGGTAGTAGAACATGATGTCGTCAAATTCTTCAATCAATTCGAGGACCAGATTTCTGTAATTGATCAATTTGGGATCTCTCGTCTCCCATTCGCCTTTGAGTTGATAAATCACTAGGGCAGAATCTCCATATACTTCTAGTGTTTTAATCTTGCGTTCTATGGCCGCACGGATGCCCATGATACATACTTCGTATTCGCCATATTATTCGTACAATCAAAATCCAATTTAATGGTGAAAGGATAATGATCTCCGTGCGGAGATACCAAGATCGCCCGATTCCATTACCTACAGCGTTTGATGCTCTCCGTCGAAGTTTAGCTTCCAAGGATGACCTTCTCGAGGTTTTCTTGGTGGTTGCCACATACATCGGATCTTCATTTGGGAAATCAAAGTTCAGAGACTCATAGTCTTCTAGAGCTCTACTGGCTAGAAAGTCTGCTATGGCACTCCCTTTTACAGCTTTCTGGTTCACGTATACGATATCAAACTCAGAGAGTAAAATTTGCCATCGGGCCATTTTTCCATTCAAAGCAGTTGATTCCATTAAGTACTTCAGAGGATCCAATTTGGAAATCAGCCAAGTTGTGTGATACAACATGTATTGTCTCAGCCTTCGAGTTGTCCAGATTAAGGCACAACACAATTTTTCAATTGCCGAGTATCTCATCTCACACTCAGTGAACTTCTTACTGAGGTAATATATCGCTCTTTCTTTCCTTCCTGATTCATCGTGTTGACCAAGCACACATCCCATAGAATTTTCAAACACTGTTAAATACAGTATCAGTGGCTTGTTTGGACTAGGTGGGGTCAGTACTGGAGCATTAGACAAATACTGCTTAACCTTATCGAAGGTTTTCTGACATTCTTCGTCCCAAACACCAGGGTTATGCTTCTTAAGGAGACGGAATATGGGATCACATTTCTCAGTCAGCTGTGAGATGAACCGAGTGATGTAATTTAATCTTCCTAAGAAACCCCGAACTTCTTTTTAAGTACGCGGTGGAGGTAGCTCCTGTATGGCTTTGACTTTGTCTGGGTCAATCTCAATCCCTTTTTCAGTGACTACGAAACCCTAGTGACTTTCTTGACTGCCCCAGAAGGTGCATTTTCTTTGGATTGAGTTTCAACTAGAATTTTCTCAATCTCAAAAATAATTTCTTCAAGACCTGCACATGCTCTTCTTCCGTCCGGGACTTAGCGATCATGTCGTCAACATAGAATTCAATTTCTTTGTGCATCATGTCATGGAACAGGGTTACCATAGCTCTCTGATATGTAGCTCCCGCATTTTTCAATCCGAATGGCATTACCTTATAGCAAAAGGTTCCCCACAGGGTTACAAAAGTGGTCTTACTCATGTCTTGAGGATGCATTTTGATCTGATTGTACCCCGAGAAACCATCCATGAAGGAGAAGAGTGAGTAACCTGCCGTGTTGTCCACTAAGGTGTCAATATGAGGCAATGGGAAGTTATCCTTCGGGCTGGCCTTGTTTAGATCCTTGTAGTCTACCCACATCCGTACCTTTCCATCCTTTTTTGGGACAGGGACGATGTTGGCTACCCATTCTGAGTATTCAACTACTTGTAAGAAACCAGCATCGAATTGTTTCTTGACCTCCTCTTTTATTTTCAATAAAACATCCCGGTCTCATCCGTCGTAAGCTTCACGTTGAACGGCTTACATTCTTCCTTAATGGGAGTCTGTGTACCACAACGTCAGTACTTAGCCCAGGCATATCTTGATATGACCATGCAAAGACGTCCTTGAACTCTTGGAGTAGCTTAATAAGGTTCTGCTTTGTCTTTAGGGATATGCAAGCTCCAATCTTTACTTCTTTCTTTTCTAGTTCATCCCCCAAGTTCACAACTTCTATTGACTCTTTGTGAGGTTGGATCTGTTTCTCCTCTTGTTCTACCATTCTTAACAAATCAGGGGACAAATTACAGTCTTTGTCATCTTCAAAGTCCTGTGATCCCTCCAGACACATATCTTGCTCAAAAGGAGACTCTGAGTTAGTAGTAACATTGCTCATATCATTGATATCCGGAGACCTGTTATAGGTATGAAGGAAGAAACAAAGAACAAAAGAATCTAAGAATGATGTGGATAGTATGGTTATGAATGAAAAGATAAAAGAATATTTGCGCCAGATAAGACAAAAAGATGCATTTCATTGAAATAATGATTTTTAAACACAAGCCTATTTCACAAAATGGCACTTATTACTCCTAGGCTTAGAGTAATAGTGTGTTTTGGGCATTACTCAATTAGTTCTAAAGACTACGAGAATCTCCTCCATGATCCAGATTATTCGAGAACACTTCCCAGTTCAAAAGGGCGAATGCCCGATAAATTTTCTTCTCCAGTTCCATCCTCGTATGTGGCGTTAATGCTCAAGTTCCCCATCAGTTCTTCGGAAGATTCTTTCCTTGTCGCTCTTCCTTCAGAGTAAATGGTTCCTCCTGACACAAATATTTTGGAGATGTGAGGAAAGGTCATCGGCTCCCACTTAACCTCTCCCCCGCTTAAACGTGCTCTTCTCCGTTCTTGCTTCTTTTCTTGCTCTTTTCTCTTCTGTTTTGCATCTGGCTTGAATCCTAAGCCAAAGCGATCTCGTTTGTCCATGAGCATAGGTGCGTCGACCCTCCCTTGTAGACTTCTTCCAAGCCCTTTCCCTGGTAAAGCTCCTTTCCCAACCGTCAGTTGTAGGCCCATTCTCGTAGTCTTAGAGATTCTGGGTGTAGGGACCTTATTTCCTTCAACAACGAAGGTCGCATTTACAAACTCTAATGACCGAAAAAAACATTCTATGGCCTCTTCGTCTGTCCCTACATATGGTGCATTGCTGGTAACAGATGCGATGATATCCTCTTTTGCGTTCACAGTCACTAGTCTGCCTTCTGTTATAAACTTGAGCTTTTGATGTAATGATGACGGTATTGCCCCTACCGAGTGAATCCACGGCCTTCCCAATAAGCAGTTGTAAGAGGGCTTGATGTCCATCACTAAGAAGTCTATCTCATATGTGCTTGGGCCACTTAAGAGAGGTATTTCAATCTTTCCCATTACCTTCCTTTCAGTACCATCGAACGCCCTTACTACATTTTGGCACGTTTTCATATGAGAATTATCCATGGGCAACCTATTCAGTGTGGATAGGGGTAGGACATTTAGTGCTGACCCATTATCAATCAATACCCCCGGTAATGTGAACCCTTTATAACGGGTGGTGATGTGTAGCGCTTTTGTTGACCCCATTCCTCCCGACGGTATTTCATCATCATTGAAAAATATGAAATTATCGGCACTTATATTATTGACAGGGCGATCCAGTTTATTAACAGAGATGTCATTCGCGACGTAGGTTTCGTTCAGCACCTTCAATAATGCATTCCGATGTGTCTCTGAGCTTATAAGTAAAGCTAGCTGCGAGAGACTGAAATGGTTTGTTTGTATAATTTGTTCTACAATGCTATATTCATTGTGCTTGAGAATTTTAAGAACTCTTTAGCCTTTTTTTCGCCACGGGCTCGTTGATGTGGTGATTGAGATCTAGTGGTCTCTTCTTTCCCTTGTTCAAAGAACTATGGATTTTCCTTTAGTTGGTTCTACTTTGTGTTCTGGTATAACGCCTTCCACTTCGTGTGTAGAAACCTTCATATTGACCTTCTTCTAAAGTGCCAACTGGGTTCTCCTTTCCCCGTATTGTCACATTGCAATCATAGTTCCAAGGCACGCTCTTGCTATCTTTGTAAGAGAAAGCAACAGGTCTCTGGATTATGACCTTTGGCGTAATTGATACTCCCCCTTTATCGTTTCTTGGTCGCGAAATTATCACCACCGGATGATTCACTCTCTGTACCCCTTCTACTTTTCCTCCTTCTGAGGCGTAAACCTCCCCTTCTTCTGTCCTCTCGATTTCTTCGTAGAATTCTATCTCCTTATTGTCCATCAGATTTTGCACCATGGACTTGAATTCACCGCACTCTTGGATATCATGACTTTCATCTTTATGAAACTCGCAGTATCTTCTTGCTTCTCGAGGCTTTTCCTTTGAATGTTGTGCAACCAATCCTCTACCAACCATTTGTTCCCAAACCCAACTCAATGGGGTTTGCACCTCTGCCACTTCGGCCTTGATTCTTTTATTCCCATACTCGATTATCGCATTCACCCCTTTATGATCGGGCAACAGATTTCCTGCTATATTGGGGCCAGGTGAGTCATCGAACTTTATAACACCCATTTCGATGAGTTTTTCCACTAGCTTTTGAAACGGTGTTTTCAATCGAGTATTTGTTACCCCTGCGTGGTACTCACATTGGGCGCTCGTATCGTACCATTTTGGGAATGGGGGCTGCAGAGGTTTCAGGTAAAAAGGTGATACAACATGGGCATCAAACAAGCTCTGATATAATTCCTTATAGGACATCGGGATAGGCGTGAACTGAAGTCTTTCTTTGTTGGGTCTTGGGTTAGAATCTTGTCTTGTAGAGAGCCACGATGGTGGTAGTTCTTTGCCCTTGGTTGGTTCACGATGCTAAACGGCTTAGAATACGAGCTCGTGTTGTTCACCTCATTTTCCTTCCTTCTCGGGGCTGACTTCTTAGCGTTTTCCCCTGCCTCAATCTTTCCGCATCTTATTGCGTTTTCTATCATCTCTCCAGACATCACTATGTCTGAGAAGCTCTTAGTAGCGCTCCCTAACATATGGTTGATGAATGGAGCCTTCAACGTATTGATAAAGAGCATGGTTGTTTCTTTCTCCAGGAGAGGTGGTTGGACTTGCGTCGCCATTTCTCTCTACCTTTGGGCGTACTGCCTGAAGCTCTCACTTTGCTTATTCTCTATATTTTGCAACGTAATCCTGTCAGGGGCCATATCCATCACATGACTGTACTGCTTCATAAAGGCTTGAGCCAAGTCCTTCCATGAGTTAATCTTAGTGCGGCTCAATTGGTTGTACCATTTGGATGCCGCCCAACCAAACTATCTCGGAAGCAATGAATCAAGAGGCGATCGTTGTTGACATACCCCAGTCATTAAATGCGCAAAACATAGTAATATGAGCCTCAGGCGGCTCATTCAATTGTATTTTTCAAATTCGGGCATTTTGAACTTAGGGGGAAGGACTAAGTCTGGGACTAAGCTCAAATCTTTAGCATCGACCCCACAGTGATGGTCAGCGCTTTTTATTGCTTTGAACCTTTCCTCTAACCACTTGCATCGTTTTTCCAATTTTTTCCAAAGCGATGTCCTGACTCTCTCATTTTCTGCCATATTATCCAAGTCAGGGATTGTAGGATTACTGAGGTTATCTCTCTGGATTAGAGCCTGAGCCTGTTTGATAGTTGATTGGCATTGAAGTATCGGCCTGAAATTGCTGGGGCCTAATTGTCACGGATGGCCTTTGCGTGTGCAGCTCGGGTTGTGTTTGAGCATTCATCGGAGTAAAGCCAGGAGGGTAGGGAGGATCTTCAGTAATAGATGGCCTTTATGTATGTGTCTCGTGCTGTGTTTGAGCATTTACAGGAGCAAAACCAGGGGGGTAAAGGGAATCTTCATTATTATTTCCAATGTCAACCACAGGGCCTTTTCCTTTGTCTGACCGAATGGTCAGTAATCGGGTCAGCTCTTCCATCATATTTCTCTGCGACTCCAGCATTTGATCCCTCATTTCTTGCTGGATTTTAGCTAACTGTTCTTGTACTTGTGCTTGCATCTGTTCTTGCATCTCTTTCTGCATTTGCTCTAATCTTTCTAATTTTTTATCCATTGCTCTAGTTCTTGTGCCGTAAGGATGCGTACTCGAGAGATTCTCGTCGGTTTCCAGATTACTGAAACATTTTTTAATTAATTAGAATCTTTTTTATGGTCTTTCATGCATATGATGTAATGTAATGTAAATGCATGAATGCAAGGGAGGCATCAATTTGATTCAATTCCTTTTAGGAAACTTCATTAGAAAATAAAGATCTTTACATAAGACTGAGTTACAAATAAGACTTTGCCCTAATGCTCAGAGCTTTAATTTTCATGAACAAAGAAGCTAGCTCTTGTCCCCGATCTGACTCCAACTCATATTTTACGCTCAGTATGTTTGCTTGTACCGCCAAGGTTTGTAAGTAATCGGCTACCTCGCGAATCTGGGTTATAGCTTCCCCCATAATATAGTCCCTGTTTCTGACTTGGTCTTGCGCATGATGAAGCTGCTCCTTCCAGCGCTCCTCACCTGCTTCGAAGAACTGAATCCGCATCTCACAGTTTTGTAGTGCTACTTCTAACTCTTCTGTTCTTTCTTTCATTTCTTCTATTTTGCTCAAGCTTGCTCTCAACTCCATCATAGCATTACGGTTACGGTATTGGTGAAGAGACTTTTCGAGTTCTGCCACTCTAGCCCTTAATTTACCTTATTCATTTCTGCTTTCTGACAAACTCTTCTCTAACTCTTTATTTTGTACCTGAGTTTCTCGAAATTTCTTTTCCCATCGATCGGCAGTAGTCTTTTCTTCTCGAACTTCATGGCGCCATTGTTCGGAAGTCTTTCCTAACCCCGCAGTCCTCATAAACAGGCGTAACTTCTTATAGTCAGTTTTCAAACTGTCTAGATCCTCCTCGGCCTTAGTTTTCCCTTTTTTCCATTTTTCAGCCTCTGATCTCTGGACATCAGCATCTAATCTTAGGTGCATCTTCTCTTCTTCCAATCGTTCAATCTTCTTCTCAAGCTCTGAACTTTTCTTTTCGAAGTCTTGTTTATAATTTCCAATTCTGACAGGGCGACTCGTAGTTGTTCCTCCATAGGTCGAGTACTCTCTGAGCTTGGCCTAGGAACACTATCATTAACTCTCTTTTTAAACCATCCATCATACTCAGGCGTCACCATGGGACCGACAGCCAATCTCTTCATCCAGTGGGTTTGCTTCCAAGCATCGGCTAGCTCCCGTACTTTCTTCTTATAGTGGGCATCTTTAAAAGAGAATTCACATTGAGCAAGTCCATAAGTCGCGGGTATGAACTGCCTCGACTTATATTGCCTCAATGCTAGCAGTGGAGTGTACCCAGTAGCTCCCCAAATTCTTAACAAAGGCACCCAATCAAAGTTTCCACATCGATACAGGATCTCATCAGGAACCATCCAAAATGCTCTCCATTCTATATCCTCCTCCTTGAGGTTTTGAAGAATCTCCATCCATTTCTCTTCTGAGATATCTTCTCTCCTTTGTATGGCTGCTTCCTCTTTTAGCGGGGAATAAGTTTCAGAAAAGACCCGATAGGAAACCTTATCTACTTTCCAAAAGTGCCCGTGAAACCACACCATCAATAACTGTGCACATCCAATAAATCGCCCATTACCTGACTTTCGATACATGCTCAAGGATCTGAACGTTTCAGCCAATATTGCGGGTACTGGTGTGATTCCTTTCTCAAGACGGTCAAATAAGTCGGTGACTGCCTCATCCACGTGTCTTAAAGCTTTAGGAAAAATCACCAATCCATAGATGCTTAGGGCGAAGATATCGATCCTCTTGCGTTCATCCGGATGCGCTAAAACCAAATCTCTCAAATTCTCCTAAGGGATACATTTGCTGTCTCCCTTTTGTTGAATCCGAGCGGTGACTCAAGGCTCGCTCATCCCTAAAATATTCATCAATTTCTTCGTGAAGGTTTGGCCATTAAGTACCTTGGCATAAGCTTTTTTAACTTGCACCTTTGGACACCTGAGCAGTGTAGTATATTCCTCTACAGTAGGCACTAAATCTACTTCCCCAAAAGTGAAACACTTGTAAGCAGAATTCCAAAATTGAACCATAGCTCGGAACAGGTGTTTGTCCACCTTAATATTTAGCAAGTAAGATATATCACCATAGCTTTGGTAGAACGACTGTTTGGCCTCTTCATCCCAACGAGCCCAAATATCTCTCAATTCTTGTAACTCATTCTGTGCTGTGTTGACGCGAGTGAATTCTTGCAACTCTGATACATATCCTTCTGTCAAGCTATCCCCTTTTTCCGATTGCAACTTCTCTGACCATGCACGGACAACCGCATTGTCCTCAACTTTATTAAGAAATTCATTCTCCATGTGAAACTTTCTAATTTAGTAGTCGAATGCAAATCAACACCTCCTTTAGTATGCAATGTTATGTAAAAAACAATCAAAACAAGATAAGTCAGTATCAAATATTAACGATAGAACACAAGTAAAATAAAGATAATTAAAGCACACATATATATGGGTGACCACTATAATTTAACCTAGCTTCACTTAAAGAAGGTTCTTAGGGTTCTCTATATGTGGTTTAGTTCTAGAGTAAGTAAAGTACTGAACTAGCGAATTCCTCGATCCTCACCCATTATAGGCTCATACGGATTGAGTTGGTTCAGTGGGAATACATTTCCTATGACCATGCGGAGATGAAAATCTCACGAAATCATAGGTACGGATGTATTCCGGAAGCAATCCACTAGCCCATGCGGAGGTGAAAACCTCACGAAGGCATAGTTTCTTACTCCCACTTAGAAGGTGTGACCACAACGGTCATGCAATGCAATGCAAAATCATTATACAAAATCCGAACCATAACAATCATACAATTGAATGCGAATGAGGAAACCATGATTTTCAAAATAAATTTTTAATTTATTGACAAAAGGACAGCAAATAATCAATTTATGGCTTGACTCTCTAAATTCCCCAGTGGAGTCGCCAAGCTGTCGAAACTATTTTTTTGAAAAAAACGAAAATCGACTTTGGTTTGAAAATGAAAACGAATGTGGGAGTCGCCACCGACCGATATTAGGTGTGATCGGTTCACCTTAATTAATCATTTTAATAAAAGTTAAGATTTACTAAAAGGATAATTTTTGGTCTACGCAAATCAGAAAATGAGTTCGGGAGTCGGTTACGTGCAAGGAAGGATTAGCACCCTCGACACGCCCAAAATTGGTACCAATTTAATTAATTATTGTCCTAGAGTCGAAGATTTAAAATGATTTTGAAATAAGGTTCCTTTTTTATTACGTTTGAATAATCAGAATTGGTCGTCAAAATCTTCTTGTTTCAAAAGAATATAGCACCACATCCAGCACGGTAGGATGCGATCCTTTTTATCCTCGAGAACACGATAGATTTTGACTTCCAAAAATTTACAATTTGGAAATTTCAAAGGGGATGTTCAACTATTTAGTCCAATGAGAAATCGGAACCCAAAGACAAGAGGGGCACGACTCTCGAATTTCCAAACATCGAACATTACCTCGCTTTAGAATTTAGAAAACATGAGTGGAATTGAAAAAGGATATTCGATTTTTGGAACAAATGGGAGATAGCGACCCAACACGATAGGGTACTATTCCCGAATTGCTAAACCTCGAATGTTTCCTTTGTCTTAAAAATTTAAAAAACATGAATAAAATTCTAAAGAGATATTCGATTGTTTAAAGCAAACGCGAAATTGCAACCCAGCACGGTAGGGCACGATTCCTCGAATTGCTAAACATCAAATATCGCTTTGTTTTAAGGAATTTCGATGAATAAATCTGAAAGCGGCTTGTAATATACTAATTCGAGTTGAAATAAAATGGGATAATTAATTTTAAAAGGTTATAAGTTATAAACAATATTTGAAAACCGGAAAGGAAATAAAAACGCGGGTAATATAAATGTATAAGATGCTATGATGGGTGAAAGGAAATAACATAATTCGTTCAATAAATTGACAAGATAGCAACCAAATTAAAAAACATCATCAATTTCCTAATCATGGATGAAGAATGATTAATATGATGGCAATACAAAATGAAAACAATATACCACAATTATACACATAACCTAATACCACATTCAAATGCAAAAAAAAAATACAAAAACAAAATAGAAATTAAATAAGAATATATATGTGTATAAAATAGATTTTGAAGGATGAGTGCATACTATAAATTATGTGAATTATTAAACTAGAAACTTTTTACAAGATTAAAATGGGAGCATGTATGTGATCATTAAAATATATTTTATGAAATGAATAGTTAAATCAAATAATATGCGGAGTATTAAAAAAATGATTTAAAATTAATAATTTATACATATATAGGGCAATACTAACAATATAAGTATACAAGGGCAATACAAGTATATAATGATTTTAAGAACATATTAAATTCGTAAATTATAAATATATATATACATATAAAGTTAGAATAAAAGGAATATACGTGTAAAATTATTTTTATCATAAGTTATATAATAGTCTTAAATATATGCTTATACACATGTAAAGAAAACCACAAATACGAAACATAGGAATTTATAGATTCAATATATATGTACCGAGGCTTTCATATACACGATAGTAATAATTTAAATAATATGCGAAACACGTGATTCACTTTTAATCGACAAATATATATAATCTATAAAACAAAAATATATTTTATATTTGAAACGGTATAAGATTAATAATAAATATGGAATAAAATTAATGAAAATAGCATGAATAAAATGTTTTAAATTGATAATAAAATATATGGTATATTAAAAATAATTATGAAAATTAATAATGAGAATGTAAATAAATATAAGCAAAGGAATAACACGAAGGAAGAACACATATTTAACATGTGAACGATTATAAAATTTAATTAACTTAATAATATAGTAATAGTGATAATAATAATATAGTGATAATGAAATAAAATACAACAAGAGCACCAGAAACAACAATAATAATACAATAGTGATATTGACAATGAAAAGGATAAACAATAATAATGAACTAAAGGATAACATTAATACAAATAATAATATGAATAATAATGTATAAAATATAGAGGATGATATATATAAGATGAATTTGAAGTTAGATTTACAGTATATGAACAATCGAAATGATGCAAGTAATGTCGATTAATATTAATAACTAAACTCAAATGAAAAAGTAAACAAAAAAAACGAATTTAAATGACCTAATTGAGATCCAATTAAAAAAGGAGGGTAATTTATGAGAAGGAAGGTCCAGCGCATGAAGTGGGTAAATGCACAGGGACCAGGTCTGGAAATAATCCAGCTCTCAAAACGCCACGTTAGGGCCTGGACCTGTTTGCAAGCATGCGCAAATCATAGGGAAAATTTAAAAAGAAAGGGTGTCCTGGCTTGAACACGGCGCGAAAAAGGAAGGATTCACGTCGCAAATAACCCATCCGAAGCACAAGGCGCGGGTTTGGGGGCCTGGAACGGGTCAACACGCGGACTCCCCTCCCCCAGGACGGCACCGTTTTATGTGTTTGAGACTAAAAAAAAGAAAAAGATGGCATTTTGCCATTTAGAGCCATGAATGCAGAAAACCCCAAACAATAGGGTTCCAACACGTGACTTTTTTTTCGCTTCTCCTTCCCTTCTCATTCTCAGCAGCAGAAATAGAGGGGGGTTTTAGACTGCCGTTTGGCCTCCGTGCTTAGCCGACGGTCATCCCTCGAGAGCCGATCCAGCTCCGTCCGACCATGAATCGAAGGTTTTAATCTGAAGCTTCAAAATCTTTGCCGAAACTTCGATTACAACGAAGTGGCTAGGATTCGAATGAACCAAACATGAAGGTAATCCCTTTTCTTTGTTTCCTTTTTTTGAACATCAGTCA
This sequence comes from Gossypium anomalum, assembly GCA_025698475.1. NCBI lineage: Eukaryota > Viridiplantae > Streptophyta > Magnoliopsida > Malvales > Malvaceae > Gossypium > Gossypium anomalum. The sequence continues at coordinate 22,376,218 of CM046964.1, read as the reverse complement.
TGAAAAATAAAAGCAAAAGGAAAAATGAAATGCTAGATAAAAAAAATCACCTATCCGGTTTATGATTTCTGTTTTCTTTTTTTATTTTTGATATCTTTGTTGTATATCCCGTTCTTCTCTTTTTTTTTTTGAAAAAAGAAGAAGCCCCTTACACGTTTTTCTCTCTGGCTATATATAGCCGAAATAATAAAAAAAATTACATAACATTTTCATTTTTTCTCTTATCTTGATGTCTTTTCTCCATTAATGTGTAGATGGAGCAGGTGGCTCAGCAACAACAACAGGGGTTAGGTGCGGCGCCGATAGGAGCAATAGGGGCTAGGGTTTTTCTTTATTTCTGAAAGTATTAGGGATAGGCTTAGATTAGGTTCATTTGCTATTGGGTTTGGGTTTAGGGTATTTTGGGTCAGTGGGCTTGTTTTGGTTCTGGGTTGTAAACGGGATTGGGCTTGGTGTTAATGGGCCCGGGTAAATTTGGTGTCTACAGCTATTTCATTACACCAAAAAAATGGTTGAATGATTGATTTTTAAGTCAACAATTTAACGGGGATGTTTAATACTATTAACCGATTAGAGCAATTTCTTAATTTTCATAAAATACAGTAATCAAATTTTAATAAATTAAAGTTGGGCCACTAACTTTTCAACTTTCATAAAAGTGAAACAATGACTTATTTTAATTTTAAAAAGGTTTATACGTTTAATAGGTACTCAAACTATGCAACTTTTCTCATGTAGGTATCTAGAGTTTATTTATTTATTTATCAAAGTATGTACCTAATTTTATTGCATTACCACTTAAGGTATCACCCATTAACTTCAATTTAAAAAAAAAATCAAATTATGACACGTGTCAATTTTAATTAAATATTTAAAATGTCAAATCCAATTAAAAAGATTTAAAATGTTAAGTCCGGCCCAAAGATTTTCTTTTTTACCGGAATTAAGAGTTTATACCTAAAGTAGTACCGGAATAAAACTTTAGATACCTACTATAAAAAAAAAAAAAAAAAAAAAAACAATTTTACCTAAACTATAAAAGTTGCAGAATTTAAGCACCTGTTTTTCATACAAACTTTTTAAAAACAATACAAATTAAATCGCCTACAAATATAACATTCATTATCATTTTTAAAATTTTGAGATTTGTATAATGCCTATTCAAAAATGAGTTTGTCAAATTTGTAAACTCATTAGAATTTAAAAAATTCATATTTTTTAATAAATTTCAAATATATATTATATTAAAATTCAACTAAGTTATTTATAAAATTTATATATCCAAATGAATCCAATTTCCGATTTTTAAATCCTTATTTAAAAAATAGGGTAAACCATAATAATAGTCACCTAATTATTTGTAAGTTTGTTTTTTGGTAACCTAATTATAAAAAGTTATAAATGGTCACCTAACTACTTGATTTTATCTTTTTTAGTCATCAGCCGTTAAATGGTTAATGAAGAAATGATGGGTTAAAGTACCTTGGAGGTCCTTATATTGTAGGGACTAGATCAAATTAGTCCATCTATTATTAAATGGACCAATTTAGTCCCTATACTACTAAAAATAATCAACTCTAAAAATATTGACTTTGTTGAACAATAAATGATAACTGTGAGGACTTTTTTTTAAACAGTAAATGTTAACTCAATTCCAATTTGACATTATTTGTTTTTTTAATAGTTAAGGACTAACTGTGAGGTGTGATGTGGTGGTTACTCATCTCATCCCTTAACCATGTGGCTGAGAGTTTGATTCCTGCTCATGAGAATGGAGCACATTTCAGGGTTAGTTAATTGCCTCTTCAGAGAGCACTCATGAAGGTGAATACCTTGGTTTCAACCAAAAAAAAGTACAAATTTTAAATTGATCCATTTAATAGTAGAGTAACTCATTTGATTCAAGTGGGAAATTAATAACACAATGTCCTAAATAATACAAATATGTACATACTTTATTCAGATTAGCTTAAATTCGACGCTTTGGCCGAGTGGTTAAGGCGTGTGCCTGCTAAGTACATGGGGTTTCCCCGCGAGAGTTCGAATCTCTCAGGCGTCGTCATATTATTTTATTTCCGCCCCGTTTTGTTTTCCTGAAATCATAAACCAAAAATGTCCCCGCTCTTTTGGAGAATTTACGGGGAGGTACCCTTGGGCCTGAGCCTAAATTTTCTTTAATCCTATATTTATGCTTGGGTTGGGCTGATGCGAAATTCTAATATTGTAAAATATCACTAAATTTTCATATTTAAAATTTTGTAATAAATTTTTAAATATCTTTATTATTAAATAATTAATCTATAATTAAACTATTATTTAAGTTATCGAGTTAGTGGTCAAAGAGGCTTGCTTTACAAAGGCGAAAGTGTCTCAGTTGGTGTAGGTAGAGGTACTATCTACATGGTTTAAGGGAGAGGTGTTAATAATATTTTATGAATTGTTGGTTATAATTATAAACATGTATTTTTTATTTATTAAATTACACATAACTATTGATGCTGTATCTTTTATTATAATCTACAATATAATAATAGTTATTATATTAATACTTATAAGATATATTATTTCATTAATACTATATCACATACTATAATAGTAGAGTAATACATAAAACATTAATTATTATGAAATATTACACTAGTTGAAATATGCTCTAAGTCCTTACACTTTTCTTAAATTTGAAACTCAACCCTCCTACTATATGTATAATGCTATAGCATATGACATAGTGTATAATATATTAATAGTTTATATATATGCATCAATGATTAAACATATTACAATATCATGTAATACCATATATTTTTATTATAAACTATAATATAATAATAGTAGTACATTATATGTTAATTATTATTATACTTGTTGAAATATGCTCTAAATCCCTATACTTTTCATACATTTGAAACTTAGCACTTCTACTATATTATATAATGCTAGATAATGTATTAATAGTTTATATATGCATCAAATATTAAATATTATAATATCATGTAATATTAAATATTTTATTGTAATCTATAATATAATAACGGTTATATATAATAGTAGTACATTATACATTAATTATTATTATATTAGTTGAAATATGTTTTTAAGTCCCTATATTTTTTGTACATTTGAAAGTTAACCCTCCTATTATATTATATAATGCTATATCATATCATATAGTATATAATATATTAATAGTTTATATATATGCATCGATGATTGAACATTTTAATATTATGTAATATTATATATTTTATTATAATATATAATATAATAATAGTTATATATAATAGTAGTACATTATATATTACATATTCTTATATATATTATATATTATTGTTTATTATCATACTAGTTGAAAAATGCTCTAAGTCCCTGTACTATTCGAACATTTGAAAGTTAACCCTTCTACTATATTATATAATGCTATATCATATCATATATTAATAGTTTATATATATACACGCATAAATTATTAAATATTACAATAGCATGTAATACTATCTCTTTTATTATAATCTATAGTATAATAATAGTTACATATAATAGTAGTAGATTATATATTATTGTTTATTATTATACTAATTGAAATATGCTTTAAGTCCTTATAGTTTCCGCATTTAAAAATTAACCCTCTTACTATATCTAATGCTATATCATATCATATAATATATATTAATAGTTTATATATATATGCATCGATGACTAAACATTACAATATCAGGTAACACTATATCTTTTATTATGATCTATATTATAATAATAGTTATGTATGTATTAATATTTTTAGTAATAATTATATATTATAACATTATTTTATGTAATAGTAATATTCTAGTTTAGTATAACAGTTTAATGTCAAGTCAAGTAATCGGTTTCGGTAATAGTTATATAATATATTATTATTATATTATCATTAAAGTTTAATTTTATAAATTTTAATAATTAATAATTTTATATGTTTATTATACATATATAAGTATAGTATTAAAAATATTTTATATTAAATTAGTGTTTTAAAAAAAATTATCTCACTTTATAATTTAACATAAAAAATTATTATTAATTACTTTTACTCTTAATAAAATTTTAATATAAATACGCAAGGCATATGAATACATTAAAAAAAAAGAATTATCATATATTTATATTTTAAGTAATATCATAAAATTATATTAATTGTTAATGTCTATTATGATTGTTCAGTTATAAAATTAAACTTTTTCGGGCTAGATCGATCTAAGAATCAGGTTCTATCAAGCTTGAATTTTTCTAAGCTTGGATCGTACGAGGGACTTTCGAGTTTGGGCTTGTTTTGCCAACTCTATAGAAATCAATGTTCCCAAATGGGAGGGAAAAAAAATAGTTTAAGTTGAATCTCGAAATTGGAATAAAAGTATTAAAAGTTGTGTATTTAAAGCTTTTAGAAGTTGACGCTTTGGCCGAGTGGTTAAAGCGTGTGCCTGCTAAGTACATGGGGTTTCCCCGCGAGAGTTCGAATCTCTCAGGCGTCGTTTTAATTTTATTTATTGCCGCCTCGTTTTGTTACTTTTCAGCAAGTAGTAAACCAAAAATGTCCCCACTCTTTCGGAGAATTTACTGCTTCGTACCCTTGGGTTGATGCGAAGTTCTAATATTTAAATAAAAATTATTTAATATTTTAATTACTAAATATGAATCTATATCCATAATATTACAAGAAATTTTGATTTGCTCCTATTTTCCCAAATTATTAACACAAGTATTGGTATAATATTTTTTATTTTTTATTTTTTGAATAAAATTCACTGGATATATTAAACTGGGCCAAAAACAAGCCGAAGAAACAAAATATTACAAAGAAACAGAGCAAAACAAAAGCCAACAGAAATAAAACCAAGCCCAAAAAACAAAGAGAAAAAGTCTAGGACGAGCCCAACACATAATAGAATGAAGAAACAAAAACCAGCACAAAGCAAAAAATAAAAAAATAGCCCAAAACCATAACCAGCAAAACGAAAAAGGGAAGCTCTAGAGCCTTCTTGCTCCAGCTGTAATCCAACAAAAAACCCTCTTGAAAACAACAGACGCCTGGGGAATCACAGCCATAATTAATAAGTGTCCATCCATCCATCAACAGACCACTTCAACCCCAAAATCCCCTTTGAATGCTTCATCTTTCATTAAATGCATACCAGTAGACAGATTTCAAAAATAGTTTCCAAACTCATCTCCAACCCTCCGGGCTCTCAACTCTCCTCTGCTCTCCGTCCACCTCCGATCTTCAGGCACCGCATTCACCGCACCAGAAGGAACCCTTTTCTCTAGATAAGTCGTCTCCCTCTTTATTAGTCCTTCAGATGTAATGACATGGGCAACTTTATTCGATTCTCTGTATGTAAAAAGGAAGATACATACCTGAAAGCCTAAACATAGCCTTTTTGAGTCATTAATAAACGTAGCAATATCAGATCTATCCTCTTGCTTCTCTTGTAGTTTACGAATCACTGACCGAGAGTCGGCCTCCAATTCCACCTCACTCAACCCTAGTTGAAGTCCGAGTTGCAATGCTTGGAGACCCGCCACCGCTTCTGCAGCAAAGGCGGACGGTATGTTCGAGTTCATTAATGATTTTGAACAAATAGCCTCTGCTTTATTATTTCGAACAACTAACCCAGAACACGACTCTCTTCTATGATTGTTCAAAGCGGTGTCGAAGTTTATTTTGAACCTCGTTCCCTCCGGAGCTACCCATCTTACCGAATAGATCCGTTTTTCAGGTAAAGAAACTTTCAAACCATTAAGTTCCTGCATAAAGTTTTTCACAAAAATTGCTATTTGTGCACCTGTTTTAACTTCACCCTCATGAATAAATTTATTTCTGGAGGTCCAAACCGCCCATAGAGTACAAACTATCGTTCTGCAAGTAGCCGTAGATCTAGAATAAAAAATATTTGCTAACCAATCTCTGAAGTCAGTGTTTGCACCTGAAGAAGGCCAACTGATACTTAAGTTCTCCCATGTTTCTTTTACAATAGGGCACTCTCGGAACAAGTGTTCCCTTGTTTCCGCCTCACGTTGGCACCAGCGACAAGTAGCAGAACCACTTAATCTTCTGTAGTTAAGATTACTGAAAGTAGGGAAAAAATTACGCGAAAAGCGCCATATTGTAATCTTAATTTTAGAGGGGAGATCAAGATTCCACAATTTTTTGCAAAATTGTTTGTAATTCTCCTGTAAATGGATCTGGTCATCATGTAGAAGAAGTTTATGGCCACTACGCACCGAGTATTCTCCAGTTGGTTCACCTCTCCAAATGTAATAGTCATCATGCTCACAGAGACAAAGGAATACAAAGGATCCTATCTGCATCTTGCACCGAAAATGTATTATAGATCAATTCAAAATTTCATTTTCTAGTGCTAGCATCGATCAAATCAGCAACCTTTAGAATGCTCAAATTAACATTCAAATTCTGTAATCTGAAATCCTCACTTCCAGGGATCCATGCGTCGTCCCAAATAGAGACTTTCATTCCATTCCCAATTCTCCAGCCCAATCCCTTCAGAAGCAACCCCTTTGCAGCCCATATACTCTGCCAGGTAAGAGAAGGTAAACTTCCCAACCTAGAATTTAAAAAATCAGATTTTTTAAAATATTTGGCTTTTAACGTACGCGCTAGTAAAGAATTAGGATTACGTAACAAACGCCAACCCTGTTTGGCCAATAATGCGATATTAAAATGAATCAGATTACAAAAGCCCATTCCACCTTCCTCCATAAGTGCACACAATGACTTCCAATCACACCAGTGCATACCTCGTTTTCCATGATTTTTCCTCTACCAAAATAACCCCATAATATTTTCCAATTCAAGACAAAAAGATTTTGGCAAAAGGAAATAAGCCATTGTGTAAGTAGGAATTGCTTGCAAAACAGATTTTATAAAAACCTCTTTGCCTCCCTGAGAAATATATCGTAAACTCCAGCTATTTATCTTCTGCTTCAACCGATCTTTTAAATTCTGAAAAGCCAATTTCTTCTTCCGGCCCACCATATTTCGGAGACCCAAGTATTTCTCTGGATTAGTAGAACACCGAACATTAAGAGACTAGAAAGCCATATCCTTATCTTGGTCATTCACATTCGAGCTGAAGAAAGCCACAGATTTTTCAAAATTAACATACTGCCCCGAGCACAACTCATACTCTTCAAGAATGTCCTTTATCACACTAATCCCCCTATTTAAAACCTCCCCGAATAAAATACAATCATCTACGAACATGAGGTGGGTAATAGGTGGAGCTGATTTACATACCTTGACCCTAAAAATTCTTATTTCCTGGCAAGCCAGACGCATTAATGCAGAAAGCCCTTCTCCATAAAACAAAAATAAATAGAAGCTCAAAGGATCCCCTTAGCGTAGACCACGCACCCGAATAACCTATATCCTCCAAGAAACAATCTTCCAAAGTTCTACAGAAAGCCTCCATCCAACCCTCTTCTCTTACTAGTCCTTCTTGCTTTTCATGTGCAAAAAGAATATCGTTAAAGTCGCATCTAACAAGCCATGGAATCGAATTATTTCTCCCCAACCTTCTCAGTAAATTCTAAGTCTCCTGTTTATTTTTGACCTCTGGAGCCCCACAGAAGCCTGTAAAACGCCAACGAGGTGCACCTTCATCTTCTTGAATTTCAACGTCAATATGGTTCCTTGAAAAACTTTTTAAATGAACTAAATTGCTTCCGTTCCACCCTAAACTTAACCCACATCGAGAACCGTTAGACGGAACATCAATCCCATTGAAAAAACCACAACATCTCCTAACAACCTCCATCTTTATCGAACTCAATTTAGTCTCTATAAAAAAGACTAAATGGGGATGGTACATCTTCAGCATTCCAACATAAGATTTTCATTTCTGCCTATCGACATGCCTACTGACAGCCACCGATAATTGAGTAAAATGAGCTAAATGCCTATCAATAGCCTCCAATGAATCCTGTTCAGTAGAAACATTAGAGCCCAAAGAATTAAATCTCTGTCTTTTTTTACTATCTTCATGGAGAAAAGGTTCTTCTTCTGTCTCACAGTCCATGTTTGCCACCTCCAATCCATTTATCCGGCCCAACCCATTTAAAAAAGTCTTTGGAAGACCACCCTCTCTTGAGCTCTCCACCGGTTGATTGTTTCCATCTCCTAAAAACTTTCCAACATTAATACTCGAAATATTTCCTTGTTGAGAGCCGGCTAAAATAGTTGGAACTTCTGAACCTTCCAAATTAATCCCCAAAACAGGATTAAGATTGCCCCCATATTCACGTCCTTGATTAGGGCCAGATTGTTGGCTGGATTGACGCCCAAATCTAGAGTTACCAAAAAACTCATTTTCTTCATTCCCCCTCAACCAGATACTGTTCACAATGGATGCCTTCCTCCATTGAGCCCTCAAAGACAAGTCCCACCCCAACTCTAATTCTTGTGTTCCATATTGAAGCCTTTTCGGGCAGAAACTATCTACATGCCCAAGACATCCACATAAAAAATAAAATAAGGTTAATTTTTCATATTTAAACTTGACATAGGTGGACTTCGTTGCAGAAAGCATAACTTTTTTCCTCTTTTCAAAGGAAGACGAACATTAAGTTGGACGCGTATACGCATATAACTCATATATCCATTTGACAATTGCTTCATATCATATTCTAAAAATTTTCTAATAAAATTTCCAAACTGAACAACCATTGATTCCCTGAAAAAACCAGGGGGAAAATCGTGAATCTGGATCCACCAGTCTGAACGCACCAAAGGAACAAACATCGGGTCTTCATTCTCCCCAAGCCTATGAAAAATCAAAAGATGATTGTTGAAAGTCTAAGGAGCACCTGTGATCACCCTTGATATATCAATCTCATTAAAAAATTTGAATAGAATACGCTTCTCCCCCAGATCTAAAATTTGCATCCCTTCCAAAGGATGCCAAATGTTTGCCATCGTATTCCTCATTGCTGGAAAATGAACCACACTGGCAGTGAGAAAACAACCCACTAAACAAAAACTATATATTGCATTTTGTTCTTCTGCATCCCCCGGTATAGAAAACGCCTCTTCTTCGCCCTCATCTAACCTCAAATATGCCAAATCACGTTCCATGATCTCTTCCAGTACAAGCAACTTAAAAATTCATAAAGAGAGAAACGCCGCCTCAAGAGAAACAAACAGAGACTCAAAAAAGATAGACTAAAACCAGGAATAAACGGAGGAAAAAAACCAAGAGGAAGAAAAACCCAAGACGTGTCAAGAGACAGACAAAAACGTGCCAAAGCGGCAGACTATGTTTAATTCTTAATATTTTTTATTTTTATATATTGTGTACACAAACATTTATATTTATTCAATAGAAAAATAATTAGATGCATTTATTCATTCAAATGCATATAACTAAATCAAAATAAAAATTTCGTGTATATAATTGTACATTGAGTCAAAGTTTATATACAATTTTGAGGTTTGCCCCTATTATTTAAGCTTCTAATTAAATTAGTGTTACAAGTCAATTAGGTATAAATACAGTTAAAAAATAACTAAAAAATAATAATTTTTTACCTAATTATATTATTACGAAGATATTTTTATATTATTTAAAATAATTAAAAATAACACATAATAAAATCTGAACGTGTAAACTCATTAATTTTAAACCATTGACTTCACCATTTTTGCCATTGACTTCACCATTTTAGCAAAAACTTCATTTAAATTTTTAATAAATAAATTTTGATATCATATTTTCACTCACGTGTTATAATCTAATATTTATTAAGCGGATAACTTTGGTTCTTGAATAAAGAATTCAAGATATCTGATAGTCTTTTATATTTCATTTTAGAGTTTGATTGTAAATAATATATATTACATCAAATATCTCATTTTATTGTTCAATTTGTTCCCATTTTCGGGTTTTAAATTTTGTTTTATATTAATTTTCATCCTTTTATATCACAAACAATTTTTAAGATAATTTTATATAGAAATTTATTTTTTTTACTGTTTTAAATATAAATGTTTATTTATTCACCCAAAAAAATATAAATATTTATCTTTAAAATTTATTAACCTTCTAAAAAGAAACTATAATTTAATTCTTCATAAAGGTAGCAAATAGAAACGTTAATCACAAAGGTATCAGTTTTTAAATAATTTATATTGATTTGATTTTAGCTATTTACTATTATATTTATAATTGCACTCGGAAACTTCTTTAGAATTTCAAGATAATAAATAACACAATACATTACCACGTTAATCACTAGTGCTTGAAAAGAATTGTTGATTAAAAAAAAAAGTGTAAAAGAAAAGCAAGAGGTAGATTTAATCAATTATACGATTTTAATTCTTCAACTTTTAGAATCTTGAAATTTTATTTATTTAAATAAATTATATCAAATTATGATATTAGTTTTATACTACATATAAGTTGTGGATTTATTCTTTGTTCTCTAATTTGATCATTTTTAATCTCTATATTTTTTGTAATTTGAAATTTCAATCACCGAGTCAAAATGATAGTCATTTAATCTATTAACACTATAACAAAATCTTATAGTGGAGTTGATAAACGTTAAAAAAATAGCGACAAAAATGAAAGTGTCACAAAAAATGCTTGTAAAAGTAATTATTGCCTACTATAAACACAAATATTGCAAAAGTACAACATATTTAGCGACATTTGTACGAAAAAATACCACTAAATTCTATACTTTTTTGCGGCGTTTTTTTACCTAGCACCATTACATATGGTACCTGTAGAGGCGTCAGATTGTAGTAATGCTTTTAGCAGCATTTTTGTACAAATGCCACTAGTGTTTCTATACTTTGCGACGTCTTTTAGAAGCCACTATATGACAAATATAATTTTTAAAGTTTTTTTAGCATTTATTACAACAAACGTCGCAAATTTACAGGTCTTTTTTTGTTTTTTTTTTATTATTAGTTTTTTCCCCAATTTTTATTAGCTTAGTGTGCAATAATTTATATTTCGAAACTAAAATTTAAAGAAAAGCAATAACAACATAAGGTTGTTTAAACCCTAACAACCTTGAACAACAAAAAATGAAATATTCCAAAGTTGAAATATTAACATAAAGTACAAATTCAAATGTCCTAGTAGTTCAAATGCCAAAATGTGTAAATATTCTCCCTAGAATAGTAATAAAAAGTAATTTAACAAATTACCCACCAAAATGAACGTTAGAAAAAAAGTAGTGAAGATCAAAGATTGAAAGCAAACAATTTTTTTTATACTTTTCAAATATGTATTATATTAATGTTCCATAGCAGCCATTGTCACAACGACATTGAGAAAAACTTCATCTGCAGGTAGTGTGTCACTAAGGATCTCCAAGTACTTTTTGAGAATTCATAGTCTTTAAGGACATGAAGACACGATCTCAATTCCAATTTACCTCGAGGACACCATCCCACGGTAGTCATATGCTATTGCAACCTTTCCTAATTGGCCAATGATATTTCGTAATTTGATACATCAAATTAAACTCCCCAATACATTCGAAGAGCTTATTCTCAAGCAATTTAAGTGTATTTTTTTTTTTTTACTTTTTTCGAGTTTTAACTTTCACCATTAATAAACGTTTTTAGTTGAGTTTTTGTCCCTAATGAGACCTAAATTAACAACATGGTGCCATGGGGAACTTAACAAGGTGTTCAAGTTGGTGTAGGACTGCGATAATGTCCTAACCTCGAGGAAAACATTTTTCAGAGTGGGTGTTGCAATACTGATGATATGGATGTCGTGACACCGAACCCTTTCACCTTGAAGGTGCAAAACTTCAACGCGAAATAGGTTTGGAGCCTATTATCGAGAGGGTCCCGACATTGATGACCAAGGATAGGATGTCGTGATACCGAGCCTCCGAAGTCATGACACCAGGGGTAGTATTGCACGACACTCAGACCCCCCACAACCATGAGTGTGGTACTGTCTAGGTTGTCGCAGCATCGAGGCCTAGGTGTCGTGACACCGCTGCCTGACAAGGATAAAATTGTTGCAGAGGTAGTCTTTTGTCCAACACCATTTCCAATCAAAACACAACTTCTAGGGGCATTTTTTTCTTTCCAAATTTTGGGATTGTAATCAGCTGATAAAAACACCCTTTGGCTGAACACTGAAAAAGAGCCAACTTTATTTACTTTCTATAATCATTTTAGCTAAGTAGTTATTATTCTTCATCTTTTAGGGTTTAGTTCTTAGCTTCTTCTTTTTTTTTTTGGTTTTTAGTTGGTTTAGTTGATAGTTTAGTTATTTTTTACTATAGCTCTTGCATTATTGCACTTTGGTACTCAAAGTTGTCTTTGTATTTTTATTATCATCCAAATTTGTTAATATATCTCAGTTGCATTTCCTTTTCAAAGCATTAAAATAAACTTTACTAGTATTTTCACCTCTATTATTGTTGCCATCATCTTCCCTAAGCAACCATCAAAGAAATCCTTAAGCTTTGTCCCCGAACCCCCTTGTGTTCAATACTCGGAATACTAGGATGTTTTGTTGTAACACTATGAATATTACAACCAAACCTGTCACACTTGCAATATACCGCTAGATATTTAGAGATAATTGTGTTGATTCATAGCCCCGATGCACGTATGTCGGAATGCGCTCAGTCAACAATTGTTCATTAAAAATGAACCATAGAAATTATCGCACTCATTGAGGTGCCTCACATTTCCAAACTACAATCCATGTTGAATCCTCTGCTCCTCTAATAGCATCCGCAATGGCCTTGTATATGTCAGAAGAAGAGAAACCTCCATGTTTTGACTGTTTCTAATAAGGACATCATCAACCCTTTCCACTTCTAACGATAGCATATTGATAGTTTAGTGAATGATGGTACTGGGTAGGCATGATTCTAATCATTGGCACATCCATTCCCTATCTAGACCCATCATGCTCGCCCAACACACATTTTCACTAAGCATATCACTACCTGTACACCAATGCTTTAGAGCAATTGTCATCCTAAAAGTTTACCAATTTATCATTGCAAATTGACTAGTACACTTATTTGATTACCTTAGACCATACATTTTTCAACACATTTGTCAATGCACACAAACTAATTTATTTATAATGTATGCGTTTCATTGTTATAATTTATATAACCTAATGAAATCCATATTTATAATTAAAAATCTATCTTTCCAAACATTTGAATCTCAAAATTGGAAAATTAATAAATAATACAATGTCTCAAAAACTGTAAAAATATGTAAAGGTTATAGAATTATTATCAAAATTGACACTTTGGATGAGTGGTTAATGTGTGTATAACGTCTTAATTTCTAGTGGTGTCAAAAAAAGGCAGTTTTGGGATCCTGTTTTCGTAAACCAAGTCCATAAATAGTAATTAGAGATGTTTATAGAGTTATTATATTGATGAATTAAAATTTGGTTAAGCAATTTAGTCGAAAATGTGGTTAAAAGTTTAAAAACATAGCTATTTAGTCATTCTTATCCTAATTACCCTAGGATTTTGACTTCTTTTCTAATTCAATTTGAATTCTCCCTCTTTTCCCTTTATATTCTTTTTCTCTTTTCTCCCCTTTTACTTTTGATTAAATTTGTCATTCCAATACTGAAATTATTTTTGCTTTTGATATCAAATCAATCCCCGATAAATTGATTCTTTACCGATTTTTGAACTCATCATTAATAGCCTCCGTATTTCCATTAAGTTCGGTAAGTACATCTCGATTCAAAGTTTAGATCTTGAATTTTTGTAATATTTCTAATCGAAACTAATTCTTAATTCGATCTAATTAATCTTTACCTGTTCTTGTCACATCTCTCGAAAACCTTGATTTACCTTGAATTCATCATTAATTCTTATGTAAATGTTGTTTGAAGGACTCGATTTAGATACCTCGAGCCAAATTTTATCACAAGGGATGTCGTTCGGGCTTCCGGTGAAATGTGTGTTTTTTTACAAGCGAATCGGGGCAAACCATAGTCTTCCACACAGTCGTGTAGACCACTAGTGTGGACCACACGACCCCTCACATGACTATGTTCCCCTAAAATCCTAGGATGTTTGATTCTCACATAGCCTCCCACACGGTCGTGTCACCTCTGAAGCTTAATTTTGCATGTCCCACACAACCACAGTTTGTCACACGGCTTAGCCACACGGTCGTGTACCCCATCCACACAGTCCAGAGCTTTCTACACAGCTCGATCACACGGCTTTGTGTCCCCTATCTTTCAGATTTTATAGTATTGCTCATGTTCTTTAGATTTTACAATTTTGCCCCCCTATTTTTCAAATTTTATAGTTTTGCTCTTGTTCTTCAGATTTTACAATTTCCCCCTAATTTTTAGATTTTACAATTTTACCTTTGTTCTTCAGATTTTACAGTTTTGCCCCTGTTTTTAGATTTTACAATTTTGCCTATATTTTTTTATATTTTACAATTTTGCCTTTATTTCTTTTTCATATTTCACAATTTTGACCCAAAATTTTATAAATTGACCAGTTTAGTCCCTGATTGATTTCTAAATTATTTTAGTGTTTTATTTTATTCAGTTAAGTCCCTAAAAAAATAAATAATGTTAGAATTCATGATCCGATTGACTAAATTATTAATATTTTGTATATCTAAGATATATTCAGTTAGCCCTTGTATCCGCCATGATTGTCTTTTGAAGCTTTTATATGCTCAATTTAGTCCCTGTTATTGTATTATTCTAGAAGTTGTGATTTAATGACTGAAGTGTTATGGTTATATCGTGTGTGTGAAGTGTACATTACATGCTATTGACATTGTGAACAGATAATCTATTAATGTTAATATTGACACTACCCTATTGAAATACTTGCTAAAGCATGGTAATTGCTAGTGATGAATCAAATATATGTTAAGCATAAGTACTGCTAGTGTTGATTTATTCTATTACAAAGCATGTCATATTATATTGCATGGGGTGAGATGATATGTACGAAGGAAGATTCATTCTTAATGTTGTTTTTAAAATTATAAAAAAATCATTAAAATTTTATAAAAAATATAAAAAAATATTAAAAAAAACTAAAAACTAAATGGATAATAGCATATTTGACTCTTATATATACTTTATCAATTTTCCTAATGTGGTATTTATGACTAATGGTGTTAAATTTTAACATGTCAGGACATGCGGCCCAATTGTAGAGTGCACATTTTATTTTTATCAATGTTTTCTATTTGAAAATAACTCAAAGGAACAATTTTTAATAACCCATAATATTTTTTAGCCTAAATAAATAATTAAAAACAACCAATTAAAAAATGACAGATAAAATCTTGAGCTGTGATGTGTCTGTCATCTGATAGGCTTGCTTGTTAATTGATTTTAACGGTCAATAAGGTTAAAGATGGAAACCATTAATAGAAGGGTTTAATTGATTTTTGGATTAACAACAATGGCTCAATTAGTCATGGATTAAGTCGAGGGACTTAACTGATTTTTTTATTTTTTAAGGGCTTTTTATACCCATAAGTCAAAATCTTATTGCACAATGTCGAAAAAGCTCATTTGTTGTACTAGTCTACTTCTTTTATATTAATTTGGTACAATGACAAATTTAACACCTAAATTTACCTATTTTTATCATTTTAGTCCTAATATTTTTTTATTGTTTTGCCTATCACACATCAAATTTTAGTTAAATTTTTTATGTAAAATCTGATTGAACTGTTAAAATTTTATTAGCAGTGATCTAGTAGTTCGAATGACAATCTACATATACTTCATTGTCAATGTGGATAAATTGAGGAAAAAGTATGAACTTTTTAAATTTTGTTTAATATTTTAATATTTTTAATTTTTATGAAGAATATATGGATTGACATGTGAGTTACAGTGTCAATGCCATTAAAATTTTAACAGTCCAGTTAAATTTTCTATCTAAAATAAATGCAATTGATTAAAATTTAAAAGGTTGATCATCAAATATATATATATATATATATATATATATATATATATATATAAAGAATTAAGACCAAAATGATAAAGAAAGTAATCATTAGTGGCTAATTTTATCTATTAATTAAGAGGCTCTTCCACTAACTTTAGAGTTTCTTAGTACATACATCAAAATAAATTGGGTAAATTACACTAGTAGTCACCTAATTATTAGTAGATATATATTTTTTATCATCCAACAATGAAAATTTACAAAATGATCACCTACTATTCAATTTTGTCTTTTTCGGTCACTAGTTGGCTAACGGTGACAACTTTTAAAATTGACATAATAACAACTTTAACCCTCAACATTTATACATTGTGTCAATTTAGTATTGATTCCAAAAAATCTAACCCTCAACATTTATACATTGTGTAATTTGATATTTTTTGTAGTTTTGCTTTTCTTTGTGACTCTTTCACCTAAAAAGCTACCCTAAATTTATTAACTAAATTTGATTGAAAATATACAAAAAAATTTAAGATAATAATTTTTATTTTTTCTCATTCTTTTCAAATTGACCCTCATGTCACAAAGAAAAGCAAAACTGTAGAAAAGGCCAAATTATACAATGTGTAAATGTTGAGGGTTAATGTTTTTTTAGAATCAATACTAAATTGACATAATTTATAAATGTTGAGAGTTAAAGTTATTATTATGCCAATTTTAAAAGCTGCCACCATAAGCTAGCTAGTGACCAAAAAGACAAAATTGAATAATTTGATGTTCATTTTGTAACTTTTCATATTTTGATGGTAAATTTTTTTTAACTAATAATTGGGTGATTACTAGTATAGTTTACCCAAATAAATTTCACCAAAGAAGGGGAGATTACTAGTGTGACAAACCTAAGTAACAAATAGAGGGGCAACTTTAATAATTTATTTTTTATATTTTAGAATACTTTTTATTTCTTTTAGAGTTATTGTTAAAAAAATTCTAAAAATATCAAAAATGATATTTTATTTATAACTTAGGGCCAAATTATTTATTAATTTCTTGAGCTAACGTTTCAAAATAACGAATAATAAATAATGAAAATGTATGGTTTGAAACTAATTAATAGTAATTACATAAAAATATATATGATATTAAAATAAAAAATAGATTAAATTATATGTAAAACGAAATTTAAACATATGAATACATCATATTAAGAATACTAAATGAATGCAATTATTTTATTATTTTTTATTATAATTCGATTGTTTTAAATTTTTTTGTTTTCCAAATGTATATTATTTTTAGTGTTAAGATTTTTTTTGTTAATTTTATTAAATAATTTAACATGACTTATATTTCAAAAAGTATAGGATGGCATAGTATATACATATTGACATTTTTGTATGTAAAAGCTAAATGTAGATAATGACAATATAGAACGATCGCAAAGCAATATGAAAGAAAAATAAGAACATACAGATTTTACGTGAAAATCTTTTCGGGAAAAAATCATGGGTAGAGGAGAAGAAAATTCACAAATGTTTAAATTCGAATGATACAAGAGGAGTTTCGACTACATCTATTTATAGGTTGAAAAACCTTATTCTAATCAATGTCAAATAGAATGAGAGTAGTTTTATAGGGATTCTACTTGTGCCTTACTTTGCCCCTATAGATCCCCTTATTTTCCCACTATATTTTATTTCTTTAACATGAATTTGGGTCACACAACTCTAACATTGTATAATTGAATAAAATTTTTGCATTAAAAAACACAAAAAATGAGAAAAAAATATAATATTTGTCAAATTCTAAAAAAAATTAAAATTTATATAATATCACTACATGTTAAAAAAAAGAAGAAGTAACATGTAATTATTTGACAAAGTTAAAAAAAAAAGTTGACCTTCAAATAAAACATATATTAAATTCACCAAAAATAAAATCCTATCACATACATGTATGCATGTGAAAACTATAATTTAAAAAATAAATATGTGTTTAAAAATAACATATAATAAATAACGAAACATATGATTTGAAACTAATTAATGGTAGTACATAAAATATGCATGATATTAAAACTAACAAAAATAGATTAATTTGTTTATTATTATATTGTCATCAATCTTGAGTCGGTGTTGAGTTAGCTTGTGACAACAACTCAATCAAATAAATTATTAATACTAGAAATCCTATCACATGTGTATGCGTGTGGAAACCACGAATTTAGAACTCAAATGTGTGTTTAAAAAACATACAATAAATAATGAAATGCATAATTTGAAACTAATTAATCATAAAAGCATATAAAATATGTACGATATTAAAATAAAATATAGATTAAATTGTGAGTAAAATTAAATTTAAACACAAGTAAACAATACTAAATGCACTATAATTATTTATCATGATTTTGTTAACAATCGTGAGTTAGTGTCAAGTTAACTTGTGACACAACTCAATTAACAACATATATATATATATATATATATATATATATATATATACAACTAATGGATATAATAACTTATTCGTATTAAAATAAAAAAAACATATAAGATATATTAAAATGAAGCTTTGGTTGAGTGGTGAATTTAAGGTTTTATTAATTCAATTGGTGTGGATTCAAATCCCATTATACGCATAATTTAATTGGTTTTTTGTTAAAATAAAAATACTAAAGTACCATTAAATAATATTAACTTATGTTAACTATGGAAGAGAATTTCTATAATTTCTTAAACCAATTTGGTTGAGGGTCACACCAACTCAATAAAACACTTAATAAATAGTACAAATATACAATTGATGAACGTAACAAAGCATGCATAATAAATTAAAATGTATAAAATATTAAAATAAAGTTTTAACTTTGTGGTAAATTAAAGATTTTACCAATACAATTGGTTCAGGTTCAAATTTTATTATAAGTATATTTTTATTGAATTTCTTTTAAAAAAAATAAAAAGACTAAAATATTCTCAAACAATATAACTTATTTTAATTACGAAAAGATATTTTCGTACTTTTCTTAACTGAATTAGTAATATGATTCAGAGTGAACCAATTCGAACCAATTCAGTTAGAACCTTTAATAATAGTCTAATTGTAATATATATTAAATAAGATTTGTAAGATACAATTTATTTATAAATGTAAAGAATATGTTTGGTGTGAACTTTTTCTCTTTAAGAACAAAAACTCTAGATGTTTAACTTTCTCATATTTTATTAATTTTTTAGTATTTAATTACTATTTATATTTATTCACATTTTTATGATTTTTATTTTGCTCACTCTGTTATTTCTGAAAATAGTAGTGATTTTAATTTCTATATATATTTTGGATATATATAAGATTAGTCAAGTAAAAGATTTTGTCAAATCTATTAAAAATCGTTTTCAAGGGTCTTATTATGATAAAGCACAATGTTGATGTTCATAAAATTGGAATTCGAAATAATGAGGAGGAGGATAAGCTATCTAAGACTTGGTCTTTTGTCAGTCACTGATATGGCGGGTTTCTTTGGACACTTGATAATGGTTTTTTGGTAGATTGGTGTTCATCGTTAGGTTGGTTTGATAATGGCAGGACTAAGATATAATTTTCAATGATTTGATCAAGATGATACATCTTCAGTTTGCTTTTGAATTCTTCCATTGCGATTACCATCAATTTATTTTTCTCCTCTTTTAGGGTTATTTTGCAAACATGGCATTTGTACATCAATTTATGTTGTTTAGTTATCGTTTTTACTATATATGTGACATGTCATTATAATTTTTATTGTTCATAGTTTTTTAATGATATTATTTTATTAGAATAAATAAATGTAAATAATATTTTTAAATTAATCTAATATAATAATAATTTACATACAATTCATTTGGTTTTTCAAATTACCTAATATTTTTTTTTGGTTTTTCTACACCACTCAATTTAAATTCATGATTTTTTTCGGAAGTCTTTAATTACCTTTCCCTCTTTCTTTGTACAATTAATATTTTAATCATATAATTGTCATATATTATTCATATAAAATATGTATGTCAGATTTGATGTAAATTAAAATTTTTAACTATTTTTTTTGTAAAAATTTTCAACCGTTTAATAAATATTAATATATATACAACATTATAGATCAATATGATAGAAATATCAGATAGGTTCAAAAAATTATATGCATGACAAGGGGCGAAGCTAGAAATTTTTTTTATGAGGACTAAAATTAAATTGTAATTTTTACGATAGTAAAAATACAAATTTTAAAGGATTAAATTAAAATTTTATCATTTTTAGGGGGGAAAAGTGTAATTTCACCTTTACTAAATTAAAATTTTAAAAATATTAAAGGGCCAAAATAAAAAATTTTCTATTTTAAAGGGGACCGAGCCCTGCCAACCCCCTAAATTTGCCCCTGTGCATGACAAAAATCATTATTTTAGATCAAAATATTAAATTTGATGTAAATTAAATTCAACTATTGAATTGTTAAACTATTAAAATATATTAAAAATAGAAAAACTAAAACTAAAATAATTTTAAATTGGTGTAAATCAACCCTTGCTTATATACATATTATAAAGTATTTGCCTGATTTTAGTATCACGTTATTAAACGACACAAATTTAATAGTGAAATGCCAAAACAAAATGGGAATTTTATTATAGTGTCATTTACTATGAAAAAAACATATCCACAATGTTATCATTAGAACTACTTACTTATTATTTTCATTTGGTCCATACAAATGAATAATTAAAGTTAAAAATAACCATTCACTTTATTTTAAAAAATATTAATTTAGTTTTTCAAAAAAATAATTATTTTTAATAAATATTATTTAGATTTTTTTTTACTTACAAAAATCATTTGATGAATTTTGATATATATATATATATATATATATATATATATATATATATATCTATGGTATGTCAACTCTGAACTTTTCAGTGAATAAAAAGAAGAATAAAAGTGATGCTTAATTGCTTAGCTAATAGCTAAGCAAGGTGAGGGACCAAATTGCAGAAAACAAGAAAAAGTACCGAAGAGAAAAGATACCTTATTCTTCTGCTTTAGTGTAACTTACAATAGAATCCATTTTTTATTATTATAAAATTTTGAAATTACAATTTATAACTATTTCAATAGTTACCATTAGAATTAATTATTACGAGTATTAAACTGAATAATTAATTCAACTCAATCTACCATACATAATTTATACAAATGAAACTCGAACATATGATTTCCGAATTTGTAAAATCTTAAACTTATCATTAAATTAGAGTCTTATAAGTAAATTTCACCAAGATTGAGTATCAATAAAAGTGTAGCTTTTGGGACCAAATAATATATATATATATATATATATATATATATATATATTTGTATTTATAGCTCTTGGGACCGAGTACAAAATTATGTATATATATTTGGGACCATCTATAAAAAATAAAAAATGGAATAAAAATAGTGGCAAAAAGTGTAAAAGAGAATGTATACATAGCTAAGCTTTATGTTGACATGCAAAGTGGCCCAAACCATAGAAAAAGAGATAAGATAAATCTTTTTTTAGTGGCATTAAAATAATATGTATTTGTGGACGAAAAATAAAAAATAAAAGTATTTAATTTAATAGTAAAAGTATCCATTTAAAGAATTAAAATTAAGTTATTTTATAAAATGATTATTACACCATATATTGATACTGTGATTATAGAGTATTTTAATTATATAAGTAAAATTTAACAAAATATTTATTTTTTAAAAAAATCAATAAAGCCGATTGAATCTTAGTTCGGTTGGCATGGGCATTGTTACGAATATATGAGGATGTGAGTTCAAGTGCGCTGAAACGCATTATCCTCTTATTTAAAGGTCGGAGAAAGGCTGCTTGTAATTTTAAGTTGTATTAAAAGGAGTAAATATAATAGTAACCTAAAATGAGATTATTTAAAAAAATTAAATAAAAGATTATCAAAATTAGGGTTTCTTTTAGTATTTCTATATTAAACAGACATGCATTAATTTTAGACAACTACGAGATATAATTGCAACAAACAAAATCAATGATTACATTGAATATATATTGAATTTAAATATTTCAAAATTCTATTATTAATCTTTATATTATACATAAACTATAAGTTTAAAGATTCATTTGATTGGATAGCGAAATTGATTCTGGTGAATGTAAAATTTGTGTTGTCAATGGGATTAGTTATTGTTATAGTAAGCTTAAAGTTATTAGTGTGATATGTGTTTAGATTCAAACGCAATGATAACAGTAGAGTGATAATTTAAAATGACCATTAAAGACGTTAAAATAAAAAATTATAACATTAAAATTTAAGTTGTTTGATATTTATAAAATTAATAAAAATATATTGTTATAATTTTATTAATGAAATAACTTGTATAATATTTTTGTTATTTATATGATGATTGATTGCTTATTAAATAATAATGTAATTGTTTACTGTTAATTCTTACATATTTATTAAATTATTGTGTAAAAATAAATTATTTATTATATAATATAAATATAAAAACATTATTAATAATAAATTATCTAATAAATTTATAAGAAATTATATAAATACTAAATCTTTAGTTAAGCTAGTAAAATTTATAAAATTAAAATAACGAAGTTTTGGATTCGAATCCCATATACACCTTTTAGATTTCATATAAAAACATAAAAGGTAAAAATATCCCCTTAAAATAATATCTACCCCTATAAAAAAGGTAAATTATCTCGTTAATCCCTCTAAAAATAAATCCTTCTTATTTTGATCACTATTTTAAATTACAGCGTTAGATTGCCAAGCTGGTCACTTCTCTGCTTTTTCCTTGACAGTATATTCCATGCAATTAATCAGTTTCCACCTAATTAAATGTTTTTAAACTCAAAAATAGCCTCCTCTCCCCTTAGCCTACTACCCTTTCCACTACCGTACTCATCATCTTCCCCATCCCCATTGCAATTTGCAACCTCATTCGAATCAACCACTAAGTCCCTAAACCCAAATATCCTCCATCATCGAGTCACCATGCCTCATCATCGCCCAACTCTCACATCACTTAGCATCTAACCTGAACCAAAATCTACCATTTTCTCACAACCCACGACCCAAATCACCATCGCCGTCTCTATCCTTTTACCACTAAACCCAAACCAACAATAAAAACTTCCCAACAGTAAAAAAAAGAAGAAGCAATAAATAAATAAACTGAAAAAAAAAACAACAACAACCATGCATTTCAGTCAACTACAACCTTAAAATTAGAAGCAAAAGAGAAGAGAAAGAAAAAAGAGTTTCGGTAGTCCTTTTGCAAATATGAACGATGGAGTTGCAGAGGAGACTGTGAGGAATCACTATTCTTGAATGGAGGCCAATAGGACCGCCAGTGTTGAAGATTGGAGAAGGAACTGAAAGTTAAAGGCTCATTTTTGGGGTATTCATGAAGGCTTTTGGAAAATTTGAGGCTGGATTAGTGTTTAGTACATTAAGGTGAGGAGCGGGCAGGTGCCATTTTTTGCGTCAGAGGCGACGTCAGCGTTGGCTTTGTGAGAGTCAGGAAGAAACTTTTTTTTAGGGTTTATTGTTGAGATGAAAAGAAAAAGTAAAAAGTTATATTTTATGTAAATAAAAAGAGAGAGAGACCCTTTTAATGTGGAACATGAGAATAAAGGTACTTAGGTGGAAATTAATCAATGACGTGAAATGCCGGTTCGGAAAAAACGGATGAGTGATTAATTTGTACAATTTAATTAATAACGGTGACTAAAATAACAATAAAAATTTTGGAATGCTCCATTTTCACCATGATTAAAAGGTGATTTACCTTTATAAAAATAATTTTTTTAATAAATTTACAACTAAATTTAAATTTAACTGAAATAATATCAATTTAACCAAAACTTTAAAAGAGTAGTATAATATAAACCAACCCAAAATGGGTTCTACTTACTAAAAGAAACAAAAAGTGTTATAAATCCCAGTAATATTTAATCAAATAAATACTGTTTAGCTCAAGATTGAAAATTTAAAATCTAAAAATTCTAAGGACTAAAGTTGATAATTCAAAAATTATTAAAATAAAAATATAGGAACTAAATCCAGCATAATAATAAAATTTAAAATTTTTATTACATTTAATATATAAATTTATCATTGAATCTTCTATCCATTTTTGCTTACTTTAAAAAACTGATGAAGTGATATATTTTTAGACCTCTTTGGTGTTTTTGCATTCAAAATCTTTGAGCAATTAAAATGAAAGGTTGAGAGCTTTGAAATGATAAAACACAACGTTAAACACGATACACTGAATCGAGAGAAAAACACAAGAGGTAAACCCTAATACGACATCGTTCAGAAAGAAAAAAAAACGTACATCACAAACAGCATCGTTTAACAAAAAAATAATACACAACTAAATAAACAACAAATCAAATATGGCTTAACCAGTTCCACCAAGAACACCCTTAAGCTTCTTAACTTGAGCATCATCAAGGAACGTTGATTTCTCCAACAAAGACGACGGCAAATCATTAGCAAACAACGCGAAATCAAGGATTTGAAGTCCGGGATTGGGGCTACTGAAGGTAACAATGGCGAGGGACGGTCGTTTGCCGGCGGCATTGATCTGAAAATGCAATAACCCTTGAGGGAAAACCATGACATCACCTCTTTTCAAGTTCTTCAAGTAAACTTTATTAGCCGATGAAATGAACCCACAAGTGATGCGACCATGGACCACGTAAAGGAGCTCGTTGGCACCAGGGTGAGTGTGCATTGGGATTACACCACCCGGAGCCAAGTCCAGCCTTGCGGCGGACAGGCCTAGTCCGTTGACGGCTGGGTATTGACCAACGAATGCTGGTGTCACAGCTGCACTTATGATGTTCGACGTATTACCTGGGACACCGAGACCCGAAAAAGCGAAGTCGTCGGATGTTACATTTGCTTCCATTATGCAAGGGTAACCTGATGGGGTAACAATGCCCGAAGCCGTGTTCGCAACACAAAAGTCCTGGGCGAGGACATTGGTGGAAGTGAAGATAAGGGAGAAAAGGAGGAAAATGTGAAGCATTGTTGTTGTTGATGATGATGGGACTATTTTTCCTTTCTCTTGGTGGTGGTGGGGTGGTTTTTTGAGAGGTTTTGGGTATGAATATATAGATAGATAGGGAGAGGACCAGATGGTATTTTGATAGCAACCGTTTAAATCTATTTTAACCTTCATTTTACTTATTTGTTAATAAGGATGTAAGTGAGTAGGATTTCTGTATTTTTTTAATTTAACTTGTTTATTATTTGTATATTATCTAAATTTGTATGTGAATTAAATTTAGATTTTTAAATCAATTAATTTTTTTATATGTATAAAATAAAAAATATAAACATTCCCTAAACAATGAATTTGGATATTTGAATCTACACTGTTGATTCAAATAATGTATATTTGTGATATTTTTACACATCCACTCTAAATCCACACCAAATGATAATTTTAAACTTTGATTTTGAATATTATTCAAATCGGCAAAAGAACAAATTGAATATTTGCAAGTATCCAAATTAGCAATCCGAATTAACACTCCTATTTAGTAATAGGAGAGGTAAGGTTCATTTCGGATTGAGTCACTCTAAGTTGGGTCGATTTAGGTTTTAACAATTTTTGAATTATTTTGAGTTTGAATCATTCGGATTTTGTCTGTCAAATTTTTAGGTGGGATCATTTTATGTTTAGGTCATTTTGGATTCAAATCATTTGCAGTTTGAATCACTTCGAGTTCCAGTTGAACAAGTTTAATTTGTTTACTTTTCATTGTTAAATTGAATTGGGTTAATTTTGATTTTGAATTCACTTAGACACACAAGCAGTACCCATCTTATCCATAAATGATCTACGTATTATAGGTCTCGAGTTCAAACATTACTATGTATAAACTCTTCAGTGTTCATAATGGGTGGGAAGCTCCCATTCTACGGCATGTTCAAGCAGGGGTGAAGGGAGGGGCAGACAGTAATCTTCCCCCTAAAAGAATGCTTATATAAGTCATTTATTTTTCAAGAAATCACAAATTAGTATAATAATAATATTGCACTTTGATCTTCTAAAAAACTATTCATTTTATCTCCTAAAACAATTTCCTGACTTTACTTATTTGTTCAAACGCAAACAACATTTCGTAAATTTTTCTGTAGCAAAATCAATATCATTTATTTCTCTCGACTCAATTGTTCAACATTCTCAAAACCAAAATCAAACATGAACACTCTGAAAACACAATACCAAGCATGTTGAAGATAAGACCCTTCACAATTTCCAATTACTATTTTAAAAAAAATTAAAAAATACAAATAAAAACTTTATTGAAAGAATATCAACATAGAATCGGTCCAAGGAGATCACATGGCAAATGCTCATAAGAAGACATCGTGACAGCTAAATACATAAAATAAAATTATAAAATTGGTCACGCTGTCCTTCCAGTTGCAACCATTGAACTATTGTGTGGACTATAAACAATGCCCTTAAGGCTAAGTTAAACAAACACAATTTAGGGTACGGAAAAAAAGCGATTTATTAAGTTTAAATTGAAATTATTATTAAAATATCAAATAAATTTTATTAAACTTGAATTTATAAATTTTATTTAAAGCTTGATTTTTAATAAAATATTATAAATAAATGAAATTAAATTCCAAAAGATAATTTGGTTGGACCTTTCTCCAGTCTCCACCATGACCAGTCTGTTCATAAAATTTAATTCATAAAAGTAATATGAAATCAAGAATATGCTTGGAGACAATGCCAAATTTCCAATTGCTTTCTTCTCACAGAGGAGATGATGTGACACATTTATTTATTTATATTTACAATTATTATTAATTTATTTATTAAATTACCTTTAATTAAAAAATATTTATCAAAATATCTTATTTGTATCATTTTCTGTACTAGGTAAATTCTGAACTATGGTTTTCATTTTCTATATTTATGAATTCATCAAATTATACTTTTTAGATGAGGTTTGATTTACAGATTATAATATTAATCTTAATGATAAGATTAACTAAATTATATTTTATTTTTAAAGAGAGATACAAGTTCAAACTTTGAAGACCGATATTATTATAAGGGATAATCATGAATTTTGAACATGAAATATACATGAAGAATGCAGAAAAAAAAAGTAGAATGTAAGGTTTATTAGCACATTATCGGAAATGATATGTTATCTAGTTTAATTCATTAAAAAAGGATTAACTGAATGTAAGGTTTTTAGCACGTTATCGGATATGATACATTATCTTGTTTAGTTCATTTGGTTAGTATGTAATATTTTATTATTTGGTTGATAAAATTAAATGTTATCTGGAAGCACATTTTATTAAATTGTTGTAAAATCTGTTAGATCTAGATATTATGCAAATTAAATCCCTAATATTGCATAATTAATTATTTAGAATCTTTAGAATGATATGATTTTACATAGGTTTAGGAAATATCTTATGCAGAATTGGAGACAGTTGGCCATTAGACTTGACAAAAAACACAAAAAAGAACACCCATTAAATTGATTTCTCCATCTTGACCTTTTTTTTTAATTACACAAACCCTAACACCACGTTTGATTCGCTGTAATGGAATAGAGCTGTAATCAGCAATTCAATTATTTAGTTGAATGGAATGGAATAGAACTGTAATGGTATTCTTGTGTTTGGTTGAATAGAATGATATTGTAATAGCATAAGAAAAAAAACTAAAATGACCAAAATACCCTTAATAGAATTAATTTTAAGTAAGATAATTTTTGTTATTAAATTTTACTAGAATTATTATTAAATTTAATAATAAATAATAATTTAATCATATTTTAATATAATTATTACCAAATATAATTTTAAAAAAATAAAAATAAAAATAAATAATTTAATAACATTCTTAAAATAATTATTATTAAAATATGAATTAATAAAAATCATAACATAATCTCATGGGATCGCAGTTGCCAAATTACAAATATTGATCCAAAAATAATAATTATTTTCATTTTTATATATATAAAAAATATCAAACATCTATACACCAAACAAGCAAGCAGACCCCTATTTTAACTTCTCTATAATTTTCCCTAACCTATTAACACCAATTCCAAAAATATTCCCTCAAAAATATCAAAAAAGAAAGAGGGTCATGCTCTGCCATTGATGTATCTTCAATCTAAATCACTTTCCATACTCCCCATGGCCTTTAATCCTCTTGGTCTCTGCATTATGCCAAAACCCCACATCAGAAACATGAATAATTGTATAAAAAATTATTACAGTGTCAGAAATGTAAAAGAAGAGAAACCAAATCATATATTACCTTCTTAGAACTCTTCTTCTCCTTAACTGCAATCTTTCCATTCTACAGAAAAAAAAATTGACAGATCTAGCAAGAATTGTTGTGACCGAAGATGCAATATATTTGACATCAGCCGCTTTCAAAGAAGTCAATGATAGTCTCATCATTGCCTTGAGTAGTGCAATATAGTGATAACTTTTCTGCATCAAAGGATGTATTTAGGCAACGTGAGAACTTCCTCAATACAGTGACAATGCAAGGAAAAAAAAAGATTGTTAAACTCACATCATATGGGCAAAGCTTGTGAGAAATAAGCTCAGCATACTCTACAAAGTCACTTTCAGATTTGGGAATAAATTTATCAAGAGTCTTATCATCACCTTTCTTGGAAAATAGTTCAGCCATTGATTTATAATCAGCTTATTCCATAAGCCTATAATAGAAAGTAAAATGTTAGATCATGGCACCTTATTGACAAAAAAATAATGAAGAAAAAAAATTCACCTTTAGATATATACACATATATATACACACATAAAAATAAAAAATGGAAAGAGGTTAACAATAAGACTTCAGCTAATTTAGAAACAAACTACAACGACATAGTTCTAAATAGAAGTCAACAAATTTAAGTTCTAGCAGTATTAAGATATTCATTCCAATGAGTTTATAACAAAAGATCTACGAAAACACTATGATTCTGCCAATATCCACAAAATTGTTATAAGTAACACTGTAATTAGCCTCAAAGAAAATCTTATGCCACCATAAAAAAAGATACAGGGAGAGGCTCTATCTACTTGGTTCTAGATCCAAAGGTAAGAAAAGAATACATGAATCACTATTAATGATCAATCAAATTTCTTAATTGATGCAATAGGATGGTAATGGGTCCCATGGAGAGTTTCTTATCACATCAAGAATGAGGCTCATCTTAATAGAGTTTGAATTACTAAATTTAAGTTATATTCTTATCACATCGAGAATGAGGTACAACTTAATAGAGTTTGAATTACCAAATTTAAGTTATAAATCAGGTTGCTTAATCAAGATTAGATATGATTTATCCATCTGACAATGCCAGGAGATACATGTATCAAAAATCAAATCAGGACCAATCCAGAGATAACTAATAACTTTCAGAATAACACAAGCAAATCCACACACCATGCTCAACACTTGTAACCAGGTTTTTCTTGCCTATGTTTAGTTGGTTTAAAAGGTTGTAATTTTGAACATGTTTTCCAGTATAGAATTTTAAGAAGCAATAAAAAGATTTATAGGACCAAAGAGCCCCGACAACAAAATACTAGTAAACGTAATTAATACAAGTTACAATGAAGCCCATCATACTGGAGGCGGAGCAAGTTCATCTTCATCTTCCCATGATTCCTTGATATCAGAGTCATCAATATCTTCATCATCCCATTTGCTTTTAAGTTGTTCCTTTGCAGGGAGAGGTGGAATCTCATCCTCTGCAACAATAGCATACAACTTCTTGAGCAAAAAAAAGGGGGGGTTTCAAGAAAAGGAAACCAAGAATAAAAAGAATGACATAATGCAATAGGTTCTCCAACTAAGATTGGAAACAGACCATAATCTTTAACACTTATTAACAACTCAAAAACATATGAAATACAGAATAGAAATGAATCTACTTTAAGGTCTCTTTACACTTTAAAATTCTTATACAAAACTACAAGGCGACCATCAGGTAATGTTTCAAGAAAAGAACTAGTGAATCCCAGCAATTGAAGCCAATACTAGATTCCCAAGATGTTGCCACAATTACTGATCTTCCACTACATGCAGTTTTTCTTTTTAATAAAAAGAAAAAAAACTCTAAATTTCTCTTTTTGGTCTGGTAACACCATAGCCGATTTCCCAAGAAACTCAAAGCAAACACCTTTGAAACATCTCAACTCAACCTCATAAAATCTAAAACCAAAAACAAGTAAAAGCCCTAAATTTCAATAAACCCAATAAGCATTTAGCTCTAAAAAAAGAAATTTCTCACATTCAAGTTCATACATAATAAAACATACAAAAGAAAATAGAATCACTTATCAATCAAAGAATTAACAACAAATTCGGGCCAAAATTAAAACTTACCCTAGTCTTCCATTTTCATTTAACAACAACTTGCCTTGTTATCTTTCCAGCATTTGTGAAATCAAAGCAATGAAATCAAAAATGCAGTGAAAAAGCAAAAAAAAATAAAATTTGCAACCCTGCAACCAAAGGAAAAAAAAAAAAAAGGAAACGTAGAGATGGGAAGAAAAGAATGTTATAGTTTATTCATTCTTTGGGCAGAGGTGAGGGCAAAAATTGAAATTGGAAAAATAAAATTTCTTATTCCACGGGTTGAATGGCGATTCAATGATGAGAGAAGGGAATAGCTATTCGGCGACTTCTTGTAATAGACCCTGAATTAATTCAGGCCCGTAATACCCTTATAGCCAACCAAACTAATGTTTGGTGGTGGGCCCGCCGAATTAGGCTGGAATCTATTCATAAATCCTCAAACCAAACATGTTGTAAGTGATGGTGGCTATAACTCTATGTGTATTTTTTTGTATGTAACCCTAATAGGTAGAGAGATGATCAATTTATAATGACAAACTTTTAACTCGGTACGTCCATCAAGTAACCGAATGAATTTGGGTCTAACGTCTAGGTCGGGTTGGGGAGGTTACATTAGCAACTAGGTTCATTTTGGTATCTGTACTTTTTTTATTCAAAGATAAGTCCCGAAATGAACCTAATTCCCAAGTTAAGAGACTAAAAATTATATTATCGTTATTTTTTATTCAAATTTGATTGTGTTATACCCCCATCCGTACAAGGTAATGTGGCAAACCGAAAGGGCACCTGAGTAACAAGCTAGTCGTCAACAAACTAGGAAGTCACCCACAAGTCCTACATTTCGGCACTGTTGCAGGCCAATTTTGACCCACCTTAGCTAACACCCCTAAACTACCAACCCATTACAATTAAACCCACAAAACCCAAACCCGTTTACAACATTTTAAACCTAAACATCAGCCCAACTATCCTAAAGCCCAAAACCTAAAATTAACCTAGCCCAACACAAAAAATCAGAAAAATTGTAGAACCCTAGCTCCCCACTTGCCTCTGACACCGCTGCCGCCACCGCCCAAGGTCACGTCCACCGTCCATCCTCAGCACCTGCACACATTAAAAGAGACAAGACAAAAAATAATAGAAAATCAAGTTGTATGGCTATAAAAGCCAAATCTAAACATTTGTAAGGGGGGATTTTTTATTTTTATGAATACAAGAAAATATTCTAAATACCAACAGTAGATCTAAAGCAAGAAATCCAACCCAAATCAGAGAGCAAAAACATTAACAGCCAGATCTGAACATCGAAAGTGATTCCATCGTTTTTCCATTTGTTTATTTAAAATCTATTTTCTAATCTACATACACTTATTTATAAAAGCACACATATTTTTTAAAAAATAATAAAAAATCAAAAAAATAATAAAAAATAAAAAATAACTTTTTTTTTAACATTCAGCCACCGTGCACGGTGGTGAGCGATATGACGACGATGTGTGACGATGGCGCGGCGGCGGCGGTGGACAATGGTCGGGTGGCCCGAATGGTGGTCGGTTCTCTGGTCGGAAATCATAGGAGAGAGGGCAGAGAGCTTTTAAGTTTTTTTTTTTGAAATCTAAGGAAAAATGAAGTTTTTGGGGAAAATTGGGCTATTTATATAGCATCCAAAACAACGTCGTTTTGGACTTAAGCCCCAATGCCAAAACGACGTCGTTTTGATCATACCCAACACGCCTTAGGATCCGCGTGTTTTTGGAAAAGGGGAAATTTACGCGTGCGGTCCTTCCGCTTTTTCAAGCTTTTGCAATCAAGTTTTTCTTTATTTTAAAATTTGCCTCGTGAAGTTGTCGCGGATTTCGTTTTAGTCCCGTACCAGATGCTGTGTTTTGAAGGGAAGGGAAAATTTCCTTTTTGGTCCTCCTCTATTTTCGCGCATTGCAATAAGGCCTTGTTTCCCATTTTTATTTCTAATTGCACCCCAAGAACTATGTTTTGATTCCGATTTCGTCCTTTTTGCCATTTTTATTTTTAATATTGTTTGTAATATTATATTTTTGCTATTATCTATTATTACCATATTTATTATTATTTTCTATCTTATATATTTATATATTTTCTTTTTAATATCATTTATATTATTATTATTACTTTCCTTTTATTATTATCTTTAACATATCGTTATTCTTTTAATATTATTATTAATTATTATATTATATTTAATAATCTTTTGATGTTCTTCTAAAATCGTGTATATATATATTTTTTATCCATTGTTATTACTTACTACTTTATATTTAATATTATTATATCATATTTGTTTTTGTATTTTATTATTATTAGTATTACTATTATTATTATTATTAATATTAATGTATATTTTTATATGTATATACTATTACTATATATCTATTTATGTAGCATTATTAATGGTTGTTTTTACTATTATTATTATTCCTAATATATATTATGTATATATTTTTAAATATTATATTATATATATATTTGTAATACCATATTATGTACATATTATTATTATATCTATTTTTATCCCTATTATATTTGTTATTAATATTAGTATATATTTTATTATACGTGTATATATATATATATTTTTATATATAGTAGTATTTTTATATATCATTATATTTATTATTATACTTATTATTTTCACTATTGTTACTTATTATTTTATTTTAATATTATTATGTATTATTTGGTATACATGTCTTTTTGTACATATTGTTATTTTTTATTATACATATATTATTTTTTTGTGGTATTAATACATTTTTACTTTTTTCTTTTATTGTAAATATTATTTATTATTACTCTAATACCCTAATATTATATTATAATATTTTTTATTAATCACCTCATTATTTTGCATCGTTTATTTACTTATGAATTTTTTGTTACAATAACATCGTTAGTTTTTTTTATCATTATTTTAGAAACATTTTTTATTTTAATAAATAAGGCAACGTACCGATTTTAACATTAAGTCTGTGATTTCATCGCTATGTTGGGTGAATATCAATCGGCTCGTGTTAAAAACAGACGTCCTTCTCAAAATAAAATGAAAAAAACTTGAAATTTCTCGTGTTTTAATCGGATCACGATTAAATCTTATATTGAACTCGCAATTTTGAAATTCAAGACAACGCATATTTAAAAAGATACCAATTTTGGGCGTCGCGGGGGTGCTAATACATTCCCCGCACGTAACCGACTCCCGAACCCTATTTTTCTCTAGATTTTCGCGTAGACCCAAATTCGGCCTTCATTTTTGTTCAAAAATAAATTTTCTTTTCTAAAAAAGGATGATTTATTAGGTGTCCGATCACACCTAGAAAAAAGATCGGTGGCGACTCCTTTTCTCTTTAAAACCAAAATTCCATTTTCAAAATTTTAAATTTTCAAATAATCGCCTCAACTAGCAACCAAAGCGAAATTTTTACGTCGCTACAGCTGGCGACTCCACTGGGGACCTTTTTTGAGAGTCGAGTCTAAAATTAAACGCGTGTTGTCAAAATTTTCAAAATTCCTTGTTCAAATTAATATTGAGTCGTGATCCCCAAATTTCGTTTTTGAAAAGTCATGCATTTGCATCATTTTGTAAATATTCTTCTGACTTGTTTTATCTTGTTGATTTTCAGCTTTAAGTTTTTATGGTTCTAGTTTTTTTAATGTTTACATAAAACGTAAAGGTTTGTGAGTTTCTCCCCAAACACCGTGCACTTGCATTTTTGCATAACATGAGCTCTCTACCTGGGCTCCGTCCGCTTAAGTGGAAGTAAACGCTATGCCTTCGTTAGTTAACTCGTCCCTCCGCACAGGCTAGTGAATACTTTCGGGTTACATATAACTTATGCTTTCGTGAGTTAACTTGTCCCTCCGCATAGGCATAAGGAATTGTAATCCCTCGAATTGAACTCGTAAGCCTGTGATAGGCAATGACCAAGGTTCTGTACTAATCTTAGCAGATGACAGTACGGACAATTCGAGTACCTGTCTAGAACCGAAACCGCATGTAGTGAACCATATGAGCCACCTAATTAGAGCCATGCCGAACATCTGTCCGTTAATAGTCACCAAAATAAGTACACGAGAGAAACGCCTCTTACCTTTCATTTTTTTTACATTTATACTTTCGCAAAGGAATCGAGTCTATTGGACCGGGTAATTTAATTTGTTAGATTCTCCATAGTTTTTTCTCTGTTCATATTTATTGTGATTACTAACCAAGGTTGTTTATTTTTTATTTTTATTTTTCATTATGCATCGTAGGCATCTTGATTAGGAAGGTGTTGATTAGAGATTGGTTGCCAAAAATGGGTTTCTGATGGAGGAGTCAATTACACAAGTGACCGAGAAAAATACCGTGATTCGAGACTGGTCTTTGAAAACTCAGAAAGTAAAAGGGGATAGTTTAACGGAAGGATGTATCTCCAATCTTCCCGAGTAAGTAACTTCAAATGCTCATCAGAATAACCTCGAAGATTTGACTCAGATTAGGAAACAATGGGATTCAGACACTAGGGGCATCTTTACCAAAAAGTACGGGGATATAGCTCACTTGATCGCCGTCAATATAGACGAACAACTGATTCAAGCCATGATTCGATTCTGGGATCCAGCTTACCAATGTTTCACTTTCAATGAGGAAGATATGACTCCGACCATAGAAGAGTATGCTGCCTTGCTTCGCATTGACAATGTACAATTCAGCAAGATATATGTGAAAGAGCCCAAACCAATGACCTTCAAGAAAAAGTTAGTGAGGTTAACGGGAATGACTGATATGTGGGCTGAAAAGCAAATAAAGAAAAAGAATGAAGTTAGTTGTGTTCTATGATTTTCTCTGCTAGATTTAGTTCAAAACCATCCGATATTGCGAAGAGGATAGATCTGTTTACTTTGGCCATTTATGGATTAATTGTCTTCCCAAAGGTTCTCGGGCATATAGAAGTTGCGGTAGTAGATTTTTTCGAAAGGTTGAGGCAAGGGATCAACCCTGTCTCTACTATCTTGGCTGAGACTTTTAGATCTCTAAGTTGTTGTAGGAGGAAAGTGGAAGGACGTTTTATCGGAAGTGCGCAGTTACTTAATGTCTGGATTCTAAGCCATTTCTGGAAAGTGGAGCGCACACATTTCCACATGTTTTCAAAAACATTCGCCCCATTGAAAGCTTACCTTTAGAAGGATTGGCCAAAGGATGTCACTGAACAGTATTGGGTTTCAGTTTTTCAAAACCTTCGCGTCGAAGAGATAACTTGGAGAGCACCATGGATCTGTCCTTCAGTTCTGTTATACAAATGTGGAAGCCAAGATTGGGTGCCTTTACTAGGATTATGGGGAGGAGTTGGATATACTCCATTAATGGTTCAAAGATAATTTACTTCACGACAGTTCATACCTGCTACCGGAGGATTGGCACAGTCTGAGTTTGCCTTTACAGGTGAGGGTTACATGAATAGAGTCTGAGATACTGCAAAGTCTTGGAAGGAAATTCACCTAATGGAGTTAGCTCTCTACGCTGAAACCATCACTCAAGATTATGACATATGGAGACAACGACGAGTGAACAGTCAGCAAATCTCGCCAACGGATTATACTTTCCAGAATCCTTTCTCAGAAGAAATGCCGTCCGAGTTGCAAATAGTAAGAAATGAATTTGAACGTGAAAAGGCTAAGCTATTATGAGTATCAATTCTCTTCAAGAGGAAAACTACCAGCTAAAGATCGATGTTTAAATTAAAAAATCTAAAACCGAGAAAGCTCAAAAAGTGGCTGAGATCGTAAAAAATGATTTAATAGATCTTTATTTGGAAAATAAGAAATTAAGAAGCACTATAAAAAATAGTGGGTTGGGCAAATCATCGGCAGAGTGGAAGGAAGAACTAAGCAACTTCAAAGGTGGGATGGAATTTTGGAAAGGGAAAGCAAAGAAAGAAGGGGAAAAAGCTGCGCGTGCATGATAGAATTAAGGAAGAAGAATGCTGAGTTTGAAACTGTGTCTACAGAATTTGTGACTAGTCAGTCCGAACGTCAAGAGCTAAGGAGGAAGATACGAGATCTAGAAAATATGTTGCAATCTCGTCAGCAACAGTTAGATACTCTTTTAAAAGCCCTATAAGAAAAGAACGATCAGTACGACAGAGACACTCGCACTTACGAAAGAGCTCTCCAAGAAAAAGAAATGCAATTCGGCTTTTTGATCAATGAAATTCACAAGGCGGCTATGCAAGTTGTGCAATTATCAGATGAAGTCAAAGCTCTCAGTTGCAAATTCCCTCCGAGTTAAAGATCAAGCATATCAAAATTCTTAGAACGAGTGAAGAAATAAGGCAATGTGGCTAGAAAATTTGTGTAACTGTTGAATCAAAGATAGCAAAACGTTTTGTAATAGACTCTTTTAATTAATGAAATACCTAAGTAGGGGCCATCGTGAAATCAACACCAAATTCTTGCACATGTATTCATGACTAATAATCATTTTTCATTTATCAATTCATCCATTCATTGCATGTACATATCACCATAATCATTCACTGAGGCTAAAACCATATAATCCGCAGTTGCGACACTACAAGTCTAGAATCACGACTTTTTTATAGAACACGCCAAAAGCTAGAATTATGGAAGTCGAGTTCAATGAGAGATTTGAAATGATGGAAAGGACCCAAAGAGAATTGCAAGAGCAGTTAACCAAGTCACAACAAGAAGCAAGAGATCTGATGTTAAGATCTCGAGAGGAATCGCTTGAGCAAAGAGATCAGATGGCCAAAATGATGGAGATGATGACAGCTTTGGTCAAAGGAAAATGACCTATACAGAGCCCTGACATTATAGAGCCTCAGTCGAGAACTAATCATGATCAGCATCCGCTCTATCCCCCAGGATTCACTCCACCTCATGCACATGTAATGCAAAGAGAATTTCCTCAAGGAGAACCTGTAAGCTTGGAGCAACGACCCGTACCCCCTACTTATCTAGGGCAAGGTATATTCAATTCAAACCCCGGAGCTAATCCTGCCGATCCCAATGTTCCAGATTTAGATAATCTGGTAGAAAAAGTCAAATTGAAAATGGATGATCATGATGTTCAGGATAAGTATAGGAGTTTGGAAGAAAGACTAAAAGCGATAGAAGGTACTGAAGCCTTATCTGCGTTGAGTGCCAAAGAGCTCAGTTTGGTGCCCGATCTGGTTTTTCCTCCGAAATTCAAAGTACCAGATTTTAAAAAATA
Source organism: Gossypium anomalum (assembly GCA_025698475.1). Classification (NCBI taxonomy): domain Eukaryota; kingdom Viridiplantae; phylum Streptophyta; class Magnoliopsida; order Malvales; family Malvaceae; genus Gossypium; species Gossypium anomalum. The sequence continues at coordinate 22,338,564 of CM046964.1, read as the reverse complement.
CGACGGAACGAGATGTCCAAAAGTATATTTTATCATGTTTTGCTGGAAGATGATTGGTTAAGTGAATGAGAAAAAATTGCTAATCCATTATTTCCAAGACAGGTTGACTGGATCAGCCATTCGATGGTATAGTCAACTCAGTAGAGAAAGGATCCGATCATGGAAACACTTAGCATCCACATTTTGTGAACAATACAAGCATGTATTGACATGGTGCTTGATCGACTAACTCTGCAGATGATGGAAAAGAAGCCGATGAAGACTTTTAGGCAATACGCGCAAAGGTGGAGAGATATCTCAGCTCAAGTAGAACCCCCATTGACTAAAACTGAAATAACGGTCATCTTCATCAACACTTTGAAAGTTCCGTTTTATTATAAGTTGGTAGGAAGTGCCACGAAAGACTTCGCAGATATTTTAATATCCGGGAAACTTATAGAAAATGCCATCAAGAGTGGAAGGATAGAAGGTTTCGAGAGCTCGAAAAGGGCAGCACCTGTAAAGAAAAAAGAGGCAAAAGCCCATATGGTGGGAACTGAGAGCCACCACACTTCTAATCCTTACCCAGTCCAGCCACGACCTCGATATCGCCCACCTCCAAACTTTTATTATCCTCCCTAAAGCCCTTACTATCAAACACCTACTTTTTACCCCGTCTACACCACAGATAACCAAAGACCATTTGCCATGTTCCCACCAAATACTATGCCTGCTCAAAACCAACTAAAACATAAACAAAAACCGACAAGATCCAATCCTGAAAAACCTCAATTCACCTCAATTCCCGTGTCATACGGAGAGCTGTACCCAAAACTGTTGGAAAAACAATTAATATCCCCACATTATATGGCACCCCTGAAGCCTCCATACCTAAAATGGTACGATCCTAATGCTAGTTGCATATACCACGCCGGAAACCAAGCGCATTCTACAAAAAATTGTTTGGCCTTTAAAAGGAGGGTTCAAGGTCTTATTGATGCAAGAGAAGTGAACGTGGTGACAAAAGAAGACAAATGGCGTATTAGAAGTTATGTTTCTGAAATAAAGACACCGTTGCGAAAGATTAGGGAAGTAATGGTTGAAAAGGGGCTGCTCTATCATCCCAACAGAATTTTCAAAGAAGGAAATACAAAAAGTTAATGTTTTTGTGATTTTCATGAGATCGAGGGGCATGACATCCAATCTTGTGAAGGATTCAGAAAACTACTTCAAGACATGATGGACAACAAGGAAGTCGAAATATGCACTTCTGATAATCAATCATCAGGTTTCCCTTATAGTGCTGATCGACCATTGGTGATTTATTACGATGCAAAAAAGGATCAAGTGAAACCAAAGATGATAATTGAAGTATGATTTCCCTTACAAAGACAACAAGACAGTACCATGGAAATATAATGTCAACATTATCATACCTGAAGGTGAAAAATCCAAAGCCACGACCGAAAATATTGGCGAAGTAGGACACTTCACCCGCAGCGGGAGGTGTTATTCTAAAGTGGTTGAACCAATGAAGAAGACTAATGACTTGAAGCAGAAAGGAAATGCATCAATGCATAAAGCTGAGGTTGAACTTGAGGCTCCGTCCGAACAAGAAGTTAAAAGGCCTGTGAATGAAGAGGAAGCACATGAATTCTTAAAGTTTATTAAGTATAGTGAATATAACGTCGTGGAAAAGTTAAGCAAACAACCGGCACGAATTTCGGTATTATCCTTACTGTTGAATTCAAAACCACATTGGAATGCTTTGCTGAAAGTGTTAAATCAAGCTTACGTGGCAAGTAATATATTTGTCGAAAAACTTGATAGGTGGGTGAATAACCTGAACGCAGATAATTTTATTTCTTTCAGTGATGACGAAATACCGTCAAATGGTAGGGGCTCCGTAAAATCATTACATATCATAACTCGTTACAAGGATTATATAATATCGAATGTGCTCATTGATAACGAGTCAGCACTCAATGTTATGCCTTTGGCCACGCTTTCTAGAATTCTAATTGATATATCTTATCTGAAGCCTTGTCACTCTACAGTAAGAGCATTCGATGGGACAAGACGAGAAGTCATGGGAAAAATTGAAGTTCCTCTAGAAGTGGGCCTCAATATATATGACATCGAGTTTCTGGTCATGGACATCACGCCTTCGTATAATTGCCTTTTAGGAAGGCATTGGATCCACTCTGCTAGGGCAGTTCCTTCATCTCTCCATCAAAAAGTGAAGTTTATCATGGATGGTCTTTTGGTCACTGTCGTTGGTGAGGAAGATATTGTCGCATCTATCTCTGCTGATACATCATACCTCGAAGTAAGCAAGGATGCAGTAGAATGTTCCTTCCGTTCTTTAGAATTTATCAATGCTACATTTGTTGCTGAAGGAAATAGAATTCCCATGCTTAAGCTGTCAAGGAATACCAAGATAGGAATCAAGCTGACTGTGGGAAAGAGAGCCCGAGCGAGGAAAGGTTTAGGAAGATATCAGCAAGGGATAGTTAGAACTCTCAAACCTGTGCCCCACAGGGCTCGATACAGTATAGGGTTCCAGTCGAATATATGACAGAGAAGAAAATAGTTACAGAAAGATCAAGAAAGGAGGGTTGCAAGAGCCTTAGGCCGAGAATTGGAATAGGAGCCAATAACATACCCTCCTTTTTCAAAAACATTTACATTTGCAGGAATGATATACCCCAGGCAAGGTAATCCACAAAGCACGCTGTTATTAATTGAAAGGGGTTTTCAGAATGTTAGTATAAACGTCATTGACAAAGGAAATGATGCAATTAAAGATGTTTCAATGATACGCCCTTGTCCTCCTGAATTCATTTTGAACAATTAGACTGCTGTGGATCTCTTTATAGTTTCTAAGTCTTCTCCAGAGTAATGCTCAATGTTAACACTCTTTTTTTTGTGTGTCCCTAAGTAATAGTAGGGATTCTTTTGTAAGAGCTTATGATTTGCTCTTTATCATTTAAATGAACATTAATGGAGATGCATTTTGTCATGGTCTTTTCATTCACATAATTTTTCCCTCTTCTCACATCCTGTTATTGCATATATCTCACATCATGTCATTATGCTTGTTGGTCCCCATACTTTGATGCTCCTCTATAGTTTTCTTTTCCATTCAACTTTCAAGTGCTCAGATATTAACGACATAAACAAACCCGTTACAAATCTTGAAATCGATTTCGAGAAGGCTATTTGTTTAGGAGAGTTCGAAGCTGAGGAAAATGTTGAAGACTATGTCTTGTCTCCTGACTTACTAGGAATGGTAGAACAAGAAGATAAACAGATTCTACCTCATCAAGAATCTGTTGAGATAATAAACTTGATAAATGAAAAAAAGAGACAAGAAGTGAAGATTGGGACCTCTATTTCAGATAACACTAAACATGATTTGATCGTTTTACTTCATGAGTATAAAGATGTATTTGCATGGTCGTATCAGGACATGCTAGGATTGGATGAGGATGTAGTGGTCTATAGACTCTCACTGAAACCAGAATGCAAACCCATTCAACAGAAGCTAAGATGAATGAGACCTGAAATGTTGTTAAAGATAAAAGAAGAAGTCAAGAAACAATTCGATGCCGGCTTCCTACAAGTCTCCAAGTACCCACAATGGGTAGCTAACATAGCCCCAGTACCGAAGAAAGACAGCAAGGTACGAATGTATGTGGATTATCGCGATTTGAATCGAACAAGTCCTAAAGATAATTTTCCTTTGGCACACATCGATACATTGGTGGATAACACAGCCAAACATTCATTGTTTTCGTTCATGGATGGATTATCGGGTTATAATCAGATAAAGATAGCTCTTGAGAATATGGAGAAAACTACTTTCGTAACGATGTAGGGAACATTCTGTTATAAGGTGATGCCGTTTGGATTAAAGAACACTGGAGCAACATATCAGAGGGCCATGGTGATATTGTTTCATGACATGATGCACAAAGAAATAGAAGTATATGTCGATGATATGATCGCCAAATCCAAGGGGGAAAGAGAGTATGTTGAGAACCTCAAGAAGTTGTTCGAAAGACTGATAAAGTTCCAGCAAAAGCTTAATCCAGCCAAGTGTACGTTCGGGGCTACCTCGGGAAAATTGCTAGGCTTCATCATCAGCGAGAGAGGCATTAAAGTTGATCCAGATAAGATAAAAGCCATACAAGAACTACCACCTCCGCCCACGTAAAAAGAAGTCAGAGGATTTTTAGAGAGGTTGAACTACATCGCTCGGTTCATTGCTCAACTTACCAACCAGTGTGACCCAATTTTTCGACTCCTTCGAAAACATAATCCGGGAGAATGGAACGATGAGTGCCAAGTGGCTTTTGACAAGATAAAACAATATTTGTCTAGTCCCTCGGTGCTAGTACCGCCAACTCTAGGAAGACCGTTAATATTGTATCTGACTGTGTTCAAAAATTTAATGGGTTGCGTACTGGGGCAACATGATGAGTCAAAAAAAGAGAAAAAACGATTTACTATCTCAACAAAAAGTCCACAGAGTATGAGGCAAAGTACTCGTCAATTGAAAAATTTTGTTGCGCTTTGATTTGGGTAGTTCGGAGGCTTAGGCAATATATGTTGTATCATACGACATGGTTAATTTCAAAGCTGGACCCGATAAAGTATATGATGGAATCACCTGCACTTTCAGGAAGAATGGCACGATGGCAGATCCTATTATCAGAATACGATATCGTCTATGTGAGCTAAAAGTCGATAAAAAGGATTGCAATAGCTATTTTTTTAGCAACTTGAACAACGGAGGAATACGAGCTTTTGAGATTTGATTTCTCAGATGAAGACTTGATATGCATTACAGGAAAAGAATGTGAGTCATCCAAAGAGAAGTCATGGAAAATGAGCTTTAATGGTGCATCGAATACATTGGGGCATGGGATTGGAGCAGTCTTAGTATTACCAGAAAGGAACCATTATCCGTTCACTGCCAGGCTGAATTTCTTCTGTACCAATAACATAGCGGAATATGAGGCCTGTATCATGGGACTTCGTGTAGCTATTGAACGAAACATCGAAATGTTAGAGGTGTACAGGGACTCAGCGTTGGTGATATATCAAATCCGTGGAGATTGGGAAGTGAGAGATTCGAAATTAGTTAAATACAGCTGGTTAAAGAATTCAAAGAAATAACTTTTAATTACTTCCCACAAGAAGAAAACCAATTGGCTGATGTCCTGGCCACTTTGGCTTCAATGTTCAAAGTGAACAGAGAAACAGAAATAATGCCTCTTCAAATGAGCATATATGAAGTCCCTGCACATTATTTTATCATTAAAAAAGAGCCAGATGGACGGTCATAGTTCCATGATATCTTAGAATATGTTAAGAACCAAAAGTATCCTGAACAAGCAAATGAGAACAATAAAAGAACAATCAGAAGAATGGCAGTAGGATTTGTTCTTGATGAGGACATTCTGTACAAAAGAGGAAAAGATCAAGTGCTCTTGAGATGCGTAAATACTGTTGAAGCCAGAAAAATACTTGAAGATGTCTATGAAGGAATTTGTGGGACACATGCCAATGGTTTCACTATGGCCAGGAAGATTATGAGACTCGGTTATTACTGGCTGACGATGGAAAGTAACTGTATTAGTTTTGTACGAAAATGCCACAAATGTTAAATTTATGGTGATAAAATTCATGTAGCCCCTTCATGTCATGACTTCTCCGTGGCCTTTTTTCTATGTGGGGCATGGATGTTATAGGGCAATTTCCTTAAAAGCTTCTAATGGACACCGATTCATTTTTGTAGTAATAGATTACTTCACGAAATGGATAGAAGTCGCTTCATTTGCTAATGTGACGAAGACTGCAGTTTGCAGGTTCTTGAAAAAGGAAATCATTTGTCGATATGGTTTGCCTGAAAGAACCATTTCAGATAACGCCTTGAATTTGAACAATAAGATGATGAAGAAAGTGTGTGAACAATTTCAAATAAAGCATCATAACTCCTCACCCTATCGCCCGAAAATGAATGGAGCAGTTGAAGCGGCCAACAAGAATATTAAGAAGATTATTGAGAAAATGACCAAGACATATAAAGACTGAAATGAGAAACTACCGTTCACTTTGTATGCATATCGCACATCTGTGCGGACATCTACGGGAGCAACTGCTTTCTCTCTAGTCTATGGAATGGAAGCTGTGCTACCCATTTAGGTTGAGATCCCCTCTCTACGAGTCATAATAGAGTCAAAACTAGAGGAAGCAGATTGGGTTCGAGTTCGATATAACCAGTTAAACCTTATCGAAGAAAAACGTGTGAAGGTAATCTGTCATGGATAGATGTACCAGAAGAGAATGATCGCGGCCCATGACAAGAAAGTTTGGCTAAGAGGATTCCACGAAGGAGAACTCGTGCTGAGAAAGATTCTCCCAATACAAAAAGACTTTCGAGGAAAATGGGTACCAAATTAGGAAGGACCATATGTCGTAAAGAAGACTTTCTCAGGTGGAGCTTTGATCCTCACTGAGATGGATGGGAAAGAGTTACCTAACCCAGTGAACTCAGATGCTGTAAAGAAATATTATGCCTAAAAAAAAATAAAGATCAAGGTGAAAACCCGAAAAGGGCGTCTTGATGAACAAAACGGATTAGGATGAAAAACTGATAGGGCGTCCTAGTGAAGTAAACCTGGGCTTAAAGAGCAAGGTGGTTGAACGGTGGGTCAAACAGCGAGACTACAGTATTTGAAGCATTTCTGAAAGCTCAAAATCTTTTACACAAGAAGCCACACTCGAAAGGATTCTTGATTAAGAAACGTGGAAGAATTCATGTGTTGAATATCTAGAGCATTTGTATCCGTTGAATGCAATCCCTTTTCTCTTTATGATACTTTTTACTATCCTTGGTTAACTTTCTTTGTTTGCTACCTTTGAAATAAATAAATGTGAGGTATCCCTTTCGTCCCTACCTGACCATTTTCATGCATCTCATTATGTGGTTTATTTAAATGATAAATAGTGAAATAACATACTCTAGACAAAAGAAATGTTGAGCATTACCCGGATGAAAATTTGATAAGTACAAGAGCCTCAAAGCAAAGACAAAGTTCAACAAGGGGCAAAAGAGTGATATCTGAGAAATACAGAGTACTTGTAAAGCTTGAGGACGGGTACAAAGCCTGAAGAGAAAGTCAAGAGTCGAAGCACTGAATGCAAATCATCACAAAAATCATGATAAAAAGGGATATATGACAAATAAGCCCAAGGCGCATAGCATAATCATGTAGGCATAAAGACATTTAAGACAAACATGTGCATATCATGATAATATCATGCATGACATATACAGGTACTCCAGCAGAGCGAGAGGATGCGATGATAGCTGTACTGAATCAAGGAAAAAACACCTGAGTTCCACCAAATGACATGTTTTGGTACTCTAATGTTTTAATTTCTGTTTTTCACAAATCAACTCATATCGCAAGAGATTAGTTGAACCCAGGGTCACGGGCCAAGTAAAGAATAAAGATTGGAGCTGATCGAAGACACCAGATTTTGTCTCCCTGAAGTTACAGTGGAGCTGATCAAGGATATCAGATCTTGCTTTTCTAAAGTTGTAGAAGAGAAGACCACACACCTTATCTCACTGAAGCAGTAGAATAGCAGATTGAAGTTGTAGATCTTATCTTTCTGAAGTTACAGTGAAGCAGATCGAAGCCATAAATCTCATATCCTTGAAGTTATGTTGGAGTAGATTGAAGCTACAAGGCATATCTCTGAAGTCGTGGTAGAGTGGATCAAAGCAATAAGATACAGTGGACTGGAAAGAGGCTACTTGAGCAAGAATAGCACCAAAGAAATCAAGGCTTGGCAAAACCGGGCAAAATTGGCCTTTCTTTATGTCTTTGCTCTATTCTCGTTACACGACAATGAGTAAAGAGGGGCGGCTGTTGCAGGCCAATTTTGACCCACATTAGCTAACACCCCTAAACTACCAACCCATTACAATTAAACCCATAAAACCCAAACCCATTTACAACATTTTAAACCCAAACATCAGCCCAACTATCCTAAAGCCCAAAACCTAAAATTAACCTAGCCCAACACAAAAAATCAGAAAAATTGTAGAACCCTAGCCTCCCCACTTGCCTTTGACACTACTGCGGCCACCACCTAAGGTTACGTCCACCGTCCATCCTCAGCACCTGCACACATTAAAAGAGACAAGACAGAAAATAATAGAAAATCAAGTTGTATGGCTATAAAAGCCAAATCTAAACATTTGTAAGGGGGGTTTTTTTTATGAATAGAAGAAAATATTCTAAATACCAACAGTAGATCTAAAGCAAGAAATCCAACACAAATCAGAGAGCAAAAGCATTAGCAGCCAAATCTGAACATTGAAGGTGATTCCGTCGTTTTTCCATTTGTTTATTTAAAATCTATTTTCTAATCTACATACATTTATTTATAAAAGCACACATATTTTTTTAAAATAATAAAAAATTGAAAAATAATAAAAAATACCTTTTTTTTTAACTTTAAGGTGGCCGGTGATGGTAACGGCGATAGCCGACGGCTGTCAGGTGACCGAACGGTGGCCGGCTCTCTGGTCAGAAATCGCAGGAGAGAGGGCAGAGAGCTTTTAAGTTTTTTTTTGAAATCTAAGGAAAAATGAAGTTTTGGGGAAAAATTGGGCTATTTATATAGCATCCAAAATGACGTCGTTTTGGACTTAAGCCCTAATGCCGAAACGACGTCGTTTTGATCATACCCGATCCGTCCGACCCGACCAGCCTCAAGATCCGCGTGTTTTTAGAAAAGGGGAAATTTACGCGTGCGGTCTTTCCGCTTTTTCAAGCTTTTGCAATCAAGTTTTTTTTTATTTTAAAATTTGCCCCGTGAAGTTGTCGCGGATTTCGTTTTAGTCCCGTACCAGGTGCTGCGTTTTGAAGGGAAGGGAAAATTTCCTTTTTGGTCCTCCTCTATTTTCGCGTATTGCAATAAGGCCTTGTTTCCCATTTTTATTTCTAATTGCACCCCAAGAACTATGTTTTGATTTCCGATTTCGTCCTTTTTGCCATTTTTATTTTTAATATTGTTTGTAATATTATATTTTTGCTATTATCTATTATTATCATATTTATTATTATTTTCTATCCTATATATTTATATATTTTCTTTTTAGTATCAATTATATTATTATTATTACTTTCCTTTTATTATTATCTTTAACATATCGTTATTCTTTTAATATTATTATTAATTATTATACTATATTTAATAATCTTTTGATGTTCTTCTAAAATCGTGTATATATATATTTTTTATCTGCTGTTACTACTTACTACTTTATATTTAATATTATTATATCATATTTGTTTTTGTATTTTATTATTAGTAGTATTACTATTATTATTATTATTAATATTAATGTATATTTTTATATGTATATACTATTACTATATATCTATTTATGTAGCATTATTAATGGTTGTTTTTACTATTATTATTATTCCTAATATATATATTATGTATACATTTTTTAAATACTATATTATATATATATATATATATATATATATATATATATATATATATATATATATATTTGTAATACCATATTATGTACATATTATTATATCTATTTTTACCCCTATTATATTTATTATTAATATTAGTATATATTTTATTATATGTGTATATATATATTTTATATATAGTATTATTTTTTATATATCATTATATTTATTATTATACTTATTATTTACACTATTGTTACTTATTTTTTTTTTAATATTATTATGTATTATTTGGTATACATACCTTTTTGTACATATTGTTATTTTTTATTATATATATATTATTTTATTATGGTATTAATACATTTTTACTTTTTTCTTTTATTGTAAATATTATTTATTATTACTCTAATACCCTAATATTATATTATAATATTTTTATTAATCACCTCATTATTTTGTATCGTTTATTTACTTATGAATTTTTTGTTACAATAACATCGTCAGTTTTTTTATCATTATTTTAGAAACATTTTTTATTTTAATAAATAAGGCAACGTACCGATTTTAACATTAAGTCTGTGATTTCATCGCTATGTTGGGTGAATATCAATCGGCTCGTATTAAAAACGGAACGTCCTTCTCAAAAGAAAACGAAAAAAACTTAAAATTTCTCGTGTTTTAATCGGATCACGATTAAATCTTATATTGAACTCGCAATTTTGAAATTCAAGACAACACATATTTAAAACGATACCAATTTTGGGCGTCGCGGGGGTGCTAATACCTTTCCCGCGCGTAACCGACTCCCGAACCCTATTTTTCTCTGGATTTTAGCATAGACCCAAATTCGGCCTTCATTTTTGTGTAAAAATAAATTTTCTTTTCTAAAAAAGGATGATTTATTAGGTGTCTGATCATACCTAGAAAAAAGATCGGTGGCGACTCCTTTTCTCTTTAAAACCAAAATTTCATTTTCAAAATTTTAAATTTTCAAATAATCGCCTCAACTAGCGACAAAAGCTAAATTTTTACTTCGCTACAGGCACAACCATTCGAATGAGTGCAAGCCATCTGATACTTAGACCTTCAAGCTTTCGTTGGGAACGTGATGTTGCTGGTCACCAAATTTCATGTGGGTTCAATTGCTTTATACCTTCAAGTTAGAATGAATAAAAGGTCTGTCCTATCACAAACATTTTCGTCCCATCAAAAACATCCACCTCACGTGTTCTATAATGATGCCTAGATGATAAGTTCAACACATTAACACTATCCTACACGGGACCCCCCACCTATAAATACATTTAGGAATAATGAAGAAGGGATTGACTCCAAAAAGAAACTAAGCCTATATTCTGCCAACTTACCTTTAGCTCTTAGTCTTAACACTCTCCTCACCTTCACTCTATATAACATCTGGCTCTTCATTTCAACTGGATGAATCAACTTCCATAACAATCGCCACACTCTCCTCCATACATCTTTCTGTTGCATTACCATATCAACATATTGTAAATTTTGTTTTTAATAAGTTTAAAATATAATGTTTTGAGGTTTCGACCGATATTAGTCTCGTATCTTAATAAATATGACCTTTTAAGAGTTTTGAATTTCAAAATTAAAATTTAAAATACGTAAATTAAAAAAATAATATTAAGTTTAAATTATACTCAAGCCAATGCAATTGTTGGCTTTTATTTCTATAAAATTATATATTTTTTTATTTAATGACCATTGGTTCAAAATTATTTAGCATAATCTGTTGATTTTTTTTTTTTGGACCAGATTTTTATCATGTCCGGAACTTGGTGAGTTCTGAACCATGATTTTTAATTTTCTATTTAACGCTTATTTTATTTAAATATCATATATTAAATTTTTAATTAAAAATAGAGGAATTAAATTTTAAATGCAAAAAATACAAAAACATGAAATATATTTTAGCTGAGTCACAAATCAAGATTTTATGAACTTTTTTCATTCGTGATGCCTTTTTAACTCAACCTCACAAATACATTGTTAATTTAATATTAAGAAATTGAGATTTTAATATTAATATGTATATATTTGTACAATTGAATTAAAAAAATCAATTATTAAATAATGGAGTAAATTGTATTAAACATCCCCAAATTATGATTCACATTTAAAATTGTTCCGTAAACTTTAAAATATTCTAATTATATTTTCAAACTATCAATATTATAACAAGTTCTTCTGTTACTAAAACTATTAATTTCACTATCCAGTGACACATCATATCTAATGTGACATGATTTAAAATTAAAAAAGATTTAAGGAAAAATTAAACCTTAATTTAAAAAAAAACAGATTAAAAGCAAAATCAAAAACAAAAAAAACTCAAATTTTAAATAAAAAATAGTAGAGTAAAACTATAAACTATGAAAAATATGACAACTTTGAAGCCCTTTGAAACTTTTGAAAAACCTACAACTAAAGATTCAGCTTTTATTTTGATTTTTGATTTTTTTTTTTTACTTTTTTCTTTAAGTTTACTTTATGCGGAAAAGGTTTTTTTTTTTTTTTTTTTTTTTACTTCCAACTTTTTAAATACTTTTAAGGATTGATTTTTTTCCTAATTTTTTAATTTTAAATTATAACACATAAAATATGATATGTCACTGATAATAAGATAAATTCATATTTTTAATATATTTAATTTTGGTTACTTATCGAATAAAATGTTTTTAAATTTAGATTTTTCTTATTAGGAATGAAGTTGGTGTGTTGAATTCAAGTTCTTATAAAAATTGGCTAAATTGGAACAAAAAGTAAAGAGGAGTGCTTGATTGAAAAACTGAAGATTCAAAAAGTGGTTGGATAAATATTGAAAGATTTTTTATATTATTACAACTCTGTAATTAGTTTAAATTTAATTTTTAAATTTTGAATTATTTAGTGATAATATTTAGGAGAAATCTAGCTAAATTTTAGCACTAAAAGTGTGTATAAATACCTAGTGATTGTAGCCAATTGAACACACACTTTACATTTCGCATTGAATAAATTCTTTTTTTTTCTCCCTTCCTCTAACAATGCTCCATTTTGCTTTTTCTTTTACTTTCAACTTTTTGGTTATTTGCCTACTAAGCCTTTCCTCTCTCTCACTTTCTACAATTCCATTTAAATCCTTTATTTTAAAACATGATTCTTTTCATAATGAATTAAACTCTTTTTAGCCTTAGCCCGGATATCACTTCGACAAGGTAATCGTGAGATATGAACCCACACTAAATACTTTGCAATTCGGTATTCGCTATCTCTCCGGTATATGGGATAGTACAAATTCGTTCCTCAAAGTTGATTCGATTTCAATTTAAAAAGCGGGCGTTGGATTGGAATCATTTGGAGGTGTTGTATTCAAAATCCTACAAACAAATTGGCGTGTTCAATTGGAAAAAGTTAGTTGGATTCCATCAAAGGAGATAACGATCGAATTTAAACGACCCACACAGTTGAGGCCGTTAATTTGAGTTGGATTCCATTTTTATTTTTATTTTCAGCATTTCTATGCACAAGTCGCGGGCACGACTGTAACTGCGAAAACAATTCTGGTAATGGAAAAATGCGAAATTAGATAACCAGCCTATCAGTCACTTAACATTAAAATTAACGGTTTTAATAATAAAATGTCTTGCTTAATATAATCTTGATAGTTGAAGATGTAATTAACACATTCTAAAATTAAGAGATTAATTTAAAATATAAATTAATTTTATAAAAATTACTTTAAATAATAATTCAAATTTAACTCACCCAAATTAATAAATATCTTTTTCCCCAATTGATTTTTTTGAAAAGAAAAAACAAAAAAAATTCTTATCTAAGAAACTTTTTTTGGGTGGCAGTTGTCTTGAAACCAATGTTAAGTAATCCTTGCTATGAAAACATTGTTGGTTCAGCGGCTGCCAATTAGATGGTATTGGCATCTCTATGTTAGACTAACTTCAGTAAAACCATTAAATCTATTTTTAAAACGTTTTAATTCATAAATTAGTATTTAAATTATAATTTTTTAATAAATATTTCATTTTTTTGTCATAAGTAATATCTAGACTATTTTTTATTATCCATTTTACATCAAAATATTACATATAATAAAAATATTCTAGCAAATAACAAATCATGGCATTATATAAACTTAAAACATATTTATTTAGTTCTTTTATTTTCCTTTTTTTACATTATTTCTCTTTTTCTTTTTCATTTTTCTTCTTCTATAATATTTGGTAATGCTCGAAATTTATCATCCCGAGGTCGAGACACTAGGAATTAATTTTGTTTTTTAACTACACCGGTTGCTTGCTCTAGCTAATGGAATCAAAAAAGTTATTTTATCAAAATCAATGTTTTCAAAATCGAATTGGTTAGATTGGGAATCAATAGGGGTTGAGCCAATTGACCTAGGAGCTAATATAGATTGATTGAACCAAGTTAAAAAAAAAGGCGAATTGATTAAATTGAGAACTTGTGACTTGACTGATTCGACCATCGGTGGTTTAGTTTTAAAGAAAAATAATAATATATATAAAAAAAATAATATTTTTTTTATCTTTTTTGACACATGTCAATTTTTAACTGGTTATCTTATTAAAAAAAAGACTGAATGGTTTTAACTACCTATTGAATTCATAAAGATATCAACTTGGGAAAAAATAGTTTAAGTACCACTATGACAAAAAAAAATTAAGTACCAAAATGAAACAAAAACATAATTTAGATGCCAATTTATGGATTAACCCTTTAAAAAATAAAATAAACGTGCATTCTCTATAGCAGTGGAAAGAGACTTTTGGGTTAAAAGTATCACAGAAACTATGAAGAATACTTGCCTTGGCAGTAAAAAGTGGGGCCAAAAAATGTTTTTCCACCAAAATACAAAAGTTGAAATTTAGGCGCTTTTAAATTTTGGGTTTAGAGGTAAAAATTATCAAAATTATAAAAATCAAATTAAATTATATTTTATATATTATTATATTAAATAATTTAAATATCATTTATCATTATATTAAAATTTTAAAATCATATTTTTTATTATATTTAATTTTTTAAAAAAGTTTATATATAATCAATTTTATAATTAATTTATATTAATGACTTAAAATTTGTACTTCATGCATAATCATATTAAATTATTTAAATATTATGATTGTAGAAAGTGAAAAATTAAAATATTCTTTTAAATATTATTACACAAAATTAAAATATATAAAAGTATTCATTAAACTACATTTCATATATAATTACGAGATTGATCCCTATAAAATATTATTGCACTACTAATCTCAAGCGCAAATATCAATCTTTTTAACCATATATGTATAAATATAAGACCCAATAAGCAAGCCTAATTAAACAATATTATTTACATTTTTTTATACTATGTAGTTCTTTACAATGTGCGATCACTAATATCCCAAACTATTAACACATGTAATGCGTCACACTAAAGAAAAAAAAAGTTGAATTGTCATGTCTTTAACCTTTTGTAAAATCGCAATGCTCAAAATATATAAAAAATGTGACACATGTCACATGCATAATAAAATAATTCTTTAATACAGCAGGATTGAAATAAAATTTAAGTAATTATAAAGTACAAATATAAATATACGTAAAAATAACTATAAGTATTAAATTGTTACAATATAAACGGATTGTCTAAATAATCATAACGTAGAATTATAGTATTATAGCACCAGTAGACCAAAAACCGGTGCAATCCAAACTAAAAATGATGTAACTACACTAATTAAATTAAAACTCACACATATAACAACCGCACATGATAAAATTCAAAGATTCACCTATATATTAAACATCGTTTGAATTTTAATATAAAAAATAATTAATACATGATATGATATACAAAACCAACATTATTTAAATGTACAAAAAAAATCCCAGAACTTATATGATATGAATTACTAATTAATCAAAAATTAAATAAGTTCTTACACAATGATAACAGGATAAAATATACGAGCATTGCCGACGACATCATTGGTAGGGCTGCTGAGATTCTGGTTTTGTCCAAAGAAGAACAAGAAAAACCCCAAAATGGTGGAAATTTCCGCCATAATATATCCATCTTTAAAATGTTTAAATCTAGTTTTAGTCCTTCTATTATGTTACAATTTGAAATTTATCTCTTAACTTATTTGATATTATTTGATCTCTTTATTTTTTTTATAATATTATTAAGTGATGACATGAACTCTTTTCTTTTAAAAAGAATTTTTTTTTATATTCGGCTAACATATAAACATATTATTAATTAGACGTGGTTGATTGAAATTCTTGGTGATACAGTGTGACCAAATGGTAGTAAAAAAAGAAATTACGTCACAACAACTAGTGGTATCAATTTGAGCAATTAATGTTGAGTTTTTTTATCGAAATTAGAGTATTCATTACCGAAAATAATGATTAATCTCCTCGTTGTGGAAGCTTTCCGAAGAGGTCAATAACTAGTCACAAAATATGCTACATTCTCATGAATAGAGTTCGAACGCCTGACCATATGATCAAGGATGAAATGAACTCTCATCACGCCACACCTCATGGTGTACTGACTAATGTCGACCAAGCCACTAATTCAATGGCAAAATCTTTTGGTTGCTTTTAAATCTTGGTTGACAGGCAAAAACCAATAACATTATAAAAAGAAAGGGGCCGAATTATAATAAATTAAATAAAAAGATTAAATCTTAAATTTAAGCATAGAAGAGGGACTAATACTACAATTAGATCATCTTTGAAAACTCTTTCTTTTTAATATGCTTTTCTCACTATACCAATCAAAAACAATGCAATGCAGTACTTAACCTATTGGGCTGTTATTCCAATAATAGGAACCATAGCTATTGCAGTCACCGTTTTCACCTTGGTCATGTACGGAAACTGCGCCATTTTCTCACCATCAGCTCCTTCGGGGTCGACGAGCCGTAAAGGTTTGTCAGCTCGACTAGACCTAAGCCCTTATTCGGCTTCATCGTTCAAGTTCAGCAAGGAATTATGGTTGGCTCGAACCGAGAGGACGGAACGGAGTGTGTGGTGTGCTTGTTAGGGTTCGAAGATGACGAAGTGGTTCGACAGCTTCATCAATGCAAGCACTCGTTTCATGCTCCTTGTATTGATATGTGGATGTACTCGCATTCAATTTGCCCGATTTGTCGAACCCCCGTCGACCGACGGGTAGCTCTTGGTGATGATTTTACGTCGGACGATAACTCATTGTGCATGGGAATAGAGGGTGTCTCATCTATCTCATCACCTTAATTGTTTTGGTCTTTGTACTGCAATATATATTTTGAGAATTTCAAATTCATAATTAATTAAGGAAAATTCTTTATTATAAAATTTAATAAATGTATATATGGATATGGAAAATTTGAGGGATAAGAGATCAATTTAAATATTATATGCATATAAATTGTGATTTATATTACAATGTTTAAACAGCTCGTGAGATTTGTATATTTTTTTAAATGATTATGGTTGAGTTGGATACAATTAACTTACAACATAGGGGCAAAGAACTAGGTCATCCATCTTCTAGACTTTTCATTTTATATTTTTTCATAAACAAAATGCATCATAAAATTGTTATTAATAAATTTATTTAGTTTCAGACGTTGTTGTTTGAATCGGATCGGACAAACAATCGGTCAAATATTGATTCGGAGAGTAGTTTTGAATTGATTTAATGGAAATCGATACGAACCAATTGAATTGAGTAAAAAAGTAATTGAACCAGCTAAAAACCAGTTGAATTAAGTTTTTAATCGAATTAATTGGATAGGTCAAACCAATTGAATTGGTACCTTGACAGATTTAATATCGATCCAATTTTTTTAAA
Organism: Gossypium anomalum; assembly: GCA_025698475.1. Classification (NCBI taxonomy): domain Eukaryota; kingdom Viridiplantae; phylum Streptophyta; class Magnoliopsida; order Malvales; family Malvaceae; genus Gossypium; species Gossypium anomalum. Next base: position 22,321,179 of record CM046964.1, on the reverse strand, counting down.
AAATAAAATATTTTGTGGCAAAAAATCCAAAAATTTTATTACAATAAAAATACTAATATAAATACATATTCAAGCAACCATAAAGTAAAATCAAATTATTATAACATAAAAAATTAATTCCTTAAATTAAATAATATATACCCAAGCATTCATACAATATTGCGCACAATAAATTTAATTTATTTAAACCAATCATATAATACGATGTTATAAGAAAGGAAAATAAATACTAAAGTTCGCATTATAACTTTTTTTGATACATAATATCTTCTATTTGAAGCACTTATTTACAAATTGGGTAATTTGCCTTTTTACTTTTTTTTTTTTTTATATTTTTAAGTTATTCTATGCAGTTTATTTAAAATATTTCTTTATAGTTTTTTATATGTTAAATTTAAAATATTTTTTGACCAATGATTGACTGGATATTTATTGAATTAAACTAAAGACTACAGAGGGTTCAGGCTTGCTAAGATAAGCCCAAAATTCAAATCGGCCTGCCTCAGTTCCTAAAATGGAGACCAACAAAACATTAAAAAAAAAACAAAAGAAAAACAAAAATAAAATGAAACGGCAGAAATAAATGTGCCTTGAAAGTAGGAAACCTAATCCACCTTTAGTCAATCTTCCAACGGCTGGAAACCATTAATCTTTCTTAGGGGTGTTCATTCGATTAATCGACTGAAATATCATTAACCGAATTAATCGATCCTTCAAAATTTTTAACCGTTAACCGAACCGAATTTTTTTTCAAAAAATTAACCGACCCCAAATTTTATCGGTTAATTCGGTCGGTTAACCGAATTAATCGAAAATTATATTTTTTTAATTTTTGGTTAAAATAAGTATAAAATTAACTGAATTAATCGAATTAACCGAATTACCCGAATTAACCGAATTAATCAAATTAACCAAATTATTTGTATAAAATTATATGTTTTTTATTTTTATTTTTATTTTTATTTATGAAATTATTTGTAATTTTTATGATTGGGTTGGGTAATTGGGCTGGGTTAGGTACTTGGATTAATATATATTAGATTGAGTATTTGGGTTTATGTTGGATTGGGTTTGAATAAATAGTGGGCTATTTATATATTATAATTTTATTTATTAATTTTTTCGGTTAACCGAAAAAATTCGGTTAACCGATCGGTTTCGAACCGAATTAACCGTTAACCGAAAACTCAAAAAATTATTAACCGACCCCCGACCGAATTAATTCGGTTAACCGACCGATTAACCGAATTCGGTCGGTTAACTGAATTTTTTCGGTTTTACCTGAATTTTGCACACCCCTAATCTTTCTTGACATTTCTAATCATCCTTCCCATCCGTTCCATCCTTTTGACGATAGCATTGCCTAAGATTTTCATTCTTTGCTATCTGGTTTTAGAAACAAGTTCTCTCCCAATCTTTTTAGTCCGGATTTCTTGCCCATTGTTCTTCTGCTCTCATATCACAATGAACTGGCTCCTCATTCTCCAGGTAATTTCTCTCGCTATTCTGTAGTGCCTCCTTTGCGGTATTATCGGCTCTTGTATTCTTTGTTTTCTGTATGTACTTGAACTCGATCTTCTAGAAATATGGTTTCTTGCTCTGGATATCTCTGATAATTGCTCCAATAACTGAGTAATCGGTTGCAGTTGATTGACATTTTTTTATTACTGTTAGTGAATCTCCCATTATTTGTATTTCCTGAAAACCCATTTCGATTCCTAACTTGACTGCTTCTAACCCTGCAAATGTTTCTACGGCAAACAGAGAAGCAACATTGCGATGAATAATCGATTTTGAGGCCAAATACTCGTTCATTGGACCTCTGACCACCAGCCCCGACGTTGATCTGAATTCTTTGTTGTTGAACGCAGCATCAAACTGAATCTTTACGATCGGTAAGTCTTCCACATTTCTTTGGTTGTGCATCGTATGCGATAAAGTCATCTTAACTCTAATCCCTTTGTATTCTGCCATGTGATTCTGAATTTTTCGTGCGAGGTCTCTGCCCGTTGTGTGAACCCGTTCATGTAAAAGCTGATTCCTTGAATGCCAAAGTATCCATAAGCCATAACAAAAATATCTATATTGTTCGTTTGTTCCTTGGTTGAAGACCACAGTGAGCCACTCCCAGAAATTTTGATGCACGAAAGTTGTGATCCAAGATAGGTTTAATAGCTGTCAGACTTCTATGCTTGTAGAACATTACCGGAAGATGTGATGACATTTTTCGTCTTCATAACAGCACCGAGGGCAACTAGCATTTGTCACTAATCTTCTATGTCAGAGATTTCCCAAAGTAGGAATGTAATTCCATGATATGCGCCAGATTATGATTGTAATCTTAGACGGTAGTTGTAGTTTCCATAATTTTTCGAAAAATTTCTTGGTTTCTGTCTGTAACAAATAATTACTAGGATCTAGATTAGCGTTTTGTAATAGTTTATAGGCGCTACAGACCGGGTATTCTCCTGTCAGTTCGCCTCTCCAGACTTGGAAGTCCCCGTGCGCTGATTCTGATAATGGGATCTGTAAAATTGTGCGAGCAGCCTTCGGGTGAAAGGTATTGTTAATCAGCTCTACCTTCCATTTCCTAGTTGTATTATCAATAAGATCCGAAACAAATTCTAGTTGCATACTGTCTGACCTGTTGCACCTTTCCAGTGATTCAATTCCTTGGACCCATCTATCATTTCAGATGGAGACTTTGCTCCCTTTGCCGATTCGCCAGCTTAAGCCTTGTTGAAGGAGCCTCTTAGCTGCCCAAATGCTCTTCCAAGTAAGTGAAGGTAAAGTTCCTAACTGAGCCTCTAAGAAAGTTGAATGCGAATAATATTTTACTTTCAAAACCCTGGCTAGTAATGAATTAGGATAATGAATCAAACACCATCCTTGTTTAGCAAGCAACGCAACATTAAATTGACTCAAATTTCGAAAACCTAGGCCGTAATTTTCTTTTAAAAAGTAAAGATTCTTCCAAGTGCACTAATGAATTCCCCTTTTCCCATGTCCCTTCTGCCACCAATATTTCGCTATAATATTTTCAAGATCACTACATAAGGAATTAGGTAATAGAAAACATGCCATCGTGTAAGTCGGAACTGCTTGAAGAATTGCTTTAATAAAGACATATTTACCTCCTTGCGATAAAAACCTAGTACTCTAATTATCAATGCATTTTTTAAGGCGGTCCTTCAAGTTTTGAAAAGCTTTTTTCTTTCTCTTTCCCACCATATTCGGCAAACCCAGAGAGCGTTCTGGCTCGTTTGAACTTCGAACACCTAGTAAATTGACAACCACTTACTTTTCTTCTTCTAAAGTGTTTTTGCTGAAAAATACCGTTGATTTATCGAAGTTCACACACTAACCCGAACAAAGTCCATATTCTTGCAATATGTTTTTGAATAGATGCGCCCCTCTTCTTGTGGCTTCCCCAAATAAGATACAGTCGTCGACAAATAAAAGGTGTGAAATCGGTGGGCCATTTCTATTAACCTTTACTCCTCTTAGAAGTCCCTCCCACTCTGCTAGCCGTAATAGGCTGGATAATCCTTCACCACATAAAAGAAATAAAAAAGGGCTTAATGGATCACCTTGACAAAGTCCTTTGGTCGGTTGAAATTTCTCTCCTAGATGCCCGTTCATGACCACTGAATAAGAAACAGTGGTAATACATTGCATAATAGCCTCTACCCATCTGTTTGCAAAACCCATTTGAATCATTATCTACTTTATAAATTCCCATTTGACCCTATCATAAGCTTTGCTTATATTGAGTTTAACTGCCATGAACCCTTTCTTCCCCATTCTCTTCTGCTTCAACATATTCAGAATTTCATATGCTAATAGCACGTTATCAGATATTAGTCTTTCTGGCACGAAAGAGCTTTGCGCAGCATCTATACATTTTTCGATCACTCTTCGAAAGCGATTCGTAAGAGTCTTTGCCAAGATTTTATAGAGAACATTACAAAGACAAATTGGACGAAAATGCATCATATTAGAAGGACTAGAATTCTTTGAGATTAGTACAATATGTGTAAAGTTAAGTGATCTAACCTCCATATCACCGTTTAAAAGATGTAAGTAGAAATCGGTAACTTCATCTCCAATAATGTGCCAGCATTTCTGATAAAACAGTCCTGGAAGTCCATCTTCTCCCGGCGCCTTCGTAGATCCCATGTCGAACACCACCACTTGAATTTTTTCTTTTGAATAATTTACGGTTAATTGTTTATTATCCTCCTCATGTATGCACCGCCCAATGCCTGATAACAAATGTTTATAAGGACCCCTTTGTTCTGTCGAGAATAATTATTGAAAATAAGAACGAGGGACTCCTTCCATTTCCTATAAGGCCTTCGTCTCACTGCCATATTCAGTTTGCAACTTACGAATACAATTTTTCTCCTTACGTTGTGTTGCTTGGATGTGAAAGAATGTTGTATTTCTATCTCTGAATTTTAACCAATTCAGTTTGGCCCTCTGTTCCCAATATAGTTCATCCTTCTCGATTTCAAAATTTAATTGTATTTTTGTATCAATTAACTCAGTTAAATTGTTGTCATCTCTATCAGCAATATATAAATCTGATAACTTAACCGTAAGAGCCTTCGTCTTCTTCTTTCGGTTTATTTGAATCTGTCCAGCCAATTTGGCCAAGCCATTCTTCAGATTTTCTAGCTTTTGCATCAGGTCTCCTGAAGACATCTCCCAGATTCTATTAACCTCACTAAGAAAAGATTCCTCTAGCACACACCAGGCTTCAAATTTAAAAATTCTGTTCCTCAAGCTTCCCCCTACGTTGCTTGTGTCAGTTAAAAGAGGACAATGGTCTGAGAAAGAATGCACTAAATGTTACACTTTCACCTCTGGGAACATGGATATCCATCTCGCATTGGCCACTCCTCTATCCAGCCGTTCTCGAATATTCATCTCTGGAAGGTTGCCTCTTTCCCACGTGAATCATTTACCAGAGTATCCTATATCAGACAGTTGACAATCTTCCAAAGTTTTTCAAAATAGATCCATTCTCCTTTCATCCCTAGGTAGCCCTCCCTTTTTTTCAGATCCGTACATTATTTCATTAAAATCCCCACAAATAAACCAAGAGATGTCATCAGCAACTTTTAGACTTTTCAAAACATCCCATGATTCATTCCTGTCTTGTGCATAAGGGGACCCATAAAAACCTGTAAATCTCTATTTTACTCCTAATTCGTTATCCTCGATATCCACATCAATGTGTCTCTTTGAATAAGAGCGAAGTATGACCGAAACATCCAATCTCCATGCCAAACATAAACCTCCTCTACTACCCTCTGAATCAACCTCAACACCATGCATAAAACCACATTTTCGGCACACCCCTTCCATCTGTCTCTTACCAAGCTTTGTCTCCATAAAGAAGATAATTTGGCGATTGTACATCTTTAGCAGGTGCCGAAGTCTACGAATCATCCGCCGCCTCCCCAAACCACGGACATTCCAACTTAAGATTTTCATTGCGCCCGGTCAGCTTGCCTCTTGGCAGCCGCCGATGATAATTGGTTAGATTCCATCAATCTCCTGCTCCTTACCATTAAGCAATCCATGTCTTTTCTCTCCGAGAAATCGTCCCTCGATCCTCTAGTTCTCTTCTTTCCCTCTTCTTTAATAAGGATTCCATCCTCTAAGTCATGCTCCATGCTTGTTTGCATTAATTCTGACTGTATATTTTCCTTTTGACTGTCAAGAGATAATGATCCCCCTTCCAGATTAAAACCCAATACTGGATCGATAACCTTCCCACTGTTTCCATTATTGTCCGCATTCCATATTAGATTTCTTGGAACCCAATTGCTTTTCCTAACCCCTTCGCGATTCTCATCATCTTCCTCCTGAAGCCAGATACTGTTCATCGACAAGGCTCTACATGATTGGGCATGCAAAGACAGATCCCACCCTAATTCAGCAATTTCCACCCTAAGCAACATCTTAGCTTCACAAAACGAGTCGTTATGCCCCAAGCGACCACAGTAGAAACAGAACAGAGATAATCGCTCATACTTAAATTTGACATATAAACATCTTCCATTAAACATAACCTGTTATTTCCTTTTCAAAGGTCGTCTGATGTCAATCTGGGCCTTTATGCGCATGTAATTACGATTCTCCTTCCCTAAATTTGCACCATCATATTCCAAAAAATTCCCCAAGAAATTACCCAATTGTATTGCTAATTTTTCATAAAATAAACCAACAGGGACATCATGAATTTGTATCCAAAAAAGGGTAAATATTAATGGCACTTTCAACGGGTCTTCCCCCATTGTAATTTATAAAGAACTAACAAGTGATTATTAAATTTAAAATTGATTTAAAATAAATTATCTATTTATTTTAATATTTTGAGAAATTATTAATAATATTATTTAAATTATAATATATCAAAATTCAAACCTTGATAAAATTTTTTATTATTTTAATATTAAATGTTTTTAAAATTAAATAACATTAATATAAAAAATTCTAAATTAGTTAAATATTTTTAAAAATATTTTGTAATTATATTATTTTTTTAATTTATTAATGATTTTTTGAAAAATTCATTAAGAATTTTAAATAAAAACTAATATTATAAAAATATTATAAATTTAATATATATATATATATATAACCGCATCGTAGAAAATACAAACTAGTATTTAACTATTCTATTTTGAGTATGAATATATTAGCTTATTAAAATAAAAAATTTGAATCCATTTATTTACTTATTTTTCAAATTTGCATTTTGGTAAATAAATTTTTATTAACTTTTTAAAAATAATATCGAATATTCAATTTTCTATTTTTTCTCATCCCCACTGTAATTAGAGTACATATTTAATAACCTTTCAAAGCGTATCTTGAAGCTCTTTTGACATTGTTAAACTATTTTACAAATGGGCTAAACAATATATTTCTTCTCACAAAGATTGTTCGATTAGCCAACATGAGCCTAGACAATTAATAATAGGCAATTGGTTTTTTTTTTTTTAAATATTGATGGCGCTCTCAAGATGGGTTCAAGAATTGCAGCTGTTGGAAGAGTGTTGCAGGATGGGAATTGGATTCTCGGCTATAACTATTATTTAGGGGAATGTTTAATTTTTTATGTTAAATTATGGGATATTTTAAATGAATTAGTTTTTCTCCAAATACAAGGGTATAATAGAGTTGTGATTCAATCTGATAGTTTGTCTTACCTATCTAACACAGCACATAGGTGGATCTGAGTACTACGTTGCTCAGGTGAATCCAACAAATTCTTATTCATGGAGGATAATGGCTTTTTAGGCATGTTCCTAGGAAGAATAACAAAGTTATTGATTACTTAACTAAAATGACTTTTGATAAGGAGACAGGTGTGCAAGTGTTTGATAATCTATCTAGAGAGATTTTTAATGTAATTGAATAGATGGCATTTTTGCCCAGCTTAATTTAATGTAATCAAACGAATTTGTTTCTTTTCATAAAAAAAAAAACTAAAAAAAAGTTTTTATAAACAACAAAAACCACATAGAAGATACATTAATCTTGTTCATTTTTGCTCAAAATTTTTTATAATTTATATCTCTAATCTAGAATACATATAATTACAATTTTGAAAAAAAAAATTAAACTGGCGAGAATATTCTTTATTTTTCATTATATTACTAAAATTACGTTCAAAAATAATTATAATATTTAATTTAGAATTATTAGTTAAAAAAGTTGAAATAAAACAGAAGTGATAAGTATACATTTAAAAATAATTAAAATTTAAATTACAATTATTAGTTAAAAAAAGTTGTGCTAATTTTAAGATAGAGTTATTACTTAAATAGAACTCTAAGCATAAAATATAAGGAAAAGGTTATGATAATTTTAATTATAATTTACAATTATTAGTTAACAAACTTTGAGTTAAATAAAAGTTGTGATAATTTTATTTATGTAAAATAGAGTTATTACTTGAATAAAATTCTAAGTATCTTAATTATCATTTAATTGATATTAGAGTTAATTATCATAATTAGTTATGTAACCTCCACAACCCGGCTTAGACGTTAGGCCCAAATCTGGGAGATTACATCGGCCACCAAAATGGCCTATTACGATTGATGACTTGTAAATCAGTCATTTTAAAATATTTGTTTATCTTTATGAAAAAAAAAAACTTAGGGTGAGTTTAGATGGGCGATGCATTTACATGTGGTTAGTGTAAAAACAACAGTGACAGTGAGATATTAAATATTATAGCGATACTATAACGTGAGACAAAAAGTAAGTTAAACGCACTGCATCACCCATCCAAACCCACACTTTGTCTATTTTTAGAAAACGACTCATGGGTTGACAAAATACGATTAGTTTTTAATATTTCTTGGAAAAAAATGATTACCATTGAAAATTCAATTAACTTCTAGGTTACTTATTAGACATAAATTAATAATGATCAAGCAGGGGAAAAATGATATTTTCTTAGTTTTAGTAAAATCTATTTTTCATGCATAATTGATTAAAATCCGTAATTCAACATTTTACAATAAAAGAGAAACAACTTAAATGTCATGCATGCTATGTAAAACCAAAACCTAAGGTCTCATGCCACGGTTTTAAAAATAAAACTATATAAACTCAAAATAGCTGAAATTTTAAACAATAATCTAAAATATTTTTGTATAAAAACAAATTCGAGCTGAGCCCTCCATATGTCGAGTCTGCGTTTTAACTTGGTGGGTTATCTATAAATATGGAAATAAGAGGGGGAGTGAGTTATGAAGCTTAGCGTGAGTTCAATCACAAGAAAACCAGTGCAAACAGTAGGCAAATCATACAAAATATCCACTCATAGAATAAATAACAATTGAATAGCAATACAGAATATTAATAAATTAGATCAACTCATCAACATGATATCTAAGTGTTCATAGCCATGTAAATGCTTATGAATGCAATGCAATTCAGTTTATTAGGAAATGTTTCTACCCCACTGCTACACACCACAGTAGGAGTTCCTCAGAACTCTTCTACCTTTACACCACGCTGTGGATGAACCACTGATCAGCATATTAACTTCTAATAATAAAATATATTGGTGGATGAATCATCTGTTTGTGTAGATAAAAGTTGCTAACATGTTGTGGATGAACCACTAGTCAAATAGATGACCGCTAACTGAAATACATTGTGGATAAATCATTGGTCTAGTAGATGACTACTGACTAAAATACGTTGTAGATAAACTACTGGTTGAGCAGATGTCTGCCGACTAAAATACGTTGTGGATAAACCACTGGTCGAGAAGATAAACTGTCGACTACTTCCTTTGTTCAAATCGTCTCACCCCATGTAATGCAATATGGCATGTTCAAAACGAATCAAAATGGTAGCATTTAATTATGCTTTTAACAGAACATGGTAGCAATCAATATGCTTATAACAGTTCAATACAATAGCAAATAATATGCTTATAATAGATCGATTTAGTAGCAAAAGTCATGCTTATTATGTGTTCAGTTTAACGGTAACATAAGACATGTTGTACGTACAATCTCAAATACAGATACAATAGACATATGTATTAGTCACAATTCATGCAAATATATATCTATAATATAAATTCAATCAATCAGATCATGAATTCTAATATTATTCATGTCATCGGGGTCCTAAATTGGATAAAATAAAATACTAAAAACAGATCAAGAACTATTTAGGAACTAAACTGAACAAATCATAAAGCTTTGGTTAAAATTAAAAAATCTAAAAAATAGGGGTAGACAGCCATGTGGGATGCTATAGACCATGTGCAAGGGTTATGCAACTGTGTGGTCAAGCTGTGTAACAGACTAATGTCGTATGAGAATTGAAGATTTAAAAAATCACGTTATAGTATCTAATTTTATCACTACTACTATTTTTACATTAACTACATGTGAATATACCACCCGTCTAAACTTACTTCATTCTCCATCCAATGACTGCTACCAATGTCCTTTTTTTTTAATTGATTTGTTTAACTGCTCCCATATTTTTGTGTTTATATTATTCTTCTAGAATTATTTTTCCTTGCATTGAATTGAAAATTGACGTTAAATTATGAAAATATTATAAATTTAAAAAACCGTGCCATAATAAAAACAAACAAAATGAAATGAAAAGGTTGGAAACAGATAATTGGTGCATATTTAAAGTGGACCCACTTCACCCATTGCAGCATCCCATCCCCCCAACGCCCAATCAACGCATTAGCGAATCTTTTTTTTTCCCTTCCTCCTATTTTTAGACGGTTCTAGCATTTTTTATTAAATTACTATTATTTATAATATAATTTATGAAGGTTTTTACTTGGGTTAATATATCTAATCATACCTCAGTTTGGCATGAAAGTTCAATCTCATACTTATAATCTTTTTGTAAATCTATGTCGTAATTTTTTTCACCCATATCCTGGGGCGTGTCATAATTTTAGTATCTAGTGTTATATTTAAGCTCCTAAAAAAATATATCATGAGTCAGCTAGAATTAAAAGATCAATTCTTTTTATAAAATAATAAAGAGTAAACTACGAATAAAGTTATTGACTTATTAGTAAGTTTACGTTTCAATCACTCAACTTCAAAGAGTTACAAAATAGTCATTGAATTATTTGAATGTTTTTATTTAAGTCATTGAGTTGTTCAAATCGTTGTTGTACGACCTTCACTATTCGCATCACCTGCACCAACCGTAAGTTATCCTTCCCCTTCTTTTTTATAGTTTATTTCTTTTTCATGAAATAACTCTGAATGTTATGAGTATGCAAATTAAAATCCAAACAACGTGGATTTAAGGTATATTATTCTACTCAATTGGTATTGATTCACCATACTGATCGTTAAATTGTTGTTTGGAGCTTGCCAGATAAACTTAAATGGAAATATTTGAATTATTCAGTAATTATTTTGTAACTTTTTAAAGTCAAATGATCAAAATATAATTTATTAATAATTTAGTAACCTTAGGGTGTAATTTACCCAATAATAAATACTATATTTATATTTATATTTTATATAAAAGTCATTCAAATAAACTTATATTCAAAATAAATCTAGAAGAATAACCCCTAGATAGTGATATTCGAATTTAAAAAAACCATGACACCCAAGATCAAAATTAATTTTTATATAAATATAATTTATACATCATTATTTTCATATGTTCCAGAGTGTAACAAATTTAAATATGTTAATAGCCCATCAATTGCGACCAAAAAATTTATATTTAATTCATCTGTATAGAAAAAAAAAAACAAATTTTTAAATAACAAAAAGACAGTCTCCAGAACATAAAACTAATAGGTTTTATTTATTTATTTATTTAATAATTTTATTAGATTTTAGTTATGTTTGCTGTTTTTATATAATATTTAGAATTACCATATCCTTCTTTATAGATAAAAGAATAATAAGTAAATTTAAATTTTACCGTATTAATAACGACACTCATATTAATTGAGTAAAAATTTAATGGGATGATATGTTAGATATTTTTTTTTCTATATTCTTACTTCAACCAAAATCTTTTGTTGTTGTTTTTCTTTCTTTTGTCGTGTAATCTTGATTTTTTTAAAATTGTTTATTAAATATAATATATCTAAAATTATGGCTAGTAAATTGGATAAGCGTTTTAGCTTTGGACTATTGACCCTTTGATGCCTAAAATTGCTTTGCTTTTAATTGTCCTATTTCCTTTTTCGATCTGAAACCCAGAAAGAGGATTCTTTTCAAGTTTTTCAACTGATTTTTTTCAGACAGTCTTTTTTTTTTTTTTTTTTTAAAGAACACTGTGTTTCATTTAAGACCGACTAGAGTTTGTGATTTAAGTTAAAACAAAAGAACCAAAAAGAAAAAACATGTCTTCACTTAGAAGAAGAAAACCCATAAATGAATCTTCAGATTCAAAGCATAAAGAAGAAGAAGAAGACGAAGATCATGATGATGTTGATGCGGTTGGTGATGATGATGTTAATGGCAAAAACAAGAAAACCCCATCAAAGATCAAGAAGAAACGTGGTGAGAAACCACCAAAACAACCCAAGTGGTCATGTATGGACACTTGCTGTTGGTTCATTGGTTGTATATGTATAACCTGGTGGCTCCTCTTGTTCCTTTACAATGCAATGCCGGCTTCATTCCCTCAGTATGTAACGGAAGCAATAACGGGTCCTTTACCCGACCCGCCTGGTGTTAAGCTCAAGAAAGAAGGGTTGGAAGCTAAGCACCCTGTGGTGTTTGTGCCTGGGATTGTCACTGGTGGACTTGAACTATGGGAAGGCCGTGAGTGTGCTGAAGGCTTGTTTAGGAAACGCCTTTGGGGTGGTACTTTTGGTGAAGTCTATAAAAGGTATCTAATCTCTTTTTGATGCTTTGCTTTCTTTTATTGGTAAGTTTTGTATGTGTGCTATCTAGCTAGAAATTAGGTGTAGTTTTATGATGATGTAAATGCTATTTTTAGGATTTTTTTGGTGATTTTTGTTCACCAAATACTATTGATTTATGTTGGATGGTAAAGAGTCTTGTTTGTGAATCTTTGGTAATTAAGGTTAAGTGTCTACTTGGCATCAAGCTTCTGGGTTTTTGGTGTGGTTTTATGGGTTTTGGATCAGGGGTTTTGTTTTTAGGATTGTATGTTGATTTTTGTTCAACAAGTGTCCACTTGCTATCCGTTTTTCCATGTTCAGAACCCCGGAAATTAGGTGTAGTTTGTTGTTTTGGATAAAGGGTTTTGGTGATTTGAATGCTGTTTTTAGGATTGTTTGTTGATCTTGTTACACAAAGCATTGTGATTATGTTGCATTTTTGGTTGTGTTTGTGGATGTTTGTTAATTAAAGTTTAAGTGTCTACTTGCTATCTGTTCTCGGGGGTTTAAAACCCCAGAACTTAGGTATAATTTTATGGATTCAGGGTATCGTTTTGAGATCTTGTTCAACAAGTATTGATGATTTATGTTGCAGTTTTGGTTGCATGCTAAAAGGTATAGTTGTGATTCTTTTTGGTAATTAAGGTTAAGTGTCTACTTTCAATCGTTTTCCAGGTTCAGAACCCCTAAAACTGGGGGTATTTTGTGGTTTCGGATAAGGGGTATCAGTAAACGGTGATTAAAATGCTGTTTTTAGGATTGTTTGTTGATTCTGTACATTAGGTATAGATGGTTTGATGTTGTGTTTTTGGTCGTGGGATAAAATATGTAGTTTCTGAACCTTTGGTAATTAAGGTTCAAAACCCTGAAAATTAGGTGCAGTTTTATAGTCTCCGGTAAGGGGTACTGGTGATTTTAGTGCTGTTTTTACGATTGTTTGTTAATTCTATGCAACATGTATTGGTGATTTCTGTAGGCAGTTTTGTTTGCCTGATAAAAGGTCTAGTTTGTGAATTTCTGGTAAATTCCGTCTTGATTACGGATTCAAGCCCCAGAAATAGCCTCCCTATTTATAAACAGTAGGAAGGCTGCATAAATTGGGAGATGCTGGATGTATCCGGAGCCTTTTGCATAACATTGGAGAATTTGCAAGTTTTATGGAAAGTTGAGAATTGATGTTTTGTTTTGATTTGACAACCCCGGAAACAGCCTCCATATTCTGTATGCATTTGATTTTTTCTCAATCTACTCATCTCTTCACCCCGATATTCAAAGTCATGCTGGGCCAACTACGTATGACCTACGTATGACCTACGTATCCATATCCAAGACACACCGAGTCTGATTAACATTGACGATAAGATATGCTTATATGGTTATGAGGTGCCATCTGTTTATTATTTGCTTCTTGTTTTGCGTACCAGTTATTGTGCTTTTCTTGGTTTAGTAGACGAGACATGTTTGAGTTGGATCCATGTCTTTACTCTTTCAATTGTGTGCCTTGCGTTTTAAATTGAAACACCAGGTTGCATGATGTATGAAAACAATATGGAACCGAAATGACACGTTTAGCTTCTTTTTTTTTTTTTTACCATAACCTGCAAGAGATTGATGCACTGGACTGAAAGCAACATTTCTTTTGAATGTCAAGTGCAATACAGTTGTTTAAAGAACTTTTAATCCGGTTAAAATTGAAAAATATTATGTTGTATTAGAATAGGCCTATGGCAATTTGCTTGCTCCTTGTTCCAGTTCAATAGCATTTTGATTCGTAAGTGTTAGTTTTGTGACTAAGTTATGAACTCTTAGTGTTGCTCGGATAATCATTCTCTGTGGTTTTATTGGAATGCAGACCTCTATGCTGGGTGGAGCACATGTCATTGGATAATGAAACCGGATTAGATCCTTGTGGTATAAGAGTAAGGCCTGTCTCTGGCCTAGTGGCTGCAGATTACTTCGCTCCTGGATATTTTGTGTGGGCAGTACTGATTGCTAACTTGGCTCGGATTGGATATGAGGATAAAACCATGTACATGGCTGCTTACGATTGGAGACTCTCATTTCAAAACACCGAGGTAAATTTTCCCCAACACGTTGGCAATGTGGTTCATTGATTATGCACCTTTAAGATGTTGGCATCTTTTGATTAATCAGGTACGTGATCAAACACTGAGCCGTATTAAGAGTAATATTGAACTGTTGGTTGCTACAAATGGAGGGAGAAAAGTTGTAGTCATTCCACATTCGATGGGAGTTCTGTATTTCCTACACTTCATGAAGTGGGTTGAAGCACCTGCTCCGATGGGTGGTGGTGGTGGGCCAGATTGGTGTTCTAAGCATATTAAAGCCGTTGTTAACATTGGTGGGCCATTTCTCGGCGTTCCGAAAGCTATTGCTGGGCTTTTCTCGGCTGAAGCAAAGGATATTGCAGTTGCCAGGTACCTAACAAGAATACCTTCTCAGAAGTAACTAGTTCTAGCAACTGCGTATGTATCTTATGATGTTTCGTCTGTCATCTTATTATATCTTCTCTGAGCAAAAGCTTTGGAATTTGCACATTATTGGGAAACTTTAAAGGTTTCATCAAGTACTAATTTGATTACTTTAAATAGGTCGTGAGTCGTGACAACACAAATGAAGCAGCATTTGCATTTAAAACCACATTTTTGTACGTATCCTTAGAAACATGATTATCTGTTGAGTTTTAAATATGCCGAAAGCAACACAACCATGGATCTCATTTACTCATTACTGTCATTAGTCCGTTTTCTGCTTTTGTAATAAATCAGTGTGTTATATAGCTGATCATATATGTCGCGTCTTTCATGTTTAGGAAGAAGTTTTCAGTTTTCCTTGTCAAAGAGCATCCAGTAAACCTATATTCTTGAGCTCCGAAATTGGTAGATATGCAAGTTACTTATTAGTTGATAGTCTCAAATTATATCAGGAATTCTTAAATGTAAATTCTTTCTTATAAAAACGAACCTGCAATGCAGGGCTCTTGCACCCGGTTTTTTGGATAATGATATATTTCAGTTCCAAACATTGCAACATGTGATGAGAATGAGCCGGACTTGGGATTCGACCATGTCGATGATACCGAGAGGTGGGAATACAATATGGGGTGGTCTAGACTGGTCACCGGAGGAAGGAAATTCTTGTGCCAAGAAGAGAGAAAAGAAGAATGAGACTCAGATTGCCGACCAAGCTGGTTCCGAAAATGCAGTTTGTAAAGCTAAAAGTGCAAATTATGGAAGGATTATATCCTTTGGAAAAGATGTCGCTGAGGCATCTTCATCCGACATTGAGAGAATTGACTTCAGGGTAATTTTCTCTTGTAATCTTGGAGGTTCCCCTGTTAGCTCATTTGCTCGAGTGCAAGTTCAAGTCCATGTAACACAGCTAACTTACCTTGTTTTGCTGTATGACTGTTCTATATGGCAATGTTCAGGGTGCTATTAAGGGTCATAGTGCTGCAAACACGACTTGTAGAGACGTGTGGACGGAATACCATGACATGGGATTTGCTGGTATCAAAGCCGTTGCAGAGTATAAAACTTACACTGCTGATTCACTTGTTGACCTGCTTCATTTTGTTGCTCCAAAAATGATGGCTCGTGGTACCGCCCATTTCTCCTATGGAGTTGCAGACAATTTGGACGACCCCAAGTATAAACACTACAAGTATTGGTCAAACCCTTTGGAAACGAGGTGAGAATCTTTATTCCATCGTTTCGTTTTGTTTCTTGTTGCCTGATATTTAACATTCAATTTCCCTTTTCAAGTAACTTTTTTTGTTTCTTCATATCTCCTTTGGTTTTTTATCTTTAATCTGAATTTGTGGCCTAAAAGTTGATAGAAGTCCAACCAACACTTATCTCTGAGTCCAAGTAACATAACTTTCGATTATTTTCTTGAATTCTACTTAATTTTCCTTTCAATTTGCGGTATATACGGGTACGATATAATGCACTTTCCAGGCCGTGAATTTTGTTTTCCGATTGATTGTATATGCAAACACTCATTAGGTTCGTAAATGTTTCCATAGGTTGCCGAACGCACCGG
The DNA here is from genome assembly GCA_025698475.1 of Gossypium anomalum. Taxonomy (NCBI): domain Eukaryota; kingdom Viridiplantae; phylum Streptophyta; class Magnoliopsida; order Malvales; family Malvaceae; genus Gossypium; species Gossypium anomalum. The sequence continues at coordinate 22,304,708 of CM046964.1, read as the reverse complement.
ATATGGAAATCTATTCTCTGTATGGAGTTGGCCTACCAACTGAACGAGCATATGTGTACAAGTTATCACCGCATGCCGAGTGTAGTATTCCGTTTAAGATCGATACATCTGCCGATGATGAAGATACCTGCCTGAGAGACGGTGTGTATTCCGTGGACGGGGACGAGACAGTACCTGTTTTAAGTGCAGGTTTCATGTGCGCTAAAGGCTGGCGTGGTAAAACCCGATTTAATCCCTCCGGAATTCGAACATACATTAGGGAATACAATCATTTGCCTCCGGCCAACCTATTGGAAGGCCGTGGCACCCTTAGCGGTGCTCATGTAGATATCATGGGAAACTTTGCATTGATCGAAGATGTTATAAGGATTGCTGCTGGGGCTTCCGGTGAAGAACTAGGAGGGGATCAAGTTTATTCAAAGATCTTTAACTGGTCCGAGAAGATCAACTTGCAACTGGTACATATATCGATCTTACTCCGACTCTTTATTTTTCTTGAAGTATCCATATCCATATAAAGAACTAGATGAAAATCTTTTTACTTGTTTTCAATTTGTTTCATGTGTGTAGGACGAGGAGATTCCGGTACATTCGTCCAGGTGATCGGATGAAACAGCTTTGTATTGCTTGGTGTTTCTCGAACAAATGATGAACATAATGATCAAATATTATATGGAATTGGAGAAGTGATTGTTTGATAATGTTTAAACCAGGGATTGATTACTGGTTTGTAGATAACATTGTTTTAGCAGCTAAACTGTGACATAATTTTCAACAAACTGTGTTACTAAGCGTTGTGAAGTTTATATAAATTGCAGTGCCACACTGAGACCCCATTATTTTTCGTATTTTTTCTTTAATCATCCAACATTTTATTAGGAGTTTGAACTTTCTTGATAAATGAGGATTGTTTATGTTTTTCTGGGTTTTTTTCTTATTAGAGTTATTATTTCTATTTTAAAATATCAAAATTTGAATATTATCTAAATTTAGGCTATATGTGACACTTCATATCCTACTCGATCATTAAATCTGAGTGCATGACATCATATTACGTCGTTAGAACAATAAAATTAATTATAATCATTCTACTAAATATCTTAATGTATGTCAATATCACTAAGCAATTAAAATAACGAAATAACGCAATGTCGTTTTGTAAACTTTAATGATTTGACGTGTCTCGATTTAATTTGTGCCCATGAAGGCATTTATGAAAGTTCGAAAGTGATTCAAGACTTAGTGCTGAAACAGTAGGTGAGATCGTGAGTGGAAACAAGGGACATCGTGGTGTCCCTACAAGTTTCACGAGGTCGCGACGAGAAAAGAGGGTCCCGATGTCGATGAGAGAATCGCTGTGTCTACGCCTCACCTAACCCCAAACATAATCATTTCCTGCCTATGGCTATTAGCACTATAATTCTTATGTCCGAACATCAATTTAACATAATGGCAAAGGTTACACTAAGCTCAAGTTCATCAATTCATAATTATGTACTCAAAACAGTTTGGCAATCAATATATTTCTATATGTTGTAGATAATGAAGTGATTAAACACATATATTTATCGTTACTAATTTATAAATCAAGCATTGAAACTCACTAAAAGGAATTTGATCAAGATCTGTGCACGAAAACAAATAAATTCTTACACGGAATAATGCATACTCAGTAGTATTAACATAACTTGAAATCCATAAATACATTAAGTAAATTGACAAGCATAATAGAAAGATGCCAGAAGCGGGATATCTAACTTTACATTAACTTTGTTCATTACATAAATCACATAATTCATTTACCATTACACCCTCAGGATATTCGTAATACATTATCGAATATCAAAATTGTCAATGCGCCCTCAGAGTATTAGCGTCTCATTTCATATAATGTAAATCGATCTCAATATAAATACTTTACGTATAATCAATAATTATTTATAATTCATATTTGATTTATTATTTCGACCCTTATTAATTGACTTGGACTCAAGAACGGATGCGTGGATCAATCTAACAACACACACCAGAATATGCACATAAGTGCTAACGGGCCATAAATGCACCAATCCCACCAACCATATTAAAATATGCTAATACCCACAGAGTATTTGAGCTCGTGATACGTTCTCAATCTTAAGGTATTAGAGGATTATAACATAATAATATGCGCTCAATATTAAATCTCTCACCTACAAAACGGATCTTATGACATGTCAACTATACACATAACTTTATTTGATACTGTTAATAGGACATGATTAATTATTAACAACCATTAAAACATATTATAATTCAAATTAACATAGCACTATCACAATGCAATCTCATAGTCACAAACATACAAAAATATATTTCAAACATAAATCATTCGACTCAATTGATCAAGTTTATACGTACTTCAAATCGTGTTTGATATCAATATTATTCAATTATATTAAACTACTTCTTTAAGCATAATTTGAAGTCAAATTATGAGAGCAAAATAGGAATGACTACTCGTCGACTAGGGGTTTACATAATTCGATTTTAATCAAATTAACCAATTGAACTAAATTATTTCGATTAATCAGTTGGCCACTGAATCTAGTTCGGTTGGGGATCGGTTAAGAGTTTTTTGAAATTTTGAATAATGGTTAAGTGGGTTTGAAATTGAGTAATTAACTGAGTTAACCAAAATCATTAATAATAAAATGTTATAGGCCCAATATATTAGATAGATCCAATATATTACGTAAGACCAAAATATAAAAAATTAAAGAATGATTTTAAAACTAATTGGATTTATACAAATTATTATAATGATGTTAAAATCATAGTAGATTTTTATATTTTTAAACTAAAAAATAAAATAAAAGAAAGAAGCTGTAAATTTTTTTCCATTGTCAAACTCAAAAGTCAAAACACAGTTTGGGACGGGTGGGTGCCGCTTGACATCAAACCATCTTCTATTCTTCTTCACTTCTTCGAATATTTCAAACTTTTTTTCTTTTTCATTTCATCCTCAAGTCTCAAACTTTATTGTTTTAAATGTAGTATTTGTTATGATGGTTTTAAATTAGTGTTGTTATTGTGTTATTTGTTATTTTTGCTTTCTTTTTAAAATTAAAAGCAAAGAAAAATACCATCGCAATGATATTTTTTCATGTTTCAAATTTATTTGAACAAAACAAAAACATGTAAAAATTTCGATTAATTCAGTTAACCGCTCAAATTAACCGAAATTATTTCGATTAGTTAAAAGATTTTGAAACTTTTTTGGTTTGGTTAATGATCAATACTTTTATGGTTTCAGTTAATTCGATTCATGATAATTCGGTTCGGGTATTAATTGAGTTGACTGTTTGAACAGCCCTATCGTCAACAACTTTTTCTTTTCTCTTATCTCTCGACGTCTCGGCGTCGTCTTTAGCTACGTTCAATAAATTGAATTACAAAAATTCATTAGTCTCATACATTACACATTGAGGCGTAAAAATTAAACATGAAATGCACTTTGTTCAATTTAATCCCTCAAAACCCCCTAATATCTGAAATGCTCGTTTCTCACGAGTTACCCGGTCGAATTTAAATCTGACTTCATAAATATACTACAAGGACCTTAATTATCATTCTATAACATAAACTTCCAACAATTTTCATTCTATTCAATTTGATCCTAATGTCACATAATTACCCATGTAATCTACTCTCAATTCAAGCTCAAATCAACATTACTCACTATATTCTAAAGCTTATACAGCTATGTAAATCATGATTTTCAAGCTCCCAATTCACTAATACTGAATAATGGCAGCTTGAATAAAACTTAGCAATAAAAAGAAACACTAACACTTGAGCTAATTAAGGTTTGATGATTAAAAATGAAAATGAAATATTTTTTCTTTTGTTTTATGCTTTCTCTCTTCCACCATCTCTTAATCGCACAATTTACTTTAATTAACTAATTTAATATAATTAAGACATCAAATAAATGTTCATGATTTGCTCATAAAATAGTTAGTGGCAATGGATGGAAGAGATCATTCCGAAGCACTAAGTATGAATTGCTTAATGGCTTAATTATTCTTCGGTCCTTGGCTTAATTCCTAGCCAAGGACTTGTTCAATGCTTCAATCAAATTTCTTCTTTCTACTCACCTAACGGTTTAGTCCCTCTACTATAAATTTAATAGTTTAATCAATTCTATTTCTTAATCCCATAATTGCCTCGTATATTTCTCAATTTCGACATTTCGAACAGCTCGACTTAACCAAATTAGTCTTAACACTGATATTTCCCATCAACAAAAATTGATTGTTGTGCTGTATTTTTTTTAGGGGTCAAAAGAAGTATCTAAACAATCAATTTCATCTTATTTACCCAAAACATGCTATCATCTAATAAAAACGTGATACGTGACATGTTTTTAACGGACATTCTACCCTCTTCGAGTAAAATGAGATAATATTAATAGTTTAAATACTACTTTTGACCCCTAAAGAAAAGCTTTAGGTATTTAAATGAAAAAATTGATATAATTTGATCAACTTTATAACTAATTGAAGTTGCAAAAAAGCAAATAAGATATGATATCTACAAATATTTGAGTCTACTTATCCATTAAAAGGTGAGAGAATACGCTTCTTAATTTTATTATTAAATAGGAAGTTGAGGAAGGTTGGATCAACCCAAATTTGATGAATGAATAGGTTTAATTATGATAAAAGAAAATAAACAAGGAATAAAGTTATCATCTTTTCTGATTGCTTGGAAGTAGTCAAAGCCATTATTGGAAGTTTTTTTACAAATTCTAATTCTGCTCTAATTCGGCGCATTCACAATATTTTATTTCAGGAAAATCAGTGAATTTTACGATACATTCCGAGGGAACAAAATCAAGTTGTGAATTGTTTAGCTAAGCAAGCTTTAATTGGAAAAGCTAACATGCAAGTATTTGACGTTCCTCCAGAGAGGACTCGTTGTCTTATTAATAGGGACAAGCATATGAGTGCTACATTCACTCCATAACTGTTTTTGTAATTTTTTAAGGTTTTTTTTTATATATCACAAAAAAAAAAAACAAGGAATATAACAAATTTTCCTTAACTTGGTTCTTGAATTTTTTTTATCTACGTTAGTCTAGAATTTGGTAACTTTTCTCAATCTAATCTTTCTACTTAGGTTTTATTAAGATATGATGACGTGACATTTTGAGATTATGTCATGTCATTACTTGACTTTTTTTTTGTTGTAATTTTTAGATTTTGTATAAAAATATTTAAATTTTCAAGTGATGACAATCCTAACGGAATCCAATTTGAAGAATTAGATTGAAAAAAGTTGATAAGTTCTGAGACTAATGTGGATAAAAAGTTTAGGAGGCAGTTAAAGGAAAAATTGTGAAGTTCAAAGATTAAATGTTACATTATCCAAATAAACAAGGGTAGGTAGGTAACATTAGTCTTAAAACTTGACAATTTTTCTTAATTTAATTAATGAACTTAAATTTTGTTAAGATAAAATAACATGACATTTTAAAATTATATCATATAATAACATAAATTTTATTAATATTAAAACAAGTCACGATATGGTACGATATTAGAATAATATCATGCCATTACTACTAAACAGAATCCAGGTTAGGGATTCAACTAAATTAAGAAAAGTCAATTTTTGGGACCAAGTAGATAAAAGTTGTCAAATTCAAGGATTAAATGTTATATCATCCAAATAAACAAGGGCAAATAGGTAAAATCAGTGTGGAAAGAATTTAAGGGTTTTAGGGTGGAAAACTTGAAAGGGTTATATATAGAAAAGGCCTTTTTGTTTTGCTTTGCTTATTATCATCAAAAACACTTTCTTCTTCTTCTCTTCATATTGGTTTTTTCCCTTAGAACTCCACGACACAGATCCAAGGAGTTGGGGAAAATCCTCACACAAACTCTCTCTCTAAATCTTAACCGAAAAGGTCTCCAAAAAAGACTACCCTTTTTGCCCATTTACTCTCCTTATTCAACAAATTCAGCATCACATACCCCAAAATAGTCGCTTTTTTATCTCTTGCTCTCTTCATCTGCTTCAAGGTTGATTGATTTTCTCTCTCTTTTTTTATCTTTGATTTTCTTTTTTGGGTTTGGTTGTTTGTGTTTGATTGGAGTGGAGTGGAGTGGAGTCCTTTTTGTTTCTATGTTTTTTCTTCTTCTGTTGGATTTTTTTATGTGTATTAGATTTAATTTTACTTTTTGAGATCTGGGGTTTGATCTGTTTTCATTGTGTGATTTTGAGTTTATCTTGTTTTTTGAGATTGATTAGTTTTATCTCGATGATTTTGTAGTTTAGGGCTTGTGAAATTAGCAAATATGAAGCCTTGTTATGCTATTTTTATATGTGTTTATTAAATGAAAATAAAAAGAAAAGAAACAGGTTCTTCCTTTTTGTAATTTAGATTACAAGTCTTAATTCTGAATGTATCTTAATTGTCAATAAATCAACTTCAAGCATTTAGGTTGAAACCTTGCCATTAGTTGAGTGAATTATTGTTAGCAGATACAGGACAAACACTAGTTCGATTAAGTGTTCGACTATAGTTTAATCTCGATGTGTTGGATTGATGTTACTTCGAGGCTGAATTCAAAATCAGAATTTGTTGTCATGTTCGAATGAATTATGGTGTGTGACCTAGCGTTAGGATACGCCACCAATTTTGTAGAACCTTTGAATGCTAATTGGCGGTTGGATAAATCTGAATGGATGTGTAATTGACAAAGTAGGTTTTTGCTTCTTTCCCTTATACGAAGACTCATCCATTAACTACCTTTCGAAGAGGAGTGATGATTATTTGTTCCCAAGATAGTGTCTTTGGTATGTTCTTAAGTGTTGATGTTTTAAAATTATGGGGATAACTTTGTGGTAAACAATTTCCTTTTGAATGTGTTGCCCGTGTGAATTTTGAATTTTGGAGAGGTGGTCAAGGCGGTGTCTCTGATCGTAAAACATTTACGACTTAATATCAGATAGTCATCTGCCCCTTTGCATATCGTCTCCGGATACTAAATCAGAAGTTAATGCTTGTGCACCCTTTTCACTTGGTGTGCAAGTTTGGCTCTTCTATTACATCTTTAATGCAATGAAAAACATTCCATTGTACCTGATATGTTTGTTCATATCCTTAATGTCATGTAATATCTTGATTTCTTTGTCGGTACCCTGTTATATCTTTAACCTAAAAAGCTATAATATCTATCTTGAGGTGAGCTGGACTTTGGTTAACAAGCTTTTCACTCTTTTTTTTTCCATCTGCAGTCATGGCTGGTTTAGCACCCGAAGGATCCCAATTCGATGCTCGTCAATATGATCAGAAAATGAGTGATTTGTAAGTTTCTTGTTTGTTGATGACAAACTTTCCTCTTAGTGTTGTTCAATTTTACAACTTGTTGATGCTTAGTGTGATGCAATTTCAAATGTTACAGGCTCCAAACAGACGGAGATGATTTTTTCACTTCTTATGATGAAGTTTATGATAGTTTCGATGCAATGGGACTTCAAGAGAACCTTCTGAGGGGCATCTATGCATATGGTACTTATACTTAGTACTTTGAAAAGAAAATAAAAAACTCTTTACGCTCAGCATTTATAATTTCTTTTGGAATCGTAGTCTTCTGTTTGTTTGAACTTACATAATTTTTTCGATGTTTTATTTTTCTTTTTTGCTAATCTATGTTGAATCTCGATACTTTTGTCCGAAATATTTTTTAAGGTTTCGAGAAGCCCTCAGCGATTCAGCAAAGAGGAATTGTTCCATTCTGCAAGGGTCTCGATGTGATACAACAGGCACAGTCTGGGACCGGAAAGACAGCGACTTTTTGCTCTGGAATTTTGCAGCAACTTGATTACGGTATAGTCCAATGCCAGGCTCTGGTTTTGGCACCCACTAGGGAGTTGGCTCAACAGATCGAGAAGGTGATGCGGGCACTTGGTGATTACCTTGGTGTGAAGGTCCATGCTTGTGTTGGTGGGACTAGTGTTCGCGAGGATCAGCGAATTCTTCAAAGTGGTGTTCATGTTGTTGTCGGTACACCCGGTCGTGTCTTCGATATGTTGAGAAGGCAATCACTCCGTCCAGATTATATTAAGATGTTTGTCTTGGATGAGGCTGATGAAATGCTCTCCCGTGGTTTTAAGGATCAGGTGTGCTATCTTTGATGCAACTGTCTTGAGTTTTGCAACCTTTGGTTTTGGTATTTTGTGCTCTGCTAATGTTGTCATGTCTGTCAGATCTATGACATCTTCCAGCTTCTTCCGGGCAAGATTCAGGTTGGGGTATTTTCTGCTACAATGCCACCCGAAGCCCTCGAGATCACTCGGAAGTTCATGAATAAACCTGTGAGAATTTTGGTTAAGCGCGACGAACTAACCCTGGAGGGTATCAAGCAGTTTTATGTGAATGTTGAAAAGGAAGAGTGGAAGCTCGAAACACTCTGCGATCTCTATGAAACATTGGCCATTACCCAAAGTGTCATTTTTGTGAACACAAGGCGCAAGGTTGACTGGCTAACTGACAAGATGCGAAGTCGAGATCACACAGTTTCTGCCACCCATGGAGACATGGACCAGAATACGCGTGATGTCATCATGCGGGAATTCCGTTCTGGTTCTTCCCGTGTTCTCATCACTACCGATCTCTTAGCCCGTGGAATTGATGTGCAGCAAGTCTCCCTTGTCATAAACTACGATCTGCCCACTCAACCAGAAAACTACCTCCACCGAATCGGACGAAGTGGAAGGTTCGGGAGAAAAGGTGTTGCCATAAACTTTGTGACTCTAGATGATGAAAGAATGCTGTTTGATATCCAGAAATTCTACAATGTTGTCATCGAGGAGCTGCCATCGAATGTGGCGGATCTCCTTTGATGAGAGATTACGTTTTCAGAAGGTTGTCGAGGCGAGCGCTTTCATTGTTTGAATGTCCAATTAAGTGTGCTCTTTTTTTCTTTTTTGGTTTTCCCTTTTTAGCATTTTTAAGTTGAATGTTTTTTAAGATATTTGAGCATTTAATTATGTGTTCTAAAATTGCTACATAAAGTTTATCCACTTTTCCTCACTTTTTTGCACTTTATTTATGCTATTCATAGATTTGAGTTTTACAGGCAAATTACCTCCTGACTTCTTATTTTAATCAATTTGAACCCTTTTTTTTCCCTCAAGAACAAAAAAATAACATAAAATAAAAAAATTGCACATGTATTGAATATTTCGGGCAGTTGAGCTAACTAGATCTTCAATTTCTCAAGTGATTTTTTTTAAAAAAATTGTGTCTATTATTGATTTATAGAGTAATTGAAGAAAAAATATCTTAAAAGTTTTTGACAAATTTTTACTTATAGTATTTTGGTCATAACTTGAGTTACAAAATTTTATTTTTGGCCTGTAATATATCGATTTTAAAGGAATTGAAAGATCTACTCGAATGAATTTCACATCTCAAGCCAAAAAAAAATCAGAAAGGTGTCCAAATATGACCTGGAAGTTTGACGCAAAAATTGCCAAGAAACCTAGAAAAATTTTACATTATTTAATTAATGACACTTTATATTTTTTCCATTATATTATTTTTGCCATATAAAACTAACTGAACATAACCGCCCTTAGTATTATTTTTCTTTTGTATTTTCTTTATTTTATGGTTTCCAAACTCTCTTTTCTAGTCAAAGCATTATCAAAATTTGATTCAATACATTTGTGAGATTTAATTTGCGCTTTAATTCTTCTTTATTCTTTAGTATTAACACATTTTTTGCTTGAATTATAATTGTTTAGGTTTATTAAATATGTGACATCTATTTAATTGCTTAGAACGGTTGTCTTGTCAATTATAATAATTTAAATCCATAATTGTTTAATTTATTTTAATATTAGTGACAAATTGCATAAATTGCTTATATTATAGTTTACGATTATGTGGTGTGGATGTGTGATCTAGCCTAAATAAACTATGTTGGGGTGAGTTTGTTAGTTAGAGTTAAGTCTCTTTCATTTTGAATGTTGTCGGTAAGTTAAATCTCAAACGTTGAGTTACAAGATTATTTATCAATTAGAAAATTAATTTCAAAGAAGTTACCTCTTGATTACTGAACAAGTAAGGAGAGATTGGTTGCTTGGCATTGAGTTAGCAATTAGAACTAATTTCAAAGACATTCTGGCGCCGATGATTGAACTTATGAATCAAACAAAAATTTTACTTTTGGTTGGAGTTTTTCACTGTCGATTTTCGTAAAACTTTTAATTATTATTCTTTTTTGTTTTAGTTTTTAATTTGAATTTAATTCTATAAAAATCTCTCATCTTTTCTTTATTTGTTTTTTTAAAAAATTATCATGATTTTTGTGTATAGACATTACATACTACTTTTATTTTTTATATGTTTTGACAGCCTATCACAATTCAAAAAATCCGAATAAACCTAAAATAACCAACCTAAATCACATGTGTGAATTAAGCTACAAACAATTCGAAAAGTCCCAATCAACCTAAAATAACCAACCAAAAACCATTTGGTTAACTTTAGATTAGAGGTAAGTGTTTGATTGAATTGAGTGAAAAATTTTTGAGTTAATTGAGTTAACGAGTCCTATTTTATTATCCAAATTCGATTTGAAATTCTTTCGAATCAATTTCAAATCAAGTTGAGTGAAATGAAATTCGAGTCGAGTCCAATCGAATGAAATTGTTTGAGTTAAAGTAAAAAATAAAACATGTCAAATTAAAATCTTGTTACAGTATAACTAATTCCATATTAGAACACATAAATTGAAAGCATATATATTTGAGAACTTTTTCAAAAAGTATATATATATATATATATATATATATATATATATATATATATTAGTATGATAAACTTGAATCATTAATTAACTTATTTATGTTCTCAAAATTATTATTTTAGAAAATTTTAAAAATTTGAACTTTTTTATATATTATTTAGAATTTTATTTAGAGTTTTTAAAATTTTTTAAAAAATATAAATTCTAGAGTTTTTATAAATATTTTGAATTTTAAAAATTATTTTGAAAATTTGAAAGTTATTTTGAATATTTTTTGTAATTTTTGTTGAAAGGGACCAATTTACTCATTTTTAAAATTGATAGGGACCAAATAGATATTTACACCATTCTATTATTCGAATTGTAAAATTTAATTTGACTCGAATTTGAAACTCGAATTACTTATTCGAGTTGACTTGGATAACTCAAACAACTTAATTCGATTAACTCGAAATTTAAATTTTCTTTTTATTTTTCTCAAATCGAATCAAATTTTACTCACTTTACCTTAAATATCCCTGGAGATAATAAAAAAATTGTGTTGAATTAAATCATGAAAAGGACATTTTATCTTGTCAATCATCTTCCAACAACTGTGGTTTTGTTAGGATGAAAATCCAAACAGACTTTCCTTAAGCAGCATGTTGCAAACTTATAGCTGAGTTTTCTTGTTTTTTTTTTTTTTTTCCTCCTAAGTTCCAGCTGTTACCTTTCAGCTATTACAATCGATCAATTTAAATAAAATATTTGATTCTTTTTGCAATTTCATTGAATTCATTCAACATGTGATGGCATAACAAGCTCTTCCTCCTTTACTTTTAACGAGGGATCCACTACATATAAGGCTAGCCATTGATAAACTTGGTTGGATTATATCATACATTAGCAAATAATCTTCTCAAAATCATTTATAATTGTTTGCATATCTTTCAAATTCATGATTCATCTTAGATACTGAACTATTTTCATCTTTTAATTTTGAAATATTTTTCTTATATTTTGAAACCATAATTTCAAACTTCAGGCATAATTCATTATAGGCATCTTGTAATTTATCAAGAGAATAAGAAATTGAATTAAATGAGTTAAAAGTTACCTTGAAATTTTCTATGACTATATGAAAAAAGTAGGCTTCGTTTTGTTCTTCATGAGTGACCTCATGTTTGTCTCATATCTCCTACGCATTAGAACAATGTAACACCCTATTGTACTCATTAGGACCAAGCGCACAAAATAGAATGTGCATGGCTTCAGCATTGAGCTGTATATTCTTTTTATCTTCTTCATTTCGTTCTCTCTTACTCTTTGACACTAGTTGCTCTCCTTATTTTTGAGAAATAGAGGAACCATCCATAATGATATCTTAAGCCGCTTACTCTAACACAATATATCATAGTTCAAAATTGTAAAACAATATTATACAACTCAATTTCATAGTTCAAATCTTATTACCCTCAAATGGAGATGCGATGCCTCAAGTCACTAGTTCAATATTTTCAAAACAACATTGACCAATGCATTGAAACCATTAACGCGTTAAGGTCGTAAAACTGAAGTAAGTAACAAGGGTTATCCTAGCTTACTATATTATCATGTCATTATTACGCAAGCCTCATACGATTAGATCATTTCATTAATTTTCGATACACAATTAGGATGGTTACCGCTATTGTTATTCTTGCACTTTGAGTAAATATTCATTTAGCGATGTTATATTTACTTTTTTTTTTATCCACAACATACATATTTTCATTAATTTACCATTTATTTTAATGGACTTTATTTCAAAGTTTTTCATTTCATTATATGACAAAGTTATCTAATTTTAAGCTTTTATTTTTATTTCTCATTAACTAAGTCTCCAACATTTCACATTTCATTTTTCATTTGTGGCACCCTAAATCCGGTCGAGACGGTTTGATCCAAATTCGAAACGTCATATTTGTTAGCTCGATAATGTATCGAAAGCTTAATTGAAATAACCGAGGGGTGAATTGGTCTTTTAATAAATTTGGTGGAAGCAATGAATGAATAAAAAATTGACACAAAGATTTAGAGTGATTCGACCCTAGTAGCCTACTATACTACCTTAACTTTCTATAACTAAGGATTTTTCTAAATTCAACAATTTGTTCAACCTTTTAGGAAAATGTTTAACCTTACAACTCCCTTAAGATTTCTACACAAACCTTAAGACTCAAACCCTTTTAAAGAAATACAAAGAAGCAAACAAAAAAATAATCCTTACAAGATCAAGTTGTTTGCCAATTAAGCACAATTATAAAGAGAGCACTTGAACTAAATGAAAAACAATAAAGCTCACAAGTGTATGTAAGAAAAGTACTGAAAATTTAAGGACTAAAATTGTATGATTAATCTTTTTGCTTTGATTCTCTATCTTGTTGTTGTAGGATCTTTGAAACCAGCTGATATTTATACCGTATAATTTATTTCTAATTGTTGGAGTTGTTGTGGAAGTTAATAAAGCTATTGGGATGAAAATACCAGTTTATTTAATTCACCTGCAACAAAAGGTATCAATACTTTTTGAAAAAGTATGGATAATTTTATCATTTAATGCTTTAATCCAATGACCATTAAACTGATAAAATCAGTACTAAGAGAAAATTATTGATATCAAATAAAATGTATTGATACTAGATCGATACTTAATAAATACCTCAAAAATGGCAGAATGTTAATTCAAAAATGGTAGAATGTTAATTTCGTATCAATACTAAAAAAATGTATCAATAAAAATATACCAAAATCGATAATCTTTAAAATTAACCGATACCAATAAAAAATGGATTGATACCATATCGATATTTGGTAACTTAATTACAAGTCAGTGACCTATTTTGGTATAAATTATTAGAAATTTATCGATACCAGACAAAAAATATCGATACTTTTTGGCCTGAAGCATTTTTAACTTGTTTGAAAATGTTTGAAATATTTTTTTTAATTAACTTGGCCTTGAAAAATTTTTCTAAGTATAAATTTAACAATTTTATATTTTAGATATGATCTGCAGTACAATTTTTTTCAAATGTTGTTTAAAATAATTTTTTATTCAAAACATTGTATTTGTTATATATAACTTTGTCTCATTTACTGTTTTAATTGTTTTGAATTCTTCCAAACCTTAAATAGGAAAATAAATGTGCTTTAATGCACTCGAATTTATGTTCTTATACTGACAACAATAAAAATGTCAATTAAGCCAAAAACCTTTGAGAAAAAAATATCTTTTTTTGTAAGTTTCAAAAAGAGTATTATCCGTGCTTAAATAAAACTATATACTTTCCGCTAAGTTAGGCCTATTTTTTAGTTGAAACAGTCAAAGTCGGTCCAATGATTGCATGTAAGCTGCTACGTATTTACCATTGTAGAAGGGATCATAAAATTTGCACTTGCAACTGTTGCCCGAGAAATGAGAAAGAAATGGATATCGACTTGGCGGTGTTAATGAGACATTGGTATCCATAAGTTATTCGAGTTTGATTTAAAAAAAACTAAATTTGATTTGGTAATTATCAAGTCAAGTTTGAGCTATCGATCAATTCGAATTCGAGTTTAATCATATATACTTGACTCAAATAGTTCGCAAGTCTTATCGAACTTTTCATATTTTTATATTATTAAATTCTGTCATTACTCTTAATATATATTGTTAACCCTAAGCTTAATTATTGAGTTGAGAATTTGAGCTTGAGTACAAAAATTAGTATATGAACTTAATTGAGCTTGAGCTTAGGTAGCTCGATTATATCTTGAGCCAAATTCAAACTTAAAAATAGATGTTCGATCGAACTTAAGCTCAAATTTAACAATATTCAAACTCGGCTTCACTCGATTAAAGCCTTAGTACTTGCTCTAAAGTGAGGGTTGGGGATTGGTCTGCTGAGAAGCAGATGTTGACATCCATGACGGCAAACAACAAGAAAATGAATATAATCTTTACCCAAAAGTTGAGTAAGGATGGTAGCTAAAATATCATTACAAGGATTACACCATTCTCCCATTTGTTCTTTACCACACTTTTTCATAGAATCCTAAAAGCACCAACCAACCAAAGGGTAAATTAAAGAAATTATCAGTATCTTTTTGTTTTATAAACAAGTATATATATATATAAAACAAGGGAAAATTACACTAAAATTATTAAACTGTTTGTAAGTTTGCGTTTTGGTCACTTAATTTCAAAAGGTTAAAAATAGTCACTGAACTATTTGAAACTTTTTATTTAAGTCACTGAACTATTTAAAAGTCTTTATTTAAGTCATTGGACTACTGGGTTTTTTTTTAAAAGTCCAGCTAGCAAACTCCAAGCAACAACATGACAATCTGTACAGTGAATTAGTACATATTGATGATTAGAAAAACATAATTTCGATCCAAGTCGATCTGAAGATCAATTTTGAAGATCAAAGAAGAAAGATGATTCGATTTTGGTTGGTAAATTTGTAACGTTTAAAATTGTTTCATAAAAAAAATGAATTGTAGAAAAAAAAGAGAGGAATGTGAGCTTCCAATTAGTGCATGCGGTATAAACAAAGAAGGTATACAACAATAATTTTAACAGCCTAGTGACTTAAATGAAAACTTTCAAATAGTTCAATAATTATTTTATAATTTTTTAAAATTAAATGACCAAAAAATAATCTTACTAATAATTTAATGACTTAGTAAACAATTAATGCAATAAGTTTTCAATCGGGAAAAAGGAAACAATCTAAAATATTTATATGCATCGCACAATCATTGAAGAACACATATCTACAAAAATATTTTTCATAATATCATAATAGTTTGAGTTATACACTTATTATTTTATATTAATTATCATTTTATTAGTGTTATATATTAATTTATTTATAATTTATATAAAAACACGAGTTGAGAGAAAATTTTAAATTAATGAAAATACCCTTTATTACTCATTATATTATTATGTTGATGTTAGAAAAATAATTTTTATTTTAAATAATAAAGTTTTTATTCATTTAAACTATATAGTTGAATCGAAATCGAATTCAACATATTAAGAGTAAGTAATAATAATTATTAATAGATAAAATCATATCAATAATAAATTTATTTTTTGCATAAAATATTTATTAGTTTGAACTATACAATCGAGTATATTAATTAATTATTAATAATATATATTATTTTAAGTGAATTATTATTTAATTAGTATTACAGTTATATACCAATTAAATTTAAGATTTACCATTATAAATAGTATTCAACACTTAAAAATAATTTCAAACAAATAGCAACAAATAACATCTAAATAATATCACCAGAAAATGGAGATTATTAGCGTCAGTAAGTTTAAAATGTCTAAAAAATAAAGAAGTATTAAAGTAATGATCTTTTGAATAGAAAGTTTGAAGTCATATTCAAATGATAATATCAGAGGAGATAGATGAAATATCAATTTAATCAATGGCTAGGCAAATTTATGATATTCTTTCATCATACTTATTTAATTTATTATACATATTATACTAAATTTATTTTAAATTCACCCCATTCACTTTCCCCTATCATCATCTATTGTTTAATGTGAAAATTTCACTTTATAACTGCACGTCCTTATAAATTTTATTTTACTTTATGTTATTTTTCTAATTACTATTACTATTATAATTTTATAAAATCTCCAATTGACATCAATAAATTCTTATTATGTATTATAAATTTATAAGTGCTTAGTTAATTTGTAACTACAAAGTAAGGAATCATCGGAAATACAATGTTGATTGAAGATGATGACGAAAATAGTGGACTGAAGAAGAATATTAAAATAGAATATATATTTATAATATTATTAGTATTTATTTTTAAATTTTATTCTATTTTTTTTAAAGAAGTTAGATTGTAACACCCCTTACCCGTATTCCACGCCGGGACAGGATATGAGGCATTACCGGACTTGCTCCGCAAGCAAACATACAAATCAAGTCATAAATTTTGCATCCAAATTAAAACCATTTGTATTCAATCATAAAGTCCCTAATATGAGCCTACGAGGCCCAAAACATGCTTTGGAAGTAGTTCAGGACTAAACTGATATCTCAGGAAATTTTTACAAAACTTTGAAAATTTTTGCTATAAACAGGGGTCACACGCCCGTGTGGTTTGGGACACGCCCGTGTGGTCAGGCCGTGTGGTCACACATGCCCGTTTCCCTAACTCGTGTAACTCTCTGACTTGCAAGGCATGAACAAATTGAAGTCACACGGCCAAGTCACACGCCAGTGTCTAGGCTGTGTGATTAATTTAATTTTCATAAAACAGGTGCAGACTTCATACGGTCAGGACACATACCCGTGCATTGAGGCCGTGTCCCGCACATGGCTGAGACACACGCTCGTATCTCTACCCGTGTGCTCAATTCTGAGCATTCTGTTTCTCAAAATTAAGGTTCAGGGGACACTCCACCAAAACACATGCCCATGGGACACACACAGCCTAGACACATGCCCATGTGTCTACCCGTATGGACAAAATAAAGGCTATTTACCAAGCCATTTGCCACCCTCATTTACACATACACATACACAAATTCAATGGCATAAATCATGGTATACTTAGGCAACCAAAATATCTACAATCATGGCTAATACATGTCAATGCAATACCATTATCTATCATGCTCATGACATTCCATTATGCCAAATCAAACATACCAACTTCACATTCAAAACAGCACTAAGACTACTTTCAATTTGCATTAACTTATCAATATACTCTAGCCTATTAATGAACCAAACTCATCCATTTCACAAGAAGTCATTTAGCCACAATCAACATTTAGCAAATCAATATAAACCACATCCCCAAATGAGCATTGGCACATACATGCATATATATATATATATATATATATATATATATGAGCTTACAATCAATTTAACCAAAATGAGCCCATTTACATGGCCAAATACCAAATCAAGCCTTTGACAATTACAAGCCAATACATTTGGCCAAAATCATGATGACACATATAACAAAATGACCAAGTCCCTATACATGCCATATACTCAAAATGTTTAAAATCATCGATACCCAAAATGACAGTTTGATAGTACAATGCGATCTCCGACAATCTCCAATCCGAGCTAGCTTGGTGACACTATAAAACATGGAAAGTAAAATGGAGTAAGCTATATAGCTTAGTAAGCTCGTATGAAAGAAATAGGCAAATCTTACCATACATTTAACATTCAAGTAATAAAATATAAAATAATGTAATTTACCATAATTTCATGACCATAATTCGTTCCATCACAACTTACCTTGAAATCATCATTTCGCGAATTTAATAATCATAAGCTTTATGTACATACCTGTACCATCTCGTAATAATTTCATACTTATTCTCATCGTTGACATACCCAATGAACCACTCGAAATAATAATATCGGATATTTGGGAAACCTTGCACACAAGGTGCCACATATGTAACCATTGCTACCTCTATCTCATAACACATATATGCTTGCTCTCAAGCCATCAACGGGCCAACTCACACAAGCTGTCAGTCAAGACATAGCTACACGGTGCTGCTCACACAAGTTGTCAAGTAACTGCAACATATGACAGTATACTCAGCCACCGGTAGGCCGTTCAAGACTAGCACCCGGATCACATAACATAAAACCCTAGTGACATGTCACTTGTATCCTAATCTATTTCTAAGTTCGATTAGGATTTCTCGCTTGCCAAAACTTTGTTGAACGTGTCCGTAGAGTCATTTACACAATTCATGAAAAATTAAAACATTTAAAATACAATTATAATAAAGCTTTTAACATACGAACTTACCCCAGTTACAAAAACGATGAAAATGATCTATTCGACAATTACTTTTTTTTCTCCCGATCTACACCAGAACTTCATTTTTCTTGATCTATAATACCACATTTAACTTATTTAATCATCAATATATTCAATTCAGTCCAAAATCACATTATGGAAAAATTACATTTTTGCCCCTAACATTTCAACATTTTACGATTTAGTCCCTAGGCTCATAAAATGAATTTCTTTCAATTTAATCACAAACCAAGCCTACCCGAATATTATTTGTACTCATAACAGCCCACATTTTTCATTCATTGACACTTTTCTACACATTTTATAATATTTTGCAAATAAGTCCCTATTTGACCTTTTTATCGAAAATCACTTTACAAATGTTGTTTAACTAACAACAAACATGCATTTTCTACCATCAAATATCAAAATACAAACATATTCAACATGGGTAAAATTTTAGACTTTATCTTTCTTTCAAATTAGTCCTTGAAATAGCTAAATCAAGTTACAACGATATCAAAAATATAAAAATCATTAAAAAGGGGACAAGAACGGACTTACAATCGAGCTTGAAAGCTTGGCCAAAACCCTAGCTATGGCTTCCTCCAAAATTTCGGCTAGGGGGACTAAATAGAGAAGATGGACACTTTTATTAGGTTAATTTGTCTTTATTTATCAAATTACCAATTTACCCTTAATGATAACTTTAAAATTTCACCTAACCATCTCCATTTTTGTCCATCCTAAAGTATAATGGCCTAATTACCATTTAAGGACGTTTAATTTAAAAATTCATAACAATTAAACACCTTTAGCTAAGGGAACTCAAGTTTTGCACCTATTGCAATTTAGTCCTTCTAGTCAAAATGAGCACTCAATCGATAAAATTTCTTAACAAAATTTTTACACAATTATTCTATCATGCTGTAGACCTTAAAGAAATAGTAAAATAAATATTTTTACTTTGAATTTGTGATCCCAAAATTATTGTTCCGATTTGACCCTAAAACGGACTGTTACATAGATTTTTTTTAACATTATCATTGTCATTAATTTATTTGCATCGATTTTGTAGAGATTAAAAAAAATTAAGATTGAAGAATAGAAGTTATAAATCTACAATATGTCCATCTTTTAAACGTTGTACATATAACTTAAAATTTTGTACAATTACTTAATTACAATTTGAAAGTATTTTATTTTTAGAATATTATGTATATTAAATATTTTTAATAATTGTTGAAACCTAAAGTCGTTAATTTCTTGAACTGTTTAAGATGAAAGGATGTGCTTGACTGTAGTGACCGTTACGACTGGCACTATGAAAATTGTGTAAACAAAATAAACAAAGAACACTAAGATTTGTTTACATAGTTCGATTGCCTTACGTCTACAGAGCCTAGTTCAGTGAGTAATTCAACTATCTTTAATCCACAAAACAACATGTGAATCACACTCTATCACTCCCTAAGTATAGTGACCTCACATTTGTACCTAAAGACTACAACACTCACCTCTAAATTCTCCCCCTAAGAATTTAGATTGTAAACACAACTTGTTTACTCTCAATTGCACTTACAAACATGTTCCTCAATGAACAAATGTGTTTTCAATAGTCTCTCAAATATATAGAAATTTGAGACTTGTTAACATATTGGTGATCAACCACAATTTAATCCCTAGGGATTAAATTGCAAGATACAATATATTAATAAAGTCTAATATAAAGTAGAATCCTTAGAGATATGTATTCAATAAAGTCTCAATCTAATCTCCATATTTCAAGGGATTTAATTGCTTGATCCGATCTAATCCAATCTTCAAAGATTTGTTGCTCCATAAGATGGATCCTCGAATAAGGGCCAACACATGCCCACAAAACCACTTAAGTCATTGCCCAAGCGATTTGATTGAAAAGATTTCCAACTCCAAATAAGGCAAGTTATGTTGCTTGACGAAGTGCTAGGCCAAAATGGCCATTTCCGCTGGCATTTCGATAGCTACTTCAAAAACACTTGCCTCAACAATAAAACTTCTATCAAGGTTGATCAAGCCTTCATATTTAGTGCACAAATCTATCTTCACAAGGTAAGCTTTAATCCATCTTCATCTCTCCAAATTTTATCAAATCTCTTCTCTAATGATAAGCACGAGATTGGCTGCACAAAATCCATAAAAGAAACAATAAAACACCATAATATTTTAGTTTAACATGCCAACAAATAAGGCAAGTTATGTGTCTGTCACAATGTTAACCAAAGTGGGCACTTCCATCTGTAACTTTCAAAACTTGCCTCAACAATCTCACCCTTCGGCATTTTTGACCAAAAATCATGCAACCAATTCTTCAAGCAAGAAATGCAACACAAGCATATGAAACTCCCTTCAAACTTAGCTTATTCTCTCTCCCTTTTTAGATAAAAATCCAAAAGAACTTCAAGAAATTGTAACTGAAGAAACATCTCCACAAGTTGAGGTTTTACCAACCACATAAAGTGATAACATGTAGACAACATCAGGAATAAACAAAATAATAATAAAAAAGCATGGAAAAGAAAAATTGTAACACCCTCTACCAGACCCGTTCGCCAGGTCCGGGTATCAGATGCTACATTAACCCAAATAACTTAACAAAATTCTTGTTCTAACTTAATTACATACTTAAACAACTTGTATTAAACTAGAAATAAAACCTTAAGGCTTCGTTCCATCGATTGATTGTAATTTTTTAGAGAAAGACTCTATGACATATAACCCTGAGGCAGAGCCTCTACGGGTGCCCTTTTGTACACATGCACAACTTTCACGTTTTGCCTAGCTCCTAGCGAAGGCTGGCTTGGTCCCCATCGATTTTTGAATCTTTAACTAACCTGTATTCAAGCAAATATCTGATAAGTTCGGGGAACTTGGTGAGATTCACATATAGAATTAAAAAGAAAATTTTGAGACATCCAGCTTAGAATGAATCTCCTTGATAAGTGTATTCATTATTTTCTGGTAGGCGACACTTGGTGACTACCCAAGTAATTGTTACGTCTGTGCTTTTTACCATATTTCAATGTTCTCATTGCCTTGGGGTATTAGAGCTCACTAAATAACACCGTAGTCCTTGCTCTGTCGATTTATTTCCTAAGGAAGCTTCTTAGAATGTGCAACTCTGACCTTTGGTAGGTTAACAAAATCTCTTCCATTCTTCATGGCTATGCCTGACCTTCACTTTTCACTACCTTCTAACGGACATTACTGGCCATTCAACCTTGGGCATGCATTTCCTTTCATGTAGACCCAAAGCAACCTATTAAACTCTTTGGTTCACTTTTTCGTCAACTCAAAATATATGATTGCGTACTATTGCAGACTAAACTGTGCCTGTTTAATTCATATGGAATTCGCAGCTTCCCTGACGGACTAGTATATGTGTATACTATGAATACCTCCATACCTAAGGAGTCTCTTTTTCTTTTTACCCTATTCGGGTTGATACATAACCTTGGCATCACTCACTATTCTAGTGGTCTATATTCCTTCGACACACCAAACTAACTTCTTTTTGCGACTTATCACTCTAGTCACACCGTGGACTCTACTCTCACCCGTGACTTCCTTCATGAACTGCAGACTTTTCAAGTATAACTCTCATATTTTACGTCATAACAGATTTTATGTTTACTGTCCCAGCGGACTATCTTGTGTTTACTATCTCGACGGACTACCATTGGTCGCCATAGTCGAGCTATGGTCTTACACCTTAAACCTCTTGAAGGTGTCGCCTCGAAGGATCCCACCACCATTGCGGTGTTGCCCTAGAGAGCTTGCTAACCGTCATCACAGTGATACTCTATAGAACCTAAATACCATTGTCATAGTGCTATCCAGAAGGACTTGTTTTGCATTTTACCGTGATGCTCGAACATCGAAGTTTCCCTTCTGCAATGACCAGATCTTTGTACATCGCGGTTTGCTGCCAGCAATCCTAGATGGCAAAATTTTAACGGAATTCCAATTTCCCTATTCCTCCGCCCATTCATCCATTACACCTTTCCTAACCTTGATGTTAGAACACTGTAGTGTTCCCTCCTCAAGGCCTAGAGCTTCGCTTATCACGAGTGCACTTAGCAACATGTATGACGGTATCTAACAGAATTTCCCCTTTTTCCCAATCCTAACTTCGTCTAACCCGTCGATAAATCCCTTTCATGTTCTACTATCATAAATATGTAACACATGCCTTTCATAGATGAAATACCATGGAATCATAATTAGTTCATGCATACTTAGACTAAAGTGGCAGATACTCATGTCTATACGATCTTAAACATAATTAGCATTTCAGGGCTAGGGTGCAGAAACTTACATTACTTTCTTAACCTTGCCAGTTTAGCTTGTTCGAATAACCAGAGCCTCCTTTTTCATGGAGGCTAAGCATGACAACCATTCATCGATTAATTTTAATGGTGGTCAGTCCTTAGAAACCCAGAACCTTAAATTATACAAAAGCTTTGAGAGTCTTACTCTACTCCTTTCCTCAATCTATAAGCACAGAGAGATAATGAAGCTTATCGGTTCCTCAATTTCTCCATCACCAAACTTAAATTCACTCATTTGTCACAACATGCATAACTTTCTTCATTTGCATCCCCTTCTTATTCTTCAGAACGATTGAAGAAGATGATACTATAAAGAGGAGAATATTTATAAACAAAATTGAAAAAAATTTGTTTCCACTCACACCTATATATACTCAATAGGCATGGTCCTTAGCGGGCATTACCACCATCCATTCTTAATCATTTTGTCTCTCACTTTGGAACCAATTGGTTCCAATCTAATTGAATTGGAATTAGAATCCAATTAATCACAATTTAGCCACTAAAACTTTCAAAATTCTCGATAGAGTCTGATAATTCACTATTCCTTTCAATTTAATCCTAGTTTTCCCCAATTCTGGGTTAATAATGGTAACTGGGTGTTACAAAAATCCCTCTTAATAATTCCATCAACATACTCCCCTTTAGTTGTAGCATTAACATACTCCCCTTAATAAGATGTTTCAATAGAGGGTGTAAGGGATGTTAACTCATCAACAATTTTGTATGTAATAGATGTAACTCATAGAACAACATGGTTCTTTACCATAAGATCTTGAGAGAGTAGAAATATATTTATGCTGATTTTTAAAAGTTGTTGCTTTAGTTGTCGTTTCACATTTCACTTATGCATCAATCAACTGTTGATCTTTCCTCACCTGAAACTATGTTTGGTTGTAACTTTGCTGAGTTGCAACTTGTCTTCTAACATTTTTCCTTCTGATAACTTTCAACATCTTATAATAATTTGGGGGTATGACCATCATATTACAATTGTAACGCCCCAAATTTTGGGCCTAGAAGTTTTAGGATTTGAGCATAGGAACAGGGAAGAGGCGGCACATATGTGATTAGCTGTGCACTTTAGTGACAAGTATGAGCCTGCTAGTCTAGAGGTTAATGAAGTGTCAGTTTGTTGGAGGTTCTGAGTTCAAGTCTCTATGTGGGCATTTTGGAAAACATTTTATTTATTTATATTTTTAGTTAAAATAATTATTTTGTCAATTTGTTTATTATTATTTTTATTTGGTTCTTTTCTTTCTTTATCACATTTTATTCTCCTGCTCTTCTCCCTTCTTTACTTTCTTTATTTTTGATTGTCACAGGCCAATTTTGGGCCGATTACAAACCATTTCATAACCCCAAAACCCAATAAATCATCACTTAAATTTAAACAGGCCCAAACATTAGCCCAAACCCCTTACAAACCCCGAAACCCTAGCCAACTACCCCTCCCACTTGCCTCCACCGCCTCTGACAGCCACCGCCCTTGTCACTCAGCACCGCCCAAGGTCCCTGCACCACATTAAACAGATTAGACAGAAAGCAAAAAGCATGGAAAGCTACCTGTAAAAGAAATGGGTATAAAAACCCGAATAGAAAACTTTGTAAGGGACTGGCTCTTTTTCTCGACAGTTCAAAAATACACGAAAATCATAATACAAAAACAGTATTTGAAGCACCACCAATATCAGAGAATCAAAGAGATAAAAAAATCAAAAGCTAGAAACCTAAGGTGATTTTTTCTTTTTATATTTATTTTAGTTACGGTTTTTAGGCCTATTTTATACACATATATACTAAAAAATATAATAAAATAATAAAATAAATAACAGCAAATAAAAAGAAAAATTTTAAAATTTTTTACCTTTCCGGCGTCGGACGACATGATGTCGCGTGACCGTCCGTGTGGCCGATGATCTTCGCTCCCTCCTCGCGGAAATCGCTCACCCTCTCCCCTCTCCCTTTTTTTTTTCCTCTTCCCCTATCAAAATGAATTTTTTCAGAATTTTAGGCTATTTATAGCCCACTAAAACGGCACCGTTTTGGTGCCGAAATTTAAGCCAATAAACGGCGTCGTTTCGCCTGGGATCCGCGCCTTGACCCGACCCGCTCCAAGGATCCACGTGTTTTTGGTTTCTGGGGTATTTACGTGCGCGATCCTTCCATTTTTACTTTAATTTGCAATTAAATTCCTTTAAATTCCTAATTTGGCCCAGCAGATTACTTCAGATTCCAATCTAGTCCTTTTTTAAACGCGCGTTTTAGAGGGGGGGTTATTTCCCATTCTAGGCCCTCTATGTATTTTAAGATTTTAAATCAATCCATTTCCTCTTTGTTTATTCACAAATACGCCCAGAACCTTCATTTTAATCTAATTTACTCCCTTTTTGTTATTTTCAATATTATATATTAAACTAACTAAAATAATATATTATTATTGCTATAGTTATTCTACTAAACCGTCTAAATACATTATTATTATCATTATTATATACATATCTATATATATATATTTTTTTACCATCGTTGTTTTCATACACATATTATTTTTTTTATATTATTATTATTATTATTATTATTATTATTAGTATTATTGTTTCTATTATTATATTTACTATTTTCACTACTACTATATTCATTATTTTCATTATTATACGTATTTATACATAAAGATGTTTTAAGTATTCGTCATAAATATATCATTTTCTCATTATATTACTATATATATTATTTCACTCATTTTTTATCATTTTTTTATATATTATTATGTTTTTATATATTTAATATTATATTATTCATGTCTTTCATTTTATTATGTATGTGTTTTATGTCATTTCATGTACATACATTTTCAACATTTTTTATATACTTTAACATTATTAGTTATATATTTTCATTATTTTATGTATATATATTTTTTAAGAAACATTATATTTTTATGTATTATATATATTTTTTAATATCCTATTATTTATATACTTTATTATCTCATGTATATGTTTTAATAATTATATTATGTACATATATATATATATATTTTTTTTCTTTTCGTATTGTGCGTATATTTTAATATATATATGTATATACATATAGCATTATTAGTATTTTTAATGTCATGTTATCATCACCTTACTTACTATTATTATATGTTTACATACATTCGTTTTTATTTCGTGTTTAATACTATTATTTTCACATTTAATATCACATGTATTGTTATTGTTTTTAATATTATCGTTATATTC
Organism: Gossypium anomalum; assembly: GCA_025698475.1. Taxonomy (NCBI): domain Eukaryota; kingdom Viridiplantae; phylum Streptophyta; class Magnoliopsida; order Malvales; family Malvaceae; genus Gossypium; species Gossypium anomalum. Next base: position 22,278,449 of record CM046964.1, on the reverse strand, counting down.
ATTATTTGCTCCAATGTATTTTACCCTTCTATTTTTATTCCAATTTGCTTTACATTATTTCAAAACCTTATTCTTGTTTTGCTAATTAATTTCAATAATCAAGGCAATATATCGATTTAACATTAAGTCATTGAGTTCATCGCTATGTTGGGTGAATGTCAATTGACTCGTGTTGAAGCGATATACCCTTCTCAAAAACCGAAATAAGCTAAAATTTCTCGTCTTTTTAATCGGATCACAACTAAATTTTACATTGAATTCGTATTTTTGAAAATTAAGACAACATGTGTTTATAAGATACCAATTTTTGGGCGTCGCGAGGGTGCTAATACCTTCCTTGCGCGTAACCGACTCTCGAACCCTAATTTTTCTCTGGCTTTTAACGTAGACCCTAAACTCAGCCTTCTTTTCGTTTTAAAAAAATAAATCTAATAGGTGTCCGATCACACCTAGGAAAAAGGATCGGTGGCGACTCCCTTCTTACTTTAAAATTAAACTTCTGGTTTTCAAATTTTCAATAAATTGCCACAATTAGCGACCCGAAACCAAAATTTTTACGTCGCTACATTGATATTTTCTTTCTGTGAAATCGGTTGATTTGTGGATTCTGAAACTTCACTCCTCAGTCATCTTCTTCGCCGTCAAAGAGGTGTGGGATTCGAACTGCAACTACATTACTGTATTTGTTATTGATTTTGTAAATTCCTGTTCGGCTTATCTTGATTGGATGTTAACTCGTTGGTTTCAGGGTTTTAGTTATTATTAGTGAGGGAAAAACTCCCTTTTCTGATGTACTTTGTTATGGTGAAGAATTGAGACTGTTATGGTAGCCAAAACGGTGTTTTTGGGACTTGATTGGGGTGGTTTCGTATCATCTGTAAATTAGGGTTTTCGATCAATTTTGGTGCCACACGGCCTGGCCACACGGGCGTGTGGCCGATTTGGGGATTTTTTTTGGGAACCATATGGCCGTGTCTATTGGACACACTTCCGTGTGACTGATTTAGGGCCTAGGAATTCCACACGGGTGTGTGTTACGAGATAAAAAACCATGACTGATAGCCACTCGGGGGTGTGACACCTTCACACGGTCGTGTCTACCCTGTGCCTAATATAAGTGAAAGTGAGCAGTGAGTTACACGGCCTGTTTACAAGGTCGTGCCCCTGCACCACACGAGTGTGTCTCTGTCACACGGGCGTTTGGATCCCCACATGGCCTGGATTGCTCCACACGGCCGGAGCACACGGGCGTGTGGCCCTAACTCTCTAAATTTTGAATTTAAGTCAATTTTATTACAATCGCAAATCAATTTGTTCCTACTTTTAACTAAGCTTGACTAGGGGTAATTGTGACTCTGAATTGGGTTGGATTTTGTGCGATACTCGTGATTGACTGCATGAATAATCTGTTACTATTATAAAATACATGAGTGTACATCTTTCTGACTGACTGAATGTGATTGACCATTTCTGAATGACTATCTGAAATTGTATTCTGAGTTGGTGCATTTGCATTCATACATTTGCATACATCCATTTGCATAAACCATTTTGGGTTGGGATATTGAAGAGAAGGGAGATTTACGATTTGACAGTTTATCTGCATACTGTTAGCCTAATTCTAAAAGGGTCGAGGGCGGTCCCAATTCCCTGAGGGTTGAGGATAATGCTGATGATCATAATTGTCGGGCAACCCGGGATGACATCATAACGGTATAGCGGATTACCGCATTACACTGTACCGCATGTACGTTAGTTACGTTACGTACCATTATCTGATTCGACAGTTCATACTGCACGTCTGTAGCGTGGTCTACCGTATTGTACTGTACAGCTTATACGCTAGCATTGCTGCGTAATATATGAGACTGGCAGTTTATCTGCACACTGTTAGCCAAATTCCCAGAGGGTCGAGGGCAGTCCCAATTCCCTGAGGGTCGAGGACAATACTGATGATCATCGTTGCCAGGTAACATGGGATGACATCCTATGGAGTATAAGGTTGGATGGGATTTTCGAGGTCCTATTCGGAGTGCAAGGATGGGTGGGTTGATTAAATCCCCACAGGAAGTGTAGGGTTGGACGGAGATGGTGTGTTGGTTGGATGGGTGGGTTACTTTATAACTCATTTGCACTCATATGCATCTGATTGTACCTGTGTGACTGAATGTGACTGTACTGCTCGATAGAGATGTCTAAATGATATGTTTGACTGAACGTGATACTATACTTGGATGTGATTGACTGATCGACTGAAAGGCACTCGTGCCTAAGAGAACCTCATAGACTTGACTGCGACTGCCAGACTAGATAATTAATGTGATGGGCTAATGCCCTATTGATACTGATTCTGGAAAAGGGCTTAGGCTTAGTTTGTGACTATTGGGATTTACTGTTACTGTGTCGGACAGAGCCATATAACTGTAAAGTTACATATGGTCTGCATTTGTTTAAGTCAGTTTGTAAGTATGTTCTATTTCTGAACTGCTTCTAGTTTCCTGGTTTCCCTTCTATAGTTTAATTGGTTTGATCTCACACTGAGCTCGAGTAGCTCACCCCCTCTTCTATTTCCCCTTTCAGGTACAGTTCTAGATTCTGGATTCTAGACTTAGTACACGGTGGTCTCGGACAGCTTCAGCAAATTAGATATTAGTTTTTGGTTTCTAGTTCTTATATTTGTTTTGGACTGTATAGTTTATAAAGTTGTGGTACAAATTTCGATTTAAGTTTTACTGATTCAAGTTTTATATAAGTAAATGTTTTGATTCGACATGGTATCTTGTTTTGTAAAATTTACCTGCAATCACTTCGGTGATCAATGTAGCATTCCGAATTCGGTCTAAACTTCTAGGCCAGGTTTGGGGTGTTACAAAAATAGTGGTAGATAATCCTTCTCTTCTTATGTTCTTCCATCCCATGTAATAGCCTCTCATTTTTCCTCTAAATAAGTTCTGGCTTCTGGCTTCTATGCCACAAGAAGTGGGCACTTCCATTACCTTCCGTTTTTTTTTCCATATTTGATCTTTCAACATTTTGAAGCATATATGCTTAATATGACCAAGAACTTAACAATAATGGAAATAACGTGATGATTAAAGATTACTTTCTTTTTAGCACAATTCAAAATGGGATTCTTGGATGATTCACCTTGATCGATACTATTTGTGAATTTGACAAAAACTTTTGGGCTTTCCATTACAGCTTTTCCTTTCTTTTAACGTATCTAATGCCATCTTTTCTTGGATCTCTTTTTCTAATAGCAAGAATTTCATTAAGTTTACCACTACTAGATTTGATTTTTTCTAGCATGGATTGATTAGCTGCAAGATCATTAGTGTATTCTCCAAACTAGCAGCCTTATCAGCAAGTACAAAATCTTTCAACTCCATTTGCTTAACCAACATCTAGTTTTATTCCTTGAGGCTGGGATTCTTATCTATCAGCTTTGCATTCACATTGTTGGAAAAAATTTTGTTCAAAAACAATTTTCTTGCACAAAGGAAAATAAAATTTTGAAAACTGACCCGGTTTGTGATCTTTGTAGCTATAAACCTTAGACCGAAATCGTACTTTTATTTTTGGATAAATGGATCCTTGCCGTTTCTGACTTTCAGCCAAACGATCTTTTTTGCTATTCTTGTACCACAAATTCCTTTGAGTGTGGACTCAAACAAGTTGAATCTAAACATATAAATAGAAATAGTTTTCTTTTATTTTAGGCGAAAATAAATTTTCTTTTTTAAATAGAAACAGATAGAATCGTTATTTCAAAAAAATAAATTTGTGTTAATAGCCCTATCAGTGCCATCTATATATAGGGAGAGAAGTTAGAACCCTTGTTGAATTGTAGAAGTTTATTTCAACTAGAAAAATGAACTTCTAGTCTAACTAGGATGTAGAGGGCGACACCCCTAGCTAATAATATTAGGGTTTGTTGTCTCACCTTATAACATAAGGGGCTTTTGGGCATTTTCATATCAGGTCCAATTACAAGTTTTTTTGAGCTTTTAACCCAATATTTTATAATTTGATCCAACCCGGTATTTGTTTTTTCTATTTCCCAAAATAAACTTCAATATATTTTCAATTAAATAATTTTTTCAACCCAATTCTAATTTTGTTAAAATCATGACGAATTTACCGTAAAAGAATCTATGAGAAAATATATGTAATATTTCTGCATTCAACGGTTTTCTATGACCCACTGATTTATTTCTATTTTCTAACTTTATTTAATTCAAAAAACATAAATTCATTTTTCAAGTTAATTTCATTTTTCATTTTTATTTTGGAGAAAACCACATTCATTTCCAAATGATTCCATTTCTCCATTTTTGTTTTCATTTAGGAGAAAACCATAATCATTTTCAAATGTTTCCTATTTCTTCATTTCATCATTCCTATTCATTTCTGTTCATTTGATCCAGCACGCAATTCATTTCTGGTTTAAATGAGCTAGCGGAGGGATCGATTGGACATATGCAATTGAGACTCAAATGATTTATTAAGTTCTATTTTTTTTTTCAAATTAATTGTAAACTCACATAGTCACAACGTCATTCCACTATAGTATCGTGACTGAGCTCTTCCCTACGGTATACCATTACAAAAGCAACTCGATTAGTGATTGCCCAATGACCTTGTCATAAGTATGTTACCCTTATAGGATATACTTAATCTCTTTGGGATAATACCCGTTTTTCCAATATGACCCTATTTTATCTTATGATAACCATTACATCTTCCTTCATGAAAGGTCAGTTAATATCAAATAGTAATCAAGTCATTCATCACAAAGACGAACGACTCATTGCCACATTTACTTTTCATCAACCATGTAATGCTAATGAGAGGATATCATTTACCCATGTCTCAGGCTATAAATTTTATTATTGTGAATGACGCTCTATACTGCAGAAGTCGTACACTCAACACACCAGCTTTCGGTTCGTTATCTATTTGAACTCAAGCTTTTACTTACATTAAAGTGTACAAGTCACACATACATAGTCTGTTATCCATTCAAAATTTAAATATGCCACATTATAAATATCACAAGTGAATAATTTCATAAACAAATTCAGGATCTATTCTTCTTGGGTCCAGTCTGATGTACTGCCGATCCAGTCAGTCACATCTGTATCTCTATCTTCTGCGAGTCATCCGCTCTAATGCCAAGATAAAACATCTCCCAAATTGGACTTGATAAACGATATATTAGTATTTGAATCGATTTTCTCATTTTCGATTATACTAAGGACATATTTAGGTTTGCCTACTACTATAATTTGTATTTCCATATTACAATTCGACCACGTAATACCGCTTAGTGTTAGTTTAAACATTAGACAACTAATGAGCAACATTTGCTTCCATTTTGCTTTTGCAAAAACCATATAAGGAAAATAATACAAAGTATATTAATGTAATCAATGAATTTATTTTATTAACCAATCTGTTCGAAAAAAATTATAAGTTTTCAAATGAATATACTATACTAAGGGCACTAGATCCAACACACATGACATATTTCTTTCTATTTCTCTAGAATAATCTTGTAGGTTTATAGGATCTCTATATTTGACTCACCATTTGATTCGCTATTTTTGTCTGAGCCAGTCACACTAGGAGAAATAACTATTTGTGTTTGAGCTAGTTACACTTTTCATCGCTTTAAGTTATGTTGCAATACTTCTTTTCAAGTTTGCACATTCGACTTGTACATGACAATACTCTTCACACTCGTAACATTGAATGCCTTTCTTTTTTGCTTTAGGGTTCTTATCAATGTCCACACATTTCTATTTTTCCTTGTTGACTCTTTGAACTCTTTCAAATCTTTTGCTCTATTTAGATGGCTTATTGAAAGCCTTATTGAAGTTTTCATTAAGTAACTCTATTTGTTTCTAAAGGCTTTCAATCGAAGTATAGCCAGAAATGGGCACTTCCTCTGTCACTTGGAAAGCAATATTTTTTTTTCATCTTTAGTTCTGCTCTTTCTAGATTCACTAAGGTTCATCTTAAAAATTTGAAGTGAACTTATAAGTTCATCGATCTGTACTTGGTCAATGTCATTAACATCCCCGATAGTCGTCACCTTGATTGGAAATCTCTTAGGTAGAGATCGAAGGAATTTCCTCATCAACTTTGAGTTTGAATATTGATTTCCAAAAGCAAAAGCTTGATTTGACAAGTTAACAACCTAGCATGAAAGTCACCAATAGTTTAATTATCCGGTATCCTTAGGGTCTTGAACTTGGTGATCAACATTTGTAGTTTCAATTGCTCCACTATGTCGATTCCTTCATGGGCTATCTCTTGGACTAACCAAGCTTCGCAGACAGAGAAATCCTTTTAAACCATTGACTATCAACACCATAAAAGATTGCATTAAGGGTCGTTGAGTTTGCATTTGCAAGCTGCTCTTCTTCGGTGGTCCAAGTAGTTTTGGCTTTAGGAGTTTTAACAAAAAAAAATCAATGATAGGGGGATATCAACAATTAAGAATTGATCTCCATGCCTTCTCATCAACAAACCTTATGAAAGTTTTCATTCTTACTTTCCAAAGAGCATAATTTGCTCTATCCAACATAAGGGGTCAAAATAATAAAGAACCTTCCATCTCAAACAAGTATTGACACCAAAATTACCACTAGCTATATTAAGTGGAAGGCTCAGATACCAATTGTTGGAACCTAAATTCATTAAAATTTTGAACTATCCAAGCTGAATGGAAGTGCTTGATTGTAGTAGCCATCATGGTTATGGCTGATACTGCGAAAACTATGTAAACAAAATAAACAAGAACACCAAAGTTTATTTACATAGTTTGATTTCCCTACATCTACGGAGCCTAACTCAGTAAATAATTCCACTATATTTAATCCACTATAACAAGTGAATCAGGCTCTATCACTCCCTAAGTATAAAGACCTCACCTTTGTATATAAAGACTAGAATGCTCACTTCTAAATTCTCCCCGTGAGAATTTAGATTGTAAACACAACTTGTTTACTCTCAATTGCACTCACAAATATATTCCTGTAATGCCCTATACTCGACCCGATCATCAGGTCCGGGCATCGGATGATACAATGACCAAAATTACTTAACGATATTTATGATTCTACTTTAATACATACTTAAACAGGCTAAATTTCAAAATCTAACTATTATTAAAAATCGTGTAAAACTAGTGATGAATTCTTACAGTTTGGATTCCAACAAATATTTATAAATTTTAAATTAAGACTCAGTTATAAACAAAACCACTTAAACCCTAGGGCATGGCCTCTAAGGAAGCCCCTCCATATACATGAGACAGCTACCACTCCCAACTCTCAACTCTGGCAGAGTTTGGTTTGGTCCTTCATTCTTTATTTCCAAGTCTTTATATACCTTGCATCCAAGCAGTAAAATTTATAAGTTTAGAATAATTTAATGAGATACGTACATACAAATTTATGAAAGACTACTTAAATTTAAGAAAAAAGATTCTATGCACAGAGTTAATCTCCGTGGATTTCGTGCGGGAATTCACGAACTTAGTTGGCATAGCCAATGCTTTATTCTCTCTAAGCCGAATGTAGGCGGACATAATCCCTAGTTTGGTCATAACCATGTTCTATCTAGAGATATTCTCATATGGTTGTTATCCCTATTATTCATTGTTTCAAACTTTCATGATACTCTTTCTGGCATGCCTCGTTACTATCCCATATTCGCCATTACGGGCTGACAAAAACTATTGGTGTTTATCCAATTATTCGTCATGACTGCAGGTCCTTAACTTAAATCTTTTTCTTAAATAAGGTCTCTTTTTAATACCCTCTTTCACGAACTTAACTACAGTGATCGGTTGAACAACACCTCTTTTCCTTGGTGGACTCATGCCCCAAATGTAACATCATAATACTTATTCTTGTAGTCCAGTCCTTTAAGATACTTCAATAGACAGGTAGTTCCCGACGTACTATCTCCTACTCAGGTATCTCTTGATAGTGTCCACCCTTGATAGACCTACAGGATATTTCTTGTGCTTCATGGTCCTAATTGACTTCGGCTTCTTACTATTTTCTAGTGGACTCCCTACCCAAGGTAGTCCTCAGTGAATTTCCTTGTTATTAGTCCCTACAGTCTTTTTCATGCTTTGTAGTTCTAACCGACGTACCTCTCCTGTAAATTCATGGTGGACTTTATTGATCATTCAACATTGAGCTGTCATTTCCTCCCATGAAGTCTCTTGACGGTCTACTCACTCTTCCAGCTACCTCTTTGTCGATTAGCAAATTAAGATTTTATCTTAACCCATTCTGTATCTGCTTAACCAATGTAGGTTTCATGACTTCTCTGGCGAACTCTTATTGGCAAGATTAGTTTTACCATCTCGTTTAAGGAATCTCTCCGTCCTTTTATGCATAACTAGGTTAAGACGCTTCTTAGGCTCTATTGGGAAATGTGCCCATATTGAAGTAAACATGTAAATATTTTCTAAGTATTTGAACGATGAATAAATAAATTTCACATTTCACTGTTATATCTTTTGTATTTCTGTCTTTCATACTTTGCATGCATAGTGAAATTGTGGCAAGCAAATATTAGCTCATTGATTGTCTAAGTTCAAACTGATGATAAGTGGCATTGTAAGAACGTTTACATTGCGAGAATGACAACTTACTTTAGTAGATAATCTAAATGAGTCTATAATCTCATAAAAGAATCAAAGTGAGCATTTGATTCAAATAATAAAAAGGATTATTATGTTGTATACAATTCCAATTGAGGAGATGACTAGTCTTAGCTATCGGAGCAATTGACTCCACAGGTAGAGACATATATGTATTCATTGGCAGAATGATACATTGGACTAGACCCAAGATGAATTAACTCTGAATCTGTTTGTGAATTAATTCACTTGTGACATTCATGGAGTGATTTGCCTAAATCCTAAGTTAGTCACTAACCATGTGTATGTAACTCATGTGCTTTAATATAAATTGAGGCTTATGCTCTAAAGATGATTGAGCCGATAGCCGGTATGTTGGGTACATGACTGTGTATGGCATTGCTTTACTAGCAGCAATAGAATTCATAGCTCAATTAAAGAGTCAACAATATCCTCTCATCGACATTGTGTGGATTGATAAATATGGAACGTGGTCACAGGTTGCTTGTTCTTCAACGAGCAATTTATCACAGCCATTTGTTGACAGTGATCATATTAATCATTAAGAAGGCACAATGGTGAAAATGAGATAAAATAGGACTGTATTGAGTGAACGAATTTAACTCAAAGGAATCAATGATGTAAGATGAAGTTAACGCACATATGACGAGGTTATTGGATAAAACAGTTGGATGAATTATTTTCGTAAAGAGTATACAATAAGGAGTTTTCAATCATGGTACTTCTTGTGGACTAACTCCATGATTAATTAATTGTGAACTATTAGAACAATGCTTCTAGACATAATTGCAATTACTAGAGCCTAATTGTATATGTCCATTGGTCCTTCCGCTAGCTCAACAAAAGCTTGATCGGACTGCTTTTGAATTAGAAGTAAATTCTACGACTTTGGAAATAATTTAATTGAGCCGATTTATTTGATGTGGAATTAAATTGGGTGGTCATAAGAATTGTTCAACTAGAGAATTTGATCAAAGAATTTTCTTGAAAATTTAATTTGGAAATTCTAAGTGATTTTTGGGAAAATTAATTTTTATCAAGAAAAATTAAATTAATCAAATTAATTAAAATTAATATGATATTTTTAAAAATTAATCTTCAAGTCAGACAATTGGCCTAATGAGTAATTGAACTTGAAAATTGGACCTGAGATCGTAAATTGGGCCTAAGAGCCAAAACCAAGACCAATACCCAAAAATTGGTCAAATCGAGCTTGGTATGTGAAATCGAGTTGACGATCTAACTAGTGGCTAGACCGGACCAGTTAGGCCATCATTGGCCCGAACCGAATTGACAAAAATCGAACCAACTCGGGGTGTCGATAGCTATGACGATGACTTTTCGGTGGTCGGCAAATGGTCAACAGCGGCGATTCTTCGGTAATTGAGCAGTAGAAGAATTACACTCCTACCATGACTCTACCAGAGAATTTGATTTCAGATTAACTATTCCAAAAATAATATTATTTTAATAGATTTGATATTAAATTAAATTAAATACTTATCTTAATAGTATTTTATTAATTTAATATTAAAGTGATTGTTTTAACATTAAATTTAATTTAAATTTATCTTGTAGATAAATATTATGTTAATTTAATATTAAAGTGATTAAGTTTAATCATAATTGAACTCTCTAAACTCTCCCTATATAAAGAGAGTATTATGTCATTATTTACACACACTTGAAAAAGAGAAAATTATAAAGAGAAAATTCTCTGAAGAAAGTAGTTCAGAAAATTTCTTGAGATATTTTTCTTATTTACAACTTGACCCAAAAGTTTAGAGAAATTATGAAATTACCCTACTGGTAATTTTTGTGGAAAAATTTCCAATTCGAAGCGAGCCCACACTCAACGAGCGTGAGCTTGAGGATAGCAGAGAAGACTACTGAATTGAAACGTTCATCCTAGACGAATCGAAAAAGTACAATTTTAATTTAGTATTTATTCTTTTAGATATCACAACCAAGTTCTTGGTTTGGGAACATTTTTTAAAATTCTGGTTTTTCACTGAGTTGTTTTCTATTGCGTTTTCCAAACCTGATTTTTCAACAGGCTTCACTCATCGTTGCCTTTAGCGAATCCCAATGTTATCTCGTTTGCCTACATTCCTAGACGTGCCAAGTCCATTCTGTCTTGTGACTTGTCGCGTGAGTCACACTGCGACTTCTTCTTTATACCTTGGCAGAACTCTTGGTTTACTATTCTATAGAGGGGTTGGGATATGACTAAGATCTATTTATTTTATAGTATGTGTCCTAAAAGGACACACGTGAATACTTAACCGATTCTTGGTCCATACCCTAATACATATGGTATAGGAATTGATTTAGGCTTTCAAGCTTTTTTCAAATTTCTCATACCATTACGGGTGGTGAAGCTGAAGCGAGAGGCCACCCTCACCCTTGGGGGGCTTAAATTATACCCATCGCTTTCACTCTATCAGACCCAGGACTTAGATCTATTAGGAAGACCTTTGACTAAAATATCTCAGAACTATGACCTTTGATCTATCATACCCAGGATCTTAGCACAGGAACGTTACCCCTCCACACCTCCTTCAGGGAGGCTTAAGGAAAAGGAACTATACCCCTCCAAACCTCTTTCGAGGAGGCTTAATGCAATAACACAATGAATTATTAGACGATAAAAAAAATCCCCTTAACTTGCTGACGCCTCGGTTGGTGGTACCTGCAAACCTTGAGAGAAGTGTTAGTAGAAGGTGTGTAAATAGTAATGAAGGTGCCTAAGTGCGGGGCAAATTGAACCACCACATGAAGCTTATAGGATCCTTACCTACAACCATGGTACCACTTGAGCTGCGCCACTTGGGCTACATAACTCAAATGGTATCATAGTTGTTGGTTATATATCCACCAACCATGGTACCCTTCTCTTAATGAACCGTACACGGCTCTTCACGGTGGTCAGGGACAATATCTTGATTGGTTGCTCGACAGGCGATACTTCGAAAAGCTTTTCCAAAGAAGCTGACCCCTTAACAAAAAAATGAAGCCTTTTATTGTTGGTAGCTCAAGTGGTATCATGATTGTAGATATAGGCCATATAAGCCTCAGGTTGTTGGTTCAAATCATCTCGTGCTCAGGTAACTCAATCATTAATCACACACTCTTTACTAACATATTTTCCAAATTTTGCAAGTACCATCGAAATGCCTCTCTGTAAATCGTATACGATTCTCCACAAAGGTTAGACGCAAAACCCCGACATGAGGACAATATACTTTTTAATTGTTGGGATTCTGATTGATTACCCATCGGACCACATTTCAAGGAGCCTACCCATTAATTTGAAAAGAAAATAATCTATTGGTTCAATACAATTTTTTTATATTAAACATGTTTTTCTTTACCGATCCATATATATCATAGACAGAACAAATCCATTGATTTCCAATTACATACATCAATCCACTCTGATTTTTACCAATTGAACTTGCATCACCTAAAACTGTTCAATCCGAAATCCAAACCAATTTTGGATCTGTTAAACATTCATCCAATTCATATATACCTTCCATGTAACACCCCTAACCTATGTCCGTCACCGGAACAGAGTTACGGAGCATTACTGGAGTTTTCAAGACATTTACAAATAATTCATGTCAATTACTATTCATTTTTTGAGATTATTCATAACGTGCCTTAAATGGACGCTCGAGACCCAATATGAGTATTAGAATCGAGTCAGGACTAAACCAGGAATTTAGAGAATTTTTTTGCAAAATTTCTAAAATTTTCCTAGTTATAGGGCTCACACGCCCGTGTGGTCTAGGGACATGCCCGTGTGATCCTAAGACACGTCCGTGCTACAGGTCATGTTTGAAATCATGTAGCTCTCTGACTTGTGCCACACGGCCAGCCACACGCCCGTGTTAGTAGGCCATGTGATCAATTTAATTTTTAAAAAATTAGGTGCAGGGTTCACACAGCTGAGACACAAGCTCGTGTAGCACACACAGCTGAGACGCACGCCCGTGTCTCTGCCCGTGTACTCAATTCTGAGAATCCTGTTTCTTAATTTTAAGATGTAGGGGATAAACGGCCAAACTACACGCCATGTGTCAGGCCGTGTGTCACACACGGTCAAGACACACGCTCATGTGTCTATCTATGTGGACAAAATAAAGTCATTTCCTAGCTTTCTTTCTCAACCAAAATTTGCCAATAACCTACACCAAAATTTACATTCATATACCAACCAATCCAAGCATTATAACCAAGCTAATTCTAACATCTAATATGGTATACATGCATATCTATGTATGATATTATCTTTAATAGATATATTCCTTGGGTTTCCATGAAATATTTGGGGAAGAAGATGATATAAAATTATTTTTATTTCTATTTAATTATTTATCATCTTTTAATTTTATCATTTTTTAATTTAGTCCTTAGCTTTTTTCTAATTTTCCATGGATGAATCATCGAAAAATATCTACTAACTTTTCATTAATGGTCTAATTACCATATAAGGACCTCAAGTTTTGAATTTCATTGCTATTTGATTCTTATAGCTCTAAAAATGGGTTGCTACAGCTCTCCCCCCTTAAAAAATTTCGTCCTCGAAAGTTTATAACAGTAAAGAGATTTGGATATTACTTTCTCATGTTTTCTTCTAGTTTTCCCAGGTCGCTTTCTCTACATCATATCATTATTAGAAAACTTTTACCGAAGCTACCTTTTATTTCTCAGTTTCCTCACTTCACGTGCCAGAATTCTGATCAATTTTTTACTATAACTCATATCAAGCTGAATTTCAATATCCACTGGAGGAATAACTGATAATGTATCTAATTAATATAATCCAATAAGCAACACTTCCAACTCTTTCAGTAAGTTTCATATAATTCAATAAATTAAGGACTTAATTTGCCTTTATAGTCAAACCGGAAAACTTTCTTCCATGGCAAATTTTCAAAAGCACTTTGTCGCCAGCTTGAAACTCTATTTCATTTCAAGTAAAATTCACATAAGATCTCTGACAACCAGAAGTTGCTTTAAACCTATATCAGATCTCTTCCACATTTCTTCTGTTTCACGAATCATATCACCCCATGTATCTTTTCTTACCAAGCTTAGCCCAATAATATGTAATTTTGACTAACGGAAATTATTTCCTTTCCATTTACCTTCAATTTCTAAAATACAGTATCAAAACATATCTTCAAGAATCATAATAACACACTCCGACTGACCATCAGTCTGAAAGTGAAATATAGCATCAAAAATTTGTAACTGCTTAGCCGGAGCTTCTTATAATTATTCCAAAATCGGAAAGTGCACCATAAACTATGGATCTCTATCAAACATATTGAAGACTGACACTCCATATAGCTTGAAAATTTAGGAAACTTATATCTCATTCAATCTATCAAGTGAATAATCCATTCATACTGAGAAATGTAAGAACTTTGTCAAACAATTGGTGATTACCCAAATAACATCTTTCTTTTCTGAGACAGGGGTAATCCCGATATAAAATTCATAATAACTTTATCCCCTTTTCGTTCCAGTATCATCACTAGCTGTAACAATTCTAAAAGTATCAGTACCTGAGATTCAGCTTTAATCTGCTAACACATTAAACATTTAAACATAATTTCAGAGACATCACATTTCATTCTAGATTACCAATACATCTTTTTCAATTTATTGTACTTCCCAGATGACAGATATATTACCATTGTGAGTTCCGTATAAAGTTTTCTGTACAAGCTTTAAATTCTTCAATACACAAGTTCTATCTCAGAATAACAGACAATTATCAGATTCAAATCTGATATCCTGAATCAGTAATTATTTCACTCTGTACCCGTTTAACTTATAACTCATTATCACTTTTCTGAGCTTCACCAGTCTGTTGTAGAAACATCAACTTAGCTTTAAGCTCAGCTAAAATTAATCTTTCATCAGACAATAGTAATCGAGTATTTATTGCTCATAAAGCAAACAAAGATTTTCTACTCAAAATATCAACAACTATATTTACTTTTCCTGAATGATAATCAATTACCAAATCAGGGTCTTTCAATAATTCAAATCATCTACTCTGTTTTAGATTCAATTCTTTCTATACCCTCGGGTGTTTTAGAGTTTTATGATCAGTACATATATGATTTTTTCACCATACAGATACTGTTACCAAGTTCTCAGTGCAAACACAATAATTGTCAATTCAAAATCATATATTAGGTAATCCTTTTTCCCGTAGGTTTATCTGGCAAGAAGTATAGACCATTACTTTGCATTTCTTCATCAAAATACAGTCTAATCCATTCAATGATGTATCATTATAATAATAAATTCCTTACCCAATTCAGACTGAACCAGAACTGATGCTTCGGTCATCATGGCTTCCTACTGGTCAAAACTTTACTAACATTATTCAGTCCATTCAAATCTTACATCTTTCTGTAATATCCATATCATTGATATAGCTATCATAGAAAACACTTTCACAAAAATTAAAAAGGATATCGAAGCTTTAAATTATTCTGAGGCCACAATCATCAAATAGGTTAAAACTATAATACTATAATAGATCTGACGTTTCAACAATATAAATGGAACAATACCTCAACTTCAATAATATTTTTCAAATAGAAGAGGAAAACCGAGGGTGGCTCCAATATCAACCAGTGCAATAATACAGTTTCTATAATCTGTGATCCATATTACCAATTTCCCATGATCAAGTTAGAATTCATAACAATAGTAAGTATAATTACCACTGACCAATGAATATCTCTTTCAGTCAGACCATAAACTAACAAGAAAACTGAGATAACAAAATCCAATTTGCAAAGCTATACTGAATTTCTGAGAAGATAATCCATGTTGAATAATAAAAAGATTAATGACATCTCAGAGAAAGTCTAGAAGAGTAATATTGTAGATTCACACTACAAACAGTCATAATAGAGATAGTGTAATTTACACATTTGCCATTTAGAACTTCAAACAACAGAAGTAGAAAATAGTATCATACAAATCTTTTCATCAAGTCTTCTATCACTCATAATGGCTTGGAAAACCAAAGAAAAATAAAGCAATACCACTCATGAATCAATCAGACTTGCAATAATTTTCGTCTATTACCATGTTTAGCCAACCTTTCCATATAATGATTATAGCACCCGAACATGAACAGTTACATATATCTCTAAGAATAACAGTACATATAGAATACCCAAATAAAATACCTAGAAGAGATTGTTGTAATATACCCGATTTTAACAGCTGTATTCAAATATTTTTGCAATTTCATCGATAATCCACTAATATATATAGTCATCAACAATCTCATATCATTCAGTTCACTCACGAAGCTTGTCCGAAAGAAATTTTTAGTTAACCCATTTTGTAGATACCATATCTAAATAAATTGATTTCTCATAAATAACTTCTTTCTTTAATAGTGACATTGCGTATCCCAAATAGTTTTCAGAAAAATCTGATATCTCTCTTCAGAACCCATTTTTATTTACTAACCCATTCTCAGTTTTAACTGCTTTATTTATTATTCAACCGCTGAACTCTTCAGTTCCACACTTCTGAACTAAATCAATATAAATCATATGAATCTCATTACATATAACTGTACTAATAAGGGGGTAGAGATCGTAAAGCCTCACAATTTAACTTTCATCTATATACTCATATAACATAACATTTATCATTCCTATGTACTATAAAACATTTATCCATACCTTTTCGAATTTTGTTTCATCATAAGTAACATTTTACTCAGATACTTGAGTATCACTTTCAATATTATCAGAATTAGCTTGACTGGAAAGCATCTCTGTCTATTTGTAAATAATTTTTATAAAAGTCGGGAGACATCACACTATCACATGTTATACAATGGCATGTATTTCTAAACTTCGCATATGCTACGTTCAGCCTGAGAATTGACTAAATCGTAGCTTTGATACCACTGAATGTAACACCCCTAACCCGTATCCATCGCCGGAACAGGGTTACAGAGCGTTACCAGAGTTTTTCAGAATGTTTACAGATTATTTAAGTCAAATGTTATTCATTTATTGAGATTATTCATAACGGCCCTTAAATGGACCATTGAGGCCCAAAACGAGTATTATAATCAAATAGGAACTAAATCGGGAACTTAGAGAATTTTTCACAAAATTTCTAAAATTTTCCAAGATGCAGGGCTCACACACCTGTGCGATCCAAGGGACATGCCTATGTGACCCTAGGACATGACCATGTTGCAGGCCGTCTTTGACCCCAGGTAACTCACTGACTTGTGCCACACGGCCAAGCACAAACTCGTGTGATAGGTCGTGTAACACACACGGCTGAGACATACGCCCGTGTGCTAAATTTTAAGTATTCTGTTTCTCAAATTTAAGGTGCAGAGGACACACGGCCAAACCACACGCCCATGTGCTAAGCTGTGTGTCACACATGGTTAAAACACACGCCCGTGTGTCTACCCGTGTGGACAAATAAAGCCATTTCTAGTTTCATTTCTCACCCAAAACCTTGCCATAAACCTACACTCTCACCCAAAACCTTGCCATAAACCTACACTAAAACATGCATTCATAAACCAACCATTCCAAGTATTTTAGTCAAGCTAATTCTACCATTTAACATGGTATATCGTTACATGCTTTCATGCTTTTAATCTTACCTTGTTAAGCATACTCGTTTAACCTTTCTCAACCAATCAATAATAAACACTTATGTTATCACCATGAAATAATCTTAATATGTATATATATAGCAATATATAATCATCACTAGCCATTTCAATGGCTAGATTACAATAACCATTTACATTTACATGCCAATATGGCCAATTAACCTATACATGCCATTATAACCACAACTGTTTTACCATATATACCGAAATGAGCTGATGGATAGCATGAGTGATCTCCACCAAGCTTCCAATCCAACGAGCTTCCGATTTACTATAAAACAGTGAAATAAAACTAAGTAAGCATATAATGCCTAGTAAGTTCGTACAGCATGGTACTTAACTTACCATTCATTGTATTGCAAGATAAACATGTAAGGCACATTCAATCAATTTGATCTCAAGCCCTACACATATCCTCATTTCCCTTATTAGTCATATATTCCATAATAACATCAAGAAACATATATGTGCTCAACACAATCAGATCTCTGAATATATATGCTTTCCGTATCACGTATTCATATAACACGTATAAATCATATCTTTATATTACAAGTGTATTTTCATAACAATTCATCTTGAGTTTTGATTATTCCATGTTAGAACTTTACTCCTCTAATTCGAAATATCAATTCATCTCGAGATGTACAAATCAGGATCCATCAATTCATGTCCAATGATACCCATAAGGTACTATCTCAGAGAGTACACTCTCGATCCACACATGTATACAACAGGATTACCAATGCAGGCTAAATCCCTTTTTATGACTGATAAACTATAATATATACATATTTTTACCCCATACTTGGCATATTTATGGATGATTTTTCCTTGGTTTCATTGAATTTGATGCTCCTAATCCTTTAATTTCATGTTTTATACTCAGGAAATCTTGGGATAGCAAAAAGAGCGAGAAACGGGCCAAAAATGGACAAATGGGGCCTAAATCAGAGTTTCACACGGCCTAAGCACTTCCACATGGGTGTTCCACACGCCCGTGTGTGGCACACGGGTAGATCAGACACTCGTGTGTCATGGCCGTGATGACATTAGTCCAAGTCAGAATTGCACACGGCCTGAGCACCTTCACATGGGCATGGCACACGGCCGTGTCCCTGTCGAGCTCAAGTCTAATTCTACTCGAAAAAGGCTAATTTTGAAGGTTTTGTAGCATTCCAAAGCCTATATAAACACTCTAGAAGAGGATTAATGGGGGGACGCAGAGTAGAAGGTAAAAAATACTCAAGGATAGCCATCGGAATCAGCTCGGAAGGAGGATCTACATCAAGACTGAAAATTTCCATCCAATTTCCTAGAAGTTTTTTGGGTTTCTTTATATTTTGTTGTTTTCCAAATTTTGAGATGTTTTCCATTATTATGAACTAAACTCCCTAAATACCTAAGGGAGATGAAACCCAAGACGGATCTTATTACTATTTGAATTATATGATAAATACTTGTTCTTATTCTTAATTGTCAGTTTTAATCATTGTTTTAATATTTCAGGATATTAATTTAGATTTTTGATGTGCTTATACAGTGGAGGAAAAGTCCCTATTTAAGAGTAGATAATTCATAATTAAGCGGAGTTGCATGCAATCCTAGAGATAGGACGACATAAATCTACCGGATTAGAGTCAAATCTAATAAGGAAATCCATAAATCGAGTTAATGCGACAATAGAGGTTTTAATTAGAAAGAGATTTCGATTAATCAACCTAGAGTCAGTTGTTCTTATTCTCGAGAGAGATATTAATATAAATCAGGGATTTCTAAGGATTAAGTTAAGTGAATAAATTGTCTAATTCAGAAGTAATAAGTGAAGTCTAGGTGGATTCTTCCTTGGGTATTGTCTTCTCCATCAGTTTTTCAAAAGTATTTTCCAACTTTAATCTCTATCGTAATCTTGGTTAATTAGATAATTAGTTTTAGTTTAAAAACATCATTTAATTCTTAGGCTAGATAATAAAAAAATAGTAATTACTAGTACTTTTAGTCTTTGTGGATACGATATTACCGGTCTCACCATAACTATACTACTGTTCGATAGGTGCGCTTGCCTTAGTTAAAGTTTTAGTTAGTTTAGCGATCATCAATGACATATGCTCTAAAGAGCTTGATCTGGATTACCAGTCTGGGCTAAATCCAATCCATAACATATGCTCGAGAGGACTTATATCAGGATTACTAATCTAGGCTAAATCCTTTCTGTAATGAGGTCAATAGGATTAGTCGTCTGAGCTAAATCACGTCAGCAACAAATGCGAGACCTCATTCAATAAGGGAAATCACACTTATCCATCAATTTTCATTTATTCAAACGGGGTTTAACATTTTTCAGGCATTAACAGGCATGTAATTATTTCATACATCTATAACATTCATATAATTCAAATAAACACATTTCACATTCATTTCAAGCATAAAAGTAACATTTTTATCATTTATCATTTATCGGCCATTATCATTGATCGGGCTTTGTCAGATATGTTTTCAATGTCATATATACATGATATTTATACAATTCACAAACACAAAATTAAATCCAAGCATATAAATATTCACAATTTAGTTACACGAACTTACCTCGACAAATGTTCGTATACGTAAAATCTACTAATTTAACATCAATTTAATACAATTTAAACTCCATTCAGTCCAACTCACATCTTAGACAAAATTATCATTTTGCGCTTAAACTTTTAATTAATGACGATTTCGTCCCTAGGCTCGGAAAATGAAATTTATGCAATTTACTCATTCCAAGCCTAACCAAAAATTTAATATAAAATTTACAGCACATGTATTCTATAAAATTCAGAATTTTTCTTCAATTTTCACAACTTTACATTTTAGTCTCTAAATCATGTTTTCATCAAAAATCACTTTGTAAAAGTTGTTTATCTATCAACAACCTTTCATATTCTACCATAAATTTAAAATTTTTAGCAGATTCTTCCATGACATAATTTTTATACTTTGATAACTTTTCAAATTGATCCCCCAAATAGATAGATTTAGCTATCCCAATTTCAAATATATAAAAATTACTAAAAACGGGGCTTGAATACTTACCTAATTTGGCCAAGAAAACTTGCTTTCTATTTCCTAGGGTTTCCATGGAATATTTTGGGAAGAATATGATATAAGATGATTTTTTTCTATTTAATTATTTATCATCTTTTAATTTTATCACTTTTCAATTTAATCCTTAGCCTTTTTCAAATGTTCCATGGATGAATCATCGAAAAATATCTACTAACTTTTCATTAATGGTCTAATTACCATATAAGGGCCTTAAGTTTTGAATTCCATAGCTATTTGATTCTTATAGCTAATAGAATTCAACTTTTACATTTTATGCGCTTTGGTCCTTTTCACAATTAAGCACATAATTGATAAAATTTCTTTACGAAATTTTCACACAACATTATTATCATATTATAGACCATAAAATAATATTAAAATAAATTTTCTTTCCGGAATCAGATTTGTGGTCCCGAAACCACTGTTCCGATTTCTCTAAAAATGGGTTGTTACAAATAACTATTATTGTAAGCAAATTCAGCTAAAGACAGATATTTTTCCTGGTTACCTTCAAATTTCAAAATACAACACCGAATCATATCTTCCATCTGTCTGGGGATGGAATGTAGTGCTGAAATGTAACTGTGTACCCAGAGCTTCTTGCAATTTGCTCCAGAATCGAGATGTAAATCGAGGATCTCTATCTGAAATAATGGAGACAGGTACTCCATGCAATCAAACAGTCTTAAAAACATATAATTTTACCAATCTATCCAAGGAAAAATCTATACGTACCGGAATAAAGTGTGCAGGCTTTGTCAACTGATCGACGATTACCCAAATGGCATCTTTCTTCTTCGGAGACAGGGGTAACCCTGATACAAAGTCCATGGTAATTTTTTCCCATTTCCATTCCAGTATCATAATTGGTTGTAATAATCCCGAAGGCAACTGATGTTCAGCTTTTACTTGCTGACATATCAAACATTTTGATATAAACTCAGAAATATTCTATTTCATTCCCAGCCACCAATACATCTTTTTCAGATCATTGTACATTTTATTACTACCAGGATGAATAGACATAGTACCATTATGAGCTTCATTTAAAATGATCTGCACTAGTTTAGGATTCTTTGGTACACATATTCTACCTCTAAATAACAAACAACCATTAGTCCCGATCTGAAATTCTGAATTAGGAGTTGATTCACACTGAATCTGTTTTGCTTGTAACTTACTATCATCTTTCTAAGCTTCAGAAATCTGCTGCAAAAATGTCGGTCTAGCTTTTAACTTAGCTATGACTGAACCATTATCAGATAACGACAATTGGGTATTTAATGCTCCCAAAGCAAACAAGAATTTTCTACTCAGAGCATCTGCAACTACATTGGTTTTTCCCGGATGGTAATCAATGACCAAATCATAATCTTTCAATAACTCAAGCCACCTGCTCTGTCTCAAATTCAAATCTTTCTGTGACATCAAATACTTTAAACTTCTATGATCAATGAATATGTGTCATTTTTCACCAAACTAATAATATCGCCATATTTTCAATACAAACACAATTACTGCCAATTCGAGATCATGTATCGGGTAATTTATTTCATGTGGTTTTAGCTGTCTTGAAGCATAGGTTATTACTTTACCATCTTGCATCAAAACACAGCCTAAACCATTTAACGATGCATCACTATAAATTACAAATTCCTTACCCGATTCAGGCTGAACTAACATAGGTGCTTCTGTCAATAAAGCTTTCAATTTATCAAAATTTTGCTGACATTTATCAGACCACTCAAATTTTACATCTTTCTGTAACAAACAAGTCATCGGAGAAGCTATCATTGAAAACCCTTTTACAAACCTCCGATAATATCCAGCAAGTCCCAGAAAACTTCTGACTTCAGACACATTCTTTGGTGGCTTCCAATTAACAATAGCTGGAATTTTATTTGAATCCACCCTGATACCTTCAGCAGATACAATATGTCCAAGGAAACCAACTTCCCTTAGCCAAAATTCATATTTACTGAATTTGGCATAAAAAAAATTTTCATGCAATATTTGCAACACAATTCTTAAATGATTTGCATGTTCTTTTTCATCTCGAGAGTAAACCAAAATATCATTTATAAATACCACCACAAACTTGTCTAGATATGGTCTGAAAATTCTGTTCATCAGATCCATAAACACTACAGGTGTATTTGTCAGACCAAATGGCATCACAAGAAACTCATAATGTCCATACCTGGTTCTAAAATTTGTCTTTGGCACATTTAAATCTTTTACCCGTAACTGATAATAACCAAAACGAAGATCAATTTTTGATAATACAGTGGCACCTTTCAATTGGTCAAACAGATCATCAGTACGAGGCAACAGATACTTGTTCTTTATTGTAACCTTGTTGAGCTGTCTGTAATCAATGCATAGCCTCAACGATCCATCTTTCTTCTTTACAAACAAAACCGGTGCACCCCAATGTGAAAAACTGGGTCGAACAAAGACTCTATCAATCAACTCTTGCAACTGTGTTTTCAACTCTTTTAACTCAGTAGGAGTCAATCTGTAAGGTGCTATAGATATTGGTGTTGTCCCCGAAACAAGATCTATATAGAATTTCACTTCTCTAACCGGTGGTAAACCAAGTAATTCCTTTGGAAATACATCAGGAAATTCACATACAACTAGCACTGATTGAATCTTTGACTCAAATACTTTAGTGTCCAACACATATGCAAAATAACCATCATAACCCTTTCTAACATACTTATGTGCTGATATTACTGAAATCACATTAGATAACCCATCCAGTTTATCATATTCAACATGGAGTAACTCACCATTCAACACAATGTATTTCTGTTTACAATTTACCACTACATCATGTTGGGTTAACCAGTCCATTCCCAAAATCACATCAAATTCATCAAATGGCAATAGAATCAAATCAGCTGAAAAGCAATAACCCTTTACCATCAAAGGATAGTTCTTACAAACTTCATCCACCATAACATACTAGCCCAAGGGGTTTGAAACTTTAACCACAAATTCAGTGAATTCAACAAATAAATTTTTAACAGACACTAAATTTGTGCATATGTATGAATGTGTGGAACCAGGATCAATCAAAGCAGTAATATCAATATCAAGTAGAGAAAATGTACCAGTAATGACGTTTGGTGCAGAGGTATCCTCTCTAGCACGAATAGCATATGTCCTTACCGGTGCTTGTGCCTCAGATTTAGCCGTTGTATCCCTTGTAGTACCTCGGCTCTACTGACATTACTGGGGTAACGGGGTGGTCTGCCTCTTGAAACTAGATTACTCGGCTTCGGAGTCTGTTCAATATCTTTTTCAGTTCTTTCCAGGCAATCCTAGAGAAAACGATCAAGAGAACCACATCGTTAACATGCTCCACTTCTTAAATGACATTCTCCAAAGTGAAATTTGTTACAATATTTACATTTTGGTTTGAGATTACCCACACTTCCCATACTCATTACAGATAGAGATAAAGACCTCGGGTTAGAGCGTTGAGAACCCCGCTTTTTTCCAAAATATCCTGTAAAGGTGGTAGAACGTTCATGGTACTTCTTTGATTTCTTTGAAGCAGATGATTGTGAATTTCCCATAAATCTTTTACTAGAAACCCGAGCTTCTCTTTCAACTTGTTTCTTTTTTTTACTTAATTTTTCAGCTTTGTGTACTCGATCAGCCAGTACCACAAATTCCCTTAATTCAAGAATACCAATCAACAGTTTAATGTTTTCATTTAAGCCCTCTTCAAAATGTTTGCACATATCAGCCTCAGTTGGAACCCACTCTCTGGCATACTTGCTCAACCGAACAAATTTTCGCTCATACTCAGATACAGTCATGTTTTCCTGTTTGAGCTCTAAAAATTCTTTCTTTTTCTGATCCAGAAATCTTTGACTAACATACTTCTTTCTGAATTCAGTCTGGAAAAATTCACATGTAATATTTTCTCTTGGTACAACAGAAGTTATGGTATTCCACCAATGACAATCTGTGTCTTTCAGTAAAGATACTGCACATTTCAAAGATTCAGCAGATGTGCAAGATAATTCGTCTAAAACCCGAATGGTATTTTCTAACCCTTTTTAGATCATCATTTGCAGTAGCTCTAAAGTCTTTTGCCCCATATTTACAGATTTTATCTATCGGAGGCTTACCAGTTCTAACAGGTTCAGCACCTTGTGGTATCTCAGGAACCGGTTGAGGAGCAGGTGGGGGAGGTTGTTTTACAGCAGGATTTGTTCTTATATACTAAGTAAACAATCCATTCATCATTTGAAAGAAGGCTTATTTTGCCTCCTCACTTTAGCCCTCAGATACGAGCCTTCCACTACTAGTTGCAGCTCTTTGAACTGAAGCTGAAACATTGCTCTCAGCTTCTTCAGATTTAACTCTAGCTTGGTTGGATGACATTACTATATGAAAAACATATTTAAAATGGTCAGGAGATATCACACTATCATGAATTATATAATGGCATGTATAGCTAAACTTGTGCTTGCTACGTTCAATCCGAGAACCGGCTAAACCGTAGCTCTGACACCAATAAATGTAACACCCCTAATCTGTGTCAGTCGCCGGAACAGGGTTACGGAGTATGACTGGAGTTTTCAAAACATTTACAGATAATTCATGTCAATTACTATTCATTTTCCGAGATTATTCATAACGTCTCTTAAATAGACCCTCAAGGCCCAATACGAGTATCAGAATCGAGTCGGGACTAAATCAAGAATTCAGAGAATTTTTTGCAAAATTTTTAAAATTTTCCTAGTTACAGGGCTCACACGCCCGTGTGGTCCTAAGACACGCATGTGCTACAGGCCGTGTTTGAAATTATGTAGCTCTCTGACTTGTGCCACATGGCCAACCACACGTCCGTGTGAGTAGGCCGTGTGATCAATTTAATTTTCAAAAAATCAGGTGCAGAGTTCACACAGCCGAGACACACGCCCGTGTCTCTGCCCGTGTGTTCAATTCTGAGTATTCTATTTCTCAATTTTAAGATGCAGGGGACAAATGGCCAAACCACATGCTCATGTTCCAGGCCGTGTGTCACACACGATCAAGACACATGCCCGTGTGTCTATCCATGTAGATAAAATAAAGTCATCTCCTAGCTTTATTTCTCACCCAAACTTTTCCAATAACCTACACCAAAATTTACATTCATATTCCAACCAATCCAAGCATTATAACCAAGCTAATTCTAACATTTAATATGGTATATCATTACATGCATACCTATGTATGATCTTATCTTTAATAGATATATTAATTTGGCATAACTCAATCAAAACAATATATATATGTATACTCATGATATTGCCATAGAATAACCTTAATAGATATACCAAAACATAATCATTACTAGCCATTCCAATGGCTAGATTACAAACAACATTTATAAGCTAACAATGGCCAAGTTACCTATACAAGCCATTATACCAAAATGAGTTTACTATTTATACCAAAACATGCTAGTGGATAGTGTGATGATGCTCCAACCAATCTCTAACCTTCACGAGCTTCTGAGCGCTATAAAATAGAGAAAATAATACCTGTTAAGCATTATATGCTTAGTAAGTTCGTATAATAGGAATTAAACTTACCCATATCATATATTAAATTTAAGCATACATTAACATGTTTTCCATTAACTTGGTAAATTACCTAATCACATACACTCAATCAAACAAGTTAGTCACATAATTCACATGTACATCAAATAAACAAGGATTGAGATCATCATTCTACAAACTTTCAGGTATTTCAGAAGCATTCAAGATATAATTATTTTAATCTCATAAATTCTCATGTCAGGAATTTATTCCGTTGAATTACTGAAATATCGATGGATACTCAAGTAATATACACAAGGTATACAAATCAGTGATCCATCAATTCATGTTCAGGAGTACCTGTTAGGGCACTTAATCAGGGAGCATACTCTCGAGCCACATATCAAGATGCTCAGATAAGCCATGTAACATGACTTTTATCTGGGCTAAATTAGGAGTGTTCATAAGAGCCACAATTAGGAAGTTCACAAAGAACTTTTAATCAGGTAACTCACGAAGAGCTTATCAGGCTTGCTCACAAATAGTCATGTAACGGGAGCACCGGATAGCCATATCTCAGATAGTTCAAGCGAGTCATATCAAGACGATCACAAAGAGCTGCGTTTGTGTCCGCAACATATGCTAGATCACAACCGATCAAATCATGTAACAGATGCTCACAAAGAGCTACGGTAGTACGTAACACATGCTAAATCACTACCGATCAGAAGACTCGTAAGAATTATTTATCAGGATGCTCGAGAATTGTATCAAGATTACTCGTCCGAGCTAAATCCCGTCTACAAAATATGCAGAATCATATTTCATGTACGGGAAATCACATGTATCCATTGATTTTCATTATTCCAACGGAATTTACAATTTAATGACTTTTGCAATCATGTGACAATTTAATGCATTTATAACATTTATATAAAATACATAAACATCTATCACATTCAAATCAAATGCAATGTTCAATTAAAACATTTAAACATGCAAAAATCAAGTTACAAGAACTTACCTCGATAACAATTCGTATAATAAAATCTACTAATCTGAAACTTTCTCTTTTCCTCGATCTAACTTTGAATTTGAGTTATCCGGATCTATATAAATGAATGTAATCATTAATTTATCACATTTCATATTCAATTGGACTCAATTTACATCCTAGACAAAATTACCATTTTGCCTCTAAATTTTTCATAAATTCCAATTTTGTCCCTAGGCTCGGAAAATGAAATTCATACAATTTACTCCTTATTCCAAGCCTAATCAACATTTCAATATAAAATTTACAACACATATATTCTATAAAATTCAGAATTTTTCTTCAATTTTAACAACTTTACAATTTAGTCCCTAAATCACATTTTCATCAAAATTCAATTTGTAAAAGTTGTTTATCTATCACCAACCTTTCATTTTCTACCATAAATTTCAAAATTTCAGCATATTCATCCATGAAAAAATTTATATACTTTGATAAATTTTCAAATTAATCCCCTAAATAGATAGATTAGATTATCCCGATCTCAAAAATATAAAAATTACTAAAAACGGGACAAGAATACTTACTCAATTAAGCTTGATTAGTTTCTTCTCTCTCTCCTAGTGTTTCCATGTATTTGGGGAAGAAGATGACATAAAATAAGATGATATTTTCTTTTTAATTATTTATCATCTTTTTATTATTTTAGTTTCCAATTTAGTCCCTAACATTTTCTAACTTTTCTTCAATGGTCTAATTCCATATAAGGACCTCAAGTTTTGAATTCCATAGCTATTTAATCCTTCTAGCTACTAGAATCCAACTTTTGCATTTTATGCAATTTGGTTCTTTCCGTATTTAAGCACATAATCGGTAAAATTTTCTAATCAAAATTTTCATATGACATTCTTATCATAATACGGACCATGCAATAATATTAAAATAAATTTTATTTTCAGCTCGGATCTATGGTCTCGAAATCACTGTTTCAATTTCACTGAAAATAGGCTGTTACATTCGAAAAGATTAGACCACTAATTCTAATTCAACTGATCAAACCATTTAATCTGAAATTTTTCTGATTTTTACATATTGAACCAATTTTTGACTAGTTCAACATTCATAAATTTTTATACCATTCAAACCAGATAAAGTACTTCCAATTCAACTTATTTAATCAACCATTCAAATTTAAGATTTCTAGAAATAGATTGGTGGTTGAACTAATCAAGTTATTAATTCATCAATTCAATTGATCCGACCAACCCATCTAACTCAAATAAATAAAGCATTAAAAATTTCATAAAAAAATAATATATATATTAAAAATCCGGTTCAACCAATCAATACTTATTCTTGAGTTCAACCGGCTATTTGTTCGATTAACCAGTCTATACTAGTTCTCGCGTCAATTGGTTCAATGTTCTTTTCTGGACTAGTATCTCGGTTGATTCCCAATCTAACCGATCCAACTAGTAGTCTAGTCCAATTCACAATTGAAACAACCTTAGTCGAATTTGGTTTTTTACTTAATAATTAGTAGAGTTAGGACAATCAAAGAACAAAATAAGACCTAAAACATAAAGTTGAATACAAGTTTATAATTATCATTTCTAAATTTGTATAGTATACAGAGTTCCACAAACAAGATTGGACAAAATCTTAAATAATGATGAAAATATCCATAATTTTGAATGTTCAAGTAGTGTAAAACTGAAAATACAGTTAGCCCCCAAAGGACTTTTGTGTGATGAATGGGACATTTAATCTAAAAAAAAAATTTATAATAATAATATAATGGCAATAAGCTATGTTACTTGGACTTGAGTGAGTGTCGGATATGGATATTTGTTCGATATGATATGTTCAAATGCTTTTTCTCTAAGTTGATGGTTATATCCTTATATCCATGTCGGTCAGAAGGTCGAATATCGATACTCCAAGAAAAATGAAGAATCGGAGCAATATAAGTGATAATGATGATAATAATAATATAATGATGACAATAATAAGGAACAGCACCTCAAAGTAAACCTGCAAATGGATGTTAAAAAAGGGACCCCTAAAAATGAAACTAAATTGAAGTGCATTGTTATGAAGGAGGGTAAGATTTGTTGGATTCAATAGAATGTGTTTTTTTATTCAACTTCCCTCTAAGACTCCGGATCAGTGCATCGACTCGGGCAGTGAAACCGATCTTCGTCTTCTCTCTTGCCTTCGTTTTCTCCCTACGCCACATGACTTGATCACTGACATCTTTCTTCAAGTACTTGATCTCTTGGATGACATGATGATCCATTGGGTTGAAACATCTTTGCAAAGACATATGAGCAAGGTATGGGAGAGTACAAGCAATTGTAACTAAGAGAGTGGTTATCCAATAGACAGGCGCAGAGGCAAGGGCTTCCGTGAGAATTTGGTATGCACTATGGGAAATCTTCGGAGGTAGCATACCGTAAATGAAAAGAAATATAAACCAAGCGACAATGCTGAACCAGATTAAGACGTGTTGCATCCATGTATAGTGGGTCATTATGAGAGAGACCTGGAAATTGAGAGCGCAAATGATGCAAGTGAACATTATCGTACCCAAGATAGACATGTCGGTAGTCTGCCCTTCAACGCGGTAAGCTTGGTCGTAGAAGATGACGATGTTGAGGAAGAAAATGACGAGAGAGGAATATAGACCGTTGCCCATCCATCCAAGTATCCTATACCAGTCAAAAAACAGATTTCTAGGTCCTTGCTGATACAATGTGGGAAACTGCAACAGCAATAAGCATATATGAAAAATTCTTATAATAATGTCACCGGCAATTACAGATTAATTGCTAATAAAAAGAATTGATTACGGACTAACCTCTAAGCAGACGTCAGAAGAAACATCTTGCTCAAAAACTCCTAGTGAGATTACAGGCAATGAAGTAAGAACAACGTTGAATAATATCATGTACCAGTCGTCATAAACTGATTGTCCAGAAAAGCCGGTGAATGCCTCAAAGTAGAAGAGGGTGAGACCAAATGCTATATTCTTGTAGAAGAAATAGCAAACCTGAATCCAAAATACCAGAGTTAACCCAGTACAGTGAGAGGAGGACAAAGCACCGGTGTATGTAGTATATTACCATTTGTGCAATCCTCTTATAGCACCAGTGTCCATGAACAACGAGAAGTCTTTCCAAGAAACGAAATTGGGAGACAGAGAAGTCACTGGCCATTACAGCCTGCAAAAGAGAAAAAACAGGTTATGTGATTCATTGACATGCAATAATAATTTGTCTTAAGAAGCATCATTGTCAAGATAGAACAGTTATATGTAGTATTTGCCTTAAAAAACATTATGTCAAGATAGAACACTTAAAGCCTAAAATATTAAATATATTACTCAAATATTATTTTCATCATGTTGAAAGCTACATTACAGACTCTTCATTTTCCCTGAAGTACCCATCTTAGACACAATATTCGGGCACAGGATGGGGTTCAAATATATGAGAGTGTACCCATGTTGAACACAGACCTATATCAACACTCACCCCTAAGTCCGAATAACATGATAGATTAAAAGAAGCCTAATAATATCTTTAAATCCCAATGAGGATACTTGCATATAAATTGCTAAGTTTTACATCTACCACTGACTGAATAGAAGAGAAGCTGACAAGAACCATAAAGCTCAAAAACATGACTACCTCTTTCTCCTATATTTATCTACAATATATAGCATGAATTCAGAAAAGGACCGAAAGGGCAAATTCCCATCCAAAGTTTGCCTCTAATGAGGTAACCTCTCTTTTTCGACAATCCATAAACATGAAATATCCTTGATATAAAACTATAGAAAAGATTCACTTGCTACAATCACTAGAGGAATGCATTGCAACTGTAGGAAGAGTGAGTTAGATATGTTACCAACCTGCATACCTTCCACACCACTGATGCCAACTCCAATGTCAGCTTCTTGAATCATTCCAACATCGTTTGCACCATCACCAATTCCTAGAGTGACTTTACCAGTTCCTTCTTTTACTAATCTTGTAACCTGGTACCACGAAAATGTACCAAATAAATCGAGTACACAATAAGATCTCCACTTCAATGAATATCACCTGATTTGATCCTTTAGAAACTTTGTAAAGGTTAGGAAGGAAAAAAGAAATCTTACTAGTGCCTTCTGCTTGGGAGATACACGACAGCATATGACAGATGCACAATCAACAGCTAAGCCTAAGAATAGAAACTTCATATCTTCCTCCAAAGCATATGCAAGAGTCTTCCCATCAATGATCAATGCGAATGCAGCATATGGATCTTTTTCTAGTTTGATCATTTGTGAACCATTGTTAACTTGCGTCAATATATTTTCCTTAATTGCCTGATCAATAACAAAAGTGACGATATATAAAATAACGTGAAATCAATTTCCTAAAGGAAAATTCCAGTGCTCTTTCATGAAGAAATACATACCTCCTTGGACTCTGAATCAAGTGTAGTAACACAGATCTGCTTCATGCCTTCTCTTAGCAGACTGCAAGCAAACCTGCATCGCATGAAAAAACAAACATCAAACAATTTTTATGTAGCCTTTTGATTAAGAAATAAAATTTGAGGCAGCAAAGAGGGCCTAATATTAAACAGAAGGAGATAGACCCTATATTTATAGCAGTTTCCATCTTGTCCCCTGTCAAAACCCAGAGCTTTAGACCCGCTTGCGCAAGTTTATCTATACATTGGGGTACCTGAAACGAAGAGAAGCTAACACAGGATGAAGAAACCCAAAACAGAAGTTTCTTAAAGAAGCAAGCAGGGATATCACATACCCCCTTCTGCAATTTGTCTTCCACAGCAGTAGCACCAACGAGAGTCAACTCCTTCTCCATTATCTCTGCCACCTTTTCAAGATTTGTGTCTCTATCAGCCCCAATAGAAGTTTTTGCCTTCTGAAATTCATTGTTCCATGCAGAGTACTCAGACTCCTCAAGCTTTCTATAAGCCAGTGCCAATGTACGCAATCCAGCTTCTCCATAAATATTCAAATGCTTAGTAGTATCTTCCAGATACGTTTTCCCCTTCTTTGCTAATCGGTCAAAAATAATGCTGTGCAAACATAGGGATAATAAATCAGTCAAACAGAAATCATCAGGCCATTGAAGGGTAAGGTCTGGTTTCATCTATTAACACCTTGAAGAAGTCAAACGGGTAATATAGAGACTGACCTGTCAGCACCTTTACACATTAGAATAATCTGCCCTTCTTCATCCCTCACAATTACTGTCATCCGCTTTCTTTTGCTGGTAAATTCCAACAAGTTTAGAATTTTGTACTCCCTACAAGATACCGAGAGGATTAAGATGCTAAAATAGAAATCCAGGAGAGATTACAAAAGAGCACAAAATTCATTTGTTGGTATCCCCACCTCTCGGTTGTTTGTCCTGAACCTGTATATCTTTCACGGACAAAAACACTTGTTTGAGTTCTTTTGAAAAACTCAAAACCAAATTCCCTGGCTGCAACAAGAAATGCTCCTTCATCAGGCGACTCCGCTTCATATGTATAAGTGCCAGTCTCTTCATTCAGCTCAGGGATAGCAGTGTGACAAACTGCTAATATTCGGCAAAATAATATAATCATATCAACATTTGGCTCTTTCCTCCAGTTCCCTTCCGTCATGCGGTCATCCTCAAAGCTAAAAAATTTGATGGGAGGTTTATTATCCTTTCCATCTTTGGAAGTAACAACAGTCTCCAATTCAATATCTTGCTTGCTTCTTTTGCTGGAAACAGACGATTGTCTCCCATCCTGCTCAAGGTCATTAGCCATCTGTTGTGCAGCAGCCCGTTCAACTTCACTAGCGCGCACACCATATGCAGTACCAGCAATGGAACATTTGAGAAAATCCATCTGATTGCATGTCAAAGTGCCTGTTTTATCAGAAAGGATTGTATCTACTTGGCCCAACTCCTCATTTAGATTTGATGTCCGAGCCTGAGCAGGAATCCCAGTGTCATCATCATACATCTGTAAGTCTTGATTAATAAAGGATGCTTGCAAAACCTTCACCACCTCAATTGAAACGTAAAGTGAAATAGGTATCAAATAACCATAAAGGATGAGGGCAGTGACCAAATGGCTAAGCCCTGATATAAAAGGCTCTTTGGGATTATAGAATTGCTCCGTATCATCGGGCCGCATATACCACCAGTTTGGCATGTGGAACTTTGTTTTCAAAGCAAAGCCTAAAGAACTGATCAATGAGATTACCAGAAGGAGGCTGAAAAGAACATATATTATGTAATCCATTTTCTTTTCTATTCTGCTCCTCTTTGAAGGGGACTTTGTGGAATTCTGCATGACTTTGGTATCAAAACCAGTGAAAATCACAACACCATAGACGAAACCTGTATTGCGCAACTTCGAATCTCTAAGGAGAACTTGTGCAGGTTCAAGAGAATAAGTTTGACGATCATAATCTAAATTACCAACAAATGTGTAAAGGCTAGGGTTGGGATCTTCACATTTAATTAATCCTGTGAAGTTCTTGAAATCCTCATCTTCTTCCAAAGACAATGTTACATCCATAGCTCTCTTTACCTTCAAGTTTGTCTCACCATCTAAATTCATAGTCTCAACATAGCAAATCCCGTCCTCATAACTTGATGACAAGAGTAGCAGATCTGCTGGAAAAAATTCATCCTTCTCTACTCTCACCACGTCTCCAACCTCAACCTGCTGCCACTGCTTAAACTCAAAAACGCCTCCCTCTTTATGAAATTTTACTTTCCGACTATTAACATTCATATCTTGCATAAACCTTCGCCAATCCTCTAAACCTTCCTTTGCCATGCTAAGCCCTACAACAAAGGCCAAGGGAGCAATCATGCTCACAGCAGAAAATGGCGAAAGGGGTGTAAGTGAAAGAACTGCAGCTGCAAGGAAGTACAAATTGGCCACTCGGTGGAATTGTTCATACAAAGATTTTGGTAAGAAAGAGAGAAAATTATACTTGGTCGTCGATATGTAATTTGATCGATACTTTAAAGGTCTTTTCCTGTGCATATGAGGTTGGTTACAATGTACAGTTCGTGAGCATCCAGCCCCTTCTACAAATGGCACTGCCTCTTGAGTAGACTTTCTCCCACATGCGAATGTATAGAGTTGACTCCGCTTGATCTTAGCTCTAATCTTACCCTTAGCCATCTCTCAGAACCAAACTTTAAATAAAAAAAAAACAGGACACAACTGTCAAACAAATGGAAGCCCCCAAATCTAGCCTTCACCAGTGGATATTAATGCAGCCACTCCTTCACGATTTCCTTGCTTTACCTCCTGTTTCATAAAACCAAATGGTAATCAAACATTAGCACATATCTAACATTTACAAATTGAAGCTTGCAAGTACAATTAAAGCTCACAATTCATAAGCACAAACATTCTGAAACATGCCGTATTTAAATCACATTCAACGTTCTTACATAACACAGATTAGAAAGTCTTATGAGCTACAAAATTCTAGGAATAAACGATAAATTAAGACAAAGATGAGAACAAATCTACATTAGTTAAACCTACAAATCGAACAAAAACAATACTAGGTAGCTACTATTAAAAAAATACACCCATACAACCATTCCCAACATACAAAGATCTTCTTTCGAAAAAAATAATACAAAGATCCAGAATTCAACAGAAACAAAAAACAAATTTGACAGATAGCTGGAGAAGATTTCAGACACAGTTCCACATTTCACCTCAAATATCCAAATAAACAACCAAAACTAATGAGTGTTGGATAGAGGTATATATCTGATATGAGTATAATGAATATTTTAAAGTTTTCCATATCTTTAAAAGGATGTGTCAAACACATGCAACGTAGCAAATAAGACAATACAAATATAGTACTTCAAAAAATGAACAAATGAACATATCACTGACATTCATTAAAGAAAGAATTTCAAGAAACAAAATCAAGAAGGAAAGGGAGGCCATTAAAACAAAAGAGAGGTACCTTTCAATACGGAGGCTGGTTCATCTTCAATACAAAATTAACAAAAAAAGGAACATTTTCAAAACTATTCAAAAAGAACAGTCAATATCTTTTGCACATCAATAAATGAAGGGAGACAATGAAAAAAAGGACAGTTTTTTTTTTTTTTTGTTAATTTTGATTAAGGAAAGAAACTTAGAGAGAGAAAGGGAAAAGAATGAGGTAAAATTTAGAAAAAGTCATTTAGGCGTAAGAGAGAAAATATTTCTCTCTCTTTCACAGCAATTCCCGGAGTCCCTTTGGCTTGTATAAATAATATAATATTATTTTCTATTTTAAAATTTCACTCTTTTTTGTTTTTCAGTTTATTCAGTTTTAGTTAATTTTAAGGCTGTTTTTCCTTAAATTTCACCAGAATTTTTTTGTTATTTATGTTATAAAAATAACGAGCTGTATATCTGTAATTTTTTTGTTTCTTTTATTGTTTACATTAGATTCAATATTAATCTTCCCGAATTTATTAAATACATGAATTTGATAATTTAAATATGTTAAGCATAAATTGAATAATAATTTAAAATAAGATATAGTTAAAAACAAATTTTAAAATGACTTATTAATATAATTATAAAATAAAATAATCTATTATGGTTGTCGAAACCATTTTTTTTGAAAACGGGATCGACCTTGGTTGAAAGTGAAAATTAAAACTGGAGTCGCTACCGATCTTTATTAGGTGTGATCGGATCACCTTTGTTTAAATAAAATAATTTTAACTTACTAAAACGGCATTTTGGTCTACGAAACTCAAGAGAACAAGTTCGGGAGTCGGTTACGTGTGAGGAAGGATTAGCACCCTCAACATGCCCAAAATTGGTACCAAATTGATTAGTTAGTATCTTAATGTCAAAAATTGAAAATCGGGAATGGATTTGAAATACGATCCTCCTTTATTAACATCGATTTTAAAAATCTTGAATTGGCTAAAAAACGATTGTTAGAGATTTCCTTATCTCGAGATATCGAGGTATCACATCCCATAAGTTAGGACACAATACTATGAATTTTCGAGCACAAGGTCGTGTTTAATTTTAAGTAGAATTCCGTTTATTTTAAAACTCAAAAGGATATTTGGCTATTTTGAATCAACGAGAGAACTGAAACCCCGTAAGTTAGGGCACAATTCCTCGATGTTCTAAAACGCGAAACATTGCCTTATTTTGAAATTATTTTTGAATAGTAGCAAATACGATATTTAAACAATGTACATTATTTTGTTTGGGATAAAAATCAAGCGATCCAAGTCGATAAGTATATTGGATTAATGTATGATACGGCTTAAATTAGGTAAAATCAAAATATAACATAGAGTATAGAATAATACAACACAAATATAATATTATACAAGCAAATGACAATAATGTAAGTACGAATAGACGAATTATAACATACACAATGTCAATCATCGCATAACATATGTTACTTGAATTCCAATATTAATAATCAAAGAGAATGAAATAAAATAATAATAATATCAAGCAATTTCAAGTAAATAATGGTTTGAAATAAATAATGTATGAGAATAATTCCAAAACGAATAAATAATAAAAAAGGCTCAAAATAGATAATATATATAAACTTAAAGTAAATGATAATAAAACGATTTGAAATAAACAATATATATGTATATATAAAATTTAAATAAATAACATATAAAATGGTTTTAAACTTCATAATATATATAGAAATTTAAAATATATAATATATAAAAGTTCAAAATAAATAATCTATATATAAAAACATACAATAAATAATATGCAAGGTAATTTAAAATAACATATAATATAAAACAATATATATAAAACTGTTTAAAGTAACAAATTAAGATATTCATAACCTAAAATAATATACAATAAAATAATTTGAAAAGAATACTATAGATCCATTTTAAATAAATGATACATACAATGATTTAAGTGAACTAATAAAAAGAATCTAAAATAAAACAAATCCAAGATGAAAATGTACAAAACAATTTAAAGTGTATAGTGTATGAAATAATTTAAAATAATGTATATCTAAACAATTTTAAAATAGTTTAATACGAAATTTAAGAAAAATAAAATAGTTTAAAATAAATAATAAAAAAGGTCCAAATTAATGAAAAGGGTTGAATTACAAATAAAAATGAAAGTTGGGGTCTAAATTCGAATAGAATAAAAACAAGTATTCAGAAAGGATTAAATCAAAGTCTAAATAAAATTAAAGGGAAAATTCGGGGGAAAAATTGAAGCGACGAACTCATTTAGAACGCACTGAAATCTGGAGGGATTGATTGGGAAATATTCCCAACCCTTATGCGCAACGTTTCGAGGACCTGCTTCTTCAAATGGTCTAAGGACCGAATTGAAATGGGGACAAAATTCTGGGGCAACAAATCCAAATAACAAAAAGGGATCGAGAGGCTGCATTGAACGCACTAAGAAAACGGAGGGATCCATCGTGGAAATAGACCAGTAGGTCAAAACACGCGGATCCTCCATGGGCAGGGGTCGGGTCACCTGGATCCCCCCAAAACGACGCCGTTTTGAGGCGTGTTGGGGGGTGCAAAACGCAGTCGTTTTGCATGGCTATAAAAGCCAAACTTTTTATTCCCAATTCATTTTAGCCCCTTCCTTTTGCAAACAGAGAGCCTTTGCTCTCTCCCCCCTTTAGAGCCGGCGTAGATCTGGCTAAATGCTGGTCCTGGGTCCACCACCCGTTTGCCGCCGTATACGACGGCCGGTGTTCCAAGATGGGCCCTTTCGGCCGATTTGACCCTCTCGGCTCAGATCTAAAGGCCAAAACACCCCGAATCCCTATCCCAAAGCTCCAAAATAAAGAGTAGAAAAATAAAATAAAAAAGAAAGGGCCTTTCGGTTTCCCCTAAGACGCCGGCGACCTCCGACGCACCAAAGGTTCGGCCACTCCCTGGGCCGAAAAAGAGGTTTCGATTCGGCGACGAAGGTAAGTGATCTCTTTTCCCTTTTTATTATATTTTTTAAAATGGATTTATGTTTAAACAAATAAAATAAACAAGAAAATGAAAGGAAACAAAAAAAAGAAAGATCAAAACACCTTTTCAAAGTTCTATTCTGCCTTTTGATTTCTTTGTGTGCGTAAAAAAAATACAAGGCTAAAGTTCGAAGCTTTATAACCGGATATAAGATCTGTTTTTGTCTATATTTATTTTGTTTTCTGCCATTTCTTGTCGTTTTCTTCATTGTTTGTTCTTCGTTGTTTGCTATTATTTTTGTCTTCTTATCTGTTGTCTTCGTTTTGCTTGCATGTTGGATTTGTTCTTGTAGGTGACACGAGCACGGAAGACTGGTGGTTGGTGCCCTAATCGGCAGTGGTGTACGTGGCAGAGGAAACGTGCGGCGGTGGAGGGTGAAGGAGGCTAGGGTTGCTGCTGAAACTTTAAGCAGATGGGCTAGGATTTGGGCTAGGGTTAGTTTATTTTGGGCTAGTTTAGTAGTGGGCTGCTGGGGGTTTTAAATTTTGGGCTTGGAGTTATGTAAATGGACATTGGACATTTTTTATTATTTTGGGTTTATAGCCTGATTTTCAGTTTTCTTCTGTCCATATTTTTTAATAAAAACGATATTTTATTAATCACCCAATGTTATCACAATTACTTAAAAAACTAAAATCAAATTACCTATTAACATTATTACAATTACAACAATAAAAAATATATAAGAATTCAAATACACAACAGTATATTTCTGATTTAAGGATTTTCAACCTTCCTCACTAAATAATCAATTCAATATTCCACACTTATAAAATGAATTGTGTAAAAGTCGAGATATCATTATAATCATGTAAATTCAATTCATACCATTTAGGTCTTGGATAAAAAAAAAATTATACTTCAGACAAAACTCTATTGATATTTAATGATAAAAATGATAAATTTTTAATTTAGTTATAAAAATATGACAAAATCGTTGGCACTAACTAGAAAATAAATCAAGCTTAAATAAAAGAAAGAATCAATATATCGTGAAAGACTCACTATCTTAGAAGCAAATTCGATGTGATTAGTGTAATCGTGTAGTGGACGTTGCCCCCCCAAGATTAACACAGAACTTCAATATTCGTACACCCGAATAAGGAAGGCGGAACATAATTGGTATTGCTCTTCTTTAAGAAATCGAGAAATAAGATAGAAATAAAGTTTTAAAGTTGGTAGTAAAAACTTAGCTAGAAAAATCACACTAAGTTCAATTCTCAAGAAAGGTCTCGTTTAAAATCCAATCACCTAGACAAAATTTCCTCTAATGCAATTTTAGTAAGATGTCAAATTTTTAGAGAAAAAAATAAGAGAATTGAGAAGAATGAGAGAAGCTCTTTTGTTGCTTGTAAAATGAAGAGAAATAAGATTCTCAAATAGGTAAAATGGTATAAAAAATTCAACGGCCATATTGCAACAGTTAGATTCCAAATTTAAAGGGTATGTTCCCCCGCGAATCTCAACAATCACTTGTTCTGATTCTACATATTGATCGTTTTGAACTAAAAGTAAACTTTTTGGTGGAATAGCCATCTTATATATAATATTTGAATTTGATTTTTCCATTAAAAGGGGCTCGTACATTTTTTACAATACCCCCTATAAATACTCCGCAGGTATGAAAAGTTTAGTTGCGTTCTCAGTTCTCCAATGGATTGCCCCACAATAATACCTACAACTTCTCCCAATTCAACCAGGTCACCATGAGTGGAGCTCCGACCATAACATAATCAATAAATTCAAGATGTACTCATACAAATAAAGGGAGTTCGAATAGATATTGATTGTGTTCAAAAGGTTCTGAATCGATCGACAAGCCCAAGCCCAATAACTTGATTTCAAATAGCAATGCCTTGTGGAACCATATATATATGGTCCGCTAATACATTACCAATTAATGTTTGGATAAAAATTCTTTCCAGAAGCGTCCTCTTCTAAGGACTCATGGAAATCCCTCGAGTGGTGCCACAATCTGTTCTATGTACAACAATGTGTTGAACTACTTCAACAAGTTCGCGCATAAGATACCTCATATTGTACAATCATACTTTTGTATTACCAACAAAATATTATTATTAAAAAATAATTTTTTGATATAATTTTATAATATTTATTATCTTTAAAAATGTAATCTTTATATTTTTATCCAAATATAGATTAAACATAAGTATCAAACACAAACACTTGAAAAACAAAAATCCAAAGCAACATAGATTATAACATCGCATTATAAAGATAGGATGATATTAGCTTGATCAACAATAAAACCAAATTAACTCAAATTTTAACATAATTCATGCAATCACCTTTTACAATATAAGATTTAAATCTTAGAATCCACAAAATATCTCCTATTTTCATCTAACAATCCATACTAATTCACTAAATATTATCAGCTTTAACCAATTGGACCTCATGATTTTGTCAAGAAAAATGCTTCTCCAGTTGCAATAATATGAACACTTATATCCCAATCAAACTCTAGTGTTCATGACTTCTCTCTTAAATTGTGACATTGAAGACGAGGCTTCTTTTGTACCAAAAACTAAAAGTTGGATTCTGATCCAATCCACTTAACCAGCCATTCTAAATTTTCAAATCAAACTATATTTCACACAAATCACCAAGTACAATGCGGATACTACTACTAAAGTGGAATTTCCGAAAGTTAATTGATTCACATAAAGAGATTAAACACTGACATACCAGCAAAATATCCATGATTCCTCTTGCATCTGATGAGAACTAAGCTGACGCGTTCTTCTGGGAAATAATAGCGTCGGCTCTTTCGTTCGATGAATCTCCTGCGCGCACACAGACGTATAAGAAAATACAGTTTAAATTAAGTAGGAAAAATCACAAATGGAAGCAAAATCATCGAAACGAAAAATGCTCTAACAAGTCAAAATGAATCAATTACTAATCGAATTGCAGGAATCCGAACTGAAAGGAAAAATA
The DNA here is from genome assembly GCA_025698475.1 of Gossypium anomalum. Taxonomy (NCBI): domain Eukaryota; kingdom Viridiplantae; phylum Streptophyta; class Magnoliopsida; order Malvales; family Malvaceae; genus Gossypium; species Gossypium anomalum. Next base: position 22,237,423 of record CM046964.1, on the reverse strand, counting down.
AAGATGAACTTATTTGAAATTAAAGAAATCAGAATTTCTAAAAATCTAAGATTTAAAAACTTGGATTCGAAGCAATCAAACGGATCGAAAGAGAGAGAGTACCATCGGGCTGAAACAGAGAGAGAAACAGAAACCTCATAGACGAGACCTTAGTGAGGGAATCGGCGTCGTTTCGAGGCAAAAAGGAGAGAGAATTGGAGATTGAGAACCTGATTTGCCAACAGCTGGTTCATCAACGACGCTCCGGTTCTGATGATGACCTTTATTACAAGACGCCACTATTTTTTTTTCTTTTTTATTTTGCAGTTAGTTATAAATTTGAAAAGAGGCGGGAAATGAGTCTTCAACTGGAGGGGCGGCTATTATAAACACAAAAAATATTGGTCAAAATTGGTATTCGCCCTTGTACTTTAGTAAATTTTGTAATTTAGTCCATGTACTTAAAAAGTTATAAGCTACTCTCTTCTTTTTAATTTAAAAAACTTTAGAGTGGGTTTGCATAGGCAGTGCGTTTATCTGCCGTTAGTGTAAAAATAACGATAGCGGTGAGATTAAATACTATAACGATAGCGTGAGACAAAAAGTAAACTAAACACAATGCATCGCACTGCACCACATCCCACCGCACATCCAAACCCACCCTTAATCCAATAGCCCATACCTTATGTCGAAACCATTTTTAAGGTTTTGAAAAAATAAGGATCGACTTTTAAACAGGGTATGGAGTCGCCACCAATCCTTTTTGTTTAGGTGTGATTGGGTCACCCTATGGTCGATCATTTTAATAAAGCATTTTGGTTTATTAAAATAACGTTTTTGGTCTACGAAAAACTAGAAGACGGATTCGGGAGTCGGTTACGCGCGAGGAAGGATTAGCACCCTCGCAACGCCCAAAATTGGTACCGTATTGATCAATTAACGTCCTAATGTTGAAAACTTGAAAAGATTTTAAAATACAATCTTTCAAAAATGTTTGGATTACTTAAATTGGATGTCGAGATTCTCTCGTTCAGAAGGAATAAATATCATGTCCAGTACGATTGGATACAATATTTCAAACCCTCAATACAAGATCCTTTCGTAATTTCCAAAACTCATGCATTTGAAATTTTAAAAGGATATTTAGTTATTTGGCCAAACGGAAAATCGCAACCCAGCACGATTGAGCACGATTTATCGAATTTCCAAATACGAAATATTGCCTCATTTTAATTTAAAAAAACATGGATGAAATGTCAAAAGGATATCCCGTATCTTAGTCGAATGAAAAATCGAAACCCAGCATGATTGAGCACGATCCCTCAAACTTTAAAACACGAAATATTGCCTCGTTTTAGTTTAAGAAAACATGGATGAAATTTCAAAAAGGATATTCCGTATTTTAGTCGAATGAAAAATCAAAACCCAGCATGATTGGGCATGATCTCTCAAACTCCCCAAATACGAAATATTGCCTCATTTAATTTTAAAAAGCATGGACGAAATTTCCAAAGGATGTTTCGTATTTTAGTTGAACGAAAAATTGAAACCCAGCACGATTGGGCACGATCTCTCAAACTCCCCAAATACGAAATATTGCCTCATTTAATTTTAAAAAGCATGGACGAAATTTCCAAAGGATGTTTCGTATTTTAGTTGAACGAAAAATCGAAACCCTGCACGATTGGGCACGATCTCTCAAACTCCCCAAATACAAAATATTGCTTCATTTAATTTTAAAAAGCATGGACGAAATTTTAAAAAGGATAATATATGAACATATTAAAGTAAATAATGTATAAAAATTTGAAATGAGCGTTATATAAAAAGTTAAGATAGATAATAACAAAAAATGTAAAATAAATAAATAAATAAATAGAATGTTAATAACAAGAGTAAAAAACATATATAAGAAAAATAATAATAGTAGAAATATAAATAGATAAATAATAATTAGATAAATAATAATAGTATTAGAATAACAAAATAAATATAAATAGAAACATAATAATAATAGCGACAATATATTAAATTAGTTAATTTGATAATAAAATAGCGAAAATAAAAAAAAAGATTAAATCGAACATTAAAGCAAAATTCTGGGGCAAGTAAAAAATAAATAAAAGGAAATGGACCAATTTGAACGTGTGAATAACAAGGAGGGACCAAAAGGAAAATAATCCTCACCCTTTAAAACACAGCTTCAGGGAAGACCAAAATGTAGTCAAAACAAATTTTAGAGCCAAAATTAAGAATAATAAAAATTTAATTACAAAACAATAAAAAAACGGAATGGCTAAAAGCAATTGGAATAATTTAGAAAAAATAAAGAAATTGAAATGAAATGGACAAAATTCCCACGTAATTGAAAGAGAAAAGAAAATAATTCAATTCCAATGAAAATGGGGAAAGAGAGAATAATCCAATTCCAAATTGAAGTAGGAATAACCAAAGTCCTCCATTCAAAGAACAAAATACCCCTATTTATATGCATGGGGTTTACTAAAAATAGCCTAACTAATTTAATAATAAAATAAAATAATATCAAAATAATATCTTCCTATTTTTAGCCTTTTACCAAGTCAACAAAATTTGATAACCCCTTGGCTTTCTCCATCTTTTTGATTTGGCCACAATTTAATGATTGTCTTTCAATTTGGCAATTTTTGACTTGTTTTCGACCGATTGCATCCTTTGGCTTCGGTTATTATTTTTTTCGGGCCCAGGCCAAAATTGGCCTATTACACCTTATTAATATTTTCAATCAAAATTTATCATTAATACACTTATGCAATCATACAATCTTTGAAAATAAATTATTATGAACTCAATAACTATACCATATTTGAAAATAAATCATTATGAACTCAATAACTATACCGTAGAATAAGTAAATTATGATGGTGCAATGTTTTAATTTTGAAAAACAAAATTATTGTTAAATTTTTGAATATAAATATTAAATCTCAAATTATAGTGATGGGTAAGATATTTTAATGTAATATATAATACAATAAAATATAATATCAACTAATTTTAAAATTTTACATAGTATGAACTTTTTTTGGTAGAATATAAAGAATGACATTATTAATTTATTAAAATAAATAAATAATAATATATTTTGAACAACTCTAACTTGGTTTTTTGGAGTGTGGCCTTTGACAAACAAAAAAATGTTAATATCTTTTGATAACTTTTTATAAAATAGTGACACAAAAAGGTCCTTGGTCATATGTCCTGCTGATAAAATATAAAATTATTAATTTTAGTATTTAAATTTTAAATCAAGCAATTTCAAAAAAAAAAAAAAAAGTTGAAATGGAACATTGTAAGGAAAAAGTAATTTTGATATTAACTAGAAACAAATAAACAAAAAGATTTGTAGTATTTTGATAAAAAGAAAAACATATTATTAAAAAGAATTGTAAGAAGGGTAATGAATTTCAGAGTTGAAATAATTTTTTTTTTTTAAATAAATCAAAAGATTACATAGAAATATTCATAACAATGTTATCTGAACAAAATTTCTCCTTCAAGATCTCTTTAATCTCCAATGAGGATACCTCAAACATATGCAACACTTCATCACTTGATAGAGCCATTTTTGCTAAAGCATCTGCTATTCGATTGGTCTCTCTAGGAACATAATTTAAGGGCCACTTTCCTTCAAATACTAGAATTTGTTGAATTCTCCTTATTAGCATGTTTTTAGAACCTATAATCTTATTGTCTCTAATAGATATAACATTCTCAAGATTATCCGTTTGAATGATGACCTCATCATATCCTTGTTCCTGAAGAAGAATTAATCCATCCAATAAGCCCCAAAGCTCAGCAATCGCAACTAAACACTTCCCCAAAAAATGATTATAGCCCAAAATCTAGCTTCTCTTCCCGTCAGGGATAACTAATTTTTAATGTCACATATTGTGATTTTATGCATTTAATATTTAATTAGTTTTTTAAAATATTATATTTTTAATTGTAGTAGTTAGCATAAAATAATAAAGAGTTCAATTATGATACTTTTAGTGAATTGACTTCATGACTAAATAATGTTGTAATTAATAAACGAAGAGTTAAAATTTAATTACAAATTATTTAAGCCCCCAATTATATATGCCTGATCGTTTCTTTCGCTAGCTCAATACAACATTGTATTGCTTGCAATTAGAACTGATATGCCAAATGAATGAAAACGACGAAAGAAAAATAGATTGTATGAATTACTAACCATGATAAATATTTTCTTAAAAGGAATAAGAGATGACTTGAAAATTGTTTAAAATTCTTTGAATTATTATTTAATTTATTGTAATTGAATAATGAGTATAAAGTGAAATTAAATTAATTAGTCGTCGAAATTTTACCAAACAAAACAATTAAATTTACTTGTAGGTTCTAATATGATAAAGTTGTCATGATTTTAACGAAATTAGAATTGAGTTGAGAAAATAATTTAATTGAATAGAATAATATTTTTGAGAATAAAAAGTTAGTTATTGGGTTGAATAATTATGTCAACTTGTTTTAATTAAAAATAAAATTGGATTGCATATATAGTTAGTACTCAATATGTGAAAGGCAAAATAAGCTTTTTTCACTAAGGAGTTCGTTACATAGTGAGTATTCCCGATGTAAATATGCGGCCCACCACAAGCAGTCCTGATAGAATTTTAAGTGTTCTATTAAAATATTATTATTTTATATATATTTTTTAATAGAACTTTCGTGATTAAAACCATTAAATTAAAAACACGCAATATTAAGCACAATTCCTTTATCAAAATTTAATGAAATTTAATTACTTAAAATAAATTCTATTTTTTTATAAAAACTCATGTATTTAATTTTAATTTTTGTTCACCTATAATAAACCTATCCAAGGGTAAACTCTATTATTTGCAATGCTTATTTAAGGTGAATAGCTAGAGCGATAAAACCAAATTACATGTCGTGGCTGAAGAAAGCCAAGTTGTGACTTTCTTTGGCAAATTCTACTTCTTCACTTTTTTCAACTTTTCCTCTTTTCATTTTTTCAAAATCGCTTTTCCTTATTCAAATTCGATTTATTTATCAAGAAATACCTTGAAAAATTTTATTAAGTAAAAAAAAAATTAGTAAACATAAAATAAGACCCGTTTTCCAATAAATAGTTGCAAGCAAATAAGAAACTAAAATATGTAACAAATATTTACCTATCAAACATCCCTCTTCGCTTTGAATTTTTTTTTTCCAATTTTCTTTCAGAATTCGAAATTCACAATTCCCATGGAGTAAATTTTCCTTTTGCTCGTCCACTTCATTACACTCAGGGGTGAAATTAAAAAGTTTTGTAGGGGGAGTCGAAATTAAATTTTAACTTTTAATAGTTTAAATTTTTATTGTCGAAATTATTTTTTTGAAAAACGGGAATCGACTTTTTAAAACAAAAGTTTAGAGTCGCCACCGATCCTTTTTGATGATGTGTGATCGGGTCACCTCAAAACGTGATCGTTTTTCAATAAACAGATTGATTTATCAAAACAACGATTTTGGTATGCGAAAATTGGAAAAACAGGTTCGAAAGTCGATCGCCTAAATTTGGTATCTAATTGATTATTCAGTGTCTTAATGTTGAAAATAAAAAATTTGACAAGAGTTTAAAATACGATCCCTCTTAGTGTTAATGCTTTTTTAAAGTATTTGGATGAATTAAAACGTATGTCAAGGACAATTTCATCCCAAGGTAAAATGTTATATCCAATAAGTTAGGACACAACACCTCGACCGTCGAGTATAAGCTTGCCTTCTATTTCATTTAAATCTCATGTATTTAAATTTTAAAAAGGATATTCGAATATTTATATCAAACGAAAAATCGAAACCCAGTACGTTAGGGCACGACTACTCGAATTTCTAAATATGGAATATTGCCTTTATTTTATTTAAAACTCATGTATTTTAATTTAAAAGGATAATCGGTTACTTAGATCAAACGAAAAACCGAAACCCAGAACGTTAGGGCACGATTTCTTGAATTTCCAAGTACTGAATACTGCCTTTACTTGAAAAATCCAGACAAAAATAATAATAAATAAAATAATAGAGAGATAAAAAATGGAATAACAAAGAAAATTCGAATGAAAATTTAATTTAAATCAAGAGTGGGCAAATAAACACATGTACAACAAAATATTGAATGAAATAGTTTAAAAATAGGACGGATAATAAAAATAATAGTAATAATAATAAAAAATATAATGGTAATAATATTAAAAAAGGCAAATATAATGATGATAATAGTGTTAAAAATAATAATAATAATAAACAAACGACATATTAATTATAATAGAAAATAATGATAATAATAATAATAATAATGGAAGTAATGAAAATAATAATAATAGAAACAATAGTAATAAAAGTAATAATAAAATAGAAAATAACAATGATACATTAATAATAATATACGTACTAATAATAATAACAATATAAAAAAAGAAAATAAAACTATATTAATAAAAATAATAATAGTAGGTTAATAATAATAGTAATAAAAAGGTAAAATAATAATAAAATAATAAAAACACTATTATGTTACTACTTATAATAAAAAAAAAGAAAACAGTAATAGTATATAGAATAATAGTAATAAAAGTAATAAAAATAATAATAATAATAATATTATTAAAAATAACACTCTCTCCCTCCCTTCTAAATCATCGGTCCGGCCTTGCTCCGGTCACCGGACCTCCACGCGCCGCCGTCGGTGTCACCGTGCACGGCGATCGGACCTCAAAAAAAAATATTTTTTCGGCAATTTCAAAATGGGTAAGCTTCTTCCCCTTTATTTCTACTTTCATATGTAAAAAAATAAAAATAAAAGATAAAAGATAAAATAAAATAAACAAAGAACTTAAAACGAGAATAGACGAAAAAAACACCTCTTTTGTTTTGATTTTTGATTAATCTTGTGTATTTCTTGTATTGAAAGTCTCTATTTTTCTTGTATTCAAATCTCTCTCCTTTTTTCTCCAAAAAAACAAAACCTCCATTACAATGGTTTTGAATGGCTTTTATAGCCAAATTTTACAACTTGCTAACCGATTGCCTCTTTCTTTTTGCAGGCAAGTTGGGTGATGGAGTTAGTAGTTGGTTTAGTGGGGTGATAGAGTTAGTGGTTGGTTTAGTGGGATGTTAATTGGTTAGTTAATTTATTTGGTATTTTGGGCTCTGCTTATTGGGCTCGGGCAAAATTTGGGTCCTATATTTATAATTTTTAAAAGATTAAATCAAAATTTTATTTTTTTAAAAGGTTAAAGTATAATTTTATTTTTACTAATTTAAAATTTAAAAATTTCTAAAAAGACTAAAAGAACAATTTTTGATTTTAGGCATATACCCAAAACCTTAAAAACTTCAACACTTGACTTAGCTCCATTAGTGTGCCATCGGATTTTTTACTGAAATAAGTTAAAAAAAATTATATATCAACTAGGTTGTCAGTTAAATTATTTACTAAAATGGGTTGTTTTTTTTCATTCGCACCTATCTGACAAGCGCGACTCTTTTTTGTATATTAATTTTTTTTTTTTAAATAAGATATTATTTTTTATTTTTGGATCAGTATGACCCGTGGATAGATACGAATACAGGTTGCGTCTATCTCTGAGGCGCGACTAGTTGAGCCTTTCTCAGAGGCGCGACTAATTATGCCTATCTCAGAGGCGCAAATGGTGGGGCCACAGAAGCGTCTGTTGCTTAGTTTTTCTCCTATATATACCCCGAAAATCAAATGAGCACAGACACAAAATTTAGCAGAGCAACAGAAACAAAATTTAGTTGAACGAAAATAAAAAGATAGGGAGAAGAAAGAAAGAAAGAAAAGCAAAAAGGAGGATAATGTATTTTAGTTTATTTCTTTTTAAATAGAATGTAAAGTTTTGTTAGTAATTTTATTATTTGAAAGCTATTTTGTTAGGGTATTAATTTTGTTAGCTTCTGGATGAAAAATTTTACATTAAAAATTTTATGTAATTTTTTTGCTATTCGAAATTATTTTTAGAATTTTGAAATTTTTTTAACAAATCTAGTATTGAAAATGGAGAATCAGTTTTTCGTCTCTATTTATTTCGATGGAGAAATTTTGACAACAATTGTGGGATGTATATTTAAATGTCGCAAACAAGTAGCAATGAGATTTAATAGAAATGACAAAAAATCAGTAAATAAATACAAATTTTACTATTTAAATTGCAAAAAAAAAACTTAAATTGATAAATAAAATGCCAAAAAATTGCGGGGAACAGTGCATTCGCGCCTATCTGACAGGCGCGAACTATTTTCGAATTTTTTTACCCTTATTTTGACCCATTATCCGTATTTTTATATGTATATAAATTTAAATATTTTTAATAAAAATTAAAAAATAATATTTTATTTTAAAAATATATTTTAATATAAAAAAAAGAGTCGCGCCTGTTAGATAGGCGCGAATAAAAAAAACCTATTTTAATAAATAATCCAGCTGACAACCTATTTTGATATATAATTTTTTTTTAACTTATTTCAGTAAAAAACCTTGTGCCATCCCATCCCTCTCTTCTTGTAATTGTATAACGAAATCAACCAATTTCCATAACACGCAAATATATTGTTGAAGTGCAAACCTTCTATAACCCTTGTCAATGCCCAATCATTTACCGCATTCCGTAAACAAATTATAAAGCAAATCTTATAAAACAAGAAAACTGACTAAACATTTACCAAGATTAAAAAAAATAGGTGTGTCACTAATATTTGTATGTTTTGTTAAAATAGTCCTAATGATATTTTTGAGGTTTTTTAGCTATCAACCTTTAGTTTTTTTTCAAATTATTTTTTTTTTAAATAAATTCAATGTTTCAATTTTTTTTTTCAAAAGGTTTTGCTCCTTTATACGTTTGTTTACTAATAGGTTTTTCTACTGAGTTATTTTTTTAGATAATTACGTTTATTTTCTTGAAATTAAGAGTTATTTTTTTAATTTCATGTATTATTTTATTATTTTTCACATGTAATTAACTTATAGGGTTATTTAAGTAATAAATTACATTACATTAAAAATATTTCACATATGAAATTCCACATCATCCCTGTTAATTTTTTTAACGGTACTTTCATTAAATCTATTAGAAAAAAATTTGAAAAAAAAAATGTTGATGACAAAAAAAAAAAAAATCTCAAAAATACAATTAGGGCCACTTTAACAAAATATACCAACATTAGTGCCTAAATTTGTGATTAAGCCAAAAAAAACAAGGCACACATTCAGAAAGTTGAAAACTCAAGAAATTAAAGGAAAACAAATCCAAACCAACTCTCGTAAAAGAGAAACAAACTTTGAATAATAGAAACTCTCAGACTTGAGAGGTTGCTTTTCAACTCAACTTAAATTCAAATATAAAAAAGCACTAATTTTGCCATTAATCTTTGACTATGTAATTTAGTTAGTTATTATATTTTTAAAATTTAAAATTTAAAATTTTAACGTTAGAAATAAACCTGTTAGATTGAACTTTATTATTATTCTCGTACTCTATGGAAATTATGGATTTAATTATTGTTTTTTAATTTGATATTTTTAGATACTTTTTGAATTTTGAAATTTTAGTAAAATAATTTATAAATCCATTAATTAAAATAACATGAGTTTTTTTGTGAGTATTATATAAAAATAATAAGGTGATATTATATTTATTGTATAAGATTTTGAAAATAACAAAAGTTAACAACTACCAATTAAGCCAATAGTAAATTCTCAAAATTAGTAAGGTACGTAAGCTAAATCCACGACTTACCTATAGGACAAGGATCGATGACAATCCATAAGTTAAACTCACATCCTTCTATCAACTCACGCACCACTCTCGCCCTCCTCCCTTTCCAAAGCAACTCCTCCCTTTGTCTCCACCCCCTTAGAAATTCCGCTTTGTTTCTAAAATTCATCTTACTGCTACCCACACCAGAACTAAAATCACCAAACTTCCCTATATTAACTCTCAGATGCAGCCCATATTTCAAACAAAGACTCCCCTCTTCCACCAATGGCAGAGCATCTTCACAAGATCTAACAATATGACCTAGAGAACCACAAAAATAACACAAGTCGATAAGCTTTTTATAGCAACAAATTTAATAACAAAATTAACAGTATTAACAATTTAACCTAAATTTTAAAATTTTAAAAATAAATGGATTAAATTCTTAAAAATAAGAGTATAAAAATTAAATTTTAAATTTGTCAAATGTACATAGACCTATCACATATTTTAACCTAACAAAAAATATATTTAATAATTTGGGACACATTCCACCTCGGCCGTCAATATACATATCTATACAACTATACATAAGAGGAAGACCCTAAATCTCTTTACTTTTTAGATTATAAAAATAATTAAATTTGATATTTAAAATTCGCTCAAATTTGATATTTAGTCTATATACTTTAATTTTGAAATAATTTAATGTTTCAGCTTTTATAATATTTTTAGTTAATTTAAATACTTTATTCTAATTAACATGACAATGTGAATTTTTAAGAATTATTAGCACTGTTAAGATTTTATTAAATTAAGGTTCGTTAAAATGTTACTTTTTTAAATGGATATCAATTTTTTTTCAAAACATTACATCAACACAAAATAATTCTAATAATATTAACAAATGAGCCTAAAATTTTATATTCAAAAAATAGACATTAAATTTTTAAAAATAAAAATTTAAATATTAAAATTTAAATATATGAAGAGTATAAAAACTTTCAACAAATTGCAAATCCAAGCGAAGTGTGGGTGAACAATACTAAAATAATATAAAAAAATGAATTAAAATAATAATACGAATAATATTTTGAAAAAAAATAAATGGGCGGCAAAATTTCCCACCAAAAATTGTCAACGAAAAAAAAACCGTTGGTTTTTTAACTGTACAAACTACTTTCTTTTTTGTCTTCAAAGTTCAGACAGCCAATCAGGTCCTTCTACGTCTTTCGCTTGATTCGTGGATTATGGAAATAATTTTGGGAATACATTTTATTCTAAATTTTGTATAAATAAAGCTAGAAAATGCAAAATCGGAGAAAAAAAATTACAGTTTAAAATGGTTATTTTTAACCACAAAAAAAGGAAAGGATTAAAAAATTTTGAAAATAAAAAATAAAAAAGTCACTCATTTTCTCTCTATTGTCTTTCATTGATATCGATCTCATCAATATTTTCCAGCTATCAATTTCGAAGAAGGTTTTATGGGTACACTTCCGCTTATTACATTTTAAAAAAAAAAATTGTGATTTCTTATTTTTTTTTATTTGATTTATAGCTGTTTTTCAATGATTCGTTTCTTTATTTCATGAATTAATTATTATGTGCTTTGCTTTCTTTGTTGAATTTCTGTAATATGAAGGGGAGAAGAGCGTTAAAAGCATGCAATTGTTCCTTAATGATTGAAAATTTAGATTTATTTTTTTGGTTTTCAACAGCTTCTTTTAAGTAGTAACTGTGATGTTATTGCATGTTTGGTTTCTGAGAAAGCAAAGGAAAATGAGAAGGAAAAAAAGAAAAAGAAAAAGAAGGATAATCGGATTTTCAATTTTTGTGATATAAAGGGGAGGGGAGCGTTAAATCATGCAATGTTTCCTTACTGGTTGAAAATTTAGATTTAATTTATTGTATATATTTTGGTGTTCAACTAATTCTTTAAGTGTTCAACTGTGATGTTTGGATCGTAACAGAGGACAAAAATTACGTTTATTGAATGTTTGACTGCTAAGAAAGCTAAGCAAAAAGAAAGGAAAAAAAAAGAAGGATATTTATGTAATACAAAGGGGAAGAGAGCATTAAAAGCATGCAAAGCTTCCTTAATGATTGAAAATTTAACTTTAAATTTATTTACTTTTTGGTTTTCATCAGTTCCTTTAATTGGTGGAAATCTGAAATTTTATTGTGATGCTTGGATTAGTAGCGGAGGTTAAATGTATGTTTACTGCATGTTTGATTGCTGAGAAAGCTAAGGAAAATGGAAAAAGAAAAAAAAAGGAAAATCGGATTTAGAACCATCATTTCTTTAGCCACGTAATAGATGAGATTTCTCTGTCAAAATCAATGAATATACTATTTGTTTTGTGGTATTCTTCGATATGTTGTCTTTGAACAATCGATATGGATCATTTAGTTTTTAAATTAGCAAGGAAAAATGGTATTATATATGGAAGCTTTTCCTTCAATTCGCTTATGGATGCTATAAAACTGTCGCTACTCAGCTGAGAGTGAAGAATGTTGTTCAACTCAAGTTATCAACGGAGATGGTTCATTCAATGATGAGGGAATTGATCGTTTTGTCAAGGAAATAAAACTTGCCGAATGTGGGTTGTCATATGCTGTGGTTTCCATCATGGGACCGCAAAGTAGCGGTATGCTTCGATATCTTCATGAAATCCTGCTTTTCATGCTTATACTTGCCTTGTTCCTAAGATGTATATTCCTACCAAGCTGCTTCATTTTTTTTTTTTTTTTGTTTACATTTGGTCTAATAATATTGAATTCAATATGTGGGATACAAGTTAGCATGATTAGCTGGAAGTTGGGTCACTTCAATTTTCGACATCTCATGTTGACATGGCCTTGCTTCTTCATGTTTTTGTTGGATTACTTCTGTCAGTGATATCAAGGCATGCCTTGGCCTTGTGTCTTACCGCTAGACTGCAAAAGCAACTTGGATCATTTCAGGCGAGGTGATTTGATTAGGTGCATGGCTGGAGCGCCTAGGCTTCCTTTTTATTAAAGCAATAGACATAAAAGGCCTGAAGGTCTCTTCAATTTCTTTGTTCTTTTGACCGTTTTCATTAGATGTATCTTTACCACTAAAGCAACGGATAGCATCAGACTCTTCACTTCTTAATATTTGAGTATTTAACTATATCATGCATATTGGCCAACCAAAAAAAATGCTCGTTTCGTAGATAAAATGATCACTCTCTAGAGTTTATTACCATAATTATATGTCCTAAGCTTATTATATATACACACAGATGGACGCACATATACATATTACGTGCTTTTTTTTGTGCCTTGTACTTGAGGCAATAAAAGGGTTCTAGTGCCTACCGTGCGCCTTGCACCCTTGACAACACTGACTTCTATAATTAGTTTTAGATATTTGTTATATCATTATTTTTATTGGTTCAAATGATCAGAGATTTTATTTATTTCGTGTTTTATCATTCTATTGTAGTTATATAAGTTCTAGTTGTGTCAGATAACGTTTCACCTAGTTTTCCATGATCATGACAGGTAAAAGCACACTGTTAAACCATTTGTTTCATACAAATTTCAGGGAAATGGATGCATTTATGGGAAGGTCAGTTATGTTGCTCCATAATAACACACTGCTTTTGCTTTAGTTGGCTCAAAAACAACTAATGGGATTCTTGTCAGGTCTCAAACCACTAAAGGTATTTGGATAGCAAAATGCGCTGGTCTAGAGCCTTGCACCCTAGTAATGGATTTGGAGGGTACCGATGGAAGAGAACGTGGAGAGGTGCTTTTGTTAAAATTTCTGCAATGATGATCTACAATAGGTTATATTTATTCAATAGCCTTTACTAGGATATGATTAATATATATTATATGTGAAATTGATGAAATCAAACAGGCCATTATTAAAGAGTAAATTTAATTTACAGTGGGCTTTTAGTTAAAAGAATCCTCAGTAATTTTCGAACAGAGTTATTGCTGCTTTAATAACATCAAGGCTAAAGTGACGAATGAAACTGTACTGAATAATAGTTGGAATCCATATAATAAAAGTTGAATAGGAAGTGTTTTATCTCTGTGCATTTTTGTTTCTTGCTCTTTTACATATAATTTTTTTGTATTATTCCAGGATGACACAGCATTTGAGAAACAAAGTGCGCTTTTTGCACTGGCAGTTTCAGATATAGTACTAATAAACATGTAAGTTTCGGCACCTACATGATGCTTGATATAATTTGCACCTTCATTGAAGGACTTATTGCTATCTGCAGTATGTACAAGTAATATTTTGAGCAACTTTCATTTAGGTGGTGTCATGATATTGGTCGTGAGCAAGCAGCTAATAAACCTCTTTTGAAAACTGTATTCCAGGTATTCACAATATTGTTTCCCTTTCTAAGCAGTGCGCTGAATTCATGTGGTTATGTGATTTAATTGGTTGTACTGGCTGCAGGTCATGATGCGATTGTTTAGTCCCCGCAAAACGACTTTGATGTTTGTCATCCGCGATAAAACTAGGGTGGGTAGATTTTTTCTTAATGGAGAGCATTTTGCGTTTAGAGAGCTATTATTATTCATCATTTTCATTTAACGATTTCTTATTTCGATTGCGTTTATGGTTACTTAAAGATTTCTTGCTTACAGACACCACTGGAACATTTGGAACCTGTTCTGAGAGAAGATATCCAGAAGGTATAAATATGCGGATCCTATGCCTCCTTGCTTGTCTGATTAACTTCAGAATGTTTTCTTTTGATCCGATTTTCTTGAAATGCAGATATGGGACTCAGTTCCTAAGCCAGAAGCACATATGGAAACTTCATTAAGTGAATTTTTCAACGTAAGATATTGGGTTTGGTTTCTTGCAACAAAAGTGTAAATGTCTCTCCCTATACATTTTCTATGAGATTACTTCTGATAATTTAATGCTATTACTGATAATACACAGGTTGAGGTTGTTGCGCTTTCTAGTTATGAAGGAAAGGAAGAGCTGTTTAAGGAGCAGGTAACCTGTTTGTATTTGGGTCATCTCATGCATTCAGTATTCATTGCATGCTAAAAAAACCATGTCTGCCTACCATTTATAAATTTGCATGTATGTTGGATGATGGTCCTGCAACTTTTGACTAAATGGCATGCAAATTGACAGTTTATCTTCTTATTTATTATATTACTAAAGGTGGCTAATTTGAGACAACGATTCTTCCACTCTATTGCACCCGGGGGGATTGCAGGAGATCGGAGGGGAGCAGTACCGGCTTCAGGGTTCTCTTTTAGTGCACAACATATCTGGAAAGTCATTAAGGAGAATAAGGACCTTGATCTTCCAGCCCATAAGGTGACCTTTAGGACATATTTAACTTGAATGAAATTTGTAACTATTGTTGCCTTTTTTGTTATCTATGCTTCATTTGCTTTAGGTCATGGTGGCTACGGTACGCTGTGAAGAAATTGCCAGTGAAAAGTACACTAGTTTTACATCAAATGAGGTATTTGTACATGTAAGTAAGCATTTAATTCATAAACATTTTGATGCTAACCAACCCACTACTTCATATAACAGAATTGGCATTCGTTGGAAGAAGCTGTAAAATCTGGTCCAGTTGCTGGCTTTGGGAAGAAGCTAAATTCAATTCTCTACACTTCTCTATCAGAGTAAGACCACTTAATGAGATTGAGATGATTGTTTCAATGTTGAAGTTATAAGTAGGCTACTATCTATATAAGCATTTGGATGAGCTGAGCTTTAGGCAAAGACCTGTTGGTTATTGGTTTTTCCATGGCTTACTACCATATCAGTGATTGAGTTTCTTGTTCTATTTTGTTCTGATTTTAGATATGATGCAGAAGCCACATATTTTGATGAAGGTGTGAGATCTGCAAAGCGAAAGCACCTTGAAGAAAAACTGCTCCAAGTAAGAGCATTCTATAGTATTCTTGACCAATTTGTGTCCGTTATTAATTTTTCTCATCTCATTTGCCTTGTCTTATGATTTAGCTTGTCCAACCAGCCTACCAATCCATGCTAGGACATTTAAGGATCGAAACTCTAGAAAATTTTAAGGAAGCATTTGATAAGGCTTTGAAAGGAGATGAGGGGTTCTCAGTGGCTGCTCGCAAGTGCATTGAAACTTACATGGCTTCATTTGATGCAGGATATGCAGGTACTGAAAGTTTTTAAGGGAGCATTTAATAAAACTGTTCTGTCTTTTATTAACTAAACTACTGAATTTAAATATAAAAAAGAGACAACCTAATTGGAAAAATAATTTCCTTATTCTAATAAAGTACTAAAAGATAAGGAAAAGATAAAACAAAATATTCCTAGAATATCTCAAATGATTTATTCTAAGATTTATCTACCTAAATAACTTTAAAATATATGCCCAAAATATAGGGCTTTCACATATTTCAACACCCTCCTTCAAGGTGGTGCATTTATATTAATCATACCCAACTTACTTACAAGAAAATCAAAGCTTGTCTTAGAGAGCCCTTTGGTGAGTATGTCAACAATTTGTTGTTTTGAAGAAATAAACGACTTGCACACTTGGCCTTCTTCAATCTTCTCGTTGATAAAATGTCTATCAATCTCAACATGTTTAATTTTGTCATGCTGGACTGGGTTGTGAGCAATACTAATGGCAACTTCGCTATCACAGTACTACTTCATTGATGAAGTTATTGGTTTCCTCAGCTCTTCCATAATTCTTTTTAACCACATCGTTTCATAAATCCCTTGAGCCATTGATCTAAACTCAGCCTTTGCACTACTTCTTGCTACAACATTTTATTTTTTACTTCGCCAAGTCACAAGGTTTCCCCAAGCAAATGTACAGTATCCTGATGTAGATCTTCTACCTGTTATTGAGCCTGCCCAGTCTGCATCTATATAAGCTTCTATTCCTCTTTGTTCGGATTTCTTGAAGAATAAGCCCTTTCCAAGTGAACTCTTCAAGTATCTCAGAATCCGAAACACTACTTCTCCATGTTCCTCTACTGGGGAGTGCATAAATTGACTCACTAAACTCATTGCAAAAGTTATGTCTGGCCTTGTATGTGATAAGTAAATTAACTTACCGACTAATCTTTAATATTGCCCTTTATCAACTAATCGACTTTTATTTTCGAATTTTACATTTGGATCAATTGGTGTGTCAGTTGGGCGACAGCCACTTATCCTATCCTCTTTTAAAAGATCAATCACATATTTTTTTCTAAGAGACCACAAGACCTTTCTTTGATCGAGCAACTTTCATTCCAAGAAAGTATTTCAAAGGGCCCAAGTCTTTGATGTCAAACTCTAATGCTAGATGCTCCTTGAGACACTTTACTTCATCTGCATCATCTCCTGTAAGAATGATATCATCGACATAAACTATAATAACTGATATTCTACCTCTTTGTGAGTGTCAATAGAACATTATGTGATCAGCTTACCTTTGTAACTTTGTTTTTTAACAACTTGAGTGAACCGCTCAAACCAAACTCGAAGAGGCTGTTTTGGACCATACAAAGATTTCCTGAGCTTACATGCTCGAGTTCCAAATTTTTCTTCAAAACTTGGAGGAGGACCCATGTAAACTTCTTCTTCAAGTTTCTCATTTAGGAAAACATTCTTCACAGCTGCTGCAAGGACTAATCAAGATTAACAACAATTGATAAAAGAACTCTAATAGAATTTAATTTGGCTACTGGAGTAAATGTTTCAAGATAATCTATCCTGTATGTTTGAGTGTACCCTTTAGTCACCAGCCAGGCTTTGTATCTATCTAAAGATCCATACGGTTTGAATTTGGTTGTGAACGCTCATTTACAGCCCACAATTTTTTTCCCTGCAGGTAATTTCACTATTTTCCATTTACCTATTTTTTCAAGAACGTGCATCTCCTCTAAAATAGCCTCCTTTCGCTCAAGAACCTGTAAAGCATCTTTCAAAATTTTGCGTATTTTCACAGTATCAGACACGAAACAAAGGTTGAGAATGTCTAAGACAAGTCTTTATAAGACACAAAGTTAGACATGGGATATTTGACAACATTTCTAACACCTTTTCTTTTAGCAATTGGAATATCTAAATCAGAAAATTCATTGGTTGGATTATGAGTTTTACTTGAACTTTTGACAAGATCTTGCGGGTCGGATTCTTGGTGATGAATCTGGTGGATTCCACTTTCTTGATTTCGATTTCTTCTTGAGTAAACAATTAACTTCTTTGTTTGTTCTTTATTCTTATGATCAGACTCAACACCTTCATACTCCTTTTCATTAACAACATTAACATAATTAATTTCTGTGTTAATCATAAATTCACCTTTCCTATTATTAGAAACTTTATGTTGTATATTCCTAATGTTTTCTTGATCAATTATAGAATCTTTCTTACAATAATTCTCTCCCTGAAGATTAAAATCAAAGTAAGATGGCGTTTCAACAAATGTGACATCCATGGTAACAATAATCTTCCTATCAATTGGATTATAACATTTGTAACCCTTTTTATTAGAAGCATAACCAACAAAGATGCATTTTTTTTGCTCTAGGATCTAGTTTACCTTGGTTGTAAAGATGAAATAAAACACCATACCCAAAAACTTAGAGGGATAAATCTGTAATCAATTTAGAGTAAGGCAAGTTATCTTTAAAGAGACGGAAAGGAGTTCTATAGTTTAGAGTTTTACTAGGCATTCTATTAATAAGATATGTAACTGTTAACAAGGCTTCGCCCCAAAGATAATGTGGTCCCTATCTAGTGAACATCAAGGCTCTAGTTACTTCTAAAAGATGTCGGATTTTTCTTTCTGCAACCCTAATTTGTTGTGGTGTATTTGTACAAGAGTTTTGGTGGACTATACCATGTTTGGATAAGAAAACACCTAATTGGTCACTAAAAAATTCCCCACCATTATCACTCCGAAGTACTTATATTCTTACACCAAATTGTGTTTTCACCATAGCATAAAAAGATTGAAACACATTTTTAACTTCAAACTTATCTTTTAATAAAAACACCCAACAAATGCGAGTATGATCATCAATGAATGTGACAAACCAACGTTTTCCTGAAAAAGTTGAGACTCTCGAAGGTCCCCAAACATCACTATGAATTAACAAAAAAGGTTTGGAAGCTTTATATTTTTGAGGTGGGAAGAATGACCGATAATGTTTAGCCAATTCACAAAATTCATAGTGATATGAAGCACTTTTATTTTTAAATAGATCAGGTAACAAATATCTTAAATAGTAAAAATTAGGATGTCCAAGCCTATAATACCAAATTATAACCTTATCAAAACTAGAAGCAGAATTTAAACATAAAGTAGTTACTGGTTGACTTAGATGGTTGTCGTCAAGAAAGTAAATTTCACCAGATTCTTTAGCATTGCCAATCATCCTCCCCGAGACTATGTCCTGAAATTTACACATAGATGAGTCAAATATAACATGACAATTCGAGGACTGAGATAATTCACTTACCGATATGAGATTACAAGCTAGATTTGGCACATGTAAAACATCATGTAAAACCAAGGAAGGCGAAATTTTAACAGTGCCTTTCCCGGCTAATGCCGAGAACGACCCATCTGCTACTTTGATTTTTTTTTCCTACACAAGGTGTATAAGTTGAAAAAAGAAAATGACTACTGGTCATGTGATCACTAGCTCTAGAATCAACGATCCACATGTTTGTTTTACAAGGCTTGACACCAAAAAAAGCAAAAAAAATCAGCACTTGATTGGGCAAAGGAGGAAGAAGGATTATTGGATGATTTAGGAACAGAAGAATTCATCCGAAATTGTGGTGATTGAAAAAGCTTGTGTAGATGCTCTAATTGCTCCTTAGTGAATGAAGACCCTTCTAGAGAACTTTGGCCCTCATAATTTTCATTAGTTGTTTCAACAGTAAAACTTTCTTCCTCTGTTTGACTGTTGGATCTCTTATCTCCAGTGAAAGCTATTTTAATCATGATGCTACTAGATATTTAACCTAACTCTGATACCATGAAAGTTTTCAAAAGAGCATTTAATAAAACTGTTCTGTCTTTTATTAACTAAACAACTGAATTTAAATAGAAAAAAGAGTCATAACCTAATTGAGAAAATAAGATTTATCTACCTAAATAACTTTAAAATATATGCCTACAATATAGGGGTTTCACATATTTCAACAAGTATGATTGAACTTCATAATCATTCTCTAAGTTATAAACCAAAGTTATAAAACACAAGTTCAAGAGGTTTGAAATGGGAAAGAGTTCATTAACAAGTTTTATTTGGCAATAAATAAGTCATTCAAGGAAAATTGAGTTTTTAGCTTGTAAGTGTTGAAGCTGTTTGTTCAGTTGCGACTTGAGAAAAATTGAAAACTGAAACAATAAACAATGGACACAGACAATTATTTATGCAGTTTGGATTCAATCCTACATCTGCAAGGCCTTTTCCGAAAACTAAATCACAATATTTTTTTATAATACAAGGAAGATTTAAGTCCAACCACACTCATAAATGTTGCAGCCTCACTCCCATATAATTACAATCCACACGTCTAATGTAAATAGCAGCCTCAATATGTAGAGATTTCAGTTAGGGTGCATCCAACTAGTGGGATCAAATCAAATCTCTAGAATTTTGCCCATATCCATTATCCTGCATATATATATAGCCTTTACATTCATGACATTTAATGTTTTTCTTCTTTTCTTTGACACTCTCTTCTTTAACAACATATTCTCCTTTGCTTTTGTTTAAGCCAAGACCTCCATCATTCCCGGTGTTTCTCCTTGAAAGTTTTATGAAGGCTTGATTTAAATTTTTAGTAAGAACTAGCTGCTTCTATAGGTCCTCAATGGTAGTTTCTTCACAAGTTGCAACTAGAGATGTGACATTCAGAGCAATGTTTTTCTCTGACTTTACCATATCCCTTTTGAATTCCTCGAAATTCATTTCAAATGTTTGAAGTGACCCAAGCAACTTATATGTTTTTATAGTATTGATATCCTTGGCTTCTTCAGTGATTGTTACTTTGATTCAAATCTTTCTGAGAGGGATATTGGCACTTTGCGCACCAATTTCATTGGATTAATCTTCATCAAAGGTGAAAGCTTGGTTAGATATGTCACATAACTTAACATAAAAGTCAGAAAGAATCTCTTCCTCATACATTCTTAAGTTTTTGAATCTAGTTGTTAGCATTTGGAGCTTTGACTGCTTTACACTAGTGGTTCCTTAACGTGTGGTTTCAAGAGTTGTCCAAGCTTGACGAGCAGAAACACACTTGGAGATACGCTTGAATTCCTCGGGGTCAACACCATTGAAGATTGCAGTTAAAGCTTTTGAGTTATAACTAGTTGTTTTGTCCTCTTTGGCTAACCATGTAATTTCGAGTCTGAGAGTGTGAACACTATCAACTTCAGTAACTAGAGGTTCCCAACCTGTTAGGATTGCTCTCCATTCCTTCTTATCAATAGATTTTTTAAACACTTATGTTTCTAGTAGGCATAATTCAAGCTATCAAGCATAGGTGGCATGTAGATCAAGTTTCCGTCCCTAATTCAGCAACTAACAACATGATCCCACCAAATTCGTCTTATGTCTAGCTCTAGCACCAATTGTAAGTGTTGGAGTAGTTGAGAAGTTCTTTGTTTACATGCGACTTAAGATATAACAAAAAACAGAAACAATAAACAATGAACACAGGTGATTGTTTACACAGTTTGGATCCAACCCCACATCCGCAGAGCCTGTCTAAATCACTATAATCTTCATGGTATAAGAGATGATTTAAGTTATAATCTTCATGGTATAAGAGATGATTTAAGCCTAATCACACTCACAAATATTGCAGTCACACTCATTTAATTACAATGAAGAAATTTCCCCAAAAAAAAATTTCCCATGAAAGTTTAGAACAAATTGCTGAAACAGTTTGATCAAATTTTACGTTAAATAAAAGTTTCTCCTAATGAATAGATAAGTGCACACTCAAATGCACACGCTCAATGTAAGTATCAACCTTAATATATAGAGATTTCAGTCTGGGTGTATCCAGCTAGTAGGATCAGATCAAATCTCTAGAATTTCGCCAATATCCATTATCATTATGGCTTAGATAATATTTGAGAAAAATATATCGATTGCATATCTCTTAATAAATGGAAAGATAATCATAATCCCATCTACTAGTTTCCTTGCTGAGAATTATTTCCCCTGATTAGCTGTGTGACATCACAACTTTTGCTGCACAAAATCACTTAATTTGCTATCCAAAATTACGTTAAAAATTGTCAATCAAATATAAACAAATCTAAAAAAAAATTATTTGCATGACAAGTTGCAACTAAGTTTGCAACTTGTTACAAAAATTGGTTGCATGGTGAGTTGCAACGTGGTTTGTGACTTGTTACGACAAAGCCATTACTAAAATTAGTTGCATGGTGAGTTGCAACTTGTTTGTGACTTGTTGCGACAAAGCCATTACTATGAGCTGAAATTTCAAATTACTAGTCTTTAGACTGTTTGCATTGAATAGATTTGGTTCTACAGCTGTGAGTCATTTAGTGTTTTTTTTTTTTTCTTTGCTTGATAAGGTATATTGAGTACTTTTGGGTTTGACTACTTTTTTTCCAGATGCTGCTGTTGAGCTAGCAAATTGGGATTCCTCCAAAATCAGGGATAAGCTACGTCGTGACATTAATGATCATGTTGCTTCTGTTCGAGCTGCCAAGCTTTCAGAGCTTACGTCTTCCTATGAGGTATGGCAATTTATGTGTCCCCTTCTATCCAAAAAGCTAGAGATAGAGTAACCTAATAATTTTAAAGCAGGATTTTGTGTCTATATCACTCAGACTCGGGTATGAGTGTTGGATACAGCTATATGCCCAACATGGGTATGTTCAATTTTTCTTGTAAGCTTTTCCAATGTATTCAAAAAGGTCCTTCAAGGGTCATATCCTTATACCTATATCTAGATATTTGTTCGGCCTGAATATCGAGCACAAACACTTTAAAAGATGGAGCAACTGGTCGATGAAAATTTTCACATTGTTGCGTTGTGCAGATTACTTTAAAAATGGCTTTAGCCCTAGTAATCAAGATGTCATATTGAATTGTTGGCCTGTTCTGGAAATTTTGCATTGATGCATTAGTGTGAATTGTTTTAGAAATTGAATCCCATTCTTTGTTACTAGGATTTGGGTATTACGTTCAAGTTTTTATATGTATTTGAAGGGTCATATCCGCATACCTATGCTCAAATATGTATCGGACAACAGTACTTCAAGACATATGGAGTGCCGGGGCAACATAGATCTCAATTTACTAAGATGTCATAATAAAGAGTTGGGTTGTTATAACTTTACAATATGGGTGTCGAATCTACAATCTAGTTCTGGATAAGAAAGGCCTAAAAATTTCTTGGTGAATTCTAAGCCCATATCTCATGTTTATGATTGGTTTAATCACAACTTTGAATCATAATGATAATAATGGTGCATTTGCAGGCAAAGCTGAATGAGGCATTATCTGGACCTGTTGAAGCACTCTTAGATGGAGCTAATAAGGAAACCTGGCCATTGATAAGGAAACTTCTGCAGCGTGAAACCGAATCAATTCTCTCTGGACTGTCCACTGCTCTCTCTGGTTTTGACATGGATGAGCAAACCCAGAAGAAGACTCTAACGAGTCTAGAGAATCATGCGAGAGGTGTGGTTGAAGGGAAAGCAAAAGAAGAAGCAGGAAGGGTATTAATCCGTATGAAGGACAGGTAATAATACATTTCATGATTGAGTTAAAAGTGTTTGAACAATATAGACTTGTTTTTCTAAACATTACACATTATCAAAATCGACTTTGTGTTTACATACAGGTTTTCAACATTATTTAATCACGATTCTGATTCAATGCCACGGGTTTGGACCGAGAAAGAAGATGTTCGATCCATCACTAAAACAGCTCACTCTGCAGTATGTTTATGTATTATCATTTTGATAATTTAAAAAAAAAAAAAGAAATTTCTTCCGTTCTGTTATTTTCTGAATTTGTCTATTATCTCTTGTTAGGCCTTAAAGTTGCTATCTGTTATGGCTGCAATCCGGTTGGATGATAATGTCGATAACATTGAGAATACACTTTGTTCTGCCTTGTTGGATACCAAAGGCATTGCTTCTGTGACTAAATGGGGCAGTACAACATCTGATCCATTGGCCTCAAGCACTTGGGATAAGGTTAAGTCCTGTTCTTGCTGATCATCTTTATAAAGATTTAGTTGAATTATACTCTGACAAGAGTGTCGAACACAAGCACTTCATTGATGTCTATTGCATGATTGGTTCTTATGACTGGTTTCGTTTGGCTACAGGTTCCACCCAACAAGATATTGATCACACCTGTCCAGTGCAAGATTTTATGGCGGCAATACCGGGCAGAGACAGAGTACTGTGTCACTCAGGCCATTTCTGCTCAGGCATGAAATTTAAAATCTTATTAATTTTCTAGGAGATTATTAAGTTATTCGGATTTGAATGTTAGTGTCCGATACAGGTATATTCAATTTTTTCTCTGAATTATTATTTATCTTTCTACTTTCAGGAAGCCAACAAGCGTAGCAACAACTGGTTACCACCTCCATGGGCAATTGTTGCTTTGATCATCTTGGGATTTAATGAATTTTTGACTCTTCTAAGGTGCACATTTCACAATGTATTCGGATTTTTTATTAAATATTGAATATACAAATACGGGCTTTTTCAACTTCTTTTATATCTTTTAATGTTTTTGAAGTTTTAAGGATGTTTAGAATGTTATTATCTCCTAACATACATATCAGATATGAATATTTTATAAAAATGAAAATTAAAACTAAAGTACATAGTTTGTTAGTGCTTAATTTCAAATATTGTCATTGCAGAAACCCTATATATGTGGGTATCATCTTTATTGGTTACCTTATGCTGAAAGCTCTCTGGGTGCAGCTCGACATTTCTGGTGAATTCAGCCATGGTGTTGTGAGTATCAAGCATTTTTTTTTGGCTTTCTGTTTATATCTAAGCATGCATAAAATATTTGTCATTCGTGTTCAAATGAGAGTGTTGGGTATGATCATGTGTTCGAAACATTAGTTTTTAATTCTTTTAAGATTTTCATTTATTTGTAGTCTTTGAAAGATTATATTTATATTCATTTAAGCATGTTAAAATATGTATCGCATATTTATATTTTAAGAAAAAAACGAAAAGTAGAAACATACTAAAATCTTGAAACAATTTACTGGAAAGACATTTGAAAACGTTTTTTTGCATGTAAACTTGAAATACAAAAGCCAGATACCTGGAGGTGATTTACTTCTTTTTAGACATGTGTCTGGCTATGTTACTTGCATATGGGTATGAATTTTAATATATTCAAAAAAAAATTTATGTACTTTGAAAATCCTTGGAATGCCATATCCTATATCCAACTCATACATTATAAATAAAATTACTTCAAAAAAGAAAAAGACAAAAAAAACAAAGCTGCCATTTTTTTAAAAATTATGATGTTGGTCCTTCTATCATTCTCAAATTTATAATTTAGTTTTTACTTTTATTTGGTATAATTTGGTCATTACTTTTATAAGATTATTAGTTAGTCCAAAAAGTGTTAAATATTCTGATAAAAATATGGACATAAATTACTATAACCACTCCATATATACTAAGTAAAAAAAATCACATTTATCTTGAATACACTTTAAAAAAAAAAAAAATCGCTCCAAACAATTTGAGTCTAGTCAGACTCAGCTATTGAAAATAGTTTATATTATTATTTATGTTGGAATTCCTAAAATTAAGGACAGAAAACTTACCTTATTATTAGGAGTTCTCTTGTAAATAGAAACTAATCTCAGTTACTGATTCTTAGGAAGTTACTGATTTTTAGGGATTTTTTTTTCTTTGTTTGTGTGAATTCTTCTCTTTATAGGTGTAAACTAATTAGCAGAAAAATAAGAATCAATTTTCTAAGTTTCTTCATGGTATCAAGAGCTTTAGGATTCATTCGATCCTGCTCATTCGTCCCTAATCTCACTTCCTAAAAATCCCTCCGGTTTAGTCCTCCTCCCATGGGTGATGTCAATGAAACTCTGTCTGAAACTGAGACTTCACAAATAACTCAGAATGTCAATCAGGGAATCACTCAAGGTGAACTTAATTCCTCCCTTATAATCACCAATCATCGGCTAAATGGGAATAACTTCTTACAATGGTCTCAATCGGTCCTTATGGTGATTCGTGGTCGTGGCAAATTAGGATACATCAATGGAGAAATTCCTCGACCAACCACGGTGATCCGAGCTTATGCCACTTGGGAACTCAACAACTCGATTGTAATGGCTTGGCTAATTAATTCGATGGAAGGCCATATAAGCCGCACTTATCTTTTCTTCAAAACTGCAAAAGACATGTGGGATGCAGTCAAAGAAAACTACTCGGATCTTGGAAACGCCTCCCAAGTATTTGAGATCAAGCTTAAGTTAAAGGATATCCGACAAGGGATACTCGAGGTAACTCACTACTACAACAATCTAAAAATTTTGTGGCAAGAACTGGATATGTACTATGAGGCAGATTGGAGTGAAGGATTGGAACACACCAAGTTCATGACTCACCTCAACAATGAACGTCTTTATGAGTTTCTAGCAGGACTGAATCGTGAGTTAGATGAGGTCCGTGGCCGAACTCAGGCGCGATCACCTCTACCAACCATCGGTGAAGCATTTGCAGAAGTTAGAAGAGAAGAAAAGCGCCGTCTTGTCATGATGGGAGACTCAAAGGAACCTAAACATGTGACAACTATTGGCAACCGGTCTACTGAGACCTCTGCCCTCATCTCCAGAGGTCCACAGCCACAAAAACCACGTGCTGGAAATGATTCTGGATCAACCAGGCCATGGTGTAACCACTGCAACCGTGTTGGTCATACAAAGGAGAAGTGCTTCAAACTCCATGGCTATCCTGAAAAAAAACAGAAGGATAATAAGACTGCCCTGTTATCCTCCACTGCTGCAGATGATGTTCTCGATGTTCGCCTAACCAAAACCCAACTTGAGACTCTCCATAAGATACTTGGTACTTCCATCGCTCATGGATCTCTAGCCACCCAAGGTCACGCCTCAATATTGCCTTTGAATCAAATAATCAATCCTCTTGGATACTCGATTCGGGTGCATCCGATCACATGACAGGTAACTCCACTTTGTTTCACACCTACACCCCTTGTCATGACAAGTCCCGAATCCGCATAGCTGATGGTTCTTACTCACCTGTGGCTGGAGTAGGAGAAGTACAAATAACAGAGAATTTTTTCTCGATAAAGTCCTACATGTCCCAAACTTGTCCTGCAATTTACTTTCAATCAAGAAACTTACTAAGGATGAAAAACTTCTTGCTTGAATTTTTACGCAATTGGTCAGGTGATACAGAGGATCTGAGGTAAATCGGGGAGGATGATTGGCACTGCTAAAGTTGATGATGGACTATATGTTTGGAATAAAGACAGCACACAAGGAGGATTGGCTCTATCCACTTCAAAAGAGGACACAATTATGTTATGGCACCGTAGGTTAGGGCATCCAAATTTTTTGTATTTGAAAAAACATCTTCCGCTGTTATTTCGAAATAAAAGTATTAATTTCTTGAAGTGTGAAATTTGCCAATTATCCAAACATACCCGTGTACCATACCCATTAAAACCATATATCCAATCCCAACCATTTTCATTAATCCACAGTGACCTATGGGGAGCCAGCCGAGTGAAAAATATTACAGGGGCTAGGTGGTTTATAACATTCATTGATGATCACACTAGGGTATGTTGGGTCTATCTCCTCAAAGAAAAATCTGAAACACCCAAAGTATTCCAACATTTTCACTCAATGGTTCGAACCAGTTCAACTCTACCATACATACTCTTCAATAATCGATAATGGGAGAGAATACTTTAACTCTGTCCTAAGCCCATACCTTCTCGACCAAGGCATCATACACCAAAGCTCTTGTCCCGACACTCCTCAACAAAACGGGATCTCCGAGAGAAAAAATCGTCATCTCCTTCTTTGTAGCTCGAGCCATAATGTTCACCATGAATGTTCCAAAATACTTGTGGGGAGAGGGTTTGTCCTCACCGCCTGCCATCTCATAAACCGAATGCCATCAAAGGTCCTCAATTTCCAAACACCTCTAAATACCCTTTTAAAGTCCTTTCCTCTATTTCGTGTTCCTAATCTTCCCACCAAAATATTCGGTTGCAAGGTTTTTGTCCATAACCATCAACCAAATCAATCCAAACTTGATCCTCGAGCCCACACTGCATCTTCATTGGATATTCCCCACACAAAAAGGCTATAAGTGTTACTCACCAACCTTGCGCCGAATGTTTGTCTCTCGGGATGTTACCTTTTTGAACATGAACCATACTTTGCAAACATCTCATCTTGGGGAGATTTTTAAAGAAGATGAGACCCTTAATACTCTCCTCATTATACCTCATGATCCTACAACTACTATCACAAACAAGCCTAACAACCAAGGTCTTTGTGGTAATCCCAGATTTAGAGATCTGTTTCCCCGTGGCAAATGCGAGAAGAAATTAGCCCGATCCTTCCAAATAATAATACCACCAGAAGAGAACGACCCATTGATCAAGGAAAGCAAAGAAAATCAGTTCCCGAAATCTGGGTTTACTCTCGACGGAATCGTTTCTCCTGGCCCGACATAAAGAATGCCAATTGCATCCCCAACCGAGGATCTGTGCAGAGCAGAAGTCTCACCTCCGTCACCATCTATCTATCTTCCAATTGCGATTCGAAAGGGCACAAGGAGTCTGCACTCAACACCCTATTTCTCGGTTTGTATCCTATGGAAATTTACCTAAGTCTTACAAAGCTTTTGTGACTAATGTTGATTCTGTAAAAACTCCAAAAAATATAGAAGAGGCTCTTGAATCAGCTGAGTGGAGACAAGCTGTGATGGAAGAAATGAAGGCCCTCAAAAATAATGAAACATGGGAAGTCTCGGATCTACCTAAGGGAAAAAAAACAGTAGGATGCAAATGGATCTTCACTACGAAATTTAAACCCGATGGCTGTATTGACCGATACAAGGCTCGACTTGTGGCTAAGGGCTTCACTCAAACTTATGGTCTTGATTACGACGAGACGTTTGCACCAGTTGCCAAGCTAAACACCATTCGAGTCCTCCTATCTCTTGCTGCCAACCTTGATTGGAACTTGACTCAATTGGATGTAAAAAATGCTTTCCTCAACGAAGAATTAAGTGAGGAAGTGTACATGGATTTCCCACCCGGATTTGAAGAAAGCAAGGGCCAAGTGTGTAAGTTGAAGAAGTCCTTGTATGGGCTGAAACAATCTCCACGGGCGTGGTTCAGCCGATTTGCAAAAGCTATGACCAGCAAAAATTACATTCAAGGGCAAGCAGACCACACCATGTTCTACAAGCACTCGGAAAAGGGAAAATGCTGCATTCTCATCGTCTATGTGGACGATATAATATTAACAGGAGATGACTCAAGCAAAATTGTGAGGTTGAAAGAATTCCTTGGTACAGAGTTCGAGCTTAAAGACTTGGGGAATCTTAAATACTTTCTTGGTATGGAGGTAGCAAGGTCCCAAACAGGTATTTCCATCTCCCAAAGGAAATATGTTCTTGATCTATTGTTAGAAGTTGGTTTGATGGGTTGCAAACCAGCCGAAACTCCTATGGAATTTAACCTTAAATTGGGCACTAATGAGGATGGAGAAGAAATCGATAGGGGGAGATATCAACGACTAGTAGGAAGACTCATCTACCTATCTCACACCCGGCCCGGACATAGCCTTTAGTGTAAGTGTTATCGGTCAAGTACATGCATGCCCGAGGAGAAGCACTGGAAGTCGCATATAGAATATTAAGGTATCCGAAAGGAACTCTGGTAAAGGCTCGCATTTCAAGCGCAAACCAGAATGTGGAAGTCTACACCGATGCGGCAGGCGGTGTTCTGTTAACGATAGACGCTCTACAAGTGGCTATTGCAGTTATGTTTGGGGTAACCTCGTGACGTGGAGAAGCAAAAACGATCTGTTGTATCACGCAAGTGAAGGCAGAGGCAGAGTATCGAGCACTATCTCATGGTATATGCGAAGGAATTTGGATACAAAGGCTTATGGGGAACTAAAAGTGCCTTATACCGTGCCTATGAAGATGTCATTGTGACAACCAGCATTTGTCAAGATAGCACATAATCCTGCATCATGATCGCACCAAACATGTGGAAATAGATCGCCACTTTATAAAAGAAAAGATACACTCGGGAGAAGTGTGCATCAACTACCTACCTACTAGACAACAAGTTGCAGATGTATTAACCAAAAGTTTGAACAGAAACATGTTTGAAGAAGTTATTGGCAAGCTGGGTTTGATAAACATCTACACTCCAGCTTGAGGGGGAGTGTTGGAATTCCTAAAATTAAGGACAGAAAACTTACCTTATTACTAGGAGTTCTCTTGTAAATAGAAACTAATCTCAGTTACTGATTCTTAGGAAGTTACTGATTTTTAGGGATTTTTTTTTCTTTGTTTGTGTGAATTCTTCTCTTTATAGGTGTAAACTAATTAGCAGAAAAATAAGAATCAATTTTCTAAGTTTCTTCAATTTATTTATAATTTAAAAGTTTAATGTTTTGCAGTTACCTGGGATAATTTCCCTATCAACCAAGTTCATTCCCACGATTATGAGCCTTCTGAAAAAATTAGCAGCGGAAGGGCAAGCAGCAGCAAATAACAACCCTCAATCAACCACTGCTTCGGCATCTAAGAGCTTGCCAAACACTACTTCTCCATCACTCACTGCTTCCTCTACAGTAACTTCATCAGCCAACGGTACCAAAGAAGAATAATCACCAACTTATTTCGTGTATATATATATATATATACTATGTTATTCCGACTTGAATATGTTCGATACGCTGGACATGAGTACATTCAATTTCTATTTTTCAAGATTTTCCATGTTTTGGAAAATCTTCGAATTATATTCTCATACTTATGTTCGGATGTGTGTCTTGCACACAAATATTTAAGAAAAAAATGAAAAGTCAAGAATAACATAGTGTATATGTATAGATATGGTCTATAATGCATGTGAGGGTTAAAAGGAGGCACTGCTAATTTCTTGAGGTAAAGGCCACATCAAATAAGTTTTTTTTTTTTCTTTTGATTTTAATTTTTTTTTTCAGACTAGGTTTTAAGCTAATTTTATATATTTATGTTTTTCTTCGCCAAGTTGTTAGCTCTTAATATGTTTATACATATATATATATATACACATATGTAAGTAGGTACTCAGATTTTGTTCTTTTGTTGTGAGTATTTGGGATGGCAAAAACTCTCATCTACGAAATTCATAGCAATTCATTTTTGATGAATAGGCTTGTGTTTTGAAAAATATTGGGTGAATTTAAAAAAAAATAGATTAAATTAGAGGTGTTTATGAGTTGAATGGTTTGATTGACCCAAGTTTCTTTGGATCAAGTTTGGATTTATAATTTTCAATATTCATTTTTCTCAACCTGTTTTATTGTTTAAAAATAATAAATATAAAATATTATATTTATATTTATATATTTTTATAATTAAATTTAAATAAAAATAAATTTTATTATTTTTGAACAATATAACATACTATTTTAATCAGCTTAAAAAGGCTAGGTTGAGGTTCTGCTTGGGCTTAATCTTAATTTTTTTTTTTAAAAAGATACGAGTTTGATCCAATTCAAATCCATAAATATCTTTAAATAAAATTGGTTATTTTAATCCAAATTCATAATCAACAAATATCTCCAACTCAGGCTATCTTTTCAAGCCAGAGAATTGGTGACACAATGGTCGAAATTCTTTAAGGAGGTTGAAAGCACAATTAAGAGTCAACAAAGCATTGAATTTATTAGAACAAAAAGAGCTTGGCAGCAATGCATAAAGGTTGAAGGGGTAACTATTTGGCTCTCTATTGCAATACATTGCAGATAAAAGGACCTAACTTTTGCCAAATTGCTTGCAACTAGAGAAGATCTCCTTAAGGTTGCAAGAGCTAACATTCAAAGAATTCTCCCTACTAACTCTGATTATGAAATTATCAAAAGAAACTTTTTATTATAAAACAATAAATTTTATTTCAAGGATGGTATTATCTTTTTATATTTTTATACAAAAAAATACATGCAGATAATAATTTTTTTTAAAAATGGTATTATAATAATAATCTTAGTTAAAATGATAAAATTAAAAAATCAAATATCACAATGTTTTGAATTTAAATTTCATTATGTGTAAGTATATTTCTAAATTTTATATGAAAAGACAAAATTATCTTTAAAATAATATCTAAAAATGAGCTACCTTTAATAGATTTATTACTAAATTGGTGATCCAATTAAAGTTGACACTAACTCAATAAAATACTTAAATATAATAATAAATATATAGATAGATATTATGCATTCTTCTACTCTTATTACTTCATTAACTAAATTAACCTGTGTAAGTGTTACTCGTCTTATTGCTAATTTAATTTTTACAAATTATTAATAATATTATCATCATAATATTACATATACAAATAGTTATATTAATCTAATTTAAAATTAAATGTAGATATTTATTTAAATAAATCAGAATTAAAATTTTATGATTAAAATTTCTCCGGTCTTCTTGTTTTTCTTTGGGCCGTTTATTAATGGTTGAATTCTAGAATTTCTTTTTTCTGTTTTTTTTTTTAAAAACGCTTTTTTGGAACAAAAAAAGGGGAAAGGAAAAATGGAAAAAGAACTGACTGAAGATGCGATCTTTGATTTGATCCTGGGAGTGTGGAGAAATCTAGGCCGTTAGCCTTTCCAATTTTTTATTAATTATCAGACAGTGAATACAGAGAGAGAAATGAAAGGAGGCGATGAGGAGGTCGCAGCTCCGGCTGGCCCGCCACAGCCGTTGGATTGGAAATTTTCTCAGGTATTTGGTGAACGAATCGCTGGAGAAGAAATTCAAGAAGGTAATTTTCATTCGTTTTTGGATCCAATTTGTACTTTGTTGGTTCAATTGGAATTAGGATTAGCTTCGGTGTTTTGGATCGATTTTCGATCATGGCTTATTGAGTAATTTTTGTTTTGTTAAATGGGTATGAGAAATAATTGTGAATTTTTTGGGATTTGGTTTTAATTCGGGAAAGATGGAGCTTTTGTCCAAATAATGCTTTAAATAGTGTTTTTTTTAGCCAAAAAAAGGTAGTATGGAAGTGAACTTGGTTAAGTTACTCATGGTGCATGTACAAAAAATTGTTCTTTTCTGTATTAAATTGATGTTTGGATCTTAATAATCTTTTCTTTTTTTGGTATCAATTTGTGGTTGTGGGGATTTTTAGTGCATGGAAAGTAACTAATAGCATTGAGAATTGTGTTGAAACTGGGATCTAAGTATTATCACTCTCTTAGGATTGAGATAGACTATGTTTTTAAAGATTTTGTTACTTTGAGTCTTAACCCATGGAAAGGTGACAACATTGTTGTGTCATGGGTTTTACTAGTTGTATGTTTTTGACTAAAGAAAGCTACATTTTACGGATTCCTGGATATATTTTGCAATGGTTTACTTGTACAAATGGATTATATCATGGCAGGCTTCCAAGCAAATGGGATTGGCAGAAAGTTGGTTAGCTTATGAGTTGAGTGATATAAGAGTTTGTGATGCTTCTATGAAACATAGAGTTCGGTGATTTGCTGATACATATTTGACCTTTTTGATATTCAGTTTAAATTAATATTGTCCATTTCAGTAATTCAATGGTGAAACTTTGCTTGAGTTGAGTTTAGGTGGGTAAACGTCAAGGTAAGTAATTCTTTTGGAACCAATGAACAGAGACATTTTGTCATGATGAACGAGTGACAGAACTACTTTGGTGATGCTTGGTTTGGTGCCATTGTAGGAACTAGCTAGTATATGATAAGAATGGAATATTGGAAACTGCAGATGATACTGGGGTGCTTACATTGATAACATCCCAAGGAGCCAATGACTAAGAAAAGTAATGAGTTTGTGAAGGACTGCAATAGATGTATGAAGAACAAGATCTGAGAAAGTTGCCTAAGGACTAAGATGGTGCATTTATACATGATAAAAAGACCAATAATGTCCAAGGATGTAAGGATTTGAGGAGAATGTGTTTAGAAGACATGGCAAGTGAATTCTTATTGATACTAAAGGAGACAATTCCTTATTTGCTGGAGGAAGTCACCATGATAGAGGGTTTTGGTTTTGTCTATTAAACTACTAAATTAAGGTTAGAAGTCCTTTCTAGTTAATTCTTGAAAAGCAACCCAGAAAAGCATGGCTGTGATTAGATGGCTTAAATTGGGGATTTTTACAGAGAGTAGGTGGATAATTTGGCTGCAATGGATGCCTTTTGCTTCTGGAAAAGCTAGGTTGGTCAGATCTTGCAGCTTATATGCATATTTCTACTTAGGATTTGTTTTTGAAGCAATTTGCTAATGTGTCGCAATAAGTTCAGGTTGGATTCGGTGCGAAATGGATTGCTTTCAGAAACATTCTCGTTAACTAGGATGGAATCGCTAAGTATTTTCTGTCTACAATAACTCATAGTTAGCTTAAGATTGCAGAAGTCTATTCTGAGTTATGGAAGACCAAGGACTCTCTGGCAAGGATATTTCTTAGAAAGGATAGTGTAGAAAATAAAGGTTATGTCAAGAGACTGAGAGTTGTGATTTATCAAGATTTGGGCTTCTTCGCATTCATTGCAGCTTCCATAAAGAAAGTTATATAAACTTGACAAAATCTTACCATTACTCTTACTGGCAATGCATTTGTATTTTCTTAAGAATTTTGTTTCCTCCTGCAGTTGATATTATTTCCGCAATTGAATTCGATAAAACTGGGGATCATCTTGCAACCGGTGACCGTGGGGGCCGTGTGGTTCTTTTTGAGAGGACAGATGCAAAGGATGTGAGTTCTGCTTCCTCCTCTGATGTTAATATATCACTTAGTTATTTTCTTCTATTATGGCTTTATAGTAACTTCTTGTACTACAATTTCAGCATGGTCTATCAAGAAGGGATCTAGAAAGAACGGATTATCCAATTAGTTGGCACCCTGAGTTCCATTACAAGACAGAGTTCCAGAGCCATGAGCCTGAGGTGCTCTCTCATCGACTTTTGGAGCACTGATACTACTTGCATATGCACATATGAACAGACACACTTATTTTTCCCCAGGCTCAAACTATTTTGCTCTATCTTTGGTTTTCTTTTCTTTTCAGTTTGACTACCTCAAGACACTTATTTTTCCCCAGGCTCAAACTATTTTGCTTATCTTTGGTTTTCTTTTCTTTTCAGTTTGACTACCTCAAGAGCTTGGAAATAGAGGAAAAAATCAACAAAATCAGATGGTGCCAAACAGCCAATAGTGCACTGTTTCTCCTCTCCACCAATGATAAAACCATCAAATTTTGGAAGGTAGGGAAGAAATCCGTGCTGTAACTCTGTCTTAACTATAAGTCCTTCAGTTTGCTTGTAGTTTTGTTTATGCAATCACATTATTTGCAATACATATTGGTGGTATGTTAGCATGTTCATGCCCTTATAGTTTTGTCTGTAAAATACGTCCTATGACATTGTTTGACAAGTGTAAAACAAACTGGGTATTTTTTCTCATTTTAGTTTATTTATTCTTCTAACTGTTGGTGTTAAGCATATTTAATGGCTGATATTATGATTTGTGGATGGCTTTGTCTTTGCTATTATGGCCACTTATTTGTCTGCTATGTGAGGGTAACAGGTACAAGAAAAGAAGATCAAGAAAATTTCTAATATTATTGCTGACCCTTCGAAAGCTGTTGGAAATGGAAATGTTGCTAGTTCAAGTAATTCAAATAGCCCGAAACCTTTTCCTACAAATGGAGTCTCCCCCGACAGATCCTGCAAGCATTTGGGCAATGACATCTCTTTCCCACCAGGAGGCCTTCCATCGCTATGTTTACCTGTGGTAGTTGTACTCAACACAATTATTTTATTTACTTGCTGTGATTAAGTTTTAAATTTAAATACAATTTTTATCTAAACGAGTTTTAGTATGGCCAAGGCTTGTGAGGATGTTAAAACCTTAATTAAAGCTTAAAAGAAGTGCTACCTAAGGTGATGAACTTCTTTTTAAGATGACATGTCTATAAGATGTGCTCTCTAATGCCTAACTGAATCAGGGGCGAAGCCCAGGATTCTTGAAGGCCAATGAGATAGAGTATTTGGCATTTTATATTATCCTTCTGCACCATCTCATTCAAAGATGCACTTCTAGGCATTATGCAGCATATACTGTTAGATTTGTAATTTCTATCCTGCTACACATTATCATCTAAGAATCTGCCACTTCCATCTCTGCATCTTATTGGATAACTGGGGCCATGGGAGCCATACATGGCTCTAGTCCTTGGAAGACAATAGGTGGTTGTTGCTTTTTCTTTTCTTGGTGAACAACCATGAATCTTTTTATTGTCTTACCTTTAAGTTTTATTGTATCTTCTAGGTAACAAGTCAGGAGACTAACCTAGTGGCAAGATGTCGAAGAGTATATGGCCATGCTCATGATTATCATATCAACTCTATTTCAAATAACAGGTAGGTATTCTCTTATATTTTTATTACATTTCTTTATGCTGTGACTTACTATATGTGGACTTGCTTGAAAACCTTTGAAGAGAAAGTATGATTTTTCCTTGGATATTTTTATGAGTATAAACCTTTTATCTTACTTTTTTTTTCTTCTCTGATGAAGAAATCTATCATCATCTGAGACACTTGAATGCCCTTATTAAGATTTTCAGTCTGATAATTGCTTACCTTCAATGTCTTCTATTTGTTGATTTTTGTTTCTTGTCCTTTGCAATATCATTCTGAGGCATCTCTGCAGAAAGTGATGTCATTTAGGATGTCCTTGGTAAGTGGAAAAGTGGAAAGATGGAAGAGGATAACGGAAAAGAAGAAAGAAAATAAACTTGAGTTTTCTAAGTAGGAAAGAAAATAGGAAAGATAATCATTTTCTATCCTAATGTATAAAAACAAATTATACCAAGTTGGAATGATAAGAGGAGAGAAAATGAGAGAGATGTAAGTTAAGTTTCAGATTTATGTATTTTTAAAAAAATTCATTTTCTTTTCTCTCATTTTTCCACTCTTCCAAGCAATGAATGGAAAGAAAATTACTTTTTCTTTTAAATTTTCCATTTTTTGTACCAAGCACGCCAATGGAAAGAAAAAATATATTTTGTTTCTACTTTTCTGCTCTTTCCATCTTTTGACACAAATCCTTAGTTTTAGGTTCTAGTTTGGAGTAGAAAGTTAAAACTGCGTGGATTAGGCTTCTAGTTTTTTTTTTTTTTCCCTTTTTTTCGCCATTCAAACTTCATGTGTGGTCAAGCCATTATATAATGATAAAGTATGATTGAGTTTATAATGTCATAATTACATGGTGGATTTTAATTTCTAAGCAACAAGTTCTGTGGCTGAACTTTCTGTTTTGTCATGGCCAAGCAAGAAGTTTTAATTGTGAAATGGTCTCTGAGGATACTGTCCATGCATTAAAGATGAACAGCTGATTAATAATCTTGACAACTCCGGAGAACTTCTAAACTGTAAGATTTAAATGCTATGAGTGGAGTTTTCTTTAGGAATTATTTGTCTTTTGAAGCCTCTGATCTATTGCATTCTCATTTTGCATAAAAAATATGACAATCTATCATCAACTGAATATGCTTTATGCCATTCAACCCTTGAAGTATGTTAGTTTTTAGCTCATTCCAAATATTTGCATCATATTTTATCACCGGATTATCTAGTCCTTGTTTGATGTTGGATTCTCTGCACACCATGTTTCTATGCAATTGTTATTCATGTAATTTTTTGTTTTGAAATCCATAATATTTAAGCTTCTTGCATTCAGGCTTGTTTGCAGTTTATATTTTATGGGATTATATCTGTTTTTATCATTACCTTCATCCCAAGATTTACTGGGTCTCTTTCTCTCTCTTATTTTACCTAGTGATGGCGAAACTTTTATATCAGCTGATGATTTGCGTATAAATCTTTGGAACCTGGAAATTAGCAATCAAAGTTTCAATATTGTTGATTTAAAGCCTGCAAACATGGAGGATCTAACTGGTAATCTTCTTAGCATACCAGTTAAAGTAGTTCCACCTTCTGTGCTGCTTAATAAATTCATGAAGTATCTCCTTTTTAAGCCACTTTTAAGATCTTTACAATAAATTTGTTTGGAGGTAGTTCTTAAGTTCCCAAGTTCTGTTTAGTCATTGTTTTTGTTTTCGTTTTCATTTGAACTAGTGTTATGCCTATCTTTTCAGAGGTTATAACATCAGCAGAGTTTCACCCTGCCCACTGTAATATGTTGGCATATAGTAGCTCAAAGGGCTCGATTCGCCTCATTGATTTGCGGCAATCAGCTTTGTGTGATTCTCATGCCAAATTGTAAGTGTTTTACTATTTTTGGACCTTTGTCTACAATTTACTAACTTATTCTCCCAAAAGACTTTCCTATAGATCCTGACAGCTAATGGTATATTGGCTGTTTGCTCTCAATATCCTTTCTGAATAACCTACACTATGCCAACAGGTTTGAAGAATCAGAGGCACCTGGTTCTAGATCGTTTTTTACAGAGATAATCGCCTCAATCTCAGATATTAAATTTGCCAAGGATGGAAGATATATACTCAGCCGTGATTACATGACTCTTAAGGTTTTGGCTTTGTTTCTTTTCCTTTTTACTTTTTTATTTTTAATTTGATTTCAGTATTGATCCATATATGATTATACCTTTTCAATGCATGATTATTACATTGTCACGTGATTCTTCTTAAGCATGCTGCAGTGAGCCGACGACTTTATGTGCCATTTATCCCGGTTTTCATTATCTGTCCACTTATTCTGTAAGACATTGAAAAGGATTTGTTTGCCATTGGTATGCTGTAACATGCAGGAAGCATGAAGCTCAAATTTTGCTGCAAATATATTTTCAATAAAGATTTTAGTTTGTAAACATGTAGCACACTGATTGAAATGGAAAGAGCAATTTGGTTCGTCGGCATTTTAGTTAGGACTTGGATAATCAAAGGATGTTGTTTATCTCGGAGAGAGCTTATCATGAAAATATTTTCTTCTATTCAGTGTAATGAGCATTCAACAATTTTGAAGTAAATGCTTTTTTGATTTCCTTCCCTATTCTCTACTTGATGTTCG
Source organism: Gossypium anomalum (assembly GCA_025698475.1). Taxonomy (NCBI): domain Eukaryota; kingdom Viridiplantae; phylum Streptophyta; class Magnoliopsida; order Malvales; family Malvaceae; genus Gossypium; species Gossypium anomalum. The sequence continues at coordinate 22,198,329 of CM046964.1, read as the reverse complement.
TTGTGCTCTTAATTCATTTGACATTAGCATACTTGTTTAATGGGGATCTTAGAACTTATCATCTGACTTGATTACGTATCACTTGGTTGTCAGTTATGGGACATAAACATGGATTCGGGTCCAGTTGCAACATTCCAGGTTCACGAATATTTAAGACCCAAGGTATGATTTCTACCTTCTGATAGAGATTATATTAATCATATTTGTGTTGTGCTGTGTCAGAGCTGATTATGGCTTTCTTTTAATTGTTTCAGTTGTGTGATTTGTATGAAAATGATTCAATCTTTGACAAATTTGAGTGTTGCCTAAGTGGTGATGGATTGCGAGTTGCAACAGGTTCCTACAGGTTTGTTTTTTGAGATTAGGTCTGTTAATCTTTTGCTATTGTTGATGTTATCGTCTTCCACTTATCATAATATATATTTCCCATGATCTCAGCAATCTATTCCGTGTATTTGGTTGTGCCTCTGGAAGCACTGAGGCAACAACTTTGGAAGCCAGCAAAAATCCAATGAGGTAAACTATTCACTCAATCATCGTAAAATCTTGGGTGATTCTTTAATGATGTAAGTAGTTATAAACATCCGAACATCTTTTCAGGAGACAAGTTCAGACACCCTCAAGGCCTTCCAGATCCCTAAACAGCATAACACGTGTTGTACGACAAGGTAGAGATCAAGTGTTCATTTGTTCCTTTTTAACTACCATTAACTTTTGATTATTTTTGTGTTGGACTCCTCTCAAATGCTTGTGTTTTCGGAAAATCTGCCATAAATAGCAGAAACCCTCGGAGTTGATGCAAATGGAAACTCTCTTGATTTCACGACAAAGTTGCTGCACTTAGCGTGGCACCCCACCGAAAACTTGATAGCTTGTGTTGCTGCTAACAGCTTGTACATGTACTATGCATAAAAGATGGTCCAAGAAGCAATGTATTTCCTTGGTTTAACTTTTATTTGGGAGCTGGTAGCAAAACCTTCTTTCACTTTCCTGCCGACCATCGCGTTAAATGCTACATCGACTAACACTTTTGGTAGCCCTAAAATCCGTAGCACATCCTAGTATCGAGGTCAAGAAATATCTTAGCAAGGAAGAAACATATCTTTGTTCTCGGGTAGGCAGCTCAATTCTCTTTTCCCCTTTTCCCCCCTCATCTCTGAAACCCGAAAATTTTCTTTTCCCTCCCGTAATCTTCTTTCAAAGTAGAAGGTGGAGTTATGTTTCTAAGACGTGTTGGGTTGAAGTTAGCAGAAAATATGATTGTAGCAAAAGGATGTTCAAAATATTTGGCACAAGGTTCAAAGGTAACTGTAAATTAAATTTTTTTTTCTTACTTTTTTGGGCTCAAATCACGGTGGGAAGTAGCTGTTGGAACTCGCATTATTTATTTTTTTGTTTGATTCTTTTGTCATGTTTGGAACTCGGGAAAAATCCCGAAATTACACATGGAATACGAGTTTTGATTTGATCCAATTGTAGATATCGAACTTCATCATAGGTTTGCTTATTGCATACATACAAAAAAAAAAAAAAAAAACTAATGCTTCTCTTTTCTGATTTCTAGGCTTTCAGATTAACAAAATCCTGTTGAACTAATTATAAAACGACGATATCCAGACACCTATTGAACTAATTATCGTATCTGACCAATTGTTGCATTCATTTTAATTTATTACACCTGGAGTCCAAGTTGACAGAGTCATCTCCGATAATAATGGAGATTGGTGAGTGGGAAAGATGGAGCTTCATCAAATCTGGGGCGTGAATCAAACACATCTGAAACCGTAGTATTTCATAGTTGACTTGAAGGTAGAAAGAGCTTCTGTGCAATAAATTTTGTTAAAATCTTCTAGTCCTTTTATTTTGAATGTTATTTATTTATTTTTTTTAAATTTTAAAATTTAAATCTATCACTTTTAAAAAATTGTAGACAGCTTTGTGTCAAAATTGTGGAAAGGAATTGAAAATTTTTAAATATATTATTAAATTTTCCATTATCTGTTTTTTCTTATAATATTAAAAGAGCAGTAAATATTTAAGTGGAAATATTTTTTACTTAAATAAAACAAATGCTTCATTCTTAATAAGGAAAAGAAAATATAGAATGGTGGTCGCTTGTCTAAATTCGAAGGTTTACTTAAAAATGGATTTTGGTAAAATTTAAGGTTCAGACCTTGAGTAAGATTTTTTGACCCTAATTCGGCCCAGCCTAAATATATTCTATTATAAAAAAAATATTATATTAATTATATATATTTATATTTATATTAAATCACTAACTCAATAACAATTAAACGCACTATCTTAAATCTGAAAAAACCTTTTCCCAACTTACTCAACCCAAAATATAAAATTTTAAAAATTACATTTAATACAATAAAACATTTATTATATTTATGGTAGTATTTTTAGTATAAATACTTTTTAATAAGTTTTTAATATGTCAGAAAACTTTTAATTTAGCGTTTTTAGGACATTTATTTTTTTAAAAATATTTTTAAATAAAAGCTAATCTTAAAAAATCAAATATGGGTGGGACGGCCTGGATTTACTTTTCTTAAATTGAGTCGAATTTGGACAAAAAAAGTAAGCTATTTTTCAAACCAGAGTTGACTTGAAAAATTGGTCTAAATACCTTGCATGGACTCAGCCTAACCCAACCCGACCAATGAGCACTTATGGATAGGAGGGGTGAAAGGGGCATAATATTTAAAAGTGGTGTCCCCACTTTATACAGTGACATCGATATTTCAGTAATACAAAGTTTTGAAAATACGGGAAAAAAAAAGAAAAAAATTATTTGATTTAAAATTTTCGGCATCTCCAAGCTGTTGGGCGACATCATTTTAAAATTGTTTTTTTCCTGATGCAATCATTTTGTAATTTTGTTGGTGCTTTTTCAAGTGGTGTCTCCTAACACAAAAGTGACACCTTAGGTTACTGTAGAAAATGACCCATTCTCGTAATTAATCTACTTTCCACCCCATTTTTCTAATTATTTTTTCCGTATTATTGATTAAAAAACCTTCATTAGGTTGATTATTTGTTAGTGTCAAATTATGGAGTAAAATTTGAAGGTTAAAATATACTTGAATCCTACTTTTATTTTTAGACACTTGGACTCTCTACTTTTTGGATTTTAAATTTAGGTTCAACTATTAATGTTAGAATTAAGTGACCCGAATCCTTATTTAAATAAAATATAGTGGTAAAATAAAATAAAAGAAGAATCCATATAGAATTACACTTCTTTTATTTTATTTTAGAATAAGGTTTTTTAAACCTTATTAAATTCCATCTATTTGATATTGATTAGAATAAGGTGTTTCAGTCTTACTAGAATATGGCTTTACAAGCCTATAAATAGACATAGTCTATTCCTCTTGTAATAATTCGAATTCGACATAGTGAATTTTCTTCACCTCTGCCCGTCGTTTTTTCCTGAAAGGGTTTCCACGTAAAATCTGTGTTCTTTATTTTTATTTTATTTTATTTTATTTTTCACAAATTGGTATCAGAGCTTCCGAGTTGTTCATCTCGATCACTGTAATGGCGTCTTTGAAGTATAAAATTTCGCTGTTGGATCGCAACACCAGATTTGCATTATGGCAGATTAAGATGCAAGCAGTTCTTGTGCAGATGGATCTAGAGGATGCCCTGCTAGGGATAGATAAGATGCCTTCGACTTTAACAGATGAAGAGAAGAAGCGTAAGGATCAAAAGGCGTTAACACAATTACATCTGCATTTGTCCAACGAAATTTTGCAGGATGTGATGAAAGAGAATACCGCCACTGCATTATGGAAGAGGCTAGAACAAATATGTATGTCGAAAACTCTAACAAGCAAGTTGCATATGAAGCAGCGTCTTTATACTCATCGTTTGGAGGAAGGTGCGTCGTACACGAACACTTAACAGTGTTTAAAGAAATTTTCTAAAACTTGGAGGCCATGGAGGTTCAGTATGATAAGGAAGATCTAGGGTTGATTCTACTTTGTTCGTTGCCCCCGTCTTATTCAACCTTTAGAGACACGATTTTATATAGCCGTGAGTTTCTCACAGTTGATGAGGTTTATGATTCTTTGACCTCGTATGATAAGATGAAGCATTTTGTGGTTAAACCCAACTCTCAGGGAGAGAGTCTTATTGCTCGTGGGAAATAAGATCGGAATACTGATAATGATCGTGGAAGGACACAGGAACGGAATCCTCGCGGTAAATCTAAGGGCAAATCGAAGTCTTCAAACAGAAGTAAAACTTATAACTTCTGCAAGAAGAAAGGGCATATTAAATCTGAGTGCTATAAGCTACAGAACAAGATTAGAAGGGAGGCTGCGAATCAAAAGGGAAAACAACAAAAAAATTTCGGCGAAGCTAATGTTGTAGAAGACTACAGCGATGGTGAACTTCTAGTCGCTTCTGTCAATGATTCTAAAGTAAGCGAAAAGTGGATACTTGATTCAGGTTGCACCTTCCACATGAGTCCTAATCGGGATTAGTTTACAACTTACAAAACAATGTCTGAAGGTGTTGTTTTCCCTTGTTGTGAAAAAATAATGCTTCGTGTAAAATCGCAGGTGTTGGAACAATTAAAGTTAAGATGTTTAATAGAGTTGTCATAACACTTAGTGACGTGCGACATGTTCCAGAATTGAAGAGAAATTTAATTTCATTGAGTACTCTTGATTCAAAAAGGTACAAATACACAGCTGAAAGTGGGGTTTTAAAGATTTCCAAAGGTTCCCTTGTTGTGATGAAAGGACAAAGAAAGACTGCCAAGTTATATGTTTTGCAGGGTTCTACTATTACTGGTGATGTAGCTGTCGCTTCCTGTTCCTTGTCAGATGATGATATTACTAAACTTTGGCATATGCGCCTAGGGCATATGAGTGAGAATAGCATGGTAGAATTGAGCAAAAGAGGACTTCTTGATGGGTAAGGAATTTGCAAACTAAATTTCTATGAGCACTGTGTTTTTGGGAAGCAAAAGAGAGTTCGATTCACCAGAGGAATCCATAACACGAAGGAAACATTGGAGTATATTCATTCTAATCTGTGGAGGCCATCCAGAGTGCCTTCGAGAGGTGGAGCTAATTATATGCTAACCTTTAGTGATGATTTTTCCAGAAAAGTTTGGGTGTTCTTCTTGAAGCAGAAAAGCGATGTATTTTCTGCATTTAAGTTTTGGAAAATTATGATTGAAAAACAGACAACGGCTTAGAGTTTTGTTCTGATGAGTTTAATAGATTGTGCAAGTCAGAAAGGATCGTGAGACACTTGACAGTTATTCATACTTCACAGCAAAACGGCGTTGCAGAACGAATGAACAGAACAATCATGGAGAATGTTCGATGTATGTTGTCAAATGCCAATTTACCAAAGTCGTTTTGGGCAGAAGCAGCCTCTACTGCATGTTTTTTGATCAACCGATTTCCATCCGTTACCATTGAGAAAATGACTCCACAAAAGGTATGGTCTAGTAATCTTGCTAATTATTCTGATTTAAATATCTTTGGGTGTCGTGCGTATGCTCATGTTGATAATGGAAAATTAGAACCGAGATCCATTAAATGTGTTTTTCTTGGTTATAAAGCTAGTGTAAAAGGGTATAAGTTATGGTGTCCTGAAAATAGAAAAGTTGTGATTAGCAGAGATGTTTTTTATGAAACTGCTATGCTACCTAACTTATCTCTTAAAGACTCTTCCAATAAAGAAAATCAAAAGCAGGTGGAGCATCAGATTAATACAGAGTCGACTCCTCAAGTCAGTACAAAAATTGATAATAGAGTTGCTTCTTCACCGCAATACTCTATCACCAAAAACAGAACTAGAAGAGAAATTAAACCTCCAAAGAAGTATGCCGAGGCTGATCTAGTTGCTTATGCTTTAAATGTGGCTGAAGATATAGATGCAAACCGAGAGCCATCTAATTATTCTGAGGCAATTAGCTGTGAAGACTCAGAAAAGTGGATGTTTGCTATGCAAGAGGAGATGGAATCACTTCACAAAAACAGAACATGGGATCTTGTGAAACTTCCAAAAGATAAAAAGGTTATTCGTTGTAAATGGGTGTCTAAAAAGAAAGAAGGGACTCCAGGAGTTAAAGAACCCAGCTATAAAGCAAGGCTTGTTGCAAAGGGTTACAGTCAAATTCTAGGAGTGGACTTCACAGATGTGTTCTCCCCAGTTGTTAAGCATAGTTCAATTCGAGCTTTGCTTAGTATTGTGGCCATGCATGATTTGGAGCTTGAGCAGTTAAATGTAAAAACTGCATTTTTGCATGGAGAACTTGAGGAGGATATTTACATGCAACAACCAAAAGGTTTTATAGTCTCAGAAAAAGAGGACTATGTTTGCTTGATGAAAAAGTCCCTTTACGGTTTGAAACAGTCACCAAAACAGTGGTACAAGAGGTTTGATTCCTTTATGACTTCTCATGATTTCAAAAGAATTAGTTTTGACAGTTGTGTTTACTTTAAAAAAAACAGTGATGGTTCTTTTGTGTATCTACTTTTTTATATTGATGACATGTTGATAGCAGCAAAAGATAAAGGAGATATAAGAAAGGTCAAAGCCCAACTAAGTGAAGAATTTGAGATGAAAGATTTAGGACCAGCAAAGAAGATACTTGGTATGGAGATTCTCAGAGATAGAAAAGCAAGTAAATTATATCTAAGTCAGAAGGGGTACATTGAGAAAGTTCTTTGCAGGTTCAATATGTAGAGTACTAAGCCTGTTAGTACTCCTTTAGCGGCCCATTTTAGACTTTCATCAGCTTTGTCTCCACAATCAGATGATGAGATTGAGTACATGTCACATGTTCCATACTCTAGTGCAGTGGGATCTCTCATGTATGCTATGGTTTGTTCACGTCTAGATTTATTATATGCAGCCAGTGCAGTTAGCAGATACATGACGAATCCCGATAAAGAACACTGGAAAGTAGTTCAGTGGATTTTGAGATACTTACGAGGTACTACCGATGTTTGCTTACAGTTTGGAAGAACTGAAAATGGAGTTATTGGGTATGTTGATACTGATTTTGCTAGGGACCTTGATAAAAGAAGATCTCTCACAGGTTATGTCTTTACAATCGGAGGTTGTGCAATCAGTTGGAAAGCCACTTTGCAAACTATAGTCGCTTTGTCTACCACTGAAGCTAAGTACATGGCGATTACTGAGCCTTGTAAAGAAGCTATTTGGTTGAAAGGACTCTTTAGTGAACTCAATGAAGACCTTCAAATCAGCACAGTATTTTGTGACAGTCAGAGTGCCATCTTTCTTACAAAAGATCAAATGTTTCATGAGTGAACAAAACGGATTGATGTTCGGTATCATTTTGTTCGTGATATTATTGCTCGTGGTGATATTGTTGTGAGCAAAATTAGTACTCATGAAAATCCTGTAGATGTGATGACTAAGTCACTTCCTATAACTAAGTTTGAGCATTGCTCAAACTTGGTTGGTGTTCATTGTTGAAGTTAAACCCTTAAGGGGTTTTATGGAAGAGGTGGAGAACTTATTCGTTGAGAGTTCGCGATGAAGAACTTGTTCATTGAGAATTCGTGTCAAGATGGAGATTGTTAGAATTAAGTGACCCGAATCCTTATTTAAATAAAATATAGTGGTAAAATAAAATAAAAGAAGAATCCATATAGAATTACACTTCTTTTATTTTATTTTAGAATAAGGTTTTTTAAACCTTATTAAATTCCATCAATTTGATATTGATTAGAATAATGTGTTTCAGTCTTACTAGAATATGGCTTTACAAGCCTATAAATAGACATAGTCTATTCCTCTTGTAATAATTCGAATTCGACATGGTGAATTTTCTTCTCCTCTGCCCGTGATTTTTTCCCGAAAGGGTTTTCACGTAAAATTGTGTGTTCTTTGTTTTTATTTTATTTTATTTTTCACAATTAAATTTTTTGATATGGCATTTTGAAGTTTAAAAAAAAAATCATTTGGTAGTCATATAAAAATAACATTGAAAATGTTTATGTGGATTTTTTTTCTCTTAAAAACATCAATTTAAACTCATCATGATAAAAAAAATTTGTTGGAATAGTGTTCCTAAGAAAAATTGACGTAAGCATTTTAATTGAAATAGTAATAATATTAAATATTTAGACTAACTAATGATATTATAAAAGTAGAAGGATCAAATTATGTCAAAAATTAATGTTATAAATTAACTAACGACATTATCCCATTTTCAGCATGGTATAAGAACTAAAACTGAAGTTTGATCATTGTTTTATAATGTCAAAAAAAGAAAAGAAAAAAAGAAGCAAGGCAAACCTAAAATAAATAGAAAGCCACGTATTTGTTTCTAATACCTTTAATGCATTCAAATTATATATAATCACATACTATTTTAATCAAAAAGTTAACAATATTAACTATTTGGACTAATTAATAACATTATAAAAATACATGGACTAAATTACATTAGAAATTAAAGTGTAACAGTTAAATCTTAAATATAGGCATGATAGAGGGACCAAAATTAGAATTTAACCAATTTTCAAAACTGCGAAAGAAAGAAGGAAAGCACCATGGTGGTACACGTGTTGAAAAAAGAAGGCGCTTAGTATTCTTTGTGCATTTGAAACTTAGTCTTCATACTTTTATTTTTAAAATTTAAAATTTAGATCCAATTGTTAACACTATTAATTTTTTTGTTAAATTCGTTGTTATGACATTTTAAAATTTTTGAAAAAAAACCCACTTAGTTACCATAAAACAAAACAAAATTATAATGAACTTGAATTTAACAAATGATTTTAAACATGTTTACAACTCCTAAAAGTTACATCAACTTTTAATCAAAATAAAATATTTTGACTAATCGATAACATTGTAAAGATTAAAGTATCAAATCATATAAAAAAAATTGAAGTATAAGGATTATATTTTAAATTCGAGTGCAAACACATAGACCAAATTTGAAATTCAACCATTGTTATATAATCTTAAATTTGAGAGTGTTTTCAAAAAAAAAAAAAAAAACATTGAAGGTAACAGAGGAACCAAATTTGAAATTTTACCATTTCTCTATATAATGCAAAAAAATTGAACATGTCAAAAGAAAGATGGCCACGTGTCAACTTTCTGAAATTGAAAATTTACCATTTCTTTTATATAAAGAAAGAATAGTGATCCACATGTGAACTAAAGAAGATCCTTTGAACCTTCTTTTAATATAGTTTGCAGAGAGCTTATTGGCTTGTTTTAGTTTGCTCCGGCGACCGGCATCTTCATATCAATTTATGATAATTAACGGATACTTTTTTGAAGAAAAATAGAAGCTACAAATACAACGTTCTAGATCAAGAAACACCTGTATTTAGAGCACTCAATTAATGGTTTAATACCCAAAATTAGCAATGTCATACATTTGCTAAAAGAATTTCAACCACTAAACATCCTCCAATGTAATCAAACACGAGGAAAAAAATTTGTCATTATGATCACATGATTAAAGCAGTTTAAAAGCCAATAAACAAGTCACATTAGGCGCAATGCAAATAAAACTCCTTTCATGCACAGTAGCACAAGGATCCAAGTCATATGGATCAAAGTTTGATAGCAGACCAAATTAAGATATTTGCCTCAAATTAAGATATTACCAAATAACTTGGATGGTTAACTTGTCTAACTACAATACATAGCAAATTAAATAGATAAAATTGAAAATACTTCAACATGAACAATCGGCAAGTCTCCAATTACAAAATTCATAAAGCTAAAGGGCCGATAATCAAATGGCACCATGCATTTCAAACACTTGTAAACCATAAAATATCCTTTACACCTAAACAACGTAATATTTCAGAGAGAATGTATTTTAGATACAATGTGATGTAAGAGCTCCCCATATTTTAGCTTCACCAAACTTTTAGTTTTGAAATAAAAAATACAAATATATTGTAACAAAATTTTGGTCAAAGTATTTATAAATTTTAATTTTAATCTTTTTATTTTTAGGAATTTTTAAATTTTAAAATTCAAATCTAGTCGTTAACCTTAATAAAATTAATTTATTAAATTTAGGTTGATTGTAATATCATTTTTAGTTACATGACTACCAAATGAATTTTTTTTATTTGAAAATGTCACATAAAAAATTTTAAAAAATCGGTATCAACTGGACGTGAAATTTAAATCTTGAAAAGTAAAAAGATTAAATTCTTAAAAGTAAATGTATATGAACTAAATTTTAAATTTGTAAAAAATACAAAAACTTATTTAACCTAAATTGTTTTATTTAAAAGATAAATTTTAAATAAAAATTACTAATAAGATTCGAACTCAATTTGTTTTGAAATCTGATTTCGAGTTTTACCATTAGAATACAAATTTGAATTAATTAAATTATTTGTTGAATATTCAAATATATTAAATATTTGCATTCCATAAGTACTTTTAATGTAATTAAAAAAATATTATCCACAAAAATATTGTGAGTTTGTATATTTATTATCCAAATCCGCATCCCTTATTTACAAAAATAATGAACCACTCTATAATTCGTTGTAGATAGTAATTCAAATATTAAGTTTCAAATATTATTCAAAATTTGTAATATCTGAATATGCAAAAAGCAAGTTGGATATCTGTATATATTCTAATATGCATTATACAGTACCATCCCTACTTTGGATTTCTATTTTTTTTACTTGTTTATAATAGTAAATAAAATAAATGGTTGGTATTGGGTTTTTATTTTTCAACTTATTACTTTTAGTTTTAATGTTTAATTTGGTACCTAAATCAAATGGATCACATGACTTAATAAATATTTGACATTGTTACAAGTGACTTTTCTGTCAAAAGTGCTAATAGGATGATGAAGGAAGACTCTTGAAATTCAAGAGAGGCAAAATGGGAAATTGTATGGAAATATCCTGGACCTCAAAGAGTCTGGTACTTTATTTGGACTTCTTTTAAACACAAATTTCTTACAAATGTGGAAATAGTTAAGCAAGGAATTGGGGTTGACTCTTCATGTAGTCATGGCTCTTAAGATTTCTTACATGTTCTTAGAGATTACTCAGCAGCAAAAGATGTTTGGCTAAATGTTATACCAGTACACCAACAAAGGAGTTTCTTTTCAAATAATTTACATGATTGGCTAGTTTCTAATTTGCAAGACCTTTCGAAAATGTATGGGGAAGGAGCTAATTGGATTTGTCTATTTGGACTCCTTGCTTGGTGTATTTGGAATAATTGTAATTTTTTCATTTTTCAAGGTATAACTTGGAATTCGAATGAGATTGTCAAAGCCTCAGATAGCTGGGCCAAACAATATTCTACGATGTCTAAAGATGTTTCCGATTGATGTCATGAATATACTATTGGGCAACCAAAAACATGGAATTGGGTTATCCTAAATACTAATGGTGTTGTTTTGATGGGTTCTGGTCTTGCTACTGTTGGGGGTATTGTGGAAGACGAAAATGGGGATTGAATTTTTAGATATAATTGACAGTTAGGGAAATACTCAAATTTTCAATGTTGAATTATTGAGCATTTTGGATGGCCTCAATCTTATCCAACGAAGAGGACATGACAGGGTGATAATCTAATCTGATAGTTTGAAGATAGTTAGAACGATTCAAGATAATGCATCGACTACTTCAAATTTTGCTTTTAAGACATATACTTAGAGAACACAACCATGTTGCGGATGCTTTAGCCAAATTGGCTTTTGGAAGAAAGGAAGACTTGCATATACTTTATTTTCCTACTAGAGAGATTCAAGTAATCCTAGATACAGATAGAGCTAAAGGTGTTTTATTTCAAAATGTACCAATGTAACTAATTGTTTATCTTGTTCTATTCACCAAAGAAATATTTGACACGCCAGCTATAGTAAAAAAGTATAGATGCTTAATTTGGGGAAAACACATTGCTAAATAACCGAATTGAATATTGAAGTCAAACTTAAGTAATTAATTTTAAAAACTCAAGTATCAAATTTGGAAAAACCTAAGCACCAAATTGATCATTAAAGCAAAACTCAAATACTAAAAAGAGACAAAATATTCAAATACCAAAATAAATATAAAAACTAAATTAAGATACCAAACAATACATTAACCCTAAAATAACTCCTCTTAATTACTCCACATTCAATGGGTGATACCAGTTTACAATAACAAATCACCGGCAAATATTATTTTGCTTAAGTCAATAGTTTGTTAATATAAACTGCAAGCCTATTACACCACATATGGTCCATACACAAATTGGCCAAATGCAACGTTATAGAGCAAGAAAAAGAACACAACACAATTAAGAACCACCACTGGCAAAAGTAATCCAATGGTCGTTGGATACGCGACGAGCCATGCCCTACACCGCTTATTCAAATATTTCCAACCCCACTATGAACCAGGAAGCTTCCAGTGTAACAAACAAGTCAATCAAGGAGATAAAACCCCCCATGACCTCTTTGATTCAATAAAACTCCACACAATAGCTGAGAGACCACTCTCCTAACACATCTCCGAGCAGGCTAATAAGACCGGAAACGAAAACACCATTATACCTGATATAGCAGAATCAAAAGCAGAAACAATCTACACGACCCCATAAAAGGAAACTCACCGACAAGTCTCCTGTCACTGAAGTCATAAAGCTAATTCGAGAGAAATCTATAGACAAATTTGAGCACTAGCAGAGCCTAGGTCTTTCTCCGGTACAACCCTTAAAGCATGTCTTGGCATTTATTATCTCTTTCTGCCATCATTATTTATTTTGATCCTCGCGCATTTAATTTGAGGCATGTTTGATTGTTAGATAAGTCCATATAAAATGAGTATGAATGATATATTGCAAGCACATTTTCGACAAATATTGCTTGGAAATTTACTAGGGACAGTAAGCAAAGAGAAGAAAAGATTGGAGGAAGATGGGAAACGTAAAATAATTTTTTTTTACCACTGTCACGGTTTGATTAGCAAGTTACATTCAAGGACCATAACATGTTAGAGACTACTTCTGACAAAACAGGCTAATCTAAAAATCGATATATAATTTATAATTTGAGTAAGAAAGAGCATTTGATCAAATTGATTCAAAAAATTTCAAATTAATTGAGTTAAATGAATCTTATTTAAACAACCAAACTCAATTTAAATTTTTTTTCAAATCAAGTCTACAAATCTCATTATTTATACTTTATGTTCCACTTATATAGACTGATTATTTATTAGTTGACAAAATATAAATTTATTTCACTACATAAGTAAAATTTATAAATAAACATTTATCAAAACGACATAATTTTATCTTTTTTTATTCAAATTTTTGAACAACGAATTGTATAATTCATATTTAAGCTAAATCAAAATTTTTAATTTTTTTATTCAATTGATCCGAATAATTCGATTATCTCAAACTATTTAAACAATACAAGAATCTAAAAAGAAAAAATTAAATTGATATGGTTTGAAACTTAGATCTAATAAGAGCTGCCATAACTGAGGAATGAAAGTTTATTTTAAACATTCAATCAAACTGAATGTAATTAACAAAAAAGTATAAGTACAACACAATTTAGTAAATATCTATTTGGCCATTTCACAATTTCTCATGTTCGAAGCAAATAAAAAAAAAAAAGGGAAAAAAAACCGAAAGTACGGTTCATAATAAAAACAAAGATTACATTGAAACAGTGCGTGCCTTGTACATGCAGATGTATGCCATGTGCCAATCACCTAAAACCCAAAAAGAAATTTAAAAAAATTAAAAAGAAATAACCAAATGCGTATGTTCATGTTAATAGTATACCCAATCTATGGGACGAGTGTTAGATATGAGCATGTGCAATCTTCTAAAGTTCTTTTTTTTTTCTCAATGTATTTGGGGAGTCATCTCGCATTCATGTTTGAATGTGTAAAAAACACGTGTTAGCATGAATACTTTTACGAAAAATGAAAAGTTATGAGCAACATAACCTTGAAGTAGACATTCTACATTTGGACACATGACCCTCCAATAAATGGAAAAAAAAAATGGAAAAATAGAACATACTGGTAGAGGACAGATGCTCGCATCCGACACTCACATCCAAACCAGAATAATGCAAATAATTATAAACAGTAATTTCATAGAAGTTCAGGCTGTGATTTACCTCCTCCGGAAAGTTTAACAATGTCTTCCTCTCGCTGCGGGATAGGGTTATCATCATCAAACTCGATCCATTTCCCTGTGATTAGCAACAATTATTAGTTAGTAAAACAATAAATACATAAACTAAATATCATAGAAATACAGTGCCAAACAAACTATTCCGGGAACTGACCGCTTTCTTGCTTGACCCACGCAACATAATGCCCTGAATCGGCACTTCGACCCTTGTGGGTCAGCACAGCAACCAAATCATAAATCCCGGTTAAACGTGTTTCCTTGTCAAGGGGAACCCCTGGAGAAAAACAGTATGAGAAACCGTTGTCAAAAGTGCTCAAGTATCTGATTTCAGAATATAGCTGCATTATCACAGAACAATTATGGTAAATAATTTTACGCAAATTACGTTATGCAATAGATTCCCTACAGCTAGAAGGAATTAGAAAATTATTACACATAGCAGCTTGATAATAATCTGATGCTAGGAAACTTGTCGCTGTGAAATGGGCTTTAAAAACTTAAATTGTATTCATCAGAATCCGGATATTCATTTACCAGAATTGCATTCATCGTAATTACTTGATAGAATATTATCTGGAAAATGAACTGCAAATAAGTACTCACATACTACGCAACTCAAACTTAGGTGTCAATTTTGGATACAGATGTGTCCAACACAGGTATGTTAACTTTTTTAAAGTTTCTCTATGTATTCGGAGGGTTATATCCCCATACCCCTTCCAAAATTTTGAGAGCACAGGTATTACAAAATAAACAAAAAATCAAAGCAACAGAGCTCATGTAAACCAGTTTAGGACGATTGATGACAATGGACATAAAGTGGTTTTACCTTCTTGAGATGTAGTCACAGTTGATTCTCCACTTGCATTGGATGACCCCTGCATTCAAAACATTGAAAAACAGTATCAAGCACAATGACTCAGAATTGCTACCGATATCAGCACTTATTGAAAAGTCGCCTAGTCACCTCTCCATCGATCATCTTGACATCATCATCTTTTGAGCTGGAGCTTTTCTCATTAGCTTTCAGACCGAGCTTTTTACCTTCCTCATCCCTCAGGATCTAAAAGTTGCATATCAAGAAACTGTTGGTCAATGCACAGCAAACTAAAATTTAGTTAATCATCAAAACAAGGTTAAAATGGCTACCTGACGAGGACCTTCCAATTGTTTGCGAAGTTCATCTGAACATAGATCATAAACATCCAACTCCAGTGGATAATCAACTTTCTGAAAAAGGGAAACATATATTATACAATGCAATTACAAACATAGTTTGATAAGCAAACAAACAAGTTTTGGCATTTCTTGTGCCTTCACCAAGTCATCTCCAGCTGGTTAAATCAAAAATAGATATTTGTTTATGAAAACCATGTGGACTAAGCCGGAAAATAAAATTTGCATACCCGCAATATCTTGGCCTTTTGATTTGACTCCCTCTTCCAGAAAAAACGAACGAATTGAATAGTCAAATACCTTCATAATTCACCAGAAAAACAAGTCACCAAAAAAGTTCTTCGTTTCAAAAATATGGATGAAAACATGGAAGGTATAAAGAATCATAAGTGCAGATGGTATCTACATCAGAGAAGAGAAATGAGGAAGAAATGCCACCTTTCATTTTAGCAGACTACAGTACAATATATATATATAGAGAGAGAGAGAGAGAGGGCGATAACAAAGCTATTAGCTACCTTGGCAAACCATTAATTCGGGACTCTTTCAAGTAAATTGCACTGCGCCCGAGGGCAGGAGAAGCCTTTTCCAGTTCTGATTTCAAAGCCTACATAGAGAAATATTATTAACTCATGTTAACAATAAATGCATTAACGATTAGGAATAGTATTCTTTATTTGGAAGCCAATGAAGCCACAGAAGGATGAATCATTAATTTGTAATAAGATCTGCATGGAACAGTGGCTAGGACAAAACCCTCATGGGGGGGGAGCAAGGTAAAAAAATTTCCAACAGCTTAGATTTGTTATTCAATATTTTAAAAAGGAAAAGAGAAGAAAGGCTTAATTAAAGCCTATTACAAGTCCAATCACAGCATCAATGTCACTGATCAAAGTAACTGCTCCAAACTCTAAGCTGTTCCGTTAGGCCACAAAGTTAACAAAACCATATCAAGAAAAAGCATCATACACAAGATGTAGATATATAGAACAGAAAAGAAGGTAGCTGATATAGCTTACATGCTTTAGACCTTCATGTAAATGGTTCACTTCTTGCGAAATGTGGCATTTAAGTGAATAAACCGATTCTGTCTCAGAGGTTTCTTCACCACTCTCTTGGCAATGAATCCTAGCAATCAAACATAGGTTAGATGATACAAGGAGGAAAAGTTATCAAGAACTTTTTCAGATAAAAGAGAAGCAGAAAAATAGGAAAGGCAGCAAATAATACAATGCACTGATGAGTAATACATGAACTTCGGGCATATGGATAAATCAACCAAATATCAAGTAAATAACTTTCTCAATAGTAGCATAAACCAAATAAGGAATGCAGATTTGAACTTAAAAACTGCATAAACCATATCGATGTAGGCATAAGTAGAAGGATGTTCTGGTTTTGCTTGTTTAGACTAGTTGAAATTTGAAATTCTTTATCTTTTCCCTCAGTATAAAGATGATATACTTTTACATGTATTTCTTACATGAACGGCACCAGTGGTATTTGAAAATTTGAATAGCAGCAACAATTCTTCAACAGTTATAGAACATGGCATCAGCATATATAAATTGTCTAACTAGGTAATGTCATCATTAAATTAAAAAGAAAAAAAAATGACTATCAAATATGTAGATATCTACCTGCTTGCAAGGTCAATACCAAAAAGGTCCTTTACAGTATCTATATTTTCACTGTAGAAAGAAAAAAAAAATGACAGTGAGAGATTAGAATTATTTTTCTAAAAGAGATGTTTGCTACTAAATTAGAAAGATATATGCTAGAGAAGCATTGCAGTAGCAAAAGGACTATGCAAGGTAACACTGCTCCAAATAAAAGATCCCTAATTTTGAAGAAGAAGTTTGATAAACCAAAAGCAACAGCTTCAAACTGTTTCAGTTGTTAAGGGCACCATGGACTTGCTCAAATTTTGCCAGTAAGTATAACTCAGTATATCTAAATGACAAAGAACAAGAAACCTACCTAGAACCAGCTGATCGAAGAGACTGAGAGAGGGTGTATAAAAGTTGTGTCCAACACTCTTCAGCATCCTGTAAAAGACCCCAAATTACATATCAGCATATAAACAAATCTAAGACAAAAGAATATTGGGTACAGTTGACTAAAAAAACGAGAAAAGAACAAAACCTGCTGCATGAAGACACCATTATGCAACTGGCCGAATTGAGGATACTTTTTACGCAACAACTGAAACCAAGATACACATAAACAATAAGTTCTCCATACCTTCCATCAAATTAAGTGCCATATAGCAACAAAAAACAGAAAAAAGAGAAATTCCTTTAATGAACTTTGAAGTACAGCGTAACAATTCTATTGACAACAGCATAGAAAAATATTTGCATGAAGCTCTAGCAATAAATGGTAAAAAGATTAGATCACTAAGGAAAGAGAATTCAACAGAATCAGCAAAAAATGGTTAAACAAGGCACAATAATACACTGTTTTCGTGGACTTTACCTTATGTGAATAAAATTGCCAAAATAAAATCGGGTACACCTACAAATATGTTGCATGCAATATAAAAATATTTCACCTAAATTCTAGTAGATGCGTTTCTTCCATCTAGTGATATCCTATAGCTTCAGAGATCAAAGAGAACACAGGGATTCAAAATACAAGTGACAAGGAAAAAGGGAACAAACCGTCCAAAATTGCATAGGTGCAACTGGCTTGACACTTTTATCAAGTTCACCAAATAAATCACGTGTGGCAATTGTCAACATATGAGAAGTCTGATCCACATCATTGTTTCTTCCTGAATGTGAATATCTGATCACAATTAAGACAGTGCACATTACATCTGATTCATACAAAAAACATACAAATCCAGTGCCATATTCTCACATAATGCATTGTTAGGTAAAGAAGGCACTTACTTTACTAAAGAAGACTTCAACTCTGGAACAGAATGGAGGCATTGTACTGTAGAATTCATGTAGCAGGTATTTCCTAGATTAAATAGACCAGCACTATGACCCTAAAAGTACAAAAATCAAATAGGTACAATCCTCAGTTGCAAGGCTAAAGACAAGGAACAAATTATAAAGACTGAGAGTGAACCCACCATGTACTAACACAAGATGAAGGCAAAATAATATTTAACAAGAGCATAGTCAAGTTATTGCAACTAATCCCTAACAACCCATAAACGAGCAACAAATTGCTCTCAATAATCTCAGGTCAAACAACCGACAGTTGGGCCAGCCTGATTTGAGAATATAATAACTATCAAATCTCTAACCATATTTTAACAAAAGAATAGGCAAATCCATCAATATTCTTTTAATATAAGGAAGAGTTACTATGCTGCCACGCTTTCCAGGAGGGCAAGCATGGTAGAGCTAAAAACAATGTTCATCTAAGTCTCGTTTGACATCTTGAATAGCTCCATACTTAACTTTAGTTCTTTAACAAGTACATGTCAACTAAAGCATGAATTCATGTTCAATGAAATCAAAGGAAAGATACCAAACAATTGAATAATGCGTATATCACAAGTAAACTATTTGATACAAGCTGGACTTATAATGAAATCAGACAGCATCCATGATACCAAGGCATACTACAATAATGCCATATTACAGTTTTTATGTAATCCCCAATGCAAGAACATATTTTTCATTTGAAAGCGAAAAAGAACATGGAATTAAATTGGCACTTACCAAAGATACCACTTGTTCTTCTTCCGGAAGATCTTCCATAAAAACAGGGCCCTTTTCTGGGGCTTTAACAACCTCATCAGCAGTTCCCATCATCATCAACTTTTGACCCTAGAAGAAACATTATGGCACAAGGCGCAGCATTCTCATTAGAAAACTGTCCATAAGTAAGAGATGAAGGGGAAATAAGGTAAATGCTATCAAGATAGCTCACCTGCTTCAGACCAACTGTTGACCAATCTGCATCATCCTACATTGTCAAAGGGTAAGCTTTGGAAATTCATGAATCACACTCAAAATAAGCATGTTAGAAAACCATGACTAGACAAATAAAGGGTAAGCAACACTAATCGCAATGCACAAAGCACTTTATAAAGCAACTCTTCTAGCTATTACATAAAAAATCATCCAAGTACCTTCAACAAGCCACCTTTAACCATAATTTTCTGCCTTTCAGGAGGTACTCCAGTCAGATCGTACAACTGGCACTTGAAAACATATGGAGGCTGACTGGTGTCAATTTCCACAGCCTTCAAGAGTTCCTTTTGCCATTTCACACTCACTACAAAATTCAAAGAGGATACTTAAGAGTCCAAAATAATTATAATATAAATACAAATGCCTTTAATATTAGGGTAAAACCAAGGGCACCATGGAACATATAACACCTCAAAAGTGATTGTTGATTCATTCCCTAACTAACCACCAAGCAAACACATTTACCAAAATTAACAACACAAAGTTTTGACGTTTGAATTTAGATCAAAGTTCCAGCCATTCTGAAGTAGTGCCAATCTAATTTTCACCATACAATTTATAAAACCTACTATTTATACGGTTAAAAACTCAGTCCCACGGTAACAACTCAGTTCGTAAAGATTAGATCTTCGAATATGTTAGATGGATCAACCATCTGCCGAATTAAAGTATATTAAGTTCAATTTTTTTAACGAAATATAGACACCATAATAATTTGTTGAATTGAATATCCAAAAACTCATTAATTTACTTCCATTATGCACACTTAACTCTAAAAATATAAATGAAGATTACACCCCTCAAAATTAAACACTAAAGACAACGGAAACCCAGATTAGCTTCATTCAATATCAGATAGTATAATCCAAATACACAACATAAAAACGGCCCCACGCATCATAAGATGGAACAAACATGGAACAATAGAATCGAATCCCCATCCACCCACCCACCCAAGAAAACCCAGATAGAAAATCGAAAAATAAAAAAGACCCATTACCAAAAAAAATCCAAAATAAAGTCCATTAATAAGCTGCAACAGTTCCATTCATAAAAAAAATAATAATACTAAACCAGAATTGAAAACCCTTTATAGGTAAACCTAAATGAGGCATTAACTATGAACGACAGTGCAAAAAAAATCAGCAAAGAGCTCAGAGCAATGAACCTGTCAACATGATTGGATTACTATTGAGGATCGACCGAGAAAGAACGAGAAATTTCGAGGGTTTTTTTTTTATTTGAAGTTTTTTCTTTTAGCTTGAAGAAGGGGAAAAGTATTTTATTTTTGCGATATATTTTGGTTTTATAGAGGAGAAGAGACGTACGAACCCGGTTCTCATTGGTCCGGGTTGGTTGTCATGGATTCGGTTTGGTTCATTTCAACGGGTCTAAGGTTTTTATTTTTTAGGTTAAACTTTCTATTAGTCCCTGTACTTTAAGATAGTTATGGATTTAGTCTTTATATTTATAATTGATCAATTTTAGTCCTTATACTTTTTGAATTGGTCAAGTTTAGTCCCTATTCTTTTCAATTTTTGAAATTTTAGTTTTAACCCAAATAGTAATAGTTAAATCCATTTGGTTAAACTATGCTACAGTTGTAGATTTGATTTATATTCTCTAACTAGACCATTCTAAATCCTTATACTTTTTGGATTATGAAATTTCAGTCTTGAAGCAAATAATAATCATTAATCTATTAACTGGATTTTTAGTGAGTAACTTGCGAAAATAACAAGCTGACATGGTATTACACATATGATAATATGTTTGGCGCACAAGATTTTAAAAATAACACAATCTAACTTAATGAATTTAATAGCTATCGTTTGGTGAAGATAGAAATTTTAAAATTCAAAAATTATAAAAACTAAAATGACCAAATTAAAGTACATGTATTAAATCCACAACTTTCATAAAGATACTAATAACAAAATTCAACCCCTTTCTATTAAGGATTTGTTTTAAACAATATAAAATTAAATAGTAAATATTATGGTTATCTTGCTTTAAGCAAACTACAGTAAAGCAAGGAAAGGGTAAAAAAAAAAAATGATAATTTTATGATTTTTTCGGGCATAATAATATTTTTATATAGTATGCAATGTATTAATGTAAAATTCGAATTCTTTTTAGAATAAAAGTTAAATAGTGTTTTTTTTTTTTTAAAGAAAAAGATTTTATGAAACTTTGTTTTCATTAAAACTCGCTATGTTACACTTAGCATCAGATTAGGAGAAGTTTTATTAAAACATTTTGATTTGTTTTTCATAAATTTAAGCATAAGTAAATTTGTCCAAAAATGAAATAATTATCGATTTCAACAAATTTAATCGAATTGAATTAAATCTTAAACAAAATAATTAATAATTACAATCGAGTTAACCTGAATTATTATTTAATTATAATATTTTAATATTATATAAAGATCATATCAAGTAAATAATTTAAGGACCAAGTTGATTGTACCATTTTAAAGAATTGATCATACGATGATACTCAATTAACTTATAAAACGAGTCTTGGTTGTATAATCAAAGGTTGAGACTTTGAGACCTTTATATTTATATAATTTGCGTAATAAAATTGATATTGGAATATAATTTTTTTACTAATTTTAATGGTGGGTTTAGGGTTTAAGGTTTAATAGGCATCACTTTATAAGTTGATGTAAACAATGATATTTGCTATCAAAAATAGTTTAGGGTACTAGTGATACGCCATTGAAGATAGTGGGGAGGGTGTCATGATGAACCATAAGTTGACCATATTCGATCCATGAGGCACTTTTGTGGATCAAAATCATGAGGTCCAATGGCTCGAAGTGAACAATAAGTGCTCAAGTTCGAGTCCCAATGAAAATCATATACGGGCTAGTTAAATAATTAAATTGCCTTAAGTTGTTCAATTTATTGTTTGTAATAGTTTGTTTTGATTTAATTTGTTGATGTAGTTAATTAGTTGCAATGGTAAAAAAAACAATTCTAACAGTTGAATGATAAAGAAAATCCATATCAACATATAGTTTCTTTACTCGTTAAAAGGTGATGCCTTTAATGGCGAAAGTACCTATTTCATAGCAGGTCCCTCTACTGTAAACACTAGTTCAAATTAGTCCACATACTATTAAATGGATCGATTTAACCTTTATGCTAGTATAAAGAATCAAATAAGGACAAATTTTAACAAAGCTAATATTTTAAAAGATTTTCTGATTCTGCAAATGAAATGGAGTTGAAATCAAAATGAACAAAAAAAAGGGTCAACTACAAGTTTAGTTTTTTTTTTTACGTTTGTTTAAGTTTACGTTTTGGCCATTGTACTTTAAAATTTTTACTATATTGTAACTAACGTTATCAATTTATTACATTATAGTCATTCAACCATAAACTCTCGTTAATAACGTAATGGCAAGCTGATGTGGCACGCTAATGTATCATTTAAAAAAAAGGTCAAATTATATAACCAGTCCCTAGTAATTTTTTCTTTTGAGCTAATTTATTTATTCTCATTTGACTTAATAATAAAACTGAATTAGTGCGACTAGCTTCACGTTGTTTACAGTTGAAGCTCGTGAGAGGCCATATGTGAAATCTCTTTATGAGTGATGAATTGAGACAAGTTTGTTCATGTTTAGAGGGCAATTCCACATGGATCAACATTAGTAAGCAAAAACAATGGTATCATCACCTATGGGAGAAGCTGTTGGAAAAAACAGGTTTGGAAAACATAGTGGAAAATAAATTTAAGGAAAAATCAGAGTTTTAAAAATTTTTCCAAAACAAGATCTTGGTTGTGATATCTAAAGTAATAAACACTTAATCAAAATTGTACATTTTCGATTCATCTAGGATGAATGTTTTGACTGAGTAGTCTTCTCTGCTATCCTCAAGCTCACGTCTGTCGAGTGTGGACTCACTTTGAGTCAAAAAATTTTTCACAAAAATTATCATTGGGGTAAATTTATAATTTCTCTAAACTTTTGGGTCAAATTGTAAATAAAAAAATATCTCCAAAAATTTTCTGAAATAATCTCTAGAAAATTTCTGAAATAATCTCTTCAGAGAATTTTCTATCTACAACTTTCTCTTGAATTCAAATGTATGTAAATAATGACCCAATGCTTCCTTTATAAAGGGAGAGTTTAGAGAATTAAATATTATTAAAATAATAGAATATTTATCTACAAGATAAATATTAAATTAAATTTAATATTAATATAATCACTTTAATATTAAATTAATAAAATACTATTTAGATAAGTATTAAATTAAATTTAATATTAAACTATTAAAATAATATTATTTTTGGAATAATTAATCTGAAATCAAATTCTCTGGTCGAATTTCAGTATGAATGTAACTCTTCCGCTGCTCAACCACCGACGACCAACCGCCACTGGCCACTGGGATGCCGCCATCGTAGCCGCTGGCACTGTTGTGTTCGGTGATGCAAGTGCGACACTCTTATAGCACCCCGAGTGGGTTCGGTCCAGGTAAATAACGACCCTATTAGTTTAGTCTAGCCATCGGTTGGACCGTCGACTCGGTTTCACATGCTGGGCTTGGTTCGACCAGCTTTTGGGTCTTAGTCTCGATTTTAGGCTCTCGGGCCCAATTTACGATTTCAGACCCAATTTTCAAGTTCAATTACCCATTGGGTCCGACTTGAAAATTAGCTTCTAAAAATATCATATTAATTTTAATTGATTCGATTAATTTAATTGTACTTAATCAAAATTAGTTTTTCCGAAAATCACTTAGATTTTCCAAATTAATTTTTCAAGAAAATTCTTTAACCAAATTCTCTAGTTGAACAATTCTTACAACCACCTAATTTAATTCCACGTTAAATAAATCGACTCAATTAAATTATTCCCAAAGTCGTAGAATTTTTTCTGATTCAAATGTAGTCCGATCGAGCTTTTATTGAGCTAGCGTATGGACCAATTGAACATATACAATTAGACTTTAGTGATTGCAATTATGTTCAGAAGTATCGTTCTGATAATTCATAATTATTTAATGATGGAGTCAGTCCACAAGAAGTAACATGATTGAAAATCCTTATTGTATACTTTTTACGAAAATAATTCATCCAATTGCTTTCCAGTGACCTCGTATGTGTGTGTTACCCTTATATGATATCATTGATTCCTTTGAATTAAATCCGTTCACTCAATACAATCTTATTTTATCTCATTGTCAGTATTGTATCTTCTTAATGATTAATATAACCACTGTCAACAAATGACTTTTACTGACGACTATTCTCGATATGGATATATGTATCTAATGCACTGCAAAAGCAAAACCATTGATAAATTTTGAGAGTTTCGTGCAGAAGTGAGCAGTTTCGTACGGAAGTGAGCAATTAGGTTTATCCATAAAGAATCTTTGGTCTGACCGAGGTGGAGAATATTTGTCCAACGAGTTTTTAGAATACCTCATAGAGAATGAGATTTTATCCCAATTGACTATGTTAGGCACTCCACAACAGAATGACATAATTGAGAGAAGGGAATATAACCTTGCTTGACATGGTTCATTCAATGTTAAGCTATTCACAACTTTCTACTTCATTCTGGATATGCGATACAAACGGTTTGCTATATTCTGAATGATATGCCAACCAAGTCTTATTGTAAGTCACCTTATAAATTGTGGCATGGAAAGAAACCTACTCTAAATCACTTTAGAATATGGGGTTGTCCAACACACATTCTGGATAAGAATGTAAAGAATTTGGATGCATAGACAGAATTGTGCATGTTTGTAGGATATCCAAAAGGAACAAATGAAGGATTATTCTACAACTCGAAATATAATACGATTAAAGTTTCTACTCATGCTACTTTCCTCAAGGAAAGCTACATGGATAACTTTAAGTCTCAAAGTAAAGTGGTACTCAAGGAACTTTTGGGAGTGACATAACAATCACCAAGTTCAATTCTCGAGAAAGTTATAGAAAAACCTGCAAACAATCAACAGTGTAGGGGAATCTGTCGTAGTGAGAGAGTTTCTAAGAAACCAGAATTCTTCATCTATGATGATAGTATTTATAATACGGAAATAATACGGAAGCTAATCATGAGGATGATGATCCACTCACTTATGATAAGGCTATGCAAGACGTTGATTCCAAGCTCTGGAAACAAGCCATGGATGTCGAGATGGATTCTATGAGATCCAATACGATGTGGGAACTTGTAGACTTACCGATTGAGATTAAACCCATAGGGTGTAAGTGGATCTACAAGAAGAAGAAAAATGCGAAAGGGAAAGTGGAAACACACAAAGCTAGACTTGTAGGGAAAGGCTACATACAGAAATAATGTATCGATTATGATGAGACATTTTCTCCGGTAGCCATGCTCAAGTCTATCCACATACTCTTATCCATTACTGTTGCTCTCGATTACGAGATTTGACAAATGGATGTCAAGACAACATTCTTGAATGGCTATCTTGATGAGACCATTTACATAGTTTAATCCATTGGCTATGTTGTCAAAGGAAAGGCGCAGAAAGTTTGCAAACTGCTAAGATCAATTTATAGACTTAAGCAAGCATCCCGCTCATGGAAAAAAAAAGAGTTAATCAAACGATCAAGACTTTTGGATTTGAAAAAAACGCTGATAAGCATTGTTTTTATAAGTGTATAAAGGATAAAAAAGGTTGTATTCATTTTTATATGTCGATGATATTCTACTTATCGGAAACGATGTAAGAGAATTGTCATCGGTTAAACTTTGTTTTGCTCAACAGTTTAGCATGAAGGACTTGGGTGAAGCTAGTTATATTCTTAAAATTCGAAACCTTAGGGATCGAAAAAATAAAATTATAGCTCTATCTCAAGCTTTATACATTAATAAGGTACTGGAACGTTTTGCAATGACTTATGCAAAGCCAAGCGTTCAGCCAACTACATCAAGTTTTCATCTTTCTTTAGATGATTGTCCTAAGACAGCAGAAGAAAATGAGCATATGAGTAAGATTCCATATGTTTCGACAATTGGAAGCCTTATATATGCGATGCTTTGCACACATTCAGATATTTGTTTCGCAATAGGAATGGTTAGTTGATATCAGACGAATCCAGGTCTCAAGCATTGACAAGCTGTAAAACATATATTAAGATATCTTAAATGAACCAGAGATTATATGCTTGTGTATTTTTGAGAGGACCTTAATCCTATTGGATACACAAACTCATACTTCCAAACCTGTAAATATTCAAGGAAATAAACTTCTGGAAATGTATTCGTTCTAGGCCACAAAGCCATAGTATGGAGAAGTGTAAAACAAACTTGCACTATTGACTCTACTTTGGAGGTCGAGTATGTGGTTGCTTCTGAGGCAACAAAAGAAGCAATATAGCTTCAAAAGTTCTTAACCGAACTTGGAGTTATTCCTGATATAGAAAAAAACTATAACATTGTATTGTGATAACAGTGCTACAATAGCAAATACCAAGAAAATGATAAGTCACAAGAGGACGAAATATATTGTTTGTAAACATCACTTGATACGAAAGGCAGTAGTCGAAGGAATTGTGGATGTTATGAAAGTAAATTCTGAAAGTAACCTTGTGGGTCCATTTACTAAGATTCTTGTAACTAGGAATTTTAACAAACACGTTGAGGATACGAGAATGCGAAACATGACACATTTACTTCATTAGGGCAAGTGGAAGATTGTTGGGAAATGTGTCCATATTGTAGTAAATATGTAATTGTTTTATATTTATTTTAACGATGAATAAATAAATAAAGTTAATTTCACATTTCACTATTATGTTTTTTGTATTTATGTCTTTTATATTTTGCATGCATAGCAAAATTGTGACAAGCAAATATTAGCTTATTGATTATTTAAAGTTCAAACTAAATATAAGTGGCATTGTAAAGAATGTTTACATTACGAGAAACACAATTTACTTCAGTAGATAATCTAAATGAGTCTATAATTTTGTAAAAGAATCAAAGTGAGCATTTGATTCAAATACTGAGAAAGATTATTATGTCGTCTATAATTTCAATTGGGGAGATGGCTAGTCTTGGCTATCAGAGCAATTGACTCTACAAGTAGAGACATAGATGAATTCATTGGTAGAATGATACATTGGAGTAGACCCAAGATGAATTAATTTTTAGATGGATTAATTTTGAATTCGTGTAACACCCCTAACTCATCTCCGTCATTAGATTAGGGTCACGGGCATTACTAACCAATAAGAACATTTAATTACAACATAAGTAAATGTGCAAACTGACCATTAACATCATATTATACAATAAGCAATACATGCTAATTTAGTATTTCCATATAATTATCTTGAACAACCAAATGATGAGATATGCTACGCAATACTAAACTTGGTTTTCCACTGTCTACACTATTATCACTATCTATCCTCTTTTGAAAGTTAGAAGTTGTATACATATCAGGACTATTCCAATTATTAGCATCAAAGTATTGAACTAAACTTTGACTACTACCTTCGATGATATTAGTAGAATGACCTACTTCACCTGATTTTGGTTTGCTATTTCATTTCTAAATTAGAGTAAAAATACTCTTACAATCCTTAATACGAGTTTTTGGAACCCTAAAAATAATCAAAAAATAAACAAGGACTAATTTGAAACAATTTAGAAGGGTTTGGGGAAATTTTTAAAAAATTTAGAATCAGGGGTCTCACGGCCGTGTGGCTTTCGAAGTTGGGACACATGGCCATATCCCAGCCCGTGTCTCTACCTATGTAACTCACTGACTTAAGACACATGGTCGCGTTCTAACCCGTGTAACTCACTGACTTGGGTCACACGGTTGTGTAATCCAATTCATCACTGTATCTAGCTCTGAGACAAAACGCGACTGTTACAAAATGGTTTTGCCATTTCTCTTAAGAGCTTGATTCTAGCAAGGTTGGTATTTGAGTGCAATACTTGTTAAATGTATTTCTCATTTTTGCCTTAGGCCTTTTGCTTTCTTTGCATAAATATCCTAAGTGCACATACATACGTATGGGGAATTGTTGAGAAAACTCGTATCCTATTGGGATCCATGGATAAATGCACATGACTTCATTAAATGAATAAGTGCGCTACCAATAGCTACAACACGGTTACACGTGGGTGAATGTTTTTGAGAGATCATTCTATTTTAGGGACTTAATCAAATGTAGCCTTTATAGTATTAAATGGATCAATTTAGTTCTTATACTATTATAAAAGAATCAAATAAGATCAAATTAGAATAGAGTTAACATTTACTGTTTAAATAATATAATTTATTGCTTAATGAAGTTAATATTTTAAAGTTTTTAGAGTTCTAAAAATAAAATTCTTTGTTTGGAATTGAATTGAAACTAAAAAAAAAAAAAACATGTTTTATACAATAAATATTAACTCTATCACAATTTGAACTTATTTAATTTTTTTTTATAATAATATAGGAACAAAATTAATTTTTTTAATAATAAAACAAATAATTTAATGTCGTCTCTATAATACAACTACCTCCCAAGTAGTTTAAGACACCTAATGCATGCAATCCCTGCATTGGGAAACATAGTAACTTGAATAGTCGTGAGAGGCTTTTGCAACTTCTTCGGTCCATTTGAGTTCGTATTTGCAGGCTGCAATTTTGGGAGAAGCGTTTGGAACTCCTCAACACGTAGTCCATGGTCACCAATAAGATGGTCGAAATCTGCTGTTGGCGACAAACCGCACGAAGTCGCTGTCTTTGAAGTGAATATAAGTCATTTGAGGAGACAAAGGCAACACAACGTTGCCCATAATTAGTTTAAGCTTGAAGTTTATATGACATGACATGCTAAAATTAGTTGGAAAATTGATATTTTAAATATAATATTTGGTATTAAACTTGGTTTTTTTTTTTAAAATTTAGTAACTAATTTTTTTTTCTCAATTCAATATTTGAACTTGACACTTTTTTCTAATTTAGTACTTAAAATTTTTTGGAAAAAATTTGGTACATAAACTTGGTACTTTTTTCTTAATTTGGTATTTAATATTTTTTTAGGTTCAATTTGGTATCTAAACATACAAATTACGTAAAACACTAACATTGTCAACTTTTTTTTTGTTATGCTACAAAAATATTTTTAGTCAACTTTTTTTTTGTTATGCTACAAAAATATTTTTAGTACGGAAATTCATGTTAAAAAATAGATATTGAATTATGTTTAACGAATTAATATTAAATAAGAAAAAAAGAGTCTTAAAAATCTAAATTAAAAGAAAATCATTATTTTTAATTAATAAAATAAATAAATAATTAAATAAAAGTAAAAGTAATTGAAGATATAAAATACAAAAAAAATATTATATCATTTGTCACATGTTGGTTATACATTGATTATTTTTGTTACCTCATAAAAGAATAATATTTTTAGCACTTAGTATATTAAAGTAATTTGTAAAACGTTTGACGAATTCAAGTACCAAATCAAACAAAAAAAAATTAGGTACCAAATTAAGAAAAAAAATCAAGTTCAGATACCAAATTGCACCTCCAAAAAGTTTAAGTTCCAACTTAATAAAAAATGTCAAGTTTAAATATCAAATTAGGGAAAAATATCAAGTTCAAGTACCAAATATTATATTAAACAAATATATATAATATATATATATATATATTAATATATATGCTACTAATTTTCATATAAAAGGAGAAGATAATTTAGAAGTGATGAAAATAAAATTAAATATGAAAAAAAATGGTTAAATCCTTAAAAAAGAGAGTTAAATTCCACTATTAGTTTATGTATTTTTCAAAAGTTGTTAATTTAATCTTTATATTTTAATTTGGTCGATTTTAGTCTTTGTACTTTTCAAATTTTAAAATTTAATTCTCGCCAAATGGTAACTATTAAATTTATATATTATCATATGTGTAATTCCATATTAACTTATCATTTCCACATGTTACTCATAAAAAATTCCAGTTAATAAATTAACGATTATTATTTACGTCAAAACTGAAATTTCAAAATTCGAAAAGTATAGAGATTTAGAATTATCCAATTAGATAATATGGACCAGATCCACAATTGTACACGTGATACAAGACTAGTAATTGAATTTAACCAATTTGAATTTAACTGCTACTATTTGCGTTAAGACTAAAATTTTAAATTTCAAAACGTATAGGGACTAAAATTGGTCAAATTAAAGTAAAAAGATTAAATCCATAACTCTCACAAAGTACAAGGACTAATAACAAAATTTAACCTAACAATTATGGGTAAACTACACAATTATTCACTAAACTATGAGTAAGTTTTCATTTTAGTCACTTAACTAAGAAATATTACAATTTGATCACTAATGTTTTCAAATTTTTTTTTGTCACCTAATTATTGAGTGATACTTTTTTTAATTGGTACAATAATAAATTTAGTCCTCGATTTTATATTTTTTTAATTTGACCCCAATTCTATATAAAATTTTAAAAAATTCAAAATTTCAATTCATTTAAATCATTTTTCAAAACTCAGATTGTGAAAACAAATTATATTATGAATTTTTCCTTTTCTTATAACGAAAAAGCTAAGTCAATAATCATAAGAGGTAAAAAATAGAGAACCAATAATTTTGCTTAATGTTTTTATTTTCTTCTAAAGAATGTGTATTGGATATTTCTATACAGATAATACAGAAAGAAAATTTGGAGGGTTTAAAAACAATTTTCTCTCATATTCTCTCACTTTATCTATTTTTTATAAATTTATCTATGTTTGTGTAATTTTTAGAATTTTCTAATTTAAAAAAAAAAATTTTATACATAGTCAAGTTAAAATTAATGGAAAGTGTAAAAATCAGGGCTAAAATTAGTATACCAACTAGAAATGTCAGGAAAAAAAAACAATTTAAAAAATTTTAGTATCAAATTGTAACTTTTATTTACTTCAATAACTAAAGCAAAAAGTTTACCGAAAATCATTTCTTCCCTGTATCTCTGCTATTCATCATTATCTGTACCAAAAAAGAATAGTTTAATTGAAAATAGAAATGCAAAGCTCGGATTTTTTTTCTTTGATGATTGAACACAGGTTTTTTCTTCTCCCGCTAGGACCTTTTTCCTACATAAAACCCCTTCGAGTTTAGGTTTCTATTTCTCTTTTAAGCCTCTTATCTTTTATTGGTTTATGGGTTTTAATTGCATGCATTTTTTTTTGTTATTTTTAAAAATTTATTTTCCAAGTTTTAAAGGGCATATGCACTTGTTCAAGCAATCAACATTTTTGGTGGTTTTAGAGTGTGGGTTTGCTTCAAAACGGAGTTTAAGAACCAGCTCTTAAAAATCAGATTTTTTTTTTTTCTTTGGCATTTAGTTTTTAGAACAATTTAGTGGAAATGGTTCCCTGTGGGGAGCTCCAATGAATCCAACATAAAGGGCATTAACAAGCATGTGAGTCCCATTCTTTGAAATCCCTTGGTCACTGTTTAGCATTTTTGTTTTCCTTAGTAATTTTAGTAGCTTTCATCTATGTTGATGATTCATTGTTCTACTTTTCTCTTATTCAAGTTTGATTGTTATTAGTTTTGGTTGTTTTTTTCTTTGTCATTTTTACTATGTTACTCGAATTCTTTGTTTTTCTTGAACTACTTGTGAGCGATACATGAATGCAAGGACATGACCTTTAAGATTCTCCGAGTACATGAAGAACTTAAAAATTTAACCATACCTATGTTGGACAAGTTTCATATCCAACTCTCAAACTCAAGTTACAGTCACATAGCATTTTTGAAACTTTTGTTTTTGATATTGCTTAATAAATAAGATCCTGAAAAAAGTGAAAACACTTGATCTATTTAGTTTTCTCTTACTCTATTGGCTTTATGTGTATATATGTATGTGTGTGTGCACACGAGCGTGTGAAGAACTTGTAGTGAAGTGTGTGTGTGTGTGAAAAACTTGTAGTCAAGTGGCATTATTTGTTTCATGACAGTGTATATATTATCTATTATGTTGCTCTGACTCTTTATTAGTGGCATTATTTGTTTCATGACAGTGTATAAGTTTATTATGTTGCTTTGTCTTTTTATTTTTTTTTAAGTATCTGCATTCAACATGGTAGATATGACCCTTTAAGGAAGCTCCATATATGCGGGGAACTTGAGCATACCAGTGTTGAATACATATCCGTATCTAACACTTACATTCAGTCTGAGTAATATAGTAAATCTATACCCTGTCAGTGCATCAAATATAAGTTCATATATATATATATATTGTTTCTAAGGAGAAGATTGCAAGCTTGCAGTTTCAACCTATATGGCGCACTTTCATTTTCATGTATATTGTTTTACTTTTTGTGGCAATATATGGTGGAAAGTTCAGCATTTTGCATCACATTGAAAGGCCTGCTTGTTTGCTGTGGTACATTATGGTTTACACTGTTATAGTGTATAGGCATTGGTTAATTAAGTTCAAAAGATAAATTTCTAAATCAGTTCATTAGGTGAGTATTTGTCAGTAGAGGCTGCCTATGTTACCGGGACTTGGGTACAAGTTCAGATACAGTTATGTTCAATTATTTTGAGTTTTCCTATGTATTAACTAAATATGCACCGGACACATGTAGGTGAAGAAAATGTAGAATTAGAGCTACATAGGAGGATGTAACCATCCCTTTGTCGCAGTTTTCACCTTGTGTAACTTAAGTACTATCTCTTGATCTGATAGAAAATAACAAAATTATATTTACATATATCGATTTAGATTCATGGTTTTGCCATTATAGCTTATATCTATGTTATGTTAAGTTTAAACCTCGCTAAATGCAGAATTGTTTACAAGTCAAGCACATGTTGTGATGCATTTTCTTCTTTTATTTTCTACAATGATCGAAACCCCCTTCCCTTTAGAATGATTTGTTTTTGAAGTTCAAAATATACAAATTTGGTCATATGATCACCATTGAATGGAAAGAATTCAGTCGATTGGTGTGTGTTGTTATTTCTCAAATTTGTTGACTAATTTCCTGGCTTTTTTCGATTTTAGGGACTGCTGTGATGTTGAAAAGTCTAAGAGGGTGAAGGCTTTTCACAGTGGAGACTATGATGAATGTATCGAGAAAGCAACGGCTGCGGCAACAAATTCTAGCAAGAAAGCAGTGAAATATGCTCAAAGAAAATATGCTATTCTCCATGCTTTTGAGATCAAGAGTGAACGTTTAGTCGAGGATCATTGTAGTTTGGCCCGAGAATCTCTTACTGGTTCTTATTCTGGGAAAGAAAATGAGGATTTGACTGATGAAATGAGTGAATCCGAGGATGACTCAGATTTAGCTCTGGAATTATCTAGCCCTTTCATATCCTTTGAAGAGCCAAATCATATTAACGGTACTAAGATGCACTCTATGTTCGTAAAGAGAACAAACACACCAAATGATTCCAAGGATGATGGAACAGAACGAATCAAGCGAATGAGAGGACTTGAGGATCTAGGCATGGGTGTTGAATCAAAAAGAAAAGCGGAGGCACCAGGCTTGCTTGAGCTAGTTCAACAAGATAATGCTTCATTATGTGGTTCAAACAACAGCCATTGCCTCTCTAACGGAGACCATTCATCATTGATAAAAAGAAAGATATCACAACTGGCAAATGTTCACAAATTCTCGAAAAGGAAATATCATTGGCGACCATTGACCAAGGTTTTGGCAAGTACAGCTTTGGTGTCGGTTCCTGTTGTTTGTGGTGAAGTTCCAAGTTCAAGTGGTTTGTCCCTTATGGGACTGTCTGACAACAAGTTTCCAGGAATGGATTTTAATGAATCCGGGGAATGTGTTTATGCAGTAATTAACAACAACAACAACAATAATACTAATAACAACTCGGATAATACTGGAGTTTCATGTGAGAATTGTGTCTCAAATGCTTTTGAACATGTTGCTGATGTATCTCAAATTAGTAATACAACAAAAGATGATGAAATTTTCGGCATACCAGGTATTCTAGGTCAGCTATTTGATGTCCCATTTGTTGAAGATAAACCATCTGCAGGTATTCTAGACTGACCGTTTATAGCAAATATAGCATTCTTATTATCATTGCATCTCTTTTTGTGCATAAACATTTATAAAATTACAGTTGTATTGTTTGACCTTCTACTCTCATGGCAGGCTTTTCTCCGATACTTGTATCATGTCCATCTGCAATACCTGAAGTTGGTGATTTGGGAAGGCTAGCTAAAATTGAAGGACATAATGAATCTGGTTTTACGAGATTAGTTGCTATCGATACAAATAGTACTAGCCAAAGAATGGAGGAAGGTGCCACGGAATGGCAGTTAAAAGGAAAGAGAAAAGTGAGACAAATAAGTAAAATTCATAAGCGCGGCTTGAGAAAATATGTGGACATGGACGATGAATCAAAACACTCGTATGGGTTTTCTCGGGGTTCTTATCAGAAAGTTGAAGAGCAGCTCGATGGGTTCCAGGACTGTAAGTCGATGTCTCAGGAGCCTCGAGTGAGGGGGCCGATAGTGGAGGCAAAAGTACTACCTGGTCGTTCTATGACTCCTCGAAGGTCACTTCTGTACCATCATTGTCACTATACTGTTAACTCCAGATATCTGATGACAGAATTTCATGGAATAACTGATTCTACTGATTCATCATTATATGATGTTAGGATCGAGGTGAAAGCTAACTACCGGCCACAGCATGTTCAATTAGTTTCCCTTGTGAGTAAAGTAAATGGAAAAGCCTTAATTGGTCATCCTCTAACGGTTGAGGTTTCAAGTGATGATTGTTACTATGGCAATTTGACTCATGAAGTTGCTATCGAGTGCACCAAAGTTGGTCATTTAGTGAAGCAAAATCCCGGTGGACTAATCTCTACAAAGCATATGAAAATGGAATCACGTTTCCTGTCACATAAATCAGCTAAGGTGAAGAAAACTGGATTATCATCTAAGAAGACTCGGAAATTGTCTTCACTGAATGGTCCAAAGCCAGGCGTAGATGACTGGAAACTGGTGACAGAGAAGTTCAAGGGTCATGAAATAGCTTGCATTGCTGTAAAGTTAGCATTCAGTAGGATAAACGAAGCATTGAACAACTCCAACACAACCAACACACCGCGTCATTAACATCCGGCAATTCATGAATACCATCCTTACTATAATGATTGTTGCCATTTCGGGGTTTTTGTTCATTTGAAAAACCTGGTAGCTGTTTCATTTTCAAAGCCTCGAATAGAAGCAGCAGCGGCCCGAACCGTTGCATTCAACGGCGGGTAGAAGGAATCCCAGTTGTATGATTGAATTAACATTTTGTTGTTGTAGAAATAGAACATGGTTGGAATATGAAGGATGATGAAGATGGGTTTGTTAGGCTTTTCTTTTTATACATGAAAATGTAACATTTGTTGAGGTGTAAAGGCAAGGTAGTTAGTAGTTAGTAATGTAGTATTAGACGTACCCTTTTTGTTCTGATATTGGTATGTAGTTGGAATGGTGTACTATTTTAGGGTTTTCAAAATTTTTAAAATTTTAAAATATCAAAATCTTGTATACATTGGTCAAAACTTGTTGAAGCATATTGAAAATTTGAAAGAAACTACTTGAGCTTTACATCACTGTAACTGTACCTCTCTTTGTTTATTATTCATAAATGGCTCATAACAAGGTTTTCACGTTATTTAGGATTTGTTTAGCTTTTTTTTTCGTAAATTATAGTGAATAGTTTGATTTTGAAAAATATTTTTAAAAGTTACTTGATTTAGTACTGCCGTCAAACATGAAAGTAAAAAATATGTATTTTAAATATTATTTAAATTCATTAATATTATGAGATTTCATTAAAAAATTATTGTAACTTATGATATATAAATTAAAATTATATGTTCATATTTATAGTTTGTAATGAAAATTTAATAAAAATATTAATTTTGTTAGGTAAAAATATTTTTTTAATTTCTTTCAAATTTGATATTGAGAAAATTGATCCTTTTAAAAAAGCCAAAGTAATTTAACCAGTGTCAATTTTAGAAGTGAGCAATTAAAGACAATTAATCACAATGTTAATATTTTTTGTCAATCGTACATATTTTTTATTACTATAATAACAAATTTAGCCATTAAAGTTTACATATTCTCTCACTTTATTTTTTATTTAACAAATTTAGTCCGCAACATTTTCTCAAATTGGTCTTATTTTAACAAATTTAGCTTGCAACATTAACACATTTACATAGAATATATAAAACACTAAAGGCTAAATTTGTTATTATACTAATCAAAATTACATAAAATTGACAAAAAAATCATAATTAATTATCCTTAATTGTTCACTTTCAAAATTAGTAAGGATTTTCAACAAGTGGTTGGATGAAATGATAAAACACATTGCACTCTCAAGAGAAATACCTAGGTTTGAATCTTGGATACTCCATTGTAGGGGCGGGCCAACCACGAACCACGAACCCCAAATATAGACATAATATAAAAAATTTGGCAATAATTAAATTGCTTCATTTTTTTTAAGAAATCAATTTGCTAATATGGAATTTAGAGGGATTGAAGATGCACTTCTACCATTTTATTATTAAAATTTTATTTCGGGTCGGGTCTAAATCTCCATGTCCTAAAGCTAAAACGAGTACCATAAAAATAGTGGTTCGTAATTATCCACTTATTTTTCCCTCTCACTCCACCTTTCAATCCTGGCAATAGATGGAGTGTTTCCATAGCTGAAAAACAAAGCAATTTCTTTTAGAGAATTGAAAGCAATAATGTCTTTCTTCAAATCAGTTGCGGCAAATTCGTCTGTTTTCACTCCCAGGGAAGCCAAAATGGCGATGCGGCAACCTTCTACTTATAGGGTAAGCAGCTTCTTCATCCATTCTTTGTGCCGCACAAAGTGTTCGATCAAATGCCATAGAGACTGCAAAGGGTTTTCTTTTTGGCCATTGGGTCTTTATTTCTTTTACTGACAATTGCGATACATATGCAGCCTCACTCTTTTATTGACTTTAATGTTGCTTCATTAATCTTTGGTAACAAGAAATAGTGTTGTTTGCATGTGAATTCTAATCCCAAAACCGAAAAAATCAGTTTACTTGTTATTGTTGTGGACTTTGGTCTTTTACTTGTTTACCTTTTAAGATGCACGGTGTTTGTGTCATGCTTTTTTCCTTTTAGATGAAGAGTTACTGAAAGCGATTAAAGTTGCTCTGAACTATGATGTTGCTTTTTGCTTGAAAGTATTCAAATTGATTGTTCAAAGCAAGTTACTATAATGTTATGGTGGAAAGGTCCTCAGCCTCAGAAATTCATCAGAATATGTTAATAATTAAGTGCAGTTTTTGTGCTAATAGTAGCATGCTTTATATGTACAGGTATTGTCGCAAAGAGCTGGTTCATCTCTTAGGAAAACCACTTCTGTTAACTTACTTTATTTCAGAGGAAGCTCTTCAGTTAGAGTTTTCTCTTTCTTAAATATTGCACGCTATTCAAGTTGTTCCGGAGAGGAGTTTTATTCTTCTTCCAAGAGAAGATCTAGAGGACCTGTTATGGCTGCAAAGAAAGCATCTCAAGGTCAGGTTCATCATATATTTTCTTTAATGGGAGACATTAACGAGTTAATCAGACTGTGGCTGTTAACTTATCTTTTTGTTCACCAATCTCTTTCCTTTTCTCTCCCCCATCCCAACCCCCACGACAATGGCACATACACCAATGTGCATTCGTGATCACACACTTTTCACACTTTCAGTTTTTAATAACTAATTAG
This sequence comes from Gossypium anomalum, assembly GCA_025698475.1. Lineage (NCBI taxonomy): Eukaryota > Viridiplantae > Streptophyta > Magnoliopsida > Malvales > Malvaceae > Gossypium > Gossypium anomalum. The sequence continues at coordinate 22,160,278 of CM046964.1, read as the reverse complement.
CTTGTTTGCAATCATCCAGGTCAAAAGGAAGAAGAAGGAAGGTACAAGCATACTGTTGATTTACCAAAGACAACATTCGGCATGAGGGCTAATGCTTTGGTGAGGGAACCTGAAATTCAAAAACTGTGGGATGACCATCAAGTGTTCAAGAGAGTTGTTGATAAAAATGATGGGGTAGGTTTACCATACACTTATTCCTGTGTTTTATTTATATGGACTTGTTATCTTAGATTTAGTTACTTTTTCAGGGAAATTTTGTCCTTCATGACGGCCCTCCATATGCCAATGGTGATCTACACATGGGTCATGCATTAAACAAGATATTAAAGGATATAATTAACCGTTATAAGGTAGGTATTCTGGCTTCTTTACCTTGGAAATCTAGTTTGTTGCCCTTGAATTTCGATTTTTGGATGCTTTTTCTCTGTTGTGGGGTGCACGAGATCAGAAGAGCAATAAAAACAAGGAATTTGAATCTGTTAGCCATTGCGATCTAAATGCTTTTTTTGTGATCGCTGAATTTGATTGAAAACACAATGTCAAACAAGACAAAGTTTTGACTAAGAATCTGTCATGTGTTGTTTGCAATAAAAAAAGCAGGTAGAGATCTGTGTTGTGATTCTGCTTGCTTTTAGTCACAAACACAATGCCAATTTGGGCCTGAAACTCAAACTCAATTATGCTCATTTCAGCCAAAATAATGGAAAAGATAAGGAACTTGAAACTCAGACTCAATTAAAACTGATAAGTTGCTGTAGTATCTCTGAATGACACTTTTCCTTTAGATTTTGAGAACTTATTTATTGTTATAGAACACTCTTGCTTCAACTCTCTGCCTGATCTACTTTTCTGAGGCAGTTTAAATTGTCTATTGTCTAGATCTAGTGATTTAATTGTGGTTTTAGTTATGGAGCATGGTACTTTATATTTGTTTCAAATTCTGTTAATGAAGTCTTCAAGTTTCTGTATCTGTAACATCTGTCTAACCAAGATAGTTTTGTTTATTATTGGCCCAAACTGTTGACTATCAGATCATAAACACACTTTTTGCTGCAGTGATGGCATCATATCATCGATATTTGCTGTAATTTATTTTGATCTTTCCCTATTATATTTTCTTTTCAAGTACCTTATTTTTTTCTTTCTTATAACTTCAAATCAAACAGTCATCATCCGTTTTTACTTCGTTCTTTATTTGGACAGCTTCTTCAAAATTATAAAGTTCATTTTGTGCCTGGTTGGGATTGTCATGGCCTGCCAATTGAGTTGAAAGGCAAGTATCACTAAGGTCACTGCTTCTGTTTATTAAGATGTTAAAGTGATCCTTATTCAAATGCTACTGAAAAAGATGCACCTAGAAATTTGAGAAAGTAGGTGTATAAAATTTGGAATTGTTATTGATAATGAATCTATATGTCTAGAGTTTTCACTCAGGCAAGTTGAATTGTTTCAGGCCATAGTAAATTCTATTTAAAGTGAATATAAGTTTAGGTCATTTTTTTATTCAAGTTATCTTAGGTTGAAGTCATTTCGGGTTCAATACTTGGGTTACGGGTCAATTTGTGTTCATTTTGTTAACTTTTAATATCAGTGCAGATTGGATTATTCAAATAAAGTTCAAATTTATCATTGGTAATTAAGTTATTTAAGTGAACTAGGGGCATGTGGACCTGCCACATACTTTCAATTTCTTTTTTAAAATTTTTAGTATCATAAAGATAATTTTTTTTCTTAAACATTACTGTCAATGAATTATGTAAAATTAAGATCATAACAAGTGCATTAAATGCAAATTGCTAATATTATACTCCTTTATGCATGTTTATGTCATAGAAAAGATTAATAGTATGCTCCTGGTAAAAAAGTATTAATGATTTTTTAGGGATTGATATTTAATTTAGTTTCAATTTTCATGGCTTGATTATTATTTTTGTTAAGACTTGTATGTTTCGGCTTACACGATCAAACTTAACTCCAAAAGTTTGAATGCTGCTAATTATTAGTTTTTAATTTATAAAGTAGAATTTTATTTAAGAGGTGCAAAAATTAAAAAAACCATCGAAAAGACATGGAAATAACTATGAACATTGTTTGCTTTAAAATATAGTTAATCTTTTTAATAGATAATATATGCTGTTTTACTTTTTTTCATAAACGGTAATCTTTTTGGACTACTTTTTGAAGATATATATTATTTTGTTAAGTTAAAAAATTGTTATAATGATAAATTTTCTTTTCAAAATTTGAATTATTATTATGGAAGATAATAATCAAAGTTATATTTTCTTAATATAATATCTTATATTTATTATTTTTTATAACATTAATATTTTTTAAATGTTAAAAATTATACTTCATTAAATTTTGGGGTCAAGTTAGGTGGGTTTTGGCTTATTTTTCTGGGTCAAATTGGGTTGGGGCGGGTATTTCTGGTTTGGGTCAACTTCAGTAAATATTGAATGTTATTTTTCAATAATAGATATATTTGCCATAATGGCCTTTTGCCAGTCGTGTTTTGGTCTAGGTCCAATAATTATGTCTCATTCATGACAACTTCATAGCAGGGTCATTCATACCTGACTTATGAGGAAGCTCAAAATCTTCCCAGTTGAAATTCTAAGTTGACTATATTACTTCTAATTGTCACAGTTCTTCAATCTTTGGATCAAGATGCCAGAAAGGATCTAACACCACTGAAATTGAGAGCGAAGGCTGCCAAATTTGCCAAAGCAACTGTCAAAGCTCAAATGTCATCATTTCAGGTGTTAACCAGTTTGGCTTCTTTTAGTTGATTCATGTTATCAATGAATCACTGATTTTTTAATGAACTTACATTTTAAAGCTTTTCATGGTTAATAGTCACATTGATGATATATTTATTTGTTTTTCCATTTATTAATGTTGGTAATAGATGACTAAAATTTGCAATTGAGTAGTCTGAATTTTAATTTTTTGCAGCGCTTTGGAGTTTGGGCAGACTGGAATAATCCTTATCTAACATTAGATCCAAAATATGAAGCTGCCCAGGTATCTGGTACAGTCTTTCATCGTTTTACTTACCAGTGCCTAATCATAAATCATAAACATGCAAATTTTGTGTGCTGCAATAAGATTTACAAATTAAGTCAAAACTTGGTAAGAGGATGTTAATTTTCTTTTTCTTTGCATATTTTGCTAAAAAGAAGGGGAAGAAGGAAGAAAAGTGGGTCATTGATACAAAGGAGAGTTGCTGTGAATTATAAAGGAAAATAATTCTAAAATATTACCTTCCTATGATTTCTTTCCAACATTAGAGTTAACTGTTGTTTCTCTTCTTTGAGACCTTTAAATTATATCCCACTCTTTCTTTTACTGATCTAGCATGAGAAAATGTGTAATTCAAGTTCTGATTCTAGCACACGCCCTGATAAGATGCCCTTTGGGTACCCTTATAAAATCTCTAATGAAAGTTGTGTATTATTAACTAAGTAATTGTTTTTTCTTGTATCTACATCTGCCAGATTGAAGTGTTTGGCGAGATGGCACTTAAAGGTCATATATATAGGGGTAGGAAACCAGTTCATTGGAGTCCATCGTCACGTACAGCACTTGCAGAGGCTGAATTGGAGGTAAAAAATCTATTTTCCTAGTGTTCCCCCCTGCCCCCCCAACCAAAAAAAAAAAAAAAAAAAAACAACACATAGAAACATAAAAAAAAAACCCTACAAAAAAAGAAAGAAGAGAAAACTAGAAAAGAGAAATAAGGAAACTGGGGCAGTATAAGCATGTCATTCTGAATCACATAATTTGGTATTACTTCTATGTTTTATGCTGGATTGTATCCAAAGAGATTCTATTGTAGTTAGAGACTAGTCACTGTACTTAAACATGTCTGCTACATTGTGGTTTCCCTTGCTGTTTCACTATGGAGATCTAGGAACAGCAAGTATAGTTGGCATGTTGTTGGATTTTTTTCTTTTTTTCTGGCACATTAAAAAAAGAGAAAAGGACCCAAAGAAATGAAATATGAAAAAAAGTATATTTAATTCTCAGCTTTAATTGTTTCTGTTTATAATTACCATCTGGGTGCCAGCCAAGCATAACTCTGCATAAGTAAAAAGGGTTAATGTTGCTTATCCAAAAAGAAACAAAAAAGAGTACTTTCCTGTTATGCTGCATCACACTCATCATAATAGCTAAAGACTAATAGTATGTGAAAAGAGATATATGCTTATTTGGATGGAACAAAAGTTGGAGGGTTGAATATCATATTTATGTAAAAGAGTTATCCCTTTTATTTTTCTTATTACTATTTTGAAAACTATTGTTGTAATGATTTATGACTCTTCTTTCAGTACTGATATTTATTCTTGTTTCCTCATGCATTTCTTCTAGGATTGCTATGTTTCTAATTTTCTCATTTATGTCCTAATGCAGTATCCAGAGGGTCATGTTTCAAGAAGCATTTATGCTCTTTTTAGAATGGTCAGTACACCTTCAAGTAAAGATAGCTTATTGGAAGAATTCTTTCCAGATATATGCCTAGCAATATGGACTACAACTCCGTGGACTGTTCCAGCCAATGCTGGTATGTCTTCTTTGACTTTTCCCTGCATTTGCCCATATCACTGTCATACTTGTCCTTTTCAGCTTGTTAGACATGCATCTTACAGAAGTGTCGCATCCTTTCTTTAAGTTGGAATGGTGGTCTGTATGACAATTATGGCACTTTTGGCTCCTTTTTAAAACTTGAGTAGGCATCTTATTTTTGAGCCTTTTGGTAGTCTTTTGTCACCATTGAAAAGGTTTAAAGAGAGATTTTGGTACAAATATCCTATTAGGAAAATACGCTTATAACCTATCTACCTTTGGTTCTTAATTCTATGTTTCGAATAGCAAATGGGCCATTAACCTTTTTAAATTTTCAATCAAACTAACATTACCTGTAAATAGCCGTGTAAATAGATAATTATTATTCCTTTTATTTATGGTGGTCAAAAGAAATTTATCAAGGGCAAAACCTTAAGGTTTTAGTCACCTTTGATGAGATGAAAGGTTTCAATCTCAAACACATGGTCATAACATTGAATCTGAACTCAACCGAACTCAATTTGATCATAAAAGAATCAACAACTTGAACCGGAAAATGACCTAAATTCAAGTGTCAAACTTGAATGTTAAACCCGAAATCACCTGACCCGAAAATCCCACCGACAAACCTAAACTAAACCAATCCAAAACTGACTTGAACCTGAAATTTTCAAAACCTGACTTGACCTGGTCCAGATTGGTCCAACTTGAAACCAACCGTACTTGCCAAATTGACAGGTCTATATAGGTCTTATGTCACCAGGTATGTGGGTTTAGTTTTACATTGTTGTTGTTCAGCCTTGATATGACTTTATCTCTATCAATATCTGATGTTACTAGAAATTTCATGTTATTTTTAATCTTCAAGTGTTTGATTATCCACATTAAAAGACCAGATTTCTTTAAAAATAATTGGTGTAAAAAAGAAATATGTATAAATAGACATATAAGAAAACATGTTAATTGGTTTTAAAAATTATATATTAATTGTGACCGGGTGTATGCATACCATGATACTTTCTTGTATAGGTATTTAAGTTATATATTGAATTCTAGTGACTAGTGATCACAGCAGTAGTTTCTATACATGCACTTTCAGTCTACAAAATCATTATAGGTATATCTAAATTGCAAATTATTAGTCACAGATATGATAAGGGTAAGATACAGGCGATCTTAATGAAGGTATACTTCTCTTTGATTTTTCAAATTTATGGTTATTGCTTTACTTTTAACTTGTGAAAGGTCACGTGTTACTAATTTTATTTAATCAAATTATTGTCAAATAAATCATGTTATTTGGTTTTGGTTCAATGTCTATGTTAAGCCAATGGTACTATAGCAAAACTATCATTGAATTTGAAGATGCATAAGCAGCTAGTCTATAAATTCTTGCTACTTTGGTTGTTTGAATGTTTGAGGCACTGTACTTACCTGTTAAATTTGTGCTGTCTAGGTTGATAACAAGTATTTTGTTCATTAGTCTGGAGAAAGAATTGACCTCTCTTCTACTTCCTGTCAGCTGTTGCGGTGAATGCCAAGCTTCAATATGCTGTTGTTGAAGCAAAATCATTGTCAGAAGATGTCCACCTATCTGCTGGAAATAAAAAGAAAAGACTTGGAAATATTGTGACAGAACCAAAGATGCCTTTCTTTATAGTGGCATCTGATCTTGTCCCAACATTAGAAGCAAAATGGGGAATTAAGCTCATTGTCAAGAAAACACTATCAGGGTCTGATCTTGAAAACTGCAGGTTGAGTTAAAACTGAAATATGTAGTTACTTTTGACCTAAATAATCCAGTGCATCATTTAACAATGCATGTTTGGGGAATTAAAGAAATTGTCAATTTGCTGATCATAGATTTTACTTGTGGTTTCAGGTATGTTCATCCAATTAACAACATGGAATGTCCTGTTGTCATCGGAGGAGATTACATTACTACAGAATCAGGAACTGGATTGGTTCATACAGCCCCTGGTCATGGTCAGGAGGATTATGTCACTGGTCTGAAATATGGACTGCCTTTGTATTCTCCCGTAGATGATGATGGAAAGTTCACTGAGGAAGCTGTGCAGTTTAATGGGCTTGATGTTCTTGGAGATGGTAATGCTGCAGTTGTCAAATACTTGGATGAAAAATTGTCCATTATAATGGAAGAATCATATGGTAGGTTTTTGATTTAAAGCCTTTCTTTCTACTACTTCTATTATTGTTGTTATTATTATTATTTGTGATAATTTTATAAAGGTCTGTTGTTGGCTGCTATTTTTTTTCTGAGGTATTGTTAAACAAAAAAGGGCAGCCATGCCAGTAATTACCATACCTATTCTGTTATGCAGAACATAAGTATCCATATGATTGGCGTACAAAGAAGCCTACTATATTTAGGGCAACTGAACAATGGTTTGCATCAGTGGAAGAATTTCGTCAGGCTGCCATGGATGCTATTGGTCATGTAAAATGGATTCCTGCTCAGGTATTTGTTTTAATTGGCATTGGAAGTAATCTTTGAGTAGAGAGAAGGAGATTCAAACCTGACCTTTAGCAGCAGATATAAGCACCTTTCATTGAGCCTATGTGAACAATGTGATTGAATATGAATTCTGTGTTATGTAATGTTATCCCACATCGATTAAGATTTAGGTCTTCTGTAGTCTTATATTCAAGTTGAGTCTCTCCACCTTGTTTTCAATTGGTTTCATGTTGGATGCTTAACATGAGGTTGTTCACATGTGGGCTCTTGTTGAGCTCGTGAGGGGCAGTGTTAATTGGTGTAATCTCACGTCTATTAAGTCTTTGGTTTCTTGTCTTATATTCAAGTTGTGTTTCCCCATATACTGCCAAGTAGTTTTAGGTTGGATGCTTATGTAAAGTAATAAAATATATTCAAGCTCATTGGTGATTTGCCTTTCATATCTTAAATTTTAATTTGCTTTCCTCTCATTTTTCTACTCTATCAAGCAATGGATGAAAATAAATTACCTTTTCTTTCTATTTTTCCATCTTTCCTATCAAGTGCACCAACAGAAAGGACAAAAATATTTTCTTTCCATTTTTCTCCTTCAATCTTTCGTCTTTCCAATTTTCTTTCCATTTTACCAAGCAAAGCCTTGATTTTATCTTTTGAAAAATAGTATCGTTTATGTTGACAATTATATGTTGGTATGTTTTGTTAATGGCATTTTAGGCACAAAATAGAATATCTTCCATGACTTCCAGCCGCTCTGATTGGTGCATATCAAGGCAAAGAACATGGGGCCTTCCTATACCTGTCTTTTATCATGTCACTTCAAGGGAACCTCTTATGAACAAAGAAACTATTGATCATATTAAATGTAAGATGTCCTCTAAACCTTACTGCCTTAGTTTATATTTTTCCCTCACTTGATAATCTTTCAAGGATTCATTAGTGATATTTTTGGATTTCTATTCAAGTTGGGTTATTTTCCACTGCTATGACAGTCTGTAATTATTGGCCTTGTATGCTACTTTTAAACTTCTGTGGAGTTATTAAGATTTCATGCCATGATATTTTGGTCATTTATTGTGGCAGCCATTATAGCCCAAAAAGGCAGTGATGCATGGTGGTACATGACAGTGGAGGACCTGCTACCTGAGGAATATCGTGATACAGCATCAGAGTATGAAAAGGGTACAGACACCATGGATGTCTGGTTTGACTCAGGTTTGTTCACTTAGGGGTCAACCTTCAAGTGCTTTTCTGCTTTTGAGAAATAGATTAGAATGTAGAAGTTTCTTGGTCTTGCTTGAGCATCATTGCAAGGTTGGGGCTGTCATTGCCACTCTCATTAAATTGTTATGGTTGTGTTACAAATTCTCCAGATAATTGTGCATCAAGCTGACTTATTCTAAAACTAGAAGCTTCACTTTTCTTTTCTTTTTCTTTATTATTTATTGTTCGTTTGGGTTTGTGCATTGGAAGGGGATTGTGGTACCTCAGGACAGCTGGTTAGATGAAATTCTTTGGCTTAGAGTTTTAGCAAAGCTTTCCTGAAGGTTGCTGACCAATGAGGAAGAAAGTTTTACTTGTGTTGTATGCTAGATTTATGATATGAAATAGATTATATTGCTTTTAAACTTCATAGAACCTCTTTTCTGGTTAGACTACGGATAACACAGGGATATCATTAAATGTTATGCAATTATTTTCCCTTCTTTCATTTACTGTTCATAGCTTTGAGTTCTGTTACTATAGTTGAGAAATGGTTAATGTTGTGAAATATTGCTTATATAGTTTTCTGATGTCTGATAGCTGCTCATGTATGTCAGGCTCCTCTTGGGCTGCTGTCTTGGGAGAAAGAGACGGCCTTAATTTTCCTGCGGATTTGTATCTTGAGGGTACAGATCAGCACCGTGGGTGGTTCCAGAGTTCCTTGTTAACAAGTATTGCCACAAAAGGTATCAATGTTGAAAACTAAATGTTAACCCTATAATCAAACGGTTTTTAAAATGCATAATTCTTTTGTTTTGCATGGTGTCATTCTTTTATTTTCTTGGTATGTCTCTTTTTCAAGTTTGATCCTTTTGTCGAAAAGAATTATTCTAGCCATAAGGTCAAGTGAGAAGGGCATCCATATGTTAACATTTGTGAATTTTGCCAGGAAAGATGGAAGAAACAGAGATGGTTTATTTCCCTAAGACTATATTTAACTCTATTAGCATTGGTCTCCTTGTGGGTACTTGTTACCTTATCTTGATCCATTTTGAGTAGTAAATGACAATGTCGTTTCATTTTTCAGAATGACTGTAACTATATTCTTGTATTTTATTTTTCTTTCCTTGCCATTTTTTGCTAAGCATTTAAATTCAACTATCAAAAATAAAATAAACCTTATTATATTATGTTTTCATAACTAGTGATCACCATGGGACAGAGTGTCTGATAGAGAACAAGGAGATACAGATTGGAGAGAAAACTGAGGGAAAGTGGAAAGTAGAACAAGAGGGTAAAGTTTCATTTCGATACCTTAAATCTCAAAATCTCAATGATTAAATGGACCGAAATATCAGTTAATTCATGATTACTGAGTGCAATTGGTGAGATAAGGAAGCAATTTGTAGGTTGTAGAGTACACCAGAAACCAAACAAAATTCCAAATATAACCTTGATGACTTATCATCTCAAAATAAGCAAAACAGTAACACTAAATTTCCTAAATAATATGCTATTCTCAATATATATAACAATTGTGAGTAAACCCAACAATATATCCATGTAGTTAATAATACTTAAATATCTCATGCAGCTTCTTCCTATTCTGCATCAATGACTGTAAGTACACCTGGTTTCTATAATAAGTAGTCCTTATGAACTTTTGCGGCGCACTAGTGGTTGCTACCAATTCTCTGATTTGATATTAAACTTGCTTGTTGAATAGAACTATATTACTGCAATGTAATAGATTCCAGCATGTCTCTTGTTGCAATGTTGTTCATTCAGTTTGGATATGTAACCCTGATTGGTTGTTCTTTCTTCTCTACCATCCAGGAAAGGCTCCGTATTCCAGTGTTATAACGCATGGCTTTGTATTGGATGAGAAGGGTTTAAAGATGAGCAAATCTTTGGGGAATGTTGTAGATCCTCATACCATTATTGAGGGAGGGAAGAACCAGAAGGTTAGTTTTTGGCAATATAATCCCCTCCAAATTCTTTCTTTCTTTCTTCCCTGTTTCTTTCAATAGATATAGCTTCTGATGATAATTATCTCATGGTGGTAGGAAGCACCTGGCTATGGAGCTGATATCATGAGACTCTGGGTTTCTAGTGTAGATTATACTGGTGATGTGATGATTGGGCCACAGATCCTCCGTCAAATGTCTGATGTATATAGGAAGCTGAGAGGAACATTGAGATATCTCCTTGGGAATCTGCATGACTGGAAGGTATGTTCTAGTTCTTTTTAAAATCAACCTTCAAAGTCCCGGCTTCACTTGTTACCCTGTTTTCCCTGTTACAGTGGGTTTGGATGAGGATTTTTAAATTTTGAAGAATGTTTAGATGAATATTTTTTTAAAAGAAATTTTAAGTGCTAGAATATGATGAGATAAAAATTATAGTAGAAAGTAATGATGTTATAGATAGAAAAAGAACAATCTGCTATCATTTAATTTGTGAAATAATATTATTAATAATATGTAAAAGAAAAAAAAGAGGATATTGTAAATCAATTTTTTGTTGTTAAGAGTTAGATAAAATAAAAGCTGCTTAAAAATGAAACATAACAGATGCTCATTTAAAGGACTTGACAGGTTTAACCTCAAGAGGTGGAATTTGAAATGAGAATTTGAGTCATCCAATTCGCTTATTCAAATTCTAAGAGTTTTGAGAATTTAAATTTTTATCATGTCAAACAAGGTTTTTTTTTTTTTTTTTTTTTGTGAATTTCTCTACGAATTAAATCCCTCATCAGAACCCGCACTTATATTTTCTCCACTAGATTAAATTACTTGCTAATTCTGTTTATTTTTCACTACCTAACCTGCATACCTTACACAAAAACAATAAGTATATGATACACTCAGAAGAAGAATTTGAGATTCATATTTGCATTTCTTGGTTTGTTTCACATCATTTGTTATTTACAGTTTGGCCTACTTACATGGCAGGTTGAAAATGCTGTCTCTTACCAGGAACTGCCCATGATCGATCGGCATGCACTGTTTCAGCTTGAAAATGTTGTAAAGAATATAAGGGAGGGTTATGAAAATTATCAGTTTTTCAAAATATTCCAGGTATATATATTTTAAATAGTATATTGAATTCATGATTTCTGGCAAGTTTAGCTTCAAGCTAACTGGCATTTTGGAGTTTTAGTTATTCCCTAAAGTGCAACAATCAGTGAAAAGTTGTTGGTCACAGAAAATGCTTTCTACACACTTTCCTCTCTGTTAGTTTTTCTCAATGATAATGGCACCCTAACATAGATCCTATTATGTTTTTCTTCTTATTGAGATCCTACTATTATTGGACAATGTAACAATACTGTGAGGAAAAAGTTGAAATCACAATATGGTTCCAACCTCCAGCTTTTTGTTGCGTACAGTAGTCTTGGGTGTTTTTGGTAGCTGCCTTACAGTTGACTCATTTGCTATATAGTAGATCTTGTATTTAGCTAAGTGCACATTATTGCTTCCTTTCTAATACTTACATCTTTTTCCCTATTTCAGATCATACAACGGTTTGTGAATGTTGATTTGTCAAATTTCTACTTTGATATTGCCAAAGATCGACTTTATGTTGGGTAATTCTTTCCCTAATGTATCATATCTAGATAGCTGTTCCACTTTACTTTTTCTTCATTATTGTGTTCTAGTAGACCCCCTTTTATTGAACTGATGATTAGAGTGTGAGTCTTTGTATGATATTGATTAATATCATTTGCCTCTTTCCACATCTTGGACTGAGTTTTTGGAGTTCACATTGATTTAATAACAAGAATGACTTTTACTCCCAAGTATAAACAAATTCTGACAGAGTACCAGCTTTTTATATGCAAAGACAGGTCACTGTGGGTCTTATGCTGTGTAATTTTATTGTTGCAGTAATTTACCATCAGTAACTATGTAGTTTAAACTAGAGTTCTCATTATTATGGTTTTTTGCTTGCACAATCAAGAGCAAGACTGCTTCAGAATATCTAACTTGCAAAGAAAGTTGGTTAGTGTTCTTTTCTTTTATATCTAGGCAATTCAGGCATGATCATTCTGCATGAACAAGTTATAACCCAACAGCTTATGTCCGTGCTTAATGCAATGCATCTATAGATTTTTATTTATTTTTATTTTTTTGGAATGAGTTCGCTGTTATTGTGATGCATTTGTATTTAGCTTAATAAACTTGATCAACAGACATTCAGCATATGGATGCCGGATAAGAGTTCTATATGCTATTGATCGATTGAATTGAAACATAAACTGGTAGTTTGAGTCATGGCTTGGGATGTTCATATGCTTGGAACTAGTCTTAAAAGTGAAGGAGTGCATGTTCAAATGTTTCTTCTTCTTGCTTTCCCTGAAAGTTCTTTAATTTATGTCAGGAAAATAAGGTTGAGTAGTCAAATGCTGAGTTAATATGTTTTACCCTTCACTTAACATTTTAGTTTCCATTTATTTTATTATTGGACGGAATTGATGCCCAACTGATTCTTTGAGCACTGTTTAAGCCTGCTTGGAGCATTCTCCGTTTTGAAATTGCTGAGCTTTTCATATAATTTTATATTGTTTCCCTTATTTTGAAATTGCCGAGCTTTTTATATAATGGTAAATTGTCTCCAAGTTTTAGGAACATTTTACTTCATATCTATAGATTGAGAATCTTCGTGTGTCATGTGCATTAGGACATTTTTAGATAACTGATTTCTTATTTATAGCCACAAATCATCTGTCAGTCTGAAAAATGTGACTGAGTCTTTCATTTCCTTGGGTCACTGGCCATCAACTGGTAGTTTTGGGGTTAATACTGATATTTCAGTAACAAATCCAATAAATCTAAGTATGGCCCTTGGTGTATTGAGGTTTTCTGGAAAGGGATTGTGTGCTGGTTCTTTATTTAAAGAATAAGCTGGATTTATCCAGTTGTACTTGGCATTATAACTAGTAAAGAGTTTCAACCACAACCAACCATTATGCTTAGTTTATTTTTTGTAGATTCTCTAGTCTTGAAGAAAGTGATCATGAAAAAGTATCTCTTTCTCTTTCTCTCTTGTTTTCCTTACTAAGTTTGACAATTTTCAGCGGCACGACAAGTTTTACAAGGAGAAGTTGTCAAACTGTTCTTGCTGCGCATCTCCTTTCCCTATCTAGGGTAATTGCTCCTATTTTGCCACATTTAGCAGAGGATGTGTGGCAGAATCTTCCTTTTCAGTATACCATCAAAGATGGTTCTATTGCTGGTTTTGTTTTCGAGTCAAAATGGCCATCTGTGAATGAAAAATGGCTCGCATTTCCAGCTGAAGAAGTCGATTTCTGGGGAAAAGTCCTTGAGGTAACCAATCTTTTAAACGTAACAAAATGTTTAATCTTGGATTTGTTTATTTGAGAAATGCACTAAAATTGAAGACTGGCAAAGGGCTAATGTTTATCTTGTTGGTACCAGCTGAGAACCGAGGTAAACAAGGTGCTGGAGATTGCTCGTACCGGGAAGTTAATAGGTTCCAGTCTCGAAGCAAAGGTTTATCTGCATGTATCTGATGCCAGCCTGGCATCTAGATTACTCGAAATGTGTTCAGCTAACAATGATGCAGATGCCTTACACCGCATATTCTTAACGTCTCAGGTAATTTTAATTCCATTTACATATATACTCTTGAAACTGAGTGATCTGTTATATTTGATGGCTTGCCTATGTTCGAATAGGAATTCACCAATCGGTTTAAGCTGTAGTTAGTCTATTTTCCCCAACACTCGAAATTCTCCTCGTCCAAGGTTGGCTCGGGCTGAACAGATAGTCCGGCCCTTGGACAGGTCTAGTTGGAAAAAAAAAACCTTATTATTAACTTAATGGATTACACTTCTTTACGCATAATTTTTCAACACATGTTCTTTCTTCTCAATGGAAATATTGCAGGTAGAGGTAGTTCCATCTTTAGACCATGAACTTGTTCAAAATATTTCACATACTGGAGAGTACGTTGTCGAAGATGACAGGGTTTGGATCGGAGTATCAAGGGCCGACGGCTCAAAGTGTGAGCGATGTTGGAATTACTCACCTCAAGTTGGATCTTTTACGGAGCACCCTACCCTTTGTGGCCGTTGTTTTAATGTTGTTGGTATTCAACCAACTCCTGCAATGGCAGCAGCCATCAGCTGAGACCTAAACTCAAACAAATCCGGCTGAAAATGAGGTTAACCTGGAAGTTGGCCGATCTTCGTTTCGAGCTTCACAGTGTAGCTAATTTCATGTCCAAGCTAAAATATTACCCATTCTTTGCAGAAGAGTGTTAAGTCAATCAATTTTTCTGCGTACATGTGACCTTTCTGCAAAATTACTAAACTTTGCACACAAAATATAGAACAGATTACTAGAGCTGGATTTTAGGTAAGATTGTTTTCTAATTCAGTAGTGTCCAATTTGAGCGATTATTTAATAATAATTATTAAAAAATTTACAATATAAATTTATTTATTTTTACATTTTCTTGAATAGTAAAAAGAACTCATTTTATTTCTTCCAATCCACAACCCTTTATTTACAAATGACTTGAAAATAACTCCATTTCTAATTCAAATTTTAAAGCATAGATTAATTAGATTTGATGTTAATCAAAATCCCAAATTGAAATGATTCGAAATAATTTAGAATTATTCAAATTCAAGAGTTAAATTTAAATGGAAGAAATGAAATGCATGGAGCCCGAATAATGTTAAAAAAAATCATGGGAAGATAATCATGGAATTTTTGAAATAAAAAAAAGTTAATGGACAGGTAATCTATTTTTAGTAAGTGGTTTATTAGATAATTGAATAAAAGGATTTTGAATACTATTTGAAATTCAATAAAATCATGCGCTGGAGGGGGGAGGGGCTATTGAATGGCTGGAAAAGGCTCAAGTCCATTTACGGAAAATAGAAATGGAGGCGGATTAGTTTTGAGTGAATGGATATTCTGAGATAGAACGAGAAAAATTGAACTTAGTTAATTCAACTTATAAGATTTTGGAACAATTAGAAAATTATAAAAACGAAACCATTCATTTTGAATAACAAAGAGTGATTAATCAAGTCCGACAACGGATTTTCCAACAAGCTTTACAGGGAGCACTAGGAACTCTGAGTAGCTCTTAAACGAGTTACATTTATGCACTTTCTTTTTTAATCCATAAATAGGAGGATAATGTGCTTCAACATACCTGAACTCACGTCTTCCTGTATTGACAACAGTATTCATGTCAATCAAGCTAAGAGTCAATTAATTTATTTTTTTAATACCCTAATTTGAAAGAAAGTGAGAGAAAATGAAATAAAATTATATTTTATTTTTAAAACAATATTTTTATCCTTTGTTTATTTTAATGACTTTTTTTACTTTAACTCTCCTTTTCAAGTCTTAACCAAATAAAAAATATGTTAAAATTATTTCCCATTCTTTTTATTAATTTTTAGTTATCCAAAAAAAAAAATTTCCTTTACCCCTCTCTTCAACTTTCCTTCCTTTCCTTTATTATTAATTAACCAAATTAGATTTTATAGATTAGTTATCATTTAGCTGAAATTTGAGAGTGTTTGAGTAAAAATATTAAACTCGAAAATACGCTGAAGCAAAAATATATTATGTAAGTTATATATTACTATAATGTATACATTATGTTAAAATGACGGTATATAAAATTTTAATAAATAAAAAAATATAAAATTATTAAGTATTAAATTAAAAATTATATGAGCAAGTTAAAATGGGTTTGAGTAAAACATTTATAAATACGAGCAGACTTGAACAAAAAATTAGACCTATATTTTGGATTGGACCGATTTAATTAAATATAAAATATGTTAATATCATACTTAGACTCTACTCATGAGTACCTTGCCAGTGAACAAATAAATTAGACATTGGTATAGTTAATTTTTTCTTTCCTAAGTTCTTTCATTTCTTAGAGTATAATGTAACACCTCGAAATAGGGCCTAAATAGAATAGTGGTTGTGAAACCACAAATCTGAGATAGAAAAGTTTATTTTGATTAATTTTTATGATTTATCGAGTGATTAGATCCATGTGTTAGAGTATTGATAAGAAATTTTATAGATTGCATGTTTAATTTGCCTATTAGGGCTTATTTGCAGAAGTTGCTGTAACAGCTAGATTTTGGGCCTAAACGGAATGGTTTTAGAACCACGAATTCGAAGTCAAAAAATTTATTCCGATTAAGTTTTAAGGTTTATTTATTGATTAAAATATTGTGTAAAAATATCGTTAAGAAATTTTACTGATAAAGTGCTTAATTGGACTTTTAGGACTAAATTGCAAAAGTTGCAAAATATATGTTCTAATTCATAAGTACTTGATTGAAATGGGGTTTTAAAGAGGAGGTCCTTAAATGTTAATTAGACTATTATAATTCGTTTGGACAAAAATGGGCATGAATAGGACAAAATTTTAAAGAAAAGTCTTAAGGGCATTTTAGTCATTTGGTAATTAAAAGAAATAAAAAGGGAAAATAAAGCCAAAATTGACTCATCTTTCTCATGGAGGCCGAAATTAGCATGGGGGAAGCCATGGCTAGGGTTTTCAAGCTTTTCAAGCTCAATAGTAAATCCCGGAAAATGAGATTTGAACATGGAATGGGAGAAAAATCGAAAATCGAGAAAGTTGGTAAAATGGACGTTTTAGTCTCGAGGTAAGTTCATATGTATAATAAGCATTAATTTATGCATGTTTCAATGTAAAATTTATATATTTACTATGATTGCCAAGGTGTTGAAAGTGAGTATAATTATGATGATTTAAATGTTTAATATTAATTCGACATGGAAATGAGAAAGTATGTAAGTTTGTACGTAAATAACTTATCGATTCTTTTTACTTTATTATATTTTGTTATCATATAGAATGTGGCTGTCTATAAAATGATTATTTGTTGTAAATTACAAATTAAAAAAAAACTATGAATAAATTTGTAACATATTGGAAAGTGAGGAATTTCCCAGCTGAGCCTTCGGAATAGGAATGATACGAACAATCTATTGTGAGGTCACGTGTGTAGTACTAAGTGCAGGCTACTACGTGTACCGGATAATTGGTCTCATGTGTAGTACTAAGTGCAGGCTACTATGCGTACCCGATAACTTCAATCACGTGTGTAGTACTAAGTGCAGGCTACTACGTGTATCAGATGGTTAGGTCACGTGTGTAGTACTAAGTGCAGGCTACTACGTGTACCGGATAATTGGTCGCATGTGTAGTACTATGTGCAGGCTACTATGCGTACTAGATAGCCTTGGCTACAAGTGCGAAAATATGTGCAAACAACCGAGTATCAGTTATTATTCCGAAGAGTTCAACGGGAAAATCGATTAAGTAAAATATATGTGAACATGATTATGTGATGAATAACTGCAGATATATGTTTGTGAAAAAAAATTATGAGCAATGTGCTCGATATTTGAGCGAACTTCGATAAGACAAAATGGATTAAGTGAAATTATGTAAGAGTGAATTTTAGTAGTAAAACAGTATTGGACAGCAGCAGTTACGTGATTTTGAAAATTCACGAAAAATCATGGAAGTTGAATTAAATCTCAAATAAATTATGAAATTAAAGTTTAATGAGTCTATTTTCATATAACAGAAACAGAGCAAGCAAATAAATTCTATATTCTGAGATATTTAAGTTTCTGTGAGACTGGTTCAGAATGACTACGTGATCCCCTATTCTGACTTTGAAAAATAATTAAAAATTGTACAAAAATAATTATGGAATATAATTTGTATTTTGAAATCCTTAATGAGTCTAGTTTCAAATAAAATAAACAATAACATAATATGAGTTCTGTACGAAGAGAAAATTTATTTGTAGTGAAGAGTGGTCAGGGCAGTTGAGCAGTGAAACAGGGGTAACTTCAATGAATAAACTGTACTAATTGGCTAGACAAAAAATTCTGAAAATTTTATGGTAAGAATATACGTGAATCTAGTTTCAAGGAAAATTAATGGTTTGTAATTTGGAGTTCTGTAGCTCCAGAAATAAATAATTTAGCTGCTGGTACTCTGCTAGACAGCTTATTTTGAATTTGTTTATAATTGTAATAGTGAAAGTATGTGTGTTTGTGATGGTAATATTCCGGGAACATATTGTGACTTTGTTTAATGTATGATAATGTATTGTTTATTAATATTTACATATTTACTTATTAAGCTATAATGCTTACTCCCTTCCTTTCCTTTTTCCTATAGTGTCGCAGATGCTAGCTCGAGTTGAAGGTCTCTATTGTATAAAGTCATTTAATGTAGATAGTCTTGAGTATGTTTAAAAAGTTTAAAATTGATGAAATTTTATGTCTCGATTTTAAATGATTACAAGTACTCAAGTCCGGTAATACCTCGTACCCTGTTCCGGCATCGGATACAGGTAGGGGTGTTACATATAATGTTTCTATATGATTGAAAAAATAAGAACTTAGATGTAAACATTTTTTTAGAAGTTTCGAAATGCACAGGAAACAGATTTTAAGAAATGTATATTTAATTACTCGAACTCGAATGTGGATGTTGGAAATATAGATTTAAAACTAAGTTAGCTATCACAATAGAAAGAAAACATCACTTTCTTGATCTTGTTTCACTTTAATTACTCAAATTCAAATGTGAATATTCGTCATTCATTCAAAACTGAGAAAGCTTTCATAAAATGGATAGAAACATCAATTTATCCATCTTGCTTTCACTAGTCTATGCAATGAAAGTTTTATGAAAAGTTGGGGCACTCGTATACTACTAATTAAATAAAAAAAAATCATCTTAAAATTTATTCAAGTTTATTGTCGATTGACACTGATGTTATTACAACAATTTGAAATTGAAGGTTTGAGTACAGGAAGCTACAAATTTTATAATAAAAAATGCTTATATTAAATTATTAATTTTTCTAAAGAGTTAAAATTATATATTATTTTCTATTTAATCAAAGGTTAAAAAAGTGTACGTTGAATTTTTAATTTTAGGAGGAGTTAAAGAGTAATTTGCCAATTTAGCCAACGAGGGGCTTGCCCCTGTTTGATTGCCTTGATCAAAGGCAACTAGCAGCTAAATCTCGAATTAACAAAAACCAACTTTTACCGGTTTAATCCGACTTTTTACCGATTCATTAAATTTTCAGTTTTTAGGATGTCTTGGACGATAAGAATCATCGGTTTTCAGTTGAACCGGCCGGTCCAGCACAGCTGCAAAAAGGCTCTCGAATAAATGCCTATTGATCATAAAAGCATAGAAGCAAGCATTGGTTAGAATAGAACAAAAACTGGTTCTTTTCAACCTTATGTTGCATATATGTACATGAATTAACATATAAATATTACACATCAAATATTCAGCCACAAAACCAAGAACACTCTCATTAGATAAAAAGAAAAACACTAATCATACTGTTTCCTTTCTTCTTGTATAGACTGGAAAATACGAGCTGCGGATTCAGTTGCCGATACGCGGTTATGGGGTATAACCTTAATCACCTTTGTTCGTTGTTGATGAGTCCGAGCATTGCAATTAGCTGCCGTTGTTGGTGGTTCAGTAGGGAAAAGAGGAAGTGCATCCACCTTAGCTCTCTCAGAGGGACTACTGGCAGTAGTCCCTTGTATTTCGGTCTCATTTGGTGCAGGCAGTTTCTGAGTAGAATACGAGATTGCTTGACTCGGTTGGCTAGATGTGTTACATGAACTCGGTTGAGCGATGGTGAAGTTGGCCTTAGACTGGACTGCAATAACAAGGCTCATCTGCTCAAGTGCTGAGCCAGTAACTGATGGATTCATGACCGGCATGCCATAATGCGGAAAGTTGGTCTGACTTATAGGAGGGTCAGTTCGAAGAATTTCAATATCGTGTTGGTGAGAAGCTGCAAGATTTTTAGCCGTGTTCGAAAAGTCCCGACCGCTTACACCTAAGTTCACAATACCACAGCTTCCATAAACTGGTGTAAGTAAGCCAGCAGTTGGAGGTATAGGCCATGTGTAGGGCTTGTACACAAGTCCTTCCGAAGGAGACATTACGGGAACTAACCATTGATTTCCGGGTGGTGAGACACACCAAGGAGACAACCCGGAATTGGCAGTCATCAGTGTTGAGAAGGCATTTCCAGAATAAGACTCGTATTTGGGCTGATGTATAACAAGTCCTTTGGTCTCATCATTAGCAGAAGCACAAGGAAGCTCTGCAAATGCATTATCATTCGCACATTCGATGTTAGTATCAGGTTTTCGAGAATTACTTTTTACTTTAGCAATCAATGGTGGTTGAGGAACATCATCAGATGACAACTTCTTGATGGCAGAAACATCAAAAGATGGTTTGTCGATATGAAAGGTATCTTCAAACAACATATGTGGTGAGCCAGCAATCAACCTCTGAACCTGTTCCAAGAGCAATGCAATGTAAATTCCCTTTCTTTCAGTTCTATCCGAGAAATAAGAAAATCGAGCAGGGTGATTTAGCTTTCATGTTACACCGATTGGTAAGAAACCAAGAAATGAGATTAATATCATGTTAAGATGTCTACCTTTATCAGTCTATGCAACTCGAAGACTTGCACGGAAAAGACTCTTTGTTGGCTGAAAATTACGACATAATGTTAGTATACCATTAAGAAGCACAACTAACAACACATGTTAATGCATTCGGGAAGAGTTTTGGTGTTCATATGATTCAATATCAGTACAAAAATGCAGTCATGCAAAACCGAATTCAATAGACCTTTTGATGTTCATTAGCTGTAGCAGACGCAGATAGCAACACCAAAAGGATACTTACTTGGCTATAGCTCTTCTTACTTTCCAGAAATGCTTTTCGCCAATTATTCCCACGACATCATCGGGACATATATCTGAAGCAGATATGTACTCTGATGCATCCGGGACATTGTTATGTCTGTTAACACCCTCAACTTCTGTAGCCCCATGTGTCTTTTCTTCGTGCACCAGATTTCTGTTTTCATTATCGACTCCAAGTGGTTGTCTCGAGCATATCAACCTTGCATCAGGAGCATCGTCACTATTCAACATATCAACCGTGATGCTTTTATTTTCTTGATTCATCACCGCATGTGGTCGTTTTAACGATCCTGGGTTCTTGATTTTGGTTGACAGGTCCAATGACGTGCCGGCCAATATTTCATCTCTGGTTGACACGATTGAATTGGACCTTACCATGAGGTCCTGACTACTTTCACATAATCTTCCATTTTCCTTCATCTGCTTTTTATTAGAAGCCCAAAACTGCATCGAAGAGCTCAAGTTCGATTTAGAAAAACTTTCCCTACCTTCACTTTGCTTACTGCAACCATGATTTCGATCCATCCCAGGCAGAATAGAGGTTGGGACTGTAAGGTCATCATCGAGTCCTACTAACCGATATGAAAATTTCTTGAACTTCGAGAAATGAAGTGGTTGCAATGGATCAAAACTACGACACTTGGTAGTTTTCGAGGATTTTCGATCTTGATTTCCTTTCATGGTGTTTAGTTTAGTCCCAGGGATGGAACAAGAATCAAACTTCTCATCAGCCAAAACTGAGGATTCATGAGAGTTTGCTAATGGCATAAACATGTTCCTTTCATTACCACCACCCTAAAAATATGAACATAACTTAGAACTTCATATGATTTTCTTTTGTATAAACTGGAAATTTTTAAGGTAAAGAACCATGAATGCAATGGAAGAGACTGAGGCTTAATGACAGTTGATTCAATACAGCTATGTTACTTGGTGTGAGTGTCGGATATGAATATACGTATGGTACAAGTACCCATATCTAATATCCGTGTCCAACACATACTGGGATATGAGTACAAAGACATGACCGTCCAAAAACCTTCAAATGCATAGAAAAACTTAAAAAGGAAATTAAAGATGCCTATATTATATATTTATCCTATCTGACACTAACACCTAAATATGAGTAACATAGATGGTTAAACAGAGATACAAACAAAGATCACTTATAAACAAGGCAACTTGAAGGAGACAAATGCATCATATGACTCCAAAAAGGACTTCAAAAATATCACTTATAAACAAAAATCACTCAGTGTGAGTGTCAGATATGAATATACGTACGATACATGTATCATTCGATGAAAAAAGACTTCAAAGCTCAAAGTTCAAAGGCTAAATTGGTTAACCGTATTACACGGACTCTACATTTTTTTCAAGTACCCATATCTAATCTGTATCCAACACATACACGGGTATAAATACAAAGACATGACCGTCCAAAGACCCTCAAATACTTACCCGTATCTAACACCAACACCTAAATATGAGTAACATAGATGGTTAAACAGAGATAACTTACAAACAAGGCAACTTGAAGGAGACAATTGCATCACATATGACTTCAGGAAATCAATAAAAAGCAGCTAAACTTACACTATGTTCCTCACACTCAATGTGAGTGTTGGATATGAATATGCGTATGATACAATATGTATCATCTGATCAAAAAGGACTTCAAAGTTCAAAGGCTAAAATGGTTAACCATGTTTCTCCTACTCTACATTTTCTTTTAAAGTACCCATATCCATATCCGTGTCTGAAACATACCTGCATCTAACAATAACACCTAAATACGAGTAACATAGATGGTTAAACAGACATACAAACAGAGATAACTAATAAACAAGGCGACTGGAAGGAGACAATTGCATCACATATGACTTCAGGAAATGGCTAAAAAGCAACTAAACTTACATGGCATGATGACATTGAAGGAACCAAGATGTTGCTATTATTTGGTGGAAAAGGCAACATGGATTGTGATCCTGAGTTGAACCTTTGGGAAGTGATACTGAGTTGTTCATAAAGTGCCATTTTATTCCTTGGAGGTGCCTTTGGCCCTCCTTTCTCAGCGTCATTCACATGAAGCCTAGGAAACATAGGGTTCATCACTTTTGCCTCATCTTTTCCTCCTTTCATCATCATTTTTTCAAAGCCCTTTTTCACCACAAAAAATTCAATTTCAAAAACTGGTTATACTTATTCCACCATAAAAAACATTTCCTTTTAACATCATTTCAAGCCAACCTTGATCCCTTGATGGCATTGGCGACTGGCAATTGAATAGCTTCTCACCCAAAATCAACCTATTTGCAAACAAAGAAGTAATTGGGATTAAAGAAGATAAAATTCTTCTGAAAAACATAAACAGCAAACAATAATTCATGAAACTTTTGCTCCAAAAAGAACACTACCCTTTGTAATAAATTAATGCTACTAATGAATATACAAATTAACCAATATCCATACTCTATTGCTAGAAAAAAAAAAAAGAACAAATTTGAGCATATATTCAGATACCAACACCACCACTACCACAATAGTACAACTAAAAACATTCCTTTTTTAACGACATAAACCCAGTAAAATGGGGAAAAAATCAAATAAAAATATAGAAAAGAAAACAAACAGCTGGTGGAGACACATAAATATGTAGAACATGGTTCTGTCAGAGAAGAGGGTTTGCCTTCAAAATTCCACAAACAGAAAGATCTTTTCTCTCTCTCTTTTTTATCACCCAAACAGCCCCCATCACCAATTCACCATTTAACTAAATAGAGCTAAAAACAGCAAAGATCACGCCATATCACCTATGACTCACTTTTTTCTAATCCAGTTGACATCGATGGCTTCATTAGGTATATAAACAATAAAAAGCTTAAGAATTTGTAAGGAATATGTAAAGAGAAACAAAACAAAAGATTACTTTTTTTTTTGAAAGGAAACAAAAGATTACTTGAATTTGAAGAACCAAAGTGACTAAGTATAAACAAGATCTTACAATATCATCAAGAACCCACTTTTTTTATTCCATCATGTTGCTCATATTCATGGCTTTATTGAAGGAATTTGTATGGAACAAACAAGATCATGCCATATCATCTAGAACCCTTTTTTTTTTGTAACCCATCATGTTGCTGACATACATTGCTTCATTGGGTATAAAACAAGGGGAAAAAAATCTAAGCAATTTACAGGGAGTAATAATAGTAAAAAGGAAAAAGGAAAATAGAAGATTTACATGTAAATTTGAAGAACCAAAGTGACTGAGTCTTATTAACATGTGAGTAATTAACGAGATGGTGTGTGGGGATTTAATGGCCAAATGTGATTTGTTATTCAAAATTTTGAGCCAATCTTTTAACTAAAAATCCGTTTTTAAAAAATAAAATAAGGTTAAAATATTTATTCGGCCCTTGTACTTTATTAAAATTTGAGTTTTAGTTTCCTTAATTAAAAAGTCTTATTTTTTTAAAATTAAAAATTTTAGTCCAATCATTAATATCGGTTAACATTTTTCATCAAGATTTATCAACTTAGCTTGTTGATTAAACTAGCCTCGTATGGCCTCGCATCTGATTGAAAAAAAATAGACATACTAAGTTGATAAATTTCAACAATGTTAATGATTGGAATAGGATTTTTTAAATCGAAAAAATAAAATGAATTAAAATTTAACTTTTAAAGTATTGGGCTAAATTTATAATTTTTATCAAAGTACAGGGACTACCATCAAATTTTGACCAAAAACTAAAAAATAAATCAATCTTTTGTTTCGATTTTGCTTTGTTTTTCCTTAACTTTCTCGCCAGATTTTGCAAGAAAACAATGAAAGTTGCGTGGTTGATACTCACGTGGATGTTTGGTGCGTGGTTTACACGGATGAATAGTGATTCATATGGCTTGACATATATGCGCGTGACAGTCACTCCCTTTATTAGCGCTTGGGATTAAAGATGAACATCTGAATAGATATTAATTAAACTCAAATCTCGGTTAAGGAAATAAAGATTTTATGTTTTAACTTGGTTGTGCGTGTATATAAATATTTTAATCACACGTGATTAATTCACGGTACTTAGAGGTAGCAAAACAAAATAATAGGATAATATATTTAATAAGTCCTTTAACTTTATCATTATATTTAATTAAGTCGTTATGCTTACGGGAGGATGTGAACACCCTGACCACAACTTGAGGTTAAACAGTTAAACTTAATCAGTATTCAAGCAAGCCCTTATACTTCATTTAGTATCCAAATAAGCCCTTAATTTTTTAATTTGTATGTAAATAAACCCTTAACCTTTAATTTAACCAAATAAAACTAGTTTTCAAAGGAAAAAAAAACTAAATAAAACTTTATTCGTAATGGTTTAAGGGTAAATTTGATAAAAATAATTGTTATAAATGTAATATTTTGAACAAAGTGTTAATTTTTCTCGACTTATAATATAAATATATATAATTGCAATGTTAATTGAAGAATATATCACATAACTAGAGAATTTGATTCATTATTTTTTTAGGGTAAACTATACTGTATGTCACCTTAAAATAGTGTTATTCTTATTTTGGTCATTTTAAAGATTTTTCTATCAATTTAAACATTTTAATTAAGATAATTGTTCGAATTAGTCATTATTGTTAAAAATTCCGTTAATCCACTAACGGCTCGCTGATGTGGCATTTTTTAAATTTTTGACAAGAATTAGAGATCCTTTTATAATTAGTCCAAAGCGCATTTTTTTATTTATTTGCAACATAAATATTTCAATAATGTCATCATCAACATTTGAATCTTTTTTAGAAGAGAGGATCCAACAATGATGACGACGAACCATAACCTACCAGTAGAGCACCACCGGCCACCCAACCGCCAACAACAGCTAAAGCCCTTATTAAACCTAGCTGTGGTGCTTTTGGTCACCGGCCAACTCAAGCCACCAACGATGATGGCACGTAGAGAGGAAGCAAAACTGGACCACTTCCTTCAATGGCTTCAGGTAATTTATTGATAGGTTTCCTCTGCATTTGTTGGATTTCAACTGAAAAGGACCTTTTCATGAAATTCATTTTAAGTTGGTTATGAATGTTGTTTCTTTTGGAGGGTTCATCATTTTGATATACGCTGTGATTCTCCATGTTATGGTTGTAACGGCATCATTAAATTATTTCAACTTCTTTCCTGGCTGCCATGCTTTACTCTTTATTACACCCATTTCAGCTCTACCATTATTATCTAAAAATTGTGCCCAATACACGATTTGATTTTGTTTATCCTTTTGGCCGGTTGGGAAGAATGTGCTGCCTGACCTCTGATGATACAATGCCAAAAACAAATATTGGCCATTTTTAATGAAGAATTTATTCACATCAAAGGGTGGGTGGTGGTATTATGTTGATAGGTGGGTTCATTGAAAAGGGTGAAGTCATGGTCATGATTCGTTCTTGTTGTCGTTGAGTTTCTTTTCTTAAAGAGAATTTAAATGTTGATAATATCATCATTAGAATTTTCATGCCTCAAATAAACAAAAAAAAAATTGACTAATTATAGGGAGGTTCCTATCTTTAATCAAAAGTAAAAAAGAAATGTCACGTTTGCAATTCGTTAATGGATTAACAGAATTTTTAACGACAATAACTATTTTAAACAATTATCTTAATTAGAGTAATTAAATTGACAAAAAAATAGAGTAATCAAAATAGAAATAATACTATTTTAAGGTGACCTACAGTGTAGTTTACTTTTTTTTATTATACTCACTAAAAATATGGGAAATTTTGTAAAGAGAAAAAGTCACAATAGCATGAGAATGTCATATTAACTACTTGGTATTGAAATTACCTGGGAAAATAAAATTACCCGCGCAAGATAATGTTAGAAATCCAAACATGGAAAGCCTACCTCCAATAATGTTACATTCCTTGATCCAAAACTATCTACAATTCATCTCCTTCCTCAAAAATTATAGGGTAAAAATACAAAAATAGTCACTCAACTATTCAGTTTGTTCTATTTTGGTCACTCAACTATTATTTTTTTATTTAATTACTGAACTTTTCGAAATCAAATATTTTAGTCACTGTTGTCGTTAATTTAGTAATGAAAGTCTAACGTGGGCTTTTTTATTGGTCTAATGACAAATTTAGCCCTCCAATGTTTACAGATCCTATCAATTTGATCCTACATCTAAAAAATTTAACAAATTTAGCCCTCAACGTTTACAAAATTTGTCATTTTTGTTCTAATTCTAAAAATTATAAAAATATATTTAAAAAACTTAAAATGACAAATTTAGCCCTCAATATTTTTAATTTTTTTATAATTAGGATTAAAATGACACAAAGAGGGCTAAATTTGTTATTTTTTTTAGATTTAGGATCAAATTAATAAAATGTGTAAACATTAGAGAGCTAAATTTGTTATTAGGCCAATAAAACAAAGCCCACGTTAGACTTTTGTTAGGCAACTAACAAAAGAAAGACTAACATATTTAATTTCGGAAAATTAAGTGACTAAAACGAAATAAATTAATAATTAAGTGACCAAAATAGAATGAACTGAATGTATGAGTGAATATTATTACCCTTTACCCAAAATTGTAATGTACTAGAAGAAATTGTGCATCCCATTACCGAATACTTTTATATGACTTTGCTGTTACTTTTGGTAGAAGTATTATTTTTTACACTTGTTCTTATATATAAATTAGTTATAAACTAATTCAATTGATAATATTCAGCCACTCCCATAACTTAATTTAGCAAAGAGAAGGAAAATTTTTTGCTTATGTTGAAGAAGTCTTATTTTTTTATAAGCATTTTTACTCATCTTTCTAATTTCAAGTTTAAATTTATACTAACTATTCTTTATTTTATTACACTAGTAACCACAAAAACTTTGAGTAAATAACATGTCTATTTTTTGTGTTTCACATTCAAATTGAAGTCGATGAAACAAAGATATTATGTAAGTTTTCAACTCAATTTTGATCTGAACTCAAAATTTTGACTCAATTAATAAAAATCCAAACTCGAAAAGATTATAAAAATTCCACAACCTAAACTTAATAATATTTAAACCCATTCAAATGTAAAATTACCTAAACAAGCAGCACTTGAAATAGTCTTGTCCAACAAATCTAAATGGAAAATTGGAATAACCCAAATCCAAAAGCCAAAATTACCTAAACTTAGATTTATTCAAATTTATTCAACTATGAATGTTGTAAATTCGAATGATATCAACTAATTGAGTCTTAGCTCGATTGGCATGGGTATTGTTGCCAATATAGGAGGACGTGAGTTTGAGTGCGTTGAAGCATATTGTCTCCTATTTAAGTGTTGGGAAAGAGTTATGAGTGGTTCTAGGTATTGTGTTAAAAAGAGAAGATATGATTAAAACCTATAATAAGACTATTCAAAAAAAATTCCAAAAGAATATATAGGGTTATGAGTAGTTCTAGGTATTGGTATAAATACCTATGATGATTGAACATGCCACGTTAACTTACCATTACACCATTAACGGTAATTAATGGCTCAGTGACTAAAATGTTACAACACATTAATGTAAGTGACTAAAACGTAACATCCCAAATATAAGTGAATATTTTAATAGTTTACCCAAATTTAAAATTTATTCGCATGGAGCAAATTGACTTATCGAAAATCTGAGGCCTTCCATGACCCTGCACATGGGACATTAATGGCAGCATACAAAAGGTCGAACATTCGAGTTTTAATTGCGTCATGTTTTTTGCAAATTTAATGTAGACTATTATGTCCATTGTTGCAATTATCTATTTCGTATTTTTTTAATTGGAATTCTGATTTCCCTCTCGATGTCATGTTTTTGCCTTCTTATTTCTTCACGTGCGTAATTTATATTTGATATGTATTTTAAAGAACAAAGATCATAAAACCTTGTATCATATTTTACAAATTTCTCTTTATGATATAATAAATTATATATATTTAAATTATTTTTATGTAATATTATTAATATTTTTATTATACATTTTCAAGACTTTAAAATACTCAAAAACATGGTCTAAATATGTTTTATCTTATACTTTATGATTTGGCATTGATACCAAATTGTTTTAAAACTGTTTAAAATGGTTTTAAAGCAATTCAATACCCAGTACTAACGTATATCGATACCTTGAGGAGTTAGTAGCCGCAAATAATTCTAGAGGAGTAAAGTATTAATATTTTTTCCAATCAATACTTAGCTTCATGGTATCGAGACTACAATGTATCTAATAGCTATATTTCTTAGAGGTATCGTTAGCATAGGTTGCAAGAGCTATATTTTGTCTTCAATAGTTACAAATTAATTCTTTAATAGATAAAAACCTCAAAAATATTATAAGATGAAAGAGATCAATATCAAGCACCAAATCAAAAATAAAACTACTTAAAGAGGTTCATTGTTTTCATCTTTTTCTTGTTTGTAGTTTTTTAGTGCTTCATTGCAAAATTTTGGGTTAAGTTTTATTCTAGTTTTTAGTGACCCTAAATCTTGTAAACACCTATCTTAAAGTAGTTTCTTTGTTTATTTTAATTTCTTCAATTGTAAATTGGAAAGGATTTCCAGTTGAACTATAAAAACTAGAAAGGTTCTAGTTTAGCCTTGAAAAATAAAGAAAAATATGTTATTTTAGTCTTACAAAAAAAATAGAGAGTTGTACAGGTTATACTTTTTTCTTCAAAAGTATCTACTCAAGTTAGGGAAATGGGAAAATCCCAGGTAAGTGAGGCTAAGGTAGTAAAGATAAGCAATTGGAACTGAACCACCAAAAATCAATCGTGTCAAGTTTTTCTACCCTATTTTTTTTATTGATACAACGTATACTACTACTCATAACCCTTTCACACTCTTAAATAGAAGGATAAACACATTGCAATGTGGTTGAACCCACATTCTCCTTATCTGAAAATAATACTAATGCTAATCGAGTTTTTCTACCCTCTCTTAACTTTAGAAAAGAATTTTTAAATCCCAATTCACCCCCTCTAAATAACTTTGAGCCTAACATTATGGTTTCCATGGCCAAATGGACATTATTTATATACAACTTTCATGAAGGTGGTAGTAATATTTAAAATTTAACATCCACAATAAAGCAAGACAAACCATACAAACAATAGAACAATATTGGATTTGGCAATATTCGTCCCGCCCTAATCCATTATTATTCTCGATACATATTCTCATATACTTCATATCCAATACTTATTCGTGGTTGACTAGAATTTGGCATACCAAAATATGGATAAAAGTATTTTTATATAAAAAATAACTTTTAAAACGTTATCCCATTATATTGATATTTGATTAATTTGCAATATTAATATAGTCAAACATTTTATAATTAATAAAAATAAAAATATTGAACGGATGGAAGTATTCTTATTCAATGTAAACATATTAGTATCAAATATATGGTTCTTTGAAAAATATATTTTAAAAATTAAATACAAATTCATCAAATTTACTAAGGGACTGAAACCATAATTAGACCTAAAATTTGAAGAGAAGAATGGGGAAAGTCAAAGGTCAACATCGTTAATTAATAAAAGTTTTTAGATTTTCCCCACATGGGTGATAGTTATCCATTTAGGTCACCACCTAATTATCTGCCACATGTAATTCGTAGCGTTTGGGATCATGTGATTACTGTGTAGCCCACCGATAATATATAATTTCTAAAAAGTAATGCTTACGTGGAAGATGATGGTGATGATGGCGATAATGGCCCCATCTACCACCCCAAACGGTTAGGATTTTGCTGAAATAACGCGAGAAAATATCAGAGCGGCTTGTGAATTTTTTACTATAGGAAACCATAAACAATGTGTTATGTGAACTAAATTGGTTGGATTCGAACATGTTTTTTTTTTTAATAATTTATCTAATTGAACCAATTAAAACAGTTGAACTAAGAATTAATGGTCTAATCGATTTGTTTACAGGTCCTATTAAAAAAACTTTGTTATATCTGCTAGTTAGACTAAGGGCGAGCAAAATTTGATTCGATTTGAAAAAATTGACATGAGCATTATTGTCTATGTAGGAGGATATGAGTTCGAGTGTGCCGAAATATATTATTTTTCTATTTATAAATTATCTCATCAATTTATTTCAAATCATCTTAGATTTATATAATATATATTAATCATTAAAATAGATAATACCTTATAATTTTGGGATTAAAGTGTAATTTCATCATTATTAATTTTATATATTTTAAAATATTAAAATTCAAATTTCTAATTTTGGGACCAAAGCATTTACTAACTCCTATTTAAAATATTTTATATTTATATAATTTAAAATTTAAAATTTAGTAGTTTTGATATAATAATTGAGCTAGTACTCATTATTAATTTTATATTTGAATTAATTGATTAAATTTGGAATTAAAAGATGTTGAAAATGTTGGTGTCGGACATTGAAAGGCAATAAGCTTATCATCTTTTATAATTATTCTACTACATAATTCTATGTCCAAAAAAAAATCAAAATAGATAATGTCGAATCTTATGGATAAGGGCTAAGCTATTAATAATTTACTACTGACAAAGACCCCTTCTACTCTAGCCTCTTAGGGCATCGAAACTTCATCCACCTCCATTCCCAGCAAACAACACGTGTATATCCTTCAACCTTAATTTTTATTTCTTGGTTAAAATATGCCTTAAGTCCCTTTACTATTTACAAATTTGGAATTTAGTTTCTCTATTTTAATTTTTAAGATTTTTCAGACTTCAAAATTCACATCCAATTGTTAATACTATTAAATTTGTTGGTGTGACATCTTGATTTTTTTTTACTTGGTAGCAATATAACTAAAAGAATGACGTCGTAATAAAGTAATCAACATAGATTTAATAAAATAATTTTAACAGTATTAACTAATAGACCTAAATTTTAAAAATTAAAAAGTAGAAAGACTAAATTCTTAAAATTAAAAGTAAATGGACTAAAATCTGAATTTAGGCATATTTTAAGCTTGTATGAAATATTTAATGAAATTTATTTTTACATGAAATTTATTATTGTTTTAAACCAAGGCTATTTTTAAATTTTTTTAATTTTAGAAATTATCCAAATACTTTAATAGCACTTAAACAATGATTTTCTTCTTCTATTTTTTTCCATTCACTTTATTAATTAATTTTTTTAATTTTAAATGTCAATTTTGGTCACATTTCATAGTTTTTTGGTTAATAAACTATTTGATACTTGAATTTGGCTACAATATTTAATTTAATACTAGAGTTTTTTCTTTTAATAAATATTGATTTTTTTATTAGAATATACATGTCAAATATTCATTGAATTGTTTGATTTAGACACCAAATTGAAAAATGATGTCAAACTCAAGTATAAAATTGAGACAAAAAGAAACTTAAGTACCAAATTGAATATTAAAATCAATCTCATGTACCAAATACATTTAACTTTTTTTTGTTAAATATCATGGAAAATGTGTGTGTTCGCTGTCATACAGACATTATCCTGAAAATAAATAAAAAAAGATAACAACAAACCTAATCCAGATGTATGCTTTCATGTCATGCGTATCAGCTTCTCAAATTATATACACATATAAATATATATATAAATCTTAATCTTCTTCATAATTATAGGTATTGCCTTGGTTTTTTTCTTTTCTTTTCTGAAGCATTCATAAATTATTTTTTCCCCTAAGAATTTGCAGAAATGGGTGAAGAAGCTGATATGAATAATGGAATGTTTGCAAGTACTCCAGATTTTGTTGAGAAGAAAGATCAATGGATGAACATGAAGGATCATGATGATCATATCATTATTTATGATGACGATGATGATGGGATTACAAGTTCATCATCATCATCATTCATCGGGGATGAATATTCAAGAACTTGTTCATCATCATCATCATTAGACATGGTGGATGATGCAGCTTCATCTTCATCTTCTTCCACCATTGATGGACCTTTGTTTCATTTATCTGAGCTCATGGCCCAACTCCCCATCAAGTAAGTATATACATACATATATAAACCCTAATTTTCAAATTTCTATATGCATATTTCTTCATTTATGTATAATGAAATACTGTTATCCCACATCATCTAAGTTATATGCTTAGATTTTTGCTTGTATTATCCAACCATTAATTTTAAGTTGGATGCTTAACATGTTTATGCATTTACAAGAACTGATATATATATATATATATATATATAATCGATTCTAAGTTAAATATATTTAGATAGGAATTAAGTAAAAATTTGCGTTAGGAGCAAGAGAGATGAATCATAAATTTTAGAGGTAAAAATATAATTTTATTATTATATTAATATGTAATTTTATAAATTTTAAAGAGTTAAATAGTAGATGTACCATTTTCTGGAAGCCAACGCCATTGCCTCCCTTTCCTTTCAACTGTGTGTTTAGATTTTTTCTTGTATTATCGATAATTGATTTTATATCAGATACTTAACGATCGAGTTTTTTTCATGTTATAGGAGAGGACTTTCCAAATATTTTCAAGGGAAATCACAAACATTTACGTCACTTTCAAGTGTGAACACCATTGAAGAACTTGCAAAGAAGGAAACCCCATTTTATAGGAAGAAATTGAAGGCATGTAAAAGCCATAAATTGTACACTCCTCCAAGGGCAACCATTGGTAAGAAATTATGGAGAAATCATGGGCTTTCATCGTCATGTCCAGGGAGGAATGTTAGAAGTAGTTTTTTAAGTGGTAGGCCTCCCATAATTCCTATTCCAAAGAAATTTTGATTTTCAAGATTTTTGGTATTCGATAATCATGTTGAATTTCAACTATATTTGAACTTGAGCCACATTTGACTCCTTAGTGCGGGAAGATGCACAAGATTATAACCCCAAAACTTTACTTATGGAAGTTTTCTCAATGTTGATTTTTTTCATTTACAATGTTCAAATCCAAGACAAGAGAGATGTTAGATAATTTGAGTGGAGACGATAGAAACAGAGATTTATATAGAAATAAACAGTAGACTTCGAGGCACGGATGACACTTTCCAAAGAGAACTATTTGCCTCCCAAAAGTTGTTAGAGGGTTAAGACAAAGGTCCTCCCAAGATACAACGAAGTTTTGAATTTCCTTTGATTAGCAAAATCGAAGAATTCTCTAACTCTTATTCCAATTTCTGAAATTGAATTGATTGTAATGTAATTTGTGAGCACCATAATCCTTCTACTTATATGCACTCAAGGAATATTATTTTGAAGAGCCACAACCTTCATTTTGGACATACTTATTGGAAAAAACA
Source organism: Gossypium anomalum (assembly GCA_025698475.1). NCBI lineage: Eukaryota > Viridiplantae > Streptophyta > Magnoliopsida > Malvales > Malvaceae > Gossypium > Gossypium anomalum. Next base: position 22,125,892 of record CM046964.1, on the reverse strand, counting down.
TGTTTCACGAAAATGTATTCATTGGATGATAAATCATCACTTTTAATTTGAATAGTGCTTATGAATAATTAATTTGTAATCTATAATTTCCAACAAGAGAAGCTAGAAGAATTGTTTTGAGTGAAAATGAATAAAAAAATTTGGGCTGACAAAGTATAATTTTATCATTATATTAACTTATGATTTCCTAAGAGTTAAAGGATTATATAAAGAATTTTCCATTTGAGTGGGGGATAAAGGCCACTTCTTAAGTTCTTTTCATTTAACTCGACAGATGTAGAAATTTAGTTTCTCGATTTGTGAAGGATTATTTAGTGTATTTTTTAAAATTTTAGTGCAAATGAAGTTATCAAAGTATCTTACAGTTGGGCTAAACTGTAACAACCCAAAATTTGTGGGCACCGGAAAAGTGTATTATCTGGCCTCCGTCTTAGTGAAATAAGTTCAAAAATAATTATTAAAAATATTTGTGAGCCTAGTGGTGTGTCTAATTAGGTTTTAATTAGGTAAATTTAGCTTAATTTAAAGTAATTAGGAAAAATAATTAAATTGAATAAAAAGTGAAAGTCTAATTATAGATTAAAAGAAAGTAAAAAGGGCTAAAATAGAAATTAAGCCATTTAGCGTAAGTTGAGGCGACAAACATGTTAAAATCTAAGATATTTTTAGATTTTAATTATGTAAATATATATAATTTAATTATTAATTACTTTTTGTTTAAGTATATAGATATTTATTATTTATTATTATTCTATTAAATTATAATTTATATTATTAAATTATGATTATTATTATTATTAAAAATAAATTAAAATAAAGACAAATGTATGAGATTAAATTATACAAGTGTAATGCATATATTTATACATTTGTAATATATTTATTTAATTACTTTTTATTTAAGTAAAAAGATTTTTATCATATTAAAATATTAAATTATATAAACTAAAAAAAAATAAGGACAATTGGATGGTGATGATAATAGGCAAGTGTAAAATATATGTGTGTCCAATTATTATATATGTATTTGTTATTAAATAAGATATTTATTATAATAATAATAATTATTATTATTATTAAGTTAATAAAATAAAAGAATAAAAGACATGAAATAAAATAAAGAATAAAACAAAGTAAAGAAGAAACAGAGAACATTTTCGAAACAGAGCAGGGAAGAAAAAACAAAGAAAGAAAAAAGGGAAAATTAAGGTTCTAAAGTTTGAAGTTTAATTGGTAAGTTTAATCAAGTTCTTTTCTTATAAATTTGATGTTTTTGGAATCCTAGAGTGAAATACTCTTGAATTTAAGTTGAAATTTTGAAAGTTAATAGATTTTTTAGTAGGGTTTATGTTGAACAAATGATGGAATTGGGAGTTTATTTGATAGAAATTTTGATTAGAATTGAACAAAGGATTGAATTGTAAACTAAGCTATAAGTTTTGAGTTTTAGGGATTAAATTGAAACAAATTTGAAATTATGAAAATATGATAAAAATTAAATAGTTAGATGTGAGTTTGGCAAGAAATTGAGTAGCAAAAAGGTATGAATTGAGAAAGAAAAATATATAGGTTTAGTTAGGATTAAATTGGAATTAAAGTAAAAGTTAGATAAAAATTTCAGCATTTAAATTGTGTTATCCTAATAATTGTGAAATTATTTTAATTGTTCATAGCTAATATCGAGCCTAAAGCATCGGCCCAAAAAGGAAAAGGAAAGATCGTCGAGGATTAAATCCGAAGAGAATTCTGGGTTGTATCATTATAACTCAAGCTTTATAATTAATATGTGTTTAATTTAATATAAATGTGTGGTAAGTATTTTAAGGTAAGTATTTAATGAACTGATAAAATTTGTGATTGGGTATTAAAATTGAGGTTGGTACTGAACTGAATTATGGGATACTGAATATTGTTTTGAATACCAAATTGAACTGTGAAATTACTGAATAATGTTACGTATATTGCATTGAACTGTAAAATTTCTAATGAAGCGAATTATTGTATTACTATGAAAATTTATAATAATAATAAACTATAATTAATATTGAATCGAAATGGAAATTGTACTGAAAAATGATTTAAATACCCTATTAACTAGTCGGATATAGTTGGTATGCTATAGGATATGGAAGAGTACGGTTTTTGCCGGCCATCGATCGAGCACTTATGTGCCAACTCATCATCATCATTATCATTATCATTATCGATTTTGCACTTTGTGTGTCGGATCTTTATCTTTATCAGATCACGATTTGTTCGATGAGGTACTGTGGTATCTTTGTCATCGCTACTATTATCGTTCCGACTTGGCCGATGATGAGGCACTATGTGCCGATCGTGGTGTCTTGGTTGGAACAGTGTATCCGCCGAGTCCGAGTCAAGTTAATAGGGACAAATGAAATAAATCTACTGATAAAACTAAATTTGAATGCTATGGCATATGTGAAAGTTGAGAATTGAAATAAATAAGAATGATATATATATAATTGAATGATAACATAAAAAGATTGAATTATTCATTAAGTGATGATAATTGTAATGTAAAATTATGTGTGATTTAATGTATTTAATTATAAACTGAATTATAGTGATACCACTGAGTATATGCATACTCAGCGTAAGGTTGTTTCCGTGTGCAGGTTGTAGAAGTCAAGTACTGAATCAGCATCCAAAGCCAGACCCGACTTCAGCAAACTTTTGGTGATGTATATTTTCTTTTGATAATGTGACATGTACATAGGATATGTATAAAGGTTATTATGTTTTGAATATAAATGGTTAAAAATGTTAGTATTACAAGTCTAAGAATTATAATGAAAAAAGTTTATCTATTTCAATTTAATTAGTACAATGATAAATTTAAATTGATATTATATTGATTAAGTTGATTAAAGGGTATTTAGAATAGAAAATGAATGTGTGAAATGAATTGGTTGAATTGGTTATGTTTGAAATGGATATGCTTTTAATTGCAAGGGGTTTTATGTAAAAATAAGCCGAAATGCTGTCGAAATTTATAAAAAAAAATTGGAGTACTGAAACAAGTTCCGTTTCACTTAAATATATGTTTTAGACTTTGAGAATTCATTATAGGAATTTAGTAATTAAATTATGCTATGAATGTTATTTTATTTTTGAATTATTCATAAGTTGTCTGATACGTCCGGTAATACCTCGTAACTCTGTTCCGGCGACGGTTCGGGGTTAGGGTGTGTCACAATTGTTGGTATCAGAGCTAAGGTTTAGTCGATTCTCGGACGAAATCAAGCTCTTAAATGAGTCCAAAAGTACATGCCACATTTAAGTCGAAACTGAGTCAGGTCTTTGGATGCTAATATATTTATTTAATTTTGTTTTATAGATAAAATATTAGATGAAAGAATAGATAATGTTGAATAGAAAATGTATACTGGAAGCCGAGAATTTGAAGAAACTGAATCTGCTACACCTAGTATGAATCCATTAGATAATCAACCTCCTAACGTAGGAAGAGAAAGTGATGACTCACAACTGTTAAGAGCTATAGCCGATGCATTATAGCGTACAGTGGGAACTATACCTGCTACTACATCTGTACCTACTGTCAGACGGGCCCCGATTAAAGAGCTACGAAAATATGGTGCCACAGAATTTTAGGGATTAAAAGGAGTTGATCCGTCCACTGCTGAAAATTGAATGGAAACAACAAAAAGAGTTTTGCAACAATTAGATTGCACCCCCCGAGAGAGCCTGATATGTGCTATATCACTGTTACAAGGAAAAACGTATCTCTGGTGGGAATCTATGGTTAGGCATTTGCTGGATGATTAGGTAACCTGGGACTTGTTTCAAAAAGAATTTCAGAAGAAGTATATTGAGGAATTGTACATCAAGAGAAAAAGCAAGAGTTTTTAGTCTTTGAAACAGGTAATATGTCAAGATCTTGGATTATGAGCGAGAGTTCTCTAGATTGAGCGGGTATGCTATAGAATATGTTCCAACCGAGGCTGATAGTTGTAAACGATTTCTACGGGGACTGCGAGATGAAATCAAGATTCAATTGGTAAGTCTTAGAATTACTGAACTTGTTGATCTGGTTGAGCAAGCAAAAATGATAGAACAAGTACTGGGCCTGGATAAAAAGTCAAAAATGGGTAAATCAACTGGGAAACGTATGGGAACTACCAGTTCTAATCCATTACCGAAGAGATTCAGAGAATCAAGAAGTGGTTAGAGATCAAGCTTTCGGTCTGATAAGGGTGTGACGAAGAGAGAAAAACAGACATCGTCTCCACCCGGTAGTATAAAAACTCCACCCCGAGAAAGTGAAAATCCTGAATGCGAGTATTGTGGAAAAAGACATTTTGGTGAATGCCGGAAGAAAACTGGAGGATGTTTCCGCTGTGGCTCTACTGAACACTTTGTTAAAGATTGTCCGAGAACTCAGAGTAGTACACCTGCCACATCCCAGAGATCAGTATCGACTGCCAGAGGTAGAGGAATGTCCAGAGGAGGTTCTATTTTGAGGAGAGGAGGAGTTGGTAGAGGCAGTGATATAGTTACACAGCAATCTGAAGCCAGAGCTCCAGCTAGAGCTTGTGTAGTCAGAACCCGAGAAGAAGGCAATGCTCACGATATGGTGACAGGTATATCTTTACTGTATTCTGAGCCTATTTATACTTTGATTGATTTTGGATCTTTACACTCATATATTAATTCAAAATTAGTAGAGTTGGGGAAATTAAAAACAGAAATGTCTAAAGTCTCAATAGAAGTATCAAATCCATTGGGGCAAACAATATTAGTTAATCAGGTGTGCCCGAGATGCCCGCAAATGATATATGATAAAACTTTTCTAGTGGATTTATTAATAATGCCTTTTGGGGATTTTGATGTTATACTAGGTATGGACTGGTTAGCTGAACATGGGGTAATTTTGGACTGTTATAAAAAGAAATTCATTGTTCGGACTGAAGATGGTGATAGTGTTGAGCTAAATGGAATTCATACCAGTGGGTTAGCTCGAATCATATCAGCAATTAAAGTTAATAAGTTGCTTCATCAGTGTTGTACAGCATATCTGGCCGAAATGGATATGGTTTTAATTGCAGAGGGTTTTATGTAAAAATAAGCCAAAATGCTGTCGAAATTTATAAAAAAAAATTTGGAGTACTTAAACGAGTCCCGTTTCACTTAAATGTATGTTTTAGACTTTGATAATTCATTATAGGGATTTAGTAATTAAATTATTCTATGAATGTTATTTTATTTGTGAATTATTCATAAGTTGTCTGATACGTCCGGTAATACCTCGTAACTCTATTTCGACGACGGTTCGGGATTAGGGTGTGTTACATAAACACTATGGGTTCTTTAAAAGTAAGGCAAGTAAGGGGGCTTTGCAAATATCATCACCACTTTCGACCTTGGGCAATAATTGGATTCGCTTAAGATCTGATGGTGTTGTTAAAGAGGATACTGGTTTTGTTGCAATTGGGGAGTGTTATGATGGATCAAAACGAAAGATGGATCTTAGGCTATAACAGGTATTTAGGCTTTTGCTCTGTTATGGAAGTTGAATTGTAGGGCATCTTGAATGGATTAACGCTTTTTTTGGAGCAGAATTATGACAGCTTGTTGATTCAAGTTAATAGCATGGAGGCAGTTCTAGCTATCCAAAATCGGGCTCTTAATGAGTTAGTTTCAATTCTGGTTAGGAGAATTCTCCAAAACTTGGCCAGAGTAAGACACTGGGACATTCGACATATTCCTAGGGAGGAGAATGAAGAGCCTGATGGATTCGCAAAACTAGTTCAAGAGAGGAGAGAAAATCTTCAAGTGTTTGACATTTCCCTGTTGAGGAACTAGTTTTATTTTATTGTAATTTTTTTCTTCAAATTCTTGTCTTTTCACCAAAAAAAAAAATGTAAAATGTATATAAAATCAGTGGTGAAAGTGTTTATTCCTTTTAGTCATTAAATTAAATGTTAAAAGATGGTAATTTTTTATATTTAAAATGAATTGAATTGATTGATTCAATATAATTTATATGGTTTGATATTTAATTATTAATTTAATGTTAAATAATTAATTAATAAAAAATTAAGTTATGAAACATTTAATATTTCAAAAGATAAATAGTAATTTTTTTCAAAAAGTAAGAGTTTATCAATTGAATAATGATAATAAAGTCAAATTTTGACAATGAAAAAAAAGAATGAATAGCGAAAGTTTAATAAAAATTCAATTGAAAATTTATGAAAAATGAGCTAAAAGTGCAAATTTACTATTCTAGAAAAAAAGGAAAAAATTTAAGGAATATTTCGTATGAATATGACATGGATATGAATCAATAGATGGAGTCAAAAAATTGAAATATGGGCTAGATTGGAAAGTGGTGAAAAGTATAAGGATTAAAGTACAATTTTACCATTAGCTTAATTGCAATTATACCATGAATACATAATATCTATATAAGTAGTAATTACTTAGGACACATAAGTATATCATGTGTCAAACAAATGAGTGATGGAAAAGGGTAAAATGACTATTTAACCCTTATGTCTTAAATATGTCAGAATATTTTAAAGGGCAATTTGGTTATTTTGTCATTAAATATTATTTTTCAATTTTAAATTTAAAAGATGTGATATTTTTATGAGGAAAATTATAACCATTGAATTAAAATCATGTGATTAAATGTGAACCATTGATAAAATTAATTAAATGTTAAATAGAGATAAATAAAGAAAATTCTAGTAATACGAAGAGAAATATTTCTCTTCCATAAATACCCTAATGTGGGAGAGGAAAAAGAATTTACATTTAATACAATTTGGTCATTTTCTTATTCAAGCATATTATTAACAAAAAAATTCTTTGAAATTCAAGTGAGATATCAAATCCAATCCTAATTCAAAAGTGTCTGTTCATATTAAACTAACCATGGAGGCTTGAAAATGAAGATGGAAGTGATAGAAAATATGGGTAAGTTTTTTAAATTATTATGTTATATTTATTAATTGTATAATTTGATGCGAAATTGTAAGAATTAAGTTTGCAGAATTATTTTCTATATTTAAGTGATGAAAGTATTATGTTTACAGATGAAATTAATGGTGAATGATATTATAAATAACTCGATGAATGGTTTTATGTGAATAATTGAAAGTAAGAAGGTGTGGGTGGTTTTACCATGAATATTTGAAATTGGAAATAGTTGTTTTGAATGATGAAATTATGTATTTGTTATGTCAGAAGTGACATATTTATTTCGTACATTGTTTGAAAGAGCTCCCTACACCTCAATACCATCCACATCTCTTGCTTCGTGGTGGTAATACATTTGCACATACCACTAACAACCACTTCATCCACTACTTTTTCATATTATAGGTTTCCCCTTTTGAACTTGACGTCACGGTGGTGGACCTATCTTCCATGACGATGGGCATGTTCCCCTATGACTGATCATTAGTAGAATTCCTTCCTCTTGAAAATCCTGATCCGTAGTTCCTAGACATGGTTAAATCCTAACAGGAAATGAAATAGGGAGAAAAAAATGTCTATATAAACTTTGATGATAAACACAAGAAAGCCTCTAACTTTAACAACCAAAGAAAAACCTCGGATGATTGAAAATACAAAGGAAAAACCTTGAAAATCAAATAAAGCAAAAAAGGTTTCAAAGACAACCAAATCTAAGATTTATAGATTTTCTCAAAAGTCTTTACAAGCACACCGTTTTAGGTTTGAGGGCTATGACCAATGGCATTTAACCATATGCACCGTGTCAAACACCCTTCATCATTGCCATTACTCCTTAAGTAAAGTTGGATTAAACTTGGCATTTATGGCAAATCTTCTAGAAGAATTAAAACAACTTTTCATCTTTCTCGACGAAAAGGAGCATTTTTTCTATATCAAAACCTGTGAGCAAAGAAATGTCTCACGAAAGGTTACTTTGTAACCTACCGCTCAACTTAGGGGAAGCTCTTGTTAACCCCTCCCCAACCTATACACGTGTCAGCAGAACAAATGGCTTTGACCTCCTGATTGATGTCGCCCAAAGTTGTAACCTAATTGGCCACTCGCCTTGGCTAAAGGAGCATAGACCTTCTAGTAGCATACCATTCGACCAAAATGATCCCTCAACTAATCCTTCTGCTCTTAGAAATAGGGTAAGTTCTGCTTTTTAGGAATAGATTGTAATAGCCTATTTTCAGTGAAATCAGAACAGTGGTTTCGAGACCACAAATTCTAGTCTAGAAGAAAATTTATTTTAAATTTTTTTATGGTCTATGGTATGATAGGAATATTGTATAAAAATTTCGTTAAGAAAAAATTTACCGGTTACATGTTTAATTGATAAAAGGACCAAATTGCATGAAATGTAAAAGCTGAGTTTTAGTAGCTATAAGTATCAAATAGTTATGGAATTCAAAATTAGATGTCCTTATATGAAAAGTAGACCATTAAGAAGAGTTAGTAGGTAAGCATGATTAGTCATCAATGGAAAATAGATAAGTATGATTAGTCATCAATGGAAAATTTGATAAAGAAAATGACTAAATTGGAAAGTGGAAATAATAAAAGATGATAAATGATTAAATGACAAAATATCATCTTTTTCATCATCTTTCCCAAATAAAAATATATGGAAACCCTAGTTTAAAGCTTGAAGAATAGACTAGCTTATATTGCTCAATTAGGTGAGTATTCAAGTCCCGTTTTTAATAATTTTTATGTTTCTGAAATCGTAATAGCTTAATTTAGCTATCTCGGGGATTAATTTGTAAATTTATCAAAGTACTAGGGTTTTGACATGGATGAGTATACATGAATTATGAAGTTTTATGGTAGAAAATCAAAGGTTGTTGATAGATAAACAGCTTTTGTTAAGGGAATTTTGATGAAATTATGATTTAGGAACTAAATTGAAAAGAGGTAAAATTCATGGAAAAATTTTGAATTTTATGAAATACATGGGCTGTTATTATTATATGTAAAAATCGGCTAGGCTTGGAATAAGGATTAAATTGCATGAATTTTATTTTCCGAGCCTAGGGATGAAATTGTAATAAATCAAAAGTATATAGGCAAAATGGTAATTTTTCCTAAGATGCAAATTGGATTGAATTGAATATGAATTGTATTAAATTGAGTTAAATTCGTTTATATAGATCCGGATAGACCAAATACGGAGTTAGATTGAGAAAAAGAGAAAGTGTCGGATTAGTAGCTTTTGTACACAAACACTCGTCAAGGTAAGTTTGTGTAACTAAATTGTATATTTATATGTTTGAATTGAATGTTATGTATGTGAAATATATAAAATTGTTATGTATAAGAATGGATCACATATCTGATAATATCTTACAAGTGCTAAGTCCCGTTTGAATAGATGAAATTTGATGGATACAGGGTCCCTTGATTGGTTGTGGTCTTGCATATGTTGCAGACACACCACAACTCAAAAGAGCATCCCGTTATTAGCTTTCATGAGCATCCCGATACTTAGATCTCACGAGCTTCCTGTTATATGGTTCTTATGACCTTCCCTTTACTAGCTATTTGGAGCATCCCGATTGGTTGTAATCCTGCATATGTTGCAGACACACCACAGCTCGAAAGAGCGTTACGTTATTAGCTCTCATAAGCATCCCGATATTTGGCTCTCATGACCTTTCTGTTATATGGTTCTTACTAGCTTCCCTTTAATAGCTCTTCGGAGCATCCCGATTGGTTGTAATCCTGCATGTGTTGCGGACACACTACAGCTCTTATGAACGTCTCGATATATAGCTCTCCGAAGGTTCTCGATTAATGGCTCTTCGAAGCTTCCCAATATCGGCTCACTTGAACTTCCTGTTACATGACTCACATGAGTTTCCCATTATATGGCTCGAGAGAGAGCTTTCCGTTTATGTGCTCTTATGAGTATTCCCGAATATGAATTGATGGATTACAGATTTATACACTTCGTGTGTACTACCCGTGTATCCATCAATATTTTAAATGATTCAACGGGCAAAGTTTTGACATGAGATAATATGATCTAAGATGAATTGTTACAAGTATATACTTAAAATACAAGGATATGATTTGTACATGTTTCATGAATACTTGAAGTGAAAAGTATATGTATATGGAAATTGATTATTGATGAGCTCATATATGTTTCTTAATATTCATGAGAAATACTTGACTAACACGTTTAATGAGGATATGTGTTTAGGCTATTGGCCAAATTGTTTTGGATGTATTTTCTGTGTTTACTTTTAATGTAAATGAATGGTAAGTTAATTTCTCGTTATACGAACTTACGAAGCTTAAAAGCTTACTCGATTTATTTTCCTTGTTTTATAGTAACTTAGAGGCTAGTTAAGGTTAGAAGTTGGTCGGAGACACATCACACTATCCATCGGCCCATTTTGGTACAAATACAAAACTAATTTTAGATATAATGGCATGTATAGGTTAATTAGCCAATGATGGCTTGTAAATACTTTGGTTGTAACTAGCCATTGGTATGACTTATGGTTGGTATATTTGGATATGAAAGTATATGACCTTATTATGGTTGATGTGTGTGTTTTGGTATGATTGAATGATGGTTAAATAATAGATATATTGAGGTATAAGTTAATTGGTATATTTGGTATACATATGTTTAAATATGTAATTGATCAATTTGGTAAGTTAGATACTTGGTCATATATGATGAAATGTCATGCATAAATGGTTTTGGCTTAATTTAAATGTCTTACATTGGCTTGTGAATTTGTTAAAATGTTAATGTAGGTGCAAGGCAAATTTGGGTGAGAAATGTGGCTTGGAAATAGCCTGTTTTCGTCCACACGGTAAGAGACACGGGCGTGTGTCTTAGCTGTGTGTGACATACGGCCTAGCACATGGGCGTGTGACTTGGCCGTGTGTCCCCTGCATCTTAAAAATTGAGAAACAGAATGCTCAAAATTATCCACATGGCCTAGTATACGGGCGTGTGGCTTGGCCATGTGACCTAAGTCAGAGAGCACCTTAATTTGGACACGGGCTGGGTCACGGCCGTGTGCCCCTATTTTTAATGTCCACACGACCTAAAACATGGGTGTGTCTCTTGGCCGTGTGAGACACACGGGCGTGTGTCCCTTGCACCTTAAAAAATTTTAACATTTTGCAAAAAATTCTCTAAGTACCCGATTTAGTCCCGACTCATTTCTAATGTATGTATTGGGACTCAATGGCTCATATAAGGGACAACATGTATGATTTTGATTAGTTTCTGATACGAATGAGAAACAATATGAAATATCTGTACTTGATTTGTAAACTCCAGTAATGCTTCGTAACCCTGCTTCGGAGACGAATATGGGTTAGGGGTGTTACATAGATACTCCTCAAGTGTGAGCGGACCTCCAATGATGAGTGGCCCTCACTAGAGAATAACAACAACCTTGTATTTTCTAGACCACTACGTCCACACTTGATACACGCACGGATAAGGTGAAATTTATTAAATTTCATTCATTAAAGGTGCAAATTTTCAAGTTTGGAAAACTAGTCAACTTGTGACTAATTTTTGGATAGAATCTAGGCATTTTTGGGTTGATATGTCTCATGGTGTTCTAAGATCTACCTCTTATTTTCGAAATGCATTTTGAATCACTTGATTTCGAGTTCAGGAATTCAAGTTATGATTGTTTTAGTGAAAACTGTGCGAACAAGAATTCCTAGACACGATTATTATGGAATTTACGAGTTTCAGGCTTTTAATTCAAGTTTAAATCATATTGGGTTCGATTTTTAGGCTTAATTTTTATTATATATGAGCCTAATATTGTATTTATTAAGTATTTCAAGTTAATTAGAAGTTTTATGTTTCTTAATCAACAAGAAAGTTTAGTTTAAAACTATTTGTTTAGATTAATAAAAGTTTTAGTATACTTGAGAGTTTTATTTGTTTATTAAAAGTAGTTTTCTTCTCGATTTTCTTTAAGGAGTTGTGAGAATTTCTTCTCCTTCAATTTGCTACGGATTATTTCTTGAAGAGTTGATTAGAGCTGTTAATTGAGTTTGTTAGGAGTGATATCTCAAAGGGTTTAATTGGATACTTATCCATCTATCAATCGGTTTATTTGATCCATCTTCTACTTTTATTTTATTTTTTTCATTTATTTATTTATCGTTTTGAATATTTCTTAAATTTCTTATTTTAGTTATTTATATTTTCGTTGTTTTCCTAAATTTATTTGGTGTTTTCTTTTCAGGTCAAATTCAAATTTTTATTTCTCGAGTTGAACAATTTGAATACGATATTGGTTTAGTATTTTTTATCAACACCTCATGTACACCATGTTTATATGTCTACAGTAAGAGCCTACCACGTTACACTATAGAGCAAAAGGACCTCTCATATAAATACCCTTTTAAAAATAAAAAAGGAATTGTCCCTTTTAAGCATTGAATCCTCTTCTTCAACAATTAGCCTACCTCAACTCTTTGTCTCTCTAGGTGAACTCACCCTTCAACCTCTTGTCTATCTCTCCTTATCTCCACCTTATCTCTTATTACTTCTTCCCTTGTTCAACAATTTTATTTCATTTTCATCCGTCCTTTATTTCTACTTTCCAATTTCTTAATCTGCCCCATTTCTCTTATTAATTTTTTTACGTGGAAGCCTTTATGCTTCATTGCATATTATTATTCCCTTTTTCTATTATCATTTTGATAATCATTACAACATTTAATTCCAAGGTATGAGCTTTTAAGCATTACAAACTTCTTGGTTCTTGGACAGCTGGACTAATGTCCTTTTCAATTTTTACCACGTGTATCATAAAACTTATTTCTTCTAATTTGAAGCTAAATGCCTCATTGGACCTAAAACTTTTTAACATTTTATATAAATGGAATTAAACCAAATAATTTTCATTAATTTAAAGTAAATCAAATATAGAAAACAATTATAAATGGAATTTTTTTCATAGGCTGAATGAAATATATTTAAAATTTTCAAATTTTCCCACAGATTTTAAATGACACCTTAAATATGTTATTTATTTTTAAATTAATTTTAAATAACAAAGTAATTAGTTATTGATTATAATTACATAAATTAAACCAATTATCAAATCAAATATTTTGATTATATAATTATCTTTTATATTAATTATAACGATTACGATTAAAAAATTTAATTGTTTTAACCTTTACATTATTTTTAAAATGTCGGAAATCCTTTTTTTAATTTTTAAAATTATCTTTTAATTTTTAAAAGATGTAGTCATAAACTATCATTTGAAAAATTGCATTAGGTTTAATTTAATTAAATCATTTCAATAATACACATTTAATTAAATAACTGTTGATTAAGTCTTAGTTTGGTGAGTATTATTGTCAATGTAAAAGGACGTAAGTTCAGATGCGTTGAAGCGCATTATCTTCCTATTTATAGGTTGGAGAGGGACTACGGATAATTCTAAATATTGTATAAAAAAGAATATATATATAATCAAAATCTATAATAATATTATTAGAAAGAAAAAAAAGCCAAATAAGTATATTTCTTATATTCTTTTGATTTAAATATTTACTCCAATAATTGGAATCGAATCTAACGCAGGCATGGGCTTGGTTCTTAAATTTGTAAAATTATTTTTAAGTTCCTTCAAATTATAAATTTATAAATTAGTATAATGATAAGATTATCTTTGAACCTCTCTAATAATTTATTTTTAAAATCTAGCCCCTCAATTTTTTTACACATTAATTATGGTTATTATGATCAGAACTCCTATTCATATTAGAACTTACACTTAATGTCATCATGTTAAGAAGAAGAGAACGGTGATGATAGAGATGATTACATTACTCTTTCTAAAGTTGGGTTTGGATGAGCAGTAAAGTGCAGTGCAGTGAAGAGCGTTTAACTTACTTTTTATCTCATGCTCTAGTATCATTATAGTATTTAATCTTATCTTCACCACTATGTTTATACTAATCACAGGTAAATGCACTGCCCATCCAAATCCACCCTAAATACCAATGCATACAAATGTAAATCCTAAAATATAAGTGCACAATATGATAGTTATTGTAAAGGATAATGGCATATTTGCCCCTATATTTTAAATTGTTGTTAATTTAATATTTAATATTATATTTTGTTTGTAAATATTATATTTATGTTTAAGTTGTATGAATACATTATGATAGTTTTAATGTATGCTTTTTTTAGTTTGTAATAACAATTTGTATATTATAATATTTTACTTATAATATTTAGATTTAATGTTTAAAATTATATTTTAGTTGATAAAAAAATTTGTTTGTGTTTAAGTTTTGGGGAGAAGAAAAAGTTAGTTCGTGTTTATATTGATATATTTTTTTAATAAAGATACTTAAACTTTAGTTGAAAAAAATATGGGTTACAATAATTTATTTTAATTACTTTTTGTTTAGTTGGTGATTACAATTTTTATTATGTGAATATTTTATTTAAATAAAACAATAATCAAGGTTAATTACACTAATTAATTACCTAACACTAAAAAAGACCAAATTGTAAAACAGATAAAATTAAGCGATTAACAATTCAATAAACAAAAACGGTTGGTGGACTTCCATATTGCTTATTAGTCTTTCAATTGGGGATCTAAAAAGCTTAAACTTCTAATTAGCTCAATTTTACCTATCGGTTACCATTTTACCAAATTAGACGATTTACTTCGGTTTATCTGTCTACCTTACAAAACTAGCTCAAGACAACCAAATTGATGCTCAATAACATCTCCTCTCAGTCTCACATATCTATATTTTGCCTGAGAGGCGTCAATTCTAAGTTTTGAACTTTATTCGATTTAGTCTAATTTTTATGATTTAGTCCCTATATCAAAATGTAACACCCCAAACTTGTCTCGGTTGCCAAATCTGAGTTACAATGTGTCACATTCGTTGTTAGAGCAACTTTGATCAAATCACAGTTCAATTTTTATCTCAAGCATCCCAATATAAGTTAAGTAGGTATATAAAACGATTTGTATTCATTTTCGAGTCTTATACAAGCTTACGAAAGCTCTAATGCCAATCCGAGATCAAATTAGGACTAAATTATAATGTTTTCAAAATTTTAAATTGATGTTGTGACGTTTGGGAGTTCCTCGTTGGAACCTGACATACTAACTAGCCTTGTCCCAATGACCTATGCTCAATGTCGCATCATAGCATGGTGGCCTAATCTCTTCGTAACAACATACACTCGACGTCGCGACATGACATTCTATTTCTGCAATTTTCAAATGAAAATTCAGTATGCACTTTTCAAATAATTACATATGAAAAACCAAACCACAAATTTAGTCAAAACCTATAATCTCTAAGCCTCTAACATTGCAAAACACCTTTGACAATGGTGTACCAATACCATGTTACCTATAAGCTAACTAACTAGTATAATTCATTCCAAACCATCAACATACACGTCAACATACATACTTATTTACCAACATCATTGGCAATCACAACATTTCATACCATTTCAAACCATATTTGAATCCATTTTGTAAACTATTAACCAAATTCATACATCAACTTTCTAAACCAAAAGTGTATATAAACATAGTTTTGTACCAAATTTGACTCAAGCTAGGTACATGTAATACTTAACACCAAAACAAAAATTATACAAACTTTGTTGATTTGGGGACTGCTTCTGAGATACTAGATCAATTGCTCAAACTACCAGGAATTTGCTATACCTGTGCATAGAGAAAACAAACAACACGCTGAGCAAATACGCTTAGTGATAATTCTATGATTCAATACAAATAATGAAAGCTTAAACATATACACACATATCATTTAAAACTATTCCCATATCATTAAAGTTAAGTGCTATCATTTCCATATATATATTTGCATTATACAAAATTTGCATCTATGCATATCATAGCTACCATTATCTCATCACATACCCAAAATTCATTTCATGCTTCATAACATCACACAAGCATCCAAAATATACCATATATGTTATTCATCAATTAAGGTACGATTTCTCTCTTTTATAACATACCAATTAATATTACAACATCAACATTTATACATATTCAAATTCATACAAGCTCTTTAACTATTTCTGAGCTTATTGGCTCTCTCGTTCGCATTTGGCCCTTAGAGTTTATTTTCGATTCATTTCGCATATGATCACATATTGTATCTTAATTTCATTTAACATTTCATATATCATTTAATCACTTCATGTCTTTATTACCTTATTAACCAAACACGGACTTGAAACGAATACGTGAATTTGTCACCCCGAGTTGCCCGACAACGATGACGCTATACATGTACATATTACCAACCCAGATTGCTTGACAATAATGGTTTTCTCGATCTAATTAATCTGTTACCATAGGTTGGCAGGAAACAATGACTCATTGTGTACAATCTACCACCTTGGGTTTCCCGACAATGATGATTTTAAATCAATAATCTAACCTATGGCATACCAACTATATCCAACTCGGTTCGAACAGTTAATAGGTAACCAAATTTCCGACTTATTATATAAAGTTCAAATCATATTTAATCATGTTCAAATAACCCATAAAATCATCAAACCATCATGAAAACAACATATTTCAACTCAAGTTCATAATAATTATCACATATCAATCAATTCATACAACTTGCTATTCTATTTAATTTAGTCTCCTCTCGATATTCAATCTAAACCGTAACAATTTGTTGGTTTAGCAAAGAACTAATTGAAGTATAGAACAAAATATGAATGAAGGGATAATTTAATTGATTAACAAAACAGCCCTTATATACAAGTCCCAAGTAACAACCTCAACAAGAAATAAATTCAAATTGCTACTAACAAGCTAACAACTCCTCCTCCTACTAACAAGCTAACAAATCCCCCTAAGACTTAGTCTTATTCATTTAAAAAATAGCTGCAGCCTTGAGATACTAACATTCTCCTCCTAACTCAAGTGCTGCAGACACCAAATTTATTCTTAAGAAACTCAAAATGACTAACATGAAAAATGTAGTAAAATATCCGTCATCTGATCTCTGAAAACCAGTTTCTTCAATATTCGCCTTCTATGAATTCATTCTCGACTAGTGTAGCTTCAAGAGTTGCCTCTAATTGTTTCCTAGCATGCAATGCCATCTAAATCAAAATTCCATAATTCAAAATCATCACAAGTTGCTCTAGAAAAGTCATGAGAGTGGCCAGAGTGTTTTCCCTTCTTCCAAGATCTTGTGTTGTTACTACACTTGCGATTAATACGATTTATAGTTTGATTAACCAATCTTTTCGCAACTAATAATTCCTTTTTCAATTTTGTATTTTGCATTGAAAGCTTAATCACCTTACCAACTAAATTCTTAAACTCAACAACATCTACATATGTCAATTCTTTCGCATATGAAGCTTCTTCAGTCGGCTTTTGATTTTGGAAACATAACCCACAATTCTCTTCTAAAAGTTACATATTACTCTTGATCTCCTGAGATAGATTCTTTTTCCGTGGCTCTTCAGCATGTTCTTCAGATATTTCATGTGCAAAAGATGATAGTTTATTAGAGAGAGATGTCACCTGCTGCTCCAAGAGAGTTACCTTTGCATTCAACTCATCATTCTCAAAACACTTGATTTGCAATTGTTCTTGCATGATAGGATTATCTTCCTGACACTTGGATGCCACTTGCTCCTCCTCAAATGGATTCAATGATAAACTCTTTTTCTGCATCTTGATCCTAAATAATTCATTGCCACTAGAGTCAAGGATCGACACATTCCCTCTTCGAAAATCACCTTGAATCTCTTCTCTACCAATTGACCCACACTCAACAAGTTTTGATCAATCTTAGGTACAAACAGAACATCTAAAATCAACTTAGTTCCAGCACAACTCTCTATTGCTACTGTGCCTCTTCCCTTCACTTCTAGGTATTCTCCATTTCCTATCCTGACTTTTGACTTCAATGACCTGTCAAGGTCTTTAAACAGCTTCTCATTATAAGTCATGTGATTGGTACAACCACTATCAACTAACCAATTGTCACATAAAATGATTGATGAGAAGCAAGAGACGACAAACAAATGATCCTCTTCTTCTTCAACTACAGCATGTACTTCACCCTGCTGTTGATTTCTCGATTCCTTGCAAAACCTCTCAATGTGCCCCATCAAGTTACACCTTCTGCATTTCACATCTGGCCTTCTCCAACACCTAAAATGGGGATGATTCTGTTTTCCACAATACTTACATGAAGAATACTTATTATAATTTTCAGCACTATTACCTTTTGCAACAGTTTCTGAACCACTATTATAATCACTTTTCTTCCCCTTTCACTTCCATTCCTTTCCTTTTTCACCTTGCTGCATCTTAGCCTTCAATGCACCTTCTATACTTCTTTCTATGCTTCCTTCCTGCCTCATTAGCCTCTTCTGCTCTTGTGCTTGTAAAGCACTAATCAACTCCACTACTCTCAATTGAGTCAAGTCCTTAGTGTTCTCAAAAGAGGCAATTGTTGCTTCATATTTCTCAGGCACGGAGACAAGTATCTTCTGCACCAGTCTAGAATCAGAGAGATCAGCCCCAAGAACTTTTACCTTGTTGGCAATATCTATCAGCTTGTCTGAGTATTCTTTGATTGACTCAGACTTCTTCATTTGTAGCCTCTCGAATTCTCTGATCAAGTTCAACACCTTCATGCTCTTGATCCTCTCATCTCCTTGATACTCAGCTTTGAGGTAGTCCCATATTTCCTTCACTGATCCAAAAACCATAATTCTATTGAATACGGCTGGCGAAACCAAGCATAAAGACAAGACCTTGCCTTAGCTTTCCTGGTGGTTCTCTCATTGTGCATTTTGATCTGATTCATAGTTGGATTATTAGGAAGTGGAGTTACCTCATAGTCTTCCTCGATAGCTTCCCAATAATCACAACCCTCCATGTATGCTTGCATTCTCACGGCCCATGCTTGATAATTCTCTCCATCAAACACAGATGGGGCTAATATGGACAGGTTACTCGATCCCGATTCCATTTTCCTCAAAAAAAAAAAAAAACCTCACAAGTGTATCTCTAAAAAAAAAAATTCTCAAAACTCTCACAAAACTTTTCTCACAAGTCCCTCAAGAAAAATGGCTCTGATACCATTGTTGGTTTAGCAAAGAACTAATTGAAGTATAGAACAAAATATGAATGAAAGGATAATTTAATTGATTAACAAAGCAGCCCTTATATACAAGTCCCAAGGAACAACCTCAACAAGAAATAAATTCAAATTGCTACTAACAAGCTAACAACTCCTCCTTCTACTAACAAGCTAACAAATCCCCCTAAGACTTAGTCTTATTCATTTAAAAAATAGCTGCAGCCTTGAGATAGTAACACAATTCACATATACACCATATAATACACTAACAATTGTATTTAAAATGCATTAACTACTATAAAACAAATAAATTAAATGTAACGCATTTCATTTTTATCAATATATATCCTTTTTTTTATTTTTTTATCAATATATATCATTTTTCTTCAATAATTGGTTATATTTTTTTACTAATAATTGAATTAAAAATTTTAAATTCAGAATTTTTCTTAAAAAAATTTAAATTACAAAAAATAATTTTCAATTAAAAAATATGGACGGAGATATGGTATTTAATTAATTTCACCGCCCTATGAGCTTTTATTTTTAATTACTATAAAATGTTTAAAAATAAAATCTATATTACTTAATTGTGCTTAAAATTAATTAAAATGATTGAAACATTAAAGAAATAGTTGTAAAACTATTTAAAAAGACGATTAAATTATAAAGTGAGCTTTTGCATGTAAAATAAAACTATAAATAAGATCAAAATATTATTAAATGATATTAAAATAAAAATATATAATTTATATATAAATGTTGTATTATAAAAAATATAAAAAATTATAAAATGATTTAAGTTAACATGAGATACTAATTAAATTTTAGAATTCTACTTTTATGTTAGCATTGTTACAAGATTTAGGAATTAGAGGTGAGCAAAACTCGATTCGATTTGAAAAAGATTTGAATTTTGAGTTATTTAAATTATTCGAGTAAGTTCGAGTCGAGTTGAATTTCACAATTCGAATAATTTGAATAACAAATTAGTGTAAATACTTTTTAGATCCCTGACAACTTTGAAAATAAACAAATTAATCTCACTTTCAATAAAAATTACAAAAATAAAATAAAATAATTTTTATAAATTTAAAATAATTTTTGAAATTCAAAATATTTATAAAAAGTTCAAAATATATATTTTTAAGAAAAATTCTAAAAAAATATATAGAAAAAGTTAAAATTAAAAAAATAATTTGAAGACGACTCAAATTTAAAAACTATAAAAGATAAAAATATATTATAAAATATAAAAATAAATATACAACTTATCCAGAATAGAACAAGTAAGTAGAAATCGAGTATGGTATAGACTCCTTTACGAGTTAGAAATATATTATATATTATACATATATATAAGATAAAAGATATTTAGACCTATTAATCTACCGATTTTTTATTATTTCTACTTAGGTTTAAAAATTCTCCCCGAAAAATCATCCCTTCCATCGTTGCCGACCTCTCTCAATTTTCTCCTTTTTTTTTTCTTTCTTCTTTTGTTTTTTTTTTCTTGGTTTCAATTTTGCCTTTTGAGAAACTTTCCTTTTTTTATTTTTCTTCAAAATTTTCCCTTTCTTTCCCATAATTTCCTTTTGGTTTTTGCGTCTTCTTTGATTTACTCGATCGAAGAAATTTTCCTTTTGGGCAACGATTGGTTTCTGCTTTGAGTCGGAAATTCTAGGGTTTTCATTTTTTGGCGGTAAACGGTTATCTATTTATTAGAGATGGTGAGTTCAGAGGGATTATGTGGTTCGCAGCCGCCGATAGCTGCGCCAGTGACGCAGTATGGTGTGACAAAGCCGATTTCCATGGCGGGCCCCACCGCAGCCGACATACAAAGAAGTCTTGATTTGGAAAAGGTATATTTAGGGAAATATCTGATTTTTTTTGTGGGGGGGGGGGTATTGTTGATTTTATTTATCTATCTATTCATGTTCTTTTGTTTGTTTTGTGTGGAAATCTGTTTACAGTTTTTGGTGCAAGCTGGGCTATATGAGAGTAAAGAGGAAGCATCAAAGAGAGAAGAAGTTCTTGGTCAAATTCAAGAGGTAATTGCCTGCAATATTTTTTCTCCCTCTAGAGATAGTGTTAGTGCCATGTTACCTACAAATAAATTGTTTAAGTAATGGGAAGCTATTATTGTTACTTTGGTTTGAAATATGTTGAACTTTTGTTCAATGTAGACTAGTTTTGGTGATATCTCTCTTCATTGTGTTCAGATTGTGACAAATTGGGTTAAGCAACTTACTCGTTTGAGGGGTTACACTGATCAGATGGTTGAGGATGCAAAGGCAGTCATTTTTACTTTTGGTTCTTATCGACTTGGGGTGAGTGTCTTATGTTTTTCTTTCTTGTTGTATGGCGCTTATGGTATTCACACTTGAATAACTATGCTGGCTATAACATAAATTCAATGTTGACTGATGGAGTTGACAGCTTGCTGATGTTACTATGAACTTTTTTTTATTGTTTTTTGTTACACATTTATGATATGTTTCGCTGTAATTATGTTCTGTGTGAAGATGTATTGGTTAAGTTTTATTGTGTGTAGGTTCATGGACCTGGATCTGACATAGACGCTCTATGTGTGGGACCATCTTATGTGAGCCGAGAGGTAAATACTTAATCCATTAGTGACTCTTTGAATGATTTACAGACACTGGGATAATTTATTCACTCCTTGATTGGTGTCTTAACCAGGAAGATTTCTTCTTTGTACTGCACAACATCCTGGCAGAAAGGGAAGAAGTTACAGAGTTACAACCAGTTCCGGATGCTCATGTCCCTGTAATGAGATTCAAGTTTAATGGAATACCAATTGATCTTCTTTATGCAAGCATCTCTCATTTGGTTGTCCCTCGTGTGAGTCTGAACCGCCTTTTATTTTAAAAATTCTATTTGAAATAAGCACCTGTACATTAATTTCTAGTGTCTTGTTGTTGGATATTGCTGATCAGTGCTTGCTCAATTTTAAGAATTGTATTGAAGGTTATGAAAGTGCTTCACTTCTCTCCATATCCAATCTTTATTTTGTCTTAAAGCATCTAAACTTGTGCCCTTTCTCTCTTTGTTGGTGTTCGTATCTGCCTATGTTCACCTCCCTTCAGTCCTTCACATTGCTTCTTTTAAGAAGTGTGCTAATATGACTTAATATGTTTCATTTGTTAGAATATACCATTTTTTCCCACTCTTATTTGTTTGATTGTTTTTCCTTTCTAATAATTATGTAGTCAAAATGTGTTCTATGTAGTTCTGTTGCTTCTCACTCCCGTCTAGTTGTTTGAGCTTCTATGCTTTGTGATGAACAAATAGGTGAAGACTATCTTGATTTTTATGTGGTTTGCATATATTTGATAAATGCTTGCTTGGGGACAGGATCTGGACATCTCGGACATTTCAGTACTGTACAATGTTGATGAGCCTACTGTTCGAAGTCTTAATGGCTGCAGGGTTGCAGATCAAATTCTGAAACTGGTGCCGAATGTTGAGGTGAAGTGCTGCTAATCAAATACTTGATCTTCAAAATTTAGTTTATTTTCCTGTCTTATATTATAATTGTTGATGGTCTGTATCATCTACTAAGCTGCATGTTCTTTTAATGTTGTAGCATTTTCGCACAACACTCCGATGTCTGAAGTTTTGGGCTAAAAGGCGTGGTGTTTATTCCAATGTAAGTCTTCTCCTTCATACTCTTCTAATTTTATTCAGTCTGTAGTCTCTATTTATTTTAACATAAATCTCCATTTTCAGGTGACTGGATTTCTCGGGGGTGTTAACTGGGCACTTCTTGTAGCTCGAATTTGCCAACTTTATCCTAATGCAGCTCCAAGTATGCTTGTTTCACGATTTTTTAGGGTCTTTACCCAGTGGCGTTGGCCAAACCCAGTTATGCTTTGTGCAATTGAAGAAGATAGACTCGGATTTTCTGTTTGGGATCCTCGTAAAAACCCTCGTGATAGGACTCATCATATGCCAATTATCACACCTGCCTATCCATGCATGAATTCTAGCTATAATGTGTCTACAAGTACGCTTCGAGTCATGATGGAGCAGTTCCAATATGGTAACAACGTGTGTGAGGTGAGATAATGGAGAACCAATTCCTCTTTACTGATAATTTGGGCTAAACAATTATACTGATCCTTATCCTTTCAAATTCAAATCCAGAAAATTGAGCTGAATAAAGCAAAGTGGAGTGCTCTGTTCGAGCCTTACTTGTTCTTCCAAAGCTACACCAACTATCTGCAGGTGGACATTCTTGCAGCTGATGCTGATGACTTGCGTTCTTGGAAAGGCTGGGTGGAATCCCGTCTGAGGCAGCTGACTTTGATGGTAATTTTTGTGCCTTTATAGCATGGTTTTTAAAATTTGTGATCCTTCATGAAACAAAGACATCATTGTTGATGTTTCTGTTTTTATCTCATTTGTATTTTATGTGTATTGTTCACAGATTGAGCGAGACACTTATGGAAAGTTGCAGTGCCATCCTTATCCTCAGGATTATGTAGATGCCTCCAAGCCATGTGCCCATTGTGCATTTTTTATGGGTTTACAAAGGAAACATGGAGAAATTGTTCAAGAAGGTCAACAGTTTGATATTCGCGGGTCAGTTGATGAGTTCCGCCATTCAATAAATATGTACATGTTTTGGAAACCTGGGATGGAAATCTATGTATCACATGTCCGTAGAAAGCAGCTTCCGGCTTATGTTTACCCAGATGGCTGTAAACGTTCTCGGAATCTACACCTTACTCCCCAGCAGCCGTCTTACAATATGTCTCGCAACAATGGTGTTGCATATCAAGCTGAATCTGGTGAGAAATGCCTTAAAAGGAAGAAGGATCCCGATGGAGAAGATAGTGAGCAAAGTAGGCTGGATAAACGGAGGAGTCCTGACAGGAATCAATCAGTTTCTCCCGAGGTTATAAGTTGCAAGCTTGGCAGCACTTGCACAGGTTGTTCTACATCAGATCTAGATGAAATGAATAGATTTGCTGAAGTCAATACATCATCGAATTCCAGTGGTATCTGCTCTTGCTCACATGAGGATATTGGGAATGAATCTACAGCAGGTAGTAGTGAAGGGAGCAATGTAGGTGATGATAACCCATCGTCTTCTCAGAGTGATTCAAGTGATGATCTAAAATCTTCTGTGGAGGATGACCATGCTGATCAGAACAAAGTGTTCCAAGATGGATTGCTGAAAGATTTAGAGGTTTTGGATTGAAGTTCCATAAATTTCCTTAATGAAAATTATGTTTTTTCTGCTCCATAATTTATATGTTTGTTGCCATAGTAGTATATTAACTTCAAGTTGGGCACTACGTGATCCTCGAGATGAACGACTCCTACTAGTTCAAGCTTCAAATAACCTATTGTCTCCCTCCTCGTGCTATATTTTGATCCGTTGAGTCAACTTCTTTACCTAAGCTATATGTTTTTGTTTGTTGTTTTTCTGTTGTGAAGCCAAAAACCGTGGTTGGCGTGGTTCTTAAGTCCATGAACGGAGTTGTCGATTCAGAATCTGTGCAGAATCCTGTGATACGGTTTGTATTCGAAATCTTAAATCAACTTCTTTTTTTGTGTTCCATGTGCAATGTTTTTCTTTATACTGCTTTCTTTTGGTGTTTCTTTTGTTGTTGCTTTGTATAACAGGTTGAGTTTGGCATCGACAGCGTGACGCAAGGATCTCAAGTTTAGATCGGTGTATCATCTATGCAACCATTGTTGATCCGACAAGAAAAAAAACCCGACAGAGAAAGCCAGCAGTTTGGTAAGTAGTATTTTAGGTACCGGCGTTTGTTTCTTACTTTTAGGCACATGTCCCTTGGCAGTACCTGAAGGATCTTTTGGGATGTGGGTACCTTTTTTTTCCTTCTCTGCACAGCTTTTTTCACTTGACATTTGTTTTCACAAAAAAAAAAAAAAAAAAAAAAAAAAAAAAAAAAAAAGGAAAAAGGAAAAAAAGGGAAAAAAATCAAAGATCAAAAAAAAAAAAAAAAAAAGGTTTTTATCTAGATTTTTACTTAGTTTTATGGAAGAAAAGGTTGCAGGGTTTTAGAGGAAAGGTTGAGATGTGTAAATTGTATAAAAAAAGGTATAGGTGAGGTTGAAGGGTGAAGGTCTAAGTTTTTAGTTTGGGTAGAGAGGTAATTGGTATTGCTGCCATGTATTGTAATAAACCTTATTTTTTTAAATATAATATTATAACATTGTTAGATCGGATTTTGGATTGTATGGATGTTTATTATTGTACATAATGTGAATACGAAATTCCATCATGGATAAATGGCAAAACTAATCCAATTTGGACGTTTAATTATATGATTCATTTAGAAATGGTTAACACTGGTTATCACAAGACATGAATCAAATTTTAAAATTTTGAATTATGAAATAATTTACTAACTCTCGTGGTTGGCTTATTTATTAGAAATTTTGGATGGATCAGAGATATTCTAGTATATTAATTAGGTAGTAATAATGTAATTAAATGCAGAAATATTTGAACTTGGTTGTTAAAATAATATTACTAAATTTAATAAATGTATTTCCATTGAAGTAGAATATGAAAGAAGTCACTAAAAATCATTTCTTAGTATTATTATTATTATTATTATTTAATGTTTAATAATAGTAGTGATTTTGATTGTTAATTTTATATTGATGCAGATAAAATGAAGAGGAAAAAGTGGAATTTAGCTATGTGTGGTAGGATTTTGTTAGTGCTAACTACTTGGAATCAATAAAACGAAGTAGCCTATTTTCTCTACACTTCAAACTGCTTCTCATGATCGTATTTGTATCTTAAATTTTAGGAAAATCAATTTCAACCTTTCCCATTTTTAATTTTTCTAATATAATTTACAAATATTTCATTACTAATCTGTTCTTGGATATATTTAAAAAAACAAATATAATTGGATATAAAGGGAAAAAAAATAAAATCTGAATTGCATTTTTATTCTATTCAAAGCAATGTCTTATTATTTAAATTATTTCTTACTTTACGTATTAATATATTAAAAATATCAATATATTGAATAGATAATCTTCCATAAAATATTGAATTCACATTTTATTATAATTTAGACTATTCAAGTCTATAAATAAATAATATCATATTATCTTAAATTATTTCTTACTAGTTTTAGATAAATTTTTTCTTACTTAGACATATGAAAATATTATCATATTAAAACTAACAATTTTAATAGATAAAGTTTGATAAATATTAATTACATTTTATATCATCTTGAATTATGTTGGGTTGAATTCGAGTTATGTAATAAACACAAATGAGAATTGAAAAAATTGGATACAAATATTTACATGAAAAAATTTCTTCGAAGAAGATAAAAAAATTATAGGCAAAGAAAACTTTACTAAAAAGGGTAAAAACCAAAAGGGGGAGTACAAGATGGAGAAACAAAGAAACCCCAAACTTGAAATACAAAAATTTTCTTAAAATTCCAACAAACTCTCTCTTAATTTTTTTTTTTTTTGTTATTCTAACTCTCTAGGAATGCTAAAAACCCTATTCATAGGTTAAAATTCGTGACTAATCTTATTAGAATATCCTAGAGCAATTAGATTTTAACTAAAAAAAGATAACAGAGTTTAATTATGAGAAGAAACCCAATTTAATGGGTAGCATGTTGCCTCGTCGAGATGTCCTTCATTGTGTCGTCAAGATGTGGCTAATCTTCTCATCGGGACATCGACTCCTCCTCATTCCAATTTCAACCATATTTCATCCGAAATACAAGGCGCACTCCGTAAATTACAACAAATTGTTTATTTATAGACTAAGAAAATATTTGATATATAATTAATTATGTATATTTAAATAATAATGACTTACATTAATGAAATTAAATTAAATTAAATTAATTAAAAACATAACAAATGCATATGTAGCATATGTGATATAAGAAACTAGCTGTATAAAAAATAAACATGAGTTTTTTAAGTGGATTTTTTTCCTTCTAAGGATGGCAACGAGGCAAAACTTGATTTGATTTTATATCTCTCACTCTACCTCTAACCTCTGTCTCCAACCTAAATTTATTTAAAAATTTAATCACTCAAAAAAAATATTACTTAATCCTCATTTATCTTGAAATATTACATATTTTTTAATAAAATACATATTATAAAAAATGTAATTAGAAAATATAAAATTGTTAAAATGTTGTAAAATCATATAAAATTTTAAACTTTCAATTAAAAATATAAAATTAGTTATAAAATTAAACGATGAATACATTGATAATTTTTCAGGCGAAGCGGTACGAGTTTTATCTAAACTCAATCTCGAAATTTTTAATTAAAAGCACATCTTTTTTCTTTTTCTTTTTAAGCTTTATGCCTTCATTCAAGGTAGTTAGTATTATATCAATGGACATATCGATCTTCTATTGATATTTATATGTATCAATATCAATCTGTTTCAGTATACCGTTTCATATTTATTTTTGTTTAGAAAAACATTTGATATATGTATATAAAAATTATTTATAAAAATTAAATGATGAGATTAAATAAATTTGAAATATAAAATATTCATCAATAATAAAACTTTAGTTGAAGTTGTAAATAAAAGATTTTAAATAGGGAGAATTAGGCAAGTATGTCATTTTAAAACAAAAATTAAGATTGTAAGTCGTTTTTTTCGAAATTTAAGGAAATAAGTCATTTTTTGAGACACACTTTCAACCTCCATGTTGCCACCTCAGCTAAAAATGCCTCCTGCAAGAGGCGTTTTTGTCCCAATGGTAAGTTTCCAACGGCCAAATTTTTTTTTAAACGACTACTTTTTCTCTATATATACCCTACGTATTCTCTCTCTCCCTCTCTCTCCCTCTCTCTCTCCCTCTCTCTCTCTCTCTCTCTCTCTCTCTCCCTCTCTCCCTCTCTCTCTCTCTCTCTCCCTCTCCCTCTCCCTCTCCCTCCCTCTCTCTCTCCCTCTCTCTCTCTCTCTCTCAACTATTTTATTCTCAAATTTTTCATTCGATTTCTCCCAAATTCTTCTCTCTCTCTCTCTCTCTCTCTCTCTCTCTCATTCAATCCTATTATCTCAATTCTCTCAACTATTTTATTCTCAAATTTTTCATTCGATTTCTCCCAAATTCTTCTTGTCTCAATTTTCTATTTTGTAATTTCTTTGATTTTATTTTATGTTCATAATTTTAAAAATGTCAATGCCTCTAATTCATTTGGATCACAAACACATTTTCGATGTCCAATTACAAATGGTAAGAAAATATTGTTACATTCTTTCTTTTAATTAATACAATTATTAAGTTATTAATATTATTAATATGTTTAAATTTTGTATGTTTATATAAGTAGACCAAAGATTGGATTATCAAGACATATATACACAATTTAAGTGCAAAGGCACCGTGTGTTATTGAACAACACTTGGAAGAGGCAGGATTCTTGCACGTGTCTCGTATGCTCGAAGAGACTAAATTGGAGCCTACACTTATTAGCGCTTTGTTGGAAAGATAGAGGCCCAAGACGTACATATTTTATCTTCCATCTAGTGAGTATACAATTACACTTGAGGATATAGTATTACAACTCAATTTACCGGTTGATGAGTCAGTTGTTACGAGGGTAGTGTGCGTTGGAGATTGGAATGCAATTTAACATGAACTATTAGGCAATGTGTCAGACAAGTTTTGTGGTAGTTGAATAGAAATGAAATGGTTAGAAGATAATTTATGAAAATAATATAAAGCGTATGGATTACCTTTAACAACTCTACAAAAGTAACAAGTTTATTAGGGTTGTATAATAGAAAAAACTATAAGTCATTTACAGAATTAAACCACACGAGTTTTTTTTATGCTTCTTATCAAACAACGATTGATTGATATAAACGAGGTCCATAGAAATGCCAATGGACAAATTAATATAACAATTTCAATTTTTAAATTTACGAAAATGTTTCCAACCAAAATAATTCAAGAATTAAAAATGAAAGTGATTAAACTTGAAATTTTATAATAGAATCAACCCAAAAATGAATTTAGACATTCCTCAAAATTGTCTTTAGAACATGCATGTATTAAGAAGAGATATTAGAGGAACATAATCTATATTTGAACTAAATCAAATATGAACAATAATAAAATTCTTTAGTTTATCAATACAAATTTGCCTACTAAATATATTATATTATTTAATTATAAGACCTATTATAGCGACATAAATAAGTCAATCAATATTTATTTTCATGAAAAATTAATATGCTTAAAAAAAATAAGCAGTCCATAGAATCAAAACTTAAAAAGGAATACCATCTCAAATATTTAAATCATATATCAAGTCAATTTGATATTTAAAAGAATTAATTTGGAGGTTTGAAGAGTTATATGTGTTGGGAATCGACCCAATTAAGCAACAAATAAGTTTAAAAAATAGCGGAAAATTTTGAGAAATTGAACACATAAATTTAATGTGAAAAAAATCCTTCAAAAAGGATTAAAAAAACCTAGGGCAAAGATAATTTTACTATAATGGCAAAAGAATGAATAGTACAAAAGATGGAGATAAAACTAAACTCCGATACCCGAAAATAAATAACCCTTACGCAAAATTCTCCAAAAGTGTTATAAGTTCTAATCTTTAATGGGTGTATTTTCTAAGGTTGTAGAAAAGCCTATTTATAAGCTAAATTCTTAGGTCAAATAATAAAAAAATAATTTAGACTAATCAGAGTTCGATTGAAACAAATAAGCAAAGTTTAACTAGGAGATTATCTCTCAAATTTAACTGAAATCTGAGGCATACTCAACAAATCTTCACATTGACTCGTATTTCCACAACGCCATCTTTGCCAAAGCCTGCTTCGGGTCTATCTTGAACTATGCAGGGAATTAACTGAGTCGAATCTGTACTTAGAGGTTAGAAGACTTCTAGCCTTCGACTTGTGCACTGCCAAATCAAAACTAATCCGGGTTTGATTTTCACGAACACAGTGCTCTAACTTTTCAAAACCTATATCCAAAAGAGGACATTTCTTCAATGAAATGGTCATACATTTTCCCATCTTATGACTAAGTTACTTTCGCTCCAAACGAGTTGACTTCAACTCTGTAGTGGATAAGAGACGTCTGATTTTACTAGTTACCTTACAGCTTTCTAGAATATAAAATTTATTGGTCCTTTTACCTTTTAACAAAACGAAAGCCCCACTAGACACCTTAATGTCGTTCGACTCGATGTTAATTCTGCAACCTTTCAAGTCTAAAATATTCAAGAAGATGAGATTCTTTAGTAAATCAAGTATATACCTATCATCTGAGAGTGTCCTAATCGTCCCATCGTGCATCCTAATTTTAACAGTACCAATACCGATTACCTTACTGGATGAATAGTTTCCCATGTGCACACCTCCACCTTCAATCGAACTGTATGTGGAGAACCATTCTTTGTTGAGACACATGTGGAAAGAACATCTTGAATCTAGGATTCACTCAGATGTAAGGTTGATAATACCCTAGAACAACATATTTTATGTACTAATTGCATGATTATTTTGAGTATGATCCTACTAATTTAGATTTTTTTGTGGTCTTTAATCTTTTAAAGACTAAATTGGAGGCAAGAGGAAATTTAAAGGCAAAAAGTGCGAATTTGAAGATATAATAGGCCAACATGCAAAGAAAGAGAGAAATGATGCCAAAAATGCAAACATGGAAGACCTAAGGGCTAAAATGCAAAAGAAGAGATTTTATAGCATAAGGCTCTATTTTAATTTCAATTATATTAGGATAATTATTAAGGATTTTTATTAGATTTAATTTTAGGATTTATTTTCATTTATCTTTAATTATCTTTATTTATTTGTATTTATCTTTTAGAATTTAATTAGGAATAGACTAGGTTTTCTAGTACTATAAATAGGGGATGGAATGGCACATATTTGACATCTCTTTTTTCTATAAACACTCCTCCCTCTCCCAAAAACTCTGTCTTTTTGTTCTCTCCATATTTTCTTCAATAAAAATCCTATTTCTATTATATTTATTTCTTTCCCAAAAATCATGAGCCACTAAACCAATCTAGCCGAAGGTTGTCAAAATTCCCCAAAAAGGTTCATGAGACTTAAAACTTGCGCTTAGCCTTCTCAACAAGGAATTCATCACTTCTCCGCATTACGGGGCTGATGCTTCCGTCCATGTCTCTTAATAGGTGATCTTTTCAACTTGTGCAAGGAACGGCCGCTTTGTACGTTTTGGGAAGATTGCACAGTCGGTTCGTTGGCTTTCTGCGTCAGAGGTTGGCGAATCCAAGAGACAAAACGGTGTGGTATTCGCCGTTGGGAAGTGATGATCTAGCAGAAGATAGTCTCACAAAAGTGATTATTGGCTAGAGTCAGGCTCCGCCAAATTTTAAGTCTAAATCCTTGGAGCTGGAGGTCGTAGGTGTCCTCTTCCACTATAACTGGCTTATCCTGCTCGAGAATGATTACTTAAAAGCCAAGGATTGAACCCAAGGTGGAACGAGACAACCGGAGGCTGGAATCTCGCCACATAAGAAACTTTCTCTTCCCCAAACTCCGTTTATTTTTACAGTCCTCATTTTAATTTCCGCCATTTATTTAATTTCGCAATTTCAATTTACTTTAAATTTTATTTTTATTTTTCCAAGTCGAAATTCTTAATTCTGTTTTTATTTTTATTTTTCAGGAACGCAAGTTTCTTGGCCAAGAAATTGTCCAGGATTTCAAGAAACGAGCATTAGTACAATCTGGTCCCTAAAGATTCGACCCTACTTCCCATTTATTGTTATTTTTATCATTTTGCAGGGAATAAGATATTTTTAATGCTCTCAACGACGCATCAAATTTTGGCGCCGTTGCTGAGGATTGGTAACGTACTAATCTTATTTTTTGTTTCTTATGACCAGATCTGCTCCTGGAACTCTTGCGGGTTTGATTCGGAGATTGAAAAGACTGCGAGAGCTAATCGCAAGGAAACAAAGCTAAGAAAAAAGTAGTCAGTGGTGGTTGGGACTCAAAGTAATCCACCGCCAGAAATCAGAATTGACGACGAAGTAGAATCTAGGGTTAACAAAAACCCTACTCAAACTTTTGAAAGCGAAAAAGTAGAAGTCGATTCCCCAGAAGAAGTGCTTAACGATAGGGTTGACAGAAACCCTAATTTAGCACCTCAACCTATGGCTCAGACAATTCGACAACTGGCCGAAGCGCCGGTAGAACAACCGCTATGCATCGCGTATCCTACTGTGGATACTGATTTTGAATTAAAGTCAGACTTGATCCAGCTATTGCCAACTTTTCGGGGGTTACAGAACGAAAATCCCCACAAGCATTTGAAAGAATTCCATATGGTTTGCCTTAGTATGAAACCTTAGGGGGTAACTGAGGATCAAATTAAATTGCGTGCTTTCCCTTTTTCTTTAGCAGATTCTGCTAGGGAATGATTATTTTATTTACCTCCTAGATCTGTATCGAGTTGCGCTAATCTATCTCGTTTGTTTCTCAACAGGGTTTTCCCAGCGTCGCGCGTATCCGAGTTAAGAAGAGAAATCGTGGGAATAAGGCAAAAAGACGCAGAGTCTCTGTATGACTATTGGAAGCGATTTAAAAAGTTGTGTGCAAGTTGCCCACAACACGGTATAACGGAACAGTCTTTGCTCTAGTACTTTTATAAAGGCCTAAAACTCATGGAGATGAATATGGTAGACGCAGCGAGTGGAGGAGCGTTGGTCAACATGACTCCACAGCAAGCAAGAGACTTAATCTCCACGATTGCTGCAAATTCTCAGTAATTTCGAGCCAATCCTGAACCCCCTAGAAGGGTTCACTAGCTAAGTAATTTAACCTTAGAGGATAAAGTTGACAGACTTACTAATATGATGAATTCTCTTATTGCAGAAAAAGCAAAAACAGCCCGGTTGTACGAAATATGTGCTACCCCTGAACACACAACTGACGTATGTCCCAGTTTGAATGATGATACTATGGCTCATTTAGATGCTGTGGGAAATTTCCCTGGGCCACCACAAATGCGATACGATCCTTACGCTAATACCTACAACCCAGGATTGAGGAATCACCTTAACTTAAGTTATGGGGCCAACCCACGATATAACCAGCCATACTAGAACCGAGTTCTACAACAGCCACAAGATTCAGGTAATTCTCTAGAAACTTTGGTCAATAAATTAACGGTTAACATGTTTAATTTTTAATAGAAAACTGAAGCGTCTATAAGAGAATTGGCCACATCAATTGAGAAGATGAGTTCTCAAGGGAAACTACCGTCACAAACAGAACCAAACCCGAGGCAAAACGCAAATGCAGTGACGCTGCGAAGTGGAAAGGTACTGAAACCAATTCCTGGCAGGAATCTTGGCCAAGAAATCGCCCAGGAAAAACTCGAAAATGACGAACAGGTCCCAGCGAAACTCCCACTACCGAAAATCCAACCTCCATTCCCAAGACAATTAATTTAGTGTCGAAAAAGTAAGGAAGACAAAGAGATCCTCGAAACATTCAGGAATGTCGAGATCAATTTACCATTGTTAGATGCCATCAGACAGATTCCGCAGTATGCCAATTTCCTTAAAGAACTTGCACCAACAAATGAAAATTAACAGGTAATGAAAAGGTAAGTGTTGGTGAGAATGTATCTGCAGTGTTACAGCGAAAAATGCTAGCGAAATGTAAAGAAATGGGCATGTTTGCAATACCATGCAAAATAGGCCATTTAGGAACTAAGAAGGCTATGTGTGATTTAGGGGCCTCCATAAATGTCATGCCTTTTTCTGTTTATGAATCACTTAATGTTGGTTTTTTGACAAAAACATGTGTTATCATTCAGTTAGCAGACAGGTCCATTGTACATCCCGAAGGAGTCCTCGAGGACGTATTAGTCAAAGCCAATGGACTTATCTTCTTTGCAGCCTTTTATGTGATAAACATGGAGGAGGATAATGCTCCTGGGTCTTCAGACATCTTGTTGGGGCGACCTTTCCTTAGTACTGCAAATACTAAGATTGACGTACGAAGCGGAACCCTCACGATGGAGTTTGATGGGAAAATCGTGAATTTTAACGTTTATGGCACTATTAGTCACCCAAGTGAAGTCTTGGACTTAAACCATGTCGACATAATTGACTCATTAGTAGAAAAAACTTTTAAGTCATTTTGTGGAGATAAATCTAAAATGATGTTTGATGATTTTGGATCTGTTAATAAATTATTGGCTCCCATGAATACTAAAATTCTACCTTCTATTGTGCAGGCACTAGATTTAAAATTAAAACCATTTCCCGAGCATCTCAAATGCATATTTTTGGAGAATGATGAGACCATTGCCGACTTAAAAGGGATCAACCCCTCGGAAAAAAATACGAAACCAAAGAAAGAGGCGCAATGACGATTAAACCCAAATATAATGGACGTGATAAAAAATGAGAATTTTCAAGCCCATACGAACGAAAGAATTCAGCTAAAACAGCCCCAATACTAGTTGGGGCGTCAGGCTAGCGACGTTAAATAAGCGCTTATTGGGAGGCAACCCAATTTTTATTTTTCTTTATCTTTATCTTTATTTTTATTTTTATTTTTATTTTATTATTATATTTATTTATTATTATTTATTTATTTATTCATTATTTTATTTTATTATTTATTATTTTATTTTGTTTGAGTGATAATTAATTTCTCTTCTTTTATCTAGCTACACTAACGCGAAAATAGGGAGAAAAACTAAAAAAAATGGCATGAAACAGCTCTTATTCCATCCCTATTCTAGTTTGGAATAGCGCCTTACTGCCCTAGATTCCCTAAAACCTGCCTCCAAACACTCACCCTTTAGTCAAACACCATTCTTATACACCCTCAAACCTTAAAAATAAATACATTTTTACACCAAAAATCCCATTAGCCGCCGTACCTTCTTCCTTACCCCTCCATCATCGATTTTCAGCCACCAAGGTGAGAACCCGAAGCCAAACAGTCGCCGCACGCGTCACCTACCCCATCGCCACCCTTCACCGGTTCGCTTTCTTCTTCCCTTCTGCACGAAACCACTGCGCCATCGCCCTCCTCTCTGCATGTGCCATCCTTTACGACAGTAATTACAAGGGGAGTTCTTTTAAACTTTTTCCACCTATTTGTTTATTTTCTTCCACATCGAGGACAATGTGTTTTAAGTAGGGGGAGATATTCATCATTATTTCTGTTATTTTATCTGCTGCTTTTACTGTTGTGTTACTGTTGTTGTTGCCTTGTGCTCATTTCTGCCCACATTTATTTTTTTCGAATATTCTGCCTCT
This sequence comes from Gossypium anomalum, assembly GCA_025698475.1. Taxonomy (NCBI): domain Eukaryota; kingdom Viridiplantae; phylum Streptophyta; class Magnoliopsida; order Malvales; family Malvaceae; genus Gossypium; species Gossypium anomalum. The sequence continues at coordinate 22,090,399 of CM046964.1, read as the reverse complement.
TTTCATGCCCAGGAATTTGACCATGACTTGGCCACTGTTTGACCTCCATGCATGATTCTTATCTACTGAGTTAATTATGATTTTGCTTGATAGATTTCATCTCCACTGTTTTATTTCTTTTAGTTAAAATAATTATGATTAATAGAGTTAACCCTATTTTGCTTTTAGTAAATTTGATTAAGTCTAAATACAAAGAGGACACTTAATACAATTGCATGCTTAAAATATGTTCATGACTATTAAGATGGTTACTGAAACTTATTTTTGACACTTGATTGTTTAAAATTTCGTTTAATAATAATAATGTTTCAGTGGTTATGAGTGCAGCTTAAGACGTGACTAGCTGAGTAACCGGGGTAGGGTGCTTGGGTTGTCATCCTATTTCGCGTCAAAAGGTTGTGCGACGTGTTAGGTGAAACTCCGCTAACCGGAATTAATGTTTAAGAATGTGTTGGGCTGAGTAAGTGGGGTGAGGTGCTTGGCTGTCATCTCTCTTCGCGTCAAAAGGTTCGATATGTTCTTAAGAAAAATAAAAATTAGGAATGTGTTGTGATGAGTAACCGGGGTGAGGTGCTTGGCTGTCATCTCTCTTCGCGTCAAAATGTTCAATATTTTCCTGAGTGAAAGCAAATAAATAAAATCGAAATATTAAAAAAAAAGATGCATTAATAAAATTTGGAGACTAAAGGGAGAAATACATAAGGTGTCTTGATAGGTTTGGTAAATTACCTAATTTTCATGAAATAATCCAAGTCTATCTTAATTTTTGTGTGTGTTAATTGGAACACTTTTTCAATTTTACTTAAATCAAGCTAAGGGTTCTCTTTATTTTTCGTATACATTTTTTTTTCTAATTTTTATAAAAATTTGGAGTAGTATTTCTTTCATGGCGGGATTTAATTTTTACAGTGGATATGAATCATACTTGAGGTCAAGCATGGGCTAAGTAAGGGGGATTTGATAATACTCAAGAAAAACATATTTTATGTGCTAATTGCATGATTATTTTGAGTATGATCCTACTAATTTGGATTATTTTGTGGTCTTTTATCTTTTAGGGACTAAATTGGAGGCAAGAGGAAATTTAAAGGCAAAAAGTGTGAATTTGAAGATATAATGGGGCAACATGCAAAGAAAGAGAGAAGTGGTGCAAAAAATGCAAACATGGAAGACCCAAGGGCTAAAATGCCAAAGAAGTGATTTTATAACACAAGGCTCTATTTTAATTTCAGTTATATTAGGATAATTATTAAGGATTTTTATTAGATTTAATTTTAGGATTTATTTTCATTTATCTTTAATTATCTTTATTTATTTGTATTTATCTTTTAGAATTTAATTAGGAATAGACTAGGTTTTCTAGTACTATAAATAGGGGATGGAATGGCACATATTTGACATCTCTTTTTTCTGTAAACACTCCTCCCTCTCCCAAAAACTCTGTCTTTTTGTTCTCTCCATATTTTCTTCAATAAAAATCCTATATCTATTATATTTATTTCTTTCTCAAAAATCATGAGCCACTAAACCAATCTAGCCGAAGGTTGTCAAAATTCCCCAAAAAGGTTCATGAGGCTTAGAACCCGCGCTTAGTCTTCTCAACAAGGTATTCATCACTTCTCCGGATTACGGGGCTGACGCTTCCGTCCATATCCCTTAATAGGTGATCTTTTCAACTTATGCAAGGAACTGCCACTTTGTACGTTGTGGGAAGGTTGCACAGTCGGCTCGTTGGCTTTCTGCGTCAGAGGTTGGCGAATCCAAGAGACAAAACGGCGAGGTATTCGCCATTGGGAAGTGATGATCTAGGAAAAGATAGTCCCACAAAAGCGATTATTTGTTAGAGTCAGGCTCCGTCAAATTTTAAGTCTAAATCCTTGGAGCTGGTGGTCGTAGGCGTCCTCTTCCACTATAACTGGCTTATCCTGCTCGAGAAGGATTACTTAAAATCCAAGGATTGAACCCAAGGCGAAACGAGATAACCGGAGGCTAGAATCTCGCCACATAAGAAACTTTCTCTTCCCCAAACTCTGTTTATTTTTATAGTCCTCATTTTAATTTCCGCCATTTATTTAATCTCGCAATTTTAATTTACTTTAAATTTTATTTTTATTTTTCCAAATCGAAATTCTTAATTCTGTTTTTTTTTTTTTAGGAACGCAAGTTTCTTGGCCAAGAAATTGTCCAGGATTTCAAGAAACGAGCATTCGTACAATCCGGTCCCTGAGGATTCGACCCTACTTCCCCTTTACTGTTATTTTTATTATTTTATAGGGAATAGGATATTTTTGGTACTCTCAACGACGCATCAAAGCTTGGAGCTATCGCTCGTTGACACTAACAGGAAATCATCACTGCTTTCGTCGGCCATATTAGCACCAGCTACATCTTCCTCGTTACTTTCAGCAGTCTTTTTATTTCGCAGCTTATAACAGCTGCTTTGACGTAACCTGACTTCTTACAATAGCGACACATTTTGTCTCACTTCTTTGATGCTACCAAAATGGAAGCTTGTCTATCTACCTTACTATCCAAACCAAACTCATTGTCGAGTTTGTCTTTACTCAACAAATGACCCTTTACTTTCTCGAATGAGAGTTTGTCTCTGCCATAAATCAGAGTCTCTCTGAAAGATTTGTATGAAGAGGGTAAAGTGTACAATAATAGCATAGCCTAATCTTTTTTGTCAATCTTAATCTCAACATTCTTTAAATCATTCAAAAGAGAAATAAATTTACTAATATGATCTTTAAGAAGCTCACCTTCATTCATGCGAAACATAAATAGACGTTGTTTCAACACTAAACAGTTAGTTAGAGACTTAGTCGTATAAAGAGTTTCTAACTTTTTCTACAAGGCAGATGAGGTTTTCTCCATCAATACCTCCTGCAATATCCTATTCGCGAGGCACAACTGGATTATAGACAATGCCCATGAAGCTCTTCCCATTCTATCTTATCTATATTTTCAGGTTTTTTCCCGGTAACGACTTTTTTCAAGTCAGTTTGAACTAGAATTACCATTACCCGAACTTGTCACAGATTGAAATTTGTGACACCATCGAACTTCTCAATGTCAAACCTTGTTGCTGTCATCTCTGAACGGGTTGATTTACGAAAATTGAACTAACTTTGATATCACTTGTTGGGAATCGACCTGATTAAACAACGAACAAGTTTAAAAAAATAGCAGAAGAAATTGATAAATTGAACACATAAATTTAACGTGGCAAAACATTTTTAAAGAGGATACAAAATCACGGGTAAAGATAATTTTACTATAATAGCAAAAGAACGAAGAGTACAAAGGATGGAGATAAAAACTAAACTCCAAAACCTAAAAATAAATAACCCTTAAAACGTAAACACAAAATTCTCTCAATGTGTTATGAGTTCTAATATTTAACGAGTGTATTTTCTAAGGTTGTAAAAAAGCCTATTTATAGGCTAAATTCATAGGTCAAATAACAATAAAATAATCTAAACTAATCAGAGTTCAACTGAAATAAATAAACAAAGTTTAACTGGGAGATTATCTCTCAAATTTGACTGAAATATTAGACATGCTCAACAATATGAGCATCCATTTATCAATAGATTTATAACAATTAAAAATTATTTATATTAGAAAACACTACCATAAAGAAAATAAATATTTTATTTTTTAAATATAATTTTAAATTTTTATATTTTGGGTAATAAGTTTAATCATTTTTGGGTTAGTGATTATAAATATAAATATATATAATTATTATTTAACATATATTATTTTTGGGTTAGTGATTATAAATATAAATATATATAATTATTATTTAACATATGTAATTAATATAATATTTTTATAACATAATATATATACGGGTCTGGCAGGACCGGACTTAGGCAAAAAAATCTAGCCCAAGACCTGACTCATATAAAAACTAGCCTTAAATTTTACCCAAGCCTATTTTCTGAGTAGACCTTCGAGCTTGGGCGGGTGACTCGATCCATGAGCAGGTCTACTATCCATATAACAATTTACAATTCAACAAATCTAAAATAAATAAAAAATATTTTTGGTACAAATAAATAATATAAAATATGTTTTAAAATTAACTTTTTTGGTACAAATCGGTACACCATATTCCGATTGATACGGGTGAAATTAATCAGTACGTATCGGTACAATCGAAATCAATCGAAATTTGCACCATAACAGAATCTAAAGTTTGTTATTTCGATTTATTACCTAAATGGAACGTTCCGGCCGATACAAGCAGTATTGGAACAGTATCAACTACCAGAGTCACTTGTACAAAAACAATATAATTACATGTACAAATGACAAATTTGATTAATTACAATGTAAAATCTGTGAAAAGCCTAACAAAAGCTAAACTAATCTAAAAAAAATTCGGATAAAATCCACGACACAAAATGAGAAAAAAAAACCCCACTCACACCCGAATAAATCCAAATTTTATTCTTAGAAAATCTAATCTATAAAAAGAATTGTTCTATTGAATCTAAATCATTGAATTTCTATTATTGTCTTCCCTCTCTATATATCTACAGGCACACAAATGTATGAATTTCATTGGTGAAGTTAAATTTTGGGTTAAATCACTTTTAGGGCCTGAACTTTTCTTTTTATCAAAGTTAGGCCCTAAACTTAAAACTTTCTTACATTGAGGCCTGGACCTTTTTTTTTTTAATCCAAATTAGTCTTTAAACTTGAAATTATTCTCACATTGGGGCTTGAAATCTTTTTGTTTGAGTTAGTCCTTGATATTTCCTTAAACAAATGAAAACAATTGTCAAGTTCAATGGCTAACTTAGATAAAAAAAAGAGTTTAAACTCCAATGTATAAATAACTACCAAGTTCAAGTCCCAATATGAAAAGAATTACTAAGTTTAAGTCTTAATATGGAAACAATTATCAAGTTTAGACCCGATATGAGAATAATTGTTAAGTTCAATGACTAACTTAAATAATAATAAAAAAGTTTAAATCCCAATGCGAAAATAATTACTTAGAACAATTATCAATTTTAAAGATTAATTTAGAAAAAAATTCGAATTTTGATATGAGAGTTATTGCCAAATTTAGGCAACTAATAGTGATTTAACCTTCCAACTTAGAAATATTGCCAAATTTAGACACCTAATAGTAATTTAACCTTCAAACTTTAAAGTGAGCTAAGTGGACCATATAGAAAGACTATAAAAACCTTTGCAAACAAAAACTAACCCAAAAAAACACTTACCAAGAGCTTGACACCAATTCCCTTATATTGTGCTCTCTCTCTCTTTCATCTCTCCATTCTCCTAAACAAAGCAAGATCCTTGCTTTCTGTTTACTTTTGATTTGTTTATTTTTAACTTTTTTTTTTCTTCTCACAAAGCTCTAATCTTAAGATTCAACCACCATTCATTATTCAAATCTCATAACTCCAAACTCCCATTTGTGATTAGATCAAAAACAAAAAAGGGTTCCTTTTATTTTTGCAAGATCTTTTCTTTTTTTAGGGGACCGCAGGAAAAAAATCCCTTTTTTTTTGGGGTGAGAAAATGGGTAAGGTGACAGTTTGTCTGGCGGTGGTATGTGGGGTGGCGGTGGGAGCGGCAGCAGCGGTGGTGATTCATCGGAAAATGAAGGAGTCAGGGAAGTGGGTCAAAGCAATGGAGATAGTGAAAGAGTTTGAAGAAAGCTGTAGGACTCCGATTTCTAAGCTGAAACAAGTGGCTGATGCCATGACTGTTGAGATGCATGCTGGCCTTGCCTCTGAAGGTGGCAGTAAACTCAAGATGCTCATCACCTATGTCGACAGTTTGCCTACTGGGTATTTCAATGTTATTCCCCTTGTTTTAAAGCGCACACACACACACACACACACACACACACACACACACACACATATATATATTATGTATTTACAATTTCCTTGATCCGAAATGTTTGGATTTTGATTTGATGTTTTGTCGCTTATGTCTAAGATTAATTAAAAGATCAATGCTCATTCATGTATTGCTAATGTAAGTGTTTGTGCAGTGTAAAAACCAAACCATTATGTTTTTTTGGATTTGTATGTTGATGTTTTCTTTAAAAGATCAATGCTTATTCATATTTGCTAATACTGCGTTTTTGCAATGTAAAAACCAGATCACCATGTATTAATCTCAATATTTGTTTGGATTTATGTTAATGGTTCGTCACTGATGTCTAAGATTCATTAAAAGAGCAATGTCCATTCATGTATTGCTAATATAAGTGTCTGTGCAGTATAAAAACCAATCTATCATCTCAACATATCTGTTTGGATTTTATGTTGGTTTTTTTGTCACTTATGTCTGTGATTCATTACAAGATCAATGTTTATTCATACATTGCTAATATAAGCGTCCTTGCAGTGTAAAAACCAAACCACCTTGCATTAATCTCAATATATTTGTTTTGATTTTTATGTTGATGTTTTATTAATTATGTCTAAGATTCACTAAAATATCAATTTTTATTCATATATTTCTAGTATAAGTGTCTGTGCGGTGTATAAAACCAAGCCATCATGTATTTATCTCAATATGTTTGTTTGGATTTTTATGTTGATAGTTTTGTCAGTTCTGTCTAACATTCATTAAAAGAGATCAATGCTCATTCATATTTGCTAATATTGCGTTTTCGCAATGTAAAAACCTGACCACCATGTAATAATCTCAATGTGTTTGGATTTTATGTTGATGTTTTTCTCATTTATGTCTAACATTCATTCAAAGATCAATGTTCATTCATATGTGTTTTGTCTTGAATGCCTTTTGTTGATGTATGTACACCTTTTGGATTGGCGACAACATAGGTGAATTTTTGGTTTAACATATCTTTGGAATGGTTAACAATGGTCTCCACATCGACTAGTTTTTGCTTATTGGTTCATATATGTATATGTTGTCCATTAGAGATTCTAGTTTATTACAATTTAATCCTTTTTTCTCTTTTCTGGTTTTAGGAATGAGAAGGGATTATTTTATGCATTAGACCTTGGTGGCACTAACTTCCGTGTATTACGAGTGCTATTGGGGGGGAAAGATGGTGGTATCCTCAAACAACAATTCAAGGAGGTCTCAATTCCTCCGAATAAGATGACAGGGAGTTCAGCTGTAAGTGCTTTTGCTTCTCAAGAAATGACAGGAAAAAGGGCAAGCCATAAGATCTCTAATGTCTAACAGGTGATTTTTATTTCAGGCACTATTCGACTATATTGCTGCAGAACTCGCTAAATTTGTAGCTCAAGAAGAAGATGATTTTAAACCAACTTCTGGTAGGCCGAGGGAGCTTGGTTTTACCTTCTCATTCCCCGTGATGCAAACATCTATTGCTTCGGGAACCCTACTTAGGTGGACGAAAGGCTTCTCCATAGATGAAACAGTCAGTGATAATGGCTCACCCTTTGTTTTCATGCTTATTATGCATTCCGTAGACTTGTTCATAGGTCGGGTTATCTGCTCAAGCCTGAAGGCTTGCCTGAAATTTTGAAGGGTTTTGACAAAAATATTAGGCCCAAAAAACGAGCTTAGGCAAAAAAATTAGGTCCCGTTTAAAATATGGATCAGGCTCGAGCTCGAACACTCAAGGCCCAATTCTAGCCTGGCCGGTTTTCTATGTTTATAATATACTTTGTTATGTTATTTTTATATATATGGGATAATTTATAACACATAAAAACTAAATCTCTAGTAATATATATTATTATAGTGTAAACATTAAATAAATGTTAAAATGCCTATATATATATAAATTTAATAAATGAAAAGAAAAGAAAATATTAAATTAAAAATAATATAAATATTTTTTTAAAAATTGAAAAAAAAAATATGGATGGGCTTAAATTGGGCTTGGGTTAGTTATTTACAAATAAAGGTAGGTTTGAGCAAAATATTAACCCATATATCAGGTTAGGTTGTGCTTGGAAAAACATAAAGTGTGTTAATATCAAACTTAAGGGTGGCTCATGAACACCTATATGCATTAGTTCCCCTTGAAGTTGATTTAACTAAGGCAATAATTTATTTAAAAGAAGTTTTCATATATTTTATTTTTGAAGAAATATATATATATATATATATATATGTGCCAGAACGCATTGCTGCTCTCTGGGTTTCTTTGTTATTATTAATGCAACTTGTCATATCATTTGCTCTTTTGTCCACAACGTTTATCTCCTTACTGTTCTCGGTACCAAATTAACAGGTTGGCCAAGATGTGGTAGCAGAATTGACTAAAGCCCTGGAAAGACAAGGCCTTGAAATGCGGGTCTCGGCTTTGGTAAGCTTATGTTATGGACTTCTTTTGTCAACGGTTTATGACCTCGATATACTTCAATTGACCTTCAAACTTGATACGGTATAATTATCTTGCTTTTCATTATATTGTTATTCTTATTGAACCGATTTTGAAACCAGGTCAATGACACTGTTGGAACGCTAGCTGGAGGCAAGTATGCCAACAATGATGTTGTTGTTTCTGTGATACTTGGTACTGGATCAAATGCGGCATACGTGGAACGTGCACAAGCAATTCCGAAATGGCATGGTCTACTTCCCAAGTCAGGAGAGATGGTTAGCTCTCTTTTAATTGCTATTAGTAAACTATGTTACTTGGAGTCAGCTGTGAGTGTCGGACACTTCTATGTGTCCAACATGGTGTATTCATCTTCTTTTAAGTTTTCTTGCATTTGGAGAATCCTTAGAGGATCGTATTCTATACTCGTGTCCAATCATGTGTCGGATATGGGTGTCGGACTCGATAAAGATATCCGTGTATGTTTGAAATAGAACTATTTAATATTTTGCTGTAGGTTATCAATATGGAGTGGGGTAACTTTAGGTCATCACATCTTCCATTAACGGAGTATGACCAAGCACTCGATGCAGAGAGTTTAAACCCTGGTGAACAAGTAAGTGCACAGTGTCGTACTGTGCGGTACCTTTAGCTTTGCCTTATTGTCTCTTTAACATATATTTAGCTTATATTCTTTTGTTTTGTCACAGATTTATGAGAAGGTAATATCTGGTATGTATTTGGGAGAAATTTTTCGCAGAGTTCTGTGTAGGATGGCTGAGGAAGCATTTTTCGGTGACATCGTTCCACCAAAACTCAAAGAGCCATTCATATTGGGGTAATAAATTTTCTAAGCTCAGGGTATTTCCTTTTCTTTTGTAAATTCACTAGCCTTGTATTTCTTGTCCGTGGAACAGTGAACATTCGGTTCTTCTCATTATATTTTTAAATTTTCTCGGTTATTTTTTGCCTGCACCTTTCTATTGTTTTCTTCTAGCCCTGCAGAAAAGTAAAATTTTGAGCTTTGTTCACAATCCAGGACGCCTGTTATGTCTGCAATGCATCATGACACTTCCCCTGATCTCAAAGTGGCAGCGAATAACTTGAAAGACATTCTCGAGGTATACTTTGATCTTGTAAATCTTAGTTCTTTTTCCGTCATTATTATTTTCTTGCCCGAATTTCTTGTTTTTCCTTCACATTCTCTTTGTGGATTTTTGTCTATGTATTTGGAATTGCATTTAAATTTCGATATGGGTATTTTTAGAACTTCCCATTCATTTCGTATATTTGGAGTCCTTGGAGGATCATGTCCGTATACTGGTCTCAGACAAAGAAAGATGAAGAATCGGATTAACATAGTTGTTTCATGTTTTTGGTTAAACCGAAATCACTTTGAAGTTGATTTTACAACAGGACCTTTCATTTCCTACAAAAATCAATGGCCCGAAAGCTTCTTTGCAACTCTTGACTCTTTTAACTCTCTCCAAAATATTCATTTCTAGTACCCGGAATTGACATTTAGATATAGGTATAAGAGTACGACCCTGGGAAAAAAATTGAGTATATCTGGGTTATAAACATATTTGTATCAAGACACATATGAATCTTTGGAATGGGAACTGAGTCATTGTTTTCTATTTCAGATATCAAATACCTCTCTGAAGATGAGAAAAGTAATTGTTCAGCTTTGTGACATTGTCGCAACACGCGGTGCTCGTCTTTCGGCTGCTGGGCTACTCGGCATTCTGAAGAAAATGGGAAGAGACACGATCAAGGAAGGGGAGAAACAAAAGACGGTAATAGCTATGGATGGTGGACTATACGAACATTACGAGGAATACCGTAACAGCTTAGAGAACTGCCTAAAGGAATTGCTTGGAGAAGAAGTATGCAAAACCATCAAAATCGAGCATTCGAATGATGGTTCTGGAATCGGAGCTGCACTTCTTGCTGCTTCGCATTCACAGTATCTCGAAGATGAGTCCTGATAAGAGTTATATGTGAGAAAATGAATGCCAGTTTTTTATCAACAAAATTTATTTATTTTTAACCTGGGGGATTAGCATTTTTTTTCTTCATATTTTCCGGGAAATTCTAATAAAATTCTTAAATAATTGAAAAATAGGTTGGATTAAATGTATAAAAGCAGGAGATGGAAGCCTGTGACTTTGTTCATTAATATATTTTTTTTCAATCTTTGTGGCGATTGCCAGTGTTCACTGCTTAGCCATGAAAATAAGATTGCTAACCCACATTCCTATAATTTGGTCAAATCTTGGATGTAATTAAAAATTATATTTGTTTTTACGGTTGGGTTGGTTTAAAATTTCAAAACCCAGTAACTGACAAATAGTGGACCCATAAATGAAAAAACTGCAGAGACTGAAATCCACTAAATCATTTTAAGGACAAAGATGAGTATGTATATATTTCAATTTGTTTTTCGAGAATTTTATATATTTAAAAGAAAAAAATTGGGATGAATATAGAATTCAAGTTTCAGCCCAACTGTATTATTTTACTAAAAGTTAAAAATACGCTTAAATTTGAAACATTTTTTTTAAAAATATCATAGCAACTTAACAAATTAAAATCTAAGACGTCTCTAGACCTAGCTGATATTTGAAACGAAATGATCGGTGCAGGGAATCGAGATTAAACTGGCCGCTAAATCAACCACTAAAATGCGATAAAAAATTTAAAAAATTATAATTTTTATAACTATTCATTCAATCATTGTTGGACAAACACTCTAACTGAAAACTGTGCCTAACCAATTTACAAAGTTCAAACACCTTTAAACACAATTGTCATCCCTCCAAACACCACCTTTAAACACAATTAATACCACCAAAAATGGCAAGGCGGCAAAACGCAAGATTTTTGGGAAAATACATTCAAAACAGCACATTTTTAACTTACATTTATCAAAGTATCTTTATACAACAAATTACTCATTCAACTATTGCATCAAAGAAAAAAAAAAAAAACCCTAAATTTCACCTGGAATTTAACTAAAAGACCCAAAAATAAAAACATGTTCTGAGAACACAAACATGGGGATATCTCATTGTATTTGATTTATTTGGTTGTGGCTTTTAAGATAATAACTCAAGGTCAGTTTAGTGCACAAGCCAGCTCAAAAACTTCTAAACAAAGCTTACCGTCATTTACAGATGCATACATCAATCAGACAAATCATCTTCAGCTCCACTATATTGGTCAATATCTTGGTGTCGTGAAAGCTTGTGCGGTCTTCCAAGGCCATCTTCTGCATCTAGCCTTGCCATCTTTGAGCTTGAAATACCACCCCTTGAGTTGGAATAAACCTGATTGCATAACAGCAAAAAGATGTGTATGTATGTACAAGAATTTAAAGATCAGTATAATCATGGTGCAAACTCTGACATCGGTTTTTTATGAACGTACCTCTGGCTCGTGGAGTTCTATTGCTGCAACTGTTGGTCTTCTCCTCACAGTAATTCTAGCAGGTACAGGAAAATGTTCAATCTCATCACCTGATCTTCCCTCTCTGGCCCTCTTTTTTCTTAAATTAAGCTTCGTGGGAAGAGGCTGCAAGAGAAGTGTGTTAATGTCAGCGTAACTGGAAGAATTTCCGCCAAAAAGTGGATTGACAAAGAGGTAAATTTTGTTCAAGTATGTACCACATAGCGAGCTTCTCCTTCATCGAACGAAACAAGGTATGTCGTTGGGTCATTTGCATCGTCGCCACGTACCTGTAAAGGAACCAGAGAGATTCTTTTTGAGCATGTAAAAGTGCTAGCTCCAGCTTGTGCAATGTAACATAACAAATTTCAGGTTACGTACATCCCAATGGTATTCTCGAACCCAAGAATATGTGATGTCTTCGTGTTCGTCATACATATCCTTCGATAGCTGCCACCATTCAAAACGACAATTGAAATGACAAAACAATTCACTTAAAATCAACATATTGAAAGTTGAGCCAGCATGCAGTTTTATATATAATATGTGGAATGTCAGGCATATCTACCTCACCAAGAGACGGCACCATGTATGCTAAAAATTTCTCAGGATTAGCAGGATCAGAGCTTGATGCCTGATAACTTTTCATAATGGCCTGCAATTATTGAAAAAGAGAACCAAAACCAATATCAAATGAACTAATATATATTAAAAGCTATTGCCTAAAATAAAATTGAAGAGTAAACTATGATCATCCTCTGAATAAAAGTTCCAGTGGTGCTATCAACTATTTGTGATATTCTCATTGATGACATTAGGGTGCTGTGAGTCGACAGTGCACTATTAACATCAACAAAAAACCCAAAAAAGGGTTGTTAACATGTATTAAAGAAATCCTCAGGCAAGCTAAAAGCCCCGATCACAGGATTTCTACTTACCAGGAAGCCAAGATACCAATCAACTATAAGAATCCTAGTGCAATGTTAATATCAGGATATTAACTAATTTTATAAGCAGAATACACAATCAATGTGCCAGCATGCATGCCATAAAACCACTTCTTAACTCACCCTCGATTCATGTTCATCACGTACAGAGCCATGCAGCTTGCTGAAGATTTCTGAGTCAGCTGTAGGAGCATTATCAAATGCCACCATAACGAACTGGTCATCGTACCTGGTACAACCAGGTCACAGGCAAAAAATATGAGTATGCTGCAATATAGCATGATAACTAATTATTGGATTCTAAAAGTTCTATAATCTAAATCAAACCATCAAATCTTTAAAAATTCCTATTTCACAATTCAAGTAGAGACCATAGATCATCAATTTCCCACTCCAGAATCCCACTTTACAAATGCATATTCAAACACACATTTGTATAGTACTTACTGTGCTGTTTTGTTGCATTTTGAAAGGCAAAGCGAGAAATAATATACAAGATTATAGAGAAGACAAACTAGTCAATATGTATGCCTAAAAACAAATGTTAGGTTCAAGTTGGAAAACAGGTTTGAGAATGGAAGTGAGGATGATAACAGGCAGCTTCAACACTAGAGGCTTTTCTTTGGTCTTTATCTCAAATTTTCATCTTGTTTTCACAATTAAAGGACAATCCAAAGCAGTATGCAAAGCCTATCCTAAATCCTAAGCCTACCTAATATGATAGGTGTGAAGGATCACACAGCTAAAAGACGTTAGATTCACCTACCTAATACAGGCTGGCCATCGATATTCTTGTTTGTGTTTAGATTACTAATTAATTTTCTTTAAAGAAGGGAACCTCGTAAAGTATATCTCTGTCACATTATGTTGATTCTTCCGCTAGAAACAAAATGAGACTACACAAGAACAGATATATCAACAAATCATAACATAACAACCGACAACAATTCCTCGACGGAGCAACCTTCATTCTATTTATCAACTGAGACATAGTAACAATGAATTAATTAAGTGGAATATGCACAATCAAGATTTTCTTCATGCATGAGAACCTGGAAAGAAAGTAAACATAAAAATGTAAAAGCACTAACTAATTCCATACCGATCAAAATCGGGTAAGAGGGGCATAACTTCAACAGGCTCCAAGTTTTTATTGGTTGCATGGACAGGACGTAATTTGGATGCCTCAAATGATGCCTCAATTTCTTTGATTTGCCTTTCCCTAATAAAAATGTCAATGTTTTGTTGTCAACATGACTTAGTAAATGGAAGTAGAGAAGTCTCATAAGTCTGCTTCTAATAAAAATTCCAAAAACGGAGGTATAACAAACCTGTTGTTAAGGTTCACCAAAAGATTGCGGCCTCCCTTAAGTTCTCGCAGTTCTTTTGCTTGCTTTTCAGTCAAAGACTGCAAGCAAAAATGCATTTAGTTTCGAAAAGATTCCAACAATAATTGTCAAGAACACCAAATACGAAAAAGCTAGTTAGCAATTACCTGCTTTGTTGATTCCATACTGAGTGGAGATATGTACTGTGTTTTAACCAGCCAAGAAACACCTTTGTCAGTGGGTCTTTCTTTTCGTCTTATACCATCTCTTTTTACAGGGGTTATAGCAGCATCATCACGCAAGAGCTCCTCATCCTCTGGGGCGAGAGGCAGTCTAATACTAGGAGGACTAGATAAACAAACAATAGAGAGAGAATAAAAAAAGTGGCATAAAAGATCAAAGTATTAAGAACAAAGTTCAAGCAGCTGAAATGTGATACTTGTATACACTGAGGTCAAGCAGGTCCAGTGGTATCCCAAGATCTGGCTCAACAAAAAGCTTAGGCTTGTACATTTTCTCCAGAGAAGTGATGGTATATTTTGTAAATCTGTGAGGAAGAAGAATATATTAACCACGGATTAACTATGACATCTAGCCCAAAAACTAAAAGCAGCTTTTAAGTTTAAAATTTCAAAGGTCTAATATTTTTTTATCTGTAAACAAAGTAAGAATAACCACAGATGTAAAACTAACATCACTAATGGGAGAAAGAAAAGAAAAAGGTAAATGCATTCAATCAGACAACCAACAAATATATTGGACCTTGGTTTTTAGAAAGATAAGATGCATACTCATCTTTCTTAAAAGCAAAACTGCAAGTTCTTACCGATCTTTATCTTTCTTCAAAGACATGAGTTTGGGCTGTGCACTAGGATCTGGAAGTTCATTCCGGAATCTACAGAATATAAGTATTTATTATTATTGGAAGTAAACAATATAGATAGTTTCCATACTTAAATAATCAAAAGGAACACTTCCCTACATGAAAAAGAAATAAATATAGCAAAATTGCAGCAAATAACGATAAAGTACAGTTCTCAGGCAAAAAGTATTACTACACATCTAAAAGCAAGGAACATTGGAGAGACACATTTGAAGGAAACTCGCTTCTCAATGTTCACAAAACCAAATCAGAAATTTAGCAACAATATGCATGGGTTATATGATGTGAAGGAGCAAGAATTGATAATTTTCAACTTAAGGTCCATTAACCTACTTGTTCCAGCAACCCCCTAGTCTGTCATCATAAATGATTTTCATCCCCAAATCAGAACCACAAAAAAAAGGGGAAAAAAAGTTCCTTTGGGCGAAGCTGGCAACACCATTCACCTTAATCAGGTAAAAATCGTTAAGACAATATAGTAAATATGAAATCTCAATAATTTTAATATCTAAAGATGATGTAACGTAAGAACCAAAAGGAAATTGCAAAACAGAAAAAAACTAGCGTTTCCAAATACTCACTTCAACTTGCACAAGAATGTAGTCGGCTTCTTTAGCCTGTTCTCAATCCTCTCGCCACTCAGAAACAGTGTAGCTCTCTTATCTCCCATCCGTGACCCTACAATTGAACCATGCGCTTTCCCAGAAGTCATCATCTGGGTCTTCTGGGACTCCTTAATTTGCTGCCTTTGCTTCTCCTCTTGCCTTTGCTTCTCAAACTCCCTCTTCTTCCTCAACCTTCTCTCTTCCTCGGACTCCACCCTTCCTGGAGGTCCATTTGGCTTCTTAACAGGAGGCACCATCTGCTTCTGCTCTCTACCTCCAACCCCATGATTGGAATGCCCATGTTCACGCCTTCCAGAACCTGAATAGTCCCTATTCCCTCCTTTATTGCGCTCATTCAACCCCGTTTTCCCAACATTCTCCTTTGGAGGAGGAGGTGGAGGAGGAGAACTCGGAGGAGGTGGTGGTGGAGGGATTGAAGAACCCGGAGAAGCCGGAGGAGGCGGTGGGGGAGGTGGCTGCATTGCTTGACTACCATACTGTGATGAATACTGTGAAGGCGGATAGTACATTGGTGGCTGTGAATTGATTGTATTTTGTGGCATTGAAGGCAAAGGAGGAGGTGGGGGAGGTGGATAGGAAGAATCTGGAGGCGGAGGTGGAGGAGGATAAGAATATTGCTGTTGTGGAGGCGGAGGTGGTGGTGGTTGTTGGGGTGGTCTAGGAGGGTAACCGTAATTCGAATTTGGATTCATGTGATTGTAATTTTGACCATACTGCTGTTGCTGTTGTTGTTGGGGTGGAAGAGGGTTTTGATTCTGCGGTGGTGGAGGGAATGATTGTGGAGGAGGAAATGGCCTATACGAAGCCATCTTCTTGCTCTTTTACTTATTTTTTAGATCACAGTATCAAAAACAAAGATAAAACAGAATGAACAAAAAAAGGGTTCAAATTTTGACTTCTGTGTTCTTTTTTTCCAAAAATGGAGATAAAACAAAAAAAAAAAAAGGTTGAGATTTCAAATTCCGGGTTTCAATTTCTCTGAGTTTTCCTCAAAGCCGATTCCAATAGGCAACCTTTCGACACTAGATACCATTCTAATTTCAATTTTTCTACTTGTAAGACCCGATCCCAATTTCTAAAATTCAGCTGAAGTAGGTAAACCCTAGCAAAATCAACCGCCAAAATTTTGAATTTTACCGGACAAACAGAAGAAAGTAAAGAAATAAACCGTTGAAGAAGCTAAATAGAGCAAGGATTCAAGTTCCCAATCCCAGAAACCCTAAGAAATAGATAGAAAGTGAGAACTCGAATCTAACCTGTAAAATACTTGAATCCAAAAACCAGCTCCAGATACATTAACAAAAAAATAAAAATAAAATCCGAACGATTATAGTTTTCAAAAGATTTAAGACAGATTCAGAGCGGGTAAGTAGGAATCCTTTAGGGCGAAATCAAGAAGAATGTAGAGAAACCCTATCAAATTATCATAAGAAAAAACTTGGAAGTGAAATTGGGGAGGAATTGAAAAACCCTAGAATGAATGGAATATAAAGATAGGATAAAATTAACGAAAGGGCATTGACATAATTAGTATATTATAAAGCGATTATTACAGAAGAAAAAAAAAAAAAAAAAAAAAAAGAGCGAGTGACCGGAAAAAAGCCTGTCGGAGGAAGGGGGAGTTGTAGTTACAGCTCGGTTTTATTGCGGTCAGTCTTCCGATAAATTAATTTTTAATTTAAGTCTTCTCATTTATAATATTTTGAGTAAATTACTCTTAAACAATAATAAGTTATTAATAAATTTATATTTTAATCACTTAATTTTAAAGATTATATAAAAAAGAAAACGAAAAATATTCTCTAAGAGAACCTTTTAGAGCCACATTCCAAGGAGCTAACCTTAAGCTACATCGGTGACGGTTGGAGTTTCTGAAACCCTCCAACCATTAAGGCCTCCTCGATCATGGTCACGCTGTTATTGTATTTACTCTTTTGATTTCTTCCCTTTTTAAGACACCTCACATTCTTTTGCAATAACTCATCCTATCTTTACCATTCCATATCCCTCTTTCTTTATTTCATTCCCTCACCCCTTTCACTCAACATTCCATCTTCTTCCCCTCTCATTACTATTACCCCATATTTATTAATTGTCGTTCTAGCTTCCCGAGATCCTTTCCCCCTTTGATCTTGGGTTAACGTTATCCTTCCCTCTCCATTAGCTTTCTAGGACTCAAAATCATTTTAAACGCCAGAAAATTGGCAAGCATGGTCATCTTTCAGCAAAATCACTCATTTTCTCTTTCACACATTCTCTTCCTCCCTAATTTTCACTGTTGCTAACACTTTTCCACCAAAAATATTTTTTTCCACCCCTACCACCCCCAAAATGAGCAAGAGCCCCATTCGTGACTATAGTTGGTCAGAGAGTTCTACTTTGGAGTCCTCATCCAATGACGATTGTAACGCCCCGAAATATTAAATTTTTGTTTTGATGAATTTTGTCATTGGTTAGTATTTGCTTTAGTGGTTAAATGGCGTCAGTGTGGGTAAAGGCTTTGCAGGGGTGTGGGGTGATTTTATTTTGTTTGTTTTAGGTCAGCTGTCAAGTTGGTGGTGTTGGTGTGGGTTTTAAACTCTTAAAAGATGGTCGGTTATTAGGGGATTTCATTTTTATCCTATTCTTTTATTTTTTTTAAATAACCCCAACAAAAATTTGTTTCCCATTTTTTGTTACAGGTTCAGTTATCTGTTTTTTTTTCTATTTTTTCCTTTTTTTTTCTCTCTTTCTTTTTTTTTCTCTTTTGCTTTTTGTTCTCTCTAGTTGTTGCGTTCTTGCTATTCCAATCCTTTGCCTTCATTATTCTTTATTATGTGATCAATTTCGTTGTTCTATTTACTCCTTTTTGAATAAAGTTCTTCGTACTATTGATTTCGTTTAAGGGGGTAAGTGTTCATATTAAGTTTGATGAGGGATTTATGAATGTTTTTTTTTACTCGGTGGCAAGAATTATTGATTATGAAATATGTTGTTTTAGGTAGGAATCTCGAGTTTAACTATCCTCCGGTGAATTGATTCGTGTGGGAAAGGACTATTCGTATTGGGTAAGTTGTGGAATGGTGTTGGGGAATGTTAAAGTTTTGCCAAGTATTACTTTGGTTGTTTTAACGATTGTTTTAATTAGGAGTTTTTGCTAATTAAGTCGTTTTGAATATTGATTTTAGGTTCTGATTACTTCATGGTTGCTTTCATCTCAAAATAAGTTAAGGTGTATACCAAAAACACGAAAAAAAAGTAGTCGACGAAAGCCAAAAAAGTTCACTGTCGATGCCACACGGCCCTGTGTGACACACGGTCGTGTGACAAATCGTGTACTGCTATTTGGGCCATGTGGACCACACGGGCGTGTGTGAGGCTGTGTGGGCCACATAGGCGTGTGGGCCCAAAAATCTAAAATTTTTCCTAGGGCCATATGTTGTTCCGATCGATCATGGGCTTTTCGCATGGTCGGTATGTGACTAAATGTGTTGTAAAATATAAAAACTAGCCAACTGGTTGCATGAATTCTGATATTTGTTCGTATAACTAAAATGTCACATGTTCGTTAAACCTTGTATTTGTTATGCTATGTGTTTATACTGTATGCATGTTTGATATATGTTGTATTATGTATTTGCATCTGGGATGGGGTATAGTAATATGTAGAGGAAATGTTTTTGTAAAATGGCGATAGTTCTCCTAATGATCCGGCAACTTAGCTGCAATTATTTTGTTAAGTGTCTTAATGACGCTAAGTGGTGTATAGAGTTGGATGGATGAGTTACACCCATATGGTGTGTTGGGATGGATGAAGTTAGTGTGTAGTGATTAGGGGTAGGATTATATGTCTATATCTGCTCCGTTATAAATCCGTTTCAGATAAATCTGTCTAATATGCATTTAACTGTTTTAAGTTATTCGTTATGCACTAGGTTTCAAAAACTCACTCTCTGTTTTATTGATATTTTCAGGTAATCTTCAAACTTAAGCGAGTCGATGCAAACGAGAGCTAGGTTAATGTCATAATCTATTTAAATTGATTTAATTAAATTATGGTATTTTGGTCTGTAAATTTTTGGACTCTCTGGACTTTTTGAACTGTTTAGTTTTTAAACTTTATTTCCGTATTTTGCTTAATACTGCTCAAAGGTTTTAGTCAACAAAATCCGCATCACTACAAAATTAAAGGCTTTCAAACAACAAACTGTGTTTTTAAAATATTTCTTTTTAAGGAGTCTTCTACTGCAAAAATTATAAGTTCTAGAAAATATAAAGAAAACAATTTTTTTAGTAAATAAAATGATAAGAAATAATTTTGAATAAAAACTGGGATTTTGAAAGTTTATGACGATTTTCCATTTACTCAACAAAACCAAATTTTCAATCATATTAAGTAACAACTCCAAACTTGGCCATAACGTCTAGATCGGGTTTAGGGTATTACATTTAGTGGTATTAGAGCTAGGTTGCAAAACTCAGGCTGTGAAATTTATGGTTCAAAATATTTGTGAATATTATTTTCTGAGTAAAGTATATTTCTGCATTAATTTGAAAAAATAAATCTATGAAATACCGAGTCTCCAGCGCCGGTCCTGTAAGTATTTCTGACTTAGTTAAACTCTTAGTTAAGAAACTCTAAAACCATTAGAACTACTCTGAAATAGTTAGACTGAAAAGAAACACTGTAAACTCTTCTGATAATATTTTGAGCATAAAATGTCCGTTAATAAAATATTAAAACTAATACATAAAACTCTGTAATGTAGATAAACAAGCTATGAGTGCATGCGAAACTCGTGGTCGTGATACTCATGGGCATGATAGGTGTCATAGAAGTACTCGTGCTCGATGGGAAGTATGTCCAATTTAGATATGAGTGAGACACCGGCTACACCCACTGCTGAGATCGGGTCTCAAAGTCACTCAGCTGGGGACGACACACTATCTTAAGCCATATTGAGAGTTTTGGAAAGGGTCGTTGGGCCCCATTCTGGTTCTGGGAACCGTGGGTCGGTAACTAAATAACTTTAGTTTAACGGTGCTGAACTATTTAGGGGCATCACTAAAGTCATCCCTACTGTGGCCGAATATTGGTTGGGGGCCATACAGAGTATTATGAATGACATCAACTGCACCCCTGAGCAGAAATTGAAGGGTACAGTATCTTTACTTCACGATGAGGAATATCAGTTGTGGTTAACGGTTGAGGAGGGTACTCAGCCTGATCAGATTGCTTGGGATCATTTTAAGAGAGCCTTCTAGAGCAAATATATGGAGGTGAGTTATATGGATGCTCGTAGACGCGAGTTTATGAGTCTTACCAAGGGAAATAGGACTGTGGCTGAATATGAAGTCGAATTTCTAAGGTTGAATGGATATGCTCGTGGGTAGGTATCAACTAAATATGAAAAGTGCATTCACTTCGAGGATGGATTGAGGGATAATCTGAGGGTTTTGATAGCTTCGCAGAGCGGGTATTTGCCGTCTTTGTGGACAAGGCGAAAATTATAACCGCCCTTAGTCAGAATAGTGGTTTCGGAACCACTAACCCGAGGTTAGAGAAATTATTTTTTTGATATGATTTTATGTGTTATAGTATGATTATATGAGTGCATGAAAATTTTGGTGAAATAATTTTAGCGATTGCATGCTTAATTTCAAAAAAGGACGAAATCGCATAAAGGGTAAAAGTTTTGTTTTACTACCCAAATGTGTTAAATAGCTAGACAGCCAAAATTTAAGGTCTTTAAAGGGCAAATAGACCCTTTTTAAAAGGGATGGCCGGCCATAAGGGACAGAATGGTCAAAATGTCAAAGTTAATTGACAGTTGGTGACTTGATTGAATAAAATAAAATAAAATAAAAAGGGCTATCATCTTTTTCATCTCTCCACCGAAAATTTCAGCCATTCTAAGGGATTTAGAAGCTCAAAATTTCAACAACTTTTCATACTTACAAGTAAGTGATTTAGATAGCCTTTCTTGGTGATTTTTGCATTTTTAGGACCCTTGTAGCATGGGCTAGCTAATGAGGGGATTATTTTGCAAGATGGTTAAAAGTCTAGGGTTGTGCCATGAGAGTATTCATATAGTTTTTTGAAAATTTATGGAAGAAAATGAATCATGGTTGTGAAACAAACAACTTTTGTGAAGTAGTTTTCATGGAAACCCTAACTAAGGACCATTTTGCATAAGTTATGAAATAGGTGATAAATGTGTGAAATAATGAGAACTGTGAGATACTATAGTTATAAAATGAATTCCGCTAGGCTTGGCTAATAAGAAAATCTGATAAAAATTAATTTACGAGCTTAGGGATAAAATCATAATTTTTGTAAAATTTAAGGGCAAAATGGTCATTTTACCAAAGTATGAGTCTTGAGTTGAACATTTTAGATCAAGAGAAGCGTGATTTGGGTCTTGATCGAGGTAAGAACAAAGTTTACAAGGATTAAGCTCGTTCCCATCATTTTGTACCGAGGTAAGTACATATGTAAATAATGTGTCATTGTAGCTTACTTTTAAACGTTTTATTGTTATCATGTATCACAATCTTATTTGTTACCATAAAAGTATAATTAATGTGATATAAGAGTAACCTACATTATGAACAAGTGTGACAACATCAGGTCAGATACGAAATCCCGTTGAACCTCAGAAATAGTATAGGATACAAAAGGTAAGTCATGAGAAACTATGTGGTCTGAACTCATGAGTTGTGTTAGAGTTCATGAGATAGATGTTATATGTAATATGGCTACGGGTACTAACTTTGTGTACAGATCCGTGAGTAGCTCAATGAGCTGGCATTACATGATAGAACTATGGGGTCCAGGTACTGACTTGGTAAAAAGGCCCGTGAGTAGCTCAAAATGCGAGCATTACAAAGTACGGGTAGCTCTGGCTACTTATATGATATTTAGGTGTAAACTTCCCGTGTATCTATTAGTATTTTGAGTGTTCAACGGGTAACTCAAAGAATGAGTTGGTGATAATTCCAATGAGGTATGCCATTAGAGAGAATGAACTTGAGTTATTTTATGGGTAATTACAGGTATGTATACTAAACTCATGAATAAGGCCTTAGTATGTGATGAAATGTAGTAAGCATGCATAAACGAAGTGAAAAGTAAGATAGTGAGGTTAAAATGATATACATCAATAAGTTATCGTTTGATGAATGTGTTTCTAATTACACTTTATTTGCATATATGTACTTACTAAGCTCTCATGCTTACCCTCATTCTTTTTCTTTTCTTAGTGCCGCCAAAGTAGCTCGTAGATCATCACTTTACATCGGAGAAGCCAGTCACACTATCATTGAAGCATTTGGTATAGTTAGTCTTTTTTCTATTTTGAGTATGGCATGTATAAGGATCTAAACTTTTGTGTCATTGCCATTTTGGCCAAATGTGTTGGCTTGGGATAAACCCTTCATTTTGTATAAAGTCTTGGATAATGACTAATATTCATTATTGATACATGCAAATGATGATATTTTCATAGATGAGTAAATTGCATGATTGAACTAATGTCTATTGTGGCTGATTAGACCTTATATTGCTGTGTGGATTGGTCATGTTATATGATGTTGTAGGTTGGTGCATGTAAGAATGACACAAAGGCTTGGAAAATAACCTTGTTTTGCCCACACAACTGGACACACTGGTGTGTCTAGGCCGTGTGTGACACACGGGCAGCCCCATGGGCATGTTGCACGATCGTGTGTCCCCTGCATGTTAAATTTACAAGTCAGAATACATGGTAGTAAACACACGAACAGTGATACGGCCATGTGTCTTAGCTGTATGAAGTGCACGACCTAGCACACGGGGGTGTGCCTTGGCCGTGTGACCCTTAAGGGTTGCTGACGTCAGAGACAGAATGTCCAAGTTCTTAAACACGGGCGTGTCAAGGCCGTGTGAAGAACACGGGCCAGGGGCACGGGCGTGTGCCAGGCCGTATAAAAACCCCTGTAGGTTCGAATTGAAAAGTAAATCTGCATAGGTAAAGGACATGGACGTGTCCCTATATGCTTAGGTCGTGTGAGCTACACGGGCCTACAACACGACCATGTCAAATTGATCATATGAGCGTGTGCCCCTATTTAAAGTGTTATTTTTCAAAGTTCTTTAAAAGACCTGAGTAGGTCTCGAATGGTTTCCAATGAACTTTTTGGGCCTCGTAGCCCACATTATGGAGTTTAGATAAAGTTTGAAAATTTTTTAAACCCAAGCAAGTATTTATGACTAAGAAGTTTCTGTATGCACGTGTTTAAGTTAGTAACGCCTCTTATTCCATCCCAGAGTGGGTTATGGGTGTGGTGTGTTACAAAAATTACTAAGGAGGTTAACACATTGAGCGCGAAAATAGGGAATGTGATAAGGGTAAGAATAAGAGGGATTTGGAGCCCTCTAGTTCTGTTCAGAGGCCTAAGAAAAGGGCCAAATTTGATAGGCCTCTGAGAGTTGAGGTCCCAGTTGCTCCTGCAGTGGCTCAGTCGTATAGGGATGATGGTAAATGCTATACGGGTGAATGTTGGAAAAGGATAAAAGCTTATTTGCGATTTGGGTCTATGGAGCACCACATCAGAGATTGTTCATAGCGTTCTGATCAGATGCAAGCTCCAACTCCGGGATTTGTTTCAGCTTCAGCGAGTAGTTCAGCAGCCGCTTAGGGTCGTGGTCTGGCTAGGGGCGATAATGGTTTAAGGAGGGATCAGAGAGCACCAGGTAGAGATACTAATTAGATTGAGGTGAAGCAGCCAACACTAATATACGCTGCTAGACGTCGTGAGGACAGAGACACTGTAGTTTTTATCAACGGTACATTTTTTATTCATATTGCTCCGTATTTTGCATTGATAGATATAAGACCAACACACTCTTATATAGCTAATTCTATTTATGTAAATTTAGGTATTCCTATTGAGAGCACTTCTTGAAAGTTTACTGTACTTAGTTTGTTGGGTCAATCAGTTCAGGTTAATAGACTGTATAGGAATGTATCGTTAGAGATACAAGAGGTTATATTTCTGGTTAATCTGATGGAGCTACCATTTGGAGAATTCGATCTGATATTAGGAATGGATTGGCTCGTGGAACATCAGGTCAATTTGGATTGAACAACTAAAATGGTAGTTTTGAAATCTAAGAATAATATGGAAGTAATTATGATCGGTGAGCGTCAAGATTACTTATCCAATGTAATCTCCGCTCTTATGGTCGAAAATTTGGTTCGTAAGGGGTGTAAGGCATTTCTAGCCTACGTGTGTGATTCTACTTCTGTGGGTTCGTCTGTTGAAAATATTCAGACAATTAAAGAATTTTCAGATAATTTTCCTGAAGAGTTACCGGGTTTGCCTCTAGATCAGGAGGTCAAGTTTAGTATCAAACTTCTACTAGGTATAGCTCTGATGTCCATTGCTCTTTATCTCATGGCACCAAAAGAGCTTATGGAATTAAAGACGCAACTTCAAGAACTCCTCGATCAAGGATTCATACGTCATAGTGTTTTTCCGTTGGGGCACCAGTTCTGTTCATGAAGAAAAATGATGGCACTATTAGAATATGTATCGATTACAGTCAGTTGAATAAGTTAACGTTAAAGAGTAAGTACCCACTTCTGAGGATCGACGACTTATTTGACCAGTTTCATGGGGCTTCTATGTTTTCTAAGATAGATCTTTGTTTTTGGGTATCATCAGCTTAAAGTTAGGGAGTTTGATGTTCATAACACTACTTTTAGGACTCGTTATGGCCACTACGAGTTCCTAGTCATGCTTTTTGGTTTGACGGATGCTTCAGTTACAATTATGAGCCTTATAATCTAGGTTTTCCAGCCGTATTTAGATCAGTTCATCGTGGTCTTCATCGACGATATTCTGGTATACTCTAAGACTGAGGATGATCATTATGACCATCTTAGAGTAGTTCTTCAGATACTCCGTGAGAAATAAATTTACGCTAAATTAAGCAAGTGTGAGTTTTGGCTTAGGGAAGTCACTTTTCTAGGTAATGTGGTTTCTACTGAGGGTATTTGAGTTGATCCTAAGAAAATTAAGGTTGTGCTTGAGTGGAAATAGCCTGAAATATTTTTGAGTTCCGTAGTTTCTTTGGGCTAGCGGGTTACTATCAAAGATTTGTCAACGAGGTCTCACTTATCGTAACTCCTTTGACTAATTTATTGTAAAAGAATGCCCCATTTGTTTGGACTGATGAACAGCAATCGAGTTTTGAGAAGCTCAAATCTATTTTGACTCAGGCTTCTGTTTTGATATGAACTGAATCCAGTAAGGAATTCATGATTTACAGTAATGCGTCACACGTTAGTTTGGGTTGTGTTCTGATGCAATATGGTAAAGTAGTGGCTTATGCATCCCAACAGCTTAAGTCACACGATATCCTATGCATGACCTTGAGTTGGCTACGGTTGTCTTTGCCTTAAAAATCTGGAGGCACTGTCTGTATGGTGAGAGGTGTATCATTTACACCGATCACAATAGCCTCAAGTATCTCCTTACTCTAAAGGTGTTAAACCTTAGGCAATGTAGATGGATTGAATTGCTTAAGGATTACAACTGTACTACTGAGTATCATATTGGTAAGGCCAATGTGGTGGCCGATGCTCTTAGTCCTAGAGCAATGTCTGATTTGAGGATGATGTTTGCTCGCCTAAGTTTGTTTAATGATGGGGGTATGTTAACTAAGTTGCAAGTTAAGCCAACTTAGATTGAGCAGATTTGAGTTAAATAGTTGGGGGATGATTCTTTGGTTCTACATGTTTGTCAGGTTAAGGAAGGAAGTACTAATGAGTTTGGGCTAAACAGTGATGGGGTTCTATGTTTTCGGGGACGGGTCTGTATGACTAGTGATTCTAATTTGAGGCAATCCATTCCAAGGGAAACGCATAGTAGCCCCTATGTTATGCATCTTGGCGAAAATAAGATGTATCGAGATCTTCGTGAGTTGTACTAGTGGCCTAGTTTGAAATGGGAGGTGACAGATTTCTTCTTTCGTTATATGACATGTTAGCAAGTTAAGGCTGAGGACCAGTTGCCTTCAGGTTTGCTTCAACCCATTAAGATTCCCTTATGGAAATGAGAGCAGATGACTATAGACTTTGTTCGTGGATTGCCCTTAACACCTACTAAGAAGGATTTTGTATGGGTCATCGTGGATCGATTAACCAAGTCTACCCATTTTATTCCTGTTAGGACATATTACTTTTTTCAGAAGCTGGCCAAGTTATATATTTCTGAGATTGTGAGACTGCGTGGGGTTTTAGTCTCGATTATTTATGATAAGGATCCTCGCTTCACTTTTCGATTTTCGAAGAAGCTTCACGAGACTCTAGGTTCAAGTTTAGACTTTAGTATTTTGTTCCATCCTCAGATAGATGGTCAATCTAATAGGGTGATTCAGATACTGGAGGACATGCTTTAGAGTTGTGTGATTGATTTCTGAAATAGTTGGAAGGAGTTTTTGTCGTTAGCTGAGTTCACATACAATAATAGTTTACAGTCTAGTATTCAGATGGCACCTTACGAGGATCTGTATGATCATAAGAGTCATACTCTGTTGTGTTAGACTGAGTTAGGTGAACGACGAGTTTTGGGTCATGAGTTGATTTTCAAGACTGAGGATAAAATTAGACTGATTCAAAATCATCTTAAGGAAGCTTCTGACAGACAGAAGTCTTACTCAGATCTGAAAAGGAGGGACATTGAGTATTCGATGGGTGATTATATATTTCTTAATATGTCTCCGTGGAAGAAAGTCTTGCGGTTTGAACATAATGGCAAGTTGAACCCTAGGTTCATTGGGCCGTATCATATTCTGAAACGTGTGGAACCAGTTGCTTATCAGTTAGAGTTACCTCCGAAGTTGGGTTGTATTCATGATGTATTCCATATTTCTATATTGAGACGATATCAATCTGACCCATCTCAAATTGTTTCTATTGAAGAGATTGAGATTAGATCGAATCTTACATTCGAAGAGAAGTCGATTCAAATTCTAGATCAATATGTTAAGGTCTTGAAAAGGAAGTCTATTCATTTGGTAAATGTTTTGTGGCAGAATTATGGCAATGAGGAAGCCACATGGGAACCTAATGACTTGATTCGACAACAGTATCCGCATTTATTTGAATCAGGAAAATTTCGAGGGCGAAATTTATTTTAGGAAGAGAGTTATAACGCCCCAGAATATTAAATTTTTGTTTTGATGAATTTTGTCATTGGTTGGTATTTGCTTCAGTGGTTAAGTGGCATCAGTGTTGATGGAGGTCTTTGGTTCAAATCTTTATAAGGGTGTAGGGGATTTTATTTTGTTTGTCTTAGGTTAGCTGTCAAATTGGTGGTGTTGGTGTGGGTTTTAAACTCTTAGAAGATGGTTGGTTATCAAGTGGTTAGATAAGATTTGAAAAGGATTTCATTTTTATCCTATTCTTTCATTTTTATCCTATTCTTTTATTTTTATTTTTTAAAAAATAACTCCAACAAAAATCTGTTTCCCACTTTTGTTGCATGTTCAGTTATCCGTTCTTTTTTTTCTTTTTCTTTTCCTTTTGTTTCTCTATTTTTTTCTTTCTCTTTTGCTTTTTGTTCTCTCTATTTGTTGCGTTCTTGCTGTTCCAATCATTTGCCCTTATTATTCTTTATTCTATGATCAATTTCGTTAGTATATTTACTCCTTTTTGGATCAAAGTTCTTCGTACTGTTGGTTTCCTTCAAGGGGGTAAATGTTCATATTAAGTTTGATGAGGGATTTATGAATGTTTTATTTTTACTCAGTGGCAAGAATTATTGATTATGGAATCTATTGTTTTAGGTGGGAATCTTGAGTTTAATGATCCTCCGGTGAATTAATTCATGTAGGAATAGACTATTCGTATTGGGTAAGTTGTGGAATGGAGTTGGAGAATGTTAAGGTTTTGTCAAGTATTACTTTGGTTGTTTTAACAATTATTTTAATTAGGAGTTTTTTCTAATTAAGTCGTTTTGAATATTAATTTTAGGTTCTGATCCCTTCATGGTTGTATTCGTCTCAAAATCAGTTAAGGTATATACCAAAAACATGAAAAAAAAAGTAGTCGACGAAAGTAAAAAAAGTTCACTGTTGACGCCACGAGGCCCTGTGTGAGACACGGCTGTATGACAAACCGTGTGCTACTTTTTAGGCCGTGTTGACCACAAGAGCGTATGGGCCACATAGGCATGTGTAAGGCCGTATAGGCTACGTGGGCGTGTTGGCCCAAAAATCTAGAATTTTTCCTAAGGTCGTATATGTTGTTCTGATCGATCGTGGGCTTTTCGCATAGTCGGTATGTGTTTAAATGTGCTGTAAAATATGAAATCTGGCCAACTAGTTGCATGAATTCTGATATCTATTCGTATAACTAAAATGACACATGTTGGTTAAACCTTGTGTCTATTATGCTATGTGTTTATACTGTAAGCATGTTTGATATATGCTATATTCTGTATTTGCATATAGGATGAGTATAGTAATATGTAGAGGAAGTGTTTTTGTAAAATGGTTATAGTTCTCTATTCGGCAGCTCAGCTGTAATTATTCTGTAAAGTGTCTTAATGACACTAAGTGGTGTGTAGGGTTAGATGAGTGATTTACACCCATATGGGGTGTTGAGATGGACGAAGTTGGTGTGTAGCGATTAGAGGTAGGATTATATGTCTGTATTTTCTCCGTTATAAATTTGCTTCTGATAAATCTGTCTAATATGCATTTAACTATTTTAAGTTATTCGTTATACACTGGGTTTCAAAAACTCACTCTCTGTTTTACTGATATTTTCAGGTAATCCTCAGACTTAGGCGGGTCGGTGCAAACGAGAGCTCGGTTAATGTCATAATCTATTTTCAAGTATTACTTTGGTTGTTTTAATGATTATTTTAATTAGGAGTTTTTGCTAATTAAGTCATTTTGAATATTGATTTTAGGTTCTGATAACTTTGTGGTTGCTTTCGTATCAAAATCGGTTAAGGTGTGTACCGAAAACACGAAAAGAATAGTAGTCGGCGAAAGCTAAAAAAGTTCATCGTCAACACCACACGGCTATGTGTGACATACGGCTTTGTGACAAACTGTGTGTTGGACCATGTATGACACACGGTTTAGGCTATTTGGGTTGTATGGACCACACGGACGTGTGTGAGGCCGTGTGGGCCACATGGGCATGTGGGCCCAAAAATCTAAAATTTTTTCTAGGGCTGTATATGTTGTTCCGATTGACTGTAGGCTTTTCCCATGGTCGGTATGTGATTAAATGTGATGTAAAATATGAAATCTGGCCAACTGGTTGCATGAATTCTGATATTTGTTCGTATAACTAAAATGTCACATGTTCGTTAAACCTTGTATTTGTTATGCTATGTGTTTATACTGTAAGCATGTTTGATATATACTATATTTTGTATTTGCATCTAGGATGGGGTATAGTAATATGTGGAGAAAGTGTTTCTGTAAAATGGCGATAGTTCACCTAATGATCCGACAGCTCAACTGCAACTATTCTGTAAAGTGTCTTAATGACACTGAGTAGCGTGTAGGTTGGATGGGTGAGTTACACCCATATGGTGTGTTGGGATGGACGGAGTCAGTGTGTAGCAGTTGGGGGTAGGATTATATGTCTGTATCTACTCTGTTATAAATCTACTTCTAATAAATTTGTCTAATATGCATTTGACTATTTTAAGTTATTCGTTCTACACTTGGTTTCAAAAACTCACTCTCTGTTTTACTGATATTTTTAGGTAATCCTCAGACTTAGGCAGGTCAGTGCAAACAGAAGCTCGGTTAATGTCATAATCTATTTAAATTGATTTAATTAAATTCTGGTATTTTGGTCTGAAAATTTTTGGACTCTCTGGACTTTTTGAACTGTTTAGTTTTTAAACTTTATTTCCGTATTTTGCTTAATACTGCTAAAATGTTTTAGTCGACAAAATCCGTATCACTACAAAATTAAAGGAACTGTGTTTTTGAAATATTTCTTTTTAAGGAGTCTCCTGCTGCAAAAATTATAAGTTCTAGAAAATATAAAGAAAACAACATTTTTTTTTTGTAAATAAAACGATAAGAAATGATTCTCAATAAAAACTGGGATTTTGAAAGTTTATGACGATTTGTTGTTTAATCAACAAAACCAAATTTTCAATCATTTTACGTAACAACTCCAGACTTGGCCATAACGTCTAGGCCGAGTTTGGGGTGTTACAATGATAGCAACATGCAGCACACATTTCAAGTGGAGCTTCACCCTCATGCTAATGTTATGGTAATGTAACACCCCTCGCCCATTTTCGTCATTGAATTAGGGTTACGATATGCTACGACAAATAAACAGTCAAGAATATGCAATTTCAATCCAAAAATTCAATTTAATCATTCATTAATATATAAACATTCAATAATCATACTATTCATACAAAAACGAGACTTAAATAAATGTTTTAAAACTTTAAAATCAATTTGGAAACAAGAAGGGACTAATTCGAAATAAAATAAAAAAGTAAGATAAAAACAGAAAACAGAGGTCACACGACCGTGTGGCTAAGCCGTGTGACAAGTTTAGACAGTGTGTGCTAAGGGACGTGGTCGTGTTGTTCAACTATGTTTGAAAACTAAAACTGTGTGGAAGGAGGCACATGGTCGTGTCTCCAGACTGTGTACTCATTGTGGTCATGTGTACAAAATGAAAACTAAATTACACAGACTACACGACCATGTCAAGAACCCTTGTATGGCACATGACCGTATGACCTAAAATGTACCTTTAAAAACAAGTTAAATCATTTCATGCTTACCTAGATCACAAGTATACCATTTGTCAAACATTCACCCTATTCAAATCACACCAAAAACATACCAAAACATGTCATTTATCTAGTTCTAACCAATATACCATAGGGCACCATCATAAACAATAATTAAATCATGTATTCAAAGTCATTTTCTAACCAATTTCATGCTTGCCTAAATAATGTCATATAAATGTCAAATACCATAATTTCTTCCAAGAAATAGCAATTCATATATCATTGTATGTTTATATATGCCTTTGATAACATATATCGATTGATACGAATAAGTGTGAAAGAGGATCATAAGTTTGTCCAAGTCGCAGATTTGACATAAGGCTCCAGACGTTCAGAAAGAAACTTGGATTTTGACATAACCTGAAACGCAAACGAATCCAAGTCAGATAAAAAAATTAAAGGAAGTAATTAAAATAAATAATTAAGATAAATAAAATAGAACAATAAATCAAAAATTAGACAATAAAAAAGATAATAAAGAAGATAGATGAAAAAAAAAGAACGTGGCGTGTAGAAGTTTTAAAGAGCTTTGGAAACAAAAAGTATCCACAACCCCCTTCAAACGATTCTAATTTTTCCTCCAAGAAAGAAAACTTGGCAAAAAAAAATTGAAGATGATCCCCACAATCTGAAAATATTGTTAAAACTCTTCAAAGAAAACTCAAGAAAAATTATTAAAAAGAAAAAAATAAAAGAGAATTTATTAACTTAAAAAAGAAGTTGTTTAATAATAATCAATTGATTGTTGTACAATGCAAAGGATTTTATATAAGCTAACTAAATAAATTTAAATAAAACTCTTAAGTATACTAGAATTTTAATTAATCTAAACAATAAGTAGTTTTAAACTAATCTTTCTTATCGATATAAAATTCCTAAATAACTCAAAATACTTAATAATTATCTAAAATTCAGAATAAAAAAATAAAAAAATAATAAGAGCTGATAAATACAATATTGGGCTTATATATATATATATTAAAAATTAAGCCTAAAACCCGAACCCAATATGATTGAAACTCAAATTAAAAGCTCGAAACTCATAATTTTCGTAATAATCCCTTCAAAAAATTCTGCTCGCGAAGTCTCCACTAAAAACGGTCATAACTTGAGTTCCTGAACTTGAAATCATGTGATTCAAAGTGTGTTTCGATGATAAGAGATAGATATTTTAATGTTATGAAGACATTTTAATCCAAAAATACCTGGATCATCCAAAAATTTGTCGCAAGTTGACTAATCTTTTCAGCTTGAAAATTGACAGCTTGGTTTAATTGACTTTAATACATTTCACCAATTCGGTGCATATATCATTCCTGGTTTCCTCGAAAAGATTCATCCTCACATACTGGCTTTGGTTGAATCTTGACTTGATTTGATTTGATTTACTTGACTTTTGACCTTGTTGTTGAGCCTTAAGGTAGTGTAAGCCCATCACATCCATGGGCCTAAAATTGAGTATTGAGACTCGTATCACTCATCAACTAAGAATCCAAGCACCTGTGATTCTTCAATGAAAACTCTCCCAGTGAACTCTTTCACTTTGCATTGTCCATAATAGCTGAAATGATATGGCTGGCAGAGCTACAATTACTCAAGAACCCAAAGGCTTTTAATTTTTGTCCATTTGAAACTTCAAATTTGCAAGCAAATTCCATGCTAGACTTTTCACTCTTCGATCTAATCTTTTGACTTTGAAAACTCACAATATTGCTTCTTGTAGCCTTCTTGTGAATGACAAAAAAAGGCAGAACATCATACTTGGACACACTAAGGTAGGACGAAAACTACAACCAACATTTAATGATATTAGACAGCTTCTCTAATTTGTCGTCATACAAAATGGACAATAGCCAGTTATCCAGGGAAGCTAAACAATTGGCAATATGCGTTTTGAAAACTTTTATTAGCTTTTCGTGGCCTTAACCTTTTTTGCTTTATACCAAAAAAACTTCAAAAGATTACAAAATAGTCATTGAACTATTCAAAAGTTTTCTTTTAAGTCACCGAGCTGTTAAAATAGGTCTTGTATAGCTTTTTCTGTTTGCACCATTTGTACCAACTGAAAGTTCCCCTTCCCCTTCTCTTCTATAATTCTGTTTTTTTCATGAAACATCTTTGAACATCACAAATCTACGAACAAAAATCCAAGTATATTTCTTCTTCAATCTCCATTATTGATCATTCAATCAACTTAGATTTAAGGTATGTTCTTCTACTTATCGATGGGTAATGATCCACTGTACCAATCGTCAGATTGTCACTTGGAGTTCACTAATGGGATTCTTTAAAAAAACAAAACTAACAGCCTAGTGACTTAAATAAAATTTTTGAATAGTTTGGTCAGCATTTTATAACTTTTCCAAGTTGAGTGACTAAAATGTAAACTTACTAATAGTTTAATGACCTTGGGTGCAATTTACCCTAATTTTTTATTAAAATAATATAGATATTATATAAAGGAAGGTATATAAGTAAGATTTATAGAATCAAATTGGTGATCGAACTAGTTAGATTGTCGATTTTCTGTTTGAATAGTTAATTCGGTTTAATTAAATAGATTATTAAAAATCACTAAAAATTTTAAAAAATAAAAATTATAAAAAATAGAATTAATTCTTGGTTCAATAGATTTTTTAGTCCGATCTAACAGATTTCAAGTGATTCGCAGGTTAAACAGTCTAACTCCTCTCTTCGAACTGGTACCCTGGTCGATTCACAGTCCGACTAGTCGATTTTATTTGATTTACACTCTTAGAAATAATGCATAACAAGAGAGAAATAAATAAAACTAAGTATAACTTAATATTAAGTAAAACTAAATCGAGTTATTTCAATCCACAAATAAATTGAGAGTTTAATAGTTTCTTCCTACAAACTATGAAAAGAAAAACGAACGAAGGAGAACTAAACTAAAACTAAGATTACCTCTCTCTCTAAGAACTAAAGAAACATTTTATACAATGTTTTCTAGGGAAAAATGTAACAACCTAATTTTCAGTAGTGTCGGAAACAGTGATTCGAGATCACTAAATCCGATGAGTGAGTTAAAAATTTAATAAATTAATACCTATGAGTCAAGTGTGATTATAGAAGTATTTTTTTTTATTAGTGAATTTTGTGATTTAAAAGAATTAATTAGGTAAATCGGGTTAAAAACGAGGTATTGAGACCTAGAATTCATAAACTGAGCCATAAACATTTTTATAAATATTTGTGGAGTGTTATTAAGTTAGTATTAAAGTTTCGTTAGAAAATTTTAACGTTTGGTTAGTCAATTAATTAAAAAGGACTAAATTGAAAATAGTGCAAAATTTGGAAAAGTGATTAAATAGTTTAACTGACTAATAAGGAGGGATTTAAAAGGAATTAGACCCAAATTATATGGGCTGGACGGCTTGGGCAAGAAAATCAGCAAAAGACAAAGGAGAAACAAGGGCAAAATTGGAAATTTTGCAAATTAAACATATAAAATAAAGACAAAATTGAAAAATCTAGAGATATCATCATTTTTCTTCAGCAAAAACGCCATGGGAGGTCTGGAAGTTGCCGGTTTTTCATATTTTGACACATGTGAGTTAAATTTTTACTTTTTCTTAGTAATTTTTATGTTTTTGTGACTTTTACAACTAGGTCCACTTGTTGAATTCATTAGTTTTTGGTTCTATGAAAGAAATTGAAGGTTGTTATGAATATGTGATGGAAGTATGTGATGATTTGGCATGGAATTAGAGCTTTAAATTGTTTATATGCTGATTTTATTTAAAGAATTGAATAGAAAGTGAATGTTTGGGACCTAATTGTAAAATAGTTTGAAGTTGGAGTTTTATGTGGAAATTATGAATTTCAATAGTTATGAAATAACTTATCATGTCTAAGAAAATAATTAATTGATAAAATTATCTTAATTTAGGGGTTAATTGAGCGAGGACTGAATTGTATGAATTGTGAAATATGGGGCAAAATGGAAATCAACATTTTGCACTAAGATTGTTTTGGACAGCAGCAGTAGATGAACTTTGAAAAATCACCAAAAATTGTGGGAATAAAATTAGAGGATTAATAAAATATGGAATTAAAGCTTGTTGAGTCTAGTTTCTCATAAAAGAAATGGTGTAAACAATGAATTTGTAAATCATGAGATATAATGAATTTTGTGAGACAAGGTCAGAATGAATTCGGGTTCCCCTGTTCTGACTTTGAAAAATCATAACAAATTAAATAAAAATAATTAGGGGCTTAAATTTATATTTATAGAATCCTGAATGAGTCTATTTTCAATAGAAATAAACAATAACATCATCCGAGTTTTGTATGAAGAGATAATTAATTTTAAGTGAAGAAGGGTCAGAACTATCAGGCAGCAGAACAGGGGTGACTTTAAAGAATAAACTGTACTTATTGGCTAAACCAAAAATTCTGAAA
The DNA here is from genome assembly GCA_025698475.1 of Gossypium anomalum. Taxonomy (NCBI): domain Eukaryota; kingdom Viridiplantae; phylum Streptophyta; class Magnoliopsida; order Malvales; family Malvaceae; genus Gossypium; species Gossypium anomalum. The sequence continues at coordinate 22,054,604 of CM046964.1, read as the reverse complement.
ATTTTATGTTAAGAAGATATGTGAGTCTAGTTTCAGAAAAAATTAACGGATCTTAATTTGGAGTTCCATATCTCCAAATATAAATAATTTAGTGACTATGACACGGGTGGATAGCTTAAATATTCACATAAGTAATTAGTGAAAATTATGGATAAGGTTACTTACAAGTATGTTATTTATACCAAGGACGTGGATGGAGAGGAGGAGGAGGAAAAATAAATGAATGACTTGTGTATAAATTAATTACATGCCTGATTATAAACAATAAACGTTGAATTAGTAATGATATAATGTTTTATTTCATATGTTCATTATTAAATTGTAAATATTGAAAAAGTATGAAAATTGAACTAAATGTTCAAATCGAGTGGAACGCAGGGTTGAGTACTTTCGTTCAATGGCTAAAACGAATTGACGGAAAAGACCATGGTTGGACCATGGCAACATGTGATATGTGATTTCCGTATAAGACCATAGCTGGGCTATGGCATCGAAGAGATGTGATTATGTGCTTCCGTATAAGACCATATCTGGGATATGGCATCGGTGTGATATATGCTACTGTATAAGACCATATCTGGGATATGGCATCAGTGAGATATGTGATTCGTGTAAGACCATAGCTGGGCTATGGCATCGATATGTGTTATGTGATCCGTGTAAGACCATAGCTGGGCTATGGCATCGGTATGTGATATGTGATCTGTGTAAGACCATAGCTAGGCTATGGCATCGATATGTGATATGTGATATGTGATTACGTGTAAGACCATAGTTGAACTATGGCATCGAGAAAACGAAGTACTCAATTCCGTAAGACGTTCACTAATTTGACAAAATGTGGTAAGTGAAAGAGTTTATGGATTTAAAAGATAAATTTGTAGTGAACATGAAATTGAGCTCAGTTAAATGATTTCATCAATTAGATATTGTGTATGGCAGAATGTGTTAGCGAATTACATATTTATTGAATTGATATTTGAAGTTCGGAAAGTGACATGTGATGATGTGTAAGACTATAGTTATACTATGGCAACAAGGAAATGACATACTCAATTTCATAAGACGTTCGCTAATTTGATAAAAAGGTGATAAATGACATGTGAAGTAAAGTGATAGTTTTTAAGTAGTTAATAATATTGAGCTCACTTATATACATTTGTTAATCGAGATTGTGATCGACAAGAAGAGATAGCGAATTATATGCTTATGAATATAAGTATTTACTGAAATACAAGAAAATAATGGTTATTGATATATGAAAGCATGAGATTATGACATACGAATTATGAATATGGAATATGTTTGATAAATGTGTTCATTCATAATTATGGAATTATGTACCTCATGTATACTATTTGCATAAATATGATATTTCAAACACTTTGGTGAGTAAAACTCAAATATAAAATAGTATGAAATTAAGACAAGTTGATATGAAAATATATTTAAATTACAAAGATATGGCTGATAAATGTTATGATTACATAACATGAAATTGTGTACATAAAAATGAAAAACAAAATGTTCAAGTTTAGGCACACGGCTTAGCAACACGGGCGTGTGCTCAGCCGCGTGTGACTCAATTTTCTTTTTGAATGCAAGTCGAGAGCTTCACTTCAGGCTTGGGTCATAGGCGTGTGTGACACACACGGCCCACCCACACGGGCGGGCATGTCCTCGATCACACAGGCGTGTAACCCTTATACCTGAGAAAAATTTTAAAAGTTGCAAAAAAAAAAAAAATCTTGAGGATCCAGTTTAGTCCCAACCCGATCTTAATGCACTATTTGAACCTCGAAGGTTTGATAAAGGAATCTTTATAATCAATCTCAATATTTGAACGATAAATGATTTAAATGATCTGTAAGTGTTCTGTACTTCTTGGTAATACCTTGTAACCCTATTCTGGCAACGGATACGGGTTGGGGGTGTTACAAAAAATCACGAGTCAATGTAGAAAGACCACATTTCCCTCATAAAAACAAATAAAAAATTATGTACAAAATTCAAGCCTGTTGGGCAGAAACCCCATTTAAACAACAAACAAGTAAAATAACGAAGAGATTGAAAAAGTCGAACACAAATATTTTACGTGGAAAAACCTTTCGAAGAGAATAAAAACCCACGGATAAGATAATTTCACTAAAATAGAAAAACGAAGAGTACAAAAGATGGAGATAAAGCTAAATCTTAAAACCCAAAAAACGTAAACACAAAATTCTCTGAAAGCTTGTAAAAGCTAATACCTAAATGTGTAATGGGTTATTTTTCTTGGTTGGAAAAAAGGGCTTATTTATAGGCTAAATTTGTAGGTCAAATAATATTAAAATAACCTATACTAATCAGAGTTTAAGCGGGAAAGTAATATTAAAATAATCTACACTAATTAGAGATTAAGCGGGAAACTAAAAACAAAGTTCAACTAAGAAAAAAAAACCCAAAAAATACGAGGCATAACTCTACAAATCTCACATTAACTTGTATTTTCAGAACGCCTTCTTTGCTAAGGCCTACCACAGGTTTATCTCAAACTATGCAGGATATTTACTGAGTCGAAGTTGTGTTTAGAAGTTAGAAGCCCTCTAGTCTTTGACTTGTGCATTGTCAAATCAAAACTGGCCCAAGTTTAATTTCCACGAACACAATGCCCTATCTTTTCAAAACCTACATCCAAAAGAGAACCTTTCTTATATGAAACAGTCATACTTATTTCCCTCCTATGATGAGGTTGTTTTCGCTTCAATTGAGTCGACTTCGACTCTTTAACAGACGAGGGACGTCTTGTTTCACCAGTCACCATTAATCCTTCCAGAACATAAAGACTGTCAACCTTTTTACCTTTTATCAAAACAAGAGCTCCATAGGGTACCTTAATGTCGTTTGACTTGATGTTAATTCTACAACTATTCAAGTCCAAAATTCCCAAGGAAATGTGATTTTTCTTTAAGTCAGGCACATAGCTGACATCTGACAGTGTCCTAATTGTCCTATCGTGCATCTTGATCTGAACAATACCAATACTAGTTACCTTACTAGGTAAACCATCCCCCATGCGCATAACTCCACCTTCAACTGAACTGTATGTGGAGAACTGGTACCTATTAGGACACATGTGGAAAGAACACCCCGAATCTAGAATCTACTCAGATGTAAGGTCGAAGCTTTCATTTGTTGAAACGAATAAGAAATCATCACCCTTGTCATTGGCCAAATTAGCAATAGCTAAATCTTCCTCGTTGCTCTTAGCAGCCCTTTTATTTCGTAATTTGTAATAATCTGCCTTGACGTGACCTAACTTTTTACAATAGCAACGTCTCTTGTCTTGCTTCATTGATGGTACCAAAATCAAGGCTGTAACACCCCAAACCTTGCCTAAATGTTATGGCCAAATCTGAAGGTGCTACCATAGATCGTTTAAAAATCCAGAATTTGTATGTTTAGAAAGAAAACGTCATAAACTCTTATTACTCCAAAAACTCATTTATCAAAAACGTATTTCTCTTAACTATTTAATTAAAAACGTTGTTTGTTTACAGTTTCTAAATAAAACTTGCAGTTTTGCAGTGGAATCTTTATAACGTTGATTTTTTTAAACACATTCTATTGTTTGAATTATGTTACTTTCGCAGGAAAATAAATTTTTTCGATAAAACATTTAAGCTGTATTTTATGAAAAAAAATTAAACTGCAAAAGCCAAAAATGTCCAGACAGTCCAAAATTTACAAAACTTTCAACCTAAATTTAAATAAATTAAATCTATGAAAAAATGGTTATAATCGAGCTCTTGTCACACTGAGTCGCCTAAGTCTGAGGGTTAACTGAAAGTAACAGACAAACAGGAAGTGAGTTTTTCATAACTCAGTGTGTAACTTTAAAGAAAACAGGATTACAGATTTAATTTCAGATTTATTACGTAGCAGAACAGATACAAGCGTATATCTTATACATAATCAGAATCATATGTAAATTTACAATCCTACCTCCATCCATTACACACTATCTTCAACCATCCCTACACACCACATAAGGTACTAAATACCCATCCAGCTCTACACACCACTTAGTGTTGATATGACACTTTTTAGAATATTTGCAGCTGTGCTACCAGTATAATGGGTGAGATATCGCCTCTCATAGAAACACTTCCTTAACATAATATATCCCACCCCAGAATCAGATAAAATCAGAGAATAAATCATGCATAACATTTTAGATACAAATCATATACATACATAACATTACTCACAGTTTAAATTATCATATGACAACTCAGATACATTTCTGACCCTACAGAAAGCCCATGGTCGATCGGGACGACGTGTACGACCCTAAAGAAAAAAATTAAATTTTGGGCCCATATGTCCATGTGGCCTACACGACCCAAATAGCCCAACCCGTGTGGCCCACACGGCCTACCCATGCTTGTGTGGTCTATACGGGCCAAATTATCCCAGACTGTCTGTCAAACACAGTCAGCACACTGTCTATCACACGGCCGTGTAGCGTCGACAGTGTCAAATTTTAGCTTTCGCCATTCACTATTTTTTGGGTTTCTCGTCACGCACCTGGTCTAGATTCGATACGAGTGCTCCCACAAGATATCCAGTACCTCAAACATCACAATTAGCAATTATTCCTTACGAACACTCCAATTACGAAACTAAAGTCCATAAATTTCTTAATGAATCAAAACTTCAACAACCACAACTATACCAAATTGATAGAATCACTTACCCTTGAACGAACAACACTTCCCTACGAGTATTAATTCACCAGAGGAGCGTTAAACTCAAGATTCTCACCTAAATCAATATATTCACAACCATTAATTCATGTTACAAAAACCATCTCCACAACTTTACCACTCCAAAATCCCTAAACCAAGTGAACATACAAAAACCCAAAAAATAAAGAAGAGCAAAGCGCTACTTACCAAGCCAAAAGAGAAAGAGAATAGAAGGGAATCCAAAACACAGTGATTCCAATGAACAATTAGAAGCCAAAATCAAATAAAGAAGCAAGAGGGGAAGGGACCAAAAATCATCAGAAGAAAAAAATTACAGAGAAACAAAAATGTGGGGAAAAGAGAGGATTTTTGAGAACCAAACAAAAATTAAATTAAATTCACAATGATAATCTCAACTCCCCACTACCCTCATTACCAACCAAATCCCACAAAATCCAATACACTAATCCTTATCTGACTACTACAGAATTTTAATTCCACCAAACTTTAACTACACAAACGACATGCACACACAGAAGCAAAAATTATTGTCATTCACTCACGTAGGAATTCGAACACAAGATCTCAAACACATTTAGAGCACTTAACCACTGAAGTAAACACTTACTTGTGACGAATTTTATCAAATTCAAGATTAGATTTCTAGGACATTACAGAGGCTTGCCTATCTGACTTGCTATCCGAACTAAACTCATTGTCAAGTTTGCCTTTACTCAACAGATGACCCTTCACATCCTCGAATGAGAGATTATCTTTTCCATAAATTAGGGTTTCCCTGAAAGACTTGTATGAATGGGGTAAAGAGCACAATAATAGCATAGCTTAATCTTCATCGTTAATTTGAACCTTAACATTCTTTAAATCATTCAAAAGAGTAATAAATTGACTGATGTGATCTTTAAGGTACTCACGTTCGTTCATGCAAAACGTGTACAACCACTATTTCAGTACTAATCGGTTAGCCAAATACTTTGTTGCGTAAAGGGTTTCTAACCTTTCCATAAGGTGAATATTGTTTTCTCCATCAAAACCTTCTACAACACATTATTTGTTAGACATAAATGAATCGTGGAAATAACTTTTTATTTAACTTATCCCATTCTAGTTTATCTATGTCTGCAGGCTTCTTCTCTGTAAGGACCTTCTCAAGATCGCCCTGAATCAAAATTGCCATTATCGGAACTTGTCACAGATTGAAATTTGTGATGCTATTGAACTTATTAATATCAAACTTTGTTGCTGCCATCTCTGAATGGGTTAATTGCAAAAATCAAACTAGCTTTGATACCAATTTGCTGGGGATAAACCTGATTTAAACAACAAACAAGTGAAATAAAGAAGAAATTGGAAAATTTAAACACAAATATTTTTCGTGGAAAAACCCTTCTAAAGAGGATAACAAATCACGGGTAAAGATAATTTCACTAAAAAGGTAAAAATGAAGAGTACAAAAGATGGAGGTAAAATTAAACCCCAAAACCCGAAATAAGAACCCTCAAAACGTAAATACAAATTTCTCTAAAAGCTTGTAAAAGCTAATACTTAAATGTGTAATGAGTTATTTTTCTAGGGTGGAGAAAATGGCCTATTTATAGGTTAAATTTGTAGGTCAAATAATATTAAAATAACTCACACTAATCAGAGTTTAAGTGGGAAAATAATAATAGAGTTTAACTAGGAGAAGAAAAGTTGAAAAGTACGAGGCATAACTCCACAAGGTCCAAGCTGTGGCTTGGATAGGCAACGTGGTTTTTCTCATTTTCCAACTTTTTCCTTGCTCTGCTACTTTCAAATCCAGTATTCTTTCCTAGATCTTGACCTGAATTCCTACAAAACATCTTGATAAATGTTATTAAATAAAAAAAGCATATAAAAATTAATAAAATAACTTAAAACACTAGAAATAAACAACTACAATTTTACAGGTAATTATAAAATCGAAAAAAAAAACTCAAAACTAACTAAAAATTACTTAGAAACAATGCAAATGTGAGCGAGTAAGAGCCTAAATTTTGTAGCAAATTTTTGCTTATCATAACCTAACTCTCACATTTTTGCTTGTCCTCAAGAAAAAAAATGACACAAAACAAAATTAAAAACAAACATACAATCCTAAGGTACTTAACACAATTCAATGAAAACATTACAAGGGAGTGAAGTTAAAACAATGTCACATATAATCTCTAGGAAATTCATACAGATAGAAAATATTAAAACAATTAAACTTTTGTGCTAATGAGTGCAATCTCATTAGTGTAGTAAAAAGATAATAAACAATAAACAAATGGCCATTGTGAAATAATAAGTTCATTATCTATTACTTCTCCTTTAAATCGATTCCAACTATGCATCAATTTCACTAAGTCTTTAGATGGTTATAATGAGGCTTAGGTTAAGGTATGATAATTTAAGAAAAAAGGCAACAAAAGTTGAACCTAAACTCAACTTAACCTAACCTCCTTAAAGTCGCAGCTTCTTGATGGTCTTTTGAGAGGTTCAAAGAAAAAAGGACAAACGTGTTTATTATTCCATTTCTGGGATCAACAAGTAAACTGGACGGTAAGCCTCCAGCATGTTGTCCTGGCTTTGCTTTTCAAGCCTACTTTGATTTGGATCGTAGAGAGCAACTTTGATTTGGATCGTAGAGAGCAATCTAACCTTCCTACTGTAGGTGACTATGGCTTTTAAAGGGTAGACACATAGTTTTTTGTTCATTCCTATATACGACACCAATTGTTACAACACAAAATGTATAGGTAGCTTGTGGTCGCAGTTCAAACGTGGGGATGTGGAGAGCTATTAGGATGAGGTAGTTCACACCATGAACGGTGCGTAGAACCACTAGACTTGAGTGTTTGTGATAGAGCAAGAGTTGTATGTGTTTTTTTTCCTTTATCGTGGTGACGAGGGTGTATTCATATGAAAATGGAGGCTGAGATTGGTCCCAATCACTTGAGTTATCTTCTCCTGGGTACCAACATAGGGTGGCGTGTGTTAGTTTATGGCATTGTTGGAGTTGACCTAATGGGGCTAGACAAAGGGGTCTATGGGATGTGATGGATTAATGGGTATCGTTAGGGGGTTTTCCTAATATATCTTCTATGGATCTTACGAGCCTTGAAGATCTAGTATTTCAGCAAGGGCATGAACCACGAGTTTCTCTAATGAGGCAATGGTGATATTATGTCGTTAGTCAACTTATATTCTTTTTTTATTACGCCATTTTTAAGTTTCAAATAATCTAAACACTCTATTTAATATATAAAAAATCAATAAAAATAAGTGTAATTATCTCATTTTACTTAAAATAATAATTGTTATACTCCCACCTTAGACCGCTTCGCTATTGTAGTTGACTACCGCAAAGGCCTGATGACACAACCAAGGGTCATGTGACAGTTAAAAAAAATTATGAAAACATGTGTTGGATTTATAACTCTATTTATGAAGTTGAAAAAAAAATTAATAGTAGTAAATATATTAATAATCCATTTATATTAATTTTGTTGACTAGCAAAAAATTAACTTAATGGGAGTTAATTTAATTTTTATAACGAAAGCAGCCAATCAAAGTTAATTTAGTGTTTAGACAATGTTTGTTATGACCATTTAAAGAATTCAAACATATTTTTAGTTATGACTATCTAAAGAATTCAAAAGTATTTTTCTTTAAAATCTTTAAAAGAACTATTTTTAGTTTTTTTTTCTTATTAACTCAATTAATATCGTTATTATTATACTAATTTAGAGGACATCACATGAGTTGAATGTGCTTAAGCACATATTATCTTTCGTTTTAAGGTTTTGAGAGATCATGAGTAATTTAGAAATCCTATCAAATAAAATTTATTTTTAAAAAATCACAATATAAGTTAAAACTATATAAATAAAGTTTTTCTTAAATGAACTCATTTTTTTGAAGCTTTTGTTGGATATTCTTTATTTTTGGAGTAGTATGGGCCAATTTAATTTAGAAACAGAAAAGTGAACCACAAATCAAAGTAAGTTAGGCCCATAGGCTCTAACTAAGGCCCAAAGGAAAGTTTGGCTCATAGACAGAAATTAACTGGGTTCTGTTGGGTTTTCTTTTGCAGAATGTGGACATTGTCATCAATTAGACCTATAGATTGTTTGAATTGGACCGAATCGATTCACTAGATCAAGATTTAACTGAGGTTTTGGTTTGAAAAAAAGTATTAGATCAGTTGACCGGTTCAATTAGGCAATAAATCAGTTGAATTAGGCAATTGAATTGTTTTTTTAATTATAATTTTTTAATGATTTATTTAATCAGATTGGACTGATCGGTTAAACATTTAATTTTAATTAATAAATTTCTTTTAACAATTTATTATTAGAACAATATAATAATTTAGCGGATTAGTCGGATCGTAATTTAACTTGATTCTTGAATAAATCTAATGTAAACTCTGTAATGTGTTTTATTTATGTACGTATCAATTAAAATGAAAGATTTTCTTACATGTAACAATTTATATTTAATATATCAATTATTAACTTATTATTTTTTGGAAAATATAGATAATTTTTTGTAAGGAGGAACCATATGATTCAATATGATTTATAGATTAAAAAGAAAATAAAAAATTATATTGAAGGAGTGCTTAAAATACATTGATAATTTTTGTTTCTATAAATTTTTTTTGAGCAATTTCATTATAAGTTCTGATCATATCTTTTTTTTTTTTTTACATAATGTTTAGAACTACCCATAGCCCCTCCCAACTCATAAATAAAAGGATAATGTACTTCAACATACTCGAACCCACGTCTTCCTATAATGACAACAATATCCATACCAATCGAACTAAGACTCAATTTTAATTTAATCGAGCAAATCGAATTTTAGCAAAATTAACCCTCTATTTCATGCATTCATTCTTAAATTGTGTTTTAATAAATTTAAATTAGAATTCTTTCTCCAACATTGAATCATTTTTAAAGGCAAAAGAAGTATGGGTTTAAGTTCTCATTCACCAACTTAGATGCACATTGTTGGTGATGTCTTTCCAATAATCCACATTTCTCTTTTCCATTTGCCTTTGTCCCAAACCCACCGCTATTACACCAATTTTCTATAATTTTCTTCACTTTCATTTCTTTTATTTTTGCAACCAAAGACGACAACAAATAAGCATGACCTCATTAGTGACAAACTAATAACAACAAAAAAATCTAAAATATGCTCTTAATTTTCTTTATTCTTTTTACATTTGAAATTTAATATCTCTATTTTTGTTTTTGGGAATTTAATTTCTCTATTTTTTAAGTTTCAAAATTGAAGTCTAATTATTAATATCTATAAAAATCTTCTGTTAAAAAAAAAACTTATTTGATAGGCATCAACAAAAAAATGACGTTTTAATGAATCTGAATTTAACAAAAGAATTATAATGGCGTTAACAGTTGAATTTGCATTTTTCTAATTAGAAATGTAGAAAAATTAGATCCCTTGAAATAAAAGTGAAGGATCAAATTCTAAATATATGAAAAATAAAAGAGGGCTTGAAGCATATTTTAACCAATAAAAGACAATGTCTTTCATGACTTGGATATTTGAATAAATTATTCAAATATATTTTATTTATGCCCATGTCAAATTTAGATTCATTTATATATTTAGTATTTTTTACTATTATATTTATTTTAAAAGTGATTTAATAAATTAAGATTTGCAAGCTTTATTTAAAATAAAATTCACTCAATAGTAATGTAACTTAAAAATATGACATTATAATAAACTTAAGTTTAACATTTATAATGTTAACCGTTGAACTTAAATTTTGAAATCTAAAAAAAAATAAGGATCAGATTCTTAAAAAAAAAAAAGTAAATGGGTTAAATTTTAATTCACCCACCTAATCATTAATTAGGTTTTGTCGTATTGATAGTGGTGTGGATTCAAATGATTGCCCAAAGACATAAACAGCCAAGAACCGACTTATTATACAGTATTGTAATGGAAATGCCTACTTTTTTTTTTTTTTGAAGAAACTCTAACTTTATTTTACAAAAAATGTCATAATATAGAAAATAAAAAAAATTGGTATTAAAAATTAAATTATTATTATTATAAAATACCATATCTTCGGACCAATCCATGGATCTATGCAGACCAGCACATAGGTTAGGCTTTCACAATGAAATTTTTACGATACAGTCCGGTCTGGTATCGAATTAAATAATAAAAATATTTTTATAAATATATGAATAATAAAATAAGTCATCAAGCTGAGCTGAATTAAGGCTATTTGAGTTTAAATATAAAAAAGATATGAATAAAATAATATTTAGCCTCTAAATTCGATATTTATCTCAATTTAATTTATAAATTTAAATTCAATTAAGATACAATGATGTGATATTTTAAAATTATGTCATATTATCATTTGAATTTTTTTAAAAATTATGTAAAATTAAAAAATATATAAAAGAAATTAAATAATAATATAATATAATTTTAAAGTGTTATGTTATGAATATTTAATAGAATCTAAATTCATGGGCCAAATTAAAAAAAAATTATAAAATTTCTAAATTAATGAAAATAAATTAAAAACCAAAATGAAAAATTCATTTACATTATAAAATTTGGATTAATCCAAACCTAAAAACCAATAAGATTGGCTTAGTTGTCTAGAAAGAGCCAATGGAGTAATGAGTCTGACACCAATCATGACCCAACACTCAGAAGTGTCATCCAACACCCCACCATTTATTTTATTTAAGAATTTTGGTGCTTAAAACTAATTTGATTTTTATGCATAAAAGTTTTCGTATTAATTAGATCATATTATACTTGTTTTTATTAAAAAAAATATAAATTAATATTTGTATATTAGATCAAAGAACATATTAGTTCTTTTGTTAAAAAAATTATCTATTTATATTGTTAAAAACTAACATAGTTGATGGAATAACCAAACAACAACATGTGACGTGCCATATACACCTTATGTTGACGTATAATGACTAATTTACTTTTTTTATCTAACGTATAGGGACTAATTTCTCCAATTTTGAGTAGAAGGAGAAAAATGCAATCCGACTCTTAATACAAAAGCATCTATTGTACTTTTATCTTTTTATGCTCGACTTCAAATTTATTTATTTATGCTTAAATTCAATTTAGTTGGGATTTTTTTTGACACGGATTATATTTTTTAGAATGTTAATAGTAATTCTCAATGAAAAAAACATAAATTTAAACTTTGAAAATGACATTATTAAAAAGAATAATCATAAACTTTGAAAGAATTGGTCGTCATAGACTATAAAAACAGAAATCTTAATTCTCCTATAAAAAAGGGGTCAATTAGGCTCACAAAAGCTTTATTGTAGTTTACTTGATCACTCAAATTCAATTCTACAATGACCGACTTGAACTAATTAGATATTTTCAAATTAAATCCGAATACCATGTGAGTATGTGTATGTAGTTTACACCCTTAGCTGACACTCAAGAGTCAAGACCCACCATAACTGAACCCTGAAATCCTCCATTACAACACATGGAGGGTCACCTTCTATAAGGTCCCATTTCAACTATGCAATAAAACACCATTTGTTGATGTCGGTTTTATAAGGCATACAAAATTATGTTGACCATTTGAGACAATTTCCCTTTAATGCATATGGGGTTCATGACTTCATGCTCTTCCTTGGCTATTGTTTGCACACTGCTTGCGCATGTTACATCAAATCATGCCATATATATATATATAAATAAAAATATGTAATGTATATAAAACAATTATTCCATCTATTTAGTATAATAATTTGGAAGATGTAATTTTGGATGTGCTGAAGCACGTATTGTCCTCCACTTCAAAAATTATATAAAAAATAAAGAATATATTCACTTGTCATTTTTTGTTAGTGATAATGGGTAGATTAATAATCCTGCATATATGTTATTATATTTAAGTATTCTATTGAGTTGGTGTCATTTAGTAATTAATTTATCAAAAGTCCTTCATTTTAGTAAGTATTTTTTAGTGACAATGCATTTTTTATCCACATCATGGGTGTGATAAAATTTAGTATTAAATAATTATAATCGGGAATAACTTATATTAATATCATCCTAAGTTTTTAGGCATCAATAAAAGACTGTCATGTCATTAAATTTTAAATATAACAAAGTATTATTTATGCACTCATCTATATCTACTATCTTCTCCAACTTAATTTAACTTTAATTAAATTACTTAAAATAATTAATTTTTTAAATTATAAACAAGCATCTTCTTTCTCTTTTTTTTTTTTACATTTTTAGATCATTTTTTTCCAAAATTTAATATTTTTTATTTTTGTGCAACTAAATTTTTTAAAAAAAATTAATTTCTAGACAATGAATTTTTTCTTTTTTCCATTTTATTTCATATTATACATTTTAAAAAAATATATATTTTAACAATTAAATTAATTTTTTTATCTAAAAACAAATAGTTCAATTAGCATTTGAAAATAAAGTAGTAAAAGAATTATGAGCAGAATAAAGAGTAAATTTATGATTGAGCAATCAAAAGTTAGAAATGGCAATTACTAAAAATGAAAATAGATTTGTAGAAAGTAGACATTGAAATTAGAAGGTATGAAAATGTTTTCTCAAACAAAGCTTTTTATACAAATTTCAACATCAAAGTCAGTGTTTTATTCCTATTCTTAATATTAATTTGAAAAAAGTGGCCTCTTCCAAGTTCCAATGGTAAATTTAATTGCATATGTCATGACTTTTTTATTTTAATTTTTATGATTTTTTTTCAACATCACTTTGATTTTATTTTATTTCCCTTAATTTCATTTCAAATAATAAAAAAGTGTTAAAAGGAAAAGAGTAGATCCTCTAAGGTTAATATAGGATATAAATATAATATGAAAAAAAAATTATGTAACCTGGATTATTGAAGTATAAAAATACAAACACCACAAACTAAACTAAACCAAAGTGTATAATCAAGATGCAAGAATTTTAAAAATATGGTGATAATAATTTTATTATAACAAGAATGTTAGTTATAGTTAAGTCAAGTCTTTTGTGTTATATATATCTTAATTATATTTATATATATTATGCGTGTTAAATATATATTAATAAATACAATGTTCTTAAAGAATATTAGCTGTTGTTCGATCATCATTGTCGAACTTTAGGGTGTATTGGAAGCAATGGTGTATATAGGGGGGCTGGCAGGGCCCTGACCTCCCTTAAAATAGGAAATTATCTATTTAGACCCTTTAGAAATTTTAAGTAAATGTAAAATTGCACTTTGCCCTAGCTAAAAATAATAAAAATTATAAAGATATAAACTATTAAAAATTAAAATTCAATTTCAGCCTCCTAAAAAATTTTCTGGCTTCACCTCTAATTGGAAGGTCACCAATAAGCCTCAAATCTTGGGCTTGAACAAGTAATTCTTGAGATGGATAGTACTAAATCAATCCAAGTGATTCAAGCAACTAAAGCGGATAAACAATATTCTATTGTAAGTCGAGCCATCAAGAACCTACTCCAATTTCCTTGAATGGTTAGGATTGTACATATCTTCAGAGAAGGTAAGGGGTTGTTGATGGTTTGACTTCAATGGCATTCTCAAGACTGTTGGGTAGATATATTTCATGCAACCGTCGAATGAAGTGCTCCAATTACTACACGATGACTATTCTGGAATGGCTTGATTTCACTTTGTATAATTGTGGTTTATTCCTTCTTCTTGTATAAAAAAAATCGATATTCTCAATTAATATGATAGAAATAAATAGATGGATATGAAATTTTGTTTTCATGGTGGTGCAATTATATTACAAAATGAATTGATTGAATTGTTAATATTAGTTAGCTTTACATTAATTTAAGTGTATCCTTCATTTTAACTTAGATTTTATTTGAGATATAAATTGTAGAAATAAAATGCATATACTATATATATAAAATAATTAATATTTAGTATAATTACATATATGCAAAATATAAATATAAATATAAATATAAATACAAATATTAATATAAATATAAATATCACATAAGTTATATTTCAATAAACTTTTCTATAATAATCTCATTTATTTGTCAATATTTTGATTATTATGAATTAATGGATGTTATATATCTATAATAACATTTGAGATTTAGATCATATTTAATATTTTTTTAATTTTCAAGTTAAAAAGTATAATATGTTATTAATAATATTAATTAGTTAGGTTTATATCATATCTTTAATAACTTATGAATGCAACTCAATTTATTAAAAGTTATTGTTATTAGTAAAATATGTTCCAATCGATTTTTTATGTAAAATTTAAATATTTAAACTAAATGTGACGGCCCTAATTAGACCCTAGTCGGAATGTGGTTTCGGGACCACAAAACCGAGTCACAAAAATTTATTTTTGTTTTAATTGCATATATTTATGTGTGATAGTGTATGTGTGAAAAATTAAATGCTTAAAATTAGCCTTAGGCATGTGAATTTTCTTGAAAGGACTTAGTTGAGAAATTTAGAAAAGATGATAGGTAAATTGTAAGGATTAAATAACAATAAGGTGAGAAGACATGGATTTGCATGTCAAAATGCCCATTTTTTGCACTTAGTGGCCGGCCAAGTAATGATGCCTTTCACTAATTTAAATTAATTTAGTATATTAAATTGGCAAGGGAATAAAATATTGATATCATAAAGAATAAAAAAAAATAAAAATAAAAGATGAATAAAAGAAAAGGAAGTGTTCATCTTCTTCCTTGGAAGAAAACCGAAACATAAGGGGAAGAAAAAAGAAGAGGGAAATTTCATTAGGGCAATTCGGCACCTTCTTGGTTAGTTGAAGGTAAGATTTGAAGTATTTTTGGAATTTTCCCTTTAAATGTTTAAGTTAATTGATCTCTTGGCCATGTCAAAAGAAATCAAAGTTCTATGGTAGGTTGGGCACTAAATCGTATATCAATGTAGTAGAATTAGAGGTGGTTTTTCATGTTGTTTTAAATTTGTAGATGAGAGAATGAAGTTGAACTTGTTGAAATATTAGATGGGTAGTACATTGTGTATTCGGTCATATGAGGATTTGAATGAAATATTCATTTTGTTTGCTATTTTCTTGTATGAGAAATGGTTCAATGTAAGCCGAATGAGTCATAATAGATAAGTTAAAATGCAAAATTCAAGATTATGAGGTAACATGAGTAGTTGACCGAAATATGAAGGAAATAGATTGATATTTTTATGTTTTGGGAGTGAAAAGCATAATGAAAACATAGTAGTTTAAGTGCATATTTTAGTTTAAGTGATAAGTAGAATTTAGTTAAAATAGCTTGATATGATATATGTGTGTGTTTGCCGATTTTAAATTAAGATAGTTTGAGTGACTTAATTTATGTATTTGAAATCATTTGAGTAATTACAATGGGCATTAAGATGTTGAGTTTATGAAATTAGAGAAATATGAGTTTGATAGATTTTAAATGAATACTAACCGAAAATGAACTTAGCTAGTAAAAATTTTGAAATGTGAATTGCCGAAATTAATCTTGTAGTGTATTGAATTATTGGAGTAGATGAGAAGTATGTTGGATATGCATTAAGTTTGAAGATTAAATTTAAAATCTATGTTTAAGCAAATACCGAATCTTTGTGTGTGTGTCTATGAGGTAGAAGTATAAATTGGGGCTACGATGATTTAATTATTTTATTTGTTTAGTCGGAGTTGGAGCTCAAGATCAAAGGGAGCCAAGTTTAGCAAAAGGGAAAACAAAAGCAGTGGAGTAGCCGATCGGAGTTGTTCATCCGATTAAAAAGGTAAGTCCTTAGGTAATTGAAGTTATAGTTAACTTTGAACATAGAGGACACAAATTAAGTTAGATAAGATATCATGGTATATATGAGTTCTTGGGAATCGAATGTGAAATTATTGATAAATCTATGATACTGTGATGATTAAAGATAAGAAAATACAGCACTATGTGTGCGAGGCTATGTGGCACTATGTGTGCGAGAAAACATTGCACTATGTGTGCGAATAAGTAAGAGCACTATGTGTGCAGACTTTCAAATCGAGCACTAAGTGTGCAATGTCGATTATGGAGTATTATTTGTGGCAATTAAGAATGCAACTAAACATTAAATTAGAGATTTGATTGATAAATGAAGTGGCTAGGTTTATGCTTTAAATTTTTTTTTAGGCTTTGCATATTATACATATATATATATATATATATATATATATATATATATACGTCAATGGTTGTATATGATATTGCCATGGTATTTTAATTGTGAATATTTAGAGTAGGAGTACATGGTGTATTCGGGTAAGTATGTATCAAATGCATAAGGTACGTTCGTGACATAGTATTTCCTTGTGATATCACGGTTGAATTCGAATAGTATTGAGTTAATTATTTAAATTGAATATAAATCATTATTATAATATTGAAATTTTCTTAGGACTTACTGAGTTAATAACTCACTCGGTGTGTTTTGGTTTTGGTATAGATCATCTTATCGAGGAAAGCTAGGAACCATCACGAAGTCATGACAACTTTTGTCAAACTTTTTGGTACTTTTGTTTAAAACTTTAGCAGACATTATGGCATGTATAGGAGAGTAATTTTGGGAGGTTTGCTATTCCGATATATTTGTATATAAAGCCATACGAATATGGCTAAAGTTTTATATATGAATTTGGAAATGTTTTGGTTATAAATCCTAAAAAGTTAATCAACTTGAATTAGAATTTCATATTTGTGATATGCTTGAATTGTACATCTTATGTATGTGTACTCGGTCAATAGGGGATAAATCACTAAATGAATAGAAGGGTTTTAATCGGGTAATGATATTCGTTAAGTTTAAGATTTCACTTTTAAATTTCTTTTGCATCTTAAGTGTTCTATTGAAGAATTGAGTAGATTATGTTATATGAACCTACTTTAGTAATCGACACGGATGTTTGGGTGTTACATTTTATTGGTATCAGAGCTACGGTTTAGTCGGTTCTAGGACTACCGCAGCACGTATGAGTCTAGCTATACATGCCATAATGTTAGTATATGATAGTGTGATGACTTCTGACGGTTGAAATTATTGTTTTGATTAGTAAATGGAACCCAATTTAGAGAGAGCCTTAGCGGATGACGTCGAGAGTGTAGCGGCTGCTCCTGCGTAAGGGACACCGCCTGTTGAATCTCAATCATCTGCGAATCATCAAGATGATGGGGCAAAACAAGCCTTCTTTACCATGATGAATGAGTGGGTTGCACAATATGCCCAAACTAACCCGGCTGCTCAACCATTCCCGAATTTAAATAATCCGCCTCAGGTGCCCATAATACCATTAAATACTGATCCGTTGAGGCTGAGTAAACCTTCTGTGGATTTGATTAGAAAGCGCGGAGCCGAAGAATTTCGAGCCACAGCTACTGATGATGCCGAAAGGGCCGAGTTTTGGCTTCATAACACTATCCGTGTTTTTGAAGAGCTGTCTTGCACACCTGATGAGTGTCTAAAGTGTGCCATATCCTTATTGCGGGACTCGGCCTACTATTGGTGGAGAACCCTGATTTTTATTGTTAGAGGAACGAGTTACTTGGGATTTCTTTCAAAGGAGTTTCGTAAGAAGTATATTAGTCAACGATTCATTGATCAAAAGCGTAAGGAATTTTTTAGAGCTCAAACAAGGTCGCTTTGACAATGATTCGAATATGAACGTGAGTTTGTAAGACTCGATGAGATATGCCCAGAGAGTGTGTAAATGATGAAGTCGCCATGTGTAAAAGATTCAAGAAGGATTGAATGAAGATTTAAAGCTACTGGTGGGATTTTAGAAATAAAAGAATTCGTAACTTTAGTGGAGCAGGCTTGCAAGGTCAAGAGCTTGGAAAGGAGAAAAGAAAGTGAATCAAGAGCGAGACTTTCGTAAAAGATCGTGGTAAAACTTCTTTCTCATTTGCAAAAAGGTTGAGAGAGATGATACTAATAAATCAAAAGGCAGCTGAGGAATTTCTATTAGGAGCGACCATCAACGGACTCTCGAGCTACTTCGGTTGCTAGTGTTGGTAACAATCGACAAGAAAAACTTGAATGTCCACAATGTGGAAGACGACATGTAGGTGAATGTTGGGGTAAGTCTATTAACAGAGCCAGTTATAGATGTGGTTCGAGGGATTATTTCATTCGAGATTGCACGGAATCTGACGAGAAAAATAAGATGCAAGGTGCGAGATCGAGTGGTACAGCGACTAGAGGTAGACCACCGAGAAACACAGGAGGTAGGAGTGGTAGTCAGAGAGGGACTTCTGATACAGCTGTTCGATCTGAGACTCGTGCTCCTGTCAGAGCTTATGCCATCCGCGCGCGAGAGGAGGCATCCTCCCCTGATATTATCACTAGTACTTTCACTCTTTTTAATACTGATGTGATTGCATTGATTGACCCTGGCTCTACTCATTCTTATATATGTGAGACTTTAGCATCCAGTAAGACTTTACCTGTTGAGTCTACTGAGTTCGTAATTCGAGTGTCGAATCCCCTGGGTCGATTTGTACTTGTCGACAAAGTGTGTAAGAAATGCCCCCTGATAATTCGAGATTCCTATTTTCCGGCCGATTTGATGCTTTTACCTTTTGACGAATTTGATATTATCCTCGGTACATGATGCAGTTGTGAATTGTAAAAGAAAGACCATTAATTTGAGGTGCGCAACTAATGAGATAGTCCGAGTTGAGTCTACTGACTTAAACAGAATGACAGCAATAATATCCTTGATGATCGCTCAGAAATATGTGAGAAAGGGGTGTGAAGCATATCTTGCGTACGTACTTGATAGCAAGGAGTCAGAAAAGAAAATTGAATCAGTACCAGTGGTTTGTGAGTATTCAGATGTTTTTCCTAATGAGTTACCGAGATTACCACCCATTCGAGAAGTAGAATTCGGCATCAAGCTTGTACCTGGTACCACACCAATTTTGATAGCTCCATATCGTATGGCACCAATGGAATTGAAGGAATTGGAAACTCAGTTGCAAGAGTTGACGGATAGAGGTTTCGTTCGACTGAGTTTCTCACATTGGGGTGCACCAGTATTGTTTGTGAAAAAGAAAGACGGAACCATGAGAATGTGCATCGACTATCGTCAATTGAACAAAGTGACAATAAAGAATAAATATCCGTTACCACGTATTGATGATTTGTTTGATCAGCTAAAGGGAGCTTCAGTCTTTTCAAAGATAGATTTGAGATCGGGTTACTATCAGTTGCGTGTTCGAGAATCAAACATACCTAAAACTGCCTTCAGAATGAGGTATGGTCACTACGAGTTCTTAGTGATGCCGTTTGGGCTCACTAATGCCCCTGCGGTATTTATGGACTTGATGAATCGAATCTTTAGACAGTATTTGGATCGGTTTGTAGTGGTGTTTATAGATGACATCTTGATTTATTCGCACGATGAATCTGAACATGCTGAGCACCTGAAATTGGTATTACAGATTTTACGAGACAAGTAGTTAGATGCGAAATTCAGTAAATGTGAGTTCTGGTTGAAAGAAGTTAGCTTTTTGAGACATGTGGTATCCGCATCGGGTATTCGAGTTGATCCGAACAAAATTTCGGTCATAATTGATTGGAAGCCTCCGAGGAATGTTACTGAAGTTAGGAGCTTTTTGGGACTTGCCGGTTATTACAGACGGTTTGTAAAGGGTTTCTCGATGATAGCCACACCGATGACGAAACTACTTCAAAAAGATGTTAAGTTTGAATGGTCAGAAAAATGTCAGAAAAGTTTCGACCGATTGAAAACCTGTTTAATTGAAGCTCCAGTGCTAGTATAGCCAGAGTCCGGTAAAGAGTTTGTTATTTCTGATGATGCATCCTTACTTGAATTTGGGTTGTGTGTTAATGCAAGAAGGTCGAGTTATGGCTTACGCGTCGAGGCAATTAAAACCGCATGAGAAAAACTATCCGACCCATGATCTTAAATTAGCGGCCATTGTTTTCGCTTTGAAAATATGGAGACACTACTTGTTTGGAGAAAGGTGTCATGTTTATTCGGACCACAAAAGCCTCAAATATTTGATGACTCAAAGAGATTTGAATCTGCGACAAAGACATTGGCTTGAGTTGTTGAAAGATTATGAGCTCGTCATTGATTACCACCCGGGAAAGGCTAATGTGGTTGCCGATGCTTTAAGTCGTAAATCACTGTTTACTTTGAGAGCGATGAATGTTCACCTGTCTGTCTCATCCGATAATGTGTTAGTAGCAGAATTAAAGGCCAAACCATTATTAATTCGTCAAATTCTTGAATCCCAGAAAGTCGACGATGAATTGGTTGCTAAATGAGCTGAATGTGTTTCAAATGTGGAATCAGAGTTTCAGATTGACGACAATGATTGTTTGACGTTCAAGAGTCGATTATGTGTTCCACGAAATTTGGAACTTATTTTGATGATTTTGAGCGAGGCTCATAGTAGTGGAATGTCAGTTCATCCGGGTAGTACGAAAATGTACAACGATCTAAAATGTGAATTTTGGTGGCCTGGTATGAAGCGAGACATTTCTAACTTTGTTTCGAAGTGTTTGATATGTCAACAAGTGAAAGCAGAACATCAAGTGCCTTCGGGATTACTTCAGCCGATCATGATACCCGAGTGGAAATGGGATCAAGTCACGATGGATTTCGTATCTGGTTTGCCATTGACGCAAAGTAAGAAAGACTCAATCTGGGCTATTGTTGATAGATTAACGAAGTCCGCTCATTTTATCCCTGTCCGTACGGATTTCTCGCTCGATAAATTGGCAGAATTATATGTCTCCCAAATTGTTAGATTACATGGAGTACCTATTTCTATTGTGTCGGATAGAGACCCGAGATTCACATCACGATTTTGGAAGAAATTGCAAGAAGCATTGGGTACCAAGTTGCATTTTAGCACCGCTTTTCATCCCCAGACTGATGGTCAATCTGAGTGGATAATTCAGATACTCGAGGACATGTTGAGATGTTGTATTCTAGAGTTTTGTGGTTCATGGGAAATGTATTTGCCTTTGATTGAATTCGCTTACAACAATAGTTTTCAATCAAGCATTAAGATGGCACCTTATAAGGCTTTATACGGTCGTAAATGTCATACACCGTTATTTTGGACCGAACTTAGTGAAAGTAAAATCTTCGGGGTTGATTTGATTAAAGATGCCGAGCAGAAAGTAAAGGTGATCCGTGAAAATTTGAAAGCAGCTTCGGATCGTCAGAAGTCGTATGCGGATTTAAAAAGAAAAGACATCGAATATCAGGTTGGAGATGAAGTGCTTCTTAAAGTCTCACCTTGGAAAAAGTGCTCAGATTTGGCCGTAAGGGCAAATTGAGTCCGAGATTCATTGGGCCGTATGAAATATCTGAACGAATTGGGCCGGTCGCATATAGATTGATTTTACCCCCTGCACTTGAAAGGATTCACAACGTTTTCCATGTTTCGATGCTTCGATGTTATAGATCTGACCCATCGCATGTAATTAATCCATCAGAGGTTGAAATTCAATCTGATTTGAGTTACGAAGAAGAACCGGTTCGTATTTTGGCTCGTGAAGTAAAAAAATTACGAAATAAGAAAATCTCATTAGTGAAGATCTGTGGCTTAAACAAACATGGGTCGAAGAAGCTACTTGGGAACTTGAAGACACTATGAAGGATCGATATCCTAACTTATTCGCTGGTAAGATTTTCAGGGACGAAAATTCCTTATGTGGGGGAGAGTTATGACGGCCCTAATTAGACCCTAGTCGGAATGTGGTTTTGGGACCACAAAACCGAGTCACAAAAATTTATTTTTATTTTAATTGCTTATATTTATGTGTGATAGTGTATGTGTGAAAAATTAAATGCTTAAAATTAGCCTTAGGCATGTGAATTTTCTTGAAAGGACTTAGTTGAGAAATTTAGAAAAGATGATAGGTAAATTGTAAGGATTAAATAACAATAAGGTGAGAAGGCATGGATTTGCATGTCAAAATGCCCATTTTTTGCACTTAGTGGCCGACCAAGTAATGATGCCTTCCACTAATTTAAATTAATTTAGTATATTAAATTGGCAAGGGAATAAAATATTGATATCATAAAGAATAAAAAAAATAAAAATAAAAGATGAATAAAAGAAAAGGAAGTATTCATCTTCTTTCTTGGAAGAAAACCAAAACATAAGGGGAAGAAAAAAGAAGAGGGAAATTTCATTAGGGCAATTCGGCACCTTCTTGGTTAGTTGAAGGTAAGATTTGAAGTATTTTTGGAATTTTCCCTTTAAATGTTTAAGTTAATTGAAAATGCATCTCTTGGCCATGTCAAAAGAAATCAAAGTTCTATGGTAGTTTGGCCACTAAGCCGTATATCAATGTAGTAGAATTGGAGGTTGTTTTTCATGTTGTTTTAAATTTGTAGATGAGAGAATGAAGTTGAACTTGTTGAATTATTAGATGGGTAGTACATTGTGTATTCGGCCATATGAGGATTTGAATGAAATATTCATTTTGTTTGCTATTTTCTTGTATGAGAAATGGTTCAATGTGTCGAATGAGTCATAATAGATAAGTTAAAATGCAAAATTCAAGATTATGAGGTAACATGAGTAGTTGACCGAAATATGAAAGAAGGAAATAGATTGATATTTTTATGTTTTGGGAGTGAAAAGCATAATGAAAACATAGTAGTTTAAGTGCATATTTTAGTTTAAGTGATAAGTAGAATTTAGTTAAAATAGCTTGATATGATATATGTGTGTGTTTTTGATTTTAAATTAAGATAGTTTGAGTGACTTAATTTATGTATTTGAAATCATTTGAGTAATTACAATGGGCATTAAGATGTTGAGTTTATGAAATTAGAGAAATATGAGTTTGATAGATTTTAAATGAATACTAACTGAAAATGAACTTAGCTAGTAAAAATTTTGAAATGTGAATTGCGAAATTGATCTTGTAGTGTATTGAATTATTGGAGTAGATGAGAAGTATGTTGGATATGCATTAAGTTTGAAGATTAAATTTAAAATCTATGTTTAAGCAAATACCGAATCTTTGTGTGTGTGTCTATGAGGTAGAAGTATAAATTGGGGCTACGATGATTTAATTATTTTATTTGTTTAGTCGGAGTTGGAGCTCAAGATCAAAGGGAGCCAAGTTCAGCAAAAGGGAAAACAAAAGCAGTGGAGTAGCCGATCGGAGTTGTTCATCCGATTAAAAAGGTAAGTCCTTGGGTAATTGAAGTTATAGTTAACTTTGAACATAGAGGACACAAATTAAGTTAGATAAGATATCATGGTATATATGAGTTCTTGGGAATCGAATGTGAAATTATTGATAAATCTATGATAATGTGATGATTAAAGATAAGAAAATACAGCACTATGTGTGCGAGGCTATGTGGCACTATGTGTGCGAGAAAACATTGCACTATGTGTGCGAATAAGTAAGAGCACTATGTGTGCAGACTTTCAAATCGAGCACTAAGTGTGCAATGTCGATTATGGAGTATTATTTGTGGCAATTAAGAATGCAACTAAACATTAAATTAGAGATTTGATTGATAAATGAAGTGGCTAGGTTTATGCTTTAAATTTTTTTTTAGGCTTTGTATATTATATATATATATATATATATATATATATATATATATATATATATATATATACGTCAATGGTTGTATATGATATTGCCATGGTATTTTAATTGTGAATATTTAGAGTAGGAGTACATGGTGTATTCGGGTAAGTATGTATCAAATGCATAAAGTACGTTAAGTGACATAGTATTTCCTTGTGATATCATGGTTGAATTCGAATAGTATTGAGTTAATTATTTAAATTGAATATAAATCATTATTATAATATTGAAATTTTCTTAGGACTTCATTGAGTTAATAACTCACTCGGTGTGTTTTGGTTTTGGTATAGATCATCTTATCGAGGAAAGCTAGGAACCATCACGAAGTCATGACAACTTTTGTCAAACTTTTTGGTACTTTTGTTTAAAACTTTATGAGACATTATGGCATGTGTAGGAGAGTAATTTTGGGAGGTTTGCTATTCCGATATATTTGTATATAAAGCCATACGAATATGGCTAAAGTTTTATATATGAATTTGGAAATGTTTTGGTTATAAATCCTAAAAGTTAATCAACTTGAATTAGAATTTCATATTTGTGATATGCTTGAATTGTACATCTTATGTATGTGTACTCGGTCAATAGGGATAAATCACTAAATGAATAGAAGGGTTTTAATCGGGTAATGATATTCGTTAAGTTTAAGATTTCACTTTTAAATTTCTTTTGTATCTTAAGTGTTCTATTGAAGAATTGAGTAGATTATGTTATATGAACCTACTTTAGTAATCGACATGAGATGTTTGGGTGTTACATTTTCATCGGTATCGTGAGCTACGGTTTAGTCGGTTCTAGGACTACCATGAAGACGTATGAGTCTAGCTATACATGCCATAATGTTAGTATATGATAATGTGATGACTTCTGACGGTTGAAATTATTGTTTTGATTAGTAAATGGAACCCAATTTAGAGAGAGCCTTAGCGGATGACGTCGAGAGTGTAGCGGCTGCTCCTGCGCAAGGGACACCACCTGTTGAACAATAAGAATTGTCAAAATTTTAATAGCACTAATGTGACAGCCCACATGTACTTCATAAAAATTCAATAAATATTTAAAAATATTTTAAAAAATTCAAAAAAAGTAAATAAACATTTTAAAAAAGTATCCATGTCAGCAATGAAGTACATGTGGATTGTCATGAAGGTAGCCACATCAGTATCGTTAAACTTTTAACAATTCGCTCAACTTTTTCATCCAAAAAAACAATTTGATTAAAATTTGCTGGTTAAGAATCAAAGTGATAAAGAAAGAAGTAAGACCAAATTGACAAAAAGGGTAAACAATAAGAACTAAATTTGTTATTATATTTATTTTAAAATAAAATCAACCTTGTATGAAAAAAGCTTGTCACGCCCCAAAATCTTGATAAATCATGGAAATTAAATGTTAACCTGTATGAAATTGTTGTTTGAAAGACCCATTTTAGGTGCATCAGACTCGATTTGAGCGCAAAGAACGTCGTTCAAGATCTCGGAGACAAGTGTGTGTTCTTTTACAAGCGAATCGGGGTAAATTGTGCCTCAGAATAGGGTCACACGACTAGCCACACGAGCGTGTGGGCCACACATGTGGACCACACGACCCCCACATGGCCATGTCCCCCTGAACCCTTAGGATATTTCGATTCTCACACCATCGTGTCTCCCCTAAAGCCTAATTTTGCATGTTCCACACGGCCACATTCTGTTACATGACCTTGCCGCACAGCAGTGTAACCCCTCCACACGGCTTGGCCATACGACCAAGTGCCCCTATTTTACAATTTTGCCCAAAAATTTACGATATGTTCACTTTAGCCTCTGCTTGATCCCTGAATTGTTCCTAGAAGTTTTTGTGCATTTAATTGATCTTTACTGTAACACCCTTATACCCGATTCGACCCAAGGAACCTGATATAAGAATATTACATCTGGTGCCAAAGTGATTTTGGCTAATCACTAATATATTTGAACATTAAAAAAAAAGTTTTTGTAACTTAAATTTTAGTCCTTACTACTTGGAACACACTTGATCTTTCTAAGTACATGCCATTCTATTCCAAATTTTGAAACATACCCTCTTGGCACTTGGAGATGTGATGAGATGGATGCTCACATCCTCAATTACAACTCTTCAAAATCACTGTACCTAATCTACGCACGGAAAACAAAACTGTACGCTGAGTAAAACTCAGTGGTATTTCTATAATCCAAATATTTAAAGACAAAGCACTATAATAGACACAATTGAATATTTAAAACCACATTTATTTATACAATAACATTAAGCATTCAATACTCAAAACATAAATACATCGTTTTATACCATATTATTATTCAATTCTCATCACTTGCTATATAATAGCTTTTCACAATTTAATATATATATATATATATAATTTATACAATAATATTATTCAATCCATATCAAATTCATGAATACGTAATTCATATGTCTCATTTTCATGCTTCAATTCACTATCCCATTTTCATTTCACATTCAATATCATCCAATATCAATCATAGTACTATTTTATTTAATTACCCCTATTAGCATGACTCGGACTCAGACGGATACACGAATCCAACCAACATACCAGTTTCCTAGTGCCTCATCGGATAAATCCGAAGTAATATCTATGCCCAGCGCTATATAAATTTGACACCCAGTGTCTCATCGGTTAAACTGAAGTAAATTGGCACCCAGTGCCTCATCGACTCGAAGTTGAAGAAATCCCTAAACTCTTCCAATCTTATGGCATGCCATCTATATCTGACTCAGCTCGATATAGTTAATAGGGTTTAATTTCACTTTCCAAATACAACCAATACTCAATTATCATATTTGCACATATATATTCATTTCAATTCAAATAATCAATATATTTATAATATATATATATATATATATATATATATATCAATTCAACCCATTCAATCAACTTTTAATTCAATTCAATGTCAAAGTGCCAAATACTCACCTCAACACTTACCATATGCATTAAATAAAAAATACAACAATTAATAACTAGTTTCAGATTATAGAAATACAAACCAAGAATTCTGAGCTATTCCACGTTAATTTTATCTTTCCCCTTTTTAGTTAAGGATTCTGGTACGACGTTAGCTACAGAATTAAAACAATTAAAATTCATCAATACAACACAATTCAATTTCATATTAAATATTTGC
Organism: Gossypium anomalum; assembly: GCA_025698475.1. NCBI lineage: Eukaryota > Viridiplantae > Streptophyta > Magnoliopsida > Malvales > Malvaceae > Gossypium > Gossypium anomalum. The sequence continues at coordinate 22,027,010 of CM046964.1, read as the reverse complement.
CTAAATTCCAATTTAGTCCCTAAATCGAGACTAATTTTTATTCTTCACAATTAATTCTATATTTTCATACAATCTCCACTTTAAACTAAATTTAACTCCCTATTTTTAATTAAATCCCTAAATTTCAAAATTTTCACAATTTAGTCCCTCTTACTTAAAATTTACAATTCATTCTACAATTTAATCCTTTTTCATTTCTAACTTAAAAATCTATCAATTTAATCCCTAATACTAAAATTATTCAACATTAACAACAGTTAAAAACTCAATAATTGCTAAAATTTTGACATGGGTCGGGTATTATTTAACACCGAGATTCCAAAAACATAGAAATTATAAAAAAAGGGACTAAATTGACTAACCAATTAAACTTTGAAATTTTTGAAACCCTTGGCCATGAGTTCTTCTTCCTTTCTTTCCCTTTTTCTATTCTTTCTTTCCTTTTTGATTTCTTTGGCTTTCTCTCTCTCTCTCTCTTTTTTTTTTATTCATTCATTCTTTTATTATACTTACTTTATTATTATATTATATATATGCTTAAATATTAAGTAAAACATATTATAATATGTATATATTAATATTTTACACTTATTTAGCCTCATTAAAGAACAATGGCATAATTGTTTATTTAGTCCCTTTAATTATTCTTTAATTTATAATTCAACTTTCACCCTATATGCAATTTAGTCCTTATACATAATTACTCTTAATTCAAGCAAATTCACTTAACCAAAACCTAATTAACTACACAACTAGCTTTGTAAATATTTATTATAAATATTTATGAGTTTGATTTACGAAAACAGAGTCCCGGAAATGCACTTTTCGACATGCCTGACTATCGGGTCGTTACATTTACATTAGTGTTTATATAGAAATCCACGAATTATATGACTGAATTGCTACTGTTATAATGTGTTTATTGATATTGATTAATTGAATTACTACGGTGCTATGAATAAATATGTGATATTAGTCATGCCTACTGTCAAGTGTTCTTGATAGATTGTGAGTGATAACACTAATATCTCCCCACTGAATACATGATGAACATGTTTATTGCTAGTGTTGAATGAAATAAGTGTTAAGCATGCCTACAGATTTTGCATTATTATATTATAAAGTATGTCATATTGCATTGCATAGGGCGAGATGATTTGTACGAAGGGAGAGTGACAATTTAATCTGCAAAGAAGTGGTGGCTTGTCCACAAACCTAGTGGCAGATTGTTTAATCTGCAAATATGTTGTGCACTCACAACAAGTGCTAGTAACTACATATTTATGGTTCGATCTCGAACCAAGTGGTAGCTTAGTTACAAATTTTTTTTTCTAAAAATAATGGTGGTTTACCCACATTTTTTTTTTTACAAATCCAACGGCGGCTTTTATATACAATTACGTTGTGTATCCACAACAAGTGGTAGTTATCTACAAATTAGCGGTGGTTCATCCAGAATCCGGAGTGATATGATAGATGAGTTCTGAGGAACTCATAAGTGAGGTATGTAACTAAGTTGGGTAGGACCTTTCTGATAAATTGAACTTGCATTGTCATACATTAGCATGTGCATTTAAAATTGTGTTTTCTGAAATAGTGTAATGGAGTGATGATATGATAAACCGTTAATCTAAAATGTTTTAAGATTGTGATTATGATAAGAATTGCTAACCCACGTGCTTTGCTTATGATTTTGTTTCGGTTTTCTTATGACTGACCTCACATTGAACTTCTGTAACAGCCTAATTTTTAGTGGTGTCGAAAAAAGTGATTTGGGATCACTAAATCTGAAAAGTAAGTTTGAAAATTTAATGAATTAATAATTATGGATCAAGTGTGAATTTAGAAGAATTTTTGAATTAGTAAATTTTGTGATTTAAAAAAAAAATTAATAGGTAAATTGGGTCTAAAATGAGGTATTGAGACCTCGAATGCATAAGTCGAGCCATAAATATTTTTGTAAATATTTATGGAGTGTCATTGAGTTAGTATTAAAGTTTCGTTAGAAAATTTTAACATTTGGATAGTCAATTAATAAATAAGGACTAAATTGAAAAAGGTATAAAACTTGCTAGAATGATTAAATAGCTCAAGTGTCAAATGAGGGAGGACTTAAAAGGCAAATTAGCCTAAATGGAATGGATGAGGTGGCATAAGCAAGAAAAAAATCTGAAATTAGGTGAACTAAGGGTAAAATGGTAAAGTTTACAAAATTAAACTAATAAATAGAAATAGAAAGAGATTTCTAGGTCATTCTTCTCATAATTTCGGCCAGACAGCCATGGGAGAGAGCTTTTAAGCTGGTTTTACACAATTTTACTGCATGTGAGTTTATTTCTTTCCCTTTTCTTATAATTTTTGTATTTTTTGGACTTTTACAATTGGGTCTAACTTACTATTTCATTAGTTTTTGATTTCATGGTTAATTTTTAAAGTTGTTATGGATGAGTGCTGGAAGCATATGATGAATAAACATAGAATTGAATCTTTAATTTTGATATATGATAATTTTATCAAGTAAAATTGATGGAAATTGATTTTAGGACCTAATTGTGAAAATGTTTGGAATTAAAGTCTAGTGCTGAAATTATGATTTCCAAAGGTTGTAAAGTAGTTTAAAGTGATATAATAAAGTGTTAATTGAGAAAAATTAGCTCAACTGAGAGGCTAATTGAGTAGGGATGAAATTGTTATTTATTAAAAGCTTAGGGAGAAATGGTAATAAACAGCTTGCACTAAAAAAATTTTGGACAGCAGCAGTAGACCAATTTTGAAAAATCACCATAAATTGTATAAATCGAATTAGAAGATGAAAAAAAATATGAAATTAAATTTATTGAGTCTAGTTTCTCATAGAAGAAATGGTGCAAGGAATGGATTTGTAAATCATGAGATATAATGAATTTTGTGAGGAAATGTCAGAATGAATTCAGGTTTCCCTATTATGAATTTGAAAAATCATAAAAAATTAAAGAAAAATAATTAGAGGCTTAAATTTATATGTATAGAATTCTTAATGAGTCTATTTTCAATAGAAATAAACAGGAACATCATTTGAATCCTGTATGAAGAGATAATTAATTTTTTAGTGAAGAAGTGTCAGAACTGTTAGATAGCAGAACAGGGGTGGCTTTAAAGAATAAATTGTACTTATTGGCTAAACCAAAAATTCTGAAAATTTTATTATAAAAAGATATATGAGTCTAATTTCAGGTAAAATTAGCGGATCTTAATTTGGAGTTCCGTAGCTCTAGATATAAATAATTTAGTGACTATGACACGGGTGGATAGCTTGAATATTCACATAAGTAATTAGTGAAAATTATGGATAATGTTACTTACAAGTGTGTTATTTATACCAAGGATGTGGATGGAGAGGAGGAGGAGGAAAAATATATGAATGACTTGTGTATAAATTGATTACATGCCTGGTTATAAACAATAAACGTTGAATTAATAATGATATAATGTTTTATTTCATATGTTCATTCTTAAATTGTAAATATTGAAAAAGTATGAAAATTGAACTAAATGTTCAAATAGAGTGGAACGCAGGGTTGAGTACTTTCGTTCTGTGGCTAAAACGAATTGACGGAAAAGACCATAGTTGGACCATGGCAACATGTGATATGTGATTTCTGTATAAGACCATAGCTGGGCTATGGCATCGGAGAGATGTGATTATGTGCTTTCATGTAAGACCATATCTGGGATATGGCATCGGTGTGATATATGCTACTATATAAGACCATATCTGGGATATGGCATCAGTGAGATATGTGATTCGTGTAAGACCATAGGCATCGATATGTGATATGTGATCTGTGTAAGACCATAGCTGGGCTATGGCATCGATATGTGATATGTGATTATGTGTAAGACCATAGCTGGGCTATGGCATCATTATGTGAAGATGTGTAAGACCATAGTTGAACTATGGCATCGAGAAAACGAAGTACTCAATTTCGTAAGACGTTCACTAATTTGACAAAGTTTGATAAGTGTTACATGGAATTATGTGATATAAGGAAGTATGAGTTGATATGAGATGAGTATAGAACTTGGTTGATGAATGAATTCATTTGTGATATTATAATTGTTCATCTTGAGTGTACTGTCCATATGTATTAATATTTCAAATAATTTAATGAATAAAGTTCCGATATGGAATAAACTGAACACGAGAAAAATAATTATGAAATTGAACTCAAAATTCATGAAAATGACGATTATTGATATAAGGAGACATAAGACATTGATATATGAATATGAAATATGTTTGATAAATGTGTTCATTCATAATTATGGAATTATGTATCTCATGTGTACTTTTTGAATAAAGATGGTATTTCAAATACTTTGGTTATTTAAGCTCAAATATGAAATAGTATGAAATCAAGATAAGTTGTTATGAAAATATATTTAAATTACAGAGATATGGCTAATATATATTAATTGATTAGTCAAAGTTGGCTTATGAATTATATAACTGTAACTAGCCATTGGTATGGCTTGTATTTAGTAAGTTTGAGATTCAAATTATTATGATTTTATCATGATTGATATGACTACGAAATGAACAAACGATGATAATTATAAGCTTGGTTGAATACCTTAAATTGATTCATAAATGTATTAAAATGTTGGTGAAGATAAATGATTAAATGGGTGAGAAATATGGCTTGGAAAATAGCCTAAGTGTTAGCCACACGGGCTGAGACACGGTCGTGTGTCTCAACCGTGTGAGGGACACGGCTTGGAGACACGGGCATGTGGCCCAGCCATGCGGTTCGATTTGCATGCTGACGTCATAAACAGGAAGTTACATGTCCTGAGGACACGAGCGTGTGACCTGTTTCATAGGAAAATTTCCTAAGTTTTCCCGAATCTTCTCAGAGCTCTCAGTTTAGTCCCAAATTAATCCCGATGTTTGTTTTGGGCTTCGTAGACCCAATTAAGGGACAACATGCATGTGTTTGAAAAGTTCGAATTAAAAAAATTTTATGGCCCGATTTTTGCATATATGTGTATGTTTAGGTTCGGTAATGCCTCGTACCTTGTCCCGGCATCGGATACGAGTAAGGGGTATTACAGCTTCATATCTCACCGTGTTTTATTTTACATCTTTATAGATAACCCACCAGGTTAGAAAGCGGGATTGACAAATCGGAGGGCTCGACTCAGATTGAAGTTTTATTAATATTTTTATTTCTACCCATTATTATTTATGGTTCCTATTATTTAAGAACTGTAATGTCTTATTTTAAATTGTGGCACAAGACTTAAGTTTAGAGTTTATTTAGCATGCATGATATTTGATTTGAATTTAGGATATTGAACATGGTTTAAAAACTATATATGCACAAAATAATTCTGATTTTTCTCAATTAAAACTAAGTTGAATATCACTTTTTCGCTACTAGATTATAATTAAATTTTAAAAGATTAAATAAATTAAAAATTAACTAAGCTTTCAAAAGTAGTCATTGTTACAAGGAAAATATCTTACTTAATCGGTTTTTGTTAACTTAAGTTTTTCTAAAAATAGACTAAGTTTTCTTGTAAGATAAATAAATGTTTTAATTTGATTGTTTTGTAAAACTCTGATCGCACTAGGCCATCTCAATGATCAATATAATCTTCCGGACTCGAACCTAACATCTAGACTAAGCTAGCCAATTAATGAATTAAAAATTACTTAAAAGTTTGAGATTTGGCTCATCTCTATTACTTTTATCTCCATTATTATTCAAAAACAAGTTTAATTGCATTCATAACAATCAGTGTCAATTTTATCTACCCTACCCGCTATAACATATTTTGAACTAAATTTGTTTGGACCTTAAAGTGTTTAACAATGAGGATTATTGGCAACAAGAAAGCAATGATTGAGTGGAAGACAAGTGAACATAGTACGAGTTCCCTAAATTACAAGATATGAAATTCTAGTAGATTAATGCCTAAAAAAATCTCTCCCTTTATGAAGAGTATTAAACCATGTTTTTGTGATTGAATAACTTATATTTTTCCATATAAGAAAATAAGTGTATAATATTTATTCAACTCTATAAAAGATATATAATATTTGTTCAACGGTATAAAAATTAAGTCACATAAAATTAGTCTAACGCTATAAGAAATGTAAAGATAAAAAAATTACGTAGAGAAACCATAAATGATGAAATTATAATAATAAAAACTAAATCCGTCAAAAATGCACAGTACAGGGACCTTTTCGAGAATTTAACCAAAAAGTAGCCCATCAACTTATAGCAAATTATTCTCAGATGAAAAAGTTTCAAAGCTGCCCGAGTTGAGTTTAAAATTCTCAGTAACATCCCATATCTGATCATAAAATCCGCCATTGAAATCTTGTGAAGGATCATACACCCACACATCAACCGAGTCAAGGGGTACAAACTCGTTCCCCGAGTCAAAAAACGAGTCGAAATTCCCTTCTATGTTGGGTAACTCGACGATTTCACTCAGTTCCTCTGGTTCTTCACTGGACTCCGACAAAGAAGAAGAAGAAGAAGAAGATGATGATGATGATGATGGACGGTTTAGATTCACCATTGAAGCAGCTTTAACTGCAGCAGCTTGAATATCACGGGGCAATAACGAAACCGGTCGAGGAAGCAACTCGGCGAGGTCGGGGAAGTTGAGTGTAGCGGAATCACCTTTGATGGTCAAAGAGGCTACGTCGTGAGCACGCGCCGCCATTTCTGCCGTCCGGAAAGTGCCGAGCCAAATGCGGGATTTCTTGCGGGGTTGACGGATTTCTGATACCCATTTGCCCCAACTCCTCATTCGGACTCCTTTATAATTTGGGTGTCTGGTGCTTGAATCTCTCGCCCTTTGTTTTTTTTTACCTTGGTCGATGATCATGCTTGTTGCTGCAACTTCCATGGCGGAAGGATTATTGGGTTTCCTCAATGATGATGATGATGAGTCATTGTTGGTGATGGAACTCTCGGTTTCTGATGATGAACTATGGTTTGATTCCGCCATTGAAATGCAGAGCATAGTAAGGGTTTGAGAAAAGTGAGAAAGGCACTCAACTATGTGGAAATATATAGAGAGAAAATTAGAGGGAAAGATGTGGGAGTGGGAGAAATGGAGGACGGGCAAAGGGTCAAATTTTGCTATTAGTCCTTGTATATTTAGCTTTGTAGTTTCCGAATTTTGAAATTTCAATTTGACTCAAACAATACTTAAATTTATTTGGTTAAATTTTACGATTAGTTTTATACTATGCAAAAGTTATAGATCTAGTGTAGGGAGAAACATCAAATTTATACAAGAACTTTGGTCCAATGTATAATTTGATATATGAATTTTGATTTGATGCAATTATATGTATGAAATTTGAATTGTGGCTCATATGTATGTATGAAACTTTGATTTTGATTCAATCGCACACATCCAAAAAAATGAATATATATATTTATTTTCATATCAGATTAATATAATTTTTTATGTATGCAATATATTAACATAAATGGAGCTAATTCAATAATGTTGTTAGTGATTTATGGAAAGCGAATCAAATTAAAATTTTATGTATAAAATAGTACAAAATCAAAGCGAATCAAAGTGTTGTGGAAAAATGCTTTTGAGAAATACTTTTAAGAAGTTTGGTTTAAAATTTGAGTGTTTAATATTACTATCAAAAAGTACTTTTTGATATATAAAAGGTCCATTTTAAACATGATATTATAAAGTAACAAATATGCATATAAATAATGTTCAAATTAGGTAATATTATTATATTTTAGTATGAATATAAAAAATAATTCATTATAACTTGTTGTTAATATTTTATTATATTTTAAATATTTTTAAGCAATAAATATTAATTATTTATAAAATTTAATTATAATATATAAGATATATTTTAAATATTTAAATATAACCATTAAATATTTGTAATTAGATATTAATACATTTGTATTATTTTAAAAAATAATTTTTTATTTTTAATTAATGATTTTAACACATTTGTAATTAAACACTAGATAAAAAAAAAAGGAAAAAGTATCTTGGAGGGGTGATAAAGTAATTAAGTATCAAAAATACTTTTGGGAGAAAAAAAACTAAGAATTTTGGCTTTTTTTTTCAAAAGTGAAAGAAAAGTAAAAAAAATTCAACAAAAAGTAGATTGTTTAGCATTCCTTTTGCTTCAAAAGTGTTTTTCATGTCAAAAGTACTTTTAAAAAGCATTATTAAACACAACCTTCTATGTTCTCCAATTGAATCATTTTTCATCCTATATTTTTTTAATTTTAAAATTTTAATCTTTGACGCAAAACAATAGAAGTTAAATCAATTAATTGACTTTTTTTGTGTGAATAATATATGAAAATATGAAGCTGACATGACATTACACATGTGATAATATGTTTATTACATCAAATTAAAATATAAAATCAAAATCAAAATCCACAACTTACACATAATATTGAGATTAATAACAAATATTTATTGTAATATAATTAATATTATATTTGTTTTTACTATCTTATATTTATTAAGAGTTAATGACATCACACATATTCAAACTATGCTTCAGATTCTAATTTGGATCCTAAATTTTAGAATTTTTTAATTGAGTCTAGTGTATTAATATTATATCAATTAAGTCCTTTTATTAACCTAGTTATTAAGTTTAGGCGTTACATGTCAACTTAAATATGATATCTAACGTCATTGAAAACACATGATCAAATTGTAAATACATTTATACCTATTACATGGTCTACTTATTTTTTGATATGTCACAAAATAAAGTAGCTTCCTAAGATTATTTCCACGGTCTGTTTTTAATATGTACAATCTAAGTTGAACATGTATTAAGCATGCACATGTTTATAATTGGATTCACGTGTTTTAAACATTATCCATGTCAAGCTTAAATTGTTATTTAATTCCTAAATTGATGATTAAACTAATAAAGTGATTTGTGATACTAATATTTTGAAACAATTTTAAAGTGCTCCTTAAATTTTTACTACTAAATTTTATAATCGCTGGATTTAAATTATAAAATTGTTTGGTAAATTAGTAAATATAAGTACTGAATATAATTATATTGTTTGATAAAAGTAAATATTAATTTTTAAAATATTATTAATTATTAATTTTAATCTTATTAATATAATATTTTATAGGGTAAACAACATAAATGGTCACCTTACTGTTGAAAACTTTCTTTTCAGGTTACTCGACTTTAAAAATTATAAAATGATGATCTGACTTATAATTTTTTTAAGTCCAAAACCGTTAAATATTTACTAGTTGGCTGTTAAGTTAAATGATAATGCACATTACCCGGCCGTCCCTCTCCCCTCTCCCCTCCCCCCTCCTAGCTCCCTCCCTCCCTTCCCCCACCAGCACTCTCCCCTTCCTCGGATGTTTGGGGTTGGTTCATGGTGCTGGTTGTCTAAACAAGAATGTTTCTCGGACATTTCAAGCTGAAATCAAAGGGAACAGCCTTGAACTCATTTATATTGTGCCGGTAAAGACTCAAAACATGGTTCCTTTGAACTCTATAGTCCTCTTGTTTCAGTTATTTCAATAGAGCCTGGTAGCACACCTCTTCTCTTTTTCTTTTTTGCCATTAATTTTGAACAACTATCAACTTCGTGTTTGAATGCAGTTCTCAAACCTGTAAAGCCTTCCAAAAAACTTTCTCCTTTAACCATTGTTGGGAATTAAGGATCCATTGTTCTATTCCTGATTCTGGTTATTATTTGCCTCTAGAAAAAGGGTTACCTTGGTGGCAAGGAATCAAAAATCGAAGGTAAAGACTAAATCAACTAGATTTAACTGAAGGTTTAGCTACTAAATCGACAATGAAAACAAGATAGGTGAAGGAGGGTTCGGAGCCATCTTCAAGGTATGGTCTCTTCATTCCTTGCTGCTTGATGATAATGATAAACTTCCAAACTCTTACTTGTCATTGTTGTCGACGTGATTTCAATGAGAAAACTCTTATTTTGGAACAAATATTGGGACCTCCAGCGTGATTTTTTTGGGGGGGGGGGGGGGGGGACAGGGTGAGTGGAAAGTGTGGGGGTGGGGTGATTTGGGTCAATATTTTTCTAATTATTATATGGCATGTTAAACAAACAAGTTATTAAGTATTTAACAGTTTTAGATCTTAAAAAATAAGTCGAGTGACCATTTTGTAATTTTTTAAAGTTAGATGACCTAATAAAAAATTTAATAATTGGTTGACCATTTATATAATTTACTCCCATTTTATATTATTTTGGATAACTTTGAATAAAAAAATAAATATGATAATTTTACTATCTTATTTTTTTAACAAAAAGATAATTTATTTTAATTTTTTAATAAAATAAAATCAACTTAATATTTTCTTCATTAATAAATAACTACCCCATTACTTATCTTATTCAACACTTTCTTTTGTTAAAAAATTTATATTAAGTAAAAGTTAAAATAATTATCCAGCACATCTAAAATATTAAACAATATAATAAAAAATTTCAATGGTTTATCAATCATACCCTAATTTAATTTTTAAACTTTCAATGGTTTATCAATCACACCCTAATTTAATTTTCAAACTATAGTTTGGTAACCAAGTGTGCCATCAATTCTTCAATAATAATTAAATGGTCAAAATTTCTTTTAGTTCTAAATTTTGAATTTAGTCATTGCACTCTAACTTACTGATAATCCCTCCTAACCTTTAAACAAAAAAGATAAATATACTTTAGCGTACTCAAACTCATATTTTCTTGCACTGGCAATAATACCGATGCTAACTAAATTAAGACTCAATCAATAAATTTTACTATTAGTCTTGTACTAAGCTTAAGTTGTGAATAAATCTCAATTCCATATTTTAATCATTTTTAATCTTTATATTCTTTGAATTTTAAAATTTCAATAATGATTCAAATAATAACTATTAAATCTAATTAGGTGAGAGTTATTGTCAAATATAAGCACCTAATAGTGATTTAAACCTTCAAACTTAGGTTTCAACTTGGTCAAAATTTCGACATATTTCCATCATTTCAGTTTGTTTTGGTCAATAAATTTGAATTTGAGAACCGCACGGACCAAAAAGAATTAAGGTAAACTACAAAAATAGTCACTTTTGTTTACCTCAGATTATATTTTAATCACTTATGTTTGAAATGTTACGTTTTAGTCACTTACGTTATCGTTTTGTTATGAAGTGGCCACTCTACCATTAAGCTTCATTACCTCCCTAACGGCAGTCCTACGTGGCAGTCCAAATGAGTTTCAAATGCCAATTTGGATGTTCAGTTGCTGAAATGAAAATAGGCTTTTAATTAAATAGATTTAATTTGGACTGCCACATAGGACATCTAAGTTGGCATTTAAAACCCATTTAGATTGCTATGTAGGACTGCCGTTAGGGAGGTAATGGAGTTTAACGGTAGAATGATCACTTCGTAACAAAACAATAACGTAAGTGACTAAAACGTAACGTTTCAAACATAAGTGACTAAAATGTAATCCAAGACAAACAAAAGTGACTAATTTTATAGTTTACCCAAAGAATTACTAGTACAATAACACTGCATTACAATATTATTGATAATTTGGGAATCAGTGAGTTAACTTGAAATGTTTTCAGGAAAAGGTATTGAAGCACAACAATGATAATAACCATTCTCATCATACTTGAACCTTTGTGAAAGATGAGCTTCACGGATTAGATACTCACCCCATTCCTCAGATCCAAAATGCTCGAAAATGGCTCGTGCGTTGAATGAACTGAACCGTCCCTTCTTTCCCCTGAACAGTTACAACCCCGAATGTTTGTTAAGCGGAAAATAAGAAAGGATTAAGATATCGATCACAGACTAGGACCAACACGTGGCAACTGTACTCGTACCGCGCCGGAATTACAATATATATATGTCTAACAAAAAATAAGGAAGTAGGGTGGAACCTTTTCCTGTGCCTTGCATTCATCATGGTGGCATGCAACTGAAACATACCAAGCAAAGATATTAGTATCGAGACCGAAAGGAAAGAAAAGCAAATGAACTAAACGAAATAACTAAATCGAGCCGAAGTGTTTAAATATCTAGTTCCGCATATGAAAGATCCTTCTCATTATCTATCAAAAGTACGCAGACTCTTCATTTTCTTTCAGCAATTGTTTCTGAAACTTATGTTTGACGTATACTCGGATGTAAGTTTGAGGACGCTCCAAATATATATGAAACTTTTGAAGAAAGACAAAAACCGAAGCTTTCTAGAGAGAAGTCATTTACATGGGATCAAGGGCTCATGAAAATTGGCCATTCCTTATTCCAAGAATAAGCATCATTGACATATAGACTTCCCAAGAGGACGAAGAGGCTATATTGTTCTAACTCTTCATTTCTTTGGGAAGTACCCGATTCCTACAAAGATTCTCGGAAATATTGAACATACTCGTGTTTGACACTGGCACTTGAGTCCGAGTAACATAGAAAGAGGGTGAACAATTCAAAGAAACAAGCATTTCATATGGGAGGACAAAAGAATAAAACACAAAAGATCAAAAGGTCTTACCTTTAACTCACTCTTAGCATCTTTATCAATAACAAGCCCAGCCTCAACAAAAGCATCAATCATAATTTCTATGAAATATCAAGGAATTTGAAACAGAATATTAATGCAGCAAAAAGAAGAAAGAAACACTCAAAGTTCAATGAAAATAGGATACTGCAGGCATGTAAAAGTCGATTTTCACTACCAATTTCTTCTGCAGGAGCATAGACGACTCGGGCTTTAGCCAAAGAGCCTCTCATTAAATCCTGCAGAGACAGAAAGATTCAAACCTGAAGAAGTGTGTGTACATGTGTGTCTTATACAATGACCCTAAAACATAAAGCAAAATGAATGGAACTAAGCAACAAACTTCGGAAAAGAAGACGTTAGCTTGTTGGAAACTTAGCAGCAAACTTTTTATTTTCTGCATTCTTAGGGTACTCAGTAAAAGTATCATAGAAGCCATTGTATTAGGAGTCGGCTTGTATTTGACTTCCTCTGTGTAAAAAATGAGCAAATTAGTCTCTATACATTAGATTAAAGAGCAAATCAATTCTTCTGTAAAAGTTGAATCTATTTCTATTGTCAAAAACTAGTCCTTGTATGTTAGAGTAAGGTACACGTGACATGCCACGTTTAACTTTTTAGTTTTTCTGTTAGCTATGCCAGTTTTTGACAATAGAATTGGATGAAATTTTTAACAGAAAGGAAATTACCAATTTGCTCTTTGATCTAACGTATAGGGAGTAATTTGTCCATTTTTTGAGTTAAGGGGACAAAATATAATCTGACTCTTAATACAAAGACCTTCATGGTACTTTTACCTAGGATTCTCCCATTTAATCCAAGGGAGGTTGAACCTTGGACCTTTTATCGGAGAGATGACCACTAAGCCATCTAAGCAAAAATATATGAAAAACGGTAAAACTGGTTTTTTTAGCTGTTCATCTGGTCCAGGATTCTTAGTTCAACCGGTTTTCTCTCTTACTCCGAAGCAATATACCGGCTGGTTATCAGTCCAATTGGTTCGGTCCAATTTCAACAACCATGCATCTAAGATTAACTTACCAGACCCTTCAGTCTTACAAATACGGGTCGATTATCCAATGCATCCAACACTCTTAAGGAGGTACTCTGGGTAGAAAAACAAAAATATTATAAATATAAATTAAGCAATCAATAACCAGCTAATATAGAAAACCGATGATCCAATTCTAGAGAATTTACCTTCAACACTTGAGCTGCTAAATCAACTCTTTTTTGGTTCCACAGCTTCAACATGAGCACCGTCAAGTGAAATGTTTGAGGTTTAATAAATATGGACTTTCCAATTTTCAAGTCTGTCAAGTGGCATATTACATCAACAAGGTTTGTTCCAACTCCAAAAGAAGCCATCAAACGATAATACACTCCCCAAAGTCGGGATGATTAATACATTATAGGAATTGAATGCAAGATTATTACCACTTTAGACCTCATAATTTCACGACATGGCATTTCAACTTAATAAACAACATTAATACTTTTGGCAGTTGCAAGTGAAACCAGGTTGTAGCATGTGTGGCTTACAACCCCTAAATTTTGGGATTCCCTTTTGCAGAGGCAGATTAGTTTATTCACATGGAATATAAAAAGCAAGCAAAGCATCAAAGGACCAGGTTGTTCACTTGCCTGATTTATTAGAAGACTTTGGTTCTTCATTTTCTTTAGGTGCATTACTATCAAGAGGTCTTACACTTACATCCACCTTAACACTTCCCTCATCGTCCACAACTTCTAGCTCAACTGAAATGTCGGATTCTTTACCTAACTGCTGCTCTTGAGCACTATCTTCAGAATTATCTCCATCTGAGTTGCCATCTGGATTTTCATCTATGCAAGCATCACTACTTCCCAATATGGAGTTCTGAAAGCCTACGAGCTTGCTAACCAACTCCGGATGTATAGCCAATGGAAGTGATACGAAGTGAGAGTAGTCAAAACTTGCAGTTTTAACAGCCTGTAACATGGACACCAACCCCAAAATGAAAAGGTTAAATTCCGCTATTAGTCATTGTACTTTGTAAAAGTTGTGGATTTAGTCCTTATAATTTAATTTGATCAATTTTAGTCTTTGTACTTTTCAAAATTTGAAATTTTAGTCCTAACCCAAACAGTAGCAATCAAATCCATGTGGTTAAATTCAATTACTAAGTCTATACTATGCGTACAATTGTAGATTTAGTTCATATTCTCCAATTGGATCATTCTAAGTTCTTACACTTTTCGAGTTTTGAAATTTCATTCTTGATGCAAATGACAGATGTTAATCCATTAATTGGATTTATAATGAGTAATATGTAGAAATAGCAAGCTGACATGGCATTATACATATGATAAAATATTTGTCGCATCAGATTTGGAAATAGCAAAACTTAAATTAATGAATTTAATAGTTGTCGTTCGGTGAAAACTGAAATTTTATAAGTCGAAAAGTACATGGATTAAGAATGACCAAATTAAAGTACAAGGACTAAATTCTCAACTTTTGTAAAGTACACTGACTAATAGCAGAATTTAACCAAAAGAAAAAGACAACAGATAAATGAAAATCCAAAGGGTGGGTGGTTGAGAGTATTGAGGACAGAATTGAAAGGTAGACTATGCAAATGAACCCCAAAAAATAAAAGCATCTTTAGAAAATGGAAGCTTATGTAGGGTAGTTATATATGTTGTTCAGACTTCTCATTATTTTAAAGTTTTCATGTTTGGCACATCTTCAAACTGAGTATATAAATATGACCTTCCTAGAAACCTCCAAACATATGAAAGAGAAACATAAAAAAGAGGAATATACTCATGTTTGACACATACAATTATCCGACATACCCGAGTCACAGTAACATAGCTAGTTATAATAAGAATTTATTTCATGGCAGTTCTTTCTTGAACACTAGATTTTTCTTAAACAATATATTGATCACAAGAACATCATTTCCATCTATTGGGACCAAATATTTTAATAATAGCAGTATAATATACAGCAACATAGCCAACTAACCTCATCAATTACACGTTGTATCTCTTCTGAAGCTTTAGCTACACTATCAGCTGAAGTGCCTTCAATGACTGCAAGCAATAAACATTCAACCCAAGCTCCAAGATAGCTTTACTTACATATATCATAAAAAAAAGTGTGAAGCCTTTAAAACCAGATAACTCTAACATTAGTGATAACACAATATTCCATGAACACAATGAAGAAAAATAAGATGTTTTCAGAGGATAACAAAATTCTTACAAATGGAATCATTCTGCTTAGATGATGGAAGGATTATCTGAACCCCAGTCTCCTTTTCAATCTTTTCCTTTGTAGATCCCCTGCATAGGATATCATTAAAAAATAAATAAGTAATTAAAAATGTAACTAAAGATTTGAGATTTTTGGATGCTGGGTTTCATACGCTTTCCCTTTAACAAATCGAATTACAGATGCACCAACCTGCATATTAAGCACAAAAAAACAGTAGATATCAGCATCATGCATGAGAGAAAGCTAAACCAAGCACTGCAGCAAGAAAAAGGAAAGCTGTGTTGAGGGTGGGTCGACTTTTTTGGGAGAAGTTTTTAAAGTGTTGTCTCCTGAGCAGTCGACTGGATCTCTAACAACTGGTCTGAAGATATTGTCCATGTGTCGGGTTTTTGTCTCCAACCTTTGCAGAGAGCCGTGTATGGTTCATGGAGGGGGACGTTTTGGTCGGTGGTACTTGCAAGACTCAGTAGAGGTGTTAGTAATGTGCGTGAGAATAATTATGAAGTTAGTTGAGTGCGAGCTACTCAAACCACCGACTTGAGGCTTATAAGCCTTAGGTTGGTGGTTCAAACCCCCCTCACGCATTATTTACATAATCACGCTCACACCCTATACTAATACTTCTCCTGAGTTTTATAGGTACCACCAATTGAGGCATTCCCTTCTGTGAACCGGACACAGTTCTTTGTGGAGACTGGGGACAAAACCCCAACACGGGGACAATACCTTCAGTTGTTGGGGGTCCGGTTGACTGCCCCAACAGACGACACTTCAAAGACTTCTCCTAAAAGAGTTGACCCACCCTTATTCTATAACAAGGCTCAACAAACTGTAATGTGTAAACAGAAAGGAAAGAGAATTATTGAAAGGTTAAACAATTAAAATTTACTTGAATGGAAAGTGAATGCTTTATAGCTGAAAGCTCTGGCTTTTCTTTCATTGCTGCATCTTCAATATCATCCTCCAAGGCTTTAGAATTGACAACGGCATTTTTAACTTCAATTACCTTGTCATTTGATTTTTGCATTTGACAATCACTTTCTAACCCGACAGTCACATCCTTTATCACAGGCTCTGTAAAATTATCATAAAAGACTTTACAGGCAACATAAAATATGACTTGCACCAACAAAGACCCGACTGTCAAAACCAATCTGCAGCAAGGTAATATAGTGCTCCCAAATTGTTAGATACTTGGATTGTAGGAACTATATGCAGCAACCCAATTAGCAACAAAGGTAAAAGCTTTGAAATCTTTACTAAATGCGGAAACTGATAAGAAACTTAGCTCAACTTAAGCATTACAAACATGTCAAAATAGGTCATATTCTACTATCGGTCCTCCTAATTAGACAAAGTTGCAAATTTAGTACCCTATAGATTCATTTGGATAGATTGAGTCCCTAAACTATGTGCTTTTAAATTCAGTCGAATTAGTAATGGTATTAGGATTTCCTTTTAGTCATTTTGACATGGTGTTGACGTCAAGTACATGGTAGATAATATGGCTCTCCAAATATATGGAAAATCTTAAAAAGATCGAATATATCTTTCTTAGACACATATCTATATCAAACACACCCAAGTCCAAAGTAACATAGGATTTTACAATCTATAAAAGTAATTTGATTCATACGAATGAATCTATAAGAATTCGTCTCTTAGATCACATAAATTCCTTGTGGCAAAAATGCCAAGTCATCTGCATTATCAAAGTCAATTCCGTGCCACCATCGCCAACGGCCACATAAGCACTACTATTAGAAAAATCTTGACAGAGTTAATGAGTAGAGTAACCTTTTAAAATCCATAAAAGTTTAGGGACTGAATTCATCCAAACAAATTTACAAAGACTAAATCCGCAACATTCCTTAAAGTATAGAGACGAATTGTACAACTCAACCTCTAAAATACCATTATTCAGGCCAATATATCATTGAAAAAGAACTGTGGAACAAGATTAAAGCCTAAACTCAAGTCACATGGAAGACTTCTTTGAAAAAGGAAGATGTAAGTTCGCAAACAAAAACATACCTTTGAGGGAACTATCTTGAGTACAAACCGGTCTCCATACGAGAGTACCTTTCTTTTTCTTCTCCTTGTCCATGGCACCAGACTTAGCTTTTGCCCCACCCATCCTCAAACCAAGGTTCAAACTATGATACGAATAACACCCTTGTAAATGAGTTGGTACTACATTAACGAACCTTTGCTTGTTCTACAGCATTAGGAAACAACAATGGTGTAATACATCACAAATTAGACCATTAATTTCAGAGAAAAGATATTGAGAATTCTTTAATTTTCCAAATTCAATATGGCCACATATAATCCCTACAAGTAGTTTCAACCCAATGAACAAGCCTAGACCAAAGATCAACCTAAAGTACTAGGGAAGAAACAAGAACAAGAATCACATTGCTGAAACTGAAATATCAAACAAAGAGCCTGCACAAAGAACTTGATGGAATACTAAAGTCACCATTTTGAGTGAACACCACAAAAGGAAAATTTAATATAAGGCTTCTTAGCTACTTTATTATTACTGTATAAGATGAAGGTACACAAATATTTTGTTTTCTCTCAAATGATGACTATACAAATGGAACAATCAAATGAAGAACATAACAGTATTCAAGTTATAAATGCTTTCCAATAAGCTGTTTTCACTAAGAAGATTGATTGCAGTTCTTTACATTAATAGTTACAATAATTTAAAAACCAATGCTTAAAGGGGGAAAGGGTAATCTTAACACAAATTCTTTGAGGTCAGAATCTGAAAGTAACTTACCAGCTTCAATTTAACATAAGCATTTGTTAACTTCAACAAATAATCAATTCTGCAAAGATAATGACAGCAAATTAACGTATTATTTCAAAAAAAGAAAAAAGAAAAAGGAAAGCTTTTTTTTTTTTCCTTCTCAGAATGTAAAAGCTTTGATTGCATCAATTAGTTCATTTTCGTGTTTCTCTTAAATTGTTTAGGCTTAAATTCAATGTCCAATAGTCTAAAAAAAAAAATCTTTAATTTGAGATAATTTTAATAAACTGTTAACAAAAAATTGAGAAATAGGGAAAAAATTATAAAGATTTTCAATCCAACCCTTTGCAAAATGAAAATCCCAATTCTGTTTTCATTTAATTTATTTTGATATAAACAATTTCATGTGAAAATTACCTCCTTTTAGGTGTTTGAAGAGAGGCTTCTTTTCTAGTTATACCAAGTCTTATTTATTAATTTTCTCTACATAGTTTCTATCAGTTTCTCGGTAACCAAACACAGGGTTTTAAGTAAAAGAAGCGTACCTGAAGAGAGACCTAAAATCTAGCACATTGCAGTTATTTTAATGAAAAATTCATACCTTCTAATTATCGGTATTAATTCTATAAAAATAATAATATTTGGAAATTTTTTATTAATTTAAGTAAAATTGAGTGGATTCTACTGTTAACTAATCTCGCTCAAGATTCAAATTAAATTTACTCAATTAAATGGATAATTCCATCCTTTGTTTAAAATATTTAGTTTTTAAATTTCCACAGGCATGTGAAAAAATGTATAATATAAAAAAACTCCTAAATAACAAGAAAATTATTAATTTTATTTTATATACTAATATAATAAGAGTTTTTATTTAAATATTGCAAATTTTTTCACTAACATCTTCCAAAATTATTTACCAAAAAATGTATTTTTTATCATATGATTTTGACACTTATGGATGCCGAAATTAATTTGACATTTAATGCTTAATGAATTCCGGACCTCTTAAGAAATTGATAGATAAACAAAAGAGATCTCAAACACACATGAATATTAAAATTAAGTTGACCAAATTTAAGATTTTTAACTAATTAAATTAATGTTTTTAACTTGATTAACCTCAGCATTCACGAATATCAATGTCCCTTATAAATACACCTTGCATTTATTCTCACACAAACCCCTAAATTTTCCTACCATAATACCTAAACTTATCTACCAATCCTTAAACTCAAAATTAACCCAACTTCCAACTCTTAAAATTACATTATTGAGTTTGCAACATCAACATATATCTTTCAATGCAACACAATTGGTAAAATTAGTTTTTTATTATTAAATATTGTTGTTCACAAATAATCGAATTATCTCACCGTATTTTAATTAAACTTTAGGTGTGTCGGACCCTTAAACCATCTCGCATTTACGAAGGGCTCATTTATATACACTTACTAAAATGAACAAGTTCCTATGCATATCGAAGTTTATTTTTACAATAGTTGAAGGATGGAGGCTTAAGATATATACTTTTAATTTTTCATGTAACAAATGTACAATAACATTGGAAAATGTAGAGCTATTAACAAGTTATGTGATCGACAATAATGTGGAAATAATAGAAATTTCATTCATGATGTTTGGAAGTACACACCACATTGTTAGGCAAATTCCTAAGGACGAGAGAAATTTTGATAGAAAAAGGGTGAAATTTATATGGTTTTAGAGGCAATTCAATAATCTCCCAACTAATGCAATTGCGGATGAGTTCAAATAAAATGTCAAATCAACAAAATCATACATATAGACAATTGGGTGTAATTTTATTTCAAAATGCATTTCAACATACTTTCTATAAGAAAACTTTCATCTTTAATCTCATATAAGCTAAACATTAAGAATATCATAGTTGTATTTTACAGTCACTTTCAAATCCAAATAACATAGCCATAGGTTAAGAAAACTTGAGCATGCTTGAGCATGCTTTCTATAAGAAAACTTTCATCTTAATAGATAGCTTCAAACTCCAAATTTACTTTCAATTCAATTACGAAAATGAAAACTTATACATAGTTTTGAGTTAATTATAATTTCATGTCAAAGTTGTCGAGCGTTACTCACTTCAGCAACAGTGCGTTTATCTGAAGCCATCCACAATTTTCCTACAGCAATTACCTCTCCATTTCCTTTCCTTCTAACTTCAACCACCACATGTATGAGGTTTCCTCTATTTGCAATTACCTTTGATTCTACCTCCACATGTTCCTAAAACAATCAAATAATTTTGCAATTATCCATCAAAACACCTTTGAATTTATTTAAAGAATGAAAAGGTAACACCCCATGATTAAACAAAAAAAAAAAAAATTCTTAACTTGAATCTTAGCTGTTGAATAATATGAAACGTTGAAATCAACCGTACTAATAACACGATTGGCAAAAGAGAAAGTAGTAACGGGTCCGATGAGGTCGAGCATAGTTGCTAAAGCTCCAACATGCCAATTTCCATCAACATCCTAAACCAAAATACAAAAAAAAAAAAAAAAAAAAAGGAAGAAAAGAAAAGAAAAAGCAGCATAATGGAGTCTATTATTATAAATTTAAGGTTAAATTCTACTATTAGTCTCTGTACTTTGTAAAAGTTGTGAATTTAATCCACATACTTTTCAAATTTTAGAATTTCAATTCTCACCGAATAATAGTTGCTCAATTCATTAAGTTTTGATATTTTCAAAATCTGATTCTCCAAATATATTATCCTATGTGTAATTTCATGTCAACTCACTAAAAAATTTAATAAATGGATTAACAATAGTCATTTGCATTAATATTAAAAATTTAAAATTATAAAAGTATAAGAATGATCTAATTGAAGAATATGGACATGGGTGAAACTAAAAATTTTTATGAGAGGCGGGAACTAAGTTATATATTTTGATAAGAACTAAAGTGCAATTTCACTAATATATTAGCTTAAATCTTTACAGTTTTTAGAAAGATTAAATCAAATCTACACCCTAATGCATAGTACAATATTAGTAATTGAACATAACCAAACAGTTTTAATTGGTATTGGTTAGAATTTAATGAAAAAAAAAAAAAAACCAAAATACTTATAGTTTGGATTGAGATTTTTCATACCGAGACAGCATTTGGAACGACAAAATCGAATCGCATTAAACCCTTTTCGGCATGGGTGATTTGCAGTCCTTGGAGGACTGTGGCTTCTAATCCATGGCCTATTTTAGATTGAAGAACAGCATGAAGCCATACAAGGGATTTCTGTACGGAATCATTTTCCATTTCCATATATCTTTTCCAACTTGTCTCAGATAGATGCTTGTGCTGTTTCCCTTTTTGCAATAATGGGGTGTTGTCCTTATTTATTTCTCTTATGGCTTTGATAAGAACGATGTGAAGATATGATAAGATGAGAATTTCTAGCGATGATTTCAACGATTCTTTGTTGTCTTCCATTTCTCATGGTATTTGCTGCTTTATCTTCTTTCGTTCGCAAATGCTGATGTTTCGAGTAGAAGAAATTCTTTTAGAGATTTAAGCGCCTTTAAATAAAACATCTTTTTACACTACTAATAATATTAATATCAATTAAATTAATATTTAGTTGATATTATTCAGTTATAATATAATTATTAATTTATGTGCTTATTTTATTTATTTATAATATAATTATTAATACTTATATTTTATTATTTTATATCGAAAAAAATAATATATATTTATTTATTTATTATTCATTAATATTGTTTGTGAACCTGTTTAATTATATAATTATAAACCTTTTCATTTAACTTAAATAAAAGAATATAAACAAACATTTATTAATTTAATCTGGATTCATTTAAAATCATACAACCAACCCATTGCATAACCCTATTTTTACTTTTTTTTTTTTTTAGATAAACTTTTTAATGAACCAATGAAGCTAACATAACTGGGTTTATTTTATTTTATGATGCTAACATGACCATTGAATAGTATGAAAAGTTTGACATTAATCTGAAAATAGTCACACGAAACAAAAGTAATATAAAAATAAATTGGGTAAACTGTAACCAGGGTTATTTCAATTATTATTAAGTTTACATTTTGGTAACTTAATTTTAAAAAGTTCCAAATTGGTCATTAAACTATTTGAAAGTTTTCATTTAAGTCACTAGATGATTAAGTTACTAACAAATGTTTTATCACTGTTAACTCACTATTCATTATGGAGTGAATTACATCCAAGGTCACTAAACTATTAATAAGCTTACAATTGGGTCACTTGATTTTAAAAAAAAATTACAAATTAGTCACTAATTTGTTTCAAAGTTTTAGGGACCTCATTTGCCGTTGTACTCCAATAATCTCACCACTGTCCGACCTCCTCATTCAACAAAGAAACACATTGAATTAGAGCTTTTTCCCTCCTCTTTCAACTTTACGGTTTAACTTTACTTGGAATGGCTAACCCTGTAGATTTAAATTTGAAGCTCTCCGATCTCTGTCCACTGTTGTTGGATGGTTGCCTGACTCCGATATGTTCTTCTTCTTAGTGAGACTTTCTCCTTGACCTTTTAGATTGAGCCTTTATTGCCTAGAACTCTTAGACTAACTCTTGACTAAATCTAGTACATTTGAGTCTCCTTTTACTTGATATTTTGATTCTCTTTTCCTTGGTTTTATTTTATCTCTTTGCTTTAGTAAATCTTGTTTCAAGCTTGTTGACATGATGGTTTCTTCCTTTTTATTTGTATTTTTTGCTTGTTTTTATTGTGGTTGTAAGTTGTTGATACTGTTGGGATTATCGAGTTTGGGAGTAATGGTGCAAAAATTGAAATTCCAAAGTGTAAACTTGTAAACCTACTAAAAGTTTTGTGACCAACTTGTAAGTTTTTTGAAATTGAGTGACGAAATTGTAAACTTACTAATAGTTGAGTGATCAAGTTGTAAAATTACTAGTCCTCACATTTGATGTCCAATAGGAAGTTAATGGGACAGTTGTCAATTTACAACTTTCGAATAGTTGACTGGTTAGTTTGTAACTTTTTTAAAATTAAGTAATGAAAGTATAAACTTACTAATAATTGAGAAACATTGGGTGTACCTTACCCAAATAGATTATGGTACAACCACGATTTGGGCAAAAAAAAATATAATAAATATGTGTCTAACAATTTCATATTAAAACAAGTGAGAGTTTTGCCAACAATCTTTTGACCTAGCGGTAAGAATATTGTGTTGTAGGCATGAGAGTTTTGGTTCAATCCTAAGCAGACTCATTCCCTATCCTCCAATCATTAAAAAAAATGAGAGTTTAGTTGAATTGATTAATTAGAAACTTTAAAATTTTTAATGGCTTGTGTTTGAATCCTACTCTGTTCGAATCCTTCTCACTCTCTCTCTCTCCATATAATATTGAGAATAATCCTACTATATATTTACATTGATTTTTATAGTTTTTATATAAATTCTAAACATAAAAAGATAAAAACATCCTCCAAAATATATTTATTACTTTATGAAAGGAAAAACGTTTTTACTCATTTCTTGATTGAGTCTATGTCCAATTAACTCGTGACACCAACTCAATCAATAATATTATATATAATATATAAATAGTATAAATAATACAGAGCATAACAGGAAAACACATTAAGAGCAGATAAACCAATATAATTAGAACGTGCAAAATCAATATAATACAAGTTATTATTATTTTT
Organism: Gossypium anomalum; assembly: GCA_025698475.1. Taxonomy (NCBI): domain Eukaryota; kingdom Viridiplantae; phylum Streptophyta; class Magnoliopsida; order Malvales; family Malvaceae; genus Gossypium; species Gossypium anomalum. Next base: position 22,002,682 of record CM046964.1, on the reverse strand, counting down.
AAAAAAAATTAGGTTTAAATGTTAAAAAAATTCTCATAAAATAATTAAAAAAACTAATTAAGCCTAATAAAAATTTCTATCAATTTAGCCCCTAATCAAAAGAAAGCAATTAATTGGGCTCTTGAAATATAGTTTTCGGTTGAATCTTATGATAGACCATTAAGTGAAGGCATGACGGCTGACATGGTGTTTAATATGGAAAAATATTGATATAAGAGTTTAATTAATTTTTTAATTATTTAAACTTAAAAATTATAAAAAAAATTATAAAAAAAATTTGAAAACTATAAAACTATAAAAATATGAAAGAAAGTATCTAGAATTATAAAATACTATTAATATATTATAAAAAAATGAAAAATCATTGAAATTATTAACAAAAATAGGAACATTAAAAATTATAAAAATATTAAATATTATTAATATATTGCGATCATTCAAGCACAAATATAAAAAAAAATATTTTGGTAGAGATAAAATATCCTAATGATATGGCACAAAATCAAGAGGAAGGCAGGGAAAATGAAATATCCTCACATGTTTTTTTTTTTTATCTAAAGAGTGCTTGTTAGCTTTATGTCTTTTATTCATATTGGTTGATTGACTACAATAAATTTAAGTCATTTAAATTTTAGATGTCTAAGACTCTCTCTTAACTAGTGTAAGGTAAGGGACCCCTTTTGACAAATGGTCATTTTTAGTTGTGAGTTATGTAATACATATGTAAATGTTGGTTTTGGATGTTAGGCATAGTTGATGCTTGAATTGGTAACGTTTGATGCTAAGAAAATGAATGATCAAGAACATATTTGAGTCTAGTATGTTCAAAGTTATACATTGAAGTGGTTAAGGTTGGTAAGTTGGTGAATGATTAGGAAATGGTAAATCTTGATGGTTGATCATGATATGTATAATATATGTAGCTTAGTATATGTGTTTGGCTTGGTTTGATTTAGTTAGGTGGATAAAGGAATGAATTGAACTTAAATGGTGATTATAGATTGAATGTTATGTTAATGGTTGGTTCAAATGTTACAGGCTTGTTTTGGTTTGTTTTACCACATTTTGGTATAGGTGGAATTGATATATGAATGGATATGATGATAGGTTGTGTTTGGAAACACTTGAATTAGGTATCAAATGTGCATTTTGCCAAAAACAGAGGCAACATCATGACCTCAAGTCCCTGACGTCGCAACATCATTTGGAAGTGAGTGATGTCGCGACGTGGATATACATCTTGTCATGATATAACTCTCTGTTTGGCGACGTTGCGACAAGAAAATTATGAAGTCACGATGTTGGCTCAAGAGTTTTAAAACTTTACATTTTGGTCCTAATTCATACTTGGGTTAGCAAAAGAGCTTTGTTAAGCTTGTGTAAGACCCAGAAACAATTGTGTAGCACATTATGAATGTGATTAATACATATTTACATGTATGAATGATCGAATGGTGTATAATCATCTGCAGTTGCTTCAACAACGAATGTAGCATCTTGTAGCTCGAACCCGGCAATTGAGTCAGGCAAGAGGTGTTACATATATGACACAATTCAACGTTAACCCCTGAATCCTAATGAACTTAGCCCTGGGTGATCCCAAAATGATAAAAATTACTTTTAAATTCTTAGGAAAATTATAAAATTATAAATTAGTATAATGATAAGATTATCTTAGCCTCCCCAAAAAAAAAATTATAATTCAATGCTAGCTCTTAACACTTGAACTTAGACATAGGTTATGCCTAGTAAAAATTGTATTTTGAACAATAATATCTTACTAGGCACCTTCAAATCCCAAATTTCATACCAAATCATTCACGAAAACTTAAACATTGTTTCGAGTTAATAGATATTTATTATTCTTCAAATTTAACCAAATAAAACCAAAACACTAATCATTTATCTTAAACTCTTTCCAAAAGTTCCCTAAAAAAAATTACATATAATGAGATTTGAACACACTTTCTATTTTAAGTGTTACAATATAAATTGTTTCATTTTAGCCCTAGACTGAAATGAAAAGTAAATGTTAAATATATTTCCAAGAGATGATGATAACCATATTTAACACATCTTAATTAGCATGGTTTATTTAAGTTGTTAAAGATTACTCACTTGAGGCGTGAGTTTATTTACAGCCATCCATAGTTTTCCTACCGCAATTACTTCACCATTTCCTTTCCTTCTAACTTCAACCGCCACATGCATAAGCTTTCCTCTATTTGCACTAACCTTTGATTCTATCTCCACATGTTCCTAAAACAATCAAATGATCTATTACTTTCAATCAAACAGCTTTGATTTTACTAAAAGGATAAAAAAGGGTAAATATACATTTTGGTACTTAAACTTCACTTTAAAGTTTTTTGAGTCCAATTAGGTTTTTGAACTTGGTTTCTTGGTTCAAATTAGTATCTAAACTTGTCTTTTTGGTCCAAATTAGTACCTATGGTATATTTGAACTAATTTGAAATATGACGCCAAGTTTAGATACAAATTTGAACCAGAATGCCAAGTTTAGGTACTTAGTTGGACAAAAAAAAAACTTAGATACCAATTTCTACTAAAAAGAAAGTTTAGATACCAATATATATATTTACCCCCAAAAGAAACACCCCACAAGTAAACAAGAAGCTCTTAACTTGAATTGTAGCTGTTGAATAATATAAAACATTGAGATCAATCGTACTAGTGACACGATTGGCAAAGGAATAAATAGTAACAGCTCCAATGGTGTCGACCAACGATGCTAAAGCTCCAAAACTCCAATTCCCATCAACATCCTATAAATAAAAATCACAAAAAAAAAATCAAAGATTGTTGCATAATGAACTCCATTATGATAAATTAATGAACAAAGAAAACCCAGAATCATAATTCGAATTAAGATTTTCATACCGAGACAGTGTTTGGGATGAGAAAATCAAATCGCATAAAACCCTTTTCGGCATGGGTGACATGCAGTCCTTGGAGGACTCTAGTTTCGAATCCATGGCCTATTTTACCATTAATAACACTGTCGTAACCATTTTTTTGTAAAACGGTAGTCGACTTGGTTTGGAAATGAAAATTAAAAAGAGGAGTCGCCACCAATCTTTTTTGATGAGGTGTGATCGGATCACCTTTGATTAATCATTTTAATAAAATTTAAGATTTACTAAAACGATAATTTTTGGTCTACGAAAATCAGAAAATGAGTTCGGGAGTCGGTTACGCACGAGGAAGGGTTAACACACTCGATACGCCCAAAAATTGGTACCTAGTTGATTAATTAGTGTCTTAGTGTCGAAAATTTGAAAGCTTGGAAGAATTTAAAATACGATCCCTCTTTGTACGATTGAATGAATTAAAATGGATGTTAAAGGCTTGTTTATCCGAAGTAATAAAATGTTATACCCAGTAAGTTAGGGCACGACATTTCATACTTTGAGACTGGACTAGCCTTTTATTTAAAATCAATGTATTTTTAATTTCTTTTAAAGGATATTCGGTTAGTTAGAGTGAACGAAGGAAATCGAAACCCAGTAAGTTAGGGCATGTTTCCTCGAGTTTTCAAACTCCGAACATTGCCTTTATTTGCAAAAACTCTTATTTCGAGGTGTCAAGACGTTATGCCCGGTAAGTTAGGGCACTACATTTCGTATCCCCGAAAATAAGCATTTTTTAAAAACTCGTATTGTAATTTAAAAAAAAAATTCCGTTGTTTAGGTTAAATGAGAAAAGTCGAAACCCAGTAAGTTAGGGCACGATTGTCTCGAATTACCAAAATACGGAACATCACTTTTATGAAAGAATTATTTTAAGGTATCGAAAAGAACATGATAGGATTTTATAGTAAAACGTGAGAGCCAAATTACGGTATAAACACATATAATAATATAATGATAATGTCAAAACAATAATATGCGCAGTTATAAAAGATGAAACAAATAACGAGATAGGTATTATATGAATGTAAACACATGCGTTGAAAATGAAATAATCAAACACATAAGCAAATAAATAAAAAAAATAGAATGACGATGATAACGATAGTAACGATATAAAAGTATATACATATGTGGGTTAAGGTACATACATAATAATAGAAGTAATAAGAAATATAAAAGAAATACATACCTACATAATAATAGTATAAAAGATACATACACATAGTATATAAGAAAAAATTGTATATGCAATATTATATAGTATATACATATTAGTAATAATAGTAATGGTAATAATAATAATAACATTACATAAATATATATATTGAAAATAGATATATATAATAATAGTTAAAAGCATACGTAGCATGTACATGATATATGAAACGAAATATACACGTAATACATATTAAAACATATACACGATATTGTATTAATTTACATGGGCATAATATGAAATATAATATATGAATATATATTAAAAGTATGTATATATGATACAAATGTATTAACAAAACAATAATATCAAAATTAATAACAAAAATAATGTATCAATGTATACGTATATATATTAAAGATATATAATAAGTATTGATAATATAGAAGTAAAATATAACAAAATATACATGATAGAATATTTGTATACATAAAACATATATTAAGGCTAATAATGAAACAACTATATGAATATGTAAAATATATACAAGTATTAACTAAAACTACAAATATCTAAATAATAGTAAAATACGTTAATAATAATAATAATACAAAATAGTAAATAGAATAATGAATAATATGTATAATGAAAGGGTGAAAATAATTCCAAAAACCTCATTAATTCTCAAAAAAGGATTAAATTCGAAATAAACATGAAGTCCTGGGGCCGATCTTTAAAATTAATAAAGGGGAAAGGGACAGATTCGAGCGCGCGAGCAAGTAGGAGGGATCTAAGGAGCAAATAGTCCCATTTTACCAAACAACGTCGTTTGGTATTTCTCCTTCATACTGTCAGGGGATTGAATTAAAACAGAATTAAAATTACGGGGCCAAATTTAAAAACGTGAAAAGACCCGATTAAAACCAACGAAATTGCGGAGGGACTGCATGCGCAAATGTCCCAAATGTCAAAAACACGCGGACCTTCTGTGGAGCAAGCCGGGTTTCGGGTCGGGGTGGCTAGACGACGTCGTTTTGGTCTTGTGGGTGCCGACCAAAACGGCGTCGTTTTATATCATCTATATAAGCCAAAATTTTGCCTTTGAAATCATTTTTGCTGTTGGTTTCCAAAAAAATAAACCTTTTTCCTTTGTTTTCTCTGCAGGTTTGAGCACAGTCAGCGCTCCGGCGGCCTACCACCATCCTTCGTTGCGTCTCCAGCGCCGGTGACCGTCGCCGGCCACCGAGCTCCAAAAAATGGTATTTTTTATATTTTTTGTATATATTTTTATATATATATTTTTATATATATCTTAGATAAGTATGTATATATTAATACTTGTCAAAAATTCGAAAAAGAAAAGAAAAGAACAAAATAAAATAAAACGAGAATGCGAATAACAGTAAAACTATCACCTTAGATTTCAAAATTGGCTCCTGTCTTTGCACTGTTTTTATTTGCTAGAGTTTTAGCTTTTTGTATTTTAAAATCTAAGGCTGTTTTTTATTTTCAAGGCCGACCCTTTTACAAGATTTTAACTCGGCTTTTATAGCCATTGTACAACCCTTTTTTATTATTTGTTGTCCTTTCTCTGCAGAAAAGTGGGCGGTGGAGCAGAGGCCATTTGTGCTGTTGACGTGACTGGGCGGTGGGAGTCAGAGGCAGTGGAGGCAAGTGGTTTAGGGTTTCGAATTCTGAAACCCTAAACTTGGGGCTAGTTGGGTTTGGGCTTCTGTTATTTGTTTTGGGTAGGTTATTGTTTTGGGCTAAGTTTAGGGCTAATGTTTCTTTTTTTGGGGGTTTTAATTGGGTAGTTGGGTTATTTTTAGGTATTGGGGGTTTAGCCCGGGCCAAAGTGGGCTTGTACAGCTGCCCCTCTTTGCTTGTTGTCGTGTAACGAGGACAAAGCAAAGACTTTTAAGAAAGACCAGTTTGGCCCGGCCGCGTCGAGTCTTGACTTCTTTGGTGCTCCTCTTCTTCTTGTAGTTTCAATATGCTCCACTGCAACTTCAGAGAGATAAGATTTGTAATTTCAACCTGCTCTACTACAACTTCAGGGAGATAAGGTTTGTTTTGATCTACTCTACTGCAACTTCAGAGAGATAAGATTTGTAATTTTGGCTTCAATCTGTTCCACTGCGATTTTAGGGAAATAAGATTTGCTATTTTCAGTCTGCTCCACTGTAACTTCGAGGAGGTAAGACTTGTAACTTCGATTTACTCCGCTGAAACTTTAAGGAGATCTGCTGTGGCTTCGAGCCGCTCCAACGCCATTTCAGGGAGAAGAGATTTGTAACTTTCAGCCTGTTACCCTACTACCTAGGGGTTTAAAGCCTGGTGGCTTGAATCTGCTTCGCTGTAACTTCAGGAAGACAAGATTTGCCGTCTTCGATCTATTCCACTGCAACTTCAGGGAGATAAGATCTGTAATTTTCAGCCTATTACCCTACTACTTAAGGGGTTAAGGTCTGTAAATTTAGTCTGCTCCGCCGTGACTTCGGGGAGATGAGACTTGTAACTTCAGTCTGCTCCACTACACTTCAGGGAGATAAGACTAGTGACTTCAATCTGCTTCGCTGCAACTTCAGGAAGATAAGATTCGTTGGATTCGATCTGTTCCACTACAACTTCAGGGAGACAAGATCTGGTCAATTCAGCTTGTTACCCTACTGCTTAGGGAGTTAAAGTTCATCATCTTCGATCTGTTTCCCTACTGCTTAGGGGGTTGAGATCTTTCAATTCAACCTGTTGCCCTACTGCTCAGGGATTTAAGGCTGGTGAATTCACTGACTCTAGAGACATGACCTGTAGAATCAATTCCATGTATCTATGCTTATGCCAAATGATTAGGATGCTATGATCGAAATGAATCAAATGCTCCTAACTAGATGTGTTATGAATGTGTCAAATAACTAGGATGCTATGATCGAAATGAATCAAATGCTCCTAATTAGATGTGTCATGAATGATATGAGAATGTCATTTTTTAATTTGATATTACACGCCCTTGAGTTTAGGGTAATTCAAACTAATTAGTCCCATTTCAGGTCCTTGTATCGTTTAGAAGCACTTCAGAGTAATATGCAGAACTCCTTTTTGAATATTATTAGTCCATTAATCATCATTTCAACGAAAAATGCTTGAAACAGATTATTGCGGTAGACAAGATGGAATTTTATTTTGAGAGCGAAGCTCAAAGTGAATAGAGTAATCAAGATAGCAAATTTGCTAAGATACAAAATGAAAACTAACGAATTAATCAAGATAGCACATTTTGCTAAAAATGCAAAGTGCATTAGATAAGAAAGTGCTCCAAATATCAACAGTGTGAGCTTCGTTGCACGAATTTCTCAGAGACCCTCTGAACTCGGTATGCGTTTAGAAGACCAAGAGTATTTCGTTGATACCCAAGATGTAGCATTTCTCCTTCTTATCAATTCAGAGAAAACAGGATCACCGTATGCCCCAACTTCGATCAAAATTTGAATTGCCCATTCCTGGGTTTTCAACTCAAAACCCTTTTGGTCTCAAAGCGCCCTTTTGCGGGTTTTCGCCTTGGCCTCTCCTTTTTTTTTTTTAGGTGAAGTACCTCTTGACCGAATCCGTATTCACAGGATTAGGCAGACTTTTACCATCCATCTTGATCAAAATTAGAGCTCCTCCACAGAAAGCCTTCTTTACCACATAAGGTCCTTCCCAATTAGGCATCCATTTTCCTCTGAAATCTTTTTGTATGGGAAGGATCTTTTTCAAAACAAGGTCTCCTTCATGGAATTCCCTGGGGCGAACCTTCTTATTATAAGCTCGCATAATTCTCTTTTGATACATTTGACCATGACGGATAACTTTTAGCCTCTTTTCCTCAATCAAGTTTAACTTGTCGTATCGAGACTGGATCCATTCTGCTTCATCTAATTTTAATTCTGAAAGTACGCGTAGAGAGGGAATCCCGACCTCAATAGGTAGAACCGCCTCCATTCCATAAACTAAAGAGAATGGTGTTGCCCCGGTAGATGTTCTGACTGACGTTCGGTAGGCATACAGGGCAAATGGTAATTTCTCGTGCCAATCTCTGTAAGTTTCAGTCATCTTCCCCACGATTTTCTTTATGTTTTTATTGGCCGCTTCTACTACACCATTCATCTTTGGGTGATACGGTGACGAGTTATGATGTTTAATCTTGAACTGGCTACAGACCTCCGCTATCGTGCTATTGTTCAAGTTCAGTGTATTGTCCGATATGATTCGCTCAGACATCCCATATCGACATATGATTTCTTTCTTTAAGAACTTACTGACTGCCGACTTTGTGACGTTGGCGTAAGATGTGGCCTCTACCCATTTGGTGAAGTAATCTATGACCACAAAGATGAATCGATGTCCATTAGATGCCTTTGGCGAGATTGGCCCTATGACATCCATACCCCACATGGAGAAAGGATATGGAGAAGTCATGACATGAAGGGGTGAAGGAGGTACATGAATTTTATCTCCATAAATTTGACATTTATGGCACTTCTTGGCATAGTTGATGCAATCTCCTTCCATAGTGGACCAATAATATCCGAATCTCATGATCTGTCTGGCCATGGTGAAACCATTAGCATGTGTCCCGCAGACGCCCTCATGAACCTCTTCCAGGATTTGCTTAGCCTCGACAACGTCTACACATCTTAAGAGTACCTGATCCTTCCTTCTCTTGTATAAGATCTCTCCATCCAAGACGTAGTCACTAGCCAGCCTTCTTAGTGTCCTTTTATCATTCTTAGACGCCTGGTCTGGGTATTCACGACTCTTCACATATTGTAAAATATCCTGATACCAAGGATGATCATCTTTCTCTTCTTCTTCTTCAATGTTGTTGCAATGAGCCGGGGCCTCATAAATACTCATTTGAATAGGCTTCATATCCTCTTGCTTGTTCACTTTGATCATAGAAGCTAAGGTTGCCAAGGCGTCAGCCATCTGATTTTCATCTCGTGGGAGATAGTAGAAAGTGACATTGTCAAACTCCTCGATTAGCTCAAGAACCAGCCTTCGATAATTGATCAACTTCGGATCTCTTGTCTTCCATTCACCTTTAAGCTGGTAGATCACTAATGCAGAATCTCTGTATACCTCCAGCACTTTTATTTTGCGTTCTATGGCTGCACGGATGCCCATGACGCATGCCTCGTATTCCGCCACATTGTTTGTACAGTCAAAATCCAATTTACTAGTAAAAGGATAATGATCTCCGTTTGGGGATACCAAGACTGCCCCGATTCCATTGCCTACAGCATTTGATGCTCCGTCAAAATTCAGCTTCCAAGGGTGGCCTTCTTGAGACTCTTCTTCCGTGGTTGCAACATACATTAGATCCTCATTTGGGAAATCAAAGCTCAATGGCTCATAATCTTCTAGAGCTCTACTGGCTAGAAAATCTGCTATTGCACTCCCCTTTACAGCCTTTTGGTTAAGTTAGACTATGTCAAACTCAGAAAGCAAAATTTGCCAACGAGCCATTCTTCCGTTCAAAGCGTTTGATTCCATCATGTATTTCAAAGGGTCTAGTTTTGAGATGAGCCAAGTTGTGTGGTACAACATGTACTGTCTCAGTCTTCGGGTTGTCCAAATCAAAGCACAACACAACTTTTAGATCGGCGAATACCTTGTCTCACATTCGGTGAATTTTTTGCTGAGATAGTATATCGCTTTTTCTTTTCTTCCCGACTCGCCGTGTTGGCCTAGCACACATCCCATGGAATTTTCAAACACTGCCAAGTATAGTATCAGTGGTTTATCTGGGCAAGGTGGCATCAGTACTGGGGCATTGGATAGGTAATACTTGACCTTGTCAAAGGTTTTCTGGCACTCCTTATCCCAAACACCCGGGTTATGCTTTCTGAGAAGACGAAATATCGGATCACATTTTTCTGTCAGTTGTGAAATGAACCGAGCAATGTAATTCAGTCTTCCTAAGAAACCTCGAACTTCTTTTTGAGTGCATGGTGGAGGCAATTCTTGTATAGCCCTAACTTTGTCTGGGTCAATCTCAATTTCTTTTTCACTCACCACGAATCCCAACAATTTTCCTGACCGGGCTCCGAAAGTGCATTTTGCGGGATTGAGCTTTAGTTGGAACTTTCTTAACCTTAAGAATAATTTCCTCAGGACTTGCACATGCTCATTCTCTGCTCTGGATTTTTTAAACATGTCGTCGACGTAAACTTCAATCTCTTTGTGCATCATATCGTGGAATAAAGTTACCATGGCCCTCTGATATGTTGCTCCCGCATTTTTCAGCCCGAATGGCATCACTTTATAACAAAATGTTCCCCACATGGTTACGAATGTGGTCTTTTCCACGTCTTCTGGATGCATCTTTATCTGGTTGTACCCTGAGAAGCCATCCATAAATGAAAAAAGTGAGTAACCTGCCGTGTTATCTACTAGTGTATCAATGTGAGGCAACGGGAAGTTGTCTTTTGGGCTGGCTTTGTTCAGATCTCGGTAACCCACGCACATTCGTACCTTTCCATCTTTCTTAGGAACAGAGACTATATTGGCCACCCATTCTGAGTACTTGACCACTTGTAAGAAACCGGCGTCGAATTACTTCTTGACCTCTTCTTTTATCTTCAACAACACGTCGGGTCTCATCCTTCGAAGTTTCTGTTGAATTGGCCTGCATTCTTCCCTTATGGGGAGTCGATGTGCCATGATATCAGTGTTCAACCCAGGCATGTCTTGATATGACCATGCGAAGACATCCTTGAATTCCCGGAGTAACTCGACGAGGTCCCGCTTTATTTCTGCAGTGATGTTATCTCCAATTTTCACCTCTTTTCCTTCTCCTAAGCTAACAATTTCCACCGACTCTTTGTGAGGTAAAATTTGTTTCTCCTCTTGTTCTACCATTCTTAACAAATCGGGAGATAGGTCACAATTTCGGTCATCTTCAAAATCCTCAGTATCCTCCATACACAAATCTTGCTCGAAAGGAGTCTTTGAGTCAGTGGCAATATTGCTCATATCATTGATATCTGGAGACCTGTTATAAATGAAGAAAGAAATCCAAAGAACAAAAGAATCTAAGAATATTTTATTTGTGTGGCATGATTATGAATGAATTGGAAAGAATAAAAAATATTTGCTCAAGATGATACGCAAAAATGCATTTTTTATTGAAATAACGATATTTGGACATATGCCTATTTCATAAAAGGATTCTTATTGCCCCTAGGCTCAGGGCAATAAGCTTGTTGTGAACATTACTCTGGGTTAATCCTAAAAGTTACAGGGATCTCCTCCACGGTCTAATTGTTCAAAATGCTTCCCGGGATGTAAGGGCAAATTCCAGCTAAATTCTCTTCAGTTTTTCCGTCGGATATAGCATTGATGCTCAAACTGTTCAATATTTCTTCGGCAGGCTTTTTCTTCGTCGATCTTCTTTTGGAGTAAATAGTCCCTCCTGACACGAATGTTTTGGATAAGTGAGGAAAGGTCATTGGTTCCCACTTGACCTCCTCACCGCACAAACGCGCTCTCCTCAGCCCTTGCCTTTTCTCCAGCTCTTTCTTCTTTTGCTTCGCATCTGGCTTAAATCCTAAGCCAAAGCGATATCGTTTTTCCTTCACTACTGGTACCTCGATCCTTCCTTGGAGGCATCTTCCAAGTCCTCTCCCTGGCAAGGCTCCTTTGCCAACAGTTAATCGTAGGCCCATCCTTGTGGTTTTGGATATTCTAGGCACTGGAACCTTGTTTCCTTCGACGATGAATATAGCGTTGAAAAATTCTAATGATCGAAAAGAACACTCTATTGCCTCATCGTCTGTACCCACGTATGGTGCGTCACTGGTGACAGATGCAATGATGTCTTCCTCCGCGTTTATCGTTACCAACCTACCCTCAGTTACCAACTTCAATTTTTGATGTAGGGATGAGTGATCGCCCCTGCCGAGTGAATCCACGGTCTTCCCAACAGGCAATTGTATGATGGTTTGATGTCCATTACCAAGAAGTCCACCTCGTATGTATTTGGGCCGATCAAGAGAGGTATCTCGATTCTTCTCATCACCTTCCTTTCGGTGCCGTCGAATGCTCTCACGACGTTCTGGCATGTCTTCATGTGGGAGCTATCTCATCGGCAATCTATTTAGCGTGGACAAGGCGGGGACATTCAATGCCGATCCATTATCAATCAATACCCCCGGTAATGTGTATCCCTTGCAACGAGTGGTAATATGCAGGGCCTTTGTAGATCCCATGCCCCCGGTGGTATTTCATCATCATTAAAGAAAATAAAGTTATCAGCACTGATATTATTGACCAGGCGATCGAGCTTATTAACAGAAATATCCGCCACGTATGTTTCATTTAACACCTTCATCAACGCACTGCGGTGTGTCTCTGAGCTCAAAAGCAAGGCTAGTACCGATATGCAAGTTGGTTGTTTGTGCAACTGCTCCACAATGCTGTACTCACTGTGCTTCAGGAATTTTAAGAACTCTTTAGCCTCTTTCTCTGTTACAGGCTCATTGACAGGTGACTCAGGTCTGATCGTCTTCTCATTTCTTTGTTCAACAACCACAGATTTTCTTTTAGTTGGTTCTACCTTTGTGTTCGGGGTATAACGCCTTCCACTTCGTATATAAAACCCTTCATTTTGTCCTTCCTCCGTAGCGTTAATCGGGTTCTCCTTTCCCAGGATTGTCACATTACAGTCATAGTTCCAAGGCACACTCTTGCTATCTTTGTAAGGGAAAGCAACAGGTTTTTGGATTATGACCTTTGGCGCAATTAGTACTCCCATTTCACTGGTCCTTGGTCGCGATATGATTACAACTGGGTGATTGACCCCTTGGACATTGTTGGTTGGCCCTTGCTCTGACGCGCATACATCTTCTCCTTTCGGGTCCTCGGTGTACTCAAAGAATTCGATCTCTTTATTTTCTATCAATCTCTGTACCAGAGCCCTGAATTCATTACACTTTTGGATCTCATGCCCTTCCTCGTCATGGAATTCACAGTAGTACTTCCCTCCTTCAGGCTTCTCCTCTAAATCTTGTGTAAGTAAACCTTCTTCCACCATTTTCTTCCAAACCCATCTCAAAAGGGTCTTTACCTCCGATACATCCATCTTAGTTCTCGTCCCTCCACATTCGACTATCGCGTTTACCCCTTCATCTGAATGACTGGGTAACGGATTTCCAGCCACATTAGGTCCTGTGGGATCATCGAACTTCACAATGCCCATCTTTATGAGTCTTTCGACTAATTTTTTGAAGGCCGTGCAGTTCTCAATCGTGTGTCCCGAGATTCCTGCATGGTATTCGCATTGAGCGTTTGCGTCATACCACTTAGGAAATGGAGGTTGCATGGGTTTCAGGTAAAATGGGGACACCACATGCGCATCAAACAGGTTTTGGTAAAGCTCTCTATACGTCATTGGGATTGGCGTGAATTGAACTCTTTCTGTGTTAGGCCTCGAGTCGGAATCTTGCCTTGTAGAGCCCTGATGGCTAGTAGCCACTGCCCTTGGTTGGCTCACTGTGACTGGCTTGGAATAACTTTTATTGTATATGTTCGCATTGTTTACTTCGTTTTCTTTCCTTCTAGGAGCTGATCTCTTGGCACTTTCTCCCGCTTCAATTTTCCCACATCTCACCGCGTTTTCTATCATCTCCCCAGACATCACTATGTCTGAGAAGCTCTTAGTAGCGCTTCCCAACATATGGTTAATGAATGGGGCCTTTAGGGTATTGATAAAAAGCATGGTTGTTTCCTTCTCCAAGAGAGGTGGTTGGACTTGTGTCGCTATTTCCCTCCACCGTTGTGCATACTGCCTGAAGTTCTCACTCGGCTTCTTTTCCATATTTTGTAGGGTAATTCTGTCGGGTGCCATGTCTGTCACGTGACCGTATTGTTTCATAAAAGATTGAGCCAAATCCTTCCACGAACCAATTTGGGCACGGCTGAGCTGGTTATACCACTTGGCTGCGGATCCGATCAGACTGTCTTGGAAACAGTGGATCAACAGCTGGTCGTTATTGACATACCCTGTCATCCTTCGACAGAACATCGTAATATGAGCTTCAGGGCAGCTTGTCCCATTATACTTTTCAAACTCTGGGGTTTTAAATTTTGGTGGAAGCATCAGATCTGGGACTAAGCTTAAGTCTTTAGCATCGATCCCGCTGCGATAGTCAGCAGTCTCCATTGCTTTAAATTTCTCTTCAAGCCATTTACATCGGTCATCGAGTTGCTTTGCCAAGTCAACCTTTTCTTTTTCTGTTTCTTCCACATCATCAAAGTGCAGGACAAATGGATTAATTGGATTATCCCACAGAGTAGAGAGCCGAACCTCTGAGGAGCATTCATCGGTCTTTGAGGCACCTACAATCATCTTTGGGCCTAATAGTGACAGGCACTATTCGTGGGTGCATCTCCGGTTGTGATTGAGTGTGTGCTGGGGTAAAGCCCGGAGGGTAGATAGGGTCTTCATTATCACTCCCTATAGTGTTCTTTCCTTTTTCGCGTTCTTTAGCCAGCAACTGCGCTAACTGTCCTAACATATTATTATGGGATTCTTGCATTTGTTCCCTCATCTCTTGTTGGATTTTCGCTAACTGCTCTTGCATCCGTGCTTGTAATTGCTCTTGCATATCCCTTTACAGTTGTTCCAATCTTTCTAGTCTTTGATCCATTTCTTTGGTTTTACGGCGGGTATAGTAGCTGTGTTCGATTGGTTGATTTTCGTTGGTTTCCAGATTAACTGAAATAATTTTTCTTAATCAGGGTCCTTTCGTGAAATTTAATGCATATGATGAAATGTAATGCAAATTAAATGAATGCAAAAAGAGGCGTTGATTCTAATTCAATTTCGTTAGAAGAACTTCACTAGAAGAAAAATTTCTTTACATAGAACAGATGATTACATATACGACTTTGCCCTAATACCCAAAGCCTTAACTTTCCTAAGAAGCCAAGCTAAGTTTCGACCTCGATCTGATTTTGACTCGTACTTTAAGCTCAATACATCAGCCTGAACGGCCAGGGTTTGCAAGTGATCGGCTACCTCCCGAACCTGAGCCACAGCCTCGCCCATGACATAATCTCTATTTCTGATCTGATCTTGAGATTGGAAGAGTTGTTCTCTATACTGTTCATTGTTTGCCTCAAGGAGTTCCACTCGAAATTTACTATCTTGTAGTGCGGTCTCGAGTTTCCCTATTTCCTCTTTCAACTCTTCGATCCTACTTAGACTGGCTTTCAACTCTATTACGAAATTGCGGCTACGATGTTGATGTAGTGATCTTTCTAATTCAGCCACCCGAGCTCGTAACTTCTCCTCTTCGTTTTGGCTTTCTAACAAGTTTTTCTTCAGCACATCCTCTCGTATTCGGACATCATGAAACTTCTTCTCCCACTGATCAGCTCTAGTCTTTTCTTTTCCAATCTCTTGACGCCACTGCTCTGACGTTTTGCCCAAACCGGCAGTTCTTATTGACATACGTAGCTTCTTATAATCGGTCTTCAGACTATTCAAGTCCTCCTCAGCTTTGTTCTTCCCTTTCCTTAGCTTTTCGGCCTCTAGCTTATAGATCTCGACGTCCAATCCTAGCCGCATTTTTTCTTCCTCCAATTGCTCTATCTTCTTTCCAAATTCTGAGCTCTTTCTCTCGAAGTCTTGCTTTATGATCTCTAGCTCAGATGGGGCTACTCGCAAATGCTCTTCTATTAGCTGGGTGGTCCCTTGATTTGGCTTAAGAATGTTATCGTTGACTCTCTTACCCCACCACCATTCATACTCGGGGGTTGTCATCGGGCCTATGGTGAACCCCTTCATTCTTCGAGTTTGGTTCCATGCATCTGATATCTCACGAACTTTTTTCTTATAACCGTCATCTTTATAGGAGAACTCACACTGAGCTAACCCTCGTATTGCTGGTATGAACTGCCTCGACCGATACTACCTTAACACAAGTAACGGAGTGTATCCAGAAGCCCCCCATATTCCAGCTAGAGGGACCCAATCAAAATTACCGCACTTATATAAGATATCGCCAGGGATTAACCACGGAGCTCTCCATTCAACATTTTCAGCTTGCAAATTCTGGAGGATAGTTATCCATTTCTCTTCTGAGATGTCGTCTCGTCTTGATGTGGCCACTAATTCTCTTAATGGAGAATAGCCTCTAGAGAAAACCCGATAAGAAACCTTTTCTACTTTCCAAAAATGACTATGAAACCAAGCTAAGAGAAGTTGTGCACAACTAATAAATGTTCCTTCACCCGCTCTCCGACATGCATTCAAGGATCTGAAAGTTTCTGCTAGGATTGCCAGGACTGGCGTAGTACCTTTATCAAGTCGGTCGAATAAGTCTGAGACAGCTTCATCTACATATCCTAATGCCTTTGGAAAGACAACCAAACCGTAGATGCTTAAAGCGAAAACATCAACCCTTTTCTTCAAATCCGGATGTGCCAATATCAGGTCTCTTAAATTCCCCCAAGGAATACACTTGCTATCCCCTTTCTGCTTGATACGAGCTGCAACCCATTGTTCACTCATTCCCGTGATACGTATTAATTTCTTCAAAAAGGGAGGGACGTTAACAGGTCTTGAATAGGCCCTGTCGGCCTGAATACTCGGGCAATTAAGTAAAGCCATGTATTCTTCCACGGTGGGTACTAAATCGACTCCTCCGAAGGTGAAGCAACTGTAAGCGGGGTTCCAAAACTGTGCGAGGGCCCGGAATAAGTATTTATCCACCTTTATGTCGAGCAGACAAGGTAGGTCGCCATAGTTGCAGTAAAAGAGTTGCTTGATCTCGTCGTTCCAACTATTCCGTATTTCTCTTAGTTCTCACAGGTCGTTCTGAGTCACACTGATGCGAGTGAAATCCCACAACTCCGACTCGTATCCCTCGGCCAAACTATCACCTTTTTCTTGCTGTGTCTTCTCAGACCATACTCGGACGGCCGCATTATCTTCCACTCTATCAAGAAACCCTTTTTCCATGTTAAATTCTTCTATTTAGTAACCAAATCGTGAATCAACACCCCTTTTATGATGAGATGTCATGCAACAACAACAAAACACAAGCGAGTCAGTATTAAAACTAAGAATAAAGATCAAAGCAATCAAGAAGTAATCAAAACATCTAATCGGGTAAACACTAGGGTTCGGTGTGGTTCTACCTAGGGTAGTCTCTTAGGGCTCATTACATGTGGTTCGGTTCTGAAGTAAAGGTACCTGAACCAACAGATTCCTCAATCCTCACCCATTATAGGCTCATACGGACCGAGTTCGATTCAGGGGAATACATTTCCCTACGGCTATACGGAGATGAAAATCTCACGAAGACGCAGGTACGGATGTATCCCGAAAGCGATCCACTATCCTGTATGGTGGTGAAGACCTCACGAAAGAGTAGTTTCTCACTCCCACTTAAAAGGGTATGACCACAACGGTCATGCAATGCGATATGCAAAAACTATTTAAAGACTCGAACCAACACAGTAGGTATTATATCATAAACCACAAAAATAACAGGTGAAAATGCAATGAAAGGATCGTTTATCAAAACCAAATTTTCAATTTAAAGACAAAAGTGAATCAACTTATGGCTCGACTTTCGAAATAGCTCCCCAGTGGAGTCGCCAAGTTGTCGTAACCATTTTTTTGTAAAACGGTAGTCGACTTGGTTTGGAAATGAAAATTAAAAAGAGGAGTCGCCACCAATCTTTTTTGATGAGGTGTGATCGGATCACCTTTGATTAATCATTTTAATAAAATTTAAGATTTACTAAAACGATAATTTTTGGTCTACGAAAATCAGAAAATGAGTTCGGGAGTCGGTTACGCACGAGGAAGGGTTAACACCCTCGATACGCCCAAAAATTGGAACCTAGTTGATTAATTAGTGTCTTAGTGTCGAAAATTTGAAAGCTTGGAAGAATTTAAAATACGATCCCTCTTTGTACGATTGAATGAATTAAAATGGATGTTAAAGGCTTGTTTATCCCAAAGTAATAAAATGCTATACCCAGTAAGTTAGGGCACGACATTTCATACTTTGAGACTGGACTAGCCTTTTATTTAAAATCAATGTATTTTTAATTTCTTTTAAAGGATATTCGGTTAGTTAGAGTGAACGAAGGAAATCAAAACCCAGTAAGTTAGGGCACGTTTCCTCGAGTTTTCAAACTCCGAACATTGCTTTTATTTGCAAAAACTCTTATTTCGAGGTGTCAAGACGTTATGCCCGGTAAGTTAGGGCACCACATTTCGTATCCCGAAAATAAGCATTTTTTAAAAACTCGTATTGTAATTTTAAAAAAAATATTCCGTTGTTTAGATTAAATGAGAAAAGTCGAAACCCAGTAAGTTAGGGCACGATTGTCTCGAATTACCAAAATACGGAACATCACTTTTATGAAAGAATTATTTTAAGGTATCGAAAAGAACATGATAGGATTTTATAGTAAAACGTGAGAGCCAAATTACGGTATAAACACATATAATAATATAATGATAATGTCAAAACAATAATATGCGCAGTTATAAAAGATGAAACAAATAACGAGGATAGGTATTATATGAATGTAAACACATGCGTTGAAAATGAAATAATCAAACACGTAAGCAAATAAATAAATAAAAATAGAATGACGATGATAACGATAGTAACGATATAAAAGTATATACATATGTGGGTTAAGGTACATACATAATAATAGAAGTAATAAGAAATATAAAAGAAATACATACCTACATAATAATAGTATAAAAGATACATACACATAGTATATAAGAAAAAATTGTATATGCAATATTATATAGTATATACATATTAGTAATAATAGTAATGGTAATAATAATAATAATAACATTACATAAATATATATTGAAAATAGATATATATAATAATAGTTAAAAGCATACGTAGCATGTACATGATATACGAAACGAAATATACACGTAATACATATTAAAACATATACACGATATAGTATTAATTTACATGGGCATAATATGAAATATAATATATGAATATATATTAAAAGTATGTATATATGATACAAATGTATTAACAAAACAATAATATCAAAATTAATAACAAAAATAATGTATCAATGTATACGTATATATATTAAAGATATATAATAAGTATTGATAATATAGAAGTAAAATATAACAAAATATACATGATAGAATATTTGTATACATAAAACATATATTAAGGCTAATAATGAAACAACTATATGAATACGTAAAATATATACAAGTATTAACTAAAACTACAAATATCTAAATAATAGTAAAATACGTTAATAATAATAATAATACAAAATAGTAAATAGAATAATGAATAATATGTATAATGAAAGGGTGAAAATAATTCCAAAAACCTCATTAATTCTCAAAAAAGGATTAAATTCGAAATAAACATGAAGTCACAGGGCCGATCTTTAAAATTAATAAAGGGAAAGGGATGATTGCGAAGCGCATGAGCAAGTAGGAGGGATCTAAGGAGCAAATAGTCCCATTTTACCAAACGACGTCGTTTGGTATTTCTCCTTCATACTGTCAGGGGATTGAATTAAAACAGAATTAAAATTACGGGGCCAAATTTAAAAATGTGAAAAGACCCGATTAAAACCAACGAAATTGCGGAGGGACTGCATGCGCAAATGTCCCAAATGTCAAAAACACGCGGACCTTCTGTAGAGCAAGCCGGGTTTCGGGTCGGGGTGGCTAGACGATGTCGTTTTGGGCTTGTGGGTGTTGACCAAAACAGCGTCGTTTTATATCATCTATATAAGCCAAAATTTTGCCTTTGAAATCATTTTTGCTGTTGGTTTCCAAAAAACTAAACCTTTTTCCTTTGTTTTCTCTGCAGGTTTGAGCACAGTCAGCGCTTCGGCGGCCTACCACCATCCTCCGTCGCGTCTCCGGCGCCGGTGACCGTCGCCGGCCACCGCGTGCTGTGGCCGGAGCTCCGAAAAATGGTATTTTTTATATTTTTTTGTATATTTTTTTTATATATATTTTTTATATATATCTTAGATAAGTATGTATATATTAATACTTGTCAAAAATTCGAAAAAGAAAAGAAAAGAACAAAATAAAATAAAACGAGAATGCGAATAACAGTAAAACTATCAACTTAGATTTCAAAATTGGCTCCTGTCTTTGCACTGTTTTTATTTGCTAGAGTTTTAGCTTTTTGTATTTTAAAATCTAAGGCTGTTTTTTATTTTCAAGGCCGACCCTTTTACAAGATTTTGACTCGGCTTTTATAGCCATTGTACAACCCTTTTTTATTATTTGTTGTCCTTTCTCTGCAGAAAAGTGGGCGGTGGAGCAGAGGCCATTTGTGCTGTTGACGTGACTGGGCGGTGGGAGTCAGAGGCAGTGGAGGCAAGTGGTTTAGGGTTTCAAATTCTGAAACCCTAAACTTGGGGCTAGTTGGGTTTGGGCTTCTGTTATTTGTTTTGGGTAGGTTATTGTTTTGGGCTAAGTTTAGGGCTAAGGTTTCTTTTTTTTGGGGTTTTTAATTGGGTAGTTGAATTATGTTTAGGTATTGGGGGTTTAGCCCGGGCCAAAGTGGGCTTGTACAAACACCATGAAGCGATGCAAGGGATTTCTTCAAGGAATCACCACCTTCCATATTCTACGACTCCTTTATTTTTCTTTTGCTTCCATCGTAATGCCATGTGTGTATATATATGGTTGAATTTAGCCTTCAATGGTAATTTTTTTTAATTTAGTTTTTATTATGTTTTTTAGTTAAATTTAACTTTTAATATTTTAAAAAGAATTAAATTATTTTTTATTTTATATGTCACATCAATAAATAATTTAAAATCTATACAAAAATTCAAAAATTTAAAATTTAAAAAATTAGCATTTTTGTCTGTATTTCCATTAAAACAACGACAATTTGATATTTTTTCAAAGATTGATATATAAATTTAACTCTTTTTAAAAGATTAATAACCAAATTTAATCTAAAAAAATATAAACTTTAGCATTATGCGTTGACCATCTTTTGGGGAAAAAGAATTATAAATGGAAATGGTTATTGAATGAGAAACTTGAATGGAAAATTCATGCAAAAACTTGACGGCTCATAAATTCCATCTGGACCTTAAGTTTTATGGTTTTCAATTGAGACACGTTTTACGTAGCTTATTAAGAGTTTAATTTGAAAGAAAATTTGCTGTGACTTTCATCTCCATTAATGCTACATTAAGCTTTCTATTGATATTGAAATCCGTAGCAATGAATGCAGCAAGTTTTTTTATATAGGAAAAAATGCATCTGGACCTTAAGTTTTTATTTTACGTAGCATTTAGTGTCTTTAAAGCTTATTAAGAGTTTAATTTGAAAGAAAATTTGCTGTAACTTTCATCTCCATTAATGCTACATTAAGCTATCTATTGATATTAAAATGCGTAGCAATGAATGCAGCAAGTTAGTTAGTTTGTTTTTTTATTTTAGAAACAAGTATCCCGGTGGTTACATTTTGGAGCCTATAGACAGTTACAAAAAATTCTACAATTTGCTATGGGATTTACAGATTCCTTCTAAACTTAAAATTCACATGTGGCGCCTTTCTAAAGACTTCGTGCCGCATTTCAACAATCTTCTTAAACGGAGAATGCAGGTTGACAATGTTTGTCCTCTGTGTAAGGAAGCGCCGGAAGATTCGGACCATATTGTGGTCTAGTGGCGAGTTGCGACATTTATGGCTCTCTCTGAATCTCCAGTTTGATTGCAGCGTTCATAACCTGGATGGTAGGAACCAATTAATGAACATTTCAGCACAGTAGATACGGATACTAGAAAACTTTTAGTTATTTCCCTATGGGCCGCTTGGTTTCAGCGAAATAAAGTGGTACACGAGGGTATGAAGTTTGTTCGGCAGGATCTAGTGGGTTTTGTGAGGGGCTATGCATCTGCTTTGAGTGTGAGTAGAGCTTCTTTGCCTAGCCCTGCAATTACTGAGTCGGCAGTGTGGAGACCTCCGGATCCAGGTGTTCTTAAGATAAATTTCGATGCCTCCTTTCAGAGCGCATCTCATACCTCTACTGTGGCGGTTCTCGCTCGTAATGATTTGGGTCTAATTATGGGAGCGTGTACTTACCCGTATGTTGGTGTCGCCGACGCGTTTGTTGCGGAAGCCAGGGCCTGTGAACGTGCTCTTCTCTTTGCAATTGATATGGGTTTTAGGACGATCATCCTGGAAGGGGACTCTCTTTCGATTATTAAGAAGCTTAACTCTGTCAAGGATGATAGATCCATTCTTAGACCCATTTCTCTGAATATTCGAAGGCTCGCAGATTTTATGGACGGAGTTACTTACCAGTTTATCCCAAGGAGTGGTAATTGGGCGGCTCATACTTTGGCATTAGAAGGGCGAAGGAGGAATTCCCCTTGTTTTTGGGTTGAAGAGGCACCCATTTCTGTTGAAGCTTTGGCGGCCTCGGACTGGTTAGACTGGAGTCACCGGGGATGAGTGGTCGTATGGGTTTTGATGTTTCGGAGAAGGTTCCTTGAATCTCCGATGTTGGTTTTTCTCAAAGCCAAGTCTTCCTCTTCTCTTTATTTGCGTGAGTTTCTTGTTGAGCAGCAGAGGAATGGTTTGCTGGTATTCTTTCGGTACTTTCTTTGGGGGTTAGGGAGTCTTTTCATTTTCTGGTTTTGTTTTATTGTGTGCTGTTGTCCATTGTTTTTGAGTGGTTTTAGTGCTTCGTGCTGTCTTTTGTGTGCTGTAGTTTTTTTGTTGTTTAACATTGACCCTTTCATTGATGAAGATCAGTCTTTCGAAACAAAAAATAATAATAATAATAGTAATTTAGAAACAAGTCCAATGATGTCTGTCGTAACCATTTTTTTTGAAAAACGGGAATCGACTTAAGTTTTGGAAACGAAAATGAAAAATAGGAGTCGCCACCAATCCTTTTTGATGAGGTGTGATCGGGTCACCTTAAATTAATCATTTTAATAAAAGTTGAGACTTACTAAAACGATAATTTTTGGTCTACGAAAATCAGAAAATGAGCTCGGGAGTCGATTACGCACGAGGAAAGATTAGCACCCTCAATACGCCCAAAAATTGGTACCTAGTTGATTAATTAGTGTCTTAGCGTCGAAAATTTGAAAACTTGGAAGAATTTAAAATACGATCCCTCTTTTGTAAAAGATACCCAAATGTTAAAGACCTTCTCGTCTCGCAATAATGAAATACCACGTCCGTTAAGTTAGGACACGATAGCTCAAACTTTGAGACTGAGCTTGCCTTTTGTTTAAAATTAAGGTATTTTAACTTCTTTTAAAAGGATATTCGGTTAGTTAGGGTGAAAGAAGAAGATCGAAACCCAGTAAGTTAGGGCACGTTTCCTCGAATTTTCGAGAACCGAATATTGCCTTTATTTGCAAAATAATCTTATTTCGAGGTAACAAAATGTCGTACCGAGTAAGTTAGGACACCACACCTCGTATTTTCGAAAATAAGCATTTTAAAACTCGTATAGTAATTTAAAAAGAATATTCCGTTATTTAGGTAAAATAAGAAAAATCGAAACCCAGTAAGTTAGGGCACGATTATCTCGAATTTCCTAATGCCGGATATTGCTTTTATGAAAGAATTATTTTTTAAAAAAGTGATTTATAGTAAAATATAAAAGCAAATTAGGGTATTAACAGAATATTAATAACAGAGGTAGTGACATAGATAATGTAAATTTGCAGATATATTGAGGCACATGAATAAACGAATGAACATAATGTCTAAAGCATAATAATGACGAAAATATGAATAAGAAATGTAAATAACTAAGTAATGAGAAAATAAGTGAAAAAGATGATAATAATAATGCAATAATAATAAAAAAAAGGTGATAACAATAACATGTCAAATAGTAAAAATTAATAATAATAATAATAAATATAGTAATGATAATAGTAAGAATATACAATATGTGGTAGTAGTATATAGTTTAAAAATATAAACATAAAATATGAGAAATAAAAATATATAAATGATAAAGTATTAAGGTATATGCATAACAATAAAAATACAATATTAAAAGATATAAAATGTATATATAACATAATGTTAAAATATTTACATAGTATATACGTAATAATAATAATAATAATAATAATAATAATAATAATAATAATAATAATAATAATAACTATCAATAATATTATATAAATATATACATATACTCATTAAAGATGTATACATATAATAAAACACATGCTAATATTAATAACAAATGTAATAAGGGTAAAAAGGATATAAATATAATAATACATATAACATAGTATTAAAATATACGTATAATATAGTATTTAAACATGTATATATATGTTTGTTAGGGATAATAATATATATATTAAAATAGTTATGAATATATATATATACGAAATACAAATATGTAAGTACTAAATAAAATTACAAAATAATTCTAATAATAGTAAAACACTAATGATAATAATAATGATAATAATAATAATAAATAGAATGATAAACAGCACAAGAAAACAATAATATGAAAACTGAATTAGATCTAAAAAGGACTAAATTTGAAGAAAAGATGAAGTTCTGGGCCAATTTAGAAGGAAACGTAAATAATCGGACCTATTTGAACACGCTTGAGACTACAAAGGGCAAAAAGGGCAATTTTCTCGAGCCTTTAAAACAACATCATTCGAATGGGGGCTAAAATGAAACTAAAAATAAATTTTAAGGTGAAATTGAAGAAAAAAAAAAGGCTTAATTGCGAGATCTGGAAAAAGCGGAGGGACTTATTGGGAAAATATCCCATTAGGACAAAAACGCGCGGATCCCCTAGCGGGTCGGGTCGCCTGCGCGGGTTGAGGGCCAAATGGCGCCGTTTTGAGGTCTCCAAAATCCCCCTAAAACTATGTCGTTTTATACTCCTATATAAACTAAATTTTTTCAACAAAAATTCATTCTTCCCTCTTGTTTTAACAAAAACCCTTCTTTTTTCTCTGTGTAGGTGCTCAGGGTTCGGTCTGGGCTCTGGCGAACTGCCACCGTGCCGTCCACCGCGCCGGCCACCGAGGTAAAATTTTTCTTTTTTTTTTTATAGTATATATATTTATGTAATATTTTTAGTAGAATAGGGATTATGTATAAACAAATTCGAAAAAAAAGAATGAAAAGAACAAGAATAAAAAGAAAAGTAAAATGACCTTTTATTCGGTCTTTGAGATGTCTTACTGCTATGTTTGAGTTAATGTTTAAATCTCTTCTGTTGCTATTCCTCTTTTTGTATATCGAAAAAGGAAGGAGAAAAACCGATCCTTACATCTGATTTTTCGTGGCTTATATAGCCCGTTTTTACATGATTTCAAAATATAAAATGCATAACGTCTTTTCCTTTTTAATTTCTTGCAGGTGCAGAGGCGGTGCTTGCAGGAGTCGGTGGTGGATGGGACAGGGAGCAGGTGCTGAACGGCTAGGGTTCTTAGGTTTCCCTTTCTTTTGATTTTCTTTAATGCATTGGGCTGTGTTATTGGGCTTCTGTTGGGTTTTTATTTAGTGGGTTTGGGTTTAGAAAATGGATTTTGGGTTAGTTGGGTCTTGGTATTGGGCTTGTTTGTTTATTGGGTTTGAGGCCAAAATGGGTCTGTACAATGTCGACCAACTATGCTAAAGCTCCAACACCCCAATTCCCATCAACATCCTATAAAAAAGAAAACCATCAAAGATTGTTTCATAATGGACTCCATTATCATTAATTAGTGAAGAAAGAAAATCTAGAATCATAATTCGGATTAAGATTTTCATTATGAGACAACATTTGGGACGAGGAAATCAAATCGCATAAAACTCAGCATGGGTGACATGCAGTCTTTGGAGGACTCTAGTTTCCAATCCACGGCCTATTTTACCATTAATAACACCATGAAGCTTATATTATAAAAGGACATTTCATATGAAAGGAGATTTGAATTTTTTTTAGTGAATTACAATAATAAGATAAAATTTGAATAACTAACGCGACTAATACGACCTCGAATCCAAGCTACATTTGAGGTGGTAAACATTCTTGACCATCAGACTATCACATTAAGTCTATTTAATAAATTTTTTTATTATAATTTAACCCTTTCAAGTATTATATATTCCTCATTTAGTTTTCAATGATTATATGGCAGTACACCACTGATAACAATTACATTAATAATCAACGATAATAATATATTAGTACTAGTTTTCTTATCCCTTGCAATGTGTGGATTTGTTGCATGTATCAATTAAATTATTTGTAATTAGTTTTTTAAAAATATTTAATTTTTTACAAATAATATGATTAAAAAAGTAAAACACAATAATATATATTTTAAATAAATATAAGTAATAATGATCGTAATTTGATTAATTAATCCGTTATTACCATCAAATTTATATTTTTTAATATGTTTGTTTAAACTATGTATATGAAACTATTTTTAATTGATTAAAATGATTATGGTTTAATTTAATTCTTAAATAATGATTTTAATTATGCTTTTATTATTGTGAATTAATTGTTACATATTAAATTCTTTAATAATTTTATAAATCAAATGAATAATATTAAATTATTTAAGATTTAATTTAATTTTATACATGAACTTTGTTTTCATGTGCAATTTTATACATGAATTTTGATTTAGTGTAATTATATACATGAAACTTGGATTGCGGTTCATATATATATATATATATATATATATATGAAACTTTGATGTTGATTTAATTGTACACAATTAAAAAAAAGAGGCATACATTTATTTTCATATCGGATAAATATAATAGTTTGTCATGCAATATATTAACGTAAAATAGTGCTGGTTTGATCATATTATTAGTAATTTCTAGAAAATTAATCAAATCAAAATTTAATGGATAAAATTGCACAAAATTAAAGTTCATGTATAACGTTACACATTAGATGAAATTCATGTATAATTTTAATATTTATCCTTAACTAAAATAATCAAAACATGGACATCAAACATTAATATTTTTAATTATATTGAGATTTTTAGAAAATATATGCATAAAAATATTATTGTATGAAATAAGAATAGAAGACAAAGTTAAAGACACATGTAGGACTAAACTGTATAAAAACCAAACAAATAGTATATTTCAGCATGCCTTTTTATTTTTCCCCATTTAATATTTGTCCTTTTTTGTTTGCAGGTAGAATTGATTATGGGTTAGGTTATTCGTTTAGACTTGAAGGTTTACTTAAAAAGTGAGAGAGTTTGGGTAAAAAGATAGACCCAAAAAATAAGACCTATTTTTTAAATAAGTCATTTTGCAGGTAAGGTTCTTTTGGTTTGACCTCAGCTCGAATTTGCCTAAATTTTTTCGTTTGCTACTGTTTTACTATTGTTTGTTGTTGTTTTGCTACCATTTTGTTATTATATTGTTACTATTTTGTTGTTATTGTTTGGATATTGTATAACTCTTATTTTATTATTAATTTTGTTACTATTTTAGATGCATTTACTTCTTAAGTTGCAACTATACTAGTGTTAATTAAGTATAAAGACTTTTTAAAATGTAGTTTCAATTTGTTGAGAAATATTTATTTTAATGATTTTAGTGTATTTAATGTTGTAATAAGCCAATTTAGCCCGGACCCGAATTTCAAACAAATAAAAGGCCCAAACAAAAATCAATCAAACAAAACCAAAAAATAAATAATAAAGTCTAATAAAGGAAAGTCCATTTACAATATGGCCCAAATGAAACCCTAAGACCCAATTATAGGCCCAACGACCTAAACTTTTTTCTTAGAAAGAAACGCTAATATCTAGCCGCCGCTCCTAGCCTCTGCCACTGTCACTTGCAAGAAAAGAACATGGACCGATGCAAGCGCAAACACGCAAAGTAGTAGAAACAACAAAGGAAAAACAAAAGAATAGTAACAAAGAGTGTTGTAGTTCGGCTATAAAAGCCATAACAGCCACCATGTATTTTTTTCTTTACATACACATTAGAGTAATAAAAAAAAGCAGAAAACAAAAAATTCAAAGGTGTTTTGCTTCATTTTTTTATCTGTTATTTATTTTTTGAAAAAAAGGAAGAAATACATAGAGAAAATCAAATATAAAAAATATAGTAATCGCATACAGATTAGAAAAAAATGTGACTTTTTTTATAGTTTTAATCTTTTAAATTTTTTTTTACATATCTATAAAATAAAATAAAAAAAAAACTAACCTAAGACGCTTCGTCTCCCTCCATCATTGGAGGTTCTCACCGGCGCTGAAAGCCTAGAATCCATTAGGGTTCGGTTTGGGATCCGTTGGAACAGACGGCGTGACGGTTAAAAGAATCAATTTTTTTTTGTTTTGTTTTAGACTTTTTTTGAGAAGAGAAGGCTTTTCCTTCGAAAGGGGGTCGAAAATGGAGCTTTTGGACTTCAGAAGCCATCGTGGGACGGCGACGCGCCGTCGACGTGGACTGGTCGCAAATCCATGATGGCTCGACGACTGGAGCTCAAAGGGGACAAGAGAGACTGAGAGAGCTTCTCATATTTTTTTTTAGAAAATGGGAACAAAATGATTTTTAAATTTTTTTTTTTAGCTTTTATAGGCCCTGTAAAACGACGATGTTTAGGGTTGATTCCAATAGCCCCAAAACGATGTTGTTTTGGCCTTTGACTCGAGATCCGACCCAAGACCCCCAAGATCAACGTGTTTTTGGACTAAGGGTCTATTTACCCTTTCAGTCCTTCCGCTTTTTGGACGATTTACAATGTAGTTTCTTTTTCTTTTTAATTTTTACCCCTTAATTTTATTTTTCGTTCATTTTGGTC
The DNA here is from genome assembly GCA_025698475.1 of Gossypium anomalum. NCBI lineage: Eukaryota > Viridiplantae > Streptophyta > Magnoliopsida > Malvales > Malvaceae > Gossypium > Gossypium anomalum. The sequence goes on along the minus strand of CM046964.1, from coordinate 21,973,741 downwards.
CCTATGGAACGACGCATTTAAGGAGTTCGGGATAATTTCATATTTAGTCCTTATTTCTTTTCGCGCGCATTCCTTATTCTGTTTTATTAATTATTTTTTAATTATTTACATTTCATCCCCCTAATTTCATTCTGATTTTGATTTAATCCTTAGTCCATTTAATTCCAACCTTTCTACAAACTGTTTATTTTGTTTTATTTTATTTATTATTTCTTTATTTACTTTTTTTTTAAATCATATTCTTTATATCCTTTTATTTGTGCATTTCTTTGTTCATTTATTATTGTTATCATTATTATTTTATTATTTTATTTTTAAATTTTTATTCTTGTTATTTTATTATTCCTTTATTATTTTTGGCACTTTCATGTCATGTTTATATATATATATATATATATATATATATATATATATATAATTTTTTGTCATCATGCATTTTCCATTTTATTTTATTTTAAGATTTCCTTATTTATTTTATTATTAATTACATTAGTATTACTATAGTATTCATTATTTACTTATTATATATTATTCTAATGTTCTACATATATTGCTATAGTTACATTCTTATTAGTTATCCATGTGTGTATTATGTCCAAATAAGTAAAATGCATATCGTTTTAAGTGTTACGTTTGTTTTTCGTACGATGCACAAAAAAGGAAAATTTTTGAACCGAGGCAATATTCATTATTTTTAGAATTAAAAAGAGTTGTGTTCTTAACTTACGAAATATGGCTTCTTTTTAAAACCGAGATAGTCGAATATCTACTTAAAAAAAATATACTTTAGCGTTTGTTCTCGTTTTCGAGGATTTAAGGCATTGTGTCCTAACTTACGGGACATGATCCTTTCTTCTCGATTAACTTAAAATAAGCTCCCTTTTCGTGAAAATTAATTTAGTTAAAGTAATGTCTTAATAAGGGATCGTATTTTAAATTTTCTTTAAATTCTCAATTTTTGACACTAAAGACATCAAGTAATCAATTAGATACCAATTTTGGGCATAACAAGGGTGTTAATCCTTCCTCGTGAGTAACCGACTCCCGAACCCATTTTCAGGATTTTTGTAGACCGAAAAATATTGTTTTAGTAAATCAAACATTTCATTAAAACGATCGAATTACGAGGTGATTCGATCACACCTCATAAAAAGGATTGGTGGTGACTCCCATTTTCATTTTAAAATAAAAAGTCGATTTTAAAAGGTTTCGACAAATGTATTATATTTTTTAAATTTGTTTTTATATAAAATTTTAATATGGGTAGACTGAGTTGGACCTGGACTTAACATTTTTTATATAGCCTAGGTTTGGATAAAATTTTAGGCCTATTTTTTAAGTCGAGCTTGATCTAGGCCTAGAAAATGGACATAAATTTTAGCATCAACTCGAACCCAACTCGATCCTACCCATGAACAGATCTATTTGCAAAATGGGTATTTATAGGGTAAAGTTAAAGTTGATAACTGGATAAAAAATGGGATTTTTTTTTTTTTGGTTTTAGGTACATTTTATATTAATAATTTTTTCAAGTTCTTCATTTTCCATAATAGTTGTTTTAACATTCTTTATGGTTTTGAATTTTTTATTTATTAATAGTGTCGAAACTATTTTTTTAAATTTGGAAAAAAAACGGGATCGACTTTAAAACGAGTGGAGTCACCACCAATCCTTTTTGTTTAGGTGTGATCGGATCACTTAATAAAACTTTTTATAAAAATATCAATTTTGGCCTACGAAATTTAAGAAAATAGGTTCGGGAGTCGGTTACGTGCGAGGAAGGATTAGCACCCTCGCTACGCCCAAAATTGGTACCAAATTGATTAAATACTGTCCTTATATCCAAGATTTAAAAATATTTTGAAATATGATTCCTTTTAAAACATTTGGTTCAAGTTAGTCGTCAAAATTCTTTCGTTTCATAGGCATACAACATCACATCCAGCACGATAGGACACGATCCTTTATATCTTCGAAACCAAGATTAATTTTTGACTTTCAAAAGCTCATGCGTTGAAAATTACAGAAGGGTGCCCAATTATTTAGTCCAACGAAAAATCGAAACCCAGCACGGTAGGGCACGATTCCTCAAATTTCCAAACATTGAGCATTGCCTTGTTTTAGAAAACACGAGGGAAATTCTAAAGGAATATTTGATTATTTTGGACAAACGAAAAATCGAAACCTAGGACTGTTGGGCATGATTCCTCGAATTTCCAAACATCAAACGATGCCCTTGTTTTGGGAGATTTTCAAACAAACAATTTGTAAAGCCGGTCCAAGATGCATTTTGCTTAGTTTGCATGCAGTACAAAAACAATGAAACCAATAAAACTGGTCCAAATGTGTTGGAGAAGAAAGCATAGTATCAGGTACAAAATAAATATATGTGATTACGACATTACATTGAATGACAAAGATAACAAAATATACAATTTGAAATATACAATAATAATAACTTCCAATACATCATACTCAAACAATATTAACAATCAAAACCAAATACATACATATAAACATTTTATAACATTAACAAAATCTAAAACAAATTTTGGAATGATAATAAATGAATTTAAAATAAAGGAAGAAAAGGGAATTTGAAACCAATACATGTATATAATTTTAACCTAAATTATATGTGCAAAAATTCTAACAATGGGCCATGGACGAGAAAGTTTAAAATAGAGTATACAATAGAAATAAGTGTAATAATATGTGGATAGGTTTTAAAATAATATTACATAAGAAGACATTTAAAATAACTGAAATACGAAATTATTTAAAACCAAAAATATATTGATTTATTGACAACATACATAAAATGCAAAATTTAATAGAGTTAATATACATATAAAACCATAATAGATGAGAAAAACAAAGTATATAGGAAAATAGGATCTTTAAAAAGCAATAAATTATGTATAAACAAATTTAAGAAAATATATTTACATAAACAAATTCAAAAGGAAATATACACATAAAATAATGTGAAATCTATGATCCTACAAAATAATTTGGTAGCAAGGTTTTTTTTGGTCAATAATTACATAAGGTGAAAAACTTGATATAAATAAATACATATACAAGAATAATAATATAAAATAGTGTTTGGAATAAATAAAATACTTAAAATAAATAAATTATATATAGAGTTAAAAGAATATATATCAACATAAAAAAAATTTAAAAGAGAATATATACATAAAATTCTCCACCAATAAAATAACAATGTATAAAATTATTTTAAATCAATATCAAATGAATTTTTAAAGCAAAGGTATATAAACAAAACAAAACAATTTAAAGAAGCAAATATACAAATGAAAGAAATAACAAATTAAAGCAATATTTAGAAAAACTACGCTAAGATAAATTTAAAAAACAAATACTAAAATTTTGCATAAATACGAGTAAATATATAAACTAAACAAAACTTGATTGAAATAAAAATAAGATTAAGAGGACAATCTATAAACAAAAGAACAAAATAGATTAAAATGAAACATGTACCAATGATCAGGGATCTAAAACACAAATATCTCAAGCTTCGAAACGCACCATTTAAACAAGGATTAAATTGAAACAATGCGCAAATTCAAAGGAGAATGTAAAAACAAATAAAATAGAATTAAGGCTAAATTGAAGATCAACGCAGGAGGGGAGGGACTCGTCGCACAAATAACCTTTGAAGACCAAAACGCGCGGATCTGTCTGCGTCTGGGTCGGGTCCTCGGGTCATGGCTCCTAAACGGTGCCGTTTTGAGGCCATTGAAGTTGGACTAAAACAACACCATTTTTGCTCCTTTATAAAGGCTAAAATCTAGCCTAATTCGGCTAAACCAAATCCTAGCCCTTTCTTTCTCATTTAGAAAACCCTAAATCTTTTGTTTCAAACACCAATTTACCTCCATAAACAGCAACCAGTGTATTCAAGCTTGGAAGAATGGTTTCTCAGCCTTGAAATCCCCCTTTCGACTTCGATTTCTACGAAGCAAAAGGAAATTCGTGGCATACTCGCACCTTTTTCGTTTTTTGGATGCAATAATGAAAAGTGAAAGGAATAAACCGAAAGAAAATTTAAAAGTATAGAGAAACTCGTATTGGAAATCACCTTTTCAATTTTTGATTGCTTTATTTCAATATGCGTGTGTATTTCTGGGAAAAGAGATCCCCTTTACATTCAATTTCATTCGGTTTTATAGCCGAAAAATAAGAATAAAATAAATAAGAAAATCAAATTTCCTTACTGTAATTTGCTGTGTATTCTGTTATTTGCTGTTGTTCTTGTTGCAGGTATGAAAGTCGTGATGCTGCTGACATGGCGAGGCCATTCGTGGGGCGTACAGAGGGGAATGGAGGAGCACGTCACGGTCTTTCGGGTGTCTTTGAAACCATTCTTGTGTGAGGATATGGCTAGGGTTAGATTTTGGGCCAATTTAGGTTAAGGTTTATTTGGGCCTTGTATTTGGGTTTTTATTTGGTTTGGGCCTCAAGATTTGGGCTTGTATTTGGACTTGTTTCATGGACTGTTAATGTGGACTTTATTTATTATTTCTTGTTCTGTTTTGGTTTTGGGTGTGGGCCTAGGCGAAATGGGCCTATTACAAATAGTATAACAAAAATAGCTTTTGATTGTTTTTAAAACTGTTTTTTTCGTTCTGAATGTTTTTTAAATATACAAATATACCAATGTTTTTCGAAAACATGATTTGAGTGTCATGTTTTAATTTTTTAAAAAGAAAATGTTTTTTTTAATATTCATGGATGAATCTTACATTTTTTTTCAAATTTTTTTAAAAAAAATACAAGAAAAATCCTTTTTCTTTCTTAAAAAAGAGCCTAAATTTTAAAGATTTTAGAAATGAATAAAAAAAATGAAGAATTACACAAACTCATTTTAAAACTTCAGATTTAACACATGAAAAGTGTGTGTTTCGAAAATATTATTTTTTAGCAAATCTCGTTCAAGTCTTTAGAAAGATATTTGTTGAAGTTATTTATTTTATATAAAACACTTACTTGGTTACTTAATTTTGCGACGGAAATTTCAAAGTTGTTTGTTTTGAAAATCATGATTCTAGTTTGTGAAAATGCACAATTTTGCAGTTTACTGATACCATAAATATCGAAAATCCAATGGAATAAACCAAAATCGAAAAGTAAGTCCAAAAGTTACCAACAATCCCAAAAGTCTATAATTAAACAAAAAGTCTCTTAAAAACCATTTTGTTACTGAGAATTCAATTCAAGTTCCTGTACCCCGCTTGATCCTAAGTTTGTTGATTACTTGAGAAAATAAAACATTGGGTGAGCTAACAAAGCTCAATGTGTAACCCAACCCAAATACTAAATAGAAAATGGATAATCATACTAGAATCAATAATCGAACAGATATAAATGGTAAAGCTTATCATGTGATGCAACATAGCAACAAATTAGATTCATATGTCATGACTTTTTATGCTATACAACACTTTACACATATCAGAAACAGATCCTACCCCTATCCGCTACACACCATCTCTTTCCCACCCAATGCACCAAATAGGGTAATTAATACCCATCCAACCCCACACACCAAATTAGTGATCATATGTCATTGTATAGAAATATGCAGTTAAGCTGCCAGATATAGTACAAAAAACTGCTAGATTTAGATATATGCAGTGTTTAATTGCCAAATACAGTAATTTATGGTGTTAGGGCCAGAAATTGCAAAACATAGTCTACCAGAACTTCTTCCATCACATATCATATCCCACCCCAAATACACATGCAATAACATAACATACATTAAGGCATATTTAGAATAACCATGCTTATAATGCGCACAACTTTACATATCAAAAACACATTTTGTAAGGTAGATATACCTCTAGAATTTATGCGATCACAATAGAACATTGGTTTTCATTTATCAAAAACATGCACATCACTTAACAAAACCTATAAAATCACTAACCTCAAAACGTATTTCAAAAATACGACATAACTAATTTTACTTAAAATGGGCCCATAGGTCCGTGTGGCCCACATGACCTATCTGGCCCAGCTCGTGTGGCCCACATGGCCTGACACAAGGTCGTGTTGCTCACATTGCCTGGCACACGACTATGTAGTGTCGACAATATCATTTTTGGCTTCGCTCCGTTCACTGCTTTTTTGGGATTAGAGTTACACACCTGTCTGTTTTTCAAATTGTTAAAACAACAATAGCACCAAAGTCTATAAACAACAATCACCACTCAAAAAATAAATAAGATTGCACAAAAAACCAAGTTGAAAACACTCGATTTTTGCCTATTCTGACTCTTCAGCCAAAAGAATGCCTCTTACAAACCAGCCCCTAAACTAAGGTATTCAATCACTTACCCAAAACAACAATGACCTAATAGCACCTAGATCATCGAAAAATTAACCGTTCCACCACTGTCACCTAAAATATTTACCGAATCGATTAGAACGAGGATTTTCATATCACTAAACTTACCTACCTTGCATGGGAAAACGATATAAACTTACAAAAGAGAGGATTAGATAGTATAAAACTTACACTGCAATGACAATTCTATTCCCCACTCGAACACACGACACAAAGGAGTAACATTACAGAGTTGGTGGCAATACAAAGGCAAGGTAATAATTAACAAAACAAAAAGAAAACAAAAGGCAAGGGGAAGATAACCAAAGAAATGTGGTAGAGAAAAGAAAGAAAGGAATAGAACAGTAACTGATAAATGGAAAATAAGAGTACTGGGGACGTGAGAGTGGAAAGTGGGAAAGATTTTTGGGATAATTTTCAAAATGAATTGTTTTAAAAAAACTACCATATCCCACTAATAACTATCTTATCATATTTCCCTAGAAATTGAATTCAACCCAATTTCTAACAGCTTGGGCGACACAAACAGAGAGAAGCAAAAAAAATTCTACTTTTGCACACAATAGGATTTAAACACAAGACCTCTGGGTAAATTGAAGCCTTATCACTGAACTAACAGGCTCATTCTTGTCAGCAACATCTTAGAATTTCAAGATAAGCCAGATGTTCCAAGTCAGGGGTTAGGACAAAAATAGTAAAAATTCAAGGAAAAAGATTTGAACACAAGATCTCAGGCACATATAACTAACATTTAGCCACTACAACAGATTAATTTACTTGACATGATTTCACAATTCAAAAACAAGAATTTTGGGGTGTTACAACACTTCCTTCCTTAAACAAATAGATGTGGGTATTACTATTGAATCGAGTATTTCGATTCCCAAATGACTTACTCAGTACCATGATTCTGCCACAGAACCTTAATCAAAGGAATACTTTTCCTTCTCAAGACTTTTACCTCTCGATCCAGAATTTACACTGTCTCTACCTCAAAGGTCAAATCTGGCCTTACATTAATCTCCTCAATGGGCATAATGTGAGATGAATTTGACCGATACCATATTAACAACTAAACGTGGAAAACATCATGTATGCGGTCTAACTCTAGAGGCAACTCCAACTAATAGGCAATTGGCCCCACTCGCCTCAAAATCCTATAAGGCCCAATGAACTTAGGGTTTAACTTGCCCTTACCTCCAAACCTTATAACATTCTTCCACGGAGATACCTTTAAGAAAACTTGATCTTCCATAAAAAACTCAATATCCTTTCTCTTAAGATCTGCATCGGATTTTTGTCTGTTAGAAACTGCCTTAAGTCGATCCCGAATCATTCTGACCTTATCCTCAGCCTCATTAACCAAATTTGGACCCATAATCTTCCTCTTGCCCAACTTAGTCCAACACATCGGAGTGTGACACTTACAACTATACAGAACCTTATAAGGTGCCATGTGAATACTAGCCTGATAGCTATTATTATAAGCGAACTCGGCTAAAGGCAGATACTCTTCCCAATTACTTTGGAACTCTATAACACAATCCTGAAGCATATCCTCCAAAACCCGAATTACCCTCTCGGACTATCCATCAATTTGTGAATAGAATGATGTACTGAAGTCCAACCAAGTACCCAAAGCCTCATGCAATTTCTTCCAAAATTGAGATGTGAAACGAGGGTCTCGATCTGAGATAATTGATATAGGAACCCATGAAGTCTAACTATCTCGGAGATGTACAATTTAGTTAACTTCTGCAATGAGTAGTATGTCTAAACTGGAAGAAAGTGAGCATACTTAGTCAATTAGTCCACGATGACCCAAACATAATCCTTCTTAGTAGGTGTCAAGGGCAACTCAGTAACAAAATCCATGGTTTCCCGTTCCCATTTCTAGTGCGGAATCTTAATGGGTTGTAACGAACAAGAAGGAAGTTCGTCATCAGCTTTAACTTGTTGGCACGTCAGACATCGAGATATATAATCAGTCACCTCTTGTTTCAAACTAGGCCACCAATACAACTCCTGTAAATCATAATACATCTTGTTTGCACCGGGATGTATAGTATAAGGGCTACTATGCATTTCCCATGAAATAGACTGCCTCAACTCAACATCATTCGACACACAAACTCGACCTTGGAAACACATAATACCTTCTTCGAAAATAGAACATTGGGTGAGCTAACAAAGCTCAGTATGTAACTTAGCCCAAATACTAAACAGAAAACAGATAGTCATACCAAAATCAGTAACCAAATAGGTATAAATGACAAAGCATATCATGTGATGAAACATAGCAACAGATCAGATACAGATGGCATGACTTTTTATGCGATGTAACACTTTACACATATCAAAAACAGATCCTACCCCTATCCGCTACACACCAGCTCCATCCCACCCAATACATCAAATAGGGTAATTAATACCCATCCAACCCCATACACCAAATTAGTGATCATATGTCACTGTACAGAAATATATAGTCAAGTTGCCAAATATTGTGCGAAAAACCACTAGGATCATATATATGTAATGTTTAATTGTCAGGTATAGTAATTTGCGGTGTTATCGCCAAAAATTGCAGACCATAGTGAGCCAAAGCTTCCTCCGTCACATATCATATCCCACCCTAAATGCGCATGCAATAACATAGCATACCTTAAGGCATATTCAGAATAATCATGCTTATAATGCTCACAAGTTTACATATCAAAAACACATTTTATAAGGCAGACATACCTCCAGAATTTATGCGATCAAAAGAGAACATCAGTTTTCATTTATCAGACAACATGCACATCACTTAACAAAACTTATAGAATCACTAACCTTGAAACGCACTTAAAAAATATAGCCCTAACGAATTTTACTAAAAATGGGCCTACACGACCTTGTGCCGTCAACAGTATGGTTTTCAACTTCACCTGTTCACTGATTTTTTGGGGATTAGAGTTACACACTTGTCTGTTTTTCGAATTGTTGCACAATAGCAGCATCAAAGTTTTTAGGCAACAATCGCCACTCAAACAATAAATAAGATTGCACAAGAAACCAAATTGAAAACACTCGATCCTTACCCATTTCGACCCTTCGACCAAAAGAATGGCTCTTACGAACTACACCTTAAACTAAGGTATTCAATCACTTACCCAAAACAGAAGCAACCTGACAGCACCTAGATCATCAGAGAATTACCCGCTCCATGATCCTCACCTAAAAGATTTACCGAATTGATTAGAACGAGGATTTCTGTAGCACTAAGCTCACCTAGCTTGCAATAGAAAATGGTATATACTTACAAAAGATAGGATACATATAGTTTAAAACTTACACCACGGCGACAACTCTATTCCCCACTTGAACACACGGCACAAAAGGAGTAAAACTGTACAGTTTGTGGTAATACAAAGGCAAGGTGACAATTAACAAAACAAAAGGAAAACAAAAGACAAGGGGACGATAACCAAAGAAATTTGGTAGAGAAAAGAAAGAAAGGAATGGAGAAAAGAAAAGAAAAGTCAGAGAGGATAGGGAATCAAAAAATGGAAAATGGGAGTACTGGGAATGTGAGAGTGGAAAGTGGGAGAGATTTTTGAGATAATTTTCAATTTTTTTTAAAAACTATCCAATCCCACTGATAACTATCCTATCAGATTTCCTCAGAATTTGATTTTAACACAATTTTTAACAGCTTGGGTGGCACAAACAGGGAGAAGCAAAAAGAATTCAAATTTTACACACAACAACATTCAAACACAAGATTTTTGAGTAAGTTAAAACCTTGCCACTGAACCAACAAGCTTATACCTGTTAATAGTTACTCAGATTTTCAAGATAAGCCAGATGTTCCAAGTCAGGGGTTGAGACAATAGTAGTAAAAATTCAAGGAAAAAGATTTGAAAACAAGACCTGAAGCACACATAACTTAGACACTACAACAGATTAATTTACTTAACATAATTTCACAATTCAAAAACAAGAATTTTGGTGTGTCATAAGATTTTTAGTATTGTATTTTTCTTTCACCAACATGATAACTACAAGCTATAAAAAAATGACAATACCACAATAAACAATTAGAGTGCATTTATTATTCTTAATATGATGTATTTACCTCTTTAATTTCTTTTTACCCACAATTTAAAATATTTTTCATTTAATTTTTTTACATATTGCATATATGTTATTATTATTAGTTTCAAACCGAACATTGTATTATTTGTTGTATGTTATTTTTAAACGCCTACATATATTCCAAATACGTGGTTTCCACATGCATACAAAAATTTTATACTAGAAATTCTATCACACCCGTATGCATGTACCCTGCCCCCTCTAAAATGGAAAAATTTCTATTTAGGTCCCTTTATAGTTTATAAAATTTTAAATTAGTAATGGTAAAATTGTACTTTGGCCTCTCAAAACGATAAAAATTTGATTTAATCTTTTAAAAATTATAAAGATATAGACTATTAAAATGATAAAATTGCAATTTTACTATCATGAGAATATATAATTTAATTCCGGTCCCCCATAAAATTTTCTAACTTTGCCCCATGCAGCATGATATTATACCTTAGGGTAGATTTTGCATTACATTGGTTCATTCTTCACTATTTTGATTTTATATTTTATATTATGCTTCCTTTAGTTTTCTTAGTCATGAGCACAACTAATTTCTGGTCCTAGCAAGATTCAATTTTATTTATCCAATCTTTGTAGGATGTGATCTTATTCCTCTATCTGGATTTTAATATTTTTTTTAAAGTGTAGGAAATTAAATTTGGTGAATTCAATAGGGATCAAATTAGGATGCTGCCACAAATTAGAGTCAAATCTTAACAAATTGCCCATTCAGATTTAACAAAATTTCCAAGGCAATTCAAATAACATTGAGTGCAGCTAAGTCTGAATCAAAATTTTCCAAAGGCTTATCACCAATTTCTCTTGGCTCGGATCATCGCATATCTCCTTTTTGCCACTACCTTTATTTTTCACTACTTGCCATAGTTCCTTAGTGTTCACTTTTTATTCTTCAACTTCCTCCAATGTCAAAACTCCTACTCTCCTTGGAACTATCATCTTCTTCTAACTAATTTTTTGATGTTTCCGACGTACTACTCACAACCCGGCCGGTTGCTTTCTGATTAGGACCACCACCGGAATTAATGGAACTCCACCATATTTCTCAAACTCTAACTGCAAATCTCTCATCACCACACTGAACAGTAATTGACTCTCCATTGTCGCTCGCGTCTCATCGTCCTCAAAAGAAGTTAAAAAAAATGATTTCCACTAATCAATGTTTCTATTATAAAATTTTCTCTTAGAGATAGAGAATCATAAAAGCACCTTGCTGTACCCACTAAACACTTTTCTAGTTGCTTCACCAAGTCTTCATCCACCTCCCCTATTACAGTTTTCCTTTCGTGGTCACCTCTCTAGCCGTTGCCACCTGGGTTCTCTGTCCCTAAAGATGAACCCTCACCATTTTAGCTTCCCAACTTAAACCCTTTTCTAATATTCGCCATTTCCATTATCTCCTCCTCTTCAGTCCAATGACCGTTCCCATACCAACCTTCATTCACCGTCTTCTTACTCTTCTCCAGAAAGTACTTCTCCCATTGAACCTTGCCATTGAAACAAAAATCTTGCTTCCCAACATCATAAATTTCACAATATTAACAAACTTAAATATAATTTAAAATTAATTTATTTTTTACTTTATAATAACATATTTAAAATGAATATTTCAATTTTATAGAACTCTTTCTAACAACAATATTAAATACATAAATCTTAAACTAAATTTCACAAAAACATTTTCTAAAAGTAATGTAAAATTAGCTAGTAAAAGTCAACAAATTCAAGTTATTTTAATGAAACCTTTGAAATTGCATTAGAGGTTTCTATGGAATAGGTTATCGTGGTGGGAAATGTTTAAACACTTTTTGTTTATGTGCATTTGAGCCACATTGTCAAAATTCGTATTTAAATGGTTGGCTTGAACTATTCGATAATTGCAAGAAATAAAATATGAGCAGAAGTTGGTACTTTGCAAGTATTGCAAAAAAAAAAAAAAAAAAACAAATTGATTATGTAGTTAAGTTACTTTAAGTCTACAAAGTCTAACTCAATGAGATAATCCACCATCTTCAAACAATTACAATTAATGAACCTAAATTCATCACAACCTAGCTATGATTCCTCACTCTTGTTCTTAACAGCCTAGTGGCTTAAATAAATTTTTTTTTGAATAGTTTAATAATTTAAATAAAAACTTTCGAATAGTTGAGTGACCATTTTGTAACTTTTTGAACGACTCAAATTTAAACTTATTAATAGTTTAGTGACGTCAAGTACAGTTTATCTTATATTTTAAGGAATGAGTAATTCTCATCTTCATCTCCATCTTCCTAGTTTGCTTTGCTTGTTTGTGGGTTGATTTCAATCTGTTTCGATCAAGTTTTTTTTTTTCCGAACTGATCAACATAATCTGGCTTGTTTTTCGATTTTTCATTTTTTTTTTTGGATTTTTAGACTTATTTCATAAAAATAAGCTTTGTTAATGGTTTTTTAATATTATTTGACAAATTTCAAAGTATTTTTCATATATCTTTCTAAAAATAATAAATTTTCAAGTAAATAAAAAATAATCAATAACTTTTATATTTGTTATAAAATAATCAAATGAAAGAACACTTAAAGTAAAAAGAGAATTTTCTCGTATCTCTTTTTCATTTACAAAAGAGTTCTATTTATAAGTAAATTGAAATTCAATGCAACACAATAAATGAAGCTTATTTAAGTGCTTCATTAACAAATTAAATAACTTGCAAATGAATGAGAGGTTTTACCTTATAAATGAGGGGGGTTAGAATATGGACATTCACATTTATTTGTAACACTCCCCCTTGTATGTCCACTAGAGAAAACTGTGCCTCATTAAAACTTTTATTAGGAAAAACCCTGTGAGATAAAAACCTAATAAAGAAAAAAGAGTACACAATCTCCTATTACAAGTTGCCTCGTTAAAACCTTTTACCAGGAAAACCCAGTGGGACAAAATCTTGGTTAAAGGAAAAGAGTACAACGTGTTTTTGACTCCCCCTAATGGCAATATCACATTACATGTTTCAGTTGATGCATTCCAATCTTGTGTAGCAGTCTTTTAAACGTTGAAGTTGGCAATGCCTTGGTAAAAAGATCTGCCAAATTATCACTAGAACGAATTTGTTGAATGAATTTGTTGAACTTCTATGTCACCTTTCTTCTTAAGATCATGAGTGAAGAATAATTTTGGTGAAATATTTTTCATTCTATTACCTTTGATATAACTACCCTTCAATTGAGCTATACATGCTGCATTATCTTCGTATAAGATAGTTGACAGCATTTCTTGTAAAGGCAAATTACATACCTTCTGGATATGTTGGGTTAATAACCTTAGCCAAACATACTCTCGGCTTGCCTCATGCATTGCAATTATTTTAGCATGATTTGAAGAGGCAAGAGCTAATGTCTGTTTTGTCAAACGCCATGATATGACAGTACCTCCACATGTAAATAGATATCCCATTTGAGATCGACCTTTATGTGGATCTGATAAATATTCAGCATCAGCATAGCCAACTAATAGGGATTTTGAATCATTTGAATAAAATAACCCCATATCAATTATCCTTCTAAGATATCTAAATACATGTTTAATTCCATTCCAATGTCTATGTGTTGGAGAAGAACTAAATCTTAAATCTTGCTAACAAGTTTACAACAAAAGCTATATCAAGTCTTGTGTTATTTGCAAGAGACATCAATGCTCCTATGGTATTTAGATATGGTACTTTAGGACTAATAAACTCTTCATCATTCTCGCAAGGATGAAATTGATCTTTATTCACATCTAACGATCATACAACCATCTGGGTACTCAATGGATGTACTTTATCCATATAAAATTTCTTTAAGATCTTTTTCGTATAAGTTGACTGATGGACATGAATTCCATCTTTTAAATGCTCAATCTATAGGCCAAGACAAAACTTTATTTTTTCAAGATCTTTCATCTCAAATTCTTTCTTTAAATTAATGCATTTTAAAGCTCTTCAGAAGTTCCAATAATATTTAAATCATCAACATAAATAGCAGTTATCACAAAGTTTGATCCAAACTTTTTTATAAAAACACATGGGCAAATTGGATCCTTTTTATAACATTCTTTTAACAAATATTCACTAAGAAAATTATACCACATATGTCCAGATTGTTTTAATCCATATAAACTTTTCTTTAATTTGATTCAGCAATTTTCCCAGGAAACTTTATATCCTTCAGGGATTTTAAATCCTTTTGGGATTTTCATATAAATTTCACTATTAAGTGTACCATACAAATACGCTGTAAAAACATCCATTAGATGCATGTCAAGTTTTTCACGTACTGCCAGACTAATAAGGTATCTAAACGTGATTGCATCCACCACAGGAGAATATGTCTCTTCATAATCAATGCCGGGCCTTTGCAAAAATTTTTGTGCCATAATCGTGCTTTATATGTTACAACTTCATTTTTCTCATTTCATTTTCGCACAAATATCCATATATATCCTACCGGTTTTACATATTCAGGTGTTTGGACTATAGGTCCAAGAACCTCACGTTTAAAAAGTGAATTTAATTTTGCTTGAATTGCGTTTTTCCATTTTGACAAATTTTTTCTATTTCTATATTCCTCAATAGATTTAGGCCCAAGATCCTCATTTTATTTTGCTATTTCAATAGCAATATTATAAACAAAATTGTGGTCAACAACTATATTTTTTCGATTCCATCTTTTTTCTAAAGTAATATAACTTATTGAGATCTCTTCGTTATCACCATTTCAGGTACCTGAACCTCTTCTGGGGTTTTTTGATTAGTTATATCTTTGGCCTCTTCTTGGGCACTTGCCTCCACAATATTACCATATTGAATAATTGCTCCTTTCCTTTTACGATGATTTTTATCTTTGGAACTGATTGGCCTTCCATGCTTTATGCATGGATTACTTTCTTTTGCACTAAAAATTTTCCCTATTGGGATATCAATTCGTATTGGAGCATTTTCAACTGGTATGTGAGATTTTGTAATTCTTTTTAGGTCAGTAAATGAATCTGGCAGTTGATTGGTGATGTTTTGCAAATGTATGGTCCTTTGAACTTCTTGCTCACATTGACTTGAGCGAGGATCTAATTGAGATAATGGTGATTCATTCCATGTAATTTCTTTTACTAGTTGTATTTTCTCTTCCCCTAATGTTGGGAATGTTGTTTCATCAAAATGACAATCAATAAATCATGCAGTAAATAAATCTTTAGTTAATGGTTCAACATATTTAATTATAGAATGAGATTCATGACCAACATATTGTAATGACCCGAAATTTATGGATATCAGAAATCGTGTTTTCGGCTTACTATTTTTGAAGGTCGGGTTCGTAAATATTTATTAGAAATATTTACAAAGTTATTAGTGTGGTTAATTAGATTTTTGGCTAGTGAATTAGCTTGAATTAAGGTTAATTTGGTGAAAGGACTAGATTGAATATAGGGTAAAAAGTTGAATTGTGGAATAGAGAAAAGTCAAAGGACTAAATTAGTAAATAAACCATATGGGGACAAATGTGTGGTATAAAATTAATACATTTGTAAAAATTGTATTTATACAAATGTAATATGTATATATATTTACTTATACTTTAAGTATAAGATATTTAGAAATTATAATAATAATATTATTATAATTATTAATTAATTAAAACATAAAAGAAATAAAAGAAATAAAATAAAGAAACAAAAGAAAAGAAAACAGAGAAGTGGAACGAAAATTTGGAAAGAAAGAAGGAAAGAAAGAATAAAGGGAAATTTAGGGTTTTAAAGCTTGAAGCTTAAATTGGTAAGTCAATTAAGTCCCTTTCTTTATAATTTTGATGTTTTTGGAGTCTTAGAGACAAATATTACTTGATGTAGGTGGAAATTTTGAAAGTTAGATGATTTTTAGACATGGGTTATGTTGAACTAATTGTTGAATTAGGGATTTAATTGAATAAATATCAAGATAGAATTGATTAAGGGATTAAATTGTAAGGGAAGCTATAAATTTTTTGTTTGAAGGACTAAATTGAAAGAAACTTAAAATTAGGGTTTCACTATGGATATCTAAGGTTTAAGGTGAATATGATGGGAAATTGGACAAATATGAAGTGTGAATTGAGTGGTAAAAATAAATGAATTCATTACCAAATTGAAATTAAAGTTTGAATTGAATAGAAATTCAATTATTTATTGTAAATTGTTATTGTATTAATAGTATAAATTATTTAATTTCCGTAGCTAACGTAGTACTGGAGACATCAACAAAGAAAGGAAAAGGGAAAGTGGATGAAGAGTAATTCAAAAAATTACGGTTTCTATTTCTATAAATCGAGCTTAGTAATTTACTTATTGTATATAGTATTTTAAATTGCATGGAAAATTAAATGTGAGGTAAGTATCATTATTTTTGTAACAACCCTAGCCCGAGTCCGATCGCCGGTTTAGGCTATGAGGTATTACTGAACTAAACATTTAATTTTTCATTCACATCTATAAACAGAAAAAATAGACATCTAGCTAAATACATACTAATCTTCGAGTTATACATGCCATTTTCATATGGCCAAAATATTTACAATTACAAAACATATTTTGTCAACAGCCTAACCTATACATGCCATATCGAGACCAAAATATAACTGTACCAACAAAATCGATAGTATGATGAACTGCTAACGATCCCCGAGTCTGTGGCCAAAATCAACAATCTATAAAACAGAGAAAGAAGAAACAGAGTAAGCTTTCGAAGCTTAGTAAGTGTTAAGCATTTCATACAAATGAAGCTTGTCATTTAAATCAAACATTGAATATCACAAAACTCATATTCTAATTGTAATTCACTTGGCTGAACATACACAAGTACATTAGTTATAAAACCTTTTTGGCCGAATATATATATGTGAATACACAAGAAATTTTCAGCACATATTTCACAGTACTATATGGCTTATACAATTATTTTAAGTCACATAATTTCATATAATGACATACCTTAACCGAATAGGTCATTGTCTTATTCTTAAATACCGAATTCATCCACACACACACACACACACACATATATATATAGTTCTTCGATACTAAAAAAAAAATCACTTTGAAATCAATTCACTTATGAGTACATAATATGTACCTTAACATGAAAAATATATATATTACTTACTCAACGATGGTTACCACGGATATTCAATGTCGTAATCTTACTTAACTTACTGGCATCGGTCCTGCCAAGTCTTAGAACTCGAAACACATTTCTAGCACAAGCCTGCGGGTATTTAACCCGGATACCATTCCAGCACGAAGCCTGCGGGTCTTTAAACCCGGATACAATTCCAGCATATAGCCTGCGGGTCTTTAACCCCGATGCCAATCCATCACAAAGCCTGGGGTATTTAAACCCAAATACCAATCCAGCACGAAGCCTGCGGGACTTTAACCCAGATACATTTCCATTGTCTTGCATATTTATTCACATGTTAACACATTTCACATAACCTATCACATTAGTAATTCAATTGCTTCATTCGAATATAAGCACAAAATGTACACCATCATTTTCATTTTGTTTTAAAAATCATACATACAAATCACATATACCTTTCATCAATCAAGCTTAACCCGAATTGACCATTCAACTATTGGTCATATACTTAAATTATTTACCACACATCTTAATTCAAATAGAACCAAAAAGATAAAAAAATTCATCTAGTATATACATATCAAGGCATCGTTAATTTTATACTAAAGGGATTACTCAAAACTTACCTCGGATATTTTGAATAGTTGCGGATAGGCTACTCGATTGCTTTCTCCTTTCCCCTATCTGATTTAGACCCTCTTTGCTCTTGAGCTTAATTAAAACAAATAGATTTATTTAATTACTTATTCAACTTTACTTCTTAGTAGTCATATTTGACAATTATATGTAACTCCAATACATTTTATATTTTATAAAATATGCCATGACTCAATTTCATGCTTATTTAATCTCTATCTAATTCGCTTGCACAAATAAAGATTTACATAACTTATTATGCTACCTTATACATGAATTCAACCATAATATATACGAATATCAACTTATTATGATTCATTTCAAACTAATTAATAGGCAACCGTTCATATATTTCCCCAAAGTAATATTCAAACATTATATCCAATGATCCACAACTATCGAGTGTTTAACTTATAATCGGACATATGATATTACACGTATGTCATAAGCTGATTACCGAACCTATTACTTCAATTCATGTACAAATCGAATAGAATAATCCTTACGTGAACTATTAGCCAACCTTATCAAATGGACAAATATGCTTAAGATACCTTATATATATCTATATAAGTGCATAGTTACCATGTTACCAATAATTATTTTCTAGCTTAGTTGCTGAACCAATATACAAAACTCATGTGCTAAACAGCTCGTCAATATTACCTATATATATATATCCAATTCATTTCTCATCCATTCGACTAGCTAAGTTAATGTCACGACACATTATCAAATAACCTTACGGCCACAAAGCATGCTCATTATTTACCATTTCCAAAATAATTCACAAGCTAATTTATACAATCAAAACAAGTCAATAATAAACCACAACCTAATCACATCCACTAGTCACATTTACTTTACTTAAACCGAATTAGCAAGCACATATAGTCCTTGGCTGAATATCACTAAACACAAGTCAACAATAGTCTTAATATTTATCACCTTATATATATCATTAGCAAAAGAAAAATGGATTAATCATACATATATACTACAAAAGCCGAATATAAAAATTTTACCTATGCATAACATTACTTACATTCCAATACTCATATTATTCAAAATCAAACTCTTAAAAGTTATGCACAAAGCTGAACCCTAAGATGATCAAACCTCAAATTCATTCATTTCAAACACCCAAACGGCATTTGATCAAGTCATTAAGCAAATCTATGTTCTGCTATTGTACACATGAGTATTAAAAATTTATAACTTAACTAACTCAAACCTTTCTCTTCAACAATTCTTCATAAAACATAAAGACCATAATCCAATCTCCTCCCTTAATAACCAAAACCGAATGCTCAAATCATCACCCAATTTCAAAATTTTGACATGGGCTAAGTATTAAAATTTCAAAAACTAACATAATTTACTAACCTTCCTGAAGCTTAAAGTGACCGTAAATCTTGCCCCTTTTTCTTTCTTCAATTCGGTCAAGAAGAACCAAAATGAAGCTTTGTTTTCATCACCTCTTTTTCTCTTATTTTTTTTATTCATTAATTTTATAAAATATAAAGCCATTTCACTAATAATATTCTAAATAAAACCTCATCATGGCCGGCCATTACACAACAATTTTTGACATGCAAGTCCATCCTTTTTGTATCATGCATTAATAGGCCACTTTAAAATTAACCTAACACATTTCACAATTGTCTCACATAAGTCCCATTTAATAAATTTCACATACAAATGACAAAATTAAAGCATGAAACTTTCACACATGCATGTACACATACAATAAGCATAGAATATAACAGTTAATTATTTTTTTGACTCGGTTTTGTGGTCCCGAAACCACTTTTTGACTAGGGTCAAATTAGGGCTGTCACAATTTTACTGTACTAATTTGAAATGCGAAAGTTTAGATTGAATAATAACTTAAAAACCCTATTAACAGTGTCGGGCTAATCAGATATAATTGGCATGCCATAGGATTGGAAGTGTTCAGGGATATTCGACCTTTAGTCGATAAGGCACCTCGCGTGCCATACTGTTACTATTACTGTTACTGTTACTGTTTCAGATTAATTTTGATGAGGTACTCTGTACCGTACTGTTGCTATTTATTCCGGATTCGGCTGATGAAGCACTATGTGCTATACTGGTGTGTGGGTTGGATCCGTGTATCTGTCCAGGTCCGAGTTATGTTAATAGGGGTAAATTACTGTACTTAAGACTGAATGATACTGACTGAACTAAAAATTTTACTTATTACGGTTATGATGATAAGATGTTTTTATGAAGTAAAAATAATTGAATGAATATTCATAAAGTATTTGTTGTTGGAATTTGTGGTTATGTTTAAATACTTAATAAGTATTGGTTTATAGAAATACCATTGAGTGTATACTCAGCGTACGGTTTATTTCCGTGCGCAGGTTAGGTACGAAAGATATTAGGGACTCGGCATCCAAGTCAATCCCGAACTCAAAGTGGTGAAGTACTTTCCTTTTTTGTTAAATGGCATGTACCTAGGATGTCATAAGTGATTATTTTGAGATGTTATGTAAATGTTATGTAAGAATGATTATGGTTAACTTATATATGCAAAATTTATGTTTATATGTTAAATGATTGGA
Organism: Gossypium anomalum; assembly: GCA_025698475.1. Classification (NCBI taxonomy): domain Eukaryota; kingdom Viridiplantae; phylum Streptophyta; class Magnoliopsida; order Malvales; family Malvaceae; genus Gossypium; species Gossypium anomalum. Next base: position 21,952,853 of record CM046964.1, on the reverse strand, counting down.
ATTTCTATGTTAAATGATTACTAAAATACATGAGTTAGATTGTTATACTGGTGATTTTAATGTGTGTTACATGTATTTAATCATATTTTGGATGTGTGAGACACACGGGGTAACAATACGGGCGTGTCCCCAAACTACATGGGCGTGTGGTACTGTTCATTAAGTGAAAATTTTTAGAATTCTACAAGAAATCATATGAGTTTCCGAATGGCTTCCAAAGTGATTTTAAATTCTATTTTAGGCCACAATAACCCATATAAGAGATAATATGTTATTAATGAATTGTTAGAATTAACATTTCTGTATTATTTGTATATTGAACTGAAATGACTGGTAATACTCCGTAGTTTTATTCCGATGCCGAAAAAAGATTAGGGGGTGTCATACATATATTCCCAACCTTCTTTGAATACCCATCTTTGTGCGTCATGGTGGAGCAATTGAAACATATACTGCATATTCAAAAATTCTAAGATGAGAAATATTTGGCTCTTGACCAAAAGCCAATTGTAATGGGGAGTATTTATTATAGCTTGTTGGCCTTAAGCGCACAAGTGTTGCTGCATGCAAAATAGCATATCCCCAAGCTGTAATAGGGAGTTTTGTTTTCATAAGAAATGAACGAGCTATTAGTTAGAGGCGCTTGACAAAATGATTCAGCTAAACCATTTTGTGTGTAAACATGGGCTGCAGGATGTTCAACTTTTATCCCAATTAACATACATTAAAAGCTTGAGATGTAAACTCACCAGCATTATCAAGACAAATAGTTTTGATTGCATAATCTGGAAATTGTGCTCTTAATAGAATTATTTGAGCAAGTAGTCTCACAAATGCCAGGTTGCGAGTCGATAATAAACACACATGTTTCCACCTACTGAATGCATCTATCAATCCTAACTTTAGCTGGTGATGGTCTAATAATAAATTTTCCTTGAGAACAAGCAACACAAGATAAATCCTTGAATTCAAGAATCTTCTGGTTCTTTAGTGAGTGTTTAATTGAATTCTCAAAGTTTTTTCGCATCATAATAGATCCGAGATGACCTAATCGGTCATCCCAAATAGTAAAAGTATATGGTTCTACAAACTTCTGGTTTGTAGTAACATGTGACTCAATTGCACTAATATGTGTATAATATAAACTTGATGAAAAAGTAGGTAGCCTTTCCAAAACATATTTCTTTCCACATTCAACATTTGTAATATATAGATATTCAATATTTTTCTCATTCATAGTCTCAATATGGTATCCATTAAGACTAATATCTTTAAAATTCAATAAATTTCTTTGAGACTTAGTGGAATATAAATCATCCTCAATGACAAATTTTGTACATTTAGGTAATAATATAATAGCTCTTCCGGAGCCTTCAATAAGTTTTGAACTACCTGATATTGCATTAACATGGGCATTACTTATTGTCAAATGAGAAAAATATTTTTTTGTCTTTGAGTATTGTATGTGTTGTAGCACTATTTGCAAGACACATGTCTCCATTGATTTTGGGTCAATCGAAATTTTGTTGAATATTTATATTCTTTATAAAAACAAACAAAATATAATAGGAGAAGCATTGCAAATATTTATTAAATATATAAATTATTCTTTATGCAAGAAAATAAAGCATACTTAAAACAACATGAAAATGTCAAAATAACATCAATTTTTCTAATGATTCTCAAAGAAATCTGCCACATCTAGGTGAGTTATGTTATTAAGGTTATTAAATTTATCACCCTCATAGGCATGGTCAGTTTTAGCATAATAGTGAATATCTTCATCTTTTGCCATCATTTCATCATTTTGGGATATAAGATTTGTCTCTATATGTTTTCCCTTCTTTTTAATGGATGCTTAATAAAGTTTCACTAAATGCTCAGACGTACGACAGGTACGTGACCAATGCCCCTTTATACCATATTGGTAACATATTTTTCTAACAATCTTTGAAGGATTATTTTGACCACTTCTTTCTTGTCTTTCATTGTTATTCTTTTTTTTTTGGAGGTTAGAAGTATCATTGTTATGACCACCATGATAACGATTACTAGTACATCCTCGACCACATCCCCTACTATGTTCATGACTATAGTCGCAACCTCTATATTTTCTATTTTCATAATTATTGTGTACTTCTACATTCACTTCAAGGAATGGTATAGAACCAGCGGGATAAATTTTTTTGATTTTTCATCAACAACTCATTATTTATTCAGCCACCAAAAGACATGAAATCAATTTAGAATACCTTTTAAAACATTTTTCACGGTATTGCTGCTGTATGAGCACATTAGTAGCATGAAAGGTTGAAAATGTTTTCTCTAACAAGTCCTCATCAGTTATGTTTTCTCTACATAATTTTAGTTGAGAACTAACTTTGAAAAGTTCTGAATTGTATTCACTTACAGTCTTAAAATCTTGCAATCGTAAGTGCATCCAATCATAATGAGCTTTAGGGAGTATCACCGTTTTCTGATGGTCAAATCGTTCTTTCAAAATTTTTCACAACTCAAGAGGGTCTTTCATAGTGAGATAGTCCACTTTTAATCCTTCATGTAGATGATGACGAATGAAAATCATTGCTTTTTCCTGGTCTTGATTAGATGCTTCTTTATCTGCTAATATAGTATTTCCTAGACCTTTAGCATCTAGGTGAATTTCAGCATCTAACACACATGACAAATAATTCTTGTCTGAGATGTTTAATGCCGCAAATTCAAGTTTGGCAAGATTTGACATTATAATCACTTGAATCAAAATAAAAAAATATATTAGTAAAATAATAAGCATTCTCAATCGTAAAATTATTCAATTATGTATACCAAATTTGGTAAATAATAATATGTATGTCAAATATTGGCATAGAGAGGAATAGTCGTAATAATAACTGCAAATTACATTAATTGGAATTTCTTTTAGTAAAAAAACATGTATATATAATTATCATTATAACATTTGAGTTGTAAAAATAAATGTGCAAATGTTACCCAAAACAAATATATCATCTAGAAAATAAAATAAAAGAATTATGAAAATATGTATACCGTATATAGTTTAACGGGAGTTATACGGGCAAATTTTATAAAGCCGAAATGACGTGAATTTCACTATGAACTTGTAGAAACTCGTGCTGATAATGTTTTATAAAATAATCAAATAAAAGAATACTTAAAGTAAACAAAGAATTTTCTCGTATCTCTTTTGATTTACAAAAGAGTTCTATTTATAAGTAAATTGACATTCAACGCAATACAATAAATGAAACTTATTTAAGTGTTTCATTAACACATTAAACAACTGGCATAATGAATGGGAGGTTTTACCTTATAAATGAGGGGGATTAGAATATAGACATCCACATTTATTTGTAACAATATTGTATTATTTAAAAAAAAGTATTTTTTATATGAAACTTTTAAGTTATTTTTATTATTTTAAATATAAAATAATTATTATTTTCATAAAAATTAAAATTAGTTATAGATTAAATAAAAATAAAATTTAGTTTAGTTTCGAGTAACCACGATTTGACTTTCATTCCATAAACTATCCAAACATCTCAGTTGAAGTTGATTTTCGATATTTTGATTTTTTGGTTTTTTTTCCGCCACCCTATTTACTTTGATAAAATGTTTCACTATGCACAACTTTCTTTTTCTTGCATGAGTTTGTCTTCAATGAGAAAATGTTTATTGTACAGATCTTCAACTTTTAACCTATAAAACCGAAAACACTTACTTTTCCATAGAGTCATGTTACTCCCATTCTTGATTTTATTTGAAGTACTTGTGTTAAATAGGAGATACATATTCGGATAAGTATGATCCTCCAAGCATGACATATAACTTGGAAACCATACAACATATAGGACACAAGTCAACATTCACCCTCGATCCCAAAATGATAAAATTGCTTCTAAATCTCTTGGAAATTAATAAATTAGTATAATGATAGAATTGCCAAAATTTATAATTTAATTCTAACCTTTCAAAGTTTTCTATTATAGAAAACTTTTATCTTACTAAGCACCTTCAAATTGCAAATTTCATTCCATTTCAATTTCGAAAACTTACACATTGTTTCGAGTTAATATATATTTATACTTCATCAAATTGAACCAAATAAAATTAAAACATTAATCATTTTCAAAAGCATTGTAAAAAAGAACATATAATTAGATTTGAACACACTTTCTGTTCTAACAGCTACAACATAAATTGTTTGAAATAAGCCCTAGATTTAAAAGAAAAATACATTTCATTGATGTCCATAATTAACACATCTGAATTATATTTATCTTAATTAACATGGTTTATTTAAGTTGTCAAAGTTTACTCACTTGAGCAAAAGTGAGTTTATTTGAAGCCATCCATAATTTTCCTTCAGCAATCACTTCACCATTTCCTTTCCTTCTAACTTCAACCACCACATGCATGAGCTTTCCTCTATTTGCATTAACCTTTGATTCTATCTCCACATGATCCTATAACAATCAAATAATTTTACAAATATCAATCAAACAGCATTGAATTTACTAAATTTGGTTTCGGGGTTCAATTTGGCCCCTAAGATTTTCTTTATCCAATTAGCTACTTGAACTTGGCTTCTTGGTTCAAATCGGTACCTAAATTTGGCTTTTTAGTCTAAATTAGTACTTACGGTATATTTGAACTAACATGAACTATGAAGACAATTTCAAGTTCCATTTTGAACTAGAATGCCAAGTTTAGGTACTTAATTGCACCAAAAACAGTTTAGGTACCCAATTTGAACTAAGATGCAAAAATTCAGATATCAATATATATTTACCCCCTCAGAAAAAACACCCCATAATTAAACAAGAAACTCTTAACTTGAATCTTAATTGTTGAATAATATGAAACGTTGAAATCAACCGTACTAATGACACGATTGGCAAAGGAATAAATAGTAACGATTCCAATAATGTCGAGCAATGATGCTAAAGCTCCAACACTCCAATTCCCATCAACATCCTATAAATAAAAATCATAAAGTAAAAACCCATCAAAGATTGTTGCATAATGAACTTTATTATCAGAAATTTAATAATAATAATAATAAAAACTAAGAACCTTTTATACCGAAACAGCATTTGGTACGATGAAATCAAATCGCATAAAACCCTTTTCGGCACGGATGACACGCAATCCTTGGAGGACTATGGCTTCCAATCCATGGCCTATTTTACCATTAATAACACCATGAAGCCATGAAAGGGATTTCTTCAATGAATCACCACCTTCCATGTTCTGCGATTCCTTTATTTTTCTTTTGCTGCCTTCGTAATGCTGTGTGTATATATATGATTGAATTTTTTGCAAACCAAATGCAGTTTTCAGCTCTAATAACAACCAACTGATTGCGTATCAGCTCTAATAACAGTCAACATTTATAATATCAGCCACGAAAGCAAGCAAGTGCTTACGCATGAATAGCAGGTGATTCCAAAAAATCTGCGGCTAAAATATGCCTTAAATCCAAACCCTCATTACAAGAAATAAAATAATGAATAAACTTTACTATTTTAGTGGCTATGTCCACTAAGTTTCCAGTACGCCCCACTACTGCTTAAATCCAAACCTTTATTACAAGAAATAAATTCATGAATAAAATTTATCATTTTAGAGGCATGCCTCCAAGGTTTTTAGTACGATCCGTCACTGCTTAAATCCAAACTCTCATTACAAGAAATAAATTAGTAAATAAAATTTACCATTTTAGGGACCATTTCCCTTAGGTTTCCAGTACACTCCGCTGTTGCTTAAATCCAAACCCTTATTACAAGATATAAAATAATGAATAAATCCTTAAACTAAATAACAGTTGAATTTATTTTGAATGGTTTTCCCACGAGTAATATAAAATATAAACATTTAACGAGGAAACCAATATATATAGTTTTCTTATGAAAAAGGAAATAATGAATTCCATTAAAAATGGATAAATTAAAAATAATTTATTAAAATATCTATTATGTACCTTAATTACCTGTAATGTCTATTGTACACGATAATAGGTTGTATTAACAACAGATAAATATGTTATTTGCATGTATTAACATTATTAAAAATATTAAACTATATATTATGTACATACAATCTATACTGATATATTTTATCGCTTTTAAAATGATTAAATGAAGTCTATAGAGTCTTAGCTCGATAGGAATAGGCATTGTTATCAATATATGTGGACGTGGATTCGAGCGTACTGAAACGCATTATCCATCTATTTATGAGGTGAGGAGAAACTATGGGTAGTTTTAGGCATTATATCAAAAATAGCAAATATGATCAGAATCTAAAATTATTGAATATTTTTTTAATATTAATTAATATGTATATTTCCACTTTTATGTTCATACACCATATTGCCAGAATAAATACGTTAATATTAATCTTTTTTAAAAATCAATTCAAAAAACAATTAAAATAACACCACATTTTAATCACATTGAATAAATTATTTATAATTTTAAATATTATAGTTTGACTTTAAAGATAAATCTCAAAATTATATAAAAATTTTGGTCAAATTTATAATGTTATATGTGAACTATGATTTTGTAGTTTTATACATGAATATTTTATATTCCAAAAAACTTCTACACACAATCACATGTAAAAAAAAGTTAAATTATAGAGTATTTTTGTAACACAAAAAATTAAACTATAAAGTATTTATGTAACAATATGATAAATTATAATTTTTTTTTTTGTATTTTTCATGTTCGTTTACTATTAATGTTCGAGGTTCGTTGCTGCCTACTCAACAATGTCATATCCAAGGTTCAAACATGTGTTCTCCAGCTTGAGAGTGTAATGTGCCTTAATACTGCACTCAACATTTAGTATTTATACTATTGTTTAAACCCCTAATCGAATTGATGTCATGAGTTAACCATGTACCAATTCAGTTGAGAAAAAGACTAATTTAACCATTTTATTAAATGATTAATATTATTATTTCGATGATATTTATTATTATTCTTATTTTAGAGCTGCGTTACATTGGTGTACCAATTCAAAGGGTCGTCCTTGGCAATTGTTCAATAGATTGGATGTGCTACAATTAGAGGCTACCAAAGGAGGAATCGGTACAAGTTCGATGTATCAAATCGGATTAAAAGCATTACCTTATCACAAGTATATGTGACATCTATATTCTAGATTCAATATGCACTACGTTTTACTTATTTAATGTGATTTGCTTTAGGTTTTGCTTTGATTGAATATAATTCTTTAGCTGAGAAAAAAAACACATTTTCAATGGGTCAATAATAATTATTGAGTAAATTTTAAATTTTAAAAAGTAAATGTTTTACATAAAATGTTTTTTCTTACTCATATCATGTATATAAATAATGTCATTGGTTGAGTTAGTATCACAAGTCAATTCAATATTTAATTATTTTATAATTAAAATTTTAATATTAAATCTTTCTTTCACCCCATTCTTCATTATCCACTCTCAATATTATATCACAAAAATTATTAAATGCAAAAAAAATGACTGAAGCATGTAATAATATAAAAATTAGTTAAATGTGGAAAAACCTAAAAATTAAAATGTAAGTCATTATGGCTTAGTTATCTATATATAAAAATGAATAAACATAATAACCCCATGTGATGGTTTGATAGCTAGGGTATTCACCACCCCAAGTGTGGTTTGGGTTCAAGTCACGCTAGTCATATTTGTTTATCTTTTCATTGTTTAATTGAGTTTATTTTATATCTATAAATTTATAGTTTACATTTTTCTTTGTAAAACAAACACAACATAAATATATATTTGTTATAAAATATTATAATGCAATTTCCTTTTTACAATCGAAATTTATTTTATAATAAAAAATTATTTTGTAGTTAGTAATTAATGTCATATATAAACTTAATAATAAATAATTCTTAATTAAAACTTAATTTAAATTACATATATTACATATATGCAAGTACATATGACACATTAGAGTTGTAAGAGATAAATAAAGCTAAGCATTATTTAAACAAATACTCATATTTATATAATTAAAACATTTGTATTTTTATACTAAGTTTGTAACCTCCCCAACTTAGCCTAGAAGTTAGACCCAAATTTGAGAGACTACATCAGCCACCGAGATGACCTAGTAGGGTTATCGAAGTTATTGAAAACATTTATTTTAAAACATTTATTTAATTTAGTATAAAACTTAGTTTAAATGTTGATTTATTATTCCTCAAAGTTTTAATTATCATCTGGCAGCGGAAAAGATGATATTTAATAAAAATCAGGGTTCATGCATGCTAATTAATAATCAAAGCATAATATCTTAAAAATTCAAATAAAATGTCGTGCAGAATAAAAAAAAAACGAAATTAAGTCCTAAGTCCCATGCCACCATTTGAGATAAAATATTGCAGTCCACGAATAATAAAATAAATCAAAAGATAAAGCCTTAACAAATTGGAAATAAAATATATTATGTCGGAACCTTCCGGATGTCGTGCCCGCGTCCTAACCTAGTGGGTTATCTATAATGATGAAAATTTAAGGGGGATGAGCTTTGGCGCTCATTGTGAGTTTATTTACAATAAAATCAATGCAACAATTATTAAGACACATTAATTACCATTGTAACGCCACAAACTTGATTCGCTAAACTGAATCTGAATCTTAGGTGTTACCACTCTAACACAGATGTAAGCTCAATCTACTTTTACAAATTTCAATGAATATAACTTACTTACATACCACCTGAACTAAAATACAGGTTATTATACATCATATAATAATAATTGTAGTGCAGTGTAAATTAATTACAAGAAAATTCTAACTTATCTCATAACTTATTTACAACATTCCAACACATAGACCTTTGGGCAAAACTATTGACTGCATTTGTGCTACCAACTTATTCTGTATGCACAATAGCCCAATACGGCACTCTCTTGGCGTAGTCCTAGAGTCACCCCTCCTAGCGCGGACCCAAATCGGCTCACGGAAGTAAATTCATAAGAACTTAGTGTGATAAACACCAATTACTCGGTTCATATTTGTACATCGCATTTGGTAATTCAAATAACCATCCTTTGTTCTTATCTTTCAGCTTCTCTCTTGGCACATACTTTTCTAGAATTTCATTCCTCATACCTTACTCTAAGATCATGTCTTATCCTTCTCGTCTTCAATACTCCACTCAAGTTCCTTGATATGAAGTTTCATGATTCCTTATCCATTTCCTTTCCAGAGGTCCATACAAACAACCACTGTTATTCTTGCATATATACTCTAAGTCATCGTTCCTTCGAGAATTCATGATTGATCACGTATACAGGTAGTAGATACCTCTTTCAATTATTCAATTTGAATCCTCCTTGATAATCCCTTTTTCCTCTCTACATCCTTTTAATTCATCATTCACGATCTAATCATAAAGTTGGACGTTACATTACCGTAACCCATTGAAATGCTAAGCCTTGCTAATATTACCAATTTCACTTGTAAACCATCTTGACTGTGCCCAAAACCATTTGATATAGAGTCTGCCACTGAAAGCCTTATCCTTACATGCTAAAGCATTTCCTTTCGGGGTCTATTATGAGTACCATTACTTCAGAGTGCGCCATAATGGCATCTTCTTCAGAGTTTGCCACAGAGTCGTTTCATTAAGATTGTTGCCACAAGGGCTTTCATTTCGTGTTCCGTCACACAGGCTTCTATTTCATAGATCGCCATAAAGGCTTCCCTTATCCTAGCTTATTTATGATAGGGATTCGCCTAGACTCACATTTCATGAGTTTGCCCTTCATCATCCTGGGACACATAGAGAAACCCATTAGGTCATCACCTTCTTTAGTTCTTTCCATATAATGCCATAACTCAAGTATGGTCTTACACGATATGGTTTCATGGCCATGGGATTTTCCTTCAGAGATTCATATAAGAGATCATGTTTTTAGTCCCAACGGACCTTTTTTAGACTCCACCACGGTGAACAGACATAGACTCACTTGATAGACTCTTCATACATTGGCATCATTCAATACTCAACACTCGATTAACACAAACACCTAAACTATCTCACATCGCATCACGTTTTCCATACATACCCATACAACCATTATTTAATTTTAGGATTCATACCACTTACTTAAACTCATCAAACACACATGTAATAGCATCATCATTATACCATAGTTTTCTAGTTCAGTTACATAGTTCAATCACCGTTTATAGAAGCACTCACATGAACAATATACAAGCAAGAGTCGGCTTAAAGACTTACTTGATACATACAAATAATAGCTGGAACTCCAGATTTAACATCCAACCAAAATCTGCAACAACCACTGCTTATAGAATATAGGAACACCATTAAAAATTATTCATTCAACTTTTCCAATCATCTGAAACCAAGATAATCCCCTATGTAAAAAAAACTTACTTCCTCATATTACCGTTCATGCCTACAAAATAATTCCCAAATAAAACCATAGCATTTTGAAATAAAAGAAATAAGAAAAACTCCCTCTTCCTAAGCCCACAGTAACATATAAAACCCATGTTCTCATAGTGGTATTTGACACGTATCACAAACTTTCAAGACTACCTTTACAAAGGGGTTTTCAGTTGTAAAAAGGAAATCCAATATTTACATAAATTTGGTTCACCCCCTCATTACTTCCTAACTATCCCATTAGAACATAACTAGAACGTAACTCAATAAACTAGCATACAATACCTTTGGCGATAACCCATATTACCCAAGAATCCTCAACCTTCTTACCAATCTCGTCTTCTTTAAGACTAAACGCATTCATAGAACAATCCTTTCATGATACTCTATCATTAACTATGCATCCGATCTATTTGCCAAAAGCATCGATTGGGCGAATAGGATCCCATCACTCAGATTATTCCCGTTAACTCGCCAACTCAAGACCCACCAAAACTAGGTGTTACAAACATTGCATAAAATAATTATAGATAGCAGTTCAATTCAGAGTATCAGATTTTCAAGTGCAAATATCATTAATATGTCAAAACTCACAATAACAGTTTTAAGAATTAACCAAATTCTCAGATTTGCCCATAATCATATCCATTCATATATCTACATATATATGCACGCTTATATATCATAATAAAATTTTCAGATTTGAATGCACATGATTTGAATGATGTCATACAGTTTCAGGTTTAAATAGAATAAATCCTACCTCACCGCTACACATCATAATGGGAGTTCCCTAAAACTCATTTCTCCAATACATCGAGATGTGGATAAACTACTACTGGTTCACAGATAATAATTTTCATTTTGGTTGTGGACACACAGCAAGTTCTCACAGTTGGACTATGTCTTTGGCTGTGGGTTCATAGCAAAAGTCCTGTAAATGAAACCTGCTTTTTGGTTGTAGATTTTACAACATAAACTCATCGTTGGAATTGGCTTTTGGCATTGGATACACAGCAGTACCTGTAGGTAGAATCAGCCTTTGGCTGTGGGTACACAATAATTTGCAGATAAGAACTATAGCATGTGTAACGCCCAAAAAATTTGAATGTTTATTTGTGGGATTCTGTAGTAATTAAGTCTCTGTATCTAAGGTTATGTACTCTGCTTATGTGTTTGAGGTCAGGAGTTCAAGTCACTTCTTTAGAAGTTTTGCTAATTCAATTATAATTAATCTCTGCTATTGAGCCACTGACTTAAATTTAATTCCGTGTAAATTTATGTCAAGAATGAGCCTACTGGTTCACTAGCTAAGCATTTGTCTACTCTCTAGTCCTGTGTTTGAGTCTCAGCGTATGCGTTAGGTAATATTTTTACTGAATGTCGAAATTTTGATCGGTGGTTAAATTAAGTTAAACATTCCCTTACTTTGCCATTTTCCCTTTTTCCTTCTTCTTCCTTTTTTTGTCTCTTCCCTTTAGTTTTCTTCCTTTTCTTTTTCTTCATTCAATTACTGCTTGGATTCACACGTTTTTTTACTACCATTTTCGGGAAAGTATGAATGTCATTAATTGTGTGAATTTCATTGATTGTAGAACTTCTGTTATACGGTGGTTCGTTTGTTTCTGTAGGAGTTATTTCTAACTCAATTTGTTTAAACCTTCTCTTAAGTGACAGTTTGGTTTCTTTATAGGCGAGGATATCTAAAGCAACAATCCTCAGTGCACTAACTCGAGTATTTTCTATTGATTTTGTTGATAAGTCTGGATTCGTTGAAGGTTTTGCGTCGAAACTTTCAACATAGTTTTTCTACACGTGATTGTGTATTGTTGTCAATTAAGTTATTTAATTGAGTTATTGAATGGTCGCTTTAGACTTCGAGAGTCTTCTATGTTGCTCCTACTTCAAAACTACTTCAGGTGCATATCAAAAACCTGAGTTTTTACGAATTTCATATGCCAAAAAAATGGCTATCGATGCCATACAGTTGTGTAGCGGTGTGGTAGGCCGTGTGAGCCACACAGTCGTGTGCTAGATCATGTAACCCACTGTCTACCAAATAAGAGCCACATGGGCAAGGGACACGGGCTTGTGCCCAAACCGTCTGTAGTCATGTTAGTGCAGGGTTCACACAGGCCAAGGACATGAGCGTGTGTCCAGGTCGTGCAACTCAATGATTACAAGATAATAATCACATGGGCTAAGGACACGGACATGTGTCCAGGTCATGTAACCTACTAATTACAAAATAAGGACAACACGGGTGGAGGACATGACCGTGCGTTAGGCCGTTTAAGACACACGTGCAAGCACACAGGTATGTGCCAAGCCGTGTGGAGCCGCCGGGCCAGCTACCCAGGCCGTGTGTGGTGACACGGGGGTGTAGGCTTGTTATGAAATTTCACCATATACCGAGCATCGTCGGAGTAAAATACGAGCCTTCTCTAAGGTCTTTTGAACTAAATTTGATTGTATAAATTGATATTCTGTGATCTGGAATTTGAATACTGATTATCAATGTACGTATTGTGTTTGACAAAAATCATTAGAATTTATCTACTATATACGAACACGAATATATCTGCATATTTGCATATAACTCTTTGTTAATTGTTATGTGAAGTATATGTATGCATTGGATGGGAATTGAATCAAGAGGAAGCATTCTGTTCTGAACCAGTGGTTAAATCCTTGGTATCCGTATACTAACCTAGCAACTAGTCTGCAATCTCTAAAATGTGTCAAACAGACACTGATTGGTGTGTAGGGTTGGATGGGTAATGAATATCCTATTTGGTGTGTTGGGTTGGTCGGAGATGGTATGTAGCGGTTGGTATTAAGTAATTGTATCTATTTTGTTCTATTTTGCATTTGATTATAGCTTGATCTGCTATCCGTCTGTATGACTTTGATCTGTAACTGAATTAGCTATTTTTTGATTCTACATAAACATCTTGGATATCTTAGTTTACCGATAATCTTTTGAATATGTAAATAGTTGGGTCCTTTCTGATATATTAGCTCAGTTATTGTTGAATGAATTTCAGGTAAATCACAGGCTTGATTGGGTCGGCGGATGAGGAGCTTGGTTATGTGTTTATACCGTTTAGTATTATGAACTATGCTAGTTATATACGAAGTCTCAGTAGTTAGAAGATAATGTCAAGATACTGGTTTGTTTTTATTAATCATTAGTAGAATTTAAAAGTGTTATCATAAATTGTTGAATGTGTTTTGATTATCGTTTGTTGTAACTCTCCAGGCTTGGTCTTATCGTCTAGGTCGAGTATGGGGTGTTACAGATGGCTATGACTTGCACCACCATTTTTCTTGCAGATAGACTGTTTGATCTTCCTCCGTATATATTGTCCCAACCCATTCAATGTATTATGAAATTTTGAATACAGACAAAATGTGATAGTATTTAATGTACTAACACATGGAAAATCAATAGCGAAGTCATGCTTTTATCAGGTATAAGTTAATAGTATCATAGTGCATGTTGTAGCGACGTAAATTTTTTTAGCTTGGTCGCTAATTGTGGCGATTTAGTGAAAATTTGAAAATGAAATCTCGGTTTTATAAAAAAGGGGAGTCGCCACCGATCTTTTTCTAGGTGTGATCGGACACCTGATAAATTTATTTTTTTAAACAAAAGAAGGCTGAGTTTAGGTCTACATGAAAATCCAGAGAAAAATTAGAGTTCAGGAGTCGGTTACGCGCGAGGAAGGTATTAGCACCCTCGCGACGCCCAAAATTGGTATCTTATAAACATGTGTTGTCTTGATTTTCAAAAATACGAGTTCAATGAAACATTTAATCGTGATCCGATTAAAAAATGAGAATTTTTAGTTTTCAGTTCTTTAGAAGGGTGTCCCGTTTTTAACACGAGCCGACGAATTTCACCCAACATAGCGATGAAATCGATGACTTGATATTAAATCGGTACATTGCCTTATGTATTGAAATTAATTAGAAAACGAGAATAAGATTTTCGAACTAATGCAAAGCAAATTGATAAAAATAAATAAATGATAGAGCTAGAAATATATTGAAGCAAATATAAGTGTGACAATAATATTTAAAAAATGATAAAGATATATGCGATATTAAACGTAATACTAGAATTAAACATGAAATGGAAGCAATGAACGTATATACATAATAATGATACTAAGAGTATGTATGTAAAATATACATATATATATAAATAATAATAATGTTAGAAATAAACTATATATAGTGTTTGAAGTATATACCTAAGATAGCAAAAATATAACTAGTAATGTTAAAATATATACATAATATATACATTACATATAAAATAAATATTAAAAAACGTATGTACATGACATATATGAAAAATATATACATTAAAATAAAATAATAAGTGATAATAATGAAAATAATAGGTATAATAAATAATATAATGATATACAAAAATAATATTATTTATAAAATACGTATACAAGTATAATAAAATATATGTACTAATATTGACAATAAATATAGTAGGAATAAAATAAATGTAATAATAATATATACAATATAATATTAAAAATATACATATACATATAATGATGTTTAAGAATATATACATAAGATGATAAGGAAATATGTACATGGAATAGTATATATAAAAAAATATAACTAATAATATTGAAAATATATACATAATATATACATAAAACATATACGATATATATACACATTAGAAATGATAATAATATAAAAAGAATTTATTAATACACTACATAGATACGTACGTATATATATATAAATAATAATGACGTTAGAAATATACAATGGTATTAGAAATATGCATACAATATTATAAAAGATATATAACTAACAATATTAAAATATATACATAACAATAAAAATATGATATTAAGAACATATGTATAAAATAATATAAAAAAAGAAGTATGCGTATATATATGATATGGTATTAGAATGCTAATATAAATACTATTAATAATAATATATTGATAGTAAATAATAAGATGAATAAAAATAGCAGTAATAATGTAAATAATAAAACAAAATAGCAAAAACAATGTGAAAATAAACTTAAATCTAAAAAAAAGGACTAAATTTGAAACAAAAACGAAGTTTTGGGGTGATTTTAAAAAGAAACAAAGAAAGAGGATCGAAATGCAACACGCGCGTAACCTAGGAGGACCAAAACAGGAATTACACCTTTACATCAAAACGCAGCGTATCAGTGGGGACCAATTTGTAAAGCGCGACAAATTCCAAGGCCGAAATAAAAGCAAAAATAACTTGATTGTAAATGCATAAAAAAGCGGAAGGGCTAAATGCGCAAATAGCCCTTACGTTTTAAAAAACACGCAGATCTAACTGGAGCGGGTCGGGTCGACCCGACCCGGGACCAAAACGGCGTCGTTTTATTAACAAAAGGGGGGACCAAAACAGTGCGTTTTGGTCCCTATAAAAGCCAAATTTTTTTTCAAATTTTCATTTTGCAGTAGCAGAGAAAAAAAAGAAGAGAGGGGAGAGGGGAGAGGGGAGAGGGGATTTTCGGCTATGGGTGGTCCACGATCCGATGGTTTGACCGTCGTCAGTCTGACAGCACAGCGCATGCATGCGTGGCGGTAAGGTAAAAATTTATTTTTATTTTTTATTTTTTTTCGGATTATATTTTTTTATATTTATGTTATATATATCTATATATGAAATGAAATATGAACAAGTAATTAAGATTTAAAAAGAAATCACCTCTGATTTGGCTTGATGTTTTTGATTCCCCTTTTTGTTCTTACTATTTTGGTTCTAATCTCTGCCTTTTTGCCGAATCTGTTTTTGTGTATTGAAATATCTTTTTGTATTTTTAAAAAAATCTGAACCCCCGATTGTTTGTACATTCGGCTTTTTATAGCCTGTTTTACAGAATGGTCCTATTTCTGCTATTTGGTTGCATGTTTGCTTCCTTTCTTTGTCTTTTTGTGTTTTAAATGTTTGCAGGTACAACTTGTAGACGGTGGCAACAGTGGCGTGGCAGAGGCGGTGGAGCAGGTGAAGCAGAGGCAGTAATGGGCGATGGGACATTACGGCGCTGACTAGGTTAGGGTTTCAGTTTTTTCTGAAACCCTAAGTCAAAATTTGGGTCAACAAATGTGGGCCTTTTATGTATGGGCTGGGGTTAGTTTTGGGTTTAATGTAAATGGGTTTAGTGGGTTAGTGGGTTGTAAAAAGGGGTAAAAGGGGTAATTGAGTTTATGTTTGTAAGTGGGTTTATGTTGTAAAGTATTTGGGCCCAAGTAATTTATGAACGGCCCAAAATTGGCCTATAACACATGTTGTACATACATTCAGAAGTATAGATTTAATAGCAACATAACCTATTCATGTCTCATGTAAATATTTATAAATATAAACAAATACTATAATAAATCGATCAATCTTGAATTCTAGCATATTTCTTATCATTAGGGACCTAATTGCATAATTTAATTCACAAAAAGTAGTTTGGAACCTATTAGGGACAATTATGATAAAAACATAAAATTTGGCTCAAAACTTTAAATTCTAAGTTACAAGGGACACACGACCATGTGAACGGACCAAGTGGGAAGCCCTAGATCGTGTGGAAGGGGTACACAATCATGTGAAATTTAAAACTACAACCTACAAAGGTGACATGGCCATGGGGAGTGTCCTAGGTCGTGTGAGCAGTGAAAACCTAGGATTTTAGGGGGGCCATGACCATGTATGTGGTCATGTGGTCCACACAGGCTGCCTACACACTTGTGTGGATGGTCGTGTGGTCTAACCTAGGCTCAATTTTCCCCTTAGTACACGTGCCATCCCCTTAATAGGTCAGCAGTGGGTCAAGGGACTGATTTGTAAGAAAATAAAATTAAAGGGGTGAAATTAAAACAAATAATAAGGGAATATGATGAAATTAAAAAAGGGTAAAAAAGCAGAAGGACCAAAATGAAAATTAGACCCATCCTTCAAAAAGCACACGGATCTTGATGATATTCAAGTTGAGTCTTCAGGTTGCGTTAAAACGACGCTATTTTGGACGTCTGAAGCTAAGCCCAAAACAACACCATTTTAAGGGCCTATAAAAATCAAAATTTTTATAAAAAAAATATTTTAACCTTGGTTTCTTAAAAAAAAAACTTTCTTGCTCTGTAACACCCCAAACCCGACCTAAAAGTTATGACTGAATGTTGAGGAATTACATTAATTTGTTTAAAAGCCTTTATTTTGACCAAACTAAAAACGTGTTTCGAAAACATAAAATTTCGGCAAAAAGTCTCATAGATGATTAGAAAAAACCAAAGTTCGAAAACGCCTATTTAAAACCCAGAATTCAAATTCAAAGTCGCGTGTTTTGAGAGTACTAACGTTGGTAAATCATTTTTAGTATTAAAACAATCATTTGTTTAAAAAAAACATATGTTTTATTTACAGAAAATACTTAAATGATTACTTAATCTTGCATCAAAAATTATCAAAGTTTTAGTTTTGAAAACTAAAATCTAATTTTGTTAACTCATATGATTTTGTAGTTTAATGTTAAAATACCAAAAGCCGATGAATGAAACACAAACCCAAAATAAAACCAAAATCGAAAACTTAGTCCAAAAATAATTTAAAAGTCTAAAAAAGAGAACTTAATTAATTAAAAATAATCAAACCAACTTAAGCGTAAAATGAATCCGAGCTCCTGCACGCCATCCGGTCCTACGTTGGAAGTTAACCTGAAACGTATTAAACAAATGAATAAACTAGAAGCCCAATGTCTGACTCAGCCCACAAGTAGAGTTTTTATTTAACAAACACATATGTAAATGTCATCACAAAATTTTATTTATAATGTACAAATATCATGTCAAAATGTTGTATTACCAGAAACATATACCAGATCACAAGGTCATATTTCTGGACATATTTCGGATAAGAATATCATATTTTTATAAACATATATTAGACTAGAATGTCATGTCAGACACAGATCCTACCCCCATCTGTTACACATCAACTCCGTCCAACCAATCACACCAATTAGGACTAAAAAAGGTCCATCCATCCAATCACACTGGGTCGTGGTGGTATGCCACTCATATAAGTGCACTGAGCTGCCAAACAAAAAATTGTGGTAATCCGCCAGAATCAAATATATGTGGTCAAGCCACTACAATTACAATCAAGCTGCCATATCTAATATTGCGAATACACAGCCAGAAGATGCAGTAATATTGCTAGAATCACACTTTATCCTTCGCATATCATATCCTACCCCAATGCTCGTACAAATACTAACAAACATTATATGCACATATGCCATACATGTTTTTCACATTAGAACATACTAACAAATTATCAGGTTACAGATCATATACAAATTTCACATTTTAAACATACCTTATCCCTATCACGTACATTCAAAAAATATCATATTTCATATTTTAGAATCATATTTAAGCCAAATGGACCCTACAGAAGGTCTAGTTATGAATTTTAGAGTATAACGGGCCTAAGTGAAATTTTTCAAAAAAATTGGCCGACACTCCCCTGTGGCCCACATGATCTAAATGGCCTAACCCGTGTGGCCTGCATGTCTGTATATCCCACACAACCCAAATAGCTTAGACCGTGCGGCTTACAAGATCTACCACACGGCTTAGCACACGGCCGTGTGACGTAGAATAATTTCGAAAATAGTTTTTGTTTACAAGTTTTCCCGAGTTTCTAATGTAGTTTTGGGTTAAAATCACACACCTGATGTTGTTTTTGATTAACCACACAATAGAGCACTCTCGAAACCTACAACCAATCATTAAATCGCAATGGTTAACTATCAGCTAACAACACTGAAACTTTGAATTAGATCTTACGCCGTTACCACGAAATCGACAGCAACATACACCGTTCTTGGCTATTGAAAGATCTTACACCTAACGAATACCACCTAAAGGAAACCAAACCCATCAATTAAAAGTTTACAAACAAAATAGAACTCCTAACCTCAACACAACATAATCACACCGCTTACCAACACTTGGCTAAATAACGAAACCTGCAATGAACATTGGCACAGAACAATTCAGCAACATAAGACCAAGGAACCAAAAGAACTCAGCAATAGGGATCCAACAAGCAACACGTTAAGAAATTGGGAACATAAAGAATAGGATCAATGATAGAGAGGGAACAATTGAACAATAAATAAAAAAGACAAAAGAAGAAAGATAAAACTTTTAGAGAAAACAAAAAAAAACGAAAATCAAAACTCAACAAAAGAAAGTGGGAAAGAGAGAGAGAAAGTGGACGAGTGAGGGGCAGTTGTGAGGGAGGAATTTTAGGAGAAAATCCCTCATCACTATTTTTAAAACTACCCCATTAACTCTGATCATTATCCACATCAGATTTTTCTTCCGAATTTAAAACAAAAAAACAATCCCTACTTTGCACATATAAGGTTTCAAACATAAGACCTCTTAGTAGGCTAACACTTTACCACTAAACCAACAAGCTAATTCTGTCATAACTTGCGCAGAAATATTATTCAAGCTACAAGTTCAAATATAGGGGTTTAAGCAAAAATAGAAAAAAAATTAAAAAAAAAGGATTTGATCACAGGACCTAACGCACATAAACAACAATACCTAACCACTAAACTGGATCAATTCACTTGATAAAATTTTCACAATCTTAACTAAAAAATCAGGGTGTGACCACTCTTGGTTTCACGAATCCAATTTCTTCTAATTTCATTTTTGGGATGTGACATGCTCCCTCTTTTTTCTCTAAAATCCTCCCCCTCTCCGACCTAAGGCCACCGCAACTCCGCCGTGGCCACTGGTCATCGACGACGACGACCGTCACCTTCGGTGGTTGAAACTAAAAAAAAAAGGGCTTTTGAGCCCTCTGGTTTCCTCGAGGGTGGATCTGGCTTTAGATCCCCCTAAAACCCATCAGAGCCCCCCCTGAAAACCTAAGAGACCTTTGGGTTTCTTGATTTTTTTAAAAGTACTCCTGTATTCTCTTGTCCGATGAAACCTAGGTGAAACTATAGTGGGTTTTAAGGCCTTCTAGGTCGGAAAAGATCTCCGATGACGGCGGGAGGCAAAGCGACACAGGTAAAAAAATAAACTTTTGTTTTTTATTTCTTATGTTATTTTTGAAAAAAAGGAAAGCAAAATGAACTACCTTTAAAATTTTTTTTCTATTTCATTTTTTGAATGTACCATCCAAAGGTTTTTTCTTTCGGCTTTTATAATCAAAATATACTACATTATATTACTATTTTTTTTCTTTCTATTATGCTATTCTCCACTTCCATGTCTCTATTTTTTTTTGTTTTTTCTCTTTTTTGCAGGTATCTGTGAAGGTCAACGGTGATGGGAAGCCACGCTTTGCCATTTCGGTAAAAGGTGGGGGGTAGACCTCGGGCGGCACGCCTGCTGACGTGGCGAAGTAGTGAAACCGAATCTTAGGGGGAGCGAGGGTTTCTTGTTCAGTTTTTTAGGTTTTGGGCCTGGGTTTTGGGCAGCATTGGTCTTTAGGGTTAGATGGTTTGGGGTTTGCAAATGGATTTGGGTTATTGGGCTTGTAAATGGACTGGACTTTTATTTGTTTCTTTCTTTTTTCTATTTTGTTTTGTCTGTGTTGGACAAAATTGGGCCGTTACAAGCATGGTTTATTTAAGTTGTTAAAGATTGCTCACTTGAGGAGTGAGTTTATTTAAAGCCATCCATAGTTTTCCTATGGCAATTACTTCACCATTTCCTTTCCTTCTAACTTCAACCATCACATGCATGAGCTTTCCTCTATTTGCGCTAACCTTTGATTCTATCTCCACATTTTCCTAAAACAATCAAATGATCTACTACTTTCAATCAAACAACTTTGATTTTACTAAAAGGAAAAAAAAGGGTAAATATACATTTTGGTACTTAAACGGTCCAATTAGGTACTTGAACTTGGTTTCTTGGTTCAAATTAGTACCTATGATATATTTGAACTAATTTGAAATATAACGCCAAGTTTAGATACCAATTTGAAATATAACGTCAAGTTTAGGTACTTAATTGGACAAAAAAAAACTTAAGTACCGATTTGAACTAAAAAGAAAGTTTAGATACCAATATATATTTACCCCCAAAAGAAACACCCCACGATTAAACAAGAAACTCTTAACTTGAATCGTAGCTGTTGAATAATATGAAACATTGAGATCAACCGTACTAGTGACACGATTGGCAAAGGAATAAATAGTAACAAGTCCAATGATGTCGACCAACGATGCTAAAGCTCCAACACTCCATTCCCATCAACATCCTATAAATAAAAATCACAAAAAAAAAAAAAAAATCAAAGATTGTTGCATAATGGTCTCCATTATCATAAATTAATGAAGAAAGAAAACCCAGAATCATAATTCGAATTAAGATTTTCATACCGAGACAACGTTCGGGATGAGGAAATCAAATCGCATAAAACCTTTTTCGGCATGGGTGACATGCAATCCTTGGAGGACTCTAGTTTCCAATCCATGGCCTATTTTACCATTAATAACACCATGAAGCCATGCAAGGGATTTCTTCAAGGAATCACCACCTTCCATATTTTGCGATTCCTTTATTTTTCTTTTGCTTCCATCGTAATGCTATGTGTGTATATATATGTTTGAATTTAGCCTTCAATGATATTTTTAAAAAAAAAATAGTTTTTATTACGTTAAATTTAACTTTTAATCTTGTAGAAAGAATTAAATTATTTTTGTTTGATATGTTACATCAACAAATAATTTAAAATCTATATAAATATTCAAAAATTAAAAAATTTAAAATTCAAAAAAATTAGCATTTTTGTCGGTATTTCCATTAAAACAACAATAATTTGATATTTTTTGAAAGATTGATAGACATTAAAAAATTAATGACCAAATTTAATCCAAAAATATAAATCAAATCGATAAAAGATATAGGCATTAAAGATTAAATTTAGCATTATGCGTTGAACATCTTATTGGCGCAAAAAGAATTATAAATGGAAATGGTTATTGAATGAGAAACTTGAATGGAAAATTCATGCAAAAACTTGATGGCGGCTCATAAATTCCATATGGACCTTAAGTTTTATGGTTTTCAAGTAAGACACGTTTTACGCAACTTCTGGTACTTTGGGCACACAAATCCGTCTTCTAAAACACAAAATCATAATTTGGATAAGATTTTCATATTGAGACAGCATTTGGGTTGAGGAAATCAAATTGCATAAAACCCTTTTCGGCATGGGTGACATGCAGTCTTTGGAGGACTCGTTTCTAATCCATGGCCTATTTTACCATTAATAACACCATGAAGCCATGCAAGGGATTTCTTCAAGGAATCACCACCTTCCACATTCTGCAATTTCTTTCTTCTGTTGCTTCCTTCGTAATGCTGTGAATATACTTTGACTCTTTTTTTTCTAATTGTGGAAAAACAAAATTTTGGTATGGCTTTAATATTATATTATAAAAAGACATTTCATCATGAAACGAGATTTGAGATCGAAATTTTTAATTGAATGGTGAATTTCTATAATAATCTTTTTTTTAAAATGAAATCAATATTGATGATCATGTTTTAACCAACTTGTGTTTATGCTTTCATCTATCGACTTCCATATTAATTCTTTAAATATTTATGTGTTCAAATTAAGTCCATTTAATAAATTTTTTTATAACTTGACCCTTTCAAGTGTTATATATTCCTCATTTAGTCTTTAATGATTATATGATAGTACATCATTGTTAACAATTACATTAATAATCAATGATAATAATATATTATTACTAGTTTTCTTATCTCGTGCCATATATAGATTTGTTGCATGTATTAATTAAATTATTTGTAATTATTTTTAAAAATATATATATTTAATGTTTTACAAATAATATGATTAAAAAATTAAAATAGAATAATATATATTTTAAATAATATGATTAATATTGCCAGGAATATTAATAAAATTTTAATTTTTAGATTTCATTTTATTCTTCTTTATTTCTGAAAATCCCTATGTTTTAGTCGACACTTTCGTTGTAGAGATTTGAATTTAGGAGTCATCTAAAGAAGCTTCTAGTAATATGCATTTAATTTATTAAAATTAAATGAAAATATTTAACTTTTAAATTAAATTTGAAAATGTTGATATCATCATTCCACATTAGCCCCTTTTTTGGGCGCTAAACAGAATCAGAAGGACCTGGATCTTTCTTCACTTTGGTCTGAGTTCTCTCACGCTCTTTCCTTTCACGCTTAGTGTGTTTAACTTCCTTTACGATTTTAGCCTTATACATTAAAACCGTAAATACTCGCTCCCTCTGAGGAGCTATTAGAACACGCAGGTCATATCGCAGTCCATCCTCAAACCGCACACACTTATTATACTCAGTCACAACTAGTGCTCAAGCATACCTGCTCAATCTCAGAAACTTGACCTCGTACTCAACTATGGACCTCTCTCTCTGAATCAGATTCATAAACTCGCGCCTACAAGCCTCAATGTAACTAGCACCCACGTACTTACCCTAAAAGGCACACTTAAAGTAGTCCCAAGTAATCAGTTCAGACTAGGTTCCCTCCTCGACTGTCAACCACCACTAGTACGCTTCATCTTATAGAAGAGATATTACACCTCTCAGTTTTTGTGTAGGTGTACAGTCGATGTTGTTCATGATGCGCTCTGTAGCCTCGTGTCAGTATTCAGCCACCGTAGGAGCAACTCCATAATGCACCTGAACAACTCAGCACCATTCGATCGGAGTCGTTCAGTAACCGACCCTCGAACTCCAGGCATAGTATGGGTCCCAGCGACCCTCTCCAAAACTCACAGCATTGCCTGGGATACAGGGTCGTCCTCAATTAGTGTAGTCTGAGACCCTGTCTCAGTAGTAAGAGTACTAACGGTCTTGCTGGTCTCCAAAATAAGTATATTGTCCATTGAGGATGACTCAACTCGAGCTCCCCTACGATGCCCTCGTCACCTATGTGACCCTTGTCCACGACTTCCTAGTTAACTCATGCTTTTCAGTGTCTACAATGTTAGAAATGCACAGATCAATTCCATATTACCACAACAGTTTATTTCAGGTTGCAGAATTAACCAACAGAATCAGTTATCAGTATACAATATGCACATAACACATCAAAAGGAATACTTACAGGCGTGGCACCGGAGACTCGGTCATTTCCTAAGCTTAGTTATTTAGCTCATGCCATAAAATACTTTATTTAAGAAAATGAAAAAAAAAAACACTTTCTTTTAAATAGAGGCCCAAACACACAATCCGAGTATTGCCAACCTGACTCTGATACCACTAAATGTAACACTCTAGACCCGGCCTAAACGAGGAGACCAAGTCTAGAACGTTACGTATCTTACTAGAAAATAATCATACTTAAAACAAACTTTTCACTATTTTTAAGTTGTGAAAACATCCATTATTCGAACATAATCAAATACTAGAAGTTTAAAATACGAAATTAAAACATAAGTCACACGAATATATATTAATAAGTCCAATAGATGACCAAGTCCCACATCTGTCGACTGCTTATTCCTAAGAGTTCCCTAAAATTCATTCAAGTAGTTAATTAGTTGCATTGTAGAGCTTAACATAACAAACTAGTCTATGTATAAAACAAAACTCAGATATTATTGATTATCCAAATATCAATTCAGTCTCTTCAACCAGATTAATAACCCTAAATGGATTCAAACACAAAACTGTCCCAATACGTAGCAGATTAGTACAGATACATGTATACATAACTATGGTCAGATGTATATGTCATACGATAGCAGAGTAGTATTGATGCACTTTCCTATTCCATCCGCTACACACCATCTCTAACCACCCTACACACCAATAGTTATATAATACTCATCCATCCCTACACACCTCATAGTTTCGGTATGACACGTTGCAGTGTTTACAGTCTCACTGCCAGATCAGATAATACCATAAGTGGTTTGACCACCAGTTCACTACAGAATACTCCCTCCAAATCATAACTTCCACATTATGTCATTGCAGTCGGATAACAGGCATGTATGTATATATGTAATGTAGTTACAGATATGTTCACACATTTCTAATGTAACAAGATGTCAATATCATTAATATCTAACTCATATCAAAGTCCAAAATCTACTAGTAATCACAATGATTAGCTCATATCATTCAGATTAATTCATATGCATCCTAGGGATGGCCTACTTCTATCTCGCACATCAATTTCAATGTTAACCAAATTCCGTAATCCAGGATCACAATCCCCGTATGGTTGCACACACCCATGTGTCTTACCCGTGTACCTCAAAACCGTCAGTGAGGTACACGGCCTAGACACGTCTGGGTGTCTTACCCATGTGACTCCAAATCGTAACTCAAGGAGTTACATAACTTAGACACAGGCCTGTGTCCCTGGCCCGTGTGGCCCCTACACATTTCTTCTCATACCCGGTCCAACATATGCCTATGTGCCCTATCCGTATGACCCCAAATTCAAACTCAGAAAGTTACATGATTTACCACACGACTCTCATTTGGCTGTGTGACACACATGGCTTGCACACATGCCCGTGTGCTGTCGACAACCCTATTTCTAACGAATAAAAACATAGTAAAAGTAAGGGTTTCGATATCCACTTGTTACCCAATGCTGTAGAGCCACCTAATTACGAATTCCAAGCCTAAAACAAGTTTCAAACATTCAATTCAACAAACTTTTGCAAAATAAGCAAGCAACAACAACCAAACTTTGTTAAAACTTTCGACTCACTACATGAAATGGTGAAAGATTTCTTCCCGCGGATTCCCAATACTTTTTCGATTCTTAAGTAAACGCTAGGTGTTAGGAGTTCCTGAATTCCCCCTAATGTATCAACACAATGTATAACAAGTTATCAGACCTCAAGATTTTAAAGAACCCCAAAATGCATAATAAAACACTTTGCGAAACAATCAACTCGACTTACCTTGAAACTCACCGGAACAAGCAATGACGCGATCTAATGAAGCAGTTTATACAGAAAAATAAACAACAAAAATATGTGAATGGAAAAGAAAGAGAGGAAAAAAAATAAACAACTTGGGAAGAATGAAAAAGAACATCAATCAAAAGAGGGGAGGATATTTAAATTGAAATTAGTTTTTACTGAAAATGCAAAAATAAAAACCCTTACTGCATACGCCATAACTCAAACACAGAACCAGAGAGTAGATAGATGTTTAACCAGTGAACCAGTAGGCGCATTCTTGACACAAAACGCATAGAATTAAACTAAAACAAGGAATCCTAAGCTAATGGTTCAAGTAAGAAACTTATCAAAATTCCAAAAATTTAAGCGACTCGAACCTCAGATCTCAAGGGAGCAAACAAAACACATAACCACAGCAAACACATATTCAACACTATGACTTAGTAAAAAAAAAACTCAAATTTTGGGACATTATAGGGTGCTAGGTTAAAAATATTCGATTTAATTTCGATGTTGGTTATATCAATTTTTAGTGATTTGGGTTAGAAACCGTCTTAATTGGTGATTAAATTGTTGTGTTTAGCTTCTGAAAATCTCATGGTAACTTCCGTACCAAAATTAGGTTAGGTGTGTAACAAAAACCCGAGAAAACAATGAACAACAAAAGTCAAAATTTGATACTGTCGACGCCACACGACCGTGTGGTAGGCAGTGTGTGGCACACAATTGTGTGCTAGACCGTGTGAGACACACGATCGTATGCTAGACCGTGTGAGACACATGGTCTAGGCCAATTGAGCTGTATGGGTCACACGGACGTATGAACCCAAATTCTAAAAATTCTCCCTAAGGTCGTGTTCATCGTATGAGTAGAATGTAGGCCTCCCGTAGGGTCTGTATGGTACAAATTGGACTGTAAACCATGAATTATGATGTTTTGTATCCGTTAAAAATGACTTATGTATGCATGATTATTATGTTGCATGCTATGTTTGATCTGTAATGTGATAAGTATGCTTTGTAATAAGATAAGTATAATCTGTTATCTGTTAAGCATGTTTTGTATCTGTCATAATAAGCATGTATGTCATATACATATTCGATATTTTTTATTTTTGCATATGCATTGAGTGGGATATATGTTGCGAAGGAAGTTTGGGCAGTTTAATCAATCTGTCGTATTTGGTGGCTCAGCCGCACATATATTTATGTTACTGGAAAATTATCACCTATTGATCTGGCAGCTTGGCTGCAAATATTCTAAAAAGTGCCATACCGACACTAAGCGGTGTGTAGGGCTGGATGAATATATAATAACCTATATGGTGCGTAGGGATGGTCAGAGATGGTGTGTAGCGGATGGGGGTAGGATTGTGATTATGCATCTGATATATTTTGTTTCTGCTCTGTTATAAAATATGTCTGAATGGTTTCTAAAAACATGTCTGAAATTAAATTTCTGCTTTTGCTTTTATGAGTTACACACTGAGCTCGAAAGCTCACCACTATCTATTTACTTTCAAGTAAACCCCAGACTTAGGACGGATTGGTGCGATAGGAGCTCGGTTAAACATTTTTTTATAATTTTACTATTTTAATTCTGGATTATTCTATTTTGGTTTTTGTTGGACTTTTTTGGGGATTATGTAAATTTTCGGGTATTCTTTCAATTTAAACTATTTGAACGTTTTCAAAATTACATCTAATTTGACTACAAAATATCGAATTTCCAAAATCAAATTGTATTTTCCAAAACTCCTTATATAAGAAATTTTGCTACAAAACTAAGAGATTTTATAAGAATTTATCTGTAAAAACATAATTATTTTATAACGAAGAGGTGTTTACTTAAATAATCGAGAATCTGGTTTATTGAAAGTGTTTCCGGAATTATGAGCTAACTAAGGTAACACCTCCAGATCTGGCCATAACGTATAGGTCCGGTTTGGGGTATTACAATCTAAGTAAGGTGTTAAGAGTATAGAAAAATTGTTGCACATAAAAATAGAGATAAGTGGTTAAAGATTAAATTTCTATTCTGCCTTATGTAAAATTTTCACTTTTTAATATTTATGAGCATATTTATATTTTATATAAAATATTTAGAGATATCTACTATTATTTATAGATTTTCTAACAAAACATATATAATATGATTGTAGGGCTGCGTTACATTGGTGTACCAATTCTCAATTGGTCGTCCTTGCCAATTGCTCAAAAGTTATGGATGTGCTACAATTAGAGGGTACCAACATCTCTTTCCTTCATGCCCTTGCCAAAGGAGAAATTCATACAAGTTCTATGTTTTTACTTCTTTATTGTGATTTGCTTCTGGTTTTGTTTGATTGAATATAATTCCTTAGCTGAGGAAAAAAAAAAACACATTTTCAATGAATAAGTTATTTATCACCACATCAATAATAATTGTTGAGTAAATTAAAAATAAATAAATGTTTTACATAAAATGTTTCCTCTTACTCCTATCATGTATATAAATAATGACATTGATTGAATTTATATCATAAGTCAATTCAATATTTATTTTTTTATAATTAAATATTTAGTATTCAATTTTTCTTCCACCCATCCTCCGCCCTCAATATTATATCATAAAGTTTATTAAATGCAAAAAAAAAAAAAAAAGAGACTGAAACATGTAAAAATATAAAAAATTAGTTAAATGTGGAAAAACCTAAAAATTTAAATGAATAAACATAAATTTGTTAAAATCTTAAATATACAAATTTAAAATGTTATCTTATTTATGTATATAATAAAATTACTCGAACTCGATTAAATTAATTATTCAAATTTTTATATATTTAAATTCGAGTTCAAATTCAATTAAACTAAATCTGTTATGGGAGTTTCTTTTGGGAAGATGAAACACTTGGTTTTATGGTTGATGTTAAGGATGATGAATGTTCATCTCTCATGTTTTAACTAATTGAAATAACATATTTTATTTTTGAGTTAGTGTTTATTTCACAACCTTAATTTGTTCACTTATAAGTTGAACTTAATTGATAATTACATTTGATAATCTTTTTTAAAGAGAAATTTATTAATTCATTCAATGAATGAGATTATACAATTTCGGGAAATAATAAACACTCGTTGTACATGCTGAAGGACAAGTTCCATCAACACAATAAAAGCTTCAGCTTCAGCATCAATAGAACGTTATTGTGAGTTGACAATTGGCTCTGTCACAACTCAAGCACAACATATCAGGAGTGATTGTAAGCACTTAATACAATAAGGAAATCAACCTCGGATGGTCTAAAACAGTGGGCATAAATCAACAAAAGAATTGAGCACGACCAAACTGGAGGGGACAGCAACAAAACCAACCCGAAAATACTCGCAAAAGTAAGACTACATGCATAAGCAAGACTAAAAAGTGTACTACAAGAGTAGACAAAAAATTTTAAAAGTGAAGACTTATTAAACAATGGAAAAACAAACAAAAAACATATAAAACTTAAAACAACACGAATCCAAACCAACTCATGAAATAATTTATTATTTTGAAACTTTTAAAATAGAAACAGATGAAGAAGTCAACGAAGAACTTTCTGGTGTTTCAACGATGATAGCAATGCACCATTATCTGTCCATCACAACTTGTGAAGACAACAAAGATACCCACAAAATAGATATGCAAACTGAAAAGAGAGACGACGCATAGAGTGAATGAGAAGAAGAAAGAAAAAAATGATTGATAGGCAAGAGAAAAATGGAGCGGTAGCTAGCCCGGAGGCTAACACCACCGCTAAACAAAATTAGAGTTGATTACTCAACTTAAAAGTAATTAAATAAATTGGTAACTTTAGTTTACGTAAGTTTTTTTATGATTTGGAAATTTGAGCCAACAACATAAATTCACATTTATTAGAAAAAGGAACCTCTCTCTGATGTAATATTGCCATGTTGGAATATTAATAAAATATTAATTTTTAAATTTCATTTTATTCTTCTTTATTTCCGAAAATCCCTATGTTTTAGTGAACACTTTCGTTGCAGAGATTTGAATTTAGGAGTCAATCTAAAGAAGCTTCTAGTAATATGCATTTAATTTATTGAAAATATTGAACTTTTAAATTAAATTTGAAATTGTTGATATGATTACTCCACACTAGCAAATACTTGTCATAATTTGATTAGTTAAAAGACACAAAATCAATAAAAAAATTAACAGAATTTACAATAAAAATGTCAAATTGTTTAAAAGTTTTGGAGTTAAAACATCTAGATCACAAATAAAATTATCAACTAGATACAAGTGGCTGAAACATGAGAGATAATATGAATGACATGAGTCTCTTATTCGGTATTTAGGATAGTAAATAATTAATTAAAATAACAACATTCTTAATTTTTTTCTATTTAATAATTAGTAAAAAGTTAACATCATTTTATTGGAAACGAAGTGATCAAGTTGTACTATGTGAATAAGTAATCTAATTTAAGTGAATCGTGAAATTGAATTGTTGATTAAAACAAAGTGTTTCTAATTCGCAAGGTTGTTGATGAATTAAATTTTAAAAACGTGTTTTAAGATTGTTTTGACTTACAAAATTAATTGCCGAACTATTCTTACAGTTAATTTATAAATTAAAGAAAGATTAGTGATTTGAAATTGTTTTTTATTGCTACAATTGACTTATCATTTAATAAGAAAACAGCATATAATCCGTAATCGATTCCAATATCGAAACTGATATTGTACCTTAGGTTTGATTTTGCATCGTATTGGTTCATCCTTCACTATTTTGATTTTTTTATTATTTTATATTATTCTTCCTTTTGTTTATATTTTTCTCTTTTTGGAATAATTAAAAACTTTTTTTTTATTTTCCATGCAATTTTCTTAGTCAGGACCACAACTAATTTCTGGTCATAGCAGGCCATCCTTGTAAAATTTTATTTTGTTTTAAAGGGTAGGAAATTAAAATTTGTGGATTCGATGTTCATCAATAATTTATATATTTTAATTAGGTTTTAGAAATAAATTATATTAATTACTTAAAAGTGTTTAAAAATGATATCACATATATTATAATATTAACAAATTTGAATATCTTTTAAAATTAATTTATTTTTTATTTTATGACATGTCTAAAATGTATATTTTAATTTTTGAGAACACTTTTTGACAACAATATTAAGTAAATAAAATCTTAAACTAAATTTCACAAAATAAAAAGTCTTCACGACAATTTTTAAAAGTAATGTTAAACTAGAGTGCAAAAACCTATAAATCTGAGTTATTTTAATGAAACCCTTCAACTTACATTAGAGGTTTCTGCGGGCCTAAGTTATATCTTGGTCAGAAATGTTTGAAAACTTTTTGTTTTAGGCTTATTATATAAAAAGCCTTTATAAAATAATACAATAATTAATTGAGCCCTCAATTGAAAACAACATTCAATTGAGTCCTTAATCAAATATAAACAATCAATTAAGTCCTCAAAGAATCATTTTCCGTGTAAGCCCCTAACATTTGTTAACTTCACCACATGGCACGCTAAAGTTGTGCCATGTGGTGAAATATAATAATTTCTTTTAAAATTATTTTTAAAAATTTTAAAAATATAAAAAATGTATTTTTAAAATTTTTAAAAAATTAGAATTTTTTAAAAATATAAAATATATAAAATGATAGAAAACTTTTTAAAAATAAACAAATTATACTTTTTAAAAATTATAATGATTTTAACCATTTTAAAATTTTCAAAAATTATAAAAAATGGAAAAGTTATAATATTAAAATATTAAAAATTTTATTAAAAATACTATGAAATTGAAAAAAATTATTTAATTTTATTAAAAAGTATTAAAATTTGTTTCAAATTGTTGAATGTTTTGTTTCACTAGTCCCCCTTAGAGTGATTAGTCAACATATATATAAGACACGACATACTAATGTGACGTGCTAGGAGTGATTAGGCACCATGCGTGGTAACACGTTACCCCTACTAGAGGTTGCACGTGTCTTAGATACTCCTCAAAGGATTATGGGCGAGCTGGGTGAGACTATGGAAGTGGCGAGTGTACAGGCCCAAATTTGCCCGGCCCGCTATAAACCAAAGTTAAAAATAAAAGAACAAAATAAAAGTCTCATGTTTATCCAGATTTTTACAACGGGCCCAAACTTTAAATAGCCCAAAACCAAACATATCTGACCCAAAACTAAAAACGACCCAAAAACATGGCCCAAAACATAAAACGACAAAAAAAAACCCTAGTAACTTAGGGTACAACGCCTCCATGTGCACCCTCGGCACGCACGGCGCCCAAAATTCAGCCTCCGTTGCACCAAAACAACCTCCCATAGCCCGTTGACCCGTTGTGCACCTGCAAAAGAAAGCGAAAAGAAGAGACAAAAACAGAAAAGGAAACAGTAGCATGGAAACAGCAAGATAAAGCAACGAACAACGATTAAACCGTGGTAAAGTAGTCACTTAGATTTTCGGCTATATAAGACCCGAGATTAGATTGTAACCTTGGGCACACGATTTAAGCAATCAAAGAAAACAAAGGTTGAGTTTTATTTCCTTTTTTCGTTTCTTTATTTTTTTATTTTCCTTTTTTGTTCAAAAAATCAGTTTTAAAACAAAAAAATAAAAAAGAAGAAAGGGAACTTACCCGAACCTCGGAGCCGCGACATCGGGGCTCTACTCCGTCGTTGAAATCGACTCTCAAAAAGGAAAATGGGGGTCTCTCCTTTCATATTTTCGGGCTAAAAAAATAGGGCCTTCGGGTGCCCCCAAAATCGGGGTCAAAAGACCCCATTCGCGCAACCCCGACCACCACTACGGTGGCTCCATGGCGGCGGCAATGATGGGTATAAACCCTAGCAAAAGGGGAAATAAGGGAGAGAGAGCCAAGGAACTCTCTGTTTTTTGCTTTTCAAAATGGGGGCTTGAAACACAAAATAAAAAAAAAGGGTTTTAAGTTATTTGAAAAAAAAAGGCCTGTACTTTAACCCGTTTAACAGGCCTAATATGCACCTTTTAATTGAAAATGGGGGAATTGTGTATTAGGTCCTTCCCATTTGCTCAAACATTCAATCATGCCTCATTTATTTCACTTCTTTTTTAATTTGGCTTTGAAACTTATGTATATTAGCAATTCGGTCCCATTTCTTTTTATTTTATTATTTTTGCCCCGACTTTCTGTCTAGAGTTCAAATTAGCCCCTTTTCATCCTTTTCTTTTATATTTTATTTTATTATTTAATATTATGGTATTATAATTGTATTTTATTTTCTTGCATATTATTTGCTATTATTATTATTACCTTCATTCCATTATTATTGCTATTTTTTTGTTGTTTATATTTTTATTTATATTATTAGTATCATTGTTATTCCTTACTTTATTATTATTATTTTATCATTTTTTATGTATTTATCTACATTATTATTATTATTGTATTTATTTTTGAACATATCATGCATTTTAAATTATTACCAATTTTAAATATTTTATATATATCATTTCATTTAATCATCATATGTAGTATTTATTTTGAGATTCTTGTACGTATCTTGATATTTTAGATTATTACATGTATACATATATATATATATATATATATATATATTATTTTAAACATTTTTCTATGTATTATCTTACATCAAATGCCTCTATTCACATCATTCTTTCTAAATATTTTGTATGTCATTTGAGTCAAAACCTATTTTAAATTTTTATATATTATTTAGTTACACTATTTTATATAAAAAACTATTTTAAATCCCTTTATTATGTATCGTAAACCTTTTTATCATTTTTAAGACTATATAGGTACTTATTTTATTTTGGATTTATATATATTTATTTATTTAAATTATTTTTGAACAATATTTATTTTAAATTTCTTTTTTACACATTACTCATTTTGAGCTCTTTTGTAAGTTTTTAAAGTGTCCTTTTATTTATTTATTTATTTTGTATTATTCATCTTGATCCATTTAACATATTGTTTATTTGAAGTTTGCTATATTATTTTATGCCAAAAACATTAAATATGTTAATTATTATAAATTTCTTTATATTCTTTACTTTAAATTGCCTTTTCATTTTAAAATTGTTTTGTGTATTATTTATTTAAAAATGTTTTATTATTTTAAATTGTTTTATGTCCCCTTTTAGAACTCAATTTATTTATTTTAAATATTTTATTTATTATTCATTATAAGTTACTTCCTTATATTATTACCTATTTCATACTTATATATACATATATATATGTGTACGCATCATTTGATCTAAAATTTTTGTAAATAAATGTATCATCTTTTCTTAAGTTATTTTATATATTTTAAAGATTCATTTTTTACTTTATTTACTCTTAAAACTTAGTTATTATCATGTTGAATAGTTCTTATGTTTTATTCGTTTTAATTTGCCTTATACTATTTATTTTTTAGATTGTCATATATGTTATTTATTCATTTATTTTTTATTGTTCCTTGATTACTAATGTTAATATTTAAATAATGCATGTTGAGTGCTTATTGTCATTGTGTGTACCTTAATTCGTCCACTCGCATCTTTATATTTGTTATACATTTGTGATGTTATTCTTTTACGCTCTGTACTCCCTTTTATTTTATTTTATTTAAATCATATCGCGCATCGACCTCGAATGTATTTGTCCAAACATGGATCGTTTTAATCCAAACAAATAATATACATCGTTTAAGTATTGTACTTGCTATGGTTTAAAAACAAAATTTTCTAAATAAGGCAATGTTTTGTGTTTTGGAACATTGAAGAATTGTGCCCTAACTTACAGGGTTTCAGTTTTCTCGTTGATTTTAAATAGCCAAACATCCTTTTGAGTTTTAAAACACACGGAATTCCAATTAAAATTAAAACTAGCGTTCGGGAGTTCATGGTATCGTGTCCTAACTTACAGGATGTGATACTCCGATATCTCGAGACAAGGAAATCTTTAGCAAACGTCTTGATTAAATTCAAGCATTTTTAAAATCGACGTTAATAAAAAGGATCGTATTTTAACTTCGTTCCCGATTTTCAAATTTCAACATTAAGACACTAATTAATCAATTCGGTACCAATTTTTGGGCGTGTCGAGGGTGCTAGTCCTTCCTCGCATGTAACCGACTCCCGAACTTGTTCTCTTGAGTTTCGTAGACCAAAAACACTGTTTTAATAAACTAAAACGTTCTATTAAAGCAAAGGTGGTCCGATCACACCTAATAAAGATCGGTGGCGACTCCCGTTTTAATTTTCGTTTTCAAATAAAGTCGATTCCTGTTTTTCAAAAAAAAATGGTTTCGACAGCTTGGCGACTCCACTGGGGACTTCGAGAGTCGAGCCATAAATTGATTAATTTTTGTCCTTTGTCGAAAATTGAAAATTCATTTTTTGCTCTAAATTTACGATCCCTCCATTATATTTCATTCATTTTTCTTACGATTTTTATTATTTTATTCCTATTTTCTTTATTGCTTCGAGTTTACCTTATGCACATGTCCTCCCACATTGCATTGCATGACCGCTGTAGTCACACCCTTAAGTTGAAGTGAGAAACTACTCCTTCGTGAGGTCTTCACCTCCGTATAGGATAGTGGATCGCTTTCGGGATACATCCGTACCTACGTCTTCGTGAGATTTCCATCTCCATATAGCTGTAGGGAAATGTATTCCCCTGAATCGAACTCGGTCTATATGAGCCTATAATGGGTGAGGATCGAGGAATCTACTGGTTCAGGTACTTTTGCTTTAGAACCGAACCACATGTAGTGAGCCCTAAGAGCCTACCCTATGTAGAACCACACCAAACCCTAGTGGTTACCCAAATAGGTGCTTAATTATTTCTTGTTTGCTTTGAGTTCTATTCTTTGTTTTAATACTGACTTATTGTCTTTTGTTGTTATTGCATGACATCTTATCATAAAAGGGTGTTGATTCACACTCGGTTACTAGATAGGAGAGTTTAGCATGGAAAAAGGATTTCTTGATAGAGTGGAGGATAATGCGGCAGTCCGAGTGTAGTCCGAGAGAACGCAACAAGAGAAAGGAGATAGTTTGACTGAGGGATATGAATCAGAGTTGTGGGATTTCACTCGCATCAGTGTGACTCAAAATAACCTGCAAGAATTAAGGGATATATGGAATAGTTGGAATAGCGAGGTCAAGCAACTTTTCTACTGTAACTACGACGACCTACCCTATTTGCTCGATGAAAAGGTGGACAAGTACTTGTTTCGAGTCCTCGCGCAGTTTTGGAATCCCGCCTACAGTTGCTTCACTTCCGGGGGAGTTAATTTAGTGCCTACTGTAGAAGAATACATGGCGTTACTTAATTGCCTGAAGATTCAAGTCGACAGGGCTTATTTAAGACCTGTTAATGTTCTGACTTTTTTGAAGAAATTGATGAAGACCACGGGGATGAGTGAACAATGGGTTTCAGCTCGTATCAAGCAGAAAGGGGACAGTAAGTGTATTCCTTGGAGGAATTTGAGGGACTTAATTCTAGCACACCTGGATATGAAGAAGAGGGTTGATGTTTTCGCCTTGAGCCTTTAGGGTCTGATCATCTTTTCTAAGGCGCTAGGACACATAGATGAAGCCGTCTCAGATTTATTCGATCGACTTGATAAAGGTACCACACCCGTCCCGGTAATCCTAGCAGAAACTTTCAGATCCTTGAATGCATGTCGGAGAGCGGGCAAAGGAAGATTTATTGGTTGCGCACAAATTCTATTAGCTTGGTTCCATAGCCATTTTTGGAAGGTGGAGAAGGTCTCCTATCGGGTTTTCTCCAAAGACTATTCTCCATTAAGAAAATTAGTGGCTACATCGAGACGAGATGACATCTCGGAAGAGAAATGGATAACTATTCTCTAGAATTTACGAGCCGAAGATGTTGAATGGAGGGCTCCGTGGTTGATCCCTAATGAGATCTTATATCGGTGCGGTGATTTTGATTGGGTCCCTCTGGCTGGAATATCGGGAGTTGTGGGATACGCTCCACTGATGGTGTTAAGGCAGTATCGATTAAGTCAGTTTATACCGGTGACACAAGGGTTGGCACAATGTGAGTTCCCCTATAAAGATAACAATTATAAGGGGAAAGTTCGTGAGATATCAGATGCTTGGAACCAAACTCGAAGAATGAAAGGATTCACCACAGGTCCAATGACGACCCCCGAGTATAAATGGTGGTGGGGTAAAAGAGTCAATAACAACATCCCAATGCCAAGTCAAGAAAATGCCCGACCAATAGAAGAACATTTACAAGTGGTCCCATCCGAGATAGAAATTATCAAGCAGGACTTTGAGAAAAAGAGCTCGAAATTGGAAAAGAAGATAGAGCAATTAGAGGAGGAAAAGATGCAGCTAGGATTAGATGTCGATATCCACAAGCTAGAGGCTGAGAAGCTAAGAAGATAAGGAAAGGGAAGAACAAAGCTGAAGAGGACTTGGATAGTCTGAAGACTGACAATAAGAAGCTGCGTATGTCAATAAGAACTGCCAGTTTGGGTAAGACGTCAGATCAGTGGCGTCAAGAAATTGAAAAAGAAAAGACTAGAGCCGATCACTAGGAGAAGAAGTTCCAAGATGTTCGAGTGCAAGAAGATGATTTGAAAAAGAGTTTGTTGGAAAGCCAGAGCGAAAAAGAGAAACTGCAAGCTCGAATAGCCGAATTGGAAAAATCGCTACATCTGCATAGAAGCCGTAACTCTGTATTTGAGTTGAACGCCAGCTTAAGTAAAATCGAAGAGTTGAAAGGAAGAATAGAGGAACTCGAAAAGGCACTACAAGATAGCAAAAATCAAGTGGAATTCCTTGTGGCAAACAATGAACAATGCAAAGAACAACTTCACCACTCTCAAGATCAAATCAGAAATAGAGATTACGTCATAGGGGAAGCTGTGGCTCAAGTTCGGGAGATAGCCAATCATTTGCAAACCTTGGCAGTTCAGGCTGATGTATTAAGCCTAAGATACGAGTCAGAATCAGATCGAGGCCGAAACTTAGCTTGGCTTCTTAGGAAAATTAAGGCTTTGGGCATTAGGGCAAATTCGTATATGTAATCATCTGTTCTATGTAAAGAAATTTTTCTTCTAGTAAAGTTCTTCTAATGAAATTGAATTAAGATCAACGCCTCTTTTTGCATTCATGCATTTGCATCACATTACATCATATGCATTAAAGGCCATAAAAAGATTCTAATTAATTAAAAATGTTTCAGTAACCTGGAAACTGACGAAAATATCCTGAATACACATCCTTACGGTACAAGGAGGAAAACTGAAGCAATGGATAAAAAACTAGAGAGACTGGAGCAAATGCAGAAAGAGATGCAGGAGCAGATGCAAGCACAAGTACAGGAACAGTTAGCAAAAATCCAGCAAGAAATGAGGGACCAGATACTGGAATCCCAAAGAAATATGATGGAAGAGCTAACTCAACTACTGACCAGTAGGCCGGACAAAGGAAAGGGCCCTATGGCCGACATGGGAAATAACAATGGAGATTCCCTCTACCCCCTGGCTTTAACCCTGCGAACACTCAAGCACAGCATGAGACACATACGCAGAGGCCGTCCATTACTGAAGGTCTCCTCTACCCCCTGGTTTCACCCCGATGAATGCTCAAACGCAGCACGAGCTACACATGCGAAGACTGTCCGTTACGATCAGGCCTCAGCAATTTTAGGCCAATATCTCGATGCCAATCAATTATCAAACGGGCTCAGGCTCCAATCCCGGGGATAATCCTATTAATCCTATAATCTCCGATCTAGACAATATGGCAGAGGAAGAAAGAGTGAGAACGGGGCTCTCAAAAGAATTAGAAGACCGATGTAAGTAGTTGGAGGAAAAGTTCAGAATGATGGAGAACGCTGACTATCATTGTGGGATCGACGCTAAAGATTTAACCTTAGTCCCAGATCTAGTCCTCCCTCCTAAGTTCAAAATCTCAGACTTTGAAAAATACAATGGAATAAGCTATCCAGAGGCTCACATCACCATGTTGTGTAGAAGAATGGCAGGATATGTTCATAACGATCAGTTATTAATCCATTGCTTCCAAGACAGTTTGGTCGGGTCTGCGGCCAAATGGTATAACCAACTAAGTCGCGTGCAAATCCATTCATGGAAAGACTTGGCACAAGCTTTCATGAAGTAATACGGCCACGTGATAGACATAGCACCCGATCGAATCACGTTACAAAACATGGAAAAGAAACAAAATGAGAGCTTCAGACAATATGCCCAGAGATGGAGAGAGGTGGCGACGCAAGTCCAACCACCTTTGTTGGAGAAAGAAACGACTATGCTCTTTGTCAACACTCTGAAAGCTCCATTTATCAACTACATGTTGGGAAGCGCTACTAAGAGCTTCTCAAACATAGTAATGTCAAAAGAGATGATAGAAAACGCGATAAGATGTGGGAAGATCGAAATAGGAAAAAATGCTAAAAAATCAGCTCCGAGACGGAAAGAGAATGAAGTGAACAATGCAGGTGTATACAATAAGAGTTATTCCAAGCCAGTCACTGTGAGCCAACCAAAGACAGTGACTACCAACCATCAGGGCTCTGTAAGGCAAGATTCAAACCCAAGACCTAACACGGAAAGAGTCCAGTTTACGCCTATCCCAATGTCATACAGGGAGTTGTACCAGAGTTTATTAGATGCCCACGTGGTGTCACCATACTACTTGAAACCCCTGCAGCCTCCATTCCCTAAGTGGTATGACGTAAACGCTCAATGAGAATACCATGCAGGAATCTCGGGGCATACGATTGAGAATTGCACTGCCTTCAAAAAGGTAGTCGAAAGGCTCATAGGCATGGGCGTTGTGAAGTTCGATGAGCCCACAGGACCTAATGTGGCTGGGAACCCTTTGCCTAGTCATTCAGACAAAGGGATAAACGCGATAGTTAAAAACGGGGGCAAAAGGATTAAGGCTGATATAGCAGAAGTAAAAACCCCGTTGAGTTGGGTTTGGAAACAAATAATCGACAGAGGTTTAATCATACAAGATTCAAGGGAAATGCCCAGAGAAGCGAGAATATATTGCGAGTTTCACACCGATGAAGGCCATGACATCCAAGAGTGCAATAAGTTCAGGTCCATAGTGCAAAATCTGATGGACAATAAGGAGATGGAATTTTATGAGGAAATCGAGGGATCAGAAGAAGGAGAGATATACGCCTCAGAGGAAGGAACAACAGAAAGGGTCCAAAGAGTTAATCATCTTGTGGTGATAATTTTGTGACAAAAGAATAATGAAGCAGGAGTACAAATGGCACCGAGAGTTATAATTCAGAAGCCGATATCCTTCCCTTACAAGGATAGTAAAAGGGTTCCCTGGAATTACGACTGTAATGTGACGATCCCGAGTGGGGAGAACCCGACCAGCACTTCAAAGGAGAACCAAGATGTAGGTTTCTATACGCGCAGCGGAAGACGTTATGATCCTACGGGTACAGAAACTGAAACGGTTTAAAAAAAACCCCAATAGTTGAGCAAAGGAAGGAAAAAACGGTCAGGCCCGAATCGCTAATCAACGAGCCAGTAACCAAGAAAGAAGCTAAAGAATTCCTAAAATTCTTAAAGCATAGTAAGTATAGCATGGTTGAACAGTTACACAAGCAACCGGCTCGCATCTCGGTACTAGCTTTGCTCTTGAGTTCAGAGACACATCGAAGCGCGTTAATGAAGGTACTGAATGAAACTTATGTCGTGAATGATATCTCCGTCAACAAGCTAGACTGTCTCGTCAATAATATAAGCACCGATAATTTCATATTTTTTAATCACGATGAAATACTACCGGGGAACGAGGTCAACAAAGGTGTTACACATCACCACCCGCTGTAAAGGGCATACACTAGCGGAAGTGTTGATCGACAATGGGCCTGTACTAAATGTTCTACCCCTATCCACACTGAATAGGTTGCCAGTGGATAGTTCCCATATGAAGACATGCCATAATATAGTAAGGGCATTTGACGGCACCGAGAGAATAGTGATGGGAAGGATTGAAATACCTCTTTTGATCGATCCAAGTACGTATGAGGTAGATTTCTTAGTAATGGATATCAAACCTTCCTACAATTGCTTATTGGGGAGGCCCTGGATCCACTCGGTAGGGGCAGTACCATCATCATTACATCAAAAGCTCAAATTGGTAATGGAAGGTCAGTTGGTGACCATAAACACAGAAAAAGATATTATTGCGTCCGTTACCAGCGACGCGCCATATGTGGGGACAGATGATGAAGCAATAGAATACTCTTTTTGATCATTAAAATTTGTAAACGCAACCTTCATCGTCGAAGGGAACAAAGTCTCGGTGCCCAAAATCTCCAAAACTATAAGGATGGGTTTACAATTGACAATTGGGAAAGGAGCTTTGCCTGGGAAGGGACTTAGAAGAAGCCTACAAGGAAGGATCGAGGCACCAATGCTCATGGACAAACGAGACCGTTTTGGCTTAGGGTACAAACCAGACGCAAGGCAAAAGAGAAAGGAGATAGAGAAGAAACAAGAGAGGAGAAGAGCACGCTTAAATGGAGAAGAGGTCAAATGGGAGCCAATGACCTTTCCTCATATATCCAGGACATTCATATCGGGAGGGACCATTTACTCTGAAGGACAAAATACAAGGAAAGGGTCTACTAAAAAAATGTTAGAGCATTTGAGCATTAATGCCATATCTGAGGAAGAGACAAGAGAAGAAAATCAAGTAGGCATTTGCCCATACGCGCTTGGGAGCGTCTTAAATGGACCGCGGAGGAGATCCCTATAACTTTTAAAATTATTTCAGAGTAATGTCCAAAACAAGCTTATTGCCCTAAGCCTAGGGGCAATCAGAATCCTTTTCCTTTTATGAAATAGGCATATGTCCAAATATCGTTATTTCAATAAAAATGCACTTTTGCGTATCATCTTGAATAGACATTTTTTTATTCTTTCCTTTTCATTCATAATCATACCACACAAATAAATATTCTTAGATTATTTTGTTCTTTGGATTTTTCTTCATTTCTATAACAGGTCTCCAGATATCAATGATATGAGTAACGTTGCTATTGACTCAGAGCCTCCTTTTGAGCAAGATATGTGTACAGAGGATTCTCAGGATTTTGAAGATGACCGAAGCTATAACCTATCTCCGGATTTGTTAAGGATGGTAGAACAAGATGAAAAGAAAATTTTACCTCACAAGGAATCAGTGGAAATCGTGAGTTTAGGAGTGGGAAAAGAGGTGAAGATTAGAGCCTATATCGCTGTGGAGACAAAACGAGATCTCATTGAGCTACTACAAGAATTCAAAGATGTCTTTGAGTGGTCATATCAAGACATGCCCGGGTTAAATACCGATATTGTGGTACACCGACTCCTCATAAAGAAGGGGTGTAAGCCAATCCAACAGAAACTCCGAAGAATGAGACCTGATGTTTTATTAAAGATAAAAGAGGAGGTCAAGAAGCAATTAGATACCGGTTTCTTACAAGTGGTCAAATACTCAGAATGGGTAGCCAATATAGTCCCAGTTTCTAAGAAAGATGGAAAAGTACAGATGTGCGTGGACTATCGAGATCTGAACAAAGCCAGCCCAAAAGACAATTTTCCGTTACCTCACATTGATACATTAGTGGATAACACGGCAGGTTATTCACTTTTCTCCTTCATGGACGGTTTCTCGGGATACAACCAAATAAAAATGCATCCCAAAGACATGGAAAAGACCATATTCGTGACCATGTGGGGAATGTTTTGTTATAAGGTGATATTATTCGGACTGAAAAACGCAGGAGCGACATATTAAAGAGCAATAGTAACTCTGTTCCATGACATGATGCACAAGGAGATCGAAGTTTACGTCGATGATATGATTACGAAATCCAGGACAGAAAAGGAGCATATATAAGTCTTGAAGAAACTGTTCTTAAGGTTAAGAAAGTTTCAACTGAAGCTCAATCCTGCAAAATGTACCTTCGAGGCCAGGTCAGGAAAGTTGTTGGGATTCATAGTCAGTGAAAAGAGGATCGAGATCGACCCAAATAAAGTCAAGGCCATACAAGAATTACCTCAGCTACGCACTCAAGAAGTTCGAGGTTTCCTAGGAAGGCTAAATTACATCGCCCGGTTCATTTCACAACTAACGGAGAAATGTGACCCGATATTCTGCTTCCTTAGGAAACACAATCCAGGTGTATGGGATGAGGAGTGCCAAAGAACTTTCGATAAAGTCAAGCATTACCTGTCTAATTCCCCGGTGCTGATGCCACCTTACCTAGATAAACGGCTGATACTGTATTTGGCAGTGTTCGAGAACTCCATGGGGTGTGTGTTAGGCCAACATGATGAGTCAGGAAGAAAAGAAAAGGCGATTTACTATTTTAGCAAGAAGTTCACTGAATGCGAGACAAGATATTCGTCGATCGAGAAATTGTGTTGTGCTTTGATCTGGACAGCTCGAAGATTAAGACAGTACATGTTGTACCATACAACTTGGCTCATCTCAAGACTAGGCCCTCTGAAGTACATGATGGAGTCAAATGCTTTGAATGGAAGAATGGCTCGCTGGCAAATTTTGCTTTCTGAATTTGACATAAGCTACGTGAACCAGAAGCTATAAAAGGAAGTGAGATAGCAGATTTTCTAGCCAGTAGGGCTCTAAAAGATTATGAGCCTTTGAGTTTTGATTTCCCAAATGAAGACTTAATGTACGTTGCGACCACAGAAGAAGACACTCAAGAAAATCATCTTTGGAAATTGAATTTTGACGGAGCCTCAAATGCTGTGGGTAATGGAAACGGGACAGTTCTGGTATCCCCAAATGGAGATCATTATCCCTTTACTAGTAAATTGGATTTTGATTGCACAAATAACATGGCGGAGTACGAAGCATGCATCATGGGTATCCGTGCAGCTATTGAACATAAA
The DNA here is from genome assembly GCA_025698475.1 of Gossypium anomalum. Classification (NCBI taxonomy): domain Eukaryota; kingdom Viridiplantae; phylum Streptophyta; class Magnoliopsida; order Malvales; family Malvaceae; genus Gossypium; species Gossypium anomalum. Next base: position 21,908,420 of record CM046964.1, on the reverse strand, counting down.
ATCAAGGTATTGGAAGTATATGGGGGTTTTACATTAGTAATCTATCAGCTCAAAGGTGAATGGGAGACGAGAGACCCTAAATTAATCAATTATCGAAAGTTGGTTCTGGAACTAATTGAGGAGTTTGACGATATCACTTTTTACTATCTCCCACGAGATGAAAATTAGATGGCTAACGCCTTGGCAACTTTAGCTTCTATGATCAAATTAAACAAGCAAGAGGATGTGAAGCCTATCCAAATAAGTATCTATGAGGCTCTGGCTCATTGCTACAATATTGACGAAGAGGAGGAAAAGAACAATCACCCTGGTATCAGGATATATTGCGATATGTAAGAAATCGTGAATACCCAGACCAAGTAACGGAAAATGATAAAAGGACATTGAGAAGGATAGCCAATGACTACGTCTTAGACGGAGAGATCCTATATAAAAGAAGAAAGGATCAGGTGCTCTTAAGATGCGTGGACGTTGTTGAGGCTAAACAAATCTTAGAAGAGGTCCGTGAGGGTATCTGGAGAACACACGCTAACGGTTTCACAATGGCCAGACAAATCATGAAGTTCGGATATTATTGGTCTACTATGGAAGGGAATCGCATCAACTACGCAAAAAAGTGCCATAAGTGCCAAATCTACCGGGATAAGATTCATGTACCACCTTCATCCCTTCATGTCATGACTTCCCCATGGCCTTTTTCTATGTGGGGCATGGATATCATAGGGCCAATCTCACCAAAAGCATCTAACGGGCACCGATTCATCTTCGTGGTCATTGATTACTTCACCAAGTGGGTAGAAGCCACTTCTTATCCCAACGTCACGAAATCAGCAGTCAGCAAGTTCTTAAAGAAAGAGATAATATGTCGATACGGAATGCCTGAGAGGATCATATCAGACAATGCGCTGAACTTGAACAACAGCACTATAGTGGAGGTCTGTAGCCAATTCAAGATCAAACACTATAACTCGTCACCATATCGCCCAAAAATGAATGGCGCGGTAGAAGCAGCCAATAAGAACATCAAGAAGATCGTAGGAAAAATGACTGAGACTTATAAAGATTGGCATGAGAAGTCACCATTCGCCCTTTACGCCTACCGAACATTAGTCAGAACCTCTACCGGGGCAACGCCTTTCTCTTTGGTCTACAGAATGGAAGCGATTTTGCCAATCGAATTTGAGATCCCGTCCCTTCGAGTGTTGTCAGAGCTAAAGTTAGATGAAGCAGAATGGATCCAGTCTCGATATGATCAGCTGAACTTAATTGTAGAAAAGAGGCTGAAAGCTATTCTTCATGGTCAAATGTACCAAAAGTGAATCATGCGGGCTTATAACAATAAGGTTCGTCCTAGAGAATTTTATGAAGGAGACCTCGTTTTAAAAAAGATTCTCCCCATACAAAAGGACTTCAGAGGAAAATGGATGCCAAATTGGGAAGGACCTTATGTGGTGAAGAAAGCCTTCTCTGGAGGGGCTCTGATTTTGACTAAGATGGATGTAAAAAGTTTGCCTAATCCCGTAAGTTTAAATTCGGTCAAGAGGTACTTTACCTAAAAAAAAACTGAGAGGCCAAAGCGAAAACCCGCAAGAGGGCGCTTTAAGACCAAATGGGTTTTGAGTTGAAAACCCAAGAATGGGTGATTCAAATTGAGAGTGGGGCATACGCTGGTCTTGCCTTCTTTGAATTAACAAGAAGGAGGGATGCTACATCTTGGGGCATCAACAGAAGACTCATGGTCTTCTAAAGGCGTATCAAGTTCAAAAAGGTCCTCGAGAAGCTCTGTGCAGAGAAGCTCATGCTACGATATCTAGGGCACCTATTTTCATGTTATTCATTTTGTACCCTAGCAAAATTTGCTATCTTGATCACTTGTTCATTTCGAGCTTTTTCTCAATAAAATTCTGTCTTATCCGTTACGATAATCTTTTTCAGACACTTTTCATTGAAATAATGATTAATGGACTAATGATATTCAAAAGGAGTTCTGCATATTACTCTGAAATGATTTTAAATAATACAAGGACCTGAAACGGAACTAATTAGTTTAAATTACCCAAATTCAAAGAAACATTGGAAAAAAACAACCCAAATTGTGATTATTCCTCAAGAGATACCAAATTGAAGAGAAAGGCGAAATCATACGTCAATGATAAACCCTCGATAGACAACGAGTAAAATCAAATTAAGCATTAAGAATAATATTTTGCATTCACGCCAACATCATTCATACATATTTAACTAGGAGCATTTGACTCATTCATGACATCCTAATCATTTGGGATATGCATGAGCTTGAGAAATCAATTCCACAGGTCATGTCCCTCAGAGGATGATGTGGCAAGATCAATTATAAAATCTTATCTTTCAAAAGTTGCAGTAAAGTGGATCAAAGCCACTAACCTTATCTCCCTGAAGATGCGTAGAGTAGGTCGAAGTTGCAAGCCTTATCTCCCTGAAGTTACAGTGGAGCATATTGAAGATGGCGAGTCTTATCTTCCTAAAGTTGCAGTGAAGCCGATTGAAGCCACTAATCTCATCTCTCTGAAGTTGCAGTAGAGTAGATTAAAGCTACAAGTCCTATACCTCTGAAGTTGCAGCAGGTCGGATCAAATCTACCATGACGAATCTTATCTTCCTGAAGTTGCAGCAAAGCAGATCGAAGTCACAAACCTTATATCCCTGAATATACAGTGGAGTAGGTTGAAATTACAAATCTTATCTCTCTGAAGTTGCAGTAGAGCAGGTTAAAAAAAGTATCATCTCTCTAAAGTTGCAGTGGAGCGGACTGGAGTAGGGCCTATTGAAGCTACTCGAAGAAAAGAAGCGCCAAAAGAAGTCGAAACTCGACAGGTCCAGGCAAAATTGGCCCTCTTTTGGTCTTTGCTCCATTCCCGTTACACGCCAATGAGCAAAGAGGGGCAGCTGTACGGGCCCAAATTTTCCCGGCCCACTATAAACCAAAGTTAAAAATAAAAGAACAAAATAAAAATCCCATGTTTATCCAGATTTTTACAACGGGCCCAAACTTTAAATAGCCCAAAACCAAACATATCTGACCCAAAACTAAAAACGACCCAAAAACATGGCCCAAAACATAAAACGACAAAAACTAAACCCTAGTAACTTAGGGTACAACGCCTTCATGTGCGCCCTTGGCACGCATGGCGCCCAAAATTCAGCCTCCGTTGCACCAAAACAACCTCCCATAGCCCGTTGACCCGTTGTGCACCTGAAAAAGAAAGCGAAAAGAAGAGACAAAAACAGTAAAAGGAAGCGAGAGCATGGAACAAAGCAAAAAAAAAGTTGAAAGCGATTAAACCGTAGTAAAGTAGTCACTTAGATTTTCAGCTGTATAAGACCCGAGATTAGATTGTAACTTTGGACACACGATTTAAGCAATCAAAGAAAACAAAGGTTGAGTTTTATTTCGTTTTTCCGTTTCTTTATTTTTTTTATTTTCCTTTTTTGTTCAAAAAATCAGTTTTAAAACAAAAAAAATAAAAAAGAAGAAAGGGGACTTACCCGAACCTCGGAGCCGCGACATCGGAGCCCTACTTCGTCGCTAAAATTGGCTCTCAAAAAGGAAAATGGGGGTCTCTCCTTTCATATTTTCGGGCTAAGAAAATAGGGCCTTCGGGCGCCCCCAAAATCGGGGTCAAAAGACCCCATTCGCGCAACCCCGACCACCTACGGTGGCTCCACGACAGCGGCAATGATGGGTATAAACCCTAGAAAAAGGGGAAATGAGGGAGAGAGAGCCAAGGAACTCTCTGTTTTTTGCTTTTCAAAATGGGGGCTGGAAACACAAAATAAAAAAAGGGGTTTTAAGTTATTTGAAAAAAAAAAGGCCTGCACTCTAACCCGTTTAACAGGCCTAATATGCGCCTTTTAATTGAAAATGGGAGAATTGTGATTAGGTCCTTCCTATTTGCGCAAACATTCAATCATGCCTCATTTATTTCACTTCTTTTTTAATTTGGTTTTGAAACTTATGTATATTAGCAATTCGGTCCCATTTCTTTTTATTTTATTATTTTCGCCCCGAATTTCTGTCTAGAGTTCAAATTAGCCTCTTTTCGTCCTTTTCTTTTATATTTTATTTTATTATTTAATATTATGGTATTATAATTGTATTTTATTTTCTTGCATATTATTTGCTATTATTATTATTACCTTCATTCCATTATTATTATTGCTATTGCTATTTTGTTGTTGTTTATATTTTATTTATATTATTAGTATCATTGTTATTCCTTAGTTTATTATTATTATTATTATTTTATCATATTTATGTATTTATCTACATTATTATTATTACTATTATTGTATTTATTTTTGAACATATCATGCATTTTAAATTATTACCAATTTTAAATATTTTATATATATCATTTCATTTAATCATCATATGTAGTATATATTTTGAGATTCTTGTACGTATCTTGATATTTTAAATTATTACATGTATATATATATATATATATATATATATATATATATATATTATTTAAACATTTTTCTATGTATTATCTTACATCAAATGCCTCTATTCACATTATTCTTTCTAAATATTTTGTATGTCATTTGAGTTAAACCCTATTTTAAATTTTTATACATTATTTAGTTACACTATTTTATATAAAAAACTATTTTAAATCCCTTTATTATGTATCGTAAACCTTTTTATCATTTTTAAGACTATATAGGTACTTATTTTATTTTGGATTTATATATATATATATATATATATATTTATTTATTTAAATTATTTTTGAACAATATTTATTTTAAATTTCTTTTTTACACATTACTCATTTTGAGCTCTTTTGTAAGTTTTTAAAGTGTCCTTTTATTGATTTTTTTTTTTTATATTATTCATCTTGATCCATTTAACATATTGTTTATTTGAAGTTTGCTAGATTATTTTATGCCAAAAATATTAAATATGTTAATTATTATAAATTGTTTTATATTCTTTACTTTAAATTGCCTTTTCATTTTAAAATTGTTTTGTGTATTATTTATTTAAAAATGTTTTATTATTTTAAATTGTTTTATGTCCCTTTTTAGAACTCAATTTATTTATTTTAAATATTTTATTTATTATTCATTATAAGTTACTTTCTCATATTATTACTTATTTCATACTTATATATATACATATATATATATATATATATATATGTGTGTGTACGCATCATTTGATCTAAAATTTTGTAAATAAATGTATCATCTTTTCTTAAGTTATTTTATATATTTTAAAGATTCATTGTTTACTTTATTTACTCTTAAAACTTAGTTATTATCATGTTGAATAGTTCTTATGTTTTATTCGTTTTAATTTGCCTTATACTATTTATTTTTTAGATTGTCATATATGTTATTTATTCATTTATTTTTTATTGTTCCTTGATTACTAATGTTAATATTTAAATAATGCATGTTGAGTGCTTATTGTCATTGTGTGTACCTTAATTCGTCCACTCGCATCTTTATATTTGTTGTACATTTGTGATGTTATTCTTTTATGCTCTGTACTCCCTTTTATTTTATTTCATTTAAATCATATCGCGCATCGACCTCGAATGTATTTGTCCAAACATGGACCGTTTTGATCCAAACAAATAATATACGTCATTTAAGTATTGTACTTGCTATGGTTTAAAAACAAAATTTTCTAAAGAAGGCAATGTTTTGCGTTTTGGAACATTGAAGAATTGTGCCCTAACTTACGGGGTTTCAGTTTTCTCATTGATTCTAAATAGCCAAACATCCTTTTGAGTTTTAAAGCACACGGAATTCCAATTAAAATTAAAACTAGCGTTCAGGAGTTCATGGTATCGTGTCCTAACTTACGGGATGTGATACTCCGATATCTCGAGATAAGGAAATCTTTAGCAAACGTCTTGATTAAATTCAAGCATTTTTAAAATCGACGTTAATAAAAAGGATCGTATTTTAACTTCGTTCTCGATTTTCAACTTTCGACATTAAGACACTAATAAATCAATTCGGTACCAATTTTTGGGCGTGTCGAGGGTGCTAGTCCTTCCTCGCACGTAACCGATTCCCGAACTTATTCTCTTGAGTTTCGTACACCAAAAGCACTGTTTTAATAAACTAAAACGTTCTATTAAAGCAAAGATGGTCCGATCACACCTAATAAAGATCGGTGGCGACTCCCGTTTTAATTTTCGTTTTCAAATAAAGTCGATTCCTGTTTTTCAAAAAAAATGGTTTCGACAGCGAGCACTCATAACGGGTGATCTCTTAGGGAGCTCACTAGAGCCTACGTGTCAGGCAAGCATTCATAACGGGCAGGCTCTTGGGGAGCTCGTCAGAGCCTACGTGTCAAGCAAACAGGGTTTACGTGGCATGCTTTATATCATTTGTAGAACAACACTTGGTTCCTCTAATTAAAACTTGTTGGATGCACTTTATCAACGGTAACAAAATACAGTTGTGTCCTGTTTATTGGGGTTATTTTTTAGGAAAATGAACCATTTTGTTGAAGTTTCTTCTTTAAAATGACAGTGGACTACCCTAAATTGTTCATTGGTTGTTTCAACTTAAAAAGTTCACAAGTTGTCGCTGATAAGAAGAGAAGTTGTCATTTAGAGGTAAAAATCTTTAGTCTTTCAACTGCTTTTTCTGTTTTCTTCTACGATGGTTAAGGTTAGACATGATTTAGGTGGTCGGGGTGGGGGCTACATTGGTCGTAGCAACCAGGGTTGTGGGTCAGGGTTCGTAAATGAGGGCACTAATCACCGTGAGCAATGTGAGGCTCCGACGCCTGTGGAGGCAGAATATTGTAAGTAATCATTTCTGTACTTTACCCATTTTAAATTTTGGTCAAATCACGATGAACATAATGCTGATCCATTGAGCACAATTTATATTTTAGGGTAAACTATACCTAAGGTCACTAAACTATTAGTCAGTTTACATTTTGGTCCTCAACTTCATAAAGTTACAAATGGTCACTAAAATATTTGGAAGTTTTCATTTAAATCACTGGGCTATTAAAATCGCTACTGTATGACCTCTATTCATACCGATTGCACCAATCAAAAGCTCGCATTCCACTTCTCTTTTACAGTTCAGATTTCTTTTTTCGTGAAACAACTTTAAACGTCATGAATCTGTGAACCAAAATTCAAATAGCTTTCTTCGTTGATCTCCAACATTGATCATTGATCAATTTGGATCTAAGGTATATTCTTATAACGCCTCAAAAATCTAATTTTTGATTTGATAAAATTTGTTATAATTAAATATTTACTTCAATGCAGGTCAGGGGCTTTAATTCTGTGTTTGAGGTCTTGGGTTCATGTTACATTTAGGGAAATTCAATTATTTTTGCTCTTAGCTTTATCCTTATTTGTTTGGCTTAAATAATATTTTTGGTCAATTCATGATAAAATGAGCTTGCCAGTTCAAGTGGTAAGGTGTTAGTTTACTCTTTGGTCTTGTGTTTGAATTTTTGTAGGAGCAATGTGGCAAAATTTTTGCTAATTCCGTTTGAGTCCACCATGTAGTAGTTGTGGTCTAGAATTATCTATGTGGGGAAAATCTGATAACTGTTAGTTAATTAGGATTGGAATCTTTTTAAGAAAATATTATCATTATTGTTATTATCTTTTTTTCTTTTTAATTAAATTAAATTTGTATTTAATTTTACTTTTATTTCTTTCTATTTGCAAAAAAATTTCCCTATTCCTCCATGTTTCCCACTTTCTCATTGCCCTATTCATTCGTTTTGCGTTTTTGCCGAAGTCAAAATCTGTTTCTTTATTTTCTTCCTTTCTTTAATATTTGTCATCGTTGGTTCGGCTTTTTTGGGTTTTGTTGCTTTAATTCTATTAATATTTGGCGGTGGTGTTGCTTCAATTCCTGTTCTCTTACGAATTTAGGTTTTGGATAATTGAGAGTAAGTGGTTTTGTTGAATTTCATTAAGTTTATAAATGTTATATTCCTATCTTCTTAAAAGCGAGGTTTAATCTTGTGAGATTTTTGTGGTTAGATGACAATCAAGAAACTCGAGATTCGCCTCCTGCGAATTAGTTGTGTTAGGAATTTGCTGCGAATTTTGGGCGAGCTTTTGAATGCTTGAAGGTTTAATTTTCGGTTTATTGTCGCATTTGTAATGTTGGTGATCGAGTGTCTTACTTTGGATTTAGTAAATTGTTACGAGAACTAATCGTATAAATGGTTGTTTTAGGTTTTGAGAATATCTTGGTTGAGTTCCTATTAGAAAATACCCAGGCTTGTAATGAGAAACCTGAAAAATAGCGAATGGTAAAAGTCAAAAAATTGCACTGTCGACACCACATGACCATGTATTGGATCGTGTGAGACACACGGTCTAGGCCAATTAAGTCGTGTGGGCCACACGGGCTAGCCATTTAAGGTGTGTGGGTCAAAATTCTGAATTTTTTCCTAATACCGTCAATGTCATTTGGATCGATCATAGGCCTTCCGTAGGGTCAGTATATTATAAATCAAGCTATAAAACACGAACTCTATCTATTAGCGTTAAATTTTATATAAATATGCTATATTTAATTTGAAAAATGTTTTGTATGTTATGTATCTGTTATTATAAGCATGTACATTGTAAACATATCTAATATCAATTAGTTATGTATTTGCATCTAGGTTGGGATTTGTTATATGGAGGAAAGGTGGGCAATATAATAACCTATCGTATTTGGTGGCTCAACCACATATATTTATATTTATTTATTTTGTAAACTGCGATAAATCGCCTAATAAACTGGTAGCTTAGTTGCAAATATTTTGAAAAGTGTCATACCGACACTAAGCGATGTGTAAGGTTGGATGGGTACATAGTACCCTTTATGGTGTGTTGGGATGGTCGGAGATGGTGTGTAGCAGATGAGGGTAGGATTATATATTTGCATTTGAACTCTTTGTTTGTCTGTTATTTTCAAGTAACCCTTAGACTTAGGGTGGGCCTGTAACAGCCCGGTTTTAACTTAAATCGGAGCAGCAATTTTGGAACCACAAATTCGAGGTCGTAAAATTATTTAAATATTATTTTTAGTGTTTATAGCATGTGAATATATATGTGTTAAAATTTCGTGAGCTAATTTTATCGTTTAAGTGATTAGTTTGATAAAAGGACTTAATCGCGTAAAATGCAAAAGTAGCATGCTATAGTTAAAAGTTCCCAATTGCTATGGTTTCTTGAATTTTAGGTCCTTATGATGTGATTAGAGCGTGGTTAATGGAATTTGTCATAAATGACCAACCATTAAGTAATTGTTATGTTATATTAGTAAGGTTAATTTTGGTATTTAATAAATAATGATGATATTAATAAAACAAAACATAAAAAAATATGGCATTCGTCTTTCTTGTTAGCCGAATATTGAAGAAGAAGAAAGGTAGGGATTTGGTTTTCATTCGATCACTTTGAATCTTGATTAAAGTACCATTTGAGCTCGGTTTTTTATGATTTTTATTTTTTTTATCGTTGATTTGAGTACTAGCTAACTCGTGCTTTAATTTTTGAATTTTTTGATGATTTTATGAAGTGTCACTGTTGAATCTATAAGCTTTGTGATGGTTGATGATGAATTATGGAAGTTAGATGATAGATTTTCATGTTTTGTTAAGTGATTTTTAGTGAAATTTCATAAAAGGGATTAATTTGTGAAAAGTGTAAAATGTGTGGTTAAATTGTGAAATAAATGATAAATATGGGTTGAAATATACACTAGGAAAATTCGGCTAGCATGTATTTGAAAGAAATTGTGTAATTTTGTGTATTTATGAAATAGGGACTAAATTGAATAAATGTAAAACTTTAGAGGCTAAAGTGAAAAATGCTCAAATATATTTTGTGGATTAAATTAAAAGATTATGTGATTAAAAGAGTTGAATTTGTTATAATATAGATTAAGAAAAGAGGAACCCGGACTTAGATCGAAGAAGAACAAAGCACTCGACTGATCAACTAGTTTCGTCGTTTTTACGTCCAAGGTAAGTTCGTACGAGATAAACATTGTTACAATTATGTTTTGAATAATTTAATATCGCATAAATTTTACATATGAGACTACGGTTGAGTATGACGACAAATTGACTACGTTTGGCACTTGGTGTGCGTTTCGAGATAGCTTCTGCTATATATAGCACTTAGTGTGCGAGTTGGAATAGCTTCGGCTATATGTGGCACTAAGTGTGTGATACTAAGATAGCTTTGGTTTAGTGTGATGGCACTAAGTGTGCGATATTATTATAGCTTCAGCTAATCATTTTTGCACTAAGTGTGCGAGTTCCTTAAGTATTGAAAGATTTTTGGTTGGATTAAGGTATTGAACAAAGAGATGAAAATGTAATAAATAAATACGGGAGATTATAGGTACGTACGATACGTATGTGGTAGTTGATATTGTGTATGAAGCTTGATGGATTTGTATGTACATATATGATAAATGGTCATAGGTTAAAATTTAGTGATGATATGAGACTTATTATGTGTTTATTAATTGATTATTTAAATATTAAGAACTATCGCGTTTATTTAGTACGAACTTACTAAGCTATGAAGCTTACTGTGTGTTATTTGTCTTTGTTTTATAGAGTAGATAACTCAAACTTGGGGATCGTCAGGAAACATAATCACACTATCGATCATCTCGTTGGGACTTTTGGAAGCCTTGTATATATGGTATATGGCATGTATAGGCTAGTGTCATATTGGTATGTTTTGAGTTATGATTTTAACCATGTGATTTGGCTTGTAAATGTTGGTATGTATAGCCATTTAAGTTGGCTTAAATTGTGTTTGGTAAGAAATATATATGTGATGTATATAATGCCTTATATGTTGGCTTGTTTTGGTATGGTTATGAGTTGGCTATTTTGGATAGTTGTAAGTTGGTGTATTAATGCTTGAGGAATAGTATATTATGGTATGTTTTGTAAACGATGAATTGATATGTTTGGAAGGTATGATTTAGTTGATGGAAAGGTGACGAAAATACATTTCAAAGTTATGTGAGATTGATGATTGTGGTACATTGATTTGGTATGTTTTTGAATATGGAATTAAGTAGTTGAAATGGTTGAGTATAGATGACATGATAGGTGTATGACTTGGCATGTTTTGGCTGCCTATATATGTGTTGAAATGGTACCAATTTGGTTATTTTGTGTGCATGAGAAAAGGGTGGCAAATTGGCTTTTCAAATGGCCTATTTTTGTCCACACGGGCGTGTGTCTTAGCCGTGTGCGACACACAGTCATGCTACACGGTCGTGTGTCCCCTGGGGTACCCTTTCGATTTAAGTCAGTATACCCTACAGTTTTGACACGGCCTAGACAAACGGGTGTGTCTACTGGCCGTGTGTGGCACACGGGTTGGCACATGGGCGTGTGGTCGGCCGTGTGACCCAAGTCAGTAACCTCCCAAGTTTTCCCACAGCCATCGGACATGAGCGTGTCTTCGGCCATGTGGTGCAAGTCAGTATGTGTAACACCCCTCACCCGTATCCAACACCGGGATAGGGTTCGAGGTGTTACCAGACTTAAACATTCACAACATGCAAAACCGGTCCACAGAGTTTTTGTCCAAAATTAAAACATCTTAAACACATACATATCGTCCCTTATACATGCCTTCGAAGCCTATAACATACATTGGGGTGGTTCGGGACTAAACCAAGAACTTTGAAAATCTATGGGCAGCTTAACTAATTTTCTTGCTTTGGAGAGTCACACGCCCGTGTATCTATCCGTGTGGACAATTTCAAGGCTATTTTCCAAGCCAATTGTCACCCTTAATTACCTACATACACTTATATATTTTCATAGCAATTAACATGGCATATTTGAGTAATTATATATCCACAATCAAGATACAAGCACGGCATTCTCACAACAACACATAACATCTTACCAACCATGCATGGCACACAAGCATATTCACATCACCAATATTAGACATAACATGAATAGTAAGATTTATAAGTCAGAATCATTAGCTCACTAAAGACCAATATATTTGGCCAAATTTTAATAACACATGTTATAAAACTAGATCCCTATACATGCCACTCACTTGATAATTTTAGCATATGTGTTTATACTCTCAAGGTGCTGGCTTGATAGTGTGATGCTGCCTCCGACGATCTCCAACCCTGAGCTAACCTGACAACACTAAGAGAAATGGAAAGGAGGGGGTAAGATTTACGCTTAGTAAGCTCGCATGAAAATAATAAGCAATTTACTAACATGCTTTCCATAGTAAAACTATCCCAATTGTACATTTACACATGTTCTGGTTAAGCTGTTTTCTTGAGTCACAGTCACTAAATCATTTATATCTGGAGTTAGGGAACTCCAAATTAAGATCCGTAAATTTTCCCAGAAACTAGACTCATATATCTTTCCACCATAAAATTTTTATAATTTTTTCTTCATCCAATAAGTACAGTTTATTAATCAAAGTCTCCCCTGTTTTGCTATTTGAAAGCTTTGACCTTTCTTCACTAAAATTTGTTTATATCATAGTACGAGACTCGGATAATGTTCACGTCTCTTTCTCCTAAAATTAGACTCATTAAGGATTATATTCACATGATTTCTAACTCATAATTATTTTTTTACAATTTCTAGTGATTTTCCCAACTCAGAACAGGGGATTCCGAATTCATTCTGACTCTGTCTCACAAGAATTCAAATATCTCATAATACAAAATTATTTTGCTTACACCGTTTCCTTTATGTGAAACTAGAATTATTCAGCCTCTAATTCGACTTTCACCATTTGTGGTGATTTTTCAAAACCAGGCTACTGTTGCCGTTCAACACTATTTCGGTGCAAAAATCACAATAGCTATCATAATTCCATTGTCACATTGATCATGGACTCATTATTTCATAAATCTCATATTCAATTACACAATGTAGGTTAACATGATATTGCAACACAATTCATAATCATAAGCATGAGGGTGATTCATCTTTCAAATCTTTTCATTTGTTCATCATGTATACACATATATATGCATGAATTCACTTACTCATCATTTATCACATTTCAATAAGGCATCACTTATGAGTATAATGTACGTACCTGTACATATCCATAGTATCTCAATTAAATTTACCTTTATCATCACGCCCCTCTTGGGACTTTCATCGCATTATTCATTATAATACCCTTTGAATTTCCGATGGACCTTTCCTTTTCCAGTTGTACAATCGAGGTGTACGTTTCTTTCTGAGTGATACACACAAAGTATACATTTCCTTTTCATATGGTATACACAAAGTATACCTTTCCTTTTCAAATGGTATACACAAAGTATACCTTTCCTTTCCAAATTCGATAGCCGAAGCTATCCCTTTTCATATTTGATAGCCAAAGCTATCCCTTTTCACATTTGATAGCCAAAGCTATCCCTTTTCACATTCGATAGCCAAAGCTGCCACTATCCACTGATCAGGTAGTTGGAGCTACCACTTTTCACTGATCAGGTAGCCGAAGCTACTACTTTTCACTGATTAGGTAGCCGAAGCTACCACTTTTCACTGATCAAGTAGCCGAAGCTACCACTTTTCACTGATCAGGTAGCTGAAGCTACCATTTTTCACATTGTACACACAAGACGTACATTTCCTTTTCATAATGAGATCAAAATATTATCCTTTAGGGACAACTTTTATTGCAACATATGCAAGATCTCATATTCTCGGTAATCATCAATTTCTTTTAAATATCATATCCTATCAAATTTCTATTAACATCAAATTCAATACAATTATAGCAAATTATATTTCATGTATATCAATAATATCATGAATAATAGGCTTATTAAATCACGCGAACTTACCTCAGATCCAGAAATGGCAATTTACCATTCTAGTCCATAACCTTGTATTTTCCCGATTTAAGCCCAAATCTTGATTTCCTTAATTATTAAGCTTGGAAGCTTGGCCAAACCCTAAACATGGCTGCTCTTGATACATTCTGCTGTAGCAAGAAGAAAGGGACACATTTGGGGTTTAAAATTTGTCTTTTAATTCATTTTACCCCTAAATGACCAAAATGTCATTTTTACTATTCTTTCAAATTTTACCCAACCAAGGCCATTTTTGTCCAAAAAGTTATACAAGGGTTTAATTATCATTTAAGGACCTCCCATTTAAAATTTCATGACAATTAGACACCTCTAACATATAAAACTCAACTTTTGCATTTTTTATAATTTAGTCCTTTTTCTAAATTGAGTGTCCAAACGCCGAAATTTTCAAACGAAATTTTCACGAAATCATTCCGTGAAATAGTAGACCATAAAAATACAATAAAAATGAAATTTTCCTCATCGAATTTATGGTCCCGAAACCACTGTTCCGACTAAGCCCAAAATCGAGATGTTACATTTCTCCACCCCTTTAGGGATTTTCGTCCTCGAAAATCTCACCAGAAAAGTGGTTTTGGTTTTTCACTTGGATTCCTCAATCCTATAATTGATGTCAAAGAACTTTCACTCAGGCCAAACTTTTACAACCTATCTCTTTAAATTTTACATACAAAAATCATAAGTGGTATTCACTTTACACTACTTTTACTGAAACTTAATCTCTACTAGAAAGCTCATGTACTCAAAAGTCCGATCCATACCATCATGTTACATATACATTTGCACTCGAATCTTTTGGGATTCGAATAGTAAAGCTAATTAGTTCATCTCAACCTCATACTCTTTCTAATTTCACACAGTCTAATTATTTGTCAATTCAACCCTCAGCTACTCTTTATTTCAAGCCTCTTCTGGCTTTCCAAAGAAATCATGATATGAAACTCGGATCTCAATCCGATTAGTGGAGATTAAAATTCCATAATATCCAAAATTCATAAAGACACGAAATTCTATGAATCTGGTGAGCAGACATTCGGGTATACAAGCATAATTTACACATCTTATAACGTTTAACAATGCTACATATCACTTTCCTCTTTTAAGGACAAGAATGATCCAGACAAGAAAATCCATATTAACCTTTCCTATTTCCATTCTAATTCCCAAACTGCAAAAGTAATTCTAATGATTCTTGCTATTCATTTTTAAACTTTCAACATTTCAAGAATTTGTACTCAAAGATAAACAATGATCATTTCAGCATTTTTAAATACCCAAATTATCTTCACATTATCAATATCAGATCTTTTTATCGCATATGATTCTTCTAGGAAACATAAACTTCTTAATTAGACTATTCGTCTTTTTACCCGTGAAGAAATAAAATATTATTCTCAAGCATGCACATCTCATTAAATTCTAAACATATATTCCATACAAATTGAACAATCAAGTCGACCTTATTCATCCGTAATTGATATTGCAAGAAACCCTCTCTTCTAGTTAATAGGACGATTCAACATGCATCATTCCAAATTCACTCATCATGCCAATCGAAAACCATAACAAATGCATTGGCATAAGTAATACTGATACCTCAACTGAATACATTAACTCTGATTAACTTTCTTGAGAAAGGAAATCCACCATACACATTGGGACTTGAAATTTCACCACATTATCAGGATCAATTCAGAGGTATAGTCATACTTGTTCTATATATATATCAATCACAAGCTGGAGGTCATGCTCTAAATGCAAGCCATGATCAACAAGTTACAAGATAAATATAACCAGAAAATCCAAGATAGAGAAATTCTACAAGCCCAGAATAAAAAAATCCAAAATAACATCATTTTAAACCACTAACACAAATACGACTGGAACTATATGCTCTTCATATCTATATATATATATGTGTGTGTGTGTGTGTGTGTGTGTGCATGATCAGTCAGAGCAATGATCAGTAGAGACAGAATCATGGCACCATACACAATTTCTCATCGATTCTTTATAGGCATAATATAACAAAATACCAGAGAAAAACAGAACCATACAGATCATAACCCAATCAGACTGACAATATATTCGTCTAACGTTAAGGTCATGGAACATTTTCATAATATAAAAATTCATCAGGGATTAGATAGTCCCAATAATATTTCCAGTATCAGGTAATCTCATACAATATCTCAATAGAGACAGTCACAAACTGTTCACTATAATTACCATGCTTGAACATTTCATATTTCGAACATTATTCCTTTAACTATTTCTGCCGTCCCAAATTCCATAATATTCCCTTCACTAAGAAAACAAGTTCATAAGGGAATTTCAATCAATACATTTCTCAACGTCATACCAGGATAGATCATTTTACTAAAATTAACCTTTTTCGCTAACTGCGATGTTGCGAAAATTAAACAATCTTTCAGTCAATCCGATATCTTTCTAGCTCATGTCTGTACTTATCAACCCATTTTCAATCTCTAATCATGCTTATAACCATTCCATCATTGAACTATTTGGTTTCTCACCCAGAAACTCATTCAACATAAATCTCAAGAATTTCCATTATAAAACACCACTTTGGTAAATGGAAGAGGGTCGTAGGGCCTCTGACTCAACTCTCATATACATGTAACACAGTTTTCATCATAGCAATCATATTTCAATCATGTCATTTATTTCGAGTAACTAACATTCATATTGATTTTACACTCACTTTCTAGTTATCTCATTTAAACAAGTATACTTATACATGTATTTCCCTGTTTCCTAGATAATCTTACTTATCCATTCATTAAATCAGACAAGTCAAGCATATAATATCATATAAGGGCCAAACAAACATGGATAAGTATACCACAGTCTAAACTTTCATCTTACACATCATCATATACATATCATTACAATCATATATATCAGTCCAAGCAATTTAATACATTTACTCAAGTTATACGACTTACCAATCATAATCATCCCAACCAATATACATGAATATTCATCTTATCAATATTTTTGATAAGTTACTCAAACATATGCATTTGTTCAAATAAATCGATCATATACATCATGGAATTATCTATTAATCATAGATAAGCTCATTTCACCATGAACACATTTCATGAATCCTCATTCGTACCTTTCTAAATTTCAATTCGTCATGACTATACTTTACTCGAATACTTTAGCATCACATTCAATATGGTCGATGTAGCTCGGTTGGAGAGTACCTTTGTCTAACAAAGTGGCTCTCATACGCTTCGGAAGACATCACACTATCACAGATGGGTGGCATGTATAGCTGGACTTTTACACATGCTAGGTTTGTCCGAGAACTAACTAAACCATAGCTCTGATACCACTAAATGTAACACCCCTCACCCGTATCCAACGCCGGGATAGGGTTTGAGGTGTTACCGGACTTAAACATTCACAACATGCAAAACCGGGCCATAGAGTTTTTGTCCAAAATTAAAACATCTTAAACACATACATATCGTCCCTTATACATGCTTTCGAAGCCTATAACATACATTGGGGTGGTTCGGGACTAAACCAAGAACTTTGAAAATCTATGGGCAACTTAACTAATTTTCTTGCTTCGGAGAGTCACACGCCCGTGTATCTATCCGTGTGGACAATTTCAAGGCTATTTTCCAAGCCAATTGTCACCCTTAATTACCTACATACACTTATATATTTTCATAGCATTTAACATGACATATTTGAGTAATTATATATCCACAATCAAGATACAAGCACGGTATTCTCACAACAACACATAACATTTTACCAACCATGCATGGCACACAAGCATATTCACATCACCAATATTAGACATAACATGAATAGTAAGATTTATAAGTCAGAATCATTAGCTCACTAAAGACCAATATATTTGGCCAAATTTTAATAACACATGTTATAAAACTAGATCCCTATACATGCCACTCACTTGATAATTCTAGCATATGTGTTTATACTCTCAAGGTGCTGGCTTGATAGTGTGATGCTGCCTCCGACGATCTCCAACCCTGAGCTAACCTAACAACACTAAGAGAAATGGAAAGGAGGGGGTAAGATTTACGCTTAGTAAGCTCGCATGAAAATAATAAGCAATTTACTAACATGCTTTCCATAGTAAAACTATCCCAATTGTACATTTACACATGTTCTGGTTAAGCTGTTTTCTTGAGTCACAGTCACTAAATCATTTATATCTGGAGTTACAGAATTCAAATTAAGATCCGTAAATTTTCCCAAAAACTAGACTCATACATCTTTCCACCATAAAATTTTCAGAATTTTTGGTTCAGCCAATAAGTACAGTTTATTAATCAAAGTCTCCACTATTTTGCTATTTGAAAGCTTAAACCTTTCTTCACTAAAATTTATTTATCTCATAGTACGAGACTCGGATAATGTTTACGTCTCTTTCTCCTGAAATTAGACTCATTAAGGATTATATTCACATGATTTCTAACTCATAATTATTTTTTTATAGTTTCTAGTGATTTTCCCAAGTCAGAACAGGGAATTTCAAATTCATTCTGACTCTGTCTCACAAGAATTCAAATATCTCATAATACAAAATTATTTTGCTTACACCGTTTCCTTTATGTGAAACTAGAATCATTAAGATTTAATTTCATATATTATTCAGCCTCTAATTCGTCTTCCACCATTTATGGTGATTTTTTAAAGTCGGGCTACTGCTGCCATTCAACACTATTTTGGTGCAAAAATCACAGTAGCTATCATAATTCCATTGTCACATTGACCATGGACTCATTATTTCATAAATCTCATATTCAATTACACAATGTAGATTAACATGATATTGCAACACAATTCATAATCATAAGCATGAGGATGAGGATGATTCATCTTTCAAATCTTTCACTTTTTCATCATGTATACACATATATATGCATGAATTCACTTACTCATCATTTATCACATTTCAATAAGGCATCACTTATGAGTATAATGTACGTACATGTACATATCCATAGTATCTCAATTAAATTTACCTTTATCACCACGCCCCTCTTGGGATTTTCATCGCATTATTCATTATAATACCCGTTGAATTTCCGATGGACCTTTCCTTTTCCAGTTGTACAATCAAGGTGTACGTTTCTTTCCGAGTGATACACACAAAGTATACATTTCCTTTTCATATGGTATACACAAAGTATACCTTTCCTTTTCAAATGTTATACACAAAGTATACCTTTCCTTTCCAAATTCGATAGCCGAAGCTATCCCTTTTCATATTTGATAGCCAAAGCTATCCCTTTTCACGTTTGATAGCCAAAGCTATCCCTTTTCATAATCGATAGCCGAAGTTATCCCCTTTCACATTCGATGCCGAAGCTACCACTATTCACTGATCAGGTATTTGGAGCTACCACTTTTCACTAATCAGGTAGCCGAAGCTACTACTTTTCACTGATCAGGTAGCCGAAGCTACCACTTTTCACTGATCAAGTAGCCGAAGCTACCACTTTTCACTGATCAGGTAGCTGAAGCTACCATTTTTCACATTGTACACACAAGACGTACATTTCCTTTTCATAATGAGATCAAAAGATTATCCTTTAGGGACAACCTTTATTGCAACATATGCAAGATCTCATATTCTCGGTAATCACCAATTTCTTTTAAATATCATATCCCATCAAATTTCTATTAACATCAAATTCAATACAATTATAGCAAATTATATTTCATGTATATCAATAATATCATGAATAATAGGCTTATTAAATCATGCGAACTTACCTCGGATCCAGAAATGGCAATTTACCATTCTAGTCCATAACCTTGTATTTTTTTGATTTAAGCCCAAATCTCGATTTCCTTGATTATTAAGCTTGGAAGCTTGGCCAAACCCTAAACATGGCTGCTCTTGGTACATTCTGCTGTAGCAAGAAGAAAGGGACACATTTGGGGTTGAAAATTTGTCTTTTAATTCATTTTACCCCTAAATGACCAAAATGTCATTTTTACTATTCTTTCAAATTTTACCCAACCAAGGCCATTTTTGTCCAAAAAGTTATATAAGGGTTTAATTATCATTGAAGGACCTCCCATTTAAAATTTCATGACAATTATACACCTCTAACATATAAAACTCAACTTTTTCACTTTTTACAATTTAGTCCTTTTTCTAAATTGAGTGCCCAAACGTCGAAATTTTTGAACGAAATTTTCACGAAATCATTCCGTGAAATCGTAGACCATAAAAATACAATAAAAATGAAATTTTCCTCATCAAATTTGTGGTCCCGAAACCACTGTTCCGACTAAGCCCAAAATCGGGATGTTACAGTATGTATGCCCTGTTTTTACACGGCCTGTGACATGGGCATGTCTGGTAGCCGTGTGAGGCACACGGCCTGCTCACATGGGCGTGTGACCCTTAAATGCTGAAAAAATTTTATATATTTCTCAAAAGTTTGCAAATGTTATCGGTTTAGTGCCAAACCTCTTTTAAGCATGTTTTAAGGTTCTGTAAGACCTTATAAAGGACAATGTGAGTGAGTTGAATAGATTTTGATTATGAATTTATAAATGTATGTGAGTGATGTGTATTATCTGGTAATGCCTCATAACCCTATTTCGGCGATGGATACGGGTTAGGGGTGTTACATGGCCAATGCCACAGAGCTCGGCTAAAACTTAATTCATTCTATTTGTTTTGACTTTATGGTGTTCTTTTATTTCTGGACAGTTGGACATTTTGGAACTGTTTGATTTTGCATTTTGTTTTCGTCTTTCCCTAGAAATTATTTAAACATTTTTATTGATAACATACGTTTTACCTGCAAAATGTCAGACTTTCAAACAACAAATTGTGTTTTCTTAAAATTTTTAGGTTGTAAAGAATTCTGTTGCAAACATATATATTTTGGAAAGTGTAAACTAACAACGTTTTCATTAAATCAGTTAAGCAATATATGTTTTCATATAAACCTAATTTTTATGTAATGAGAGCTTACGACGTATTTTCAAAACGAATGAATTTTGGATTTTTAATCGATTTACGATAACATCTCCAGACTTGGCCATAAAGTTTACGCCAGGTTTGGGGTGTTACATTCTTCTACTCGTTAATGGGTATTGTTTGTCAAATCATCGTTTGGAGCTCGCTAGTTGAACTTTTAAAAAGAAAAACTTAATAGCCCAGTGACTTAAATAAAAAAC
The DNA here is from genome assembly GCA_025698475.1 of Gossypium anomalum. Classification (NCBI taxonomy): domain Eukaryota; kingdom Viridiplantae; phylum Streptophyta; class Magnoliopsida; order Malvales; family Malvaceae; genus Gossypium; species Gossypium anomalum. The sequence goes on along the minus strand of CM046964.1, from coordinate 21,887,300 downwards.
TTTTGAATAGTTTATTGACTTAAATAAAAACTTTCGAATAGTGTAATGACCATTTTGTAACTTTTTGAAGTTGAGTGACCAAAACATGAACATACTAATAGTTTGGTGACCTTGGATATAGTTTACCCTATACTTTAAGTAGCTACTAATTCACATATTCTTCTTGCCAATCTAGTTTGCCTTGCTTGTTTGTGGAGTTGGTTTCGGTTAGGTTCAATTGAGTTTTTTAAAAATTTTCAAACCATTCATTATAATTTGGTTTGTTTTTCGGCTTTTTCATAAACTTTGTTAATGACTTTTGAATATTATTTGACAAATTTTCAAAGTATTTTTAATAAATATTTCTAAAAACAAAAATTTTTCAAGTAAACAAAAATTAATCAATAACTTTTATATTGTATTTTTTAAAATATATATATATATTTTTATATAGAACCTTTGAGTTATTTTCACTATTATAAATATAAAATATTTATTTTTATCATAAAAATTAATTACAAGTTAAATAAAAATAGAATTTGATTTTGTTTCGAGTAATGTAATTTTTTAACTTTCATCCCATAAACCATCCAAATACCTTAATTCAGGTCGATTTTTTATTTTTCTTACTCAACCCTACTTACTTTCCTAAAATGCTCATTTATGCGCAACTTCCATTTTATTGCATGAGTTTGCATTCAATGATCTATATGTCATTGTTTTACTATTCTTAGGTTTTTTTATATACAACTTTTTTAACCTATTTAACCGAAAACACTTACCATTTCCGTAGTGTAATGTTAGTCTCATTTTTAATTGACTTAATATATCATTTAGTATGAGTTTAATAATTTTTTTTCTAATGTGGTACTTGTATTATTTTTTGGTCAAATGTGATACCTATATATATTTGATAAAAGTTGAACATTTTGGTACTTGAAGTTAACAGTGCTAACTTTTTAGTGTTTAATTTGGCTTTTATGGTTGATTTGATAAAAATTGATAATTAATTAATATATTAGTAATTGCCTTGTCAAATCAACCCTCAAAGTTGAAAAAATCACAGCCATTATATTATATTTAACAAATTGAACACAAAATTAAATAAATTCACCATTAACAATATATTTATTCTATTAACAAAATAATGATATTCAAATCTAATAATATTAGCAATTAACTTTCATTAAATTAATCTTAAAACCCAAGTTAAACACTAAAAAGTCAATATTATTACCTTTAGATACCAAAATGTATAAAAAAAAATTCAAATAAATGTATCACATTAGACTAAAAAATAATATAGGTACTGCATTAGAAATAGTGTCAAACTTGGGTATGAAATGAGATAATAAACCTTTTTAATTTTGCTTGAAGTACTCAGTGTTAAATAAGTATCCAAAATATATTCAAATATATATGTGAAAGTATGATCCTCCAAGTATAACGTAGAACTTAGAAATTGTACAACATGTTGGACACGATTTGACGTTCACTCTCAAATCCGAATGAACATAGCCATGGATAACCCCAAAATGATAAAATTACTTCTAAATCCCTTAAAAATTTAGAAAATTATAAATTAGTATAATGATAGAATTGTCTCCCAAAAAAATTATAATTCAATTCTCACCCTTCACACCTAAAGTTAGACATATGTTATGCGTGGTAAAAATTGCATTTTAACAAGTTTTCTATTATAGAAAACTTTCATCTTACAAGGCACCTTCAAAACTGAAAATTTCATTCCAATTCAATCACAAAAACTTACACGTTATTTTGAGTTAATTGACATTTATAAACAATATTCTTCAAATTTGATCAAATAAAATCAATACACTACTAATTTATCTTAAAAATCTTTTCAAAACACTTGTAAAAAATTACATATAATATTATTTGAATCCAGATCTCCCGTTTTAACGACGGCAACATAAATTATTTGAGCAAAACCCGAAATTCAAAAGATAGTACATGTTTATTTGATATCCAAGAGACGATAACCATAACCAACACATTTTAATTATAATTTATCTTAGTTAACGTGGTTTAAGTGATCAAAGATTACTCATTTGAGCAATAGTGAGCTTATTTGAATCCATCAATAGGTTACCTACAGCAATTACCTCTCCATTTCCTTTCTTTCTAACTTGAACCACCACATGTATAAGTTTCCCTTTGTCTGCCATAACCCTTGATTCTATCTCCACATGTTCCTACACATTATTGTATATAAGAAGAGTATAAGGACTTAGAACACATTTTTATGTGAAAAAAAAAAACACACCCATGATTAAACAATAAATTTTTAACTTGAAATTTAACTGTTGAATAATATGAAGCGTTGAAATCAGCCACAGTAGAGACACAATTGGCATACGAAAAAGTAGTAATGGCTCCGACGAGGTCGAGTAATAATGCCAACGCTCCAACGTGCCAATTTCCATCAACATCCTACAAAATAATCAAAAGAACCCATCAAAGACGGGTGCAAACAATACAAGAAATCTGACCTTTCATGACGGTTTTTTCTGTAACTAATTACGGAAACACCTCGTAAAAGTCACGAAAAGTCATATTATCCGTGATGATTTTAAAGAAAAGGTAAAGTTAAAAAAAGTCAAAGAAATTCCCGAATCATAGTTTGGATTGAGATTTTCATGCTGAGACAACATTTGGGACGACGAAACCGAATTGCATAAATCCCTTTCAGCATGGATGACATGCAATCCTTGGAGGACTCGGGTTTCTATTCCATGGCCTATTTTACCTTGAAGAACACCATGAAGCCATGCAAGGGATTTCTTCAAGGGATCACCTTCCATATTCTACAATTTTTTTTTCTTTTGCTCCCTTCCCAATGCGATGAATATATAAGATTGAAATTTTTGCAAATCAAATGCAGTTTTCAGCTCTAATTACAACCAACTGATTGCGTATCATTCTATCTTCTTTTTTTTAATATAAAAAGGTCTTGAGAGGTCAATAATCAACATTTATAATATGCGCGACGAAAGCAAGCAAGTGCTTACGCATGAATAGCAGGTGATTCCAAAAAATCTGCTGCTAAAATATGCATTAAATCCAAATCCACATTACAAGAAATAATTTAATGAATAAAATTTACCAAAATTTTAGGAAGGGGCCATGCCCCCAAGTCTCCGGTACGCTCCACCACCTTGATTATCAAGAAATAAAGTAGTGAATAAATCCCTCAACTAAATAACAGTTGAATTTATTTTGAATGGTTTTCCCACGAGTAATTTAAAATATATAACAAGGTTTTCAAACAAATATGAAAGTTTGCAGTTTTAGACTAATTCAAAGATACGCAAACATCACCTATAAAACAAATATATATATATATAGCTTTCTTATGAAAAAGGAAATAATGAATTCCAATAAAAATGGATAAATTAGAAATAATTTATTATAAAAGTGATTCGGCTCCATACTTCCATATATATTCTGCGATTCCTTTATCATATAAATGGATATCTTCAATGAATCACCACCTTCCATATTCTGCGATTCCTGCTTCCTTCCTAATGCTCTGTGTCTCTCTCTCTATATGATTGAATGTAAATATGCCTTCAATCCAAATCCTCATTACAAGAAATGAATCAATCCTTGAACTGAATAACAGTTGAATTTATTTTGAATAGTTTTCGCACAAGTAATATAAAATATAGGGTAAACTATCAAAATAATTATTTTTATTTATCTCAGGTTATATTTTAGTCATTTATGTTTTTCTTTTTTTTTTCTTGATTATTCATTCTCTTCTACTCCCTCTATTTTCCACCCTTAGTTTTTCTATGTTTTTCATTTGCTAAAACTAGTCCACAAGCTCGCCTTGCTCGAAAAAATTAAATTGATAAAAAAATTTAATTACAAGATTAATTGGCGAGCTATTCTCGCTAGGAGTGTTCAAACGGTCGGTTCAATTAATACCCGAACCGAATTATCTGAAATATAAAAATTTTTAACCCTTAACCAAACCAAATTTTTTTCAAATGCATTAATCGAACCAAAATATTTTGGTTAATTCGGTTGATTAACCAAAATTTAAGTTTAAAAAACTTTAATAGAGGTAAAAGCAACAAATAAGACATTAGAAATACTATATAAGTCTTGAAAGTTAATAACCAAACAAAAAGTTAACAATAACAACATAGAAGAAGTCTTAAAAGTTTAAAAAAACAACACAATAAATTTTGAAAGTTAACAATGGTGGCACATGATATTATATATAATATATATAATATATTTTAGTTAATTACCTGGTTTCGAATCCAATTAACCGATAACCAATATTCTAAAAAATCATTAATCCACCTCTCTGATTAAACTAAATTCAACCATCGACCGATTAATCAAATTAAATCGGTTTGGTCAATTAATTTGATTTTAACAGAATTGTAAATATCCTAATTTTCGCAATTAATTTATAAACTAAGGAAAGATGAGTGATTTAGAGTTATTATTTAATTGTTCTAATTAACTTATTATTTGATAAGGAGACATCATATAATATGTAATCAATTCCAATATGGAAATTGATATTGAACCTTAAGGTTAGATTTTGCATAGTATTGGTTCATTCTTTACTATTTTGATTTTTTTTTATAGCATGCTTCCTTTTGTTTATATTTTTATATTTGGAATAATTAGAAAAAGGGAAACTATAAAAAATAATCACTTTTGTTCGCCTCAGATTACATTTTAGTTTATTATGTTTGAAATGTTACGTTTTAGTCACTTACGTTATAATTTTGTTACAAAATGGTCACCCTGCCATTTAACTCCTTTACCCCCCCTAACGCAATTCTACATGGCAGTCCAAATTGGTCATGTTCGTCTTCTTCTTTTTTCTTTTTTTAGTTTTCTTTTCCATTTTGACTGAAAAAATATTTTTATCCCAGTTGGACATCCAAGTTGACATTTAAAATCTATTTGGACTGCCACGTAGGATTGCCGTTAAGGAGGTAACGGAGTATAACAGCGAAGTGTTACTTCGTAACAAAATGATAACATAAGTGACTAAAACGTAACATTTCAAACATAAATGACTAAAATGTAATCTGAGACAAACAAATATGACTATTTTTATAGTTTAACCTTAAAAAAATATTTTCCTTCCACAACTAATTTCTGTTCATAGCATAATTCAATTCTATTTATCCAATCTCATAAAGTTTAATTTTATTTTGTTTTAAAGTGTAGGAAATTAAAATTTGTGGATTCGATGCTCATCAATAATTTATATATTCAAATGAAAATTTAGAAACAATTTATATTAATTACTTAAAAATATATAAAAATGATAGTTAGTATATCATAATATTAACAAATTTAAACATCATTTAAAATTAATTTACTTTTTACTTTATGACATGTCTAAAATGAATATATTAACTTTTGAGAGCATTTTTTAACAATAATACTAAATACATAAAATCTTAAACTAAATTTCACAATAGTTTTGTTCTTCACGGCAAATTTAAATGATATTCAAATTTTTATTTTTTAAAAAATATATATTTTTTACATATTTTATTTTTGATATTCAAATTTGTATTTCAAGTAAATAAAAATTAATCAATAACTTTTATGTTGGGGCCCAATTTTGACCCAGGTACAAACCAACCCAGTTAAACCCAATATAACTCCATTACACCCAAAACCAAACTAAACCAAAACAAGCCCACTACCCAATTACAAGCCCATAACAAATAAACCCTAGCCCATTCCTAACATTTCAGAAAACAAGAAAAAAAACCCTAGCCCCTATTTCCTTTCGGCGCCAAACCTAGCCCCAAGACCCCTGTCACCATCACTGGTAGCCACCTGCTCCACCGCCAACTGCTCCTACAAAGAAAAGACAGGCTTAAATGCGAAAACAGTGAAGAAAACAGACAATGTTGTAAAATCGGTTATATAAAAGCCTAAGAGATCAGATTGAGGGGGGATTTTTTTTTCGGAAGGAAGAATATAAAGGGGATTGTATTACACGCATAAAAAAATATATACGAAATATCAAAAAGAACAGTGAAAAAGTTTTCCAAAAGGTGATTCTCAGACCGGGCATTTCTTTCAATTTCATGTTTGTGGGTTTTTTACTGAAATAGGACAAAAAAAATAAAAAAAAATACCAAAATAATGCAAAGAAAAAATTATGTACCAAAATGGTACATTTGGGGTGGTGCCGCCTATGGCAGAGGCATGACCACCCCATGTCAGATCAGAAAATTATCAGATTTGCAGCAGTCAAATTGCGGCGTAGGACTAAAATGTAATAATATAAAATATTTAGAGACCTGTTATGCAATTGTTCCATTTACAAATTGGCTGCTAGAAAAAAAGTGAAAGGGTGCCTGACAGAGTGGCGGCACCAAACTAAAATAGGGCTAATTTCTTTGTAACCCCTCCTTTTTTGTTATTTTCGAGTTTTTTACCTACATAATACTAAAAGAAAAAAAAAACTAAAATAATATAACATTAAAATTATATACGAGAATGGTATAGGCAGGGTGGTGCCTAAATTAAATTAAATAAGAAATAAAACAATATGTTATTTGGAAAATAACTATTATTGTAATGACATACATGTTTTATTAGGTATAAGTATTTAAATTTTTGTTTTTGTAATGTGAAACATGTGTAAATATACATATAATCATATTAGTGAATCTGCTAATACATACTTTACCGGGGTAAAGTATGCATTATTAAAATTAAATTGAAATATTAAATAAGAAATAAAACAATATGTTATTTGGAAAATAACTATTATTGTAATGACATACATGTTTTATTAGGTATAAGTATTTAAATTTTTGTTTTTGTAATGTGAAACATGTGTAAATATATATATATATAATCATATTAGTGAATCTGCTAATACATACTTTACCCGGGTAAAGTATGCATTATTAAAATTAAATTGAAATATTAAATGAGAAATAAAACAATATGTTATTTGGAAAAAACCATTCTCGTATACCATTCTCGTATATAATTTTAATGTTATATTATTTTAATTTTTTTTTCTTTTAGTATTATGTAGGTAAAAAACCCGTTATTTTCTTTTTATTCCCCCTTCAACTTACTATATTATTTTTAAACAAGCCCTTAACCTATTTTTTAGTTAAATAAGCCCTTAATTTATAGTTTTTACTCATAAGCACTCTCAAGAAATTTTAATTTTTTATTTTTTATTTAATAAACTATTCACATCAACCTAAAATGTGAATTAGTTTATATTTTTTTAAATAGCTTTACTTTGGGTAAAATATATTTACTTTAATATTAAAATAAAGGGCTTTTTGAGTAAAAACTATAAGTTAAGAGCTTGTTTAAAAATAATATAGTGAGTTGAGGGGGGAATAAAAAGAAAATAACAAAAAAGGAGGGCTTACAAAGAAATTAGCCCTATTTTAGTTTGGTGCCGCCACTCTGTCAGGTGGCACCCTTTCACTTTTTTTCCAGCAGCCAATTGTAAATAGAACAATTCCATAACAGGTCCCTAAATATTTTATATTATTACATTTTAGTCCTACGCGCAATTTGACTGCAACTATGTATTTTTGATTCGACATGGGGTGGTCATGCCTCTGCCATAGGCGGCACCACCCCAAATGTACCATTTTAGTACATAATTTTTTCTTTGTATTATTTTGGTATTTTTTTATTTTTTTTGTCCTATTTCAGTAAAAAACCCCATGTTTATTCTTCTTGATTCTTATTTACGTTATAAAAAAGAATAATAAAAAAGAAAAGGACTTATCTTGGTATTGTCACTTTCGGATCCTCGCTTGCTTCGCAACAATCGAAGTTGAAGTGAGGATTCTGCGGCTTAAGAGTAGCGAAACCTTCGGGTTCGTCTTCAAATAAGGCAGATCGTGCTTTCTTATAGTGCGATCCATCGAGATATGGAGACAAAATGGATGATGGGCGAAGGACCATCCAATTCGGCTGAGAGAGAAAAAACAAGGGGGCTGGGGTTGCATTTTTTGGTTCAGCCGAATGAATAGAAGAAGAGGCTTTTGTTTTCTTTTGTCTTTGACATGTTTTAAGTGGTTAAATGAAAGGTTTTAGGGTTTCTTAACCTAGAGCATAAACGGCACCGTTTAGGGCCTGTTCCAGTGGCTCCAAAACGGTGCCGTATAAGCCTTGCTCGTGCGACCCTACCCGATGCCCAGGGTATCCGCGTGTTTTGGTCTTTGAGGGTTAATTTCACGTTTGATCCCTCTCCTTCGCGCTGGTATCTGATTAGGCCCTCTGTGTATTTTCTTTTTTTTTTATTTTTTCCCTGAGATTTGTGCATTATTGCAATTTAACCCGCACCTAAACGCAGAGCTTTGGGAGCTGGTATATTTCCAGTTTTGATCCCTGAGCATTGAAGCGCATTGCGTTTTGGTCCTTCCTTTAATCTCAGCGGTTTATTTTGTTTATTAAATATCCCTTTAGTTTAATTCTGTTTTAATTGAGTCCTTTTGAGTAGTATAACTCTTTTTTTATTTATTTACTTAATACTTATTCTTTATACATGTATATATGTTTTTTTTTTTGAGCTATCATGATGATTTTACCCCTTTTTATAAAATCTTTATTTTAAAGCTTTTTATATCGTATGGTTAAAGATTTTGTATAAAATTTCCTTCAAATGTTTCGTATACTATTATACATATAAAGTTTATAATAAAATTAGTTTTTTTTTATTCTACATATATTATTAATTCTATGTTGCTTTAAGTGCATAATTTCTTTTCAACCCATTTATATATATTTTAGAACCTTATGTATATAAAATATATTTTATCATTTTTTTTTTAAAAAAAACCTTTCATATTTTATATGTCCTTTAAATTTTTTTTATCATATGTATATGGTCAACCTTAAACGGATATTCCATTTTAAAAATATTTCGTACATTATTTGGCTCAAATTTCCTCGTTCATAATATTTATTTTGATAATAAGTTATGTATATACTCAGTTTATATATATATATATATATATATATATATATATATAAAGTATTTCAAATTTTGCATGTGTTATTCACTTATAATCTTCTATATATAGCTTTTTTTGTTGTTTCACATCGTATTAGTTCCTAATATCTACACTGTTTGGTATATCATGTGTCGCCCATGTATTTTATCATCAACTTGATGAATTAGTAGTTGTTGTTCTTGTTTCTTTAGTACCTTCAGTCGTCCCTATACCTGTCATGTTCCTTGGATTATTTACAAGTGGGATTCAAGCTCTTATTTTTGCAACTTTAGCTGCGGCTTATATAGGCGAATCCATGGAGGGTCATCATTGACTAGTTTTTGTTTTTGAAATAGTCTAGCCTTTTTTTAGCTTAGCTTGGTCCAATCCAATGTATGTGCAACTCAAGATAATCTACTTACTTAGGGACCATAAATATACAAATACGACGATCTAGAGTATATGTTATTACTCCATGTTGTTAATTAGTTTTTGTCGTTACTTTTTTAATTTTATGACTTTATGTTCGAAAGCTTACTGTAGTTTGTTTTGATATGTTTTTAGTGCATTTATTAATTCATTTTTTATGTGTATGCTATTATCCTTCGTGGGGTATAGTACATTATTCATATATGTTGTCACATGCTTATAATTCCATCTCTCATTCACGATCATATTACGATTGAAATTTTCAACTTATTATCCCAAATTAATTATTCAATTTTATTTCAAGACAAATTAATGCATTTCAAGCTAGTTTTATAATTACTCGTTTAAAATTTCTTTAAAACAAAGGTAATGTTTGATGTTTGGAAATTCGGGAAATCGTGCCCCATTGTGCTGGGTTTCGATTTCCCATTTGTTCAAAGTAATCGAACCTTCCTTTAGAATTTCACCCGCGTTTTTTTAAATTCTAAAACAAGGCAATGTTTGATGCTTGGAGATTCGGGAAACTGTGCCCTATCATGCTGGGTTTCGATTTCTCGTTTATTCAAAATAATCAAATATTCCTTTAGAATTTCATTCGTATTCTTTAAATTCTAAAACAAGGCAATGCTCAATGTTTGGAAGTTCGAGGAATCGTGCCCTACCGTGCTGGGTTTCGGTTTTTTCATTGGACTAAATGATTGGGCATCCTGTTGTAATTTTCAAATGTATAAATTTTTTGGAAGTCGAAAATTTATCGTATTCTTGAGGGAATGAAGAACCGTGTCCTATCGTGTTGGATATGATGCTGCATTCCTTTGAAACAAGAGAATTTTGACGATCAACTTGAGCTATTCAAAGGTTTTCGAATGAACCATATTTCAAAAATAGTTTCAAATCTCAGACATAAGGACAGTACTTAATCAATTTGGTACCAATTTTGGGCGTAGTGAGGGTGCTAATCCTTCCTCATACGTAACCGGCTCTAGAACCCATTTTCTCAAATTTATGTAGGCCAAAATTGATTTAAATGGAATAAAATATTTTATCAGGTGAACCAATCACACCTAATCAAAAGATTGGTGGCGACTCCACGTTTTGTTTTCAAAAAGTCAATACCCATTTTTAAACCCCAGAAAAAATGGTTTCGACATTTTATATAGAAACTTTTGAGTTATTTTCATTATTTTAAATATAAAATATTTATTTTTATCATAAAAATTAATTATAAATTAAATAAATATTTTATTTTATTTTAAATAACTACAATTTTTTTTTAATTTTCATTCCATAAATCATCCAAATAACTCAATTCAGCTTATTCAACCCTAGCTACTTTGCTAAAATGTTCCTCTATGCACAACTTCCATTTTATTGCATGAGTTTGCATTCAATGATCCATATCTCATTATTTTACTCTTCTTAGGGATTTTTTTTTCTGAGAATGCTTGATTTTTGTATCGGATAATGTTTATTGTCGTAGATCTAGAATTTTAACCTATTAAATCAAAAACACTTTCTTTTCTATAGAGTCGTGTGACTCTCATTTTTAATTGGTTTGATATATCATTTAGTACTTGAATTTACCAGTTTCTTTTTAATGTAGCACTTGTGTTATTTTTTGGTCAAATATGGTATCTATATATATTTTACAAAAGTTATATATTTTGATACTTGACGTTAATATTGTTAATTTTTTTAGTGTTTAATTAAGCTTTTATGATTGATTTGATAAAAATTTATGATTAACTAATAATATTAATTGTAATAGGCCATTTTTTCCTGGGCCCTAAACAAAAAAACCAAAAATAAAAATAATAACAACAATCTAAAGTCCATCAGGCCCAAATTTACAATTACAAAGTCCATTTTTTTAAAAACCCTAAGCCCAAATTACAAGCCCACAAACTAAACCAAGTTTCAGTAAAAATTGAAACCCTAACCAGTCCCCTACGCCGCTCCATATGCCTCTGCAATGCGCATGCCACCCGAGGTCTGCCACCTTGTACCAAAACAGCAAAAGAGCCTCTTCTCTCCCCTCCGTTAACCTCGCCAATGCCTGCAAAAGGAAAAAACATGAAGCGGAAAGCAAAGACAAAGCAAAGAGGAAAGCAGAGAAAAAAAAGGAAAAGCAAAATAACATTATAAAATGGCTATAAAAGCCACCACCATCAATGTAATATTTTAGACACACAAGAGATTAATAAAAAAAATAGAATCCAAAATTCCAAAGGTGATTTTTTTTTCTCTTTTATTTTCTTATGAATTTATTTTTATAAATAAAACATAAAATAAAAAGGAAAATATTTAAGAAACGTACCACATGGTTCGCGTTCTATCGCCGTGAGTGGCTGAGACCATCACCTCCGATGAAAGGTGACCCCTTTTCAAAAACCCTAAAACTGAAAGGTTCTTCGTTTCTTTTTTTTGCGATTTAACTTTTTTTTAAAAAAACTCAAATCGGGGTTTGGAGAGTCAAAAATCTCAAAAAAAATGGTTTTTTTGCTTTTTCGGCCACCATGGGCGGCGGCCGCGTCGCCGATGACCGGCAGCCGCCACGGTGGCCGATGGCTGGAGCCAAGGCCAAATTCTGGGCTGTTTAGAGAAAAGAAGGGTTGGTTTTCTTTAGTTTTTTTTTATGTGGGGTTTGAAATGATTTATTTTTGAAGGATTTTTTGTTTAAATAGATGGCGCAAAACGGTGCCGTTTTGGGCTGATTTTCAAATGTCAAAACGATGTCGTTTTGACGACCCGCGATGCGATCCCACCCGAACCACGTGAGATCCACGCGTTTTTAACCTGAGGGGTCTATTTGCGCTCCTGGTCCTTCCGCTTTTTTATTTTTTAATTCAATCCTTTTTTTAATTTCTACCTTGTGATTTTTATTTTGTTTCAATTTAGTCCTTTAAGGAACAATGCGTTTTGGGACAAGGAATAATTTCCCATTTAGTCCCTCCTCCTTTACGCGCGTTTTTATTTTGGTCCTAACTCCAGCCTTTTTCTTTTTTTAAAAAAATTTACCCATTAAAGTTTATTTTTTTTATTTCGGTCCTTTGACCATTTAGTTCTTCTTTATTATTTTTTTATTTTTAATATTTTTTCATTTTTAGTTTAGTATTTTATTTACATTTGTACTTTTAATTTCATTCTAATTCTGACTTAGCCCCCGATTTATTTAAATTCAATCTTTTATAATTCTCATTTTATTTATTTACAAATTTATCTATTTAATTATTTTTACAACTTATCCCCTTAATTTCATTTTAATTCCAATTGAATCCTTTATTTATTTAATTTCAACTTTTTATTTTTATTATTTTATTTATTCATTTACTATTTTTTTGCTCTTATTTTATTTTTATAATGTTTACATTTCCACCTTATTACGCGTCATTCGCTTTTATTATTGTTGTTATCACTATTATTATTACTATTATTATTATTATTTAGGGTTACTAGTATAATTATTGCTATTATTATTATTAAACTGTTATTTTTTATTTATTTATTTTATAATCATTATAGTGTATTATCATTATTCATTAGCATAGTATTTTCACTTTATTGATTTGTTGATTTATCTACTTGTGACATCATCTTTTTTACCCATTATCTTATATTGTGTTAACATTCGTGCCAAGTGTTACATTTAAATATATTTATGCATAATAGGTCGTTTCATGTTATGCCCCGAATGAGAGAAATACACTTCGTTTAAATATGACACTTGTTATTATCCAAAAAAATTTCAAAATAAGGCAATGTTTTGTATTTGAAGATTCGAAAAGTCGTACCCTAACTTACGGAGTTTCGATTTTTCTCGTTGAACCTAAATGACCAAATATCCTTTTAAAGTTAAAATACATAAGATTTCAAATAAACGATAAAGGCAAGTTTATTCTCAAAGGTTCAAGGTGTCGCGTCCTAACTTACGAGATGTAATATTTTGTTATCTCGAGACGAGAGGGTCTTTAACGTTTGCTTCGATTTATTCAAGCAATTTTTAAGTAAAATTAACATTAATACAAAGAGAGATTGTATTTTTAAACTATTTTCAAGTTTTCAACTTTCGACACTAAGACATGAATTAATCAATTAGGTACCAATTTTGGGCGCTACGAGGGTGCTAATCCTTCCTCATACGTAACCGACTCCCGAACCCATTTTTGGATTTTTGTAGACCGAAAAATATTATTTTAATAAATTAAACCTCTTATTAAACAATTAAATTACGAGGTGACCAGATCACACCTCATAAAAAAAGATTGGTGGCGACTCCCATTTTCATTTTTTAAAATAAAGTCGACCTTTCAAAACAATGGTTTCGATATTAACAATTAGCTTTCATCAAATCAACTCTAAAAGTTGAAAAAATTACAGCCATTAAACTATATTTAGCAAATTAATAAATACAAAATTAAATAAATTTGTAATTAACACTAAAGTTATTTTGTTAACAGAATACTGAGATTCAAATCTAATAATATTAGCAATTAACTTTCATCATATTAATTCTAAAAACTAAATTAAACACTAAAAAGTCAACATTATTACCTTTAAGTACCAAAATGTATAACTTTTGCCAAATATAAATACCACATTGGACTAAAAAGCAATACATATACCACATTAAAAAAATATCAAACTCAAATACTAAATGATATAATAAACCTTCTTAATTTTGCTTGAATTGCTCATGTTAAATAGGTGTCCAATTCAAATATAGATATGAAAGTATGATCCTCATAGTATAACATAAAACTTAGAAACCGTAAGAGATATTGGACACGATCCCACGTTCACCCTTGAATCCGAATGAACTTAGCAATGGATGATCCCAAAATAATAAAATAGCTTCTAAATCCTTTAAAATTTTATAAAATTATAAATTAGTATAATGATAGAATTATCTTTCACCCAAAAAAATTTATAATTCAATTCTAGTCCTTCACAACTAAACTTAGACATAAGTTATGCCTAGTAAAAATTGCATTTTAACAAGTTTTCTATTATAGAAAACTTCCATCTTACTAGGCACCTTCAAAACTGCAAATTTCATTCCAATTCAATCACAAAAACTTATGCATTATTTTGAGTTAATTGAGATTATAAATATTCTTCAAATTTAATCAAATAAAACTAATACGCTATTAATTTATCTTAAAAATCTTTTCAAAACATTCATAAAAAATTTACATATGATGATTTTTGAATCTACATCTCCGTTTTAATGGTGGCAACATAAATTATTTGAACAAAGCCCGAGATTCAAAAGATAGTACATGTTTATTTGATATCCAAGAGAGGATAACCATAACCAACACATTTTAATTATAATTTATCTTAGTTAACATAGTTTAAGTCATCAAAGATTACTCACTTGAGCAATAGTGAGCTTATTTGAAGCCATCCATAGGTTACCTACAGCAATTACCTCTCCATTTCCTTTCTTTCTAACTTGAACCACCACATGTATAAGCTTCCCTTTGTCTGCCATAACCCTTGATTCTATCTCCACATGTTCCTACACACACAAATTATAATCTACAAACATCAATCAAACAGCTTTGAATTTATTTAAAGATTAAAAAATTTTAAAATATTAAATTTGAAATTTAGTCTTTCTACTCTTATTTTCAAGAATTTAATCTCTATGCCTTTCAAATTTCAAAAATCAAGTTCAATTGTTGACCATCATGTGAAAATTCTTCTATCAAATTCGTTGATGTAACATTTTGAAATTAAAAAAATACTCACTTGATAGTCATATAATAAAAAAAAAACATTGTTATGAACCTGAATTTAACAAAAAAAATTAGTGGTGTTAACAATTGGACTTGCATTTTTAAATTTGAAAAGTAAAATGGCTAAATATCAAATATGAGAAGACTACAAGGACTTAGAGTACATTTTAAGGTAAAAAAATATACACCCATGATTAAACAAGAAACTCTTAACTTGAATTTTAACTGTTGAATAATATGAAGAGTTGAAATCAACCACAGCAGAGACACAATCGGCATATGAAAAAGTAGTAATGGTTCCAACGAGGTCGAGTAATGATGCCAACGCTCCAACATGCCAATTTCCATCAACATCCTACAAAATAATCAAAAGAACCCATCAAAGACGGTTGCATACAATACAAGAAATCCGACTTTTCGTGATTTTTTTTCTGTAACTATTTACGAAAACGCCTTGTAAACGTCACAAAAATTCATATTATCCGTGACGATTTCAAAGAAAAAATAAAGTTAAAAAAGTCAAAGAAATCCTCGAATCATAGTTTGGGTTGAAATTTTCATACTGAGACAACATTCGGTACGACGAAATCGAATTGCATAAATCCCTTTTCAGCAAGGATGACATGCAGTCCTTGGAGGACACGGGTTTCTATTACATGCCCTATTTTACCTCGAAGAACACCATGAAGCCATGTAAGGGATTTCTTCAAGGGATCACCTTCCATATTCTACATTTTTTTTTTCTTTTGCTCCCTTCGTGATGCTATGAATATATAAGATTGAAATTTTTGCAAATTAAATGTAGTTTTCAGCTCTCTGATATCGAATTGATTGCATATACTTTGATAATGTTGTTGAAAAAGATGGATAAATTTATTATACATTTTATCCTTTTCTTTTTGAATAAAATATATATAATTTCAATTAATTAAGACTTGAGAGATTAACTATCATCATTGTTAATAAGTAAACTACCGAAAGTTATTAAATTATTAGTAATTTTATATTTTGGTCACTCAATTTTAAAAAGTTATAAAATGATCACTGAATTTTTCAAAAAATTTCATTTAAGTTACTGAACTATTCAAAAGTTTTTATTTAAGTCATTGGACGGTTAATTTTTTTTTTTTTAGAGTCTAGCTAGCATGCTTCGAGTGATGACTCAACAAACGATATGATGGATTAGTACTCATTGACGAGGAGAAGAACATACTTTAGATCCAAGTCGATCTGATAGTCAATGTCGGAGATTGGAGAAGAAAGTTGTTTGGGTTTTGGTTTGCAAATACGTGAGTTCAAAGTTGTTGAAAAATTCGAACCGTAGAAGAGAAGGAGAATGAGAGCTATCAATTGGTGTAGGTAGTGTAGACAGAAGTCATACAATAACAATTTAATAGTTCAATGACTGAAATGAAAACTTTCAAATAGTTCAATAAATATTTTATAACTTTTTAAAATTGAATGATGAAATAATAATTTAGTCAACTTAGTACTTTACCCTTTATAATATCAGCCATGAAATTAAGCAAGTGCATCATCATTTATACCAATTAAGCTAAATGTTGATGAGAGCTTCTTTTGTGGCTGATAATGTAGATGACCATTCATCTCTCAAGTTTTAATTAATTGAAGAGTAAACTACTTAGTTAGTCACCCAATTTTTAGGGTACCTTCATTTTGGTCACCCAAGATGAAATCCTTACAATTTCATCACTCAACTTTTAGGACGTTTTCATTTTAGTCACCCAAACATTAAATCTCTAAAGCGGGTAACTGTATACACCACATCATGTTTATACTTTCATTTTGGTCACCCAACTTCTGAGCCATTTTCATTTTGGTCACCCAGAAATATCTATTTTTTTTTATGTATTGGTAGGGGTAAAAAAAATCAAGGATTAAAGTCAAAAAGTGGTAGAAACTAAAATAATACACAAAAATTGTCAAATTGCACTTATTTATCCCATTGTTGAAAATTCTAAATTTTATTTTTTTAATATTAAAATTTTAAATTTAAAAACATCAAAATAAATTAAATAAATTATTGAAAAATTTGATCCCTTGAAAGTGTCAGCCAATTTGTTACTTAATATTGAAATTAATTAATTTAACCTACTTCTAAAATTTAAAATTTTATTTTATATTTCTAAATTAAAATCAACTCGAATAAATCATCTTTAATAATTGTCTACAAAGCCTAAATTTCTTTTAATTATATGATCTTTAATATTCCATGTTAAGTTAAAAGAAAAGAAAAAATCATTACAATTAATTTAATTAATTAATTTATCTTCCATGCCAAACAGAACTCGTAATTTTTTTCATCACTTCTTTACTCAAACAAGTAACAAGAAATTAATTTAATTAATTGCAATCATTTTTTTTCTTTACTTTTAGCTTAGCATAGAAGATTCAAGATTATATAATTAAAAGAATTTTAAGTTTTGTAGACCATTATTAAATATGAGCTATTTAAGTTATTTCCATTGAGGATAATCTGGAAACATAAAATAAAATTTTAAAATTTAGAAAGATATTAAGCTAATTAATTCAATATGATGGTAACAAATCGATTGACATTATCAAGGGATAAAAAATTTCAACAATTTATTTAATTTGTTTTGATGTTTTGAAATTTAAATTTTCAATATTATAAAAAAATAGAAATTTAGAATTTTCAGCAATGGGATAAACAAGTACAAATTGATAATTTTTGTGTATTATTTTAGTGTATATTGCTTTTTCACTTTAATCCTTGATTTTTTTTTACCTCAATCAATACTTTAAAAAAAAAAAAGATATTTTTGGTGACCAAAATGAAAGTATAAACATGATATGGTGTGTACAGTTAACCACCATTAAAAATTTAACGCTTGGATGATTAAAATAAAAATATCCTACAAATTAGGTTACCAACCAAGTAGTTTACCCTTAATTGAAATAATTTATTATATTAAAAAAAAGGAATATATTGTGAATTTTTTAAAATTTATATACTATCAAATGGTATTGTTTTAACACCATATTTTAAAAGAATTGAAAAACTATAATCAAAATTAAAATGAAAAAAAATCATTGCCATTAACTTTAAGATGTTTTAATTTTCAGATTTGGCTTTGGGATTTTCGACTTCCATCAGCTGCTTATGGGGTAGCCTTTTGGGTTTCTTTTTTCTTTTTGTCTTTTTTTTTATTATTGTATTGGGACATAATACAATTTGTTGCTTTTGTCTTTGAACTTGGACCTCGCTCATGCGAGTTTATTTTTCTCTAGTACTTTATGGAAGCTATTTTCAAAAAAAAAATTAAAATTATATGAAAATATCATGTTTTTTAAATGGATAAGGATACATTAACAAAGTCAAAACCCAAATAAATATAATTAATGGAAGTACAATATTCAACTTTGCCAAATTAATTTCTAGCGCTAACTCTAAAAGTTTGGTTAATGCTTGGAACCAAGTTTAGATTACATTTAAACTTCTATGACTTTTTTTTTCATGATTTATTTGATTTTCTACTTTTATAGAAAAAGTATTTTAATTTTTTATTTAATTTTTTGTCTTTCTAATCTTTAAATTTGTACTATTTATCAAATTATTCTAAAATAGATAAAAAATTTTAATATAAGTTAACTTTGTTAACGTGGATTTCACGTTAGCAATTAATTATTTTTTTAAATATAAAAAATTCAAAAAATATATAAAATTTATTTAAAAATTAAAAAGTATTAAAAGTGTAAATTTATATAAAAATATTTTTTAAAATTTTAAAAATTAATTAATTGCTGACATGAATTTCCATGTGATGTTACGCCAGCAAAGTTAACAGACGTTAATTTTTCATCCATTTTAGGGTGATTTCAAAAACAATACAAATTCAAGAGTTAAAAGAGACAAAAATGATTTTTTTTTATAAAATTGGAGGGTCAAATAAGTCATTATGTCTTAATCAAACATACTATTTTTTTATCAACTGACATCACTAGGGAAGGGTCACATAAATTGCCATAAATTGTTTGTAATAGTCATTGACCGTAAATTGATAATGTTAAATTTAACCTTCAACTTTTTTTTTTGTCAATTTAATTTTTATTTTATTTTTAGTTAAATTTAACCCCCAATCTTTAAAAAAATCAAATCATTTTCATTTTGTTTTATATGCAACATCAATAAATAATTTAAATTTTATACAAATATTCAAAATTTAAAAAAAAAATAGAATGAAGTATATGTGGATTTCATGTTTAAAATTTTAATATTTTTGTCAGTATTTTCATTAAAACAACAATAATTTGACCTTTTCTGAAATAGTGATAGTCAAATTTGACTCTTTTTAAAAGATTAATAGTCAAATTTAGCTCAAAAAATAAAAATTAAATCGACAAAAAATGTAAACATTAAAGATTAAATTTAGCATTATGCCTTGAACAAAAGGCGTTTTAGGGGCAAAAAGAATTATAAATGGAAATGGTTTTTGAATGAGAAACTTGAATGGAAAATTCATACAAAGTTTATTTAAAATATGACTATTGAGATTAGTAGGGGTGAGCAAAATCCAATTCAATTCGAAAAACTTAATAAAAAATTTTAAATTTTGAATTAAATAGTTCGAGTTATTCGGATTAACTCGAATAAAAAATCAAATTTTTCGTTTAACTCGAATATGAATTACACAATTCGAGTTATCTGAAAATCTGAATAAAAAAGGGCAAAACTGTGTAGTATTGATAAATGTTTACCTTTTCTAAAGTTAAAAGTCAAAACCATTAAGTTAAAAGGTAAAACTACGTCGTTTTGATAAATATTTATCCATTAAATTAAAAGGCAAAATTGTTATATTGTTTATGTAGTTAAATAATCTTGTACTTCATGTACTAGTTAAATAATCGATCCATGTAAACGCAACATTAAGTATAAATAATATGAATTATTAACTTGACTCAACTGGATTCGAATTTTTTTAACTCAATTCGATTCGATTCGAAAAATTTTCAAATTGAGTTCGACTATTAAAATAGGATTTATCAACTCGACTAACTCAAAAATATTTTACTCAACTAGATCGAATGCATCCCTAATTGAGATGTCCTAAGCTAGAGGAATAGCCATATTGCATTAAAGATGTCCTAAGCTAGAGGAATAGCCATACTGCATTAAAGAGGATTAGTTAGTCTACTTGATACCCTCTCATAAATTCCATCTCTACTTTAGCCGCGTACTAGAGGCGCCCCATATTTAGATCACTGAAAAAGGAAAAACTCAACGGATGTCCTTCCTTTAATGATTTGACTAATGTTGCATAATAAAAGTTTATTATTTAATGCAACATTAATAAGTTTAAGTTTTATGGTTTTCAATTAAGACGCGTTTTACGTAGCGTTTACTGCCTTTAAAGCTTATAAGAGTTTAATTTGAAAGAAGATTTGCTCTTAACTTTACATTAAGCTATTGATATTGAAATGCGTAGCAATGAATGCAGCAAGTTTTTTTTTATAGGAAAAAATGCATATGCATGCAGATTCTATGTTCAGCAAATCGTAAAAACATATATCATCTAAGTGGTGTTAAGAGTATAGAAAAATCGATACACAAATATAAATGGCTGAAGGTTAAATTTCTATTTCGCCTTTAGTTAATTTTTCACTTTTTAATATTTATGAGCATATTTATATTTTAAATAAAACATTTAGAGATATCTAATATTATTTATAAATTTTCTAACAAAACATATATAATATGATTCTAGAGTTGCGTTACATTGGTGTACCAATTCTCAATGGGTCGTCCTTGGCAATTGTTCAAAAGATTGGATATGCTACAATTAGAGGTTACCAACATCTTTTTCCTTCATACAAGTTCGATGTTTTTACTTCTTTATGGTCTTAAATATCCTTCAAGTGAGTATGTGATAGTCGTCAATGAGGGAGAGCCTCAAAACTTTGGTGACGCAATGAATGGTGATCACAAAGAAGAATAGAAGCCATGCAAGAAGAAATGCACTCTTTGCATGATAATCAGACTTATGATCTTGTGAAGTTACCCATAGGAAGATGTGTTTTGAAAAACAAATGGGTATACAAACTCAAAACTGAATAGAACAACAAGAAGCCCAGGTACAAGGCTAGAATTGTTGTCAAAAGCTACAATCAGAAAAAGGGAATTGATTTCGAAGAAATTTTTTCTCCTGTGGTCAAGATGTCATCTATTCGAGTTACACTTGGTCTGGCTGTATTCTAGACTTAGACATTGAACAACTTAATGTGAAAACGACATTTCTCCATGGAGATTTAGAATAGGAGATTTATATGGAGTAGCCCGAGGGGTTTATAGTGCCAGGAAAAGAAAATTTAATGGGT
This sequence comes from Gossypium anomalum, assembly GCA_025698475.1. Taxonomy (NCBI): domain Eukaryota; kingdom Viridiplantae; phylum Streptophyta; class Magnoliopsida; order Malvales; family Malvaceae; genus Gossypium; species Gossypium anomalum. Next base: position 21,865,795 of record CM046964.1, on the reverse strand, counting down.
CGACTCAAAAAGAGCCTTTATGGTCTTAAATAGGCACCACGACAATGGTACAAGAAGTTTGACTCTTTTATGACTCAGCATCAGTTTAAGAAGACTCTTACTAACCATTGTGTCTTTGTGAAAAGGTATGATAGTGGAAATTTTATCATATTATTGTTTTATGTTGATGATATGTTAATTGTTGAGTAAGATAAGAAGAAAATTGCTTCTCTTAAGAAGGCCTTAAGCAATTCTTTTGCCATGAAGGATTTAGGCCCAACAAAACAAATCCTTGGAATTAATATTGTAACACCCTAAAAATTGGGTTAGAAGAAATTGGGTTTTGGAAACCAAATATGGTCATCCCTCGATTTTGAGTTTAGATTTTGGACATTTTTGACAAGAAAATTGATCTGGTTTAGTAGTTAGGTGTTTTGGTCATGTGTGAGAGGTTCTAGGTTTGAACCTTCTTCCTTGAAATTTTGTTATTTTTATCAAACCCTTACTCTTGATCGCCTGGCATAAGTTCTATTTTCGATAAACTAATGACAAGAATGAGCATGTTGGTTCAATGGTTAAGTGTCTGCATACCCTTTGGTCTTAGGTTTGAGACTCTGAAAAAGCTAGGGAGATGTATTTAGTGAACTACCTTATGGGGTAGTTTGTTTTAGTTAATTAGACTTTCCCAAAACAAAAACTCCCTCTTTGTTTCACATTTTTTCATTTTTTCCAACATTATGTTTTTGCTTCCTTCTTTATTGATTCGGTTCCACCGTTTCAAGTTCCTTTATTTTTTAGCTATGTTACGTTACATTGATTCTGTACGGGTTCTGACTTTTCCATTACAGTTCAATTCGTTGGTCGGTAAGGTCAATTTAAAGTTTTAGTGTCAAAAGTTCTTCGATGCAACTTCGATTGTGGAATGTTAGTTTTAGCGATTTGACTGTGGATTAATCTTTTGTTAAGAAATTGTTTGTCATTTAGGGATGGGAATTCATCCTTTTTGCTCCTACATCAAATCCGTATCAGGTGCGTACCGAAAACTCTTATTTTTGTGAATTTCAGAATCGAAAAATGTGGCTGTCGACTCCACACAGCCAAAGACATGAGCATGTGCCCAGGCCGTGTAAGCCACACTGTTGTGTGTCAGGCATGTGGTTGGTCGTGTAACTCATTGTTCATTGAATTTGAGCCACACAGGCATCTGTCCAAGCCAAGTGTGGCCATGTTAATGCAGGGTTCACACAGGCAAAGGACACGGGCGTGTGTCTAGGCCGTGTAACTCACTGTTTATGATTTAGGACCACACGGCCAGGGACATGAGCATGTGCCCAGAGCCACACGGGCAAGAACATGGGTGTGTGTTCAGGCTGTGTAACTCACTGTTTGCGAATTAGGACCACACGGGCAAGTGACACTAGCGTGTGTCAAGTATCTTATTCTAATCAACATATAATATAAGTAATGCAGTAAGGTTGAAACATCTTATTCAAATCAATATCAAATAGAGGAAGTAAACTTCTATACAGATTCTTCTTGTGCAACCTGTACCATACCGCTCGATTGTGACCCCAGTCCAGTATCTTACTTATTGGGGATCCAAAATGGGCTACGGCCTTCACCCTCTTAGATCCCCCTTTCTTGCCACTTGTATTTTACTCTAATAAGAATTTGGGTCACAACTCTAACAATAGAAGTGGTTATTGAAGGAGAAACTTGAATGGAAAATTCATGCAAAAATGTTGACTATTGAGATGTCCTAAGCTAGAGGAATAGCCATATTACATTAAGGAGGATTAGTTAGTCTACTTGATGCCCTCTCATAAATTCCATCTAGACCTTAAGTTTTATGGTTTTCAATTAAGACAGGTTTTACGTATCATTTAGTGTCTTCAAAGCTTATTAAGAGTTTAATTTGAAAGAAAATTTGCTATAACTTTCATCTCTATTAATGCTACATTAAGCTTTCTATTGATATTGAAATCCGTAGCAATGAATGCAGCAAGTTTTTTTATATAGGAAAAAATGCATATATTATTTAAGTGAGGTGTTAAGAGCATAAAAAAATTGATAAACATAAAAATAAATATAAATGATCGGAGGTTAAATTTTTATTCCGTCTTTAATTAATTTTTCACTTTTTAATATTTATGAAGATATTTATATTTTAAATAAAATGTATAAAGATATCTAGTTTATAAATCTTCTAACAGAACATATATAATCTTGTCATATAAAAGTGTTTAGTAATTGAAAATTGTTAGAATTAAGTGACCCGAATCCTTATTTAAATAAAATACAGTGGTAATATAAAATAAAAGAAGTGTAATTCTATATGGATTCTTGTACATCTCGATCACGGTAATGGCGTTTTTGAAGTATGAAATTCTGCTATTGGATCGCAACACCAGATTTGCGTTGTGGCAGATTAAGATGCAAGCAGTTCTTGCGCAGATGGATCTGGAGGATGCCCTGCTAGGGATAGATAAGATGCCTTCGACATTAACAGATGAAGAGAAGAAGCGTAAGGATCGAAAGGCGTTAACACAATTACATCTGCATTTGTCCAACGAAATTTTGCAGGATGCGATGAAAGAGAAGACCGCCGCTGCATTATGGAAGAGACTAGAACAAATATGTATGTCGAAAACTCTAACAAGCAAGTTGCATATGAAGCAGCATCTTTATGCTCATCGTTTGGAGGAAGGTGCGTCTGTACACAAACACTTAACAGTGTTTAAAGAAATTCTCTCAAACTTGGAGGCCATGGAGGTTCAGTATGAAAAGGAAGATCTAGGGTTGATTCTACTTTGTTCGTTGCCCCCGTCTTATTCAACCTTTAGAGACATGATTTTATATAGCCGCTAGTCTCTCACAGTTGATGAGATTTATGATTCTTTGACCTCGTATGATAAGATGAAGCATCTTTGGTTAAACCCGACTCTCAGAGAAAGAGTCTTATTGCTTGTGAGAGACAAGATCGGAATGCTGATAATGATCGTGAAAGGACACAGGAACAGAATCCTCGCGGTAAATCTAAGGGTAGATCGAAGTCTTCAAATAGAGGTAAAACTTGTAACTTCTGCAAGAAGAAAGGGCACATTAAATCTGAGTCCTATAAGCTACAGAACAAGATTAAAAGGGAGGCTGCGAATTAAAAGGGAAAACAACCAAAAAATTCTGGTGAAGCTGATGTTGTAGAAGACTATAGCGATGGTGAACTTCTAGTTGCTTCTGTCAATGATTCTAAAGTAAACAAATAGTGGATACTTGATTCAGGCTGCACCTTCCACATGAGTCCCAATCGGGATTGGTTTACAACTTACGAAACAGCGTCAGAAGGTGTTGTTTTGATGGGAAATAATGATTCATGTAAAATTGCAGGTGTTGGAACAATTAAAGTTAAGATGTTTGATGTAGTTGTCAGAACACTTAGTGATGTGCGACACGTTCTAAAATTGAAGAGAAATTTAATTTCGTTGAGTACTCTTGATTCAAAAGGGTACGGATACACAGCTGAAAGTGGGGTTTTAAAGATTTCCAAAGGTTCCCTTGTTGTGATGAAAGGGCAAAGAAAGACTGCCAAGTTATATATTTTGCAAGGTTCTACTGTTACTGGTGATGCAGCTGTCGCTTCCTCTTCCTTGTCAGATGATGATATTACTAACTTTGGCATATGCACCTAGGGCATATGAGTGAGAATGGCATGGTAGAATTGAGCAAAAGAGGATTTCTTGATGGGTAAGGAATTTGCAAACTAAATTTCTGTGAGCACTGTGTTTTTGGGAAGCGAAAGAGAGTTCGATTCACCAGAGGAATCCATAACACGAAGGGAACATTGGAGTATATTCATTCTGATCTATGTGGGCCATCTAGAGTGCCTTCGAGAGGTGGAGCTAATTATATGCTAACCTTTATTGATGATTTTTTTAAAAAATTTTGGGCGTTCTTCCTGAAGCAGAAAAGCGATGTGTTTTCTGCATTTAAGTCTTGAAAAATTATGATTGAAAAATAGACGAGAAAACAAATAAAATACCTCCGCACAGACAATGGTTTAGAGCTCTGTTCTAATGAGTTTAATAGATTGTGCAAGTAAGAAGGGATCACAAGACACTTGACAGTTCGTCATACTTCACAGCAAAACGGCATTGCAAAATGAATAAACAGAACGATCATGGAGAAGGTTCGATGTATGTTGTCAAATACCAACTTATCGAAGTCGTTTTGGGCAGAAGCAGCCTCTACTGCATTTTTTTTATCAACCGATCTCCATCCGTTGCCATTGAGAAAAAGACTCCACAAGAGGTATGGTCTGGTAATCCTGCTAATTATTCTGATTTAAAGATCTTTGGGTGTCCTGCGTATGCTCATGTTGATAATGGAAAATTGGAACCGAGATCCATTAAATGTGTTTTTTCTTGGTTATAAAGCTAGTGTAAAAGGGTATAAGTTATGGTGTCCTGAAAATAGAAAAGTTGTGATTAGCAGAGATATTGTTTTTGATGAAACTGCTATGCTACCTAACTTATCTCTTAAAAACTTCCAATAAAGAAAGTCAAAAGTAGGTGGAGCATCAGATTAATACAGAGTCGACTCCTCAAGCCAGTACAAAAATTGAGAATAGAGTTGCTTCTTCGCCGCAATACTCTATTGCCAAAAATAGAACTAGAAGAGAAATTAAACCTCCAAAGAAGTATGATGAGGCTGATCTAGCTGCTTATGCTTTAAATGTGGCTGAAGATATAGATGCGAATTAAGAGTCGTCTAATTATTCTAAGGTGATTCGCTGTGAAGACTCAGAAAAATGGATGTTTGCTATGCAAGAGGAGATGGAATCACTCCACAAAAACAAAACATGGGATCTTATGAAACTTCCTAAAGATAAGAAGACTGTTCGTTGTAAATGAGTGTTTAAAAAAGAAAGAAGGGACTTCAGGAGTTGAAGAACCCAAATATAAAGCAAGGCTTGTTGCAAAGGGTTACAGTCAAATTTCAGGAGTGGACTTCATAGATGTGTTCTCCCCAGTTGTGAAGCATAGTTTGATTCGAGCTTTGCTTGGTATTGTGGCCATGCATGATTTGGAGCTTGAGCAGTTAGATGTAAAAACTACATTTTTGCGTGGAGAACTTGAGGAAGATATTTACATGCAACAACCAGAGGGTTTTACAGTTTCAGAAAAAGAGGACTATGTTTGCTTGCTGAAAAAGTCCCTTTACGGTTTGAAACAGTCACCAAGGCAGTGGTATAAGAGGTTTGATTCCTTTATGACTTCTCATGATTTCAAAAGAAATAGTTTTGACAGTTGTGTTTTCCTTAAGAAAAACAGTGATAGTTCTTTTGTATATCTACTTCTTTACGTTGATGACATGTTGATAGCAGCAAAAGATAAAGGAGAGATAAGAAAGGTAAAAGCCCAACTAAGTGAAGAATTTGAGATGAAAGATTTGGGACCAGCAAAGAAGATACTTGGTATGGAGATTCTCAGAGATAGAAAAACAAGTAAATTATACCTAAGTCAGAAGGGGTACATTGAGAAAGTTCTTTGCAGGTTCAATATGCAGAGTGCTAAGCCTGTTAGTACTCCTTTAGCAGCCTATTTTAGACTTTCGTCGTCGTTGAGATTGAATACATGTCACATGTTCCATACTCTAGTGCAGTGGGATCTCTCATGTATGCTATGGTTTGTTCATGTCCAGATTTATCATATGCAGTCAGTGCAGTTAGCAGATATATGGCGAATCTCGGTAAAGAACACTGGAAAGCAGTTCAGTGGATTTTAAGATACTTACGAGGTACTACTGATGTTTGCTTACAGTTTGGAAGAACTGAAGATGGAGTCATAGGGTATGTTGATGCCGATTTTGCTGGAGACCTTGATAGAAGAAGACCTCTCACAGGTTATGTCTTTACAATCAGAGGTTGTGCAATAAGTTGGAAAGCCACTTTGCAAACTACAGTCGCTTTGTCTACCACTAAAAAGTGAGTACATGGCGATTCGAGGCTTGTAAAGAAGCTATTTGGTTTAAGGGACTCTTTAGTGAACTCAATGAAGACCTTCAAATCAACACGAGATTTTGTGATGATCAGTGCCATCTTTCGACAAAAGATCAAATGTTTCATAAGAGAACAAAACACATTGATGTTCGGTATCATTTTATTCGTGATATTATTGCTCATGGTGATACTGTTGTGAGCAAAATTAGTACTCATGAAAATCCTGCAGATATGATGACTAAGTCACTTTCTATAACCAAGTTTGAGTATTGCTCAAACTTGGTTGGTGTTCATTGTTGAAGTTAAACCCTTAAGGGGTTTTATGGAAGAGGTGGAGAACTTGTTCGTTAAGAGTTCGCGATGAAAAATTTGTTCATTGAGAATTCGTGTCAAGGTGGAGATTGTTAGAATTAAGTGACCCGAATCCTTATTTAAATAAAATACAGTGGTAAAATAAAATAAAAGAAGAATCCATATAGAATTACACTTCTTTTATTTTATTTTAGAATAAGGTTTTTTAAACCTTATTAAATTCCATCTATTTGATATTGATTAGAATAAGGTGTTTCAGTGTTATTAGAATATGGCTTTACAAGCCTATAAATAGACATAGTCTATTCCTCTTGTAATCAATTCGCATTCGACATAGTGAATTTTCTTCTCCTCTGCCCGTAGTTTTTTCCCGAAAGGGTTTCCAAGTAAAATCTGTGTGTTCTTTATTTTATTTTATTTTATTTTTCACAAAAATGATGATTGGATGTACATAGATTGGTGTTTTTAGTGTGAGAACTTGGAGCAATAGTTAGACTTTCAGCGTGGGAGACAATGTGAGATGTGGTTCTGAGTCAACAACCCCAAAGCTCTTCCAAAATTTTCAGTGTTGATGACCGCACCATTTGAGGCATTGATATCACATTTCAAGAAAAATAATGAATTTAGGAATGCTCACACCTAAATAAAGTGATTTAAGATGAAGTAATTTAAGGTAAAAATAGTATCGGAACTAAAGTGGTGAATATCTAACAAATAATTGCATAAAGCAGAAGGATTTGATTGGCAATGACCTAGAATTTAATGGCATCTTCTAAAAGGTCGACATTATAAATGGTTAAGTAAAAATAGTTTTTAAGGGCAAGAATTTAATTGATATGGAAAAGAAGTATAACGGACTTAGGTTGCAATCTTACCATAAAAGAATTACAGTACGTTCTGTTCACTAAAATGGAATAAGATTGTAATGAAATAGTCATTTTGTGAGAATGGAATAAAGCTGTAACAGAATTGAATAGAGGTTTGATTGGATGGAATGAAATGAGTATTGTAATAGTATTCATGCGTTTGGTTGAGAGAAATAGATATATAATAGAAAAATAAAATAATCTAATGACAAATATGTCCTTTAATAAATTAAATTTTGTTTTTTTTTTTGTGTTTATATTAAAAAACCAAAAGCAATAAATGTTGAAATGACAAATATCAATTTTTTTTAAAATGAAAAAATCATAAAAAAATGTTTAAATGACTAATATACTGTTTAATTTTTTTTAAATACACTAATATATGAATTATTTTTAAATAATTTAATAAAAATATATTTACAAAATTTTAAAAGTATATATAATTATTAATCATTATTTTTTAAATTTGTATAAATTAATATTAATATGTAAGTGGTTATAAAAAATATTAATATTTAATGTAAAATAATAAGTTAGTTTTATATTTTTACTGGGTATAAACACCCAATTTATTTTTTTACTCATTTTATTTTTACTTTCCTCTCTCTCTCATGAATCTTTCTCTCTAGAACTTGTCTCTAAACCCTCAAAATTATAGCTTTTTTTTTTTGGTGAAGAAGAAATTACAACTCTAGTATCAAATATGAAAAGAACTCAAAATATAATCCTTGTCAATCAACCGCAAACCCGGTTCCCTATCTTGCCTAAGCTTGACTATCTTGTCCGCAATTCTATTTTCTTCTCTAGAGATAAAATTGATAGTCCACTGGCTCAAGAGCTTCAAAAGCAAAAGTATTCTCCTGACTAAGGCAGAATTCGAACCATTACCCACTCCTTCATGGATAAGTTTAACAGCTTCAAGATTATCGAATCGAATGGCGACTTTTCGGTAGCCACGATAGAGAGCAATTTGCAACCCATCAAGGATGCCCCATAACTCTGAATCAATAACTTCACAATTACCCAAATATCTTATGTAACCAACAATCCAATTACCATTGCAATCTTCTAGGAGTCCTCCAGCTGCAGCAAACATCTCCTCTATTCTGACCGAACCATCCATATTCAATGAGACCCAACCATCCAAAGAAACCGGAGTTAGATTCGAACTTGAGAATTTCATGCCTTGCGAATCTAACGTCGACATATACTGCTTTGCCCAACATAGTGATGCTTTGATAGCCTCATCAGTAGTCCACGAAAGACTTTGAAATACTTGAAGGTTCTAATTCTTCTGGATCCGCCAAATGATGATCCCGAACAGACTAGACCAATTGACTCCTCCCACAAGATTTATGCTCTGCTGATTCTGTAAATTAAGCTCCATCCATTCGTATAAAGACCCTGTAAAAAAACAGAATGTTTACCTGAAGGGATTAACTGCATCCATATATCTCTTGCCATTGTGCAGTCCCTTAGAACATGAAGAATACTTTCATAATTATTACCGCATATACCACAAGTAGAATCTGGTCCTAAACCTCTTCGTGTTCTTTTAACATTAGTGAGGAAACGATTTTTAAGGGCGAGCCAAATGAACACTCTAACCCTTTGTGGTCCCTGATACTTCCATGGTAATTTCCAAACATCTTCTTTTGCGCTTTATGAATTTTCTCGAAGTTTCCTATACGCACTTTTAATAGAAAAAGATCCAGATGTGGTACCCCCCAACTAATTCTATCCATTCTCGAATTTGGATGAGGTGGCGGAATCCCTATAATCCAATGAATGATATCTTTTGGTAGCCAAAGACGGAAGAAATTCAAGTTCCAATCCCTATTTTCTGTGACCAAATCACTAAGGGAACAATCCATATCCAAGCTAGAATTACAAGGAATTTTTTTACAAAGAGGCCCAACATTAGGAACCCCAAGATCCTTCCAACAGTTAATGTTACGACAGTCTCCAACTGACCAAAGGATGTTTTCACGCATGAGAGGCCAAACCTTTGATAGAGATCTCCAAAGGAAAGAACAATGTCTCCAAGATAAAGATTCTGGTAAACCACTTTGAACCCCATACTTAGACCGAAGCACTTAAACCCATAAAGAAGAAGAATTCGACACTAAATTAAAACCCAATTTCATAATGAAAGAAGAATTTGATCTCGTAAAGACCTTATGCCAAGACCGTCATGAGCTTTAGGTTGACATATCGCATCCTAGCTTACCAAAGCCATTTTTTTATTCTCGCTGGTGGATCCCCAAATGAATTTTCAAACCATAACTTCAATCTCATCACATAAACCATTCGGTATCATCATCGATTCAATAAAGCATGTGACAGCCCTAATTTGACCCTAGTCGGAAAGTGGTTTCGAGACCACAAAATTGAATCATAAAAATAATTAACTGTTAAATTCTATGCTTATTACATGTTTAAATGCATTTGTGAAAGTCTCAAGCTTTGATTTTGTCATTTGTATGTGAAAATTTTAAATAGGACTTAGGTGAGATATTTGTGAAATGTGATAGGTAAATTTTAAAGTGATCTAATAATGCATGTTGTCAAAAAAATGGACTTGCATGTCAAATTAGCTAATTTTTGGATAGTGGCCGGCCATGATAATGATTAAAACATATTATATGTATTTTCTATTAACATTTTAATTTACAAAATGAATTAAAGAATAAAGAAAAATAAAATATTGGTTAGTGGGAGGAGAAACCAAAGTTAGTTCATTTTTGCTCCTCCATTGCCGTAACTAGAAGAGAAGAAGAAGAAAAATCTTTGGGAAAATTTTGGCTAAGTTGATTAGCTAGATTAAGGTATGTTCAATGTCATTCTTGGGAACTTATGCATCATTTGGATGATTAGTTTAAATTCTACCTATCTTATGGTTTGAATTTAGGTTTTGAATGGGTTGAGATTCGGCTAAGGAGCTTAAAAATTTATAGTAGATTCCTTTGATGTCATTAGCATGCTAAGTTATAAAACATTAAGTAGATGATACATATGATTGTGAAGTGGCTAATCGGGATTTATAATGAAATTATGCCAAGGCCGAATGTGTCATGAAGTAAAATGCTAAATGTGCATTATGTACGTATATGTGTATTCGGCCAAATGAGTTTGATATGAAGATTTGATAGGTTTGAGTGATGAATGGCCGAATGAGCTATAGGTTATGTATGGATGAATTTTATGCATAAGTGTGTGTGTGTGTGTGTGTGTGTGTGGCATTAGTAGTTAATAACATTCGGTTAAGGATTATGTGTGTTAGCAAGTTTGGTATAATGTATCGGCTAGTTTTGTAGTTAGTTATTTCGGGAATGAATGTATATTCAAGCCATGCGAAAATGGCTAAATTCTTAAGTTGGTTTTAGTTGTGTTTTGGTTGTGATTATTTCTCCACTTGAATTCGGTTATGTATGATCATGGTATGAGCTCATTAGAGTTAATATCTTATAAGTGAATGGAGTTTTAGTTAACCTTATGTGTTATGTACGTTAAAATAGTTGATGATTTGGGTGTTACCTATGGTTGATTCGGTTATGGTCTTTGCATGAGTAAAAATATACATATGGAAATGGTTGTTATATTTTGCTAAAGTGTTACTATATGCAATTATGCTAAGGAATATTCGGCTATGTTATATATCTATGAAATGATAATAATGGATAATATGTAAGAGTAATTTCGGTTTGTTAAATATGCGGTACGTGTATGGTAAATTGTATAGACATGATGCATTGAAGTTACCCTATATGATCGAATAGGTAATTAGATTATTGGTGTGTATGTATTTCTATTCATTGTAACTTGGCATGTGAAATGGGTATATGTTAGTCAATATATGTGCTTAAGGTGATGTGTTAAAATAATTAGGTATATGGTTCGGTTTCATTATAGAGTATAAGGGTTAAGTGCTTAAAATTGCCTTTGATGTTCGAAATGATTAAACAAATTCATTTGTTTAAATTAAGCTCAAGAGCAAAGAGGAACTAGATCCGATAGGGTAAAGGAGAAAGCAATCGAATAGCCTATCCGCAACTGTTCAAAAATATCCGAGGTAAGTTTTGAGTAATTATAGTTATTAGATAATTGATGTAATGAGATAAGTATGATAAATGAATTACGCCCTATTGTCTTTACTTGAATAAGGTTGTTTAATAAATAAGTTGAGTATATGGCATGTAACCGAATGGATATTAGGAGTTGAGCTGAGATAGTGAAATGGTTAGGTGTTCTTGCGTATAAGTGTTGAACCGAAAGTAATATTGAAGGTGTGTTTTCCTTGTGTGTTTCTACTCGAATGAAGAAATTGAAGTACAAATGTGATATGTTATGTGAGCCGAGTTATCATGTGGGTAAATATGCTTAGCACTTGATATAAAATATATCCGGGTTAAAGTCCATGAGCTTCGTGTCTTTGGTAAAATATATCCAGGGTTAAATCCATGAGCTTAGTCTTTGGTATTATATCAGGGCTTAAAGTCCCATGAGCTTTGTGCTAGTATTTGGATTGGGTTTTGAAACCTAGCAGCTTAACGCCGGTGATTCGAGTGAGATTACAAATTCGAATGTTCAAAGCAAACTATTATTGATTATGTATGATACATGATAATGACCAGGTACGTATTATGTACTTATATGTGAATTGATTTCAAGGTGAGTTATTAGTATCAAATAACGATATAATTGTGTGGATGATTATTATATCTACGAATAAGAGAATAACCTATTCGGTCGATGTCTGTCATTATATGAAAATATGTGAATTAATTAGTTGTATGAGCCATAAAGTAAAGTGAAGCATGTGCTGAAAATTTCTTTGTGTATATATATTCGGCCAATAGGCTTTATATGTGGTATACTTGTGTATATTCGGCCGAGTGATTTTAATTAGAATACGAGTTTTGTGATATTTAATGTTCGTTTTAAATGAAACGTTTTAATTGTTTGAAATACTTAAAACTTACTAAGCCTCGAAAGCTTACTCTGTTCTTTATTTCTTTGTTTTATAGATTGTTGATATTGGCCACCGACTCGGGGATAATCAGCAGTTCATCATACTATCGCACCTTTTGGTACAGTTATATTTTGGCCTTGATATGGCATGTATAGGTTATGCCGGTGACAGTTATGTTTTGTAATTGTAAATATTTTGGCAATGTGAAAATGGCATATATATATAACTCAAAGATCAGTATGTATTCAGCTCGATTTCTGTTTTAGTTGATAGATTATGTGAACGAAATTAAATGTTTAGCTCAGTAATACCTCATGGCCTAAACCGGCGATCAGACTCGGGCTAGGGGTGTTACATTTTATTGGTATCAGATCTACGATTTACTCGATTCTAGGACTATTGTAGAGTGTTTGAGTCTAGCTATACATGCCATATAGTATTAATACGATTGTAATGACCCAAAATTCACGGGCATCAGAAAAGTTCATTAACGGGCCTCCGTCTTAGTAAATTGAGTTCGAAAATAATTGTTAGAAATATTTATGAGTTAAGCGATGTGTTAAAATTAAGTTTAAATTAGGTGAATTTAGCTTAATTTAGGGTAATTAGTAAAAAAAGACTAAATTGAATAAGGGGTAAAAGTCTAATTATAGATTAATAGGAAATAATAAGGACCAAATAGGCAATTAAGCCTATATGAGAAGATGAGGCGGCAAAGTGGAGTAAAAATCTAGGATTTTTGCATGATAATATAGTAATATTTTGACAAGTGGGTGGTGAAAAATAAAATAATAATAAATAAATTATTATAATATATTATAGTAACTAAAATAATAAAAGAAATAGAATAAAGAAAAGAAACAAAAGAATAGGGAAAAGAAACAGAGAAGAAACGAAACAGGGGAGAAAGGAAAAAAGGGGAAATAGAGATTTTAAAACTTGGAGGTTTAATAGGTAAGTCAATTTAGCCCTTTTTATTTAATTTTGATGTTTTAGAAACTTTAGAACAAAGTTTTGATGAAGTTAAATTGATATATTGTAAGATAGTTGATTATAAGACATTGTTCTTGTTGAACAAAAAGATGAATTAAGGGCTAAATTGATAGAAATTCAAGTTAGAAATGAAACAATGATTGAATTGTAAAGTGATTCATAAGTTTTATGCTTTAAGGACTAAATTGAAAGAATTTTGAAATTATGGTTTTATGATGAAAAATAGATAATTATGTCTAAGTTTGGTTAAAAATTGAGTAGAAATAAAGTATGAATTAAGATAGAAAAGTAAGTGAATTTAGTTAGGATTAAATTGAAATTAAAAGTAGAAAATCAACATTTTGCACTAAGACTATTTTGGACAGCAGCAGTAGTCTAAGTTTAAAAAATCACCAAAATTTGTAGAAATTGAATTAGAGAATGAATAAAATATGGAATTAAAGCTTATTGAGTCTAGTTTCTTATAGAAGAAACGGTATAAGCAATTGAATTGTAAATTCGGGTTCCCCTGTTCTGACTTTAGAAAATCACCAAAAATTGTATAAAAATAATTATGGGTTGGAATTCACATGGTTAAAATCCTTGATGAACCTATTTTCAAGATAAGTAAACGGGAACATTGTTCAAATTTTGTACAAGGAGATAAATAATTTTAAGTGAAGAATGGTCAGAACTGTTGACAGCAGAACAGGGGCAACTTTAAAGAATAAACTGTACTTATTGGCTAAACCAAAAATTCTAAAAATTTTATGGTAAGAAGATATGTGAGTCTAGTTTCAGGGAAAATTAACGGATCTTAAATTGGAGTTTCATAGCCTAAGATATAAATGATTTAGTAACAATGACTCAAGTAGACAGTTTTGAATGAACATATAAGTAAATAGTAGAATTATATGTACAAAATGGTTAAAATTGCATGTTTAGGCTCATGGATTAAATTAAATTGTGTTGTATTGATGGTTATAAATTATTATTATTTTCGTAGTTAACAAAGAACCAAAGACATCGGCGCACAAAGGAAAGGAGAAAACGACCGAGGATTAAAACGAGAAACTCACGGTTTGTATTACTATAATTCAAATTTCTTTTTATTAAATGTTTTATATAAATTCTATACTTAATAAGTGAGTTATAGGTAAGTATTGATATTGAGTTGAATAAGAATTGAATTGAATGGTGAATGTGTATGCATAATTGAATTGTAAATTGATTTGAATGTGAAAATTTTGATTGAAAAATAATCTTGGATTGGAAATGAAAGTGAATTGAGAATTGAAATACCCTATTAACTAGTCGGGCTAAGTCGGATATAATTGGCATGCCATAGGATCTGGAAGTGTACGGGATTTGCCGGCATTATCGATCAGGCACTTTATGTGTCATATTTCAGGCACCTCGTGTGTTGTATCAGGCACCTCGTGTGTCGTTTTAGGCATTTTATGTGCCGTATACTGATCAGGTACTATGTACCGTTTTAGGCACAATGTGCCTACTTGTAACACCCCTAACCCGTATCCGCTGCCAGAATAGGGTTTCGGAGCATTACTACCATTTGCAGATCACTAAAAAAAATTTTACTTAAATATTTACCAATTCAATGTATCAATAAATATATTACCATTCAATCAATAGCTTGGCACTTGCCTAAGCATCAACAATCAACACTTGTTAGTGTACTTACACATATTTCATATAAATTCTTATTTTCTCAATATGTCATATTTGAATTTAATACTCGACTTAACTTACATATTTTCCTTATGTTAACATATAAAAGATAATTTCATATGTACATGTCATGATACATATCATTCTCTTACCGTTTCTTTAATAACATATATCATTTATTTTATTATATCATCATTTTATGCACCATCATTTCCTTTTATCTTAGGTATATTTATTTCGGTAATAGTTCGTATTAAACTTAACATAATTTAAATTCCATGTACCTATACTTATTTCATTTATCTATCTTATTAATTATTTCATACAACTATTTTGTACATTTATTTCCATATGACCAATTCCTGTAAATATTTCACATTACCATTTTGTATAACCAATTCATTTAACCAGTTGTTATATTACCTGAACATTAGTTGTTCAAAAGATATCTTGGCGTTTCTCTTCCACGATCTTATTTATCTTCGACATGATGCCATAGTGTCTTTCAACTATGGTCTTACTCATTTTCTGTCATGTTGCCATGGTATCATTCAACAATGGTCTTATTCATTTCCCCGTCGCGTTACCATGGTATCTTTCAACCATGGTCTTACACATTTCATATCAGGTTGCCATGGTATCTTTCAACCATGGTCTTACTCGTTTCATATCACATTGCCATGGTATCTTTCAACCATGGTCTTACAAATTTCATATCAGGTTGCCATGGTATCTTTCAATCACGGTCTTACTCGTTTCATATCACGTTGCCATGGTATCTTTCAACCATGGTCTTACACATTTCATATCAGGTTGCCATGGTATCTTTCAACCATGGTCTTACACATTTCATATCGAGAGCACACTCCCGCGAACCTCATCCTTACAGTGGGATTACCAAGACAAAGCTAAATCTCTGTAATATAAACTCATAGAGCATTGTCGGGATTACTACCCGGGCTAAATCTGCAACGACAATTACTCTAATGAGCTTGGATCCAATTACTACCCAGGCTAAATTCGGACCCCAATTCGGATTACCCGTCCGGCGAAATCCATTTTCCACATATTCTTCGGGAGGGCTATATCGGGGATAGGATCACCCGTCGGGGCTAGATCCTTTTACCGTCAATTCCTTTTAAGAGATCCATCGAATTTTTCTTTCATTCAACCGGGATTTCTTCCCCTTTATATCAAATATATCAATGTTTCATCAATTTTCATACAATGAACATTCAAATCATATTCACATCAATAACATACATTTCAAGTATTTGAGAATTTAATTCAAGTTACATGAACTTACCTCATTGCTTGTTTGTGTTTATAATTTCATTGATCCGATATCTTTTCTTTTTCACGATCGAGTCTCATATTTGAGTCGCCCGGATCTCTTTTAAATAAATTGATCATCATTTTCATTCATTTCATATTCTAATGCATTTAATTAATGCTCTAAGCAAAATTACCATTTTGCCCCTAACCTTTTAATTAATGACGATTTCATCCTTAAGGTCAGGAAAATAAAATTCTTGCAATTTAATCCTTATTTCCAACTATTATTCTTATATATATTGATAACAGTCCATGAATTCTATAAAATATCAAAAATTTCCATAATTTCAACACTTTTCAATTTAATCCCTAAAACACTTTTCAATTTAATCCCTAAAACATGTTTTCCCCCGATCTTGAACTAAATTGATAATTTCGTTAAATTTTGTAATTTAAATAATAAAATAATCTATTTCATGCAATTTAGTCATTTCTGACATTTTTACAAAATTACCCTTAAAGTTTTACTTTTATTCAATTTAGTCCTTGAGCCTAAAACAAGCAAATTAGCCATGCTAGATGAATATTCATACATATTTTTCCTCCTCCTCCTCTCCATTCCACATCCTTAGTATAAACAACACACTTGTAGGTAACATTATCCATAATTTTCACTATCTACTTATGTGAATATTCAAGCTGTCCATCTGTGTCATAGTCACTAAATTATTTTTATCTTGAGCTACAGGACTCCAAATTAAGATCCGCTAATTTTCCCTAAAACTAGACTCATATACCTTCTTACCATAAAAATTTCATAATTTTTGGTTGGGCCAATTAATACAGTTTATTCATTAAAGTCTCCCCTGTTCTGCTGTCTGACAGTTCCGACCCTTCTTCACTAAAAATTAATTATCTTCTTGTACAGGATTCGAATGATGTCCTCGTTTGTTTCTCCTGAAAATAGACTCATTCAGGATTCTAAAAATATAAATTTAAGCCCCCAATTATTTTTATCCAATTTTTTTATGATTTTAAAAAGTCAGAACAGGGGAACTCGAAATCATTCTGACCTTGTCTCACAAAAGTTATTATATCTCATGATTTACAATTCCATTGCTTACATAATTTCTTTTATAAGAAACTAGACTCAATAAGCTTTAATTTCATATTTTATTCATCCTCTAATTCGATTTATATAATTTTTGGTGATTTTTCAAAGTTAGACTACTGCTGCTGTCTAAAACAGTTTTAGTGCAAAATGTTGATTTCTATTTTACCCCAAATTTCACAATTCATACAATTCAGTCCTTGCTCAATTAACCCCTCAATTCAGATAATTTTCTCAATTAATACTTTTTCTAGACATTATAAGTTATTTCATAACTATTGAAATTCAGAATTTCCATATGGAACTCTAACTTCAAACTCTTTTACAATTAGGTCCCAAACATTCACTTTCTATTCAATTCTTTCAATAAAATCAGCATATAAATAATTTAAAGCTCTAATTCCATGCCAAATCATTATATACTTCCAGCACATATTCATAGCAACTTTCAATTTCTTTCATAGAATCAAAAACTAATGAATTCAACAAGTGGACCTAGTTGTAAAAGTCACAAAACCATAAAAATTTCAAGGAGAAAGAAAGAATTAAACTTACATGAAGCTAGATTATGAAAACCAGCTTGAACCCTCCTCCATGGCTATTTTTCAGCTGATGAATATGAAGAGAAATGAAGAGAATTCTAGATATTCCAATTTAGTCCCATTTTTATTTAGCCAATTTTGGCAATTTTCCAATTTTGCCCTTATTTCACCCATTTCCTGATTTTTCTCAGCTATTGCCGCCCAAAATATCTACTTTAGGATTATTTTCACTTTAGGTCCTTCCTCATTTGACAATTGAGCTATTTAATCCTTCTAGCAACTTTTACACCCTTTTCAATTTAGTCCTTTTATTTAATTAACCACCCAAACGTCAAAATTTTCTGACTAAATTTTAATACTACGTCATTAACACTCCATAAATATTTCTAAAAATATTTATGGCTCGATTATGAAGTTGAGGTCTCGATAACTCACTCTCGACCCAATTTACCTAATTAATTCTTTTAAATCACCAAATTCACTAATTCAAAATGCTTTTATATTCGCATTTGACTCATAGGTATTAATTTATTAAATTTTTAACTCACCCGTCGATTTGGTGATCTCAAATCTCTATTCCGATACCATTTGAAAATTAGGGTCATTACAATATCTCTAGCATCATTACTACTTTCTAGATTTCTCTCTCTTCCAATTGACCATTTTGCCCTTCATTATCTTTTAAAATTCCATCCTTGAGTCATCATTTAATTTGGTGAAATTGCAATTTAGTCCCTTATAGTTCTTCATCTATTCAATTTGGTCCTAATTCATCCATTTTCCTTAGTTTCTAGATCATTCCACTCCTAAAATATTTACACTGTTGGTCCTTCAACTTTTTCATATTTACACTTTAATCCTTTAAATTTTGAGTATTTACTCTTAGGCCACAAAACTTTTCTCACTTTTACAATTTAGTCCTTTCTTGAATTAATATATCATAATATACTTCTCAATATTGACATAACTCAAAATTTCTCTTTTGTCACTTTATTTCCTTATTTTACTATATTACTGATAATATTTATTTTATCAAAAATTTGAGGTATTATTACTACTCTTTGGTGTGTTTGGGTTGGAAAGTGTATCCGTCAAAGTCCGAGTTTGTTAATAGGGTGAACATCTAAAGTGAGAATTAAAATAAATTGATTGATTATGTTATTGAAATATTGAAAGAAATGAGAAAGTTGAGTTATGGATTGAAATTGAGATTGTAAATGGAAGGCATGAACTTAATGTTCATGTAGTGATTGAAATTGTTACATGTGATGTGTGATGGAAATTGAAGAATAGTTAAAGAAATTTTATTGATATTATTAATTAATGAAAGTTTGAGAACGAATTGATATTTGAGAAATTAAATAGCTACATGTTTGGTAATTGTGATTCTTTATTGCTATTATAATTTTAATTATGGTAATACCACTGAGTATGAAATACTCAGCGTGCGGTTGTTTCCGTGTGCAGGTTAATAGGAGTCTAGTGTCCTGGTACAGCATCTGAACGATCCCGACTCCAGCAAATTTTTGGTGACATTTTCTCTCTTAATTGAAAGTGGCATGTACTAGGTGTTGTATAGTTTATATAAATATGCTTATAATGTTGGTTGTAAGAATGTTATATCATATTTTGTTACTAGTACGATAAAATAGTAAAGATTATATTATATAATTTGGTATTTAGTTGGAATGGAAAATGAATGAAGTGATTAGTTAATTTTTGATTAATATCATGAATGTTTAGTTATTAAATGATTATGTTAATGAATTGGTTATGATATTTGTATATTTAGGTTTAATTGTTTTTGACTATGTCATTGGTTTGAATTAGTTGGTTTTTGGTTGGAATTTGCAGGGGGTTTATGTAAAAATAAGGGGATATGCTATCGAAATTTAAAAAAAAAATTCTATATATATATTTCCAGAATATTCGAACAAGTCCCGTTTCATTCTATTTTAATACATGTGTTGGGCTTCGAGAGTCAAATATAGGGACTTAATTCTTAAATTTTACTATTAATGTTATAATAATTGTGAATTATTCGTAAGTTGTCTGATATGTCCGGTAATGCCTCGTAACCCTATTCCGGCGACGATTTGGGGTTAGGAGGTGTACAACGATAGTATGATGAATTCTATCAGTTAAAAATGTGTTCTCGTATAATAATGGATCTCGATCCCAATCGAGCGGTAGCTGTTCGAACTAATACGGCTGTTCCACAACCCCCACTCCAGAATAATACACCCCCTGCACCTACGATACCTCCGGTAACTGATCAGGCAAGGTCAAATAAGCCCCCAGTTGACAGAATTTGAAAGCACGGGGCTACTGAATTTAAGGCTATAGATAGTGATGATGCTGAGCAAGCTGAATTTTGGTTGGACAACACTATCCGAGTGTTTGATTAACTGTCTTGCACACCTGATGAATGCCTGAAATGTGCCATATCTCTGCTACGTGATTCTGCCTATTATTGGTGGAATACATTGGTTTCTGTTGTACCCAAAAAACGGGTGATGTGGGAATTCTTCCAGACTGAGTTCCGAAAAAAGTATATCAGTCAGAGGTTCATCGATCAGAAATGAAAAGAATTTCTTGAGCTTAAACAGGGTTCCATGTCAGTTACTGATTATGAACGGAAGTTTGTCAGACTTAGTAGATATGCTCGGGAATGTGTATCGTCTGAGGCTATTATGTGTAAACATTTTGAAGATGGGCTGAATGAAGATATAAAAATGTTTGTTAGCATTGTTGAAATACGAGAGTTCGTAGTACTTGTCGAACAAGCTTGCAAAGCCGAAGAACTTAGTAAAGAGAAAAGAAAAGTTGATGTCGAAGCTGGAGAATTTCGTAAAAGATCTTCAGGAAAGTCTTTTCCGCAATCATCGAAGAAATTTTGAGATGATTCAGGCCGATCAAAGAACACTTCGGGTTTTTCCAGACGAGACCGTGATCGACCCCCTGTGAGTGCACGAGCCACTTCAGTTGCCAGTGTTGGAAATGATCGACGGGATAGGACCGAGTGCAAGTATTGTGGAAAATAGCATTCGGGGAGCTGTAGATTTTATGACCACTCCTGTTATAAATGCGGATCAGCCGACCATTTTATCAAAGATTGCCCGAGATTATCCAAACAAAATGTGAACCAGAGTGGGAAACTGAGTACTACTACAGTACGAGGTAGACCACCTAGGAATACGGGGAATGCTAGCAGCGGTCAGAGGGGGTCTAAAGATGTTACAACCAGATCAGAGGCTCGTGCTCCTGCTAGAGCTTATGTTATATGTGCACGCGAGGATGCTTCATCGCCAGATGTTATTACCGGTACTTTCACTCTTTTTGATACTAACGTGATTACATTGATTGACCCTGGCTCTACTCATTCATATGTATGTGAGACTTTAGCATCCAGTAAGACTTTACCTGTTGAGTTTACTGAGTTCGTAATTCGAGTGTCGAATCCCTTGGGTCGTTATGTGCTTGTCGACAAGGTGTGTAAGAAATGCCCCCTAGTAGTCCGAGATTCCTGTTTTTCGGCCGATTTGGTGCTTTTACCGTTTGATGAATTTGATATTATTCTCGGTATGGATTGGTTGACCGTACATGATGCAGTTGTAAATTGCAAAAGAAATATCATTGATTTGAGAGGTGCTAATAATGAGATAATCCGAGTTGAGTCTACTGACTTGAACGGATTGCCAGCAATAATATCCTCGATTTTGGTTCAGAAATATGTGAGAAAGGGGTGTGAAGCATATCTTGCATACATACTTGATAGCAAAGAGTCAGAAAAGAAACTTGAATCAGTGCCAGTGGTTTGTGAGTATTCAGATGTTTTTCCTGAGGAGTTACCGGGATTACCACCCATTCGAGAGGTAGAATTTGGCATCAAACTTGTACCTGGGACTACACCAATTTTGATAGCTCTGTACCGTATGGCACCAACGGAATTGAAAGAATTGAAAACTCAATTGCAAGAGTTGACGGATAGAGGTTTCGCTCGACTGAGTTTCTCACCCTGGGGTGCACCAGTATTGTTTGTGAAAAAGAAAGACGGAACCATGAGAATGTGTATCGACTATCGTCAATTGAATAAAGTGACAATAAAGAATAAATATCCGTTACCACATATTGATGATTTGTTTGATCAACTGAAGGGAGCCTCAGTGTTTTCAAAGATAGATTTGAGATCGGGTTATTATCAGTTGCGAGTTCGAGACTCAGATATACCCAAAACTGCTTTCAGAACGAGATACGGTCACTACGAGTTCTTAGTGATGCCGTTTAGGCTCACTAATGCCCCTGCGATATTTATGGATTTGATGAATCAAATTTTCAGACAGTATTTGGACCGGTTTGTAGTTGTGTTTATAGATGACATCTTGATTTATTCACGAGATGAAACTGAACATGCCGAGCATCTGAGATTGGTATTAAAGATTTTACGAGACAAGCGGTTATACGCGAAATTCAGTAAATGCGAGTTTTGGTTGAGAGAAGTTAGCTTTTTGGGGCACGTAGTATCCGCATCGGGTATTAGAGTTAATCCGAACAAAATTTCAGCCATACTCGATTGGAAGCATCTGAGAAATATTACTGAAGTTCAGAGCTTTTTGGGACTTACTGGTTACTACAGACGGTTTGTAAAGGGTTTCTCGATGATAGCCACACCAATGACGAAACTACTTCAGAAAGATGTTAAGTTTGAATGGTCAGAAAAATGTCAGAAAAGTTTCGACCAACTGAAAACTTATTTGACTGAAGCTCCAGTGCTAGTGCAGCCCGAATCAGGTAAAGAGTTTGTCATTTACAGTGATGCATCCTTACTTGGGTTGGGTAGTGTATAGATGCAAGAAGGTCGAGTTGTAGCTTACGCGTCGAGGCAATTGAAGCCACATGAGAAAAACTATCCGACCCATGATCTCGAACTAGCTGCCATCGTATTCGCTTTGAAACTATGGCGACATTACTTGTTTGGAGAGAGGTGTCATGTATATTCGGATCACAAAAGCCTCAAATATTTGATGACTCAAAAGGATTTGAATCTGCGACAAAGACATTGGCTTGAGTTGTTGAAAGATTATGAGCTTGTCATTGACTATCACCCGGGAAAGGCTAACGTGGTTGCCGATGCTTTAAGTCGTAAATCACTGTTTACTTTGCGAGTGATGAATGTACACCTATCTGTTTCATCCGATAATGTGTTAGTACCGAATGTCAATCTACCCGGGTAGTACGAAAATGTACAATGATCTGAAACGTCAGTTTTGGTGGCCAGGTATGAAACGAGACATTTCTGACTTTGTTTCGAAGTGTTTGATATGTCAACAAGTGAAAGCGGAACATCAAGTGCCTTCAGGGTTACTTCAGCCGATCATGATACCCAAAATGATAATAGGATTGAGTCACGACGGATTTTGTATCTGGGTTGCCATTGTAAGCAAGAAATATACAATCTTAGTTGTTGTTGATAGACTGACAAATTCGGCTCATTTTATTCCCGTACGTACGGATTATTCACTTGACAAACTAGTTGAATTGTATGTTTCTCAGATTGTAAGGTTACACGGGGTACCTATTTCTATTGTGTCGGATAGAGATCCGAGATTCACATCGCGATTCTGGAAGAAATTTCAAGAAGCATTGGGTACCAAGTTGCATTTTAGCACCGCTTTTCATCCCCAGACTGATGGTCAATCCGAGCGGATAATTCAGATACTCGAGGATATGTTGAGATGTTGCATCCTTGAGTTTTGTGGTTCATGGGAACGGTTTTTACCTTTGATTAAATTCGCTTACAATAATAGTTTTCAATCAAACATTAAGATGGCACCTTACGAGGCTTTGTACGGTCGTAAATGCCATACACCGTTTTTTTGGACCGAGCTTAGTGAAAGTAAAATCTTCGGGGTTGATTTGATTAAAGATGCTGAACAGAAAGTAAAAGTGATCCGTGAAAGTCTGAAAGCAGCTTCAGATCGTCAGAAGTCGTATGCGGATTTAAAACGAAAAGACATTGAATATCAGGTTGGAGACAAGTGTTTCTTAAAGTCTCACCTTGGAAAATGGTGCTCAGATTTGGCCGTAAGGGCAAATTGAGTCCGAGGTTCATCGGGCAGTATGAAATATCCGAACGAGTTGGGCCAATCGCATACAGATTGATTTTACCCCCTGAGCTTGAAAAGATTCACAACGTTTTTCATGTTTCGATGCTTCGACATTATAGATCCGATCCATCGCATATAATTAATCCATCTGAGGTTGAGATTCAATCTGATTTGAGTTACGAAGAAGAACCGGTTCGTATTTTGGCACGTGAAGTAAAAGAACTACGAAATAAGAAAATCTCATTAGTGAAGGTACTGTGGCTTGAGCACGGGGTTGAAGAAGCTACTTGGGAACTTGAAGACACTATGAAGGATCGATATCCTAACTTATTCACTGGTAAGATTTTCGGGGACGAAAATTCCTTATGTGGGGGAGAGTTGTGACAGCCCTAATTTGACCCTAGTCGGAAAGTGGTTTTGGGACCACAAAACCAAGTCATAAAAATAATTAACTGTTAAATTCTATGCTTATTATATGTGTAAATGCATTTGTGAAAGTCTCATGCTTTGATTTTGTCATTTGTATGTGAAAATTTTAAATAGGACTTAGGTGAAACATTTGTGAAATGTGATAGGTAAATTTTAAAGTGATCTAATAATGCATGTTGTCAAAAAGGTGGACTTGCATGTCAAATTAGCCAATTTTTGGATAGTGGCCAGCCATGATAATGATTAAAACATATTATATGTATTTTCTATTAACATTTTAATTTACAAAATGAATTAAAGAATAAAGAAAAATAAAATAATGGTTAGTGGGAAGAGAAACCAAAGTTAGTTCATTTTTGCTCCTCCATTGCCATAACTAGAAGAGAAGAAGAAGAAAAATCTTTGGGAAAAATTCGGCTAAGGTGATTAGCTAGATTAAGGTATGTTCAATGTCATTCTTGGGAACTTATGCATCATTTGGATGATTAGTTTAAATTCTACCTATCTTATGGTTTGAATTTAGGTTTTGAATGGGTTGAGATTTGGCTATAGAGCTTAAAAATTTATAGTAGATTGCTTTGATGTCATTAGCATGCTAAGTTATGAAACATTAAGTAGATGATACATATGATTGTGAAGTGGCTAATCGGGATTTATAATGAAATTATGCCAAGGCCGAATGTGTCATGAAGTAAAATGCTAAATGTGCATTATGTACGTATATGTGTATTCGGCCAAATGAGTTTGATATGAAGCTTTGATAGGTTTGAGTGATGAATGGCCGAATGAGCTATAGGTTATGTATGGATGAATTTTATGCATAAGTGTGTGTGTGTGTGTGTGGCATTAGTAGTTAATAACATTCGGTGAAGGATTATGTGTGTTAGCAAGTTTGGTATAATGTATAAGCTAGTTTTGTAGTTAGTTATTTTGGGAATGAATGTATATTCAAGCCATGCGAAAATGGCTAAATTCTTAAGTTGGTTTTAGTTGTGTTTTGGTTGTGATTATTTCTCCACTTGAATTCGGTTATGTATGATCATGGTATGAGCTCATTAGAGTTAATATCTTATAAGTGAATGGAGTTTTAGTTAACCTTATGTGTTATGTGCGTTAAAATAGTTGATGATTTGGGTGTTACCTATGGTTAATTCGGTTATGGTCTTTGCATGAGTAAAAATATACATATGGAAATGGTTGTTATATTTTGCTAAAGTGTTACTATATGCAATTATGCTAAGGAATATTCAGCTATGTTATATATCTATGAAATGATTATAATGGATAATATGTAAGAGTAATTTCGGTTTGTTAAATATGCGGTACGTGTATGGTAAATTGTATAGGCATGATGCATTGAAGTTACCCTATATGATCGAATAGGTAATTAGATTATTGGTGTGTATGTATTTCTATTCATTGTAACTTGGCATGTGAAATGGGTATATGTTAGTCAATATATGTGCTTAAGGTGATGTGTTAAAATAATTAGGTATATGGTTCGGTTTC
The DNA here is from genome assembly GCA_025698475.1 of Gossypium anomalum. Taxonomy (NCBI): domain Eukaryota; kingdom Viridiplantae; phylum Streptophyta; class Magnoliopsida; order Malvales; family Malvaceae; genus Gossypium; species Gossypium anomalum. Next base: position 21,840,037 of record CM046964.1, on the reverse strand, counting down.
ATTATTGAGTATAAGGGTTAAGTGTTTAAAATTGCCTTTGATGTTCGAAATAATTAAACAAATTCATTTGTTTAAATTAAGCTCAAGAGCAAAGAGGAACTAGATCCGATAAGGGAAAGGAGAAAGCAATCGAATAGCCTATCCGCAACTGTTCAAAAATATCCGAGGTAAGTTTTGAGTAATTACAGTTATTAGATAATTGATGTAATGAGATAAGTATGATAAATGAATTGCGCCTTATTGTCTCTACTTGAATAAGGTTGTTTAATATATAAGTTGAGTATATGGCATGTAACCGAATGGATATTAGGAGTTGAGCTGAGATAGTGAAATGGTTAGGTGTTCTTGCGTATAAGTGTTGAACCGAAAGTTATATTGAAGGTGTGTTTTCCTTGTGTGCTTATACTCGAATGAAGAAATTGAAGTACAAATGTGATATGTTATGTGAGTCGAGTTATCATGTGGGTAAATATGCTTAGCACTTGATATAAAATATATCCGGGTTAAAGTCCCGCAGGCTTCGTGCTGGTAAAATATATCTGGGTTAAATCCCGCAGGCTTAGTGCTGGTACTATATCCGGGCTTAAAGTCCCGCAGGCTTTGTGCTAATGACTGGATTCGGGTTTTGAAACCTAGCAGGCTTAACGCCGGTGATTCGAGTGAGATTACAAATTCGAATGTTCAAAGCAAACTATTATTGATTATGTATGATACATGATAATGACCAGGTACGTATTATGTACTTATATGTGAATTGATTTCAAGGTGAGTTATTAGTATCAAATAGCGATATAATTGTGTGGATGATTATTATATCTACGAATAAGAGAATAACCTATTCGGTCGATGTCTGTCATTATATGAAAATATGTGAATTAAATTAGTTGTATGAGCCATAAAGTAAAGTGAAGCATGTGCTGAAAATTTCTTTGTGTATATATATTCGGCCAATAGGCTTTATATGTGGTATACTTGTGTATATTCGGCCGAGTGATTGTAATTAGAATACGAGTTTTGTGATATTTAATGTTCGTTTTAAATGACACGTTTTAATTGTTTGAAATACTTAAAACTTACTAAGCCTCGAAAGCTTACTCTGTTCTTTATTTCTTTGTTTTATAGATTGTTGATATTGGCCACCGACTCGGGGATCATCAGCAGTTCATCATACTATCGCCCCTTTTGGTACAGTTATATTTGGCCTTGATATGGCATGTATAGGTTAGGCCGGTGACAGTTATGTTTTGTAATTGTAAATATTTTGGCCATGTGAAAATGGCATATATATATAACTCAAAGATCAGTATGTATTCAGCTTGATTTCTGTTTTAGTTGATAGATTATGTGAACGAAATTAAATGTTTAGCTCAGTAATACCTCATAGCCTAAACCGGCGATCGGACTCGGGCTAGGGGTGTTACAAAGTAGCTCAGAATAGAGAGTAAAACCGCTTGAGCTAAAGTGATTCTTCCTGTAAGAGAGAGTTGCCTAGCGTCCCAATTACAAAGTTTATTACACACCTTCTCAACGACAAAGCGCAAAGTATTATTTGTGACTTTCTCATAGAAAAAGGGAACTCCTAAATACAACCTAAGATTCTGCACCACCTGGAACCCAAAGAAACCACTAATGTGCCTTTGAATGTCTTCTTCCACTCCTTTAGAGAAAAACATATTTAACTTATGCAAATTAACACTATAACCCGAAAATTCACAAAAAGTGTCAAGTGCTTCCTTGATAACTCGTGCCTGCTCCTCTCCGCCTGTCCAAAAAGGATTAAATCATCTGCAAAAAAAAGATGAGAAAAGAGCGGACTTGATCTTGATAACCGGATAGGGGACCATTTACCATCTGTCCTGGCCACATGGATACCATGCCCTAACTATAACTGTTGTTGTTATCCACTGTCCATCACCGATCAAATACCCAAAAATTATCGAAACTTCATCCAAAGCTTTATCTCCATCTTCTCTTTCAATTTTTTTGATTAGTTCATCTTAAAAGCCCACCAAAATCCATGGATCCATACATGCAAATTAAAATTTTTCCTTCCATTGTTGGGCACCGTGGACTTTTCACCTTTTTTCTCCACAAAAATTGAATCTTATATCATTTCAAATCACTCAAACTCAAGATCAACTTGAGTTTCTTCTCTTATGTTCTTCATGTATTATAAAATATATAAGAAAAAACTTATTTTTGATTCTTTGCATTAAGGATTTCCATCTTATGGAATGGGTTGTTAATTTTAGTTATATGTGTAGAAAAAGCAATTGATTTCTAGGCTAATTTCAGTTATACGTGCATCAACAAAATAAGGTTTTGTTATTGTAGCAATATTCTCATTCAATCGTAGTTTAAACAATATTTTTTTGTTTGGGGTATTTTTGAGAAAAATAATAGTTGGCTATTCCATGAGAGGCTAGAATAGTCATTCTATGATTGTAGTGTTCAATGGCTATTACAGCCATTTAAGGAATAAGGTTGTAATATCGATTCAGTCGTTTAACTCATTCGGTCAAGCAAACAGCGGTTTAAAATTATCGCGCCAAATAAAGAATGAATGGCAAAGCCATTCATGCGAACCAAACATGGTATTAATGGTTAAAATTCTTATCAAATACTTGTTCAAGTCCAAGGTCGAAGCCAAAATAATTTTTTAGGGGGCGGATGAAATTTTAGCTTTTTATAGTCTATATCTTTATAATTTTTAAAGGATTAAATTGAATTTTTATAATTTTAAGAGAGGCCAAAGTGCAATTTTATCTTTACTAATTTAAAATTTTAAAAATTTTTAAAAGGCCTGTATAATAATTTTTTATTTTAGGGAAGTCGGGACCCTACCAGCCCCCTAGTTACGCCTCTATGTTCGACACGAATTTAAATTTATCTCACCCCTGATATTGTTTTATATATATATATATATATATATATATATATATATATATATAAAGTAGCAATTTAACCATTAAAAAACAATGGTTCGAACCGGATGTATTAAATGATAGACTTATGTAGTGGAAATGACATAATGTTTGGATTTATGATTTATCACCAAATTAAATCGCCACCTAATTACCATATAATCAATTGAATTATCTTCACATTTTCACAAAAAAATATTCTGATAATATCCATCAATTATCTCCAAAATTTGCTTCATTCATTATCTCTCAATTTTCACTTTAGCCGATGATGCTAAGTGCTACTTATCACGCCACTTTCTTATGTAATTTATGAATTATCAGAAGTTTTACTCTAGATTTATTTTAATGATATCATATTTCAACTATCATTTTTGGAGATATAAGTATTAATTTAAAATTTTATAAATTAATTAAAATTTTTATTTTAGGGCTAATATTATATCACAATGGTAGATTTAACAAGTATTAAAGGGTAAAATTGTATATATATATATATATATATATGAATTCTCCTTGAACCCTAACCATTAATATAAAGGGGATAAATTTAAAAATTATACATGAACTATGGTTTAATGTGTAATGTTATACAGGAATTCTAATTTTGTGCAATTTTATACATGATATTCTAATTTGATTAAATATTTACAAAGCCCTAATATTATTATCGATATAATATCAATTTATGTTTTCATATTACATACACAAATAATTACACTTATCTAATTAAAAGATAAATCGATATATCTATTTCTTTAAATGTGTATAATTGAATTAGAATCAAAATTTTATATACGCATTTGAACCAAAATTAATGTTTAATATGTAAAGTTGTACCAAATTAAAATTCATGTACCAAATTGTATATTAAATTAAAATTCATATATAATTTTAATATTTATCTCATATAAAATTCTAGCAAGATTGAGTGAAAACTTAAGTAGTTACCGTAATGAAATTTATTCTACTGTATTAGGTTTTTTTTTTTAATCATTAACATCCATTGTAATGGATTAAGTCCAATATTATTTTACTTTTCAAAAAAAGTACAAAATTATAAAAACACATCAGGATTGAAAATGCATTTATGACCACAATTTAAACGCATTCATTGATAGGTCCCTAATATATATTTGAATATAGATATGAAAATACGATTCTCTAAATATAAAACAAATCACAACCCTTTAATCCGAATAATTTAATCACAATTCTTATATATTAAAACTTTCATCTTACTAAGCATTTTCAAGTTCAAATTTTACTTCCAAGTTTTTATACTCTTCGTAAATATAAAATTTAGTTCCTGTATTTTTATTCTTAAGAATTTAATCTCTCTACTTTTAAATTTTTAAAATTCAGATCAAATTCTTAATAATGTTAGAATTTTTTATTAAATTCAAGTTCATTACAATGTTATTTTTTTTAATTACATTGCTATTAAGTGAATATTTTTTTTATTTCAATATGTCAAATCAATAAATTTAACAAAAAAATATAGCAATATTAACAATTGGACCTGAATTTTAAAATCTTAAAATCTTAAAGGTAGAAAAACTAAATTTCTGAAAATAAAATTACAAAGACTATATCTCAAAATTTTAAAAAATACATGAATCTATTGTATATTTTAACCTTTATAACAACTTTAATCATATAAAATCAAAACACTACTCATTTATATTAAACTATTTCATGATATGATAATAAAAGAAAAGATTAGACATGATAAGATTTGAACTCAAATCTTCCGTCTTAATAATTATTAAGACGGTGTAAATTGTTAAGCCCAATTTCTGCCTGGGCCCAATCAAACCAACCCAAATTAAACACCCCACTAAACCGACCACTAACTCCCACACCCTACTAAACCATCCACTACCTCCATCACCCCCACACCCTACTAAACCATCCACTACCTCCATCACCCCCACTAACTCCATCACCCTACTTGTTATAAGTTGTAAAATTTGGCTATAAAAGCCATGGAAAAACTATTGTAAGGGGGGAATTTTTTAGAGAATACACATACGAAATCAAAGAGAATACAAATCAGATTTTTAAGGTAACTTTTTATATTATTCAATTTTGTTTACTTTGGCGTTCACACTTTTTATTTACACAAACGAAAGAAGGGAAAAGAGAGGGAGTTTACCTCTGATTTTATTTTCTTTCTGATTTGGCCCCAAAGTTTTCATTTTTAATTCAATTTAACCCCTTTTTTATTTTTGCTATTTTACTGTTAAATTAATTAATTTGAACTTTATTCTCATTATTTTTATATTTGTTTTTTATTATTTTCTATTAATTTAATTAATTTGAGTTATGTTTCATATTATTATATTATTTATTATTATATATTTATTATGTAAATATATATATATTTTTAAGCTAAGTTAATTATTTTAAATATAAATTTCTATTATACATAGACTTATTATATTATTTTTTTATACCATTGTTTATTATCGGTTACCATTTTTATATCAAATTATTATTATTTACTATTTCTCACTATTACTAATTTAACATTGTTATTCCAATTTTTTTTTACTATTATCCCCCATATTTAATGTTATCGTCAACATATTTTTTGTTATTATCATCATGTTTTTAATATTATTGTTAATACTATTAGTACAATGTTTATTACATTATTGTATTTATTATTACTATTTTTTATTAATTATTTCTACTAATTACTATTATTATTTTTTATTATTTATATATGGTTAGCATTATTCTCATATTATTATTTTCATGTTGTCTATTATCATCATTTTTAAAAAAATCTATGCCCTTAATTCATTTATCCATTGATCTTCTCTCAAAATTTTTTAAAATAAAGCCAATGTTCGGTATTTAAAGATCTCAAAGAATCGTGCCCTAACGTACAGGGTTTCGCTTTCTTTGTTTGTCTTGAATATTCGAATATCCTCTTACCGATTCACTCTAAAAAATTTTCAAAATAAAGGCAATGTTCGGTATTTAAAGAATTCGAAGAATCGTGCCCTAACGTACTGGGTTTCGCTTTCTTTGTTTGTCTTGAATATTCGAATATCCTCTTAAGGCTAAAACGCACGTTTTAAAGGCAAGCTCACAATTGAGGGTCAAAAATGTTGTGTCTAAACGTACTGGATGTAATGTTTTACCTTGAGGTGAGATGGTCTTTAATACACATTTGACTTACCTAAATGTTTTAAAAGCCAATAAAAGGAGAATCGCGTTTTGAACTCTGTCCAAATCTTTAATTTTCGACATTAAGACACTAAATAATCAATCAAATACCAATTTTGGGCGTGTCGAGGTGCTAATCCTTCCTAAATGCGAATCGACTCGAACTGGTTTTCTATTTTCGCATGAGACCAAAATCGTCGTTTTGAAAAATTTATTTATTTATTAAAAACGACCGTGTTTTGAGGTGATCCAATCACACCCTATTAAAAACGATTGGTGGCGACTCCCAACTTTTCGTTTTCAAAAGTCGATTTCCCGTTTTCAAAAAATGGTTTCGACATAAATTATTTAACTTTATTAAGACGGTGTAAATTATTTGACAATTCACATATTTATTACATGTTTTATTTAGTTGTCAAATATTTATTACATGTGTCTTCTTTTTTTTAGTTGTCAAACATTACTCACTTGAGCAAGTGTTTGTTTGTTTGAAGCCATCCATTGTTTTCCTACAGCAATTACCTCTCCATTGCCTTTCCTTCTAACTTCAATCACCACATGTAAAAGCTTTCCTCTATTTGCTGTAACCTTTGATTCTATCTCCACATGCTCCTACACAATTACATAACTTATAAATATTTAGTAAATAGCTTTAAATTTATTTAATTCCGCTCTTAATCTTTCTACTCTTTACACATTTAAAATTTAATTCCTTTATTCTCTTGATTTAATAATTGAAGCTCAATTAATGATAAATTCGTTAAAGTACTCTCGACAAATTGGATTGCGTGCCAACTCTAAAATAAACAACTTGTTCACATGGCTAATTTAGAACCGAATTGAAGCAAATATATACATACTAAACTTACAATTATTGATTGATTTAGAGTTACAAGTCAATTGAGCACCAACTCAAGTGAAAAATAACTAAAAAAAATCATGCATTTATAAAGTAAGCTACAGTATTACAAGAGTGTTTTTGTCTTTTTTATTTTTATTTTTGTTAAAATCAATATAAAAAAACTCACACATAATCATTTTTGTCTATATATCATAGTTAAAACTCCTGACTGAGTTGGGGTTGCTTGTCAACCAGGCATCAACTCAATTGAAAATTCTAGAAAATCATGTTTTTTATAAAGTAATTTATATTGTTAAAGGGAAAGGATTGTATAAAACAGAGATGATATCATCATCTAGTATCATTTATCAATTATTTAATGTCATTTCAGCATCTTTTTCCATGTTATTGACACACCAATTTGGTAATTTTTTTAACTTGAATCTTGGACCCTAAAACCTAGACCCTGGATCTTGGACCTTGAACCTTAGACCCCAGACCCCTAAACTTTAAACCTTAGACCCCAAACCTTAAACCCTAGACCTTAGACCCTGAACCTTAGACCCTCGACCCTGATAGGTCCAGGGTGCATGGTCCAAGGTCTTGGTCTGGGATCTAGGGTCCAAGGTTTTAGGGTTTAGGGCTCATGGTTCAGGTTAAAAAAATTATCAAAATGATATGTCAATAACATGGAAAGAGATGTTGAAATGGCATTAAATAATTGATAAGGAATACAAGATGATGTGGCATTCATGTTTCATATAATCACTTCCCATTGTTACAAGGGTGCTTTTATCTTCTTCTTTTTATATTTTATATAAAAATAAACATATAATAAAATTTGAACAGAAAACACCATAATTTTAAACTTTAAGTTTTACTATTTCAATCAAAATTTTATTTAGTTTTTATATAAAATTTTAATAAATACACTTTTTACATATGTTCATATTCAATATTTTTATATTTGACCCTCCACGCATGTAAATATTGGTAAAGTTAGCATTTTTTTTTTTAAAAAAACTAAAAGTGTCACATAATCCAATTTAATAAAATTATTTTAACAATGTTATTAATTGAAGTTGAATTAATAAATTAAAAGAATAAAAAGGTTAAATTATTAAAAGTAAAAAGCTAAGTTTCAGAGAATAGAAATTGAAAACTAAAAATATCACCCCAAAATTAAATAAGAAAGTCTTAACTTGAATCTTAGCTGTTGAATAATATGAAGCACTGAAATCAACCGTGCTAATGACACGATTGGCAAATGAGTAAATAGTAACTATTCCGATGAGGTCAAGCAATGATGCTAAAGCTCCAACATGCCAATTCCCATCAACATCCTATAAATAAAACCAGTAAACCCTCATTAAAGGTTGTTGCATAATCAACTCTATTATCATAAACTTAAGGATAAAATATGTTGTTAGTGCTTGTATTTTGATAAATTTGAGATTTAGTCCATGTACTTAAAAAGTTAAAAATTAAGGTTTTCTTATTTAAAAATCTTAGCCTAGTCACTAAACTTGTAAGTATTTTTTTGTAAAAATTTGTCAACTAGGAATTTTGATTAGACTATTCTTATACAATGTGACATATGAGTGATTAGAAATAAGTATAATAGGTTAACAAATATTTATAAAAACTACCGATGACGATAATGATTGGACCTAGATTTTTAAAATATAGAGACCAAATATCAAATTTTATACAAGCACAGAGGCTAGCAACATATATTAACCTGAATTTAATCAACAAAGAAAACCCAAAATCGTAGTTGGGATAAAAAATTTTATACCGAGACAGTATTTGGGACAACAAAATCGAATCGCATAGAACCCTTTTCGGCATGGGTGACATGAAGTCCTTGGAGGACTCTAGCTTCCAATCCATGGCCTATTTTACCATTAATAACACCACGAAGCCATGCAAGGGCTGTCTTCAGGGAATCACCACCTTCCATTTTCAAGAAATTCCTTTTCTCTTTTGCCCCCTTTTTTTCAATAGGGATGTCGTTATTTATTTCTCTTATTGCATTGATATAAACGTAGTGAAAATGTAAGATGGAATATTTTTAGCGACCATTTCAAGGTTTCTTGTTGGCCAAAGAAAAAGAGTTAAAAGACCACATCAACATCACCAACAAGGAAAGACTAAGTTTCTGAGGGACAATTTTCAAAAGTTTTAGGAGTTTTAAGAAATTTTTTTTAAAAAAATCTGGGGTTTAATAAAAAAATTCTAAAAAATTTTAAGATTAATGAGAATTTTTAAAAATTTAGAGAAATTCAATTAAATTTTTCAAAAAAGATAAAAAGGTATAATGAAATTTTTCAAAAACATGGAGGTTTAATTAATACTTTAAAAAAATTTAAGAGAAATGAAATTTTCAAAATTTTAGAGGGGAAGGCATCATTAGCCACCATGATCGCTTGCCCTAGTTGACACCCTTATTAATTGGACCGGATTTTATCGGTGTTACTCATAATCTTTATTTTTATTGAAATACTCATATCCAAAACATATCTAAACATAAATATAAAGATACCAACCTCTAAATATATAGAAGTCTTTTAAAGTTAAGTATGTTAGCTATATGCAAGTTAAGTAATGTGATTCATACAAATGAATAGCGCACCCCGAACCAAGGCTCAAATGATCATACAAATAGCAGACATGTAAATGAGTTGGTATTATATTACTGAACCTGGCCAAAATCTTGTAAATTTTCACTTCTTTTCAACACATTCGAGATAAAATTATATTTTTTGGAGGGGCTAAAACTAAAAATTTGGAGGACCAAAGTTAGAAAAGATTAAATTGCATTATTCATTTTTTTTTTTGGAGGAACCAAAATGAATATTTCCCAGTCAATTAAGAGCTAGAAAACTTAAATAAAATAATTTAATGATTGGGAGGGGCTCAAGGAAAATTTTCTCATTTTGGTATGCCCCAACCCTTCCTCAAATTTGTAACGAAAAAGAAAAAGAAAAAGAAGAAAAATAATATTTCACATCTCTATACTTCCCTTTCCTTATCTTTCTTGAAATTGGAAATACATTTTTGTCCACATTTCATATTTTTCGATGTTAAGATTCCTTCTACAAATGTAACACTAAAACATTGCATATACATTAATGTTAATTTAATCATTTTGAATAAAAATAAATTAATGCAATTATCACAAAATTAATTTATTTTAAATTAGAATATAGTTGAAAATTTAATTTGATAGTGTGTTACTATATAAAAAAGTTATTTTGCCACCATTTTTAATCTATCATTTACACACGTGTAAGGAAAAAAGGTCAATAAAAATCTATACAATAAGACTCGTGAAAGATAAATGAGATTATCAATTTATTTCATCTATGGTTATAATGATTTTGATTTATTAGTTAAGTGTTTATCTATCCAAAAATAACTTAAATTTGAATAACCGAGACTAAGTGGATATTTAAATACCTACCCTGACGCAATAATAAGCATCCACAAATTGATAATCATACTATTAATTATACCATAAGTGTAGAAATCACGTATTTAATACGATCAAACATATCAACACATTTTTATTATAATTTTATCTTAATTTTAACATGGATCAAATTGTCAAAGATTACTCACTTGAGCAACACTGAGTTTATTTGAAGCCATCCATTGTTTACCTACAGCAATTACTTCACCATTTGCTTTCCTTTTAACTTCAACCACCACATGTATGAGGTTTCCTTTATTTGCACTAACCTTTGATTCTATCTCCACATGTTCCTACAACACTCAAATCATTTCAAAAATATCCATCAAAACATCTTCAAATTTATTTAAATTTTCTCATTAACCACTTTAAATAGGAGTCGTTCTTATTTTGGTCACCCAATTTTCTTTTTTTAATTTGTCACCTCAAAATAGGAGTCGATCAAGTTGATCACTCTACCATTAAATGGTAACGGAAGACTAACACTGCATTTCCACATTAATCACTCTAAAATTAGAGTAAACTACCCATCAGTCAGTCAATCTAAAAAAGGATAGTTCCTATTTTAATCACCCTAATTTTTATTTTTATTTTTGTACAAATACATTGTTAGTCTGAAGTAACCAATTTGATCAAATTCTTTTTTGAAGTGATCAAATTAACCAAAAAAATTTTTGACTGAAATAGAAACTACCCCTATTTAAAGTGATTAACAATGTAGTTTATCCATTTATCTATTAAAAAAATAAGCTTAATCCAAGATTTAATCCGAGAACTGTACTGTTTTCTCATTTTTAATATTTAAATTACCATTTTATGTCAGTTTATCTCGAAAAGCTTAATGTCAACCAATAACAATGTAACAAAGTCATACCTTTTTTATACTTTTAGGGGTAAATTACTGACAAAATAATACTTTCAAGTACCAAAAGTGGATAAAAAATGTAGGGACTAAAGTGAAAAAGCTTGATAGTTCAGAAGCTAAATTATGAATAAAACAAAACAAAACACACGATTAAGCAATAAAATGGCAAACGAGAAAGTAGTAACGCAATGCTAAAGCTCCAACAATCCAATTTCCATTAATATCCTATAAATTAGCCCCTGGACTAGTTTTCTCTTTGGTTAAAAATGTTATTAGTCCTTTGTACTTCTATAGAATTATAGAATTTGAGATTGAGTCCATGTACTTTAAAAGTTAAAAATTCAACCCTCTTACATTTTCAATTTAAAAATCATAGTCCAATCATTATCATGGTAATTTCTATTAAATTTTATTATCTTAACATATTTATTTTCTGTCAATCATATATCACACCACATAAGAACAGTTTAATCAACATGCCAAATTGACAAAATTTTAATGAAAAATCTTAAGATTTTAATGATCAGACTAGGATTTTTAAATCAAAAAAGTTAGAAGACTTAATTTTAAACTTAATCTCAAATTTTGTCAAAGTATGAGGACTAACAGTATATTTTACCTTTTCTCCTTTCACTACTTAAATTATCATTTTGTCCACTTTTAGGGGTAAATTACGACAAAAATGATACTCTTAAGTAAAAGTTTAGCTATCAAAGTGAAAATTTTTAGTATAATTCAAGAGCTAAATTATGAATGAAACAAAAGAAAAACACAAGTAAGCAAGAAATTCTTAACCTGAATCTTAGCTGTTGAATAATACGAAACGCTGAAATCAACAGAAGTAACGACACGATTGGCAAACGAGAAAATAGTAACACCACCGAGGAGATCGACCAACGATGCTAAAGCTCCAACATTCCAATTTCCATCAATATCCTATAAATTAATCCAGAAATTTGAAAAACCCATCAAAGATTGTTGAATAATCGAAGAAATAATCATAAGATTTAGTGAAGAAAAAAAGAAAACCCAGAATTTGGATTGAGATTTTCATACAGAGACAGATTTTGGAACAACGAAATCAAATCGCATAAATCCCTTTTCGGCATGGATAACGCGTAGTCCTTGGAGAACTCTGGTATCCAATCCATGGCCTATTTTACCTTGAAGAATATCGCGAAGCCATGCTAAAGATGTCTGCAACGAATCATTTTCCATATCTTTGAAATTTCTCTCAGATTCTGATATTTCCTTTTGGTCCCTCTTGCAATGGGGATGCGGGGTTGTTGATTTCAACGCAGGTCTTCGACTGTTTTTTTATATTGTTACTGTTTACTCATCCTCAAATCATTTCCCTACAAAGACTTTTTAATGTTTTGGATTTTTTTGAGGTAAATATACAATTTGGTACCTAAACTTGGCTTCAAGGTTCAAATTGATACCTAAGGGGTTTTTTTGTCCAATTAGGTGCCTGAATTTGTTTTTTTTTTTTTTTCAAATTAGTAACTAAACTTAGCTTTATAATTCAAATAAGTCATTTTCCATAAATACCAATTTGGATAATAAGCCAATTTCAAGTACCAAATTGAACCAAGTCAAGTTCAAGTACATAATTGAACCATAATAAACTTTTGATACCAAATTCAAGTACCGGGACTACTATAGTACTTTTACCTAAAAAATTACAAATTAATTCTAAATTAAATAGAAATAAAATTTGGTTTAGTTTAAAGAAGGGATAAATATCAAAACTATACATAAACTTTGATCTAATGTGTAATATCATTCAACACTATTTTATGTTATATATTGCATCTACAAATAATTATATTAATCCAATATGAAAACAAATGTATTTATTTATTTCTTTAAATGTGTACAGTTGAATCAAAAATAAAATTTCATATATATATATATGCTATATACATATATATGAAACACAAATCCAACCTCATGTATATAATTGTACTAAAAAAAAATTTGTGTATCAAATTACACATTAAATCAAATTATATATATAAATTTAATATTTATCTTCTTTAAAAGACCATAAACTAAAGCTACAACTCAATCATGAACCTGAAACTAGTGTCACGGGGCTAGACCTTTTGTCTCACAATCCGTGCGGCCTCGCTCGTCCAAACTCGGCCAAGTCAGCCTTTACACTAAAAAATGAGGATTCCCTTAAGAACTTCTC